>CM042388.1:25240121-26519751 GCA_023634145.1 Thymallus thymallus | reverse complement strand
GGTGTCGGAGTGGCAGCAGAGAGAGAGAGAGAGAGAGAGAGAGAGAGAGAGAGAGAGAGAGAGAGAGAGAGAGAGAGAGAGAGAGAGGGGTCGGAGTGGCAGCAGAGAGAGAGAGAGAGAGAGAGAGAGGGGTGTCGGAGTGGCAGCAGAGAGAGAGAGAGAGAGAGAGAGAGGGGTGTCTCTCGCTCTCTCTCGCTCTCTCTCGCTCTCTCTCGCTCTCGCTCTCTCGCTCTCTCGCTCTCTCATCTCTGATGCTGTGCTCTCTTTTTCTGCTGCTTGTACGACACTGTGCTGTTTTTCTCTCTCTGCTGCCTCTCCGATACCCGATCTCTCTCTCTCTGTACTGTGACAACCACAATCAAAACAAACAGACAATTATACTTTCCAATCTGGGATTTATATTAATATATAAGAATATATTATCAATCATTGTATCAATAGTTCAATCAACTAATTTAAAAGTGGAACAAATGTCTTGAATCCAAAATAGTAAATAAATGTATTCTTTTGAAGTGATTTTGGTTTTATGTGTAACGAATGCCCCGCATGGTGATGCGGGGACCTCTCCCTCTCCGGCGCTCCTCCTCACTGGCATACTAACTATTTTTCATTAAAGTATATCGATCTTCTTCGTTTTTCGATTTTTATTTATTTTTGCCTCACTTCTCTACACTCGCTACCCTCAGACCTCACAGAATAATCCGTCACCTAGAGGCATTGTTTTTGAATTTTTTATTTTATTTTCACGTCCACCACCAAGATGATTACGGACGGGCGCGGGGAAGGAACTTGGCTACCAGGTCGAGCTACAGAGCTTGAGGAGAGGCTCCGGGCCATGGAGAGGCAGATCGCCGGGTTGGTAAACGCAAGTGGTGAATTGATGCCCCACATGGCAGCACGATCGGGCGGAGATAGCGGGGCGAGACCAGCTGCAGGGGATCGTGTGGAGTCTCGGCGCGTCCCATGGGGAGAACTCCGGAGAGCCATCCCAGACAAGTATGACGGCTATCCGGAGGGTTGTCCTGATTTCCTTCTCCAGTGTGAGTTATACTTTGGGGACCTGCCGGTGCCGGATTCGGAGAAGGTGGCCACGATGATCACGCTTCTCAAGGGGCGCGCTCTCGAATGGACAGCAGCACTGTGGGAGAGCGGATCGGTGGAGCTGAGGTTGTTTCTAAGATTCATTGCTCAGTTTCGAGCTGTGTTCGACCATCCTGCGTAGGGGCGAGATGTGGGCGAGCAAATTATGCGTCTTAGCCAAAGTAAGGGCACGGCTGCGGAGTACGCTCTGTCGTTCCGGACAATGGCGGTGGCCAGTGGGTGGAATGAGCCGGCTCTGAGGACCGCTTTCCGCAGAGGGCTGCGGACTGAGGTCCAAATAAGCCATTCCATGCCGCTGGACGACTACATTGCCCATGCCATAGCATTTGACGGGCAGCTCCGGGACCGTGACCGTCTGGCGCGCCGCTCCCATCCCTCTCATTGCGGGGTGGAGACGGTACCAGGGTGGATGGATTTGGGAGTTACAGGGAGAGCCGAAGTAAACAAGGTCTGTGCCTGTTCTGCGGGAAAAGTGGGCATTTTAGGAAGGAGTGCTCCTCTGCCCAGGAGCAGAGAAGGAGGGGGGTGAGTAGCCAGACTGCACAATTGGGCACAGTAGGTGCATTGCAGATATGTAGTATTGCCAGCCCGTTCTGTTGTCCGATTGTGTTGTCTGGTGGCTTCCCTTCTCATGTTTCTACAGCTTTGATCGATTCCGGGGCTGCGGGGAGTTTTATTGACCGATCTCTGGTGGACACACTGCGGCTGCCGCTGCGCCACTTGAGAACCTCGATACCCATTCAAGCTGTGGACAGTTTGGCCGGTGGGGTCCGGTTCCATTACCCATGTGACCTGTCCCCTCACTCTCACCATCCAAGGCTGCCATCGAGAGAGATTGGAATTGCTGGTGATGTCTTCTTCCATCCATCTGGTCATCCTGGGACTTTCATGGCTCCAGCAACATGACCTGAACATCGCCTGGAGCACACAGAAGATCCTGGGATGGTCACCGAGATGTCGGAGGACCGAGATGTCGGAGGACCGGTCTGACCGCGACGTGTGAAGCCCTCCCAGTCAACATCCTGCCGGAGTACGCAGACCTTAGCGGGGTGTTCTCCATGGGACTTTGCCATAGACCTCCTGCCGGACGCCACGCCCCCCTGAAGAAGGATCTATCCTCTCTCTGTGGCCGAAACAGAGACTATGGAGACTTACGTTAGGGAGACGCTGAAGCAGGGGCACATTCGCCATTCCACCTCCCCTGCTTCGGCAAGCTTCTTTTTCGTAAAGAAGGACGGTAGGGCTACGGCCATGCATTGACTATCAAGGGACTGAACTCCTTGACTACTACTTAGTAGCCGATACCCCTCGTTCCTGCGCCCATAGAGCAGCTGAGGGGGGCGCTGGAGAAGTTGGACCTCCGGAGCGCATACAACCTTGTGCGGATCAGAGAGGGAGACAAGTGGAAGACAACATTCAGCACGGCGTCGGGCCACTATGAATACCTCGTCATGCCGTACGGGCTGGCAAACGCATCGGCGGTATTCCAAGCCTTCCCTAATGAGGTATTCCGGGACATGTTGGGGAGGTACGTGGTGCTATACATCTATGACATCCTGATCTACTTCCTGACATTCCCGGAACATTCGTGCTGTCCTCCGACGGCTGTATAAACACCAGCTATACGTCAAGGGGGAGAAGGGCACATTTCATCAGTCCACCGTCTCCTTTCTCAGGTACCACATCGCTCCGGAGGGAGTCAAGATGGAGGAGCTTAAGGTGGAGGCGGTGAGGTCATGGCCAGTTCCGAAGACCATAAAAGCACTCCAGAGCTTTATTTGATTTTCCAACTTCTACCGTCTTTTCATCAACGGCATCAGTTCCATCACGGACCCACTCACGTCATTGCTGAAAGGACAGCCTCAGCATCTCCACTGGACCCCGGATGCAGAGAGAGCGTTCATCGACCTGAAGGGCAGATTCACCACCGCGCCTCTACTATGCCACCCGGACCCGCTCAAGCCCTTCACGGTTGAGGTCGACGCATCCGAGGTTGGGGTGGGGGCGGTCCTCTCCCAACAGTATGGGAACTCTCCGGGGCTACACCCCTATGCCTATTAATCGAAGAAGCTGACTGCTGCAGAGAGGAACTAGGACGTGGGTGACAGAAAGATATTGGCGGTGAAGTTGGCGTTAGAGAAGTGGAGACAATGGCTAAATAAGCTGATCAGGAAGGCTAGCTCTGTCCTGGGGATGAGCCTTGACACTCTAGAGGAGGTGGCGGAGAGACGGATCCTGGCCAAACTGCTGGCCATCATGGACAACGTCACCCACCCTCTGCACGCTATGGTTATGACGCAGAGGAGCACTTTCAGTCACAGACTGATCCCACCACGGTGTGCCAGAGAGCGCTACAGGAGGTCCTTCCTGCCGGCGGCTATTAGACTATATAATGCCTCACCGGGGTGCCGTGCCGTCGGCAACATAGATCTGGAACTGTTGGGGTGCTAGGACCTAGTTTAACAATTATGCATCCATCCGTGAGTAACTCTGGACTCAGCACTCATTCACCCAGGACCTATTTATTTATTCATACAGGTCTGTAAATACATACTCATGTACAGTTGTTATATCATATCACGTGCAATATTGCTAGAAATTCTTGGACCTAACTTACGTAGGCATTCACTCAGGAATGCATATTAGTATCCTGCGAGCTGCACCTGTTCTCATTGCTTTTAGTATATCGAATGTGCAATACGTGCAGTTGTCTGTAATTAAACCCTGCGCACCAAGGACTGTATTTTAAGGGAATTACTATTATTACCCCAAATTATATCATACACACATTTAGCTATTAAAGTATCTCTTCCTGTCATTTACCTGTACAGTTTGTGTAACCATGCAAGTTTTCACTTATCTGTAAATATAACTGTATACTTACCTGTACAGCTAATTTAATTTAAACATGCAAAATTTTCACTTACCTGTTCATTTAGCCAGTCTGTCTATTAAGTAAACTATTATTACCCTCGCTCATAGCATACGCATTTTTAGCTACTGAAGTATTTCTCTGCCATCGACCTGTATAGTATAGTTAACCATCCAACATCCACCAATGTATAGTGTACATATTCAGCCAACCACCCATACTATGCAATGTCTTTTTATAGCTTTTTTTTGCACTCCAGATATCTGGTATTTCTATACTTTTTCATACTGCCACTCTATGTATCATGTACTGTGTATCTGTCTTTTGTGTACTTTCGTTGTGGCATTTTGCACCTGCCCTGTGTTTTGTTGTAGCTGCTTGACAATGAAATTTCCCCCCTGGGGGATCAATAAAGTACCTATCTATCTATCTATCTATCTATCTATCTATCTATCTATCTATCTATCTATCTATCTATCTATCTATCTATCTATCTATCTTATTATTGTTTTCACTCATGTTTTACCCGGTGAAGTGCTGTTATTGACGTTCTCTTTATTTTTCATTAAAGTTCTAAAGTATATCGATCTTCTTCGATTTTTATTTATTTTTGCCTCACTTCTCCACACTCGCTATCCTCGCACCTCACATTATGTTAGAAAATAGATTGAAGAAAAATAAATAACTGAAATATGCTGTTTGCATAAGTATTCAACCCCTTTATTATTTATTGTACCCTTTTGGATCAATAAGGACGAAGTGGAAGCTGCATCACACCACCCAGGCACTTCCCTAGACAAGGAAATGCCTCAAAACTCAGCGTCCGTACAAGAAGGAGACAATCACTTGAAGGAGCAAGAGTACAGTGGCTGAGATTGGAGTGAAGGTGCACCAGTCAGTTTTGAGGCACCTGGTACCTGGGCGGTGTTCCACTTGGTCATTATTGATCCAACAGTGCACTATGGGATATCCAAACACTTGGATATTATTTTGTACCCTTTTTCTAATGTATGCATGTGTATTACTTTATGTCTAACTTCCGTAGAATGCTCTTTAGTTTTCATTTTCACACCTTTCCTTCAGATTCACAGTCTGTTCAATGATCATTAAACATTAAACATTTTTTTTATACAGAAAATGTGAGTTATTGAAATGTTTCACAGGTAGAGGCCAAATCTGTGTTAATCTGTGTTAACTGGGAGCTTACAGAGCAAAGGGGTTGAATACTTATGCAAACAGCATATTTCAGTTATGACTTTTCTTAAATATATGTTCTAACATAAAATCAATGTCACTTTAAAATAATAAATTTCAAGGGTCATTATTTTTTTTAAATATTACACAGAAGAAAATCTCAGTGTATCATTTGTAATTCAGACAAATCTGATAACTTTCAAGGGGGTTGAATAGTTTTTCAAGGCACTGTAATGTGAGAAACAGACTCTTGGCAGCTTCTTGACTGCCTGTTCACTCGCTCACCTGGCTGCTGTACATTTTCCCTGGCTCTCGTATACTTTCGTATATCCATCTATGGAGAGACACATTTATTTAGGCTATGCATGCATGTAGCGTTGGCCACTTCAAGTGAATCATGAGAGACAGTCCAAAATGATACACTCTAATAACAAAAGGTCATAGTCAATCATATAAGCATAGTATGCAGATAAGACATCTTAATTATCTATGTTACCAATCTAATTCTGATTCTCCCCCAACATGAGGCTTTATTAACTGATATGTGACACGTGTTAATGCCAAAATAACATGCAAAACAGCGCTGCACCTTGGTCCATTGCAAAAAATGTGGGGTGCAAAACAAGCCCTGAATGACGGTTCGCCACTGGTAGTTACAATGTAACAACCTTTGAGGACAATAGGCTAACCAGGATTATTTAAAAATATATATATTTAACTAGGCAAGTCAGTTAAGAACCAATTCTTATTTACAATGACGGCCTACACCGGCCAACCTCAGCGACGCTGGGCCAATTGTGCGCCGCCTTATGGGACTCCCAATCACGGCCGGTTGTGATACAGCCTGGAATCGAACCAGGGTGTCTGTAGTAACGCCTCTAGCACAGAGATGCAGTTCCTTAGACCCCTGCGCTACTTGGGAGACACAAGAACATTTTTCAGTTGGATGGATTTGAAAGAAGACAGGAAAAATGTTTTTCTTTAATGGATTTGACAGAGATTCATATTCAAACTATTCATATTAAATTCCCCATTTCAGACTCAAAGCAATAACTAATTTAGTTAGTAAAAACACAAGGTGGTAAAGCTAGCTAGCTAGCATTTGCCCATCATTCACTAATGTAGCTAGCTAGCTATATGGCTAGTAGCCTAATGTCACATTTCCCACTTAGTTAATAAACGTTACCTCTCACTTTGCCTCAACATCTCTGCCTGAAGCCAAAATGGCTGTCTTAAAAATTGTAATGTTTATAAAGGTTTGTAATGTGCGAATGTGCAATGTAATTCCGACAATGAAAAAACATTAATGACGATTTTGTAACAATTATTGACCCAGTTGGAAAACGTATTGACATTGTGCCAATGCTTAGCTAGCTTTACCACCACCTGTGTTAGTACGTTTTACTAACTCAAAGATTTATTGCTTTGAGTCTGAAATGGGGAATTGAATTTGAATAGTTTGAATATGAATCTTTGTAAACTCCTTTAAAACCGGTGTGTCACCTTGTGTGTTTATGCTGGAGACTTATCGTTTATTCTAGTGGCTGCAGCTCAATCCTCTCTTCCCGCCGATACCATAACATCTTTTTCTACGCATGAGAGGATACTGACAAGAAAATGATCACAAAACCATCTGTAAAATCCAAACCGTTTGAGCTACAAACTAATGTCACCACCATCGAAAGACAAGACTCATGAACACAACAGTGTTGTACGACATCCACAAGCTAGAGGATAGACACTTCAAAACCTTGTTCCTTATGATTTATTTTTTGACTGTCTGTTTTGTCATTTATAAATGTGTTATTCAATGCGTTTCTATGGGCTATCGCATTAAAGGCCAAATTCAATGTTTAATCAAATAATTTGTATTATATTCCTGTCTCCTTATTTCACCTGGTCAGCCTGTTGTCTGCAAAGGTTGTTACAATCACTTTACATTAAGTTGCTTTCTCCTCAGTATTTACATTGTAAATACATGTATATCCCATGTAACAACATTGTAATTACAGAGTTGGTTGTTAAAGATTGTTACAATGTTTTATAAGTTTTTTTTAAATACATTTTATTTAACCTTTATTTAACTAGGCAGGTCAGTTAAGAACAAATTCATATTTACAATGACGGCCTACACCGGCCAAACTCGGACATCGCAGGGTCAAATGTGACATAATGTAAAATGTTACCGACCTCCCAAATGAGTGAAACAGTGTCTAATATTTACTTTCTCCCCCTAGACTTATCCTCAGTTTAAGCACATAATAAGAATAAGCTCTGCTCCAACATCAAAGAGTCACTCACAGACGAACAGCGATGAGAGTGACAGATGTCCTCCTCTTCTCTCCCTCTCCCTCCCTCCACTCCCTCTGTCTGTGTCTCTTTCTCTGAAATTGCCAGCACCTCAGAGCCCCTGGCATACCCTGGCCACCCACTGTAGCCTCCCCAGCTCTGTGCCACAGGCAGAGAGAAATTGGCTAACATTGCATTAATACAAAATTAATCACGTGGAAAATCAAGCTGGAAATGTAAACGATGAGAGGTCAGGTCCATGTCCTGCCATCCTGCTAAATCTGTGTCATAATCCTGGCCCCCAGGAGGTAGAGAGGCTGTCTCTATTTCATCCTCCAGTTAGAGGTTGACTTTCCTTGACGTTTGATTGCACTGGTTGATTTATTTGAGCTCTCAAATCTCAGGGTGCCTGTGTGATGTGTGGCAGCCACTCCATTCACTGTGCATGCACAAGACCAGAGAGAGACGAGAGACAGTAGAACACTGCAAGAAAAGCAATTTAAAAGGAAGGAGCAAAAAATAGAACCTCTGTCAAGGAGACACAGGGTTTAAATTAAAGCTCACTCTCATTTCCTTCTCTCACTCTGCCACCTCCTTCGCCCTCGCTCACACACTCTCACTGTACTTCTTTCCCTCTGCTTTGCAGTCATCTCCTATTCCCTCCCTTTACCTCCTCTCCTCATCTCCAGCTCGATTCCTTCCCTCAATGGATTGTTGCTGTTTCTCTCTCTATCTGCCTCTCTCACACTCAAGCCGTTCCTCTCCCTTACATCATATGACCCTTCCCACTACTCCCTCTCTCTTTGACCTATTCTTCCTTTCTCGCAGTCTGGCTCTTCCTCACTTTTCCCTTTCTCATCCCTTCCTCACTCTGTCCCCTTTTCTTCGTAGGTTGACTCGCATACTCCCTAAAGACCTTTGCTTGAAAAGGGGCATTATTACTGTTGTTTGTCCCTGTTGAGCTACCATAGCATCAATATAGCCAGAAACACGTCCTCAAAATAGTCAGAAGAATTTTATTTTTTACCTTTATTTAACTAGGCAAGTCAGTTAAGAACAAATTCTTATTTACAATGACGGCCTACCAAAAAGCAAAAGGCCTCCTGCGGGGACGGCGGCTGGGATTAAAAATAAAAATATAGGACAAAACACACATCACGACAAGAGTGACATCACAACACTACATAAAGAGAGACCTAAGATAAAGATAAATCAAGAAATTTGTCATTCATTTTGACAAAGGAGGTCTTAGTCACATAGTTTTAAATCTAGCTAAGATGTTTGGTGCAGTATTTTTCAAAATATATAGTGCCTTAAGAAAGTATTCATACCCCTTGACTTATTCCATATTTTGTTGTTACAGACTGAATTCAAAATTAAACAAAATAAAGCTCACCAACACACAATACCACATAATGACAAAGTGAAAACATGTTTTTATAAATATTTGCTAATTTAAAAAAAATGAAATACAGAAATATCTAATTTACATACACCCCCCGTCAAAAGTCTGGAATATTACTCATTCAAGGGTTTTTCTTTATTTGCACTATGTTTTACATCGCAGAATAATAGTGAAGTCATCAAAACTATGATATAACACATGAGCATAATCATGAACATAATCATAACAAAATAACATAATCATGAAGTAACCAAAAACAGGTTAAGCAAATCAAAATATTTTTTATATTTGAAATTCTTCAAATGTGCAAAGCTGTCATCAAGGCAAAGGGTGGCTATTTTTTTTATTACTACACGATTCCATATGTGTTATGGCATAGTTTTGATGATCTTCATCATTCTACAATGTAAATAGTGAAAATAAAGAAAAACCCTTGAATGAGTAATATTCCAAACCTTTTGCCGGGGGTGTAAGTATTCACACCCGAGTCAATACTTTGAAGTAGCACCTTTGGCAGTGAATGCAGCTGTGAGTCTTTCTGGGTAAATCTCTAAGAGCATTCCACACCTGGATTGTGCAACATTTGCCCATTATTCTTTTCAAAATTATTCAAGCTCTGTCAAAATTGGTTGTTAATCGTTGCTAGACAACCATTTTCTGATCTTACCATAGATTTTAAAGTAGATTTACTTTAAATTACAAGCATACCCATAATGATGCAGCCACCACTATGTTTGAAAATTTGGAGAGTAGTACTCAGTACTGTGTTGCTTTGTATTCAGGACAAAAAGTTAATTGCTTTGCCACATTTTTTGCAGTGTTACTTTAGTACCTTGTTGCAAACAGGATGCATGTTTTGTAATATTTTTATTATGTACAGGCTTCCTTCTTTTCACTCTGTCTATTAGGTTAGTATTGTGGAGTAACTACAAGGTTGTTGATCTGTCCTCAGTTTTCTCCTATCACAGCCATTCAACTCTGTTATTGTTTTAAAGTCACCATTGGCCTCATAGTGAAATCCCTGAGAGGTTTTCTTCCTCTCCAGCAACTGAGTTATGAAGAATGCCTCTATCTTTGTAGTAAGTAGGTGTATTGACACACCATCCAACGTGTAATTAATAACTTCACCATGCTCAAAGGGATATTCAATACATGCTTTTTTATTTCTACCAATCTACCAATAGGTGCCCTTTGCGAAACATTGGAAAACCTCCCTGGTCTTTGTGGTTGAATCTGTGTTGTGAAATTCACTGCTCAACTGAGGGACCTTCATTGTGCAGCCCTGGAAACACAGCAGGATCCAGGGCAGCCGCGACGTCGACGGGCCCCATGTCGGCAGGGCAGGAGGCAGATCCGGCAAGCAGCCCTAACGAACCCTCAAACAACTGTGGAGGAAGAGGAAGAAGAGTACCTGGCGGGATTATAGGGAATTATGGAGGAATTCAGGCAGCAATGGGAGGAGGTCGTTGATGAGACATCGGATTTGGCGTTAATGGTGCCTGCAGTGCGCATCCCCAGTCCAGTGCATCCAGTACCAGCATCCCACGTCGGACCTCCAGTTCGCATCCTCAGTCCGGTACATCCAGACCTCCAGTGCATGTCCCCAGCCTGGTTCCGTTGTTGGAGCCTTATATAGGGGGAGATCGACCTCTGGAAGGTTTTGACACCCTGCCTCTGGAGGTACAGGCGATCTGGTGTGGCTGGAGAGGTGGCCCAGTCCGGGACCATCAACCAGTCCAGTCCCGACGTCCATCTCAGCTCCATGGCCGGAGCCTCCATCTGCGCCGGTGCCCAGTCCAGGCCCGGCATCCAGTCCAGCTCCAGGGCCGGAGCCTCCCGCCGAGCCGGTGCCCAGTCCGGGACAGGCATCCAGCTCAGCTCCATGGCCGGAGCCTTCCACTGTGCCGGTGCCCAGTCCAGGGCCGGTGTCCAGTCCAGGCCCGGTGTCCAGTCCAGCTCCAGGACCTGAGCCTCCCGCCGAGCCGGTGCCAAGTCCGGGACCGGCATCTAGTCCGTCCAGTGCCAGTCTCCCACACCATGTCTCCAATGCGTGTGCCCAGCCCAGTCCGTCCAGTGCCTGCCTCCCACACCAGGTCTCCAGTGCGTGTGCCCAGCACAGTCCGTCCAGCGCCAGCCTCCCACACCAGGTCTCCAGTGCGTGTACCCAGTCCGGTACGTCCAGTGCCAGCCTCCCGCACCAGACCTCCAGTGCGTGTCCCCAGCCTGGATCCGGGGTTGGAGCCTTACATAGGGGGAGATCGGCCACCGGAGGGTTTTGACACCCTGCCTCTGGAGGTACAGGCGATCTGGTGAAGAGCGTGGCTGGATCAGTGGCCCAGTCACGGCGTCCAGCCCAGCTCCATGGCCGGAGCTTTCCTCTGCGCCGGTGCCCAGTCCGGGACCGGTGTCCAGCTCAGCTCCATGGCCGGAGCCTTCCTCTGCGCCGGTGCCCAGTCCGGGACCGGCATCCAGTCTAAATTTTGTGCCGGCTTCCCACACCAGGCCTCCAGTGTGTGTCCCCAGCTCGATACGTCCAGTGCCGGTTCCCAGCCCGGTAGCTCCTGTGCCGGTTCCCAGCCCGGTGTCTCCTATACCGGTTCCTAGCCCGGTCACTCCAGTGCCGGTTCCCAGCCCGGTAGCTCCATTGCTGGTTCCCAGCCCGGTAGCTTCAGTGCCAGTTCCCAGTTCGGTGTCCAGCCCTGCGTCAGGGGCAGGGACACCTTTCCCGGTGACCAGTCCTGCTACGGGGTTGGAGCTTCCCTCTGCACCGGTTCCCAGTCTGGGACCGGCGTCCAGTCCAGTTCCGGGGTTGGAGCCTCCCTCTGCGCTGGTGCCCAGTCCGGGACCGGCGTCCAGTCCAGCTCCGAGGTCCAGTCCGGGACCGGCATCCAGTCCAGCTTATACATACTTATACAGCGCTGCGCCTTGTATACGTTATGAGTTTAGTACAACTTATCATAACCCAACAATTAAGGCAATATTTGTAAATGGAAGAATTTCTTTAAAAAGAGTTACTATATCTTGTAATATATCTTTACAATAAGTAAAATAGTAATGTAAAATATATTACAGTAGGTTTGCGGTAAAGCAAAATTACAGTATTAATTAAGCTGGTAACTAAGTGGAAAATGTCTCTGAATTCATAGACAGTGAACTTGAATTCTCGATCTATGAATTTCCAACTTCATAACTGCTAGGTGGTTAGTATTACAGAGAAACAACAACATATTTTATTTACTCATTTACTCATCAATAGGCTACATAACAGTACAGTGCCATGAAAAATTATTTGCCCCCTTTCAAGTATTCTCTACTTTTGCATACCAAACCCTAATAACCAAAACCTAATATTAGATATAGGGAACATGAGTGAACAAAAACCACAACAATTACATATTTCATAAACAACAAACGCAACACCCAATGCCCCTGTGTGAAAAAGTAATTGCCCTCTTACACTCACCTGCCACCTTTAGCTGCAATGACTCCAACCAAATGCTTCCTGTAATTGTTGATCAGTCTCTCACGTCGTTTTCAAGCATGAACTGCTCGTTTCAAGTCCTGCCACAACATCTCAATTAGGATTAGGTCTGGACATTGACTAGGCCATTCCAAAACTTCATATTTTTCCATTTTCATGTAGACTTGATTGTGTGTTTTGGATCATTGTCTTGCTGCATGACCCAGCTGTGCTTCAGATTCAGCACACAAACGGATAGCCTGACATTCTCCTGTAGAATTCTCTGATACAGAGCAGAATTCATGGTTCCTTCAATTAAGGCAAGTCGTCCAGGTACTGAGTCAGCAAAGCATCCCCAAACCATCACAATACCTCCACCATGCTTGACCGTTGGTATTCGCCAACATGGGTCTGACATGGGTCCCATTATGTCTGACGAAAACCAAACAGTATTTTGGAATTTATACGTTTGACATTTTTTAAAGCAGGACAAATCTGAGGGGGCCTTTGTACCCCATATGGGTGATAACGATGTAGGCTGTGGGTAGAGGTTATGATATGGTTTGGCTTGGAAAGTTTTTTTTTGCCGGGTCACATAAAACTCAAGCCTCTATTTATACATAATACACCCTTCATTGTAGCCTCCCAGACACATACATTACAACATGTCTACAGCCTATGAGACTAAAGGACATGGCGGTGATTCACAGCTGCTCTGTAATGTGATTTAACATGGGCAGACACAAAGCCTGGACGTTAATGGCAGCAAGTGACAGGAGAGGAATCACCTCATTCAGCTTCACACCAGTTGGCCCCGGATAGGAGTGGGGAGTGGGCCATTTTCCTCCCTTTCCCTCCCCGGGCCGTGTGGTGCAGTGGTTAGTGTGTGGAATACCAATGACTAGAATGTGAGAGCACTGTGATCAAAGTCTTTATAGTCCCCATCTGTTTCCTCCTGTGCCATGTTAGGATTGGCTCAGCCCGCGACAAAGTCGGCCACATTTTAGATCTGACAGTCTGTTAGCGATGTTTTTAGGTTATTAGGTTGTGGAATAATCATTTAGGACCAATTTGTCATGCATTAACGCAAACCGCTGAAAAAGTCAAATAAATAGCGTTACGCTGCAATGGGGCAGCATCTCTAACACATTGTCATTGTGATGTACAGAAATTGTTAACTTTCAATTCTCATGTGATGGTTGACTTCTACCAATATATAATGGTTGAGCAAACCCAGTAGAGCTGAACATGCCCAGGCGGCATTACACAATCTCTATCCATCTGACACATATTGAAAGTTTAGGAAATGGATTTGGCTGGATGATTAAAGAATAGAGAATACATCTGCTGTATCAGAGCATAGATGTAATGCTATCCTGTGGAGCATGATTTCTAATCAAAATCCAGGCTCTCTATCTTCTTACGCAAGATAGCAAGGTGCTCTGGGTTGGAAAAGGAGAAAATATTTGACCCCCCCCCCCACACACACGCACACACACACACACACACCACACACACAGTCCTAAACCCGAAGCAATGTTGCAACGTCACTCTGAGAGGAGTATTCATGCGTTCACTCCACATTTTCACTCCTAAATACACACTGCCATCTACAGTATTTAGGCTATTGTAATGCAGTCAGAACATTGGAAACACCTACTAATTTTTTTTATACTATTTTCTACATTGTAGAATATTAGTGAATACATCAAAACTATGAAATAACACATATGGAATCATGTAGTAACCAAAAAAATAATAAACAAATCGAACAGCAGAGGGGCTAAGGATTCTAGAGATGGGGAACGCATCGATAAAAGGGGGGGGGGTTTACTGGACTCCACCCAGAGGGGCAGATCCCGGGTGGAGAACCATACCCTCTGCCCTCGCCGATAGCATGGAGCAGGGGTCCGGTGGCGATCCGCTTGTCGCCGATACCTGGATGTGGTCTTTAACAGAGCGGCCTGGGCTCTCTTCCAGGTACGGCGACAGCGGCGGATGAACATCTGGGCAGAGGGTATGCTGACTTGTGGTTGAAGGAGGCCAGCCGGAGCTTGTCGCAGAGTCTTGTTTTGTGCACACACTGTGGAGGCGACGACGAATGCAGAGACATCCGGCACCTAGGAAGGCCACCAAAAGCGTAGTCGGACGAATGCCAGGGTCGAATGGGTGCCTGGATGGCAGGTCAATCTGGAGGAATGTGCCCATTCCAGGACTGGGGAACGGGCAGAGTCTGGGACAAACATCCGGGTTTCGGCTGGGAACGCTGCGCCTTACGGACCAGGCTCTCTATACCCCAGACGACATCAGCCACCAGACAGGAGGTAGGGAGGATGGTCTCTGGGTCAGACGGAGTAGCAACGGGGGAATACAACCGTGTGAGTGTGTCCGGCTTCTCGTTCTTGGAACCCGGGCGGTAGGAGAGAATGAAATTGAACCGGGTGAATAACAGGCCCAACGAGCCTGCCTAGAGTTGAGGTGATTGGCAGTGCAGAGAAATTCCAAGTTCTTGTGGTCCGTCCACACTAAGAATGGGTGTTCCGCCACTTCCAACCAGTGCCTCCACTCCTCCAATGCCATCTTGACAGCGAGGAGTTCTCGATTTCCCACATCGTAGTTTCTCTCAGCAGGGGTAAGACGATGGGAGAGGAAAGCGCAGGGGTGCAGCTTTTGGTCCTGGGCAGAACGCTGGGACAGGACGGCTCCCATTCCGACATACGAGGCGTTGGAATGGGGGTCGATTCCACCACAAACTGACGGGACAGGTCCACATGATGGGGAATCAACGCATGATGGGGAATCAACACTTGAGGTCCAAGAACCATGCGAAGGGAACCTTGGGAGAGGTGAGTGCTGAGAGGGGGGAAGCCAGGATGCTGTAACCCTGGATGAAGCGGCGGTAAAAGATAGAAAACCCCAGGAAACGTTGCAGCTGCACTCTGGATGTGGGTTGAGGCCAATCCACCACCGCTCTCACCTTGTCTGGATCCATCAGTATATGTCCTGCAGCGATTACGTATCCTAGGAAGGAGATGGTGGAGTGATGGAACTCACACTTCTCCGCTTTGACGAAAAGCTAGTTGTCCAGGAGATGCTGAAGGACTTGTCGGACGTGGAGGACTTGTTCTTGAACTGACCGGGAAAAGACCAGGATGTCGTCGAGGTAGACAAACACGAACTAAGTACTCATAGTGTCCGCTGTTAAAGGTTGTTTTCCACTCATCCCCCTCCTGTATCCGAACCAGATGGTAGGCATTCTGAAGGTCCAACTTAGAGAAGATGGTCGCTCCCTGAAAAGTTTCGACAGCCGAGGAGATGAGTGGTAGAGGGTAACGGTTCCCCTGTAGTCGATACATGGGCGCAGGGTATTGTCCTTCTTCTCCACAAAGAAGAAACCTGTGCCAGCGGGGGAGGCCAATGGGTGAATACTCCCTGCAACAAGAGAGTTCTCAATGTACTCCTCCATAGCTTTGGTCTCCGGACCTGACAGGGAGTAAAGCTGCTCCCGAGTGGGTGTAGTGCCCGGGAAAAGGTCAATGGCGCAGTCGTAGGGTCGATGCGGAGGCGGAGAAGTGGTGCAGACCTGGAGGTCCAGGCACACCGTGGGAATGTCCGAGAGATCCAAGGCTTTTCTCAAGCCTGCAGGAAGACGTCCCGGGACAGGCAGGGCCAACTTAAAACAATGAGCATGGGAGAACAGGCTCCAACCCACGATAGCACCAGTAGCCCAGTCGATCAGGGGATTGTGATTCTAGAGCCATGAATATCCCAAAACCATGTGTACATGGGGAGATTCGATGAGCAGGAACTGCATACACTCACTGTGATTTCCTGATACTCGTAGGTCGATAGGGATAGTATTGCGGGTGACTCTGCCAATATAGCGCCCATCCAGTGCTCTGACGTCCATGGGAATGGAGAGGGGCTGGTTGGGGACACCAAGCACCGACACCAAGGTAGCATCGATAAAACTCTCATCGGCCCCAGCGTCAATGAGCACCCGGAGTGTTTTGGTCTAGTCATAACAGGGTGGCATAGAGAGGGGTGCGAGTAATGGGAGACTATAAAATCCCTGTACGGCTCACCAGAGTACTCGTACCTACTGATGAGCCTGGACCTTTTAATGGACAGGTGGAAATATAATGTCCTGTAGTCCCGCAATACAGACAGCTCCTGGTGTTCAGTCTGCGTAAATGTTAATCCGGAGACAATCAAGCCCTTCCCAGTAGCTTGGGCTCTGGAGGAGGCGAGTCGGCCGCCCTCGGCGATTGCCGTGATCACTCTGGTGACATCGGTTCTCTCAGAAATGCCTTCTGGGTTTCCGGAATTCCTCTGAGGCAAGGTGGGAATCGAGGGCAAGCGAAGGCGTCAGGGAACAGATTCTCTCTCCCTCCTATGTTCTCGTAGCCGCCCATCGATCCAGATGGTCAACACTGGGAGAGAAAGGCCCAGCAGGTTCCAGAGTCTCCAGCGTAGCGCTCTGGAGGAGGTAAGCAGGGTTCTCGGGACACTGGGATAGACTGGGAAGAAGCGCTGGTGGTGGTGGGATTGCTGAGAGTCTGGGGAATTACTGGTGTGGCTTGCTGCCTTGTAGGGAATCCACAGAATTGCTCCAGCAATGTATTGAATGCCTGGTCATGGTGTTCTGCCAGGGTGTGGAGTCCCTCCATAAGACATTGCAGTAACTCATTGTGTCTTCCAATGGTGGCTCCTTGCTGGGAGACAGCATTGTGAAGTTGGTCTGAGTCTGCTGGGTCAGTCATGGCCAGTTCGTAGATCCAGATGCAGACAGTTAGAATCACAGATGTTTATTGACCAAACAGGGGGCAGGCAAAAGACAGGTCAAGGGCAGACAGGGGTCCGTAATCCAAGGCAGAGACAGTAAGGTACCGAACAGCAGGCAGGCTCGAGGTCAGGGCAGGCAGGAGGTCGTAATCGGGTCAGAGTCAGGCAGGTACAGAACGGCAGGTAGGCTCGGGGTCAGGGCAGGCAGAATGGTAAGAACCGGGAAAACTAGGAAATAGATACTTGAGAAAACAGGGAGATGGGAAAGCACGCTGGTAAGACCTGACATGACAAGACAAACTGGCAACAGACAAACAGATAACACAGGTATAAATGCACAGGGGATAATGAGGAAGATGGGCGACACCATGAAGATCAGTCAATTTTAAGAACGTGCAGTCGCAAAAACCTTCAAGTGCTATGATAAAACTAGCTCTCATGAGGACCACCACAGGAAAGGAATACCCAGAGTTATCTCTGCTACAGAGGATACGTTTATTAGAGTTACCAGCCTCAGAAATTGCAGCCCAAATAAATGCTTTACAGAGTTCAAGTAAGACACATCTCAACATCAACTGTTCAGTGGAGACTGTGTGAATCAGGCCTTCATGGTCGAATTACTGCAAAGAAACCACTACTAAAGGACACCAATTTTAAGAAGAGACTTGCTTGAGCCATCCTTTGGTCTGATGAGGTCAAAATTTGAGATTTTGTCTTTGTGAGACGCAGAGTAGGTGAACAAATGTTCTCCGGATGTGTGGTTCCCACCGTTAAGCATAGAGGAGGAGGTGTGATGGTGTGGGGGTGCTTTGCTGGTGAACCTGTCTGTGATTTATTTAGAACCACAGTATTCTGCAGCGAAACACCATCCCATCTGGTTTACGCTTAGTGGGACTATTATTTGTTTTTCAACAGGACAATGACCCAATACACCGCCAGGCTGTCTAAGGGCTAATTGACCAAAAAGGAGAGTGATGGAGTGCTGCGTCAGATGACCTGGCCTCCACAATCACCGGACCTCAACCAAAATTAGATGGTTTGGGATGAGTCGGACCGAGTAAAGGAAAAGCAGCCAACAAGTGCTCAGCATATATGGGAACTCCTTCAAGACTGTTGAAAACGTATTCCAGGTGAAACTGGTTGAGAGAATGCCAAGAGTGTGAAAAGTTGTCATCAAGGCAAAGAGTGGGTACTTTGAAGAATCTCAAATATAAAATATATTTGGATTGTTTTAACACTTTTTTGGTTACTACATGATTTCATATGTGTTATTTCATAGTTTTGATGTCTTCACTATTATTCTACAATGTGTTTACCAATATTGTCTCAAAAATCCATTGGTCCATAAATTCAGTATCTTCGAAAGCAAAATCGAATTGGTTTGAATAATTGCCGATCTTGAATGGATAAACATTGACATCATGCATTATTTAGATTATTGAGTATGTGCTCCATCACAACCCCTAAGGTCTATTCAGTCAAATGGCTGCAAAGACATGCAATAGTTATACAAAATAACTGATTAATGTGGAAGTTCAACAACTCAAATCCCTCATTCATGTCTTTCACTTTGTTTTAACCCATGCAGTCATGATTTTGGATTCCAACCCGAACCTCTCCCCTCTCTTTTGGTATAACTGTACGCCTCAGTGATGCCATGTCTCATTTTTACAAGAAACTAGCTATTTCATCTGCTGCGTTAACATCCCAGGTTAATGCAGGCTAGGTGTAGGGTCCTGCATTCACTTTCATCTCATTAAAACATACAAAAGTTCTATGGAAGAAGAACTTAAATACTTTGCACTGAGGGAATAGGGATGTGTACTGTCTGTATGTAATTTGGGGGTGTGAATCACACACTCAGCCATGCCATCGTCAGTATTGCGGGGCCTAGACCCTCTGACTGCCTGTAATCTGTTACAGGCAACCACATGGCAGGGCTTGCTCTACGGTTCACCGACTGCTCTATAGGATCACAGGCCAGTCAGAAGAAACTACTGCCTCTCTTTAGTCTTGAGCCTATGCCATGATGCAATTATGTATGTACTGTCAAACAAACAAATTGGAATTACAGTATAAGACCTGGCTAACATGTCAGGTTTTCACATGGTTTTCATAAGATATACAGTATGTCTAACATGTGATATTGATATTGTGCGGTCAACACACAATGCACATCTAGAATCAGAGAGATACTGTATGTTGTATGTTGTGTGATTTGTTTGTTTAAATATAATTATAGTGTTTTAGTATCTGTGTTTGTGTCAGTGTGTATCCATGTGTGTACATTGTGAGTATGTATGAATGAGTTTGTCTGTGCTAATCAAATCAAATCTTATTTTTCACATGTGCCGAACACAACAGATGTAAACCTTACCATGTAGAGTAAAAAAAAAAGTAAATATGGTATGTGTGTGTCTGTCTGTGAATGTGTGTGAGTGTGTGCGTATGTTAATGCAGATGTGTGTGTGTGTGTGTGTGTGTCTGTGTGGTGCTTTTAATAGTCTCTCCTCCTCTGTAGCCTGGAGATATACACAGCTCCATTTCTCTGACTGCCTTCTGTCCTCCACCAAACAGGATTGGTCCGTGAGATAATTCTGCAGGCCTGAATCTGTCTCACTGGGACCTTTTTGACCCATTTGGCACCATCCTTCCTTTTCCTCTCACCCTCCCCACCTCCAGGACCAACTTCAGCCAGAGTTTGCAAAAAACGCATATGCAACGGCTCACTAAACACTTCCATCGCTCTGCTTCTGATACTCAGGGAGGGGTTGGGCTCTAAACGTTGCTGTGAGAAGATAAATTAATGTTTACATAGACTCACAATATATAAAAAGATATTGCAGCATATAATGCTCATTAAACATTCTCATACAGTACTTTACAAATCATTACAAAATCAATAGTATTTTAAAACAGAAATGACTAGGACAGTCCTGTTCGTTTAGGAAAAGTGAATGAGATGTTTCATATTCTGATATTGTCCTAATATGAATGACAGAGAGGATGCAGCTTTGGAGAGGCAGCAGAAAGGTTATTCATGTGGATGTAAAATTATAAAGAAACAGTGGTGAAATGCTTAAACGTCCTGGCAGCAGAGTTTTGCAGATTTTCCGGAGCAAAGTTCACTAGCTGCCCCTGAGTTATGAGTCGTGTGGGAATTATCACGTTAACTGCAGCCTTGTTTGAATGTGGATGAAGACTGTGTCACTCTGTACCCTTGAGTGATGATTAAACCCTGTGAACTAATCATTAAAAAAATACCACACGCATGGCCTATCACTCAAAGTGTAGCCTCTGAGAAAAGAGACACTACTTCCTCCCAGTTACTGCCCTAGTAAGGACCATCACGAAGAGTCTCGTGATGGTTAGTACATCTACTTTGTGAATGACACAATAATTATTCCAGAAATTGTTTACAGACAGATTATTCAGACATAATTCACTACATTACAATTCCAGTGGGTCAGAAGTTTACATAAACTAAGTTGACTGTGCCTTTAAACAGCTTGGAAAATTCCAGAAAATAATGTCATGGCTTTAGAAGCTCCTGAGAGGGTAATTGACATAATTGTCAACTCCGGTCGTCATAATCTAAAGAAATCAGCCAAGACCTCAGAAAAGAAATTGTAGACCTCCACAAGTCTGGTTCATCCTTGGGAGCAATTTCCAAACGCCTGAAGGTACCACGTTCATCTGTACAAACAGTAGTACGTAAGTATAAACACCATGGGACCACACAGCCGTCATACCGCTCAGGAAGGAGACGCGTTCTGTCTTCTAGAGATGAACGTACTTTGGTGCGAAAAGTGCAAATATATCCCAGAATAACAACAAAGGACCTTGTGAAGATGCTGGAGGAAACAGGTACAAAAGTATTTATATCCACAGTAAAATGAGTCCTATATCGACATAACCTGAAATGCCGCTCAGCAAGGAAGAAGCCACTGCTCCAAAACCGCCATAAAAAAGCCAGACTACGGTTTGCAACTGCACATGGGGACAAAGATTGTACTTTTTGGAGAAATGTCCTCTGGTCTGATGAAACAAAAATATAACTGTTTGGCCATAGTGACCATCGTTATGTTTGGAGTAAAAAGGGGGAGGCTTGCAAGCCGAAGAACACCATCCCAACCGTGAAGCACGGGGGTGGCAGCATCATATTGTGGGGGTGCTTTGCGGCAGGCGGAACTGGTGCACTTCACAAAATAGATGCCTTCATGAGGAAGGAAAATTATGTGGATATATTGAAACAACATCTCAAGACATCAGTCAGGAAGTTAAAGCTTGGTCACAAATAAGTCTTCCAAATGGACAATAAGCCCAAGCATACTTCCAAAGTTGTGGCAAAATGGCTTAAGGACAACAAAGTCAAGGTATTGGAGTGGCCATCACAAAGACCTGACCTCAATCCTATAGAATATTTGTGGGCAGAACTGAAAAAGCTTGTGCGAGCAAGGAGGCCTACAAACCTGACTCAGTTACACCAGTTCTTGTGAGGGTTTGGCTGTGGTTAGACCTTACTCCCAATAAGGGGAATGGTAGGACCACAGCCGAGCCCTCACACCCTAACTAGGGGAAGTAATTATCCTCAATCAGAGACAGCTGTACAGGGTTGTCTCTGATTGGGGATTGTATTTAGGCACCCCACACATCCACCTGTGTGTGGGTCATTATTTCAACAGTCACAGTAAAGTAAGTGTGTTTCCGTTTTTGTTATTTGCACCGTTGTTTTTGTTTGTATAGTTCGTTACATTTGAGTTTATAGTTTAAATAAACTATGTCGAACTATCGCTGCGCTGCTCCTTGGTCTCTCTCTACACCCACTCGTGACAGTTCTGTCAGGAGGAATGGGCCAAAATTCACCCAACTTATTGTGGTAAGCTTGTGGAAGGCTACCCGAAACATTTGACCCAAGTTAAACAATTTAAAGGCAATGCTACCAAATACTAATTGAGTGTATGCAAACTTCTGTCCCACAGGGAATGTGATGAAAGAATTAAAAGCTGAAATAAATCATTTTCCTCTCACCCTCCCCGCCTCCAGGACCAACTTCAGCCAGAGTTTGCAAAAAACTTATATGCAACGGCTCACTAAACATTTACATAGCTCTGCTTCTGATACTCAGGGAGGTGTTGGGCTCTAAACGTTGCTGTGAGAATATAAATTAATGTTTACATAGACTCACAATATATAAAAAGATACAGCAGTATATAATGCTCATTAAACATTCTCTCTCATATCCCATACAGTACTTTACAAATCATTACAAAATCAATAGTATTTTAAAACAGAAATGACTAGGACAGTCCTGTTCATTTAGGAAAAGTGAATGAGATGTGTCATATTCTGATATTGTCCTAATATGAATGACAGAGAGGATGCAGCTTTGGAGAGGCAGCAGAAAGGTTATTCATGTGGATGTAAAATTATAAAGAAACAGTGGGGAAATGCTTAAACGTCCTGGCAGCAGAGTTTTGCAGATTTTCCGCTGCAAAGTTCGCTAGCTGCCCCTGAGTTATGAGTCGTGTGGGAATTATCACGTTAACTGCAGCCTTGTTTGAATGTGGATGAAGACTGTGTCACTCTGTACCCTTGAGTGATGATTAAACTAAACATTAAAAAAATACCACACGCATGGCCTATCACTCAAAGTGTAGCCTCTGAGAAAAGAGACACTACTTCCTCCCAGTTCCTGCCCTAGTAAGGACCATCACGAAGAGTCTCGAAACAGACACTCTCTCAGTAAACTTTGTCATGAATTATTGCGTTTAGAGTAACAGAAATAATCAAGGCATGGCACACGAGATCGCTAGCATCACCTCAATAGAAAGATGTTAAAGTTCTCTGAGGCAAAGCTCTTTGGCTTTGAAATGTTAACTGGCTGGTGTATTGCTGTACAGTGTTTGTACAGGGATTTTCAGCTGCTTTGGGGCTGAGCCTGGGTAAATGCTGACAGGTGTAGGCTCTAAACTGACAGACTCAACTCATCTGTGTGGAAATGATAACCGTTCTCTGGGGTACTCCCCCTTACTTGGCATGCTCCAACTCAGAGGTTCCCCCTCTGAAAAGTGAAATACGGTTGGACAGAGAAAGAAAGCTTTGCTTGATGCACGGTGGCTTCTCCAGTTTGTTGAGGATAAAAGACGTATGTCCATCAAATAGTCCAACATGTGTAGACCACAATATTTTGTCTCCACTCTACATATCTGCTGCCCATCTGTTGACTCACTCTGTGACTGAGTGTGACAAGAGCTTTGTTATAGTCGTGCATCACATACACGTTACCATGGCAAGACGTGTGCTTTGTCCCTGGCTCTAATGTAGGTCAGGGATTTGTATTGGGAGAGAATCAGTATAACTACATGAACAAACAATTAAAGTGGATACAGTGACAGTGGCCAATTCAAGTGAATGTAGTTATTATTGCTGGTCATACCGACCACTTCCTCTTATCAATTGACAACTGACATACTAAACCATCCTTGAAGATCGGACCTAAAGCTGGTTGAGGGTTGGAATACTGCATTAAGTAGGCCCTAAGGGAGGAAGCAATAACCTAACAATGAATGACAGACCATGTATTCCTGTCAGATTATGATCGTAGAATCCACTTATTTCTCTTTAATGTTCCAGTATGTCCTCTAACCAATTCCCTGCTTTCCTGAAAAACTGACAGCTGTAAATGGGGTGCATCGCCCACATTTCCTCTGATCATTGTTGTTTTGACATCAGATAGCTGCGTTGGACCCTTGACCATATGTGCGATTACAACGCGGTTCCCAGTCCATTTCTGAATGTCAAACACCGAGGCTCCTCGCGGCAGGACAGACACCCCCGCTGCGTCCACTTCAAATGAAATGTCAACTTCCTGTTCTAAACATTGTGCAATTCTGCTGATAACCAAAATAAGAATTTACTCTAAATGTGTATTTTGTTCATCGACTTGCTACTTTCTTCTCTCAACGACATTGGGTGGCAACGCCCATGTCAACATGCAAGATCTCATTATGATAATGTTCTCTTCTTTCAGTTGTAAAATGATACATGAGCACTAGAGACAATATGCACGGAGATGGCCATACATACTTTGTTCAAGACAATCTGATCAGTCAGGAAAAGGATACATTTTTCGAATCAAGTCAAATTGTATTGGTCACATACACATATCTAGAAGATGTTATTGCGGGTGTTAGCGAAATGCTTGTGTTCCTAGCTCCAACAGTGCAGTAGTATCTAACAATTCACAACAATACACACACATCTATACCTATACTATAGCTGGTTGATTGCCTGAATGTGTGAGCATGTGTGAGTTTGAGCATGTGTGGAACTGTGTAAAAATGTAAGAGTGCGGCAATTATGTGTGTGTGTGTGCGTGCGTGTGTGCTGTGCATGGGTGTGTGTGCACATGCTTACATGCGTGAATGTATGCATACCGTACGTGCACATGCATATACACGTGTGTGTACAGAAGAGTGTGTGTGTGATTGAATCTGTATGTGAGGTCTCTGAGCAGGCACTTAGTGCTGGTTGGAAGAATTAAGCTTGCTGCTGAGAAACTGCATAAAGTAAAGCCATTAAAGGGAATAACTCTGCTGTGGACAACATGCCCTGCCTATTAATCAAGGCAAGGGGCTCCACAGCACCTACAGACAGGCTGAGCCTCCCTGACCTTCCCTCGCCATCTGCTCATGGCCACCATACCTCTACTCACCAGCTCTTCACCTCTCTGCACTGTGGGTGGCCCTCACCAGCCTCATCTGTTTGGTGGATGGGGAGGGCCAGATGGCTGGAGGGAGGGAGGATTGAGACAGTATTGCTTCTCTCTCTTCCTTGGTCCTATCGTCTCCCTCATCCGATTCACATGGTCCCCAGCGTACAATCAGCTAACCTCAAGCATTAATCTGCAGGAGGAATAACATTTGTGTTATTATGGGCTTCTTAATCACTTGGCTGCTACACACACAGACAGCCACATACATGCTGAAACACACAGACCAGAGTATACATTCGGAAAGTATTCAGACCCCTTGACTTTTTCTTGTTACTTTACTGCCTTATTCTAAAACTGTATAAATTGCAGTTTTTTTCTAAATAAATCTACACACAATATCCCATAATGACAAAGTGAAAACAGGTTTTTAGATTTTTTTGCTAATTTATATTTTATAAAATTTAAAACAGAAACACCTTATTTACATAAGTGTTCAGACTCATAGCTATGAGACTCGAAATTGAGCTCAGGTGCATCTTGGTTTCCGTTGATCATCCTTGAGATGTTTCTACAACTTGATTGGAGTCCACCTGTGGTAAATTCAATTAATTGGACATGATTTGGAAAGGCACACACCTGTCTATATAAGGTCACATAGTTGACAGTGCATGTCGGAGCAAAAACCAAGCCATGAGGTCGAAGGAATTGTCCGTAGAGCTCCGAGACAGGATTGTGTCGAGGCACAGGGAAGGGTACCAAAATAATTCTGCAGCACTGAAGGTCCCCAAGAACACAGTGGCCTCCATCATTCTTAAATGGAAGAAGTTTGGAACCACCAAGACTCTTCCTAGAGCTGGCCGCCCTTAACCAACAATGCAGTTTTAAGAAGAATACGTTTTAAGTAAAAAATAGATAAGTAGAAAATAAGAAAAATAGAAAAATAACAAATCATTAAAGGGCAGCAGTAAAAACAGTAGCGAGGCAGGGGGTACCGGTACTGAGTTAATGTGCGGACAGGTTAGTCAAGGTAATTGAGGAAATATGTACATATAGGTAGAGGTAAAGTGAGGTATCCATTTGATTAACTGTTCAGGAGTCTTATGGCTTAGGGGTAGAAGCTGTTAAGAAGCCTTTTGGACCTAGACTTGGTGCTCCGGTACTGCTTGCCTTGCGGTAGCAGAGAGAACAGTCTATGACTAGGGTGGCTGGAGCCTTTGACAATTTTTAGGGCCTTCCTCTGACACCGCCTGGTACAGAGGTCCTGGATGGCAGAAAGTAGATGGATGTGCAGTGACGCTCCCCATCCAACCTGACAGAGCTTGAAAGGATCTGCAGAGAAGAATGGGAGAAAGTCCCCAAATACAGGTGTGCCAACCTTGTAGCGTCATACCTGTCACGGTGTGGTGTGTCGGCAGACCAAGACGCAGCGTAGTTGCAGTGAAACATACTTTTATTCACTATTCTACTAATCAAAAGAACAAAACCAGAGAAGTACTTACTAATACATGCCCACACACTCCATACACATCTAACCTGGAGATATCAGACATCTCAAACAATGACCCACACAACAGGTGTGGGAAAAGGCAACTTGCTGTCTCTAATTGGGGATTCAGCACAAAAAGAAAACATAGATCTAGATCTACTAGATCTGTCAGGCTCTGACCCTGGCAATCTAGAGGAGCCAAAGAGCTCCCTATGGCCAGAGCCTGACAGTACCCCCCCTTTAAGGCGCGGACTCCCGACCGTGATAAATACATATAAAAACAAAATTATTCATTTAAAAGAAACTGACTTGGGAGGGTTGGGGAGGGACACTTCACCTCGGTGGCGGTTCTGGCCCCGGTGAAGTGGACACTTTCCTCCCTGACGCCAGTCTGATGACCTGTCCTGGAATGGGACCTGGTCTCCAGCGAAGGTCATGGAGCGGGGCAGACGCCCAGACCCGGACTGTGCACCGGTGTGGCAGGTGGTTCCGGCTCTGGAGCTGGGCAGACGTCCGGACCCCAACTGGGCACCGGTGGAGTGGACTGCTCTGGCATGGGATTGGAGCAGACGACCGGCCCCGGACTGGGCACCGGTGGAGCGGACTGCTCTGGCATGGGATTGGAGCAGACGGCCGGCCCCGGACTGGGCACCGGTGGAGCGGACTGCTCCGGCATGGGAGTGGAGCAGACGGCCGGCCCCGGACAGGGCACCGGTGGAGCGGACTGCTCTGGCCTGGGAGTGAAGCAGACGACCGGCCCCGGACTGGGCACCGGTGGAGCGGACTGCTCTGGCCTGGGAGTGAAGCAGACGACCGGCCCCGGACTGGGCACCGGTGGAGCGGACTGCTCTGACACTGTAGTGAAGCAGACGACCGGCCCCGGACTGGGCACCGGTGAAACGGACTGCTCTGACACTGTAGCGAAGCAGACGACCGGCCCCGGACTGGGCACCGGTGGAGCGGACTGCTCTGGCACTGGAGCGAAGCAGATGACCGGCCCCGGACTGGGCACCGGTGGAGCGAACTGCTCTGGCACTGGAGCGGAGCAGACGGCTGGACCCGAAATGGGCACCGGTGGAGCGGACTGCTCTGACACTGGAGCGGAGCAGACGGCTGGACCCGAAATGGGCACCGGTGGAGCGGACTGCTCTGGCACTGGAGCGGAGCAGAGCAGACGGCTGGACCCGGAATGGGCACCGGTGGAGCGGTCTGCTCTGGCCCTGGAGCGGAGCAGACGGCTGGAGGTTCCGGGCTGCGGACCTTCGCTGGAGGCTCCGGGCTGCGGACCTTCGCTGGAGGTTGCGGGCTGCGGACCTTCGCTGGAGGTTGCGGGCTGCGGACCTTCGCTGGAGGCTCCGGGCTGCGGACCTTCGCTGGAGGCTCCGGGCTGCGGACCTTCGCTGGAGGCTCTGGGCTGCGGACCTTCGCTGGAGGCTCCGGGCTGCGGACCTTCGCTGGAGGCTCCGGGCTGCGGACCTTCGCTGGAGGCTCCGGGCTGCGGACCTTCGCTGGAGGTTCCGGGCTGCGGACCTTCGCTGGAGGCTCTGGAGGTTCTGGGTTGCGGACCTTCACTGGAGGTCGAGTGCGGGGAGCCGGTACTGGGCTGCTGACCTTCACTGGAGGTTCTGGGTTGCAGACCCTCACTGGAGGTTCTGGGTTGTGGACCTTCACTGGAGGTCGAGTGTGGGGAGCCGGTACTGGCCTTACCGGACTTGGAATCGACACAGTCTTAGATGCCCGCTCTCGTAGAGACATCAGCTCCGTCACGAGTGCCTTTCGGCGCTCGAAGTCCTCCTCTTCCTCTATTTTCCTCAGGAACGGTTCCCACACAGGGGGAAGAGCAATCCAGGCTCTCCACCACCTTGCCCGTTCCTCCAGTGGTCGATCGAGAAATCCCTCAGGCCTCTCTCGATTATCTACCGTTGGAGGACGAAGTGGTGGGCAATCCTCTTCCTCCCAATCCTGCCGCGGACAATTTCCTCCTCTCCGCTCCGACTCTCCATTATAGCGCTGCTTGGTCTTCACGGGGTGGGTCTTTCTGTCACGGTGTGGTGTGTCGGCAGACCAAGACACAGCGTAGTTGCAGTGAAACATACTTTTATTCACTATTCTACTAATCAAAAGAACAAAACCAGAGAAGTACTTACTAATACATGCCCACACACTCCATACACATCTAACCTGGAGATATCAGACATCTCAAACAATGACCCACACAACAGGTGTGGGAAAAGGCAACTTAAATAGAATCCCCAATCAGAGACAACGTCTCGCAGCTGTCTCTAATTGGAGATTCAGCACAAAAAGAAAACATAGATCTAGATCTACTAGATCTGTCAGGCTCTGACCCTGGCAATCTAGAGGAGCCAAAGAGCTCCCTATGGCCAGAGCCTGACAATACCCCAGAAGAATTGAGGCTGTAATCGCTGCCAAAGGTGCTTCAACAAAGTAGTGTGTAAAGGGTCTGAATACTTCCGTAAATATGAGGGTACTGTGTGTAGATTGATGAGGGAAAAAAGTAATTAATCAATTTTAGAATAAGGCTGTAACGTAAAAATATGTGGAAAAAGTCAAGGGGTCTGAATACTCTCCTGAATGCACTCTACATGCGGACGCACAAACACACTCACACACACTCGTGCACGCACCCTTACACAGGAACAGTTGATGAACAAGACCCTTTTTGACCTTAGTCAGGTCCAACATGCTGACAATGTGTAAATCTCCTTCCTCCGTGGTGAGTCAGAGGAGGTGAGAGAAGAGGGACTGTTGCCAGGATAGTTTACACACCCCATTATCCTATCGAAAGAGCAACAGCTGTGTATCAGCCATAACCTAATCAATAGGCGCAAATGCTCATCATTAGCACCAGAGCATGCTGAGTGGTGGTAATCAATGGCAGCTCCCCTGGATTGCAGTGATTAGACCTGGCCTCTCACAGAGCTGCTGTTAAACCACAGGAACCCAATCACAACTCACTGACCAGCTAAAAGTAAACCAAACACAGCCAATATAACCTATACACAGCAAGGCAATAGACTTACTGCTGGTGTTCACAATAGGCCCACCCACTGGGAAGCCAATGAATAACTTAGAATGAGTTATTAGCCACAAAATGGCTTTATTACAGACATCTGTGGCATTGTGTTGTGTGACAAAACTGCACATTTTAGAGTGGCCTTTTATTGTCCCCAGCACAAGATGCACTTGTGTAATGATCATGCTGTTTAATCAGCTTCTTGATATGTCACACCTGTCAGGTGGATGGATTCTCTTTGCAAAGGAGAAATGCTCACTAACAGGGATGTAAACAAATTTGTGCACAATATTTTAGAGAAATAAGCTTTTTGTGCTTATGGAACATTTCTGGGATCTTTTATTTCATCTCATGAAACATGGGACCAACACTTTACATGTTGCTTTAATATTTTTGTTCAGTATAGAAATAACCTTAAATCCCGAACAACTGGGCATCAACAGATCCTTAAAGTATGTACTATGAAAATAGCAAAGGTCGACCCCCCTGAACAATGAAATAGTACTCAGGGAGGGGTGGGGCTCTAAACACTGCTGTGAGAAGATAAATGACTATTTACATAAAGACCATATCTATAACAGATACTGCAGTATACAGTATAATGCTCATTAAACATTCTCATTACATTACTTTACAAATCATTACAAAATCAATAGTATTTTAATACAGAAATGACTAGGACAGTCCTGATCATTTAGGAAAAGTGAACGAGATGTTTCATATTCTGATATTGTCCTAATGTGAATGACAGAGAGGATGCAGCTTTGGAGAGGCAGCAGAAAGGTTATTCATGTGGATGTAAAATCATAAAGAAACAGTGGTGAAATGCTTAAACGTCCTGGCAGCAGAGTTTCACAGATTTTCCGCTGCAAAGTTTGCTAGCTGCCCCTGAGTTATGAGTCGCGTGTGAATTATCACGTTAACTGCAGCTTTGTTTGAATGTGGATGAAGACTCTGTCACTCTTTACCGTTGAGTGATGCTTAAACCTCAATAGAAAGATGATGAATTTCCCTGAGGCAAAGCTCTCTCAGAATAATCATAATCTCTTATCATTTGCCTTTGAAATGTTAACTGGCTGGTGAATCTGCAAATAACCTTTTACTTGTTCAGGGGGGTCAACCTTTGCTATTTTCGTACATATGGATCTGTTGATGCCCAGTTGTTAGGAATGTAAGGTTATTTGTGTGTTTTGTGTAGGCTCCCTTGTGGGATTACTGTTGTTGTTGTAATTTTAATTTGGGTTTAGTGCCAGATTCAGTTCTGAATTATACCGATCTGTGGAGACATCTTACCATAAGTGCGCTCTCTACACGCAAAGGGAACTCAGGCCTTCTTACTCCAGTGTAACTAAAGCTAAGTAAGTAGACTGTAAGTGGCTGTGTTTGAATTATTTAAACAGGGGGAAAGTGTGTTTAGTGTGGTTACGAGGGAAGGCCTGGGAAATGTGATCTATTTGGGGCTTCCTCTGTCTGAAGCGTTGGGCAGGGTAAGTAAGGGCAGGTCGATAAAGGGAACATTGGGGCACAAGGGTACTGTGGGCAAACTGGGCATGCAAGGCACATGTGGGGCATTGAGACACTGTGCATGTGAGGAAATTTGGCATTTGGGGACACAGACAGGACAGCTGTCTGGTTAGTGTTGAGGCAACCCACATGTGAGTTCTTTACTCATGACCTTAACATTGACATTGGAGGCTATAACATTAAGCCTTTCAGAAGTAGAGCAGGACATTTGGCTGGAATACACTGCCATTGTTTCAGGAGTCAACTACGTATGTATAAACGCGAGATACAGATCAGTCATCTATGGGGGATGGAAAGAGCTGACTGAAGAGTCACACACTGGGGATGGAAAGAGCTGACGGAAGATTGTGTGCACCTCCCATGCCTTCATGCAATCATGCAAAAGTGATCTTTGCAGCCAAGGTGTCTGGTCTTCAGTCAAGTGGAAAATGCTTCACATTAAGGTCTTTCCAATAAACACTGAGAAAAGAAAGAGAGTCACCAGCCAGGTAAGAATCTCGATGATTATCAAGGGAACCCCCATGCTGACAGAGCATGGATCAATCTTCTTCCTGAAACTATCTCCCTCTAATTTTACAGATGAGTAGGTTTTTCCTCAAGAGCGCTACTCATGGTACACAACAGAGATGGGCTATGGCATACAGACCTGACTTGTCAGTGTGACATATCACCTATAAAATTCTGATGGGACTCACTCCAAGAAACATTCAAGTATTTTCTTATTTAAACAAACAGAAACATAAGCCTTATGTTTGCATACATACATGTATGTCACATTTTAAGCCATGTGGGGAATTTGACAACAGACAGCAGAATGTAGAAAATATGTAATTCTGTTGTTTCTATGCACGAATACATTGAGAATCTCACAAAATAGTACCAGAAGTACACACTCCCTCTGTCAACGTCCTTGGGGGCACAGGTCCAATTAAGATTGTTCCACAGCAATGAACCCAGAACAAAATGGATGGTGGAGAACAGTCATGGCAGTCCTGGCATGGAACCAAGAACACTCCACATTATGAGAATACACCTTTTCATGCACAAACCAATTCATTTTCCGTATTGTATTCTACAGCACTTAAAAAAAGTTGTTTTATACACAGAAAAACTGAGAACAAAATTACATTATATTTTCAAAGTAAATTGTTTGTTGTGCATTCATTGGATTTATAAAGAAAGTGTTTTTATTATTTAAAGTGTTTATCTGAAATGTGTGTAGTAGAAGCAATAGCTATTTGGTGAACTTCAACATGGGTCAAAAGAATTGGGGGAGAGAGAATAATAAAATAAAATGACTGTGCGCTGAAATGTGAAGGCAACCGCCATTGTAGAAGAGTCTCGATTTGTAGCTCAGAGGCAGAAGCCTCCCGATTGATTACATTTTTCATTAAAGTCACTCAGGCAAGTCCTGTGTCAATGCAACTGAAATTGACTAGTACAACTGCTGTGAGAAGTAAAGAGTAAACATGGTAGTACACGAACGCCAGTCGCCCCTGGCAGACAGGCAGACTGGTAATATGAGGTGCACTATGAGGTCACTGAGGGCTCAAGCCTCAAGGCAGCCATTTTACAACATGTTTGCTGGCAAACAGTATGAAAGACTGGTTGTGAGATGGCATATAATAAAGGGTATGCACATTACTGTAAATGTAATTGCTTCAAATACTCTGAACATCACATTGACTGTATTATATAACATAAATGTATAGTATAAGTTCAGGTTTACTCTGAGCTCTAGCTGAGTGTTTTCAGCTAAATGTACCCAAACTGTCTCAAAAACATTCTAACCTCCATGTAGACATGTAAATCCATATGGCTAATTTTTATTTAACCTTATTATTATTATTATTATTTACAATTACGGCTTACACCGGCCAAACTCAGACGACGCTGGGCCAATTGTGTGCCGCCCTATGGGGAATAAGGCAGAGAAAATCTCATTTTACCCTATCCTTTAGGGAGCCTGACTTTGACATCAGTCTACCAAACTATTTAAGGGCTTAGCAGTTTTATTTCCCGGAGCCTCGCCTCACCGTGCTTCCTCCACTCTGAGCAACCCAGCAGGGCTGTTACCCTACAGTTGACTAGAGCGTGTTTATGCACAGGCATTCTGCTTCACTACTTAGATTAAGAATGTCTGAGAGCGCACTAGTGGCATTTGAAATGAATTGCGCTGATTTGATATTTATGACAAGCCAAGGTTGAGCAGAAAAAAAGACAGATGAGGGCCCTATTAATGTACGCCCACTGAGACGCTAAACCAGGCAACTAAATAATGCCGCTCACTTTGTAAATTTTACATCTAATCTCATTCTCTTGACTGGCACATAAACGCCTTATGCTTTATTTTTTTTAAGAGACCTTAGCTAATGCACAAAGGGGAGCTGATACGACAACGCAAAGCCTAGCATCCTGCTGCATATTCTAGACACCCGTTGATCATTCTGCCTTGAGGAAATAACGCTGTCACGCAGACTGAGATTAAAAAAGTATTTATGCTTTCTTGAACTTCATTGTCGGTTAAGGGCTTGTAAGTAAGCATTTCACTGTAAGGTCTGCGCATGTGACAAATAAAGTTTGATTTGATTTGATCTGCTCAGCCGAGGGTAGTCTACCTGCACTGGAGACATGGGGAACATACTGTAGCAGGCTTCTGCCCTCTACTGATTGAAACATTTCCACTCCTCCTTATAAAACTGGGTCGAGTATTTCCAGCAGAGCAGCACCACACATCTACTGAAAGCAAGTAAGGCAAGGACCAGACCAACAAAAAAGCAGCTCCTGAACCCAACAGACTAAATCAAATAAAATCAAGAACCCATTACATTATGCAGAAACATTATAGTCAATATTTGAACTTTCAAATGGATACGTTTTTTTTCTCTGTGCAATCAGTCAAGTGTATACTCTGTCTTAGGAGTAGATACATGACAAAATGATAATAGAGAACTCTGCTTGTGGGTGATTAACTCAACAATGGAGGTTAGTGTGAAAACATTGTTGTAGTGTTCTCGCTGTGAGATTTAACAGAAATGGGAGACATCTGGAATCTGGGACTTCATTAACATGCTAGCTGCGTATTTCATAGTTGGCATGTTGAAAATGTCATATTGTAAGTTTGAATCTTACATTAAACATGCCATTTTAGTTTTGGGGAGAGTGGTTGTATTTGAGCATTAACATTTGCAGGAGAGGTTGTAGTAGACAATTGAAACATATTTCAATATGTTGCGTGTTAGGTGACTTTAGAATGCAAAACATTTTGGATTTAATTGGTTCCTGTGTAAAACATAAGGTGACAGAAAACAAATAGATGAAATTAGGCAACATAGACAGATACTGTAGGCAGAAAGTATTCTCAAAAGGGTTATTTTAGAACATTTTAACACCTCATAGACATAACCACAGACAGTTAGTAGCCTACAGAACATCACTTTTAATAGAGAAATGGTTCTCTGCAAGTTCCCTCATTCTTGGCACGTCTATCACCATCGTCATCATCATCATCATCATCATCATCATTATCAGTTGGTGTGTCATTACCCTCTGATTGCCTAATTACTGTGGGAGAGGACTGTTGATGAAGCCTCTAACCCACCTTTGGTGAAGCTGTCAATGCTGCTGAAAAATATGATTGCAAGTGGCGGAATAAAACAGTGCTTACCCCACCATGCATTGGCAAACAGGTATTTGATGGATGACAGAGAGAGCGAGAGGGAGAGAGCGAGAGCGAGAGCGAGAGGGAGAGAGAGAGAGAGAGAGAGGGAGAGGGAGAGGGAGAGGGAGAGGGAGAGGGAGAGGGAGAGGGAGAGGGAGAGGGAGAGGGAGAGGGAGAGGGAGAGGGAGAGGGAGAGGGAGAGGGAGAGGGAGAGGGAGAGGGGGAGAGAGAGAGAGAGAGAGAGAGAGAGAGAGAGAGGGAGGGAGGGAGAGAGAGAGAGAGAGAGAGAGAGAGGAGGCTATTGCAGATGATTCTACTTTATTTCATGCAAACTTTTTTTTTAAATTAAAAGACAAAGTCATTAATCCTCTCTGGCTGAGCGGTGGAGCAGCTTACCTGCCTCCACAAACCTTGGCTGGACGTTATCCGATTACACACAAACACGTACACATGCACGCACACACACTAAAACCAAAAGGAGGACGAGTAGTAGTGACACTGAACCTACCAACTGGAAGTAAGGTTATTATAGTAAACTGAAACTAAAATGGAAACTTGGTAAACTGAAATAAAATAATGAACAGAGCCATTTGAAAAACTAATACTAAAATTAAACTATTATGACTCCAAAACAAAACCAAATAAAATAAAAACCATCATGAGTTATGTTCAGGTTTATGTTTTTTTGGACAACCTTGGGCAAAAATGTTATTGGGTTTTCAATCTGGCGAGTAAATGCTGCCTGGATGGCAATGTTTGAAATAGTTTGTGCATCCCTATCAGTCTCTCTAGACAGACGGGTTACCTCCGACAATGTTGCTCCAGCTTTAACACCAAAGATACTACAAACTAAGATATCCAGAAACTGCAATAGAAATCCTTGATTAAGCTTGTAGACGATGGAATGGCGAAGTTGGCTAGCTAAACTCATGCACAGAAACATGTCATCGGGTTTAACGGTCGTCTTGCGCCGAACTGTGCATGTGCAGGCCGTCAAATCAAAGGCACTCATTTGATATAAAGTTGTTTTTGACGAAAATGTAAACATATGTAAGTGGCCGTTCCCTCTCTCCCATGGCCATCTTTGAGCATGCTTTCCTGCATCAGCACCCAGGAAAGCATGCTTACATGACAGAGGGAACGCCCACTTACACAGACAGGGATCTTGACCATTTTTTTTTCAATGGTAAACGGCCTTCATCTTCATTATCCAACATGTTTGTCCGATATCCAAGACTACATCGCTATCAGCTAACAGGGGGAAAAAATCAGCTAGGTAGCTAACTAGATTCTTCTTACTTGTACTACTAAAGTTAAAAAGCATTGGATTGGTGTAAACATGGGCAAGAGAGAGTTTCCTTACACCATTTTCTGCTCTATTCGTTTTTAATCCAAGTCACATTGAGATTGACTTTATAATTTAAACCTAACCTAGGATCTGACCCATCACTTTAAGTGTTTCTGCTCTCCCAGTGGCAAGAAGTGACATCCCCCTGATAAAGGAATTTGTATGTTTAATGTTAATGACTAAGATGTTTCACCCTGAAACTGTGTAATGTGTAAGATGTATTAGAAATTACATAGACAATGTTTAAAATGTTACTATTTGGTAAATGAGTCAGGATGTAGTTCTTAGGCTAGCAGGAGATTAGCCATAAAAGTTTACCACCCTCATCTATCAGAGTGGGGGTCTTGTCCCTGAGGTGTAAACATTAGCAACTGAGGAATGTCTTGAAGGGAGTGAACTGAGATAACAGAAACCTGTGTGGGTATAAATAAGGGGCTCCTCATGGGAGGGGCAGAACGTTATCTGAATAAAACCTGACCATTGTAAAGCTGGAGCTCTCTCTGTATTATTTAAACAAACTGAAGAATTTACAACCTTCAGGATACAGATAGAGTTAAAAAGTTCATTTAGAACATTGGAATAAAAATATTTGTGACACCCCCCCCAAAAAACTATACAACAAAAAATGCCATCTAGCCTCCCACACATGCTTTATGTCCCTAACAGTAAAACAAACATTTAAACAAAAATATATAAAAACAAACCAGAAATATCTTTGTAGAAATCAAGCTATATAAAAACTAACAAATCAGATGTGAAAACTAACTGAAACTAAAATGAATTTCAAATACAAATTTTAAAAACTAATAGAATACGAATATAAAAACACAAAAAATACAGTATAAATAAACTTGATTGGAAGTTATTGAGAAGGTGATTTACATTGATGTCATCATAGCTCTCTTAAAACAAGGGCTCACTTCTAGGGTACATTTTATTTATCTCATACCGTGGAGACACACTGCAATAATGCTTAACCAGACATACACACACATGCACACACGCACACACAGACATTAATCTCCATGCCTTGGAGCCATATCCAGGAATATTATAGTTTATACATTCATTATTTTAGCTTTTTCACCTGCCTTCATGCCTCTGTATCTGTGTCTCAGGGAGCCTGGGGGATTGGGGTGGTAATCAGGGGTCATACCGTATGTGTGAACCCAGCCTCCACTAAAAAGATCCTTGCGGTGAGCCTGGTATTGATGCTGGCTTTTGTAATGCATTGGTCTATATGGTCGCAGTAATGTACAATCTAAACTACTATCCAGTTTCATTGACTTGATGTTGCTATGTTCCTCAGATGTACACAGAGAGTAACGGCCGTTAAAGAAAAGAGGCATTTTGAAACGCTGTAATTTTAGTGTATTGTTTCACATAACTGAAGCAACAAGGAGCAGTTTTCTTGCCATTATCATGCTGTAGTGAACATACAACTGCAGCATTGCTCCAAGGTCAAATTATTCCATTCGAGCAATTTAAGGAAAAATTAGGTCAAATGGAAGATAGAAAAAGTGAATAATGGGAACGTGTCGTCTTTATAATGTGTGTCTTGAAAGCACAGTAAGGAAAATTGATGTGAAAGTAGGCTAGCCATGGTCAGTGCCTTATAGGTTCAGCATAACAGCATTAAGACAGAAATCACCTTTTTAACATGTAGCTCTGATGAAGAGTAAGTGCAATGCATGTGCTAGCTGTAATGAGTTGGGGATCAGCCCTGGGTTAATGGATGTTTTGGGTAATTACCAATGAATCTGAATGAGCAATTGTGTTTCAATGACTGACGTTTTCTAATTATGTAAGAAGGCAAATGAACAATGGCGTATGCATAATAGATGTCTTATGTAACTGTAAAGTGCCCAGCAGGCAGAAATATGTTCTAGTCTATATGATCTATCCAATTAACACAGGGTAAAGTGGACAGTAAGGCTGTGTGTTCATATTACATCTTTTCACATCAGATCTTTTTCAGAGCTGATCTGATTGGTCACAAGACCAATTAGTGAAAGAAAATGGATCAGATCCTGAGATTCTATCTCCTTAGGGATCTGTGCCACCGGTCTGGCAGTGGCAATGAAGGCTCATTCTCTTCCTTCTACATCTGGCACTGCTCACTGCTCCGAGCCTGCAGACGACTCCTTTGTTGTGAGCGGGTAGCTTTTATCAAAATGATGACTACAGGTTTGCAGGACTTGTTTTCGCTCACTTCCTCAGATATTCCCCGAGACCATTTTATATTAGATCATACCTGCACTGCTCTGAGGTGCTAGGGGCCATTCTGAGGGATCCTCTAAATGTACTTATACTGTAGGTCACTGATAGTAGACACAGCACAGGTATTCGATAATGTGTGTGTGTGTGTGTGTGTGTGTGTGTGTGTGTGTGTGTGTGTGTGTGTGTGTGTGTCCGTCCATGTTTGTATGCGTGTGTCCTAATGTCGACAACAGAAAATATCACACTAATTGCTCTCATATTGTTTGCATTCATTATTTACTTTCCCAACAAGCGGAATATATTAGCATAGAGCAGATTAATGTGCATTTGTCATAACAAGTCAAGGTTATAAATGTTACTAGAGCCGCATTCTAAATGGGTTGCTGTCGTTTTGACGTTGCATTACGTTGGCTTTACTGTCTCCCATAATGAAAAAGCACTTTTTACAACCAATGACGTACGAACATGGAATCGCCTGCGTCTGAGCGAGTGAGCGACCGATGGACTTTATTCACTGATGAGACTAACAGATAGAGAAGATCCATTGCGCTCTGTCTCTGGGCTGGCTCGGTAGCGCAGGGGTTAGTAACCGAAAGGTCGCTGGTTCAAAAAGTCTGCCGTTCTGCCATTGAGCAAGGCAGTTAACCCCCAACAACAACTGCTGCCTGGGCGCCGATGACGGGGACGTCGATTAGGGCAGCCCCCCGCACCTCTCTGATTTAGAGGGTTAAATGCAGAAGACACATTTCGGTTGAATGCATTCAGTTGTGCAAATGAAGGTATCCCCCTTTCCCTATAGCAGCTGTAAAAGGACTAAACATGTGCTTGCCTTATAAATGCATTAGCTGCAGATGGTGAAAAATTGTCTAGAAGTGAGTCTCAAAGCCCTTGTCTGGTGAAAACAGAGCTTTTAAGCCCCTGTAAGTGAGGCAATCATCTCTAATCTAGGTGCCACTAAAACAAAGGTAATCAGTCCTGTGAATGTGTGCGTAGGCATGGCCATATCTCCACATGTACTCCGCATAAGGAAAGGGAAAGTCAAGTGCCTCGAAAGCACAGATTAAGGCATCAGAGTAATGACTCTTCAGCCAACGAGTATGTCAGTATGACATGTGGCTGGAAAATAGCGTTGATTTTGAATATGTCGGATGCTTTTCCAGGAACTATTTTATATTCAGTAAAAACAGACAGTCCTACCCCTTTAACAATACTGGGCTGCTTATTATTTGAATTTAATGTTGTTGTTATTCACTCATGCTGTCGGACATCTGAAATTGGCTCCCCTGTTTCTGCAGTGACAGAGAGAGAGAGAGAGAGAGACAGCGAGAGAAGAAGGGAGAAAGAGACTGCAATATCTGTACAGAGAAGTGTGGAGAAACATGTCATCATTAATTAATTTATCCTTTAATAGAGAGGAAGAAATTATTTTTCTTTGTTTGTTTTCTGGTGCTCTGATTTTGCCTAGCTAAATCCCAGGGATTTTGTTCCAGAGACAATAGAGAGTGTCAGCCTGTTGTTAGACCGTGGGATGGAGCCAAGGGATGAAAGGAAGGATATGAGGGACGGAGCTTTTTAAGTCACAGAAAGAGTCAACACTGATAAAAAATTCAAAGAACCCAATAGATTTGCTTGTTGAATTATGTATAGCTGTTCTATGATCACTTACTTCATACACTCTTAGAAGTAAAGGTGCTATCTATAACCTAAAAGGGTTCTTCAGCTGTCCCCATAGGAGAACCCTTTGAAGAACCCTTTTTGGTTCCAGGCAGAACCTTTTAGGTTCCAGGCAGAACCTTTTTGAGTTCCATGTAGAACCCTTTACACAGAGGGTTCTACATGAAACCCAAAATAGTTCTGCCTGGAACCAAAAAGGGTTCTTCAAAGGGTTCTCCTATGGGGACAGCCGAAGAACCCTTTTTTTCTAAGAGTGTAGATGCTTACCATACTGTACCTCATCCCCTCAGTACTTGTGTTGTATAGCTCAGACCTAACCTTAGCATGCAGATAACCACTTCGTCATGCATTCTGCTGCTTTTAGCTCAACTTGAGATCAGAGTTAACCTTAGCATAGCCTGCAGTAGCCTACAGCTGACGCTAAACAGCCAACCGCAGCTAATATAATTGTTTTGTTGTGGTCTGAGTAGCTGAGCGTAGTTGCAGCGTACATCTTTGGCTCAAAGCTAACAGCTATGTCACATGAAGCCATATTTGAGGGTTAGTCTAACTACAGCGTACAGCTTTAGCCTCTAACTTTAACTGAAGCATTTTGCTTACTCTTGCGAATGCATCCATTTGCGCAGCATTTGAACAGCTAGGACCCGTTAAGCATTGGCGAGGGGCTAAAGGGAGAAAACAGTCAAGTAGCAGCAAAGAAAGCAGGGTTTTATGTAGCTTGACACCACTAGAGAATCCTTACTCTTGAGTTAGGCCTACCGCTGTTGGCTATGATGGAGGCTGAAGGCCCATTCTCAAACATCCCTCTAAACAATCGTCATAAGATTGCAGTCTGGAGTTGGATGGCCTCCACAGACAGAAAAAAAAATGAAAAAAGTTGCAGGGTCTTTAAAATGTGTGGCTGACAGTTTGTGTTTGTGGCTGGAGGCTAGGGGTTCATGCTTGTGGACTGTACCATCCCAACCCCCTGCCCTCAGGAGTTAGGCAGTCCTGCCGGCTCCATCAACCATGGAGCAAAAACGATTTTTCCTTCCAGCTGACCCTCAGTCCTAACCCCGCCATGTATGAAACAAAAAGTGTGTGTGTGTGTGTGTTGGTGTGTGTGTGTGTCCTTCCCTTATCCCTACAACCTAGACATGAGCATCTCACCTTATTTGTGATAATTACAATGAAATTACTGTCTATCAAATCATCCACGTAAGTCTATGGTGTTCAGTGACAATGAAATAGCCAAGTTAATCGCTCTACAAGTCACCATTTACACATTTCTTCGTAACTCATTCATGGTCGACAAAACCCATCGTTAACCCTACTGTTTCTATGTGTTTTGGTGATAATTTAACATCCTCTTATAGGGCCTGATAGCACCTTTAGTCAGTGTCTCATTTATTTTCAGTCACACCCTTGAGCTGCTGTAATCGAGGCTGGACACAGCGGCAGCCCTCCATCCTCTCATTACTGTAATGGCAGACACTGCTTTGATTGAGAGAGAGAGGATCCTGCAGAAGCCAACGATTTTCTTCCGATTTTAAAGCTATGATCAGTCGGTCATACCGAGGCTCATGTCCTTGGTACCATGTTTGATGGCTATATATTTTTTTCCCTTTCTTTCTCTTTTTTTTAGACTGACAGCTTGTTTTTTGTGTGTAGATGAATGCATTTTACATAGGAACTAAATAGCTGCCAGGCTTCATAGCGCTCACATTAGCATCTATAGACCCATTCAGAGAGAGAAGCTCCATCTGTAACTGTCCTCTTCTGCTGCTCCCAAACCATTAATAGTTGCAGCTTGATTTATGCCAACAGCCAGGGATAATTAAAAAAACGGCATGTTAGGCTATATGAATCACTACATGGATAAATGATCACACAGCTTTTTATACAGTATTGATTGCACCATGCCTTGACCACATTCATCTCAAAACAATATGATAATCAGTCTTTATAAAGAGGTTAATTAATTAATTAACATTAATCATCTTTTAAAGATATGTGCATTGTGCAAAATGACTGTGTGTTTTTGTGTGTGCACTTCAGATAGAAAGGGAGAGGGGGCACCAGTACGAGTGATTAGTGGCTCTTGTAGTGTCATTACACATGCTCCTGGTCTGTAACACACACACACGCAGTCAGATGTGAGGGGACACTAGTCCGTTAATGAGCAGTTGTAATGATACTGGATATAGCATGGCTTTTCTGATCCGGTCCTGAGGGTCCCTGGGTTTAGCAGCAGACTGTCACTCCAAGCCTCAACACTCTCTAGGGATGTGCATGTGATTACTGTCCTGCAGCTTATCACCTCAACCACAGTCAATACCTACTGTACTATCAATCAATCAATCAGAGAAAACTGACCCGTATGTGTGTGCAGGTATGCCGGAATGCGTGTGTGTGAGTCTGGCACTGTCTCACTCCCCATAACTAATTCAGTATAACGAGTAGACAAGAGCTGTTTTATTTTCAACACACCATTCTTATTTGTTATTCACGCTCATGCAGACTCTCTCTCTCACACACACACGTAACTGAAAAACATAAACAATTGAAAAACATAAACAATTGATAACACTTGCAAGTTGCAGCCAAGAACCCACATGAAGACAAATGACAGAGAAAGACAGATCACGTGCAGACAGTTAGTCAACATCTTAGTCATACTTCTATCAGTAAGTATGTTATGACTACATGATATCTAAAAAATAAATATCTCACCATGTTTATGGTAAGTAACACAATGTCAACAATGTGTTCCAAGTCATAGGCTACATAATAGCAGAGCTCCTACATAATATTTTATCTAATTTTAAATTATTAACCTGCTTGAATTATTCAACAGGCATAATAAGTCCTGAACGCACACTAATGAATAAATTAGTGACAATAATTTAAAAGGACATTTTCTGGGGAATGCTACAGCTTGATGCCTGGCAGTGTATAAATAGGAGCTAACATTTTAGAGCCTGGTTTCCCAACTGGCGGCCTGCGCGCCGAATATGGCTCAAAGGTGGTTTTATTTGGCACCCACTGTCACTGTGCATAATAATGGGACGAAGAGCGGAGCGTTAGGGTAGAGACATTCCTTTTAATGTATATCTCTTACTACTAAATACGAATAATAGCAAAACAATAATCAAGGATAGTAAAGCACAATGACTTACGTGCTGCAACACTGCAGTCAAACACGAAACAATGATCCACAACGCAGGTGGATTGTGGAGCGCTTGTATAGCATCCCCAATTAGAGACAACTCTGGACAGCTGTCTCCAATTGGGGATCACCAACAACCCACTCCTGATGATGTGATGACCTGACTGTGGCACTTCCACTCCCTCTGGCCTCAGTCAGATCATCACACCCACGTTTTTTGAGCACATCAAATAAAAAAAAGTATATACAGTACCAGTCAAAGGATTGGACACACTGACTCATTCAAGGGTTTTTCTATATTTGTACTATTTTCTACATTGTAGAATAATAGTGAAGACATCAAAACTATGAAATAACACATATGGAATCATGTAGTAACTAAAAAGTGTTAAACAAATAAAAAAATATTTTATATTTGACATTCTTCAAATAGCCACCTTTTGCCTTGATGACAGTTTTGCACACTCTTGGCATTCTCTCAACCAGCTTCATGAGGTAGTCACCTGGAATGCATTTCAATTAACAGGTGTGCTTTGTCAAAAGCTAATTTGTGGAATTTCTTTCCTTCTTAATGCGTTTGAGCCAATCAGTTGTGTTGTGACAAGGTAGGGGTGGTATACAGAAGATAGCCCTATTTGGTAAAATACCAAGTCCATATTATGGCAAGAACAGCTCAAATATGATAGTGCTATAGCGCTATGATGAAACTGGCTCTCATGAGGACCGCCACAGGAATGGAAGACCCAGAGTTACCTCTAATGCAGAGGATAAGTTCATTAGTGTTACCAGCCTCAGAAACTGCAGAAACTTCTTGCTGTCTATTATGTATGCATAGTAACTTTGCCCCTACCTACATGTACAAATTACCTCAACTAACCTGTACACCCGCCTATTGACTCGGTACCGGTATCCCCTGTATATGGCCTCGTTATTTGCCTATTTGTCGATAACAGATGGTGTTGCTCGCCTGAGGTAGAGTACCTTATGAGTACCAATCTCAATCGCACTCCACACTGCCATTTCCCACCTGGACAAAAGGAAAACCTATGTGAGAATGCTGTTCATTGACTACAGCTCAACGTTCAAAACTATAGTGCCCATAAAGCTCATCACTAAGCTAAGGACGCTGGGACTAAACACCTCCCTCTGCAACTGGATCCTGGACTTCCTGACAGGCCACCCGCAGGTGGTAAGGGTAGGCAACAATCCGCTGATCCTCAACACTGGGACCCCTCAGGGGTGCGTGTTTAGTCCCCTCCTGTACGACTGTGTGGCCAAACACGACTCCAACACCATCATTAGGTTTGCTGATGAGACAACAGTGGTCACCGAGAACGATGAGACAGCCTATAGGGGGGAGGTCAGAGATCTGGCAGTGTGGTGCCAGGATAACAACCTCTCCCTCAATGTGAGCATGACAAAGGAGCTGAACAGAAAAAGGAGGGCTGAACAGGCCCCCATTAACATCAACGGGGCTGTAGTGGAGCGGGTCGAGAGTTTCAAGTTCTTGGTGTTCACATCACCAACAAACTATCATGGTCCAAACACACCAAGACAGCCGTGAAGAGGGCACATATTTTCCCCCTCAGGCGACTGAAAACATTTGGCATTGGTCCCCAGATCCTCAAAAAGTTCTACAGCTGCACCATCGAGAACATCCTGACCGGTTGCATCACAACTGCTCGGCATCTGACAGTAAGGTGCTACAGAGGGTAGTGCGTACAACCCAGTACATCATTGGGGCCAAGCTTCCTGCCATCCAGGACCTATATACTAGGTGTTGTCAAAGAAAAGCCCCAAACATCTTCAAAGACTTCAGTCACCCAAGTCATAGACTGTTCTCTCTGCTACCGCACGGCAAGCGGTACCTGAGCGCCAAGTCTAGGACCTAAAGGCTCCTTAACAGCTTCTACCCCCAAGCCATAAGACTGCTGAACAATTAATCAAATGGCCACCCATACTATTTGTATTGACACCCCCCCTCCCCTTTGTTTTTACACTGCTGCTACCCACTGTCTATTATGTATGCATAGTCACTTTGCACTTAGCTACATGTACAAATTACCTCGACTAACCTTGTACCCCGGCACATTGACTCGGTACCGGTACCCACTGTATATATCGTTATTGTTATTTTATTGTGTTACTTTTTCTTATTTTTTACTATAGTTTATTTGGTAAATATTTTCTCAACTCTTTCTTGAACTGCATTGTTGGTTAAGGGCTTGTAAGTAAGCATTTCACAGAGAGAGAGAGAGAGAGAGAGAGAGAGAGAGAGAGAGAGAGAGAGAGAGAGAGAGAGAGAGAGAGAGAGAGAGAGAGAGAGAGAGAGAGAGAGAGAGAGAGAGAGAGAGAGAGAGAGAGAGAGAGATAGAGAGAGAGAGAGAGGGAGAGAGAGAGAGAGAGAGAGAGAGAGAGAGACTGCAAAATATGTACAGAGAAGTGTGGGGAAACATCATCATTAATTAATTTCTCCATTAATAGCTTATGAATGTGTAAAGTGAATGCATAAGTTAGCACATCTTACATCCCCCTCTTAAGGCTGAGTTTTGCAGTTTGTATCTGTCTTTTTCATATGTTCCCATGTGTCGTGTTAGCCGTGTTTCGCTGAAGCTCAATCGTTCAGCTCAGGGAGATGAACAATTCACTGAAATCCACACAACAATGCATAGAAATGCTTTTAAAACAGCTAATGTGTCAGGTCAGGGAAAAGATCAACGTTAAAGAATACTTTGCACTTGCTAATGTAATCGTAGAACAAGTAGATCACATGACCTCTGTCTTCCTCCTCCTCCTGGCCAGTGATGATGACCTCACGGTACGGTTGCACTATGTGCAGTTGTTGCTCGCCAGGAGAGCTGTTCCATTTCAGTCCCTTAATTCATCCAGCCCATTAGAGCCGTGTCCTTTCAATTCCGCCATTTGAAAAAAGCCATACTTATTCAATAAAACCATAAAACCATGACTGTGGCTTCTGCTTGTCCTTGCCAAAGTCAAACCCAGTCCACTCAGGAATTCATATACCTGCATAAATAGATTATATTGAGGCACATGTCCTTTACCTCAGAGGTAAAAGTGAATCATTTTTTGACCTTTGATGCCTGTTTGTACCGTCAGAGTTGACTGTTCCCAGACATCAATTAATATTTGATGCTGTGTATACGTAGGTTTGAATGGATTGTTTGTTGTGTGTGGATTTTAACTGGATCTTTCTAAGCTCTTTCTGGCTCTTCGTGTCTGTTTTCTTCTCTGTATTCATATGTTTTTTCTCCCAAGACTCTATGTACAGTATATCTCTATATGTCTGAGTGTTATTTGTCCCAGGTCTAACAGAGTTGATCTGTATCCGTCATCTCTGTGTGTCTCTATACCATCCTTAGTCTCTGGGCCTCTCTGTATCCCTGTTGTCCATGGCACACTTCAAGTCTGTCTGTGTCTGGTTGTTTGCTCTCTCTGGGTGTTCGTATGTCTGTATCTGGTCTCTCTGGGTGTCCGTATGTCTGTATCTGCTTTCTCTGGGTATCCATATGTCTATATCTGCTCTCTCTGGGTGTCCGTATGTTTGTATCTGCTCTCTCTGGGTGTCCGTATGTCTGTATCTGCTTTCTCTGGGTATCCATATGTCTATATCTGCTCTCTCTGGGTATCCATATGTCTATATCTGCTCTCTCTGGGTGTCCGTATGTTTGTATCTGCTCTCTCTGGGTGTCCGTATGTTTGTATCTGCTCTCTCTGGGTATCCATATGTCTATATCTGCTCTCTCTGGGTGTCCGTATGTTTGTATCTGCTTTCTCTGGGTATCCATATGTCTATATCTGCTCTCTCTGGGTGTCCGTATGTTTGTATCTGCTCTCTCTGGGTATCCATATGTTTGTATCTGCTTTCTCTGAAACTTTATTCTTATCAGTCCTATTCCTCCTCTACCTCCTGGTTTCTGTCGGTCCTCGCTCTGGGTTTTAGCTCTGTAGGTCACCTCTGCTCCTGTTCCATTCATCTCCAGTTAGTCTGCTGTCATTTCTAATCCTCCTCCTGCTGTTCTTACAGCCCCGGTCACCTTCCTCCTAACAACACACTCACATTCCTTCCTGTCAATCCCTAACACGCTCCATCTCTCACACTCGCTCATTCCATCGTTCCCCCTCTCTCATTTTCAACCTTTCATTCCCTCTGCTCGTCTTATTTTCTCATTTCCTCTCCATCACCTTCTCTCACGTCACCTTTCCTCCCAACCTCCCACCTACTTGGTCTGACTGTATGTCTCATTCTGCCCCACAGTGCAGAAACATTCAATTGTCTATATTACTGATCTAAAGAATCATTCTGGTCCATTATTTTTTTCTCTCTCTCTCAGTCAATCGCTCAGATGATGTGATTCATCCGTGACACTTTCGCTTTCATCTGATGAAATATTGAAGCCATTTAGAATATGCTTAAAACATGCAAAACAAATCAACCCCTCTTATTCCCCATATTCCTTGGTTATTACCACTGTGTTGCTGTACAGCAGGGCTCTCCTACCCTGTTCCTGGAGAGCTACCCTCCTTCAGGTTTTCGCTTCAACTCCAGTTGTAACATACCTGATTCATCTTATCAACCAGCTAATAATTATAATCAGGTGTGGAAACCTACAGGACGGTAGCTCTCCAGGAAAAGGGTTGGAGAGCCCTGTTCTACGGGATGTATCTCTTTTGGAAAGGCCAAAGTCTGCCTCCAACTTTGCTCACTTCAATTAATATTACATCGCTTTTCACAATTAATATTTAATCTGACATAGATTTGGTTCAATTATTCATCGGCCATGTGTGATTTTCTTCTAACTTTTTACTGTTAAATGATGAAGAAAACTTTTACAAAATCTATGACGAAGGCCAAGAGTGATATGAGCAAGAGCAGTGTGCGAGTTTCTCTTTTATTTGAAGTAATCGCATTGTTCCGAAACCTGCAACGAGATAACTCAGATGTTAGAGTGCTTTTTAGATTTTTTTTATTATGAAGAAATCAAAGAGAAGAGCTATTTTAATGCATTCTGTTATGGTTAATATGCTAAAGGGTGTTCACGTGCTGTCGGAGTTATCGAAAGTTCGGAGTTCTGACTGTGAAGTTTCACTTGAATGACCCTCCAAGTTGTAATTATAAGTGGGAAACTCAGATAAGTAGTTGTTACCCTAGTTGCAACAATTCACCACTAACCTTTCACCTTTTAATCCAAAAGATTAAAGCAAATCCTTTTTTGACGATTACAAACTTATCAGTGTAGATATTTTGACCATATTGTCAATCTTAAAGTAACTGTCCAGTGACAATCTCATTTATAAAAGCTCATATTCTGATTGCTCATACCCAAATAATGTTGTTGACTCGTCCTTTACTTGTAGTTGCGGCTAAAGCATAAATTAAAGAAAAACACTCAGTAAAACCCAATCTTAAACCGTTTTTAAAAATGCTTTGTCCACGACAGGCCCATCTGTGATTTGTTAAATGTCCATCAGCTTTCTTAGGAGGAAGACACAGACTCAGGATTGCACACAGCACCCAAGCTAGCTAGCTAGCAAGCCAAGCAATCCACAGCTGGTGTTAGCAAAAAGGACAAAGACTGCCAGCCATGTCTATTTCAAATTATGTGGTTTGTCAAATTTGGATGTCAAGAGGAAACCTAGTTACCGAGGTAGCAACAGTTAGCTAGCTAGCTTAGCTGCTAGTAAACATGACTAGCTAGCTAGTTAGAATAGTGACAATAATGTGATATAATCAGTCTGTATATATTGCTGTTATAGTATAGTGCCCTAGTAGTTTCTAAATCCTGAATTCATCAATACTATTTGACTTGGTTTGCTGCAGCCTGAGGAAAGGGCAAACCTGTTTGGCAGTACAGAGGATATACGGACATGCCTGGTACCCAAATTGATGACGGATGTCACACAGCTGCGAGTCAAGTGGAGACGAAAGGATTCAGTTCAGTCAGTCGTCTTGATGAGCCCTTCCAGATAACCGGTTTATGCTTGTGGATAGAATCTTTAGCGAGAATGTGAAACTTGTTCAGACTTCAGAGACTGTTCAGAATCATTCAGTCTTTATCTGATTAATTGTTCAGCTTTTTTTAATGCCAGAGGCCTAGTTGTACATTTTCGGTGAAAATCACTAGCTACAATACATGTGCTTTAGCTGTCACCTTGGCCTGATATTGGCTACACAAGCTAGCAACTTCCCTTTCCTTACAATACAGCAGTGCTAGGAAAGTGGGAGCAAAAGACACTGTGCCCTTTGTTGTTGTGTTGCCGGCTTGCAGCACAAACTCTCCCCATTGAGCAGTAGACTGTATCATGGTGGACTCCAGATGGTTACTACTAATATTCCAAGTTATTTCTCATGTAGGCTGCTATCTTACTCAAAATAAAATCAAGTGGGATGGAACAAATTGTCCATATTACACAGAGGGTTCTACATGGAACCCAAAATAGTTCTGCCTGGAACCAAAAATGGTTCTTCAAAGGGTTCTCCTATGGGGACAGCTGAAGAACCCTTTTTTTCTAAGAGTGTAGCTAGCAAGGAAGGGCTCATCAGGACGGCTGACTGAACCAAATCCATTAGTCTCCACTTGATTCTCAGCTGCGCAACATACTGTACGTCATCAATTTGGGCACCAGGTTTGTCTGTATAGCCTCTCTGCCCGCACGTGGGAGCACATCTTAATATCCAAGTGTATGCGCATCTCATTGGCTGAGCAAATCAGCTGTTTTTGATTGACGCCAAGCAGGGGCACAGATAAAAGCTGCTTTTAATATCATTTATGGGAAGGACATCTATTTAATTCATAATGTAATACATTTAAGGTAATATTTCATAGAAATCTGGAACACTGGACAGATACTTTAAGCAAGCAAACTTTATTAGAAACGATAGCTATTTCATCTAGCTAGCTAATCTTATTGATTGAAGATTTGTTCCAACTTCAAAAGCACCTGAACACAATCATGTCGGACTTACGACTTCCTAATTGGGAAGTTTCCCACTTCCGACGAGCACATGAATGTCCTATCCGTCATTACTGACAATATTATTCCTGTTATCATCGGCTGAGGCGACGCTTTCATTGAGAACAAAACAAAAGGGAAAGATACTGATGCTTTCTTCAGCACTAATATTTGTAATGGCTGTTTCAGGGACGTCAAAACAATCACAGGAAATGGCCAGAGGACCTGCCAATACTTTGTTTCATGTTTTGCCAAGCCCTAAAGTGACAGACTCCAATTTCATTATGGCTGGATATCACTTTAGTTAAATGTACTTTGTGTTTCCAGCTTACAAAGTACATAAACTAATTTTCCTCCAAATGGAACGGGAGACACTGAGTTGGTAATTCTTTCTATTGGGTTCAGGTCTGGAGACTGGCTAGGCCACTCCAGGACCTTGATATGCTTCTTACGGAGCCACTCCTTAGTTGCCCTGGCTGTGTGTTTCGGGTCGGTGTCATGCTGGAAGACCCAGCCACGACCCATCTTCAATGCTCTTACTGAGGGAAGGAGGTTGTTGGCCAAGATCTCACAATACATGGCCCCATCCATCCTCCCCTCAATACGGTGTAGTCGTCCTGTCCCCTTTGCAGAAAAGCATCCCCAAAGAATGATGTTTCCACCTCCATGCTACACGGTTGAGATGGTGTTCTTGGGGTTGTACTCATCCTTCTTCTTCCTCCAAACACGGCGAGTGGAGTTTAGACCAAAAAGCTCTATTTTTGTCTCATCAGACCACATGACCTTCTCCCATTCCTCCTCTGGATCATCCAGATGGTCATTGGCAAACTTCAGACGGGCCTGGACATGCACTGGCTTGAGCAGGGGGACCTTGCGTGCGCTGCAGGATTTTAATCCATGACGGCGTAGTGTGTTACTAATGGTTTTCTTTGAGACTGTGGTCCCAGCTCTCTTCAGGTCATTGACCAGGTCCTGCCGTGTAGTTCTGGGCTGATCCCTCACCTTCCTCATGATCATTGATGCCCCACGAGGTGAGATCTTGCATGGTGCCCCAGACCGAGGGAGATTGACCGTCATTTTGAACTTCTTCCATTTTCTAATAATTGCGCCAACAGTTGTTGCCTTCTCACCAAGCTGCTTGCCTATTGTCCTGTAGCCCATCACAGCCTTGTGCAGGTCTACAATTGTATCCCTGATGTCCTTACACAGCTCTCTGGTCTTGGCCATTGTGGAGAGGTTGGAGTCTGTTTGATTGAGTGTGTGGACAGGTGTCTTTTATACAGGTAACGAGTTCAAACAGGTACAGTTAATACAGGTAATGAGTGGAGAACAGGAGGGCTTCTTAAAGAAAAACTAACAGGTTTTAGATTCCGTCTCTCACAGTTGAAGTGTACCTATGATAAAAATTACAGACCTCTACATGCTTTGTAAGTAGGAAAACCTGCAAAATCGGCAGTGTATCAAATACTTGTTCTCCCCACTGTATCAATACTCTTAAATAATATCTCTCGAGCTAAATGGCTAGGGAGCGATTTCCCTGTAGAGAAAAACAGCATATGCCTGGGAAGATATCAAGGCCAACAGGAAGTTAAAATTATAAATAATAATTTCACCCATGAGACTCCACCTGGTTGAAATAGATTATCTCTATGCATGAGGAGCAAGTGAACACAGCAAAAGCTTCTACAAGCCCCTATTATTTGCTTTCTTACATTTTCCCGAAATAAAACCATTTTGGATTGAAAGGTTTCCATAATTGGTAGGTTCTGTTTAGTGAGTCTCTTGAGGAGTAGCAAAAGGTTGGATCCCTGGGGCCTCTCTCTCTCTTTCCCTTCCTCCCCTCCATCCCGCTCTTTCCTCAGTAGCTACCAGAGTCTGTGGCTTGGTCCAGAGCTGCATGGTGCTAACAGGCACATATCGATCCCGGTCAGGTTGTGCCCAGAGTGGCATCACTAAATCAGACTTCTCCAGGTGGCTTTGGAGATTACAGGCTGACATCAATCAATGTGAGGGCTGGAGGTTTGCTCCACATCAACACCTTCAGGGTCCCTTCAGGAATAGCCTGGCCTGGACAGTAGACTCTGGACTGGATATGGATAGGAGGGATGGTGACTCTGTGTGTATGGATATACTGTACCTGTCTGTTTGTTTGTCTGTGTGCATGTATGTGCTAATGTAATGTTTCAAAACTGGTTTTGCCTCACCTTCTTTAGTCAGTCTTTTTGTGAAGAAGCCCTCTGAGTGTGTAACTTATCTTGATAACCGTTGCAGTTACACCCGTTCCTTTAAAAATGTGATATCATTGCTTTCATTGTCACTCCTTTGATTGCAACTCAGAAAAGCAATATAATGCTGTGACAATTATACTGAATAGCATACAATTGCGAATATTTACCCGCCTAGCCACACAACAAGTACAGCTGAGCCATCCGGCGGGAGTGATGGGTGACCCGCCGCACACAAAACCACTTCCTGTGGCTGAGACCCCAGCCGGTAGACTGAGGAAGGGTAATTATAAAGAGCAGGATGAATAGAGAGTGATTATGGAAGTGTCTATCACAGGCCAGGAGGAAAAGCCTGGAGAACTGAAGAAAAAATAGCATGCAGCTCTAAACTGGACTGAAGCTTGAAGTGGCCGCCACACTAGTCCCCCAGGCCTGCTGGGCCAGACAGGAGAGGTGAAGTGACCTGCTGGGCCAGACAGAAGAGTCATTACAATGTAATTACAGTGTCATTACAGTCATGTGTCGTTGCACAGTGATATTGCCAATGTTTCAGAACATTTCTGAATGGATATGGTTCATTATTTTGCTCCAAAATAATCAAAGCAGTGATATGTCACACTTGATTAACATCAAAAGATCCTCTGTGAGTGAGTCAGAATAATTGGCAGTATAATTATGCAACACCTGCATCAATACGATAAGACATACAGTGGCAAGAAATAGTAGGTGAACCCTTTGGAATTACCTGGATTTCTGCATAAATAGGTCATACAATCTGATCTGATCTCTTGCTTAAACTAATAACACACAAACAATTATACGTTTTCATGTCTTTATTGAACACACCGTGTAAGCATTCACAGTGCAGGGTGAAAAAGTATGTGAACTGGTTGATCCTCCTTTGGAAGCAATAACATCAACCAAACGTTTTCTGTAGTTGCGGAACAGACCTGCAGGAGGAATTTTGGACCATGCCTCTTTACGAAACTGTTTCAGTTCAGCAATATTCTTGGGATGTCTGGTGTGAACCACTCTCTTGAGGTCATGCCACAGCATCTCAATCGGGTTGAGGTCAGGACTCTGACTGGGCCACTCCATAACGGGTATTTTCTTCTGTTGAAGCCATTCTGTTATTGATTTACTTCTGTGTTTTGGGTCGTTGTCCTGTTGCATCACCCAACTTCTGTTGAGCTTCAATTGGCGGACAGATAGCCTTATATTCTCCTGAAAAATGTCTTGATAAACTTGGGAATTCATTTTTCTGTCGATGATAGCAAGCTGTCCAGGGCCTGAGGCAGCAAAGCAGCCCCAAACCATGATGCTCCCTCCACCATACTTTACAGTTGGGATGAGGTTTTGATGTTGGTGTGCTGTGCCTAGTTTTCTCCACACAGTGTTGTGTGTTCCTTCCAAACAACTCAACTTTAGTTTAATCTGTCCACAGAATATTTTGCCAGTAGCGCTGTGGTACTCTTTTGCGAACTTCAGACGTGCAGCAATGTTTTTTTTGGACAGCAGTGGCTTCTTCCGTAGTGTCCTCCCATGAATACCATTCTTGTTTAGTGTTTTACGTATCGTAGATATTGTCAACAAAGATGTTAGCATGTTCCAGAGATTTCTGTAAGTCTTTAGCTGACACTCTAGGGTTCTTCTTAACCTCAATGAGCATTCTGCGCAGTGATCTTGCAGTCATCTTTGCAGGACTTCCACTCCTAGGGAGAGTAGCAACAGTGCTGAACTTTCTCCATTTATAGACCATTTGTCTTACTGTGGACTGATGAACATCAAGGCTTTTAGAGATACTTTTGTAACCCTTTCCAGCTTTATGCAAGTCATCCATTCTTCATTTTAGGTCTTCTGAGATCTCTTTTGTTCGAGGCACGGTTCACATCAGGCAATGCATCTTGTGAATAGCAAACTCAAATTTTGTGAATGTTTTTTATCTCATCTCATTGATTGGACTCCAGGTTAGCCGACTCCTGACTCCAATTAGCTTTTGGAGAAGTCATTAGCCTAGGGGTTCACATACTTTTTCCAACATACACTCTGATTGTTTAAATGATATATTCAATATAGACAAGAAAAATACAATAATTTGTGTGTTATTAGTTTAAGCACACTGTTTTGTCTATTATTTTGACTTATTTGAAATTGTATGACTAATTTATGCAGAAATCCAGGTCCTTCCAAAGGGTTCACATACTTTTTCTTGCCACTCTACACATCAGTAAACCACTGGAACAACCATTTCAGTAACGGGTGTAGCTCTCCTGCCTCCTACACTGCCCCATATGAGTGCTGTAGCTTCACTCAAGTCTGACAGTCAGCCCAGATGAGTAAACACTCACATTCACACTTAGAAAAAGACTGTAAATTATGCAGAATTGGCTCAGAGTCATTTGTAATCAAGCTCCCTGGAAGAGCGGATAATGGTGGAACCTGAAGGATTTTCATCACATGTACCCCGTAATTGCCTTATTCGAACTCAGTAGATTTTATAATTAATTTTAAGGGGGGAAAACTTGAACTCTCCTTGTTGCACTGACAGTGGGAGAGAAACCTTCCAGAATCTTAATTTGTTTCCTGTCATATTCCCAGACAATTTCAGAAGCCTGGTTCTGGGGTTGCACTGAGGCTTATCCTGTTGAACAGCAGTTTATCATGCTGATGGAGCTGTGTTGAGTTGTATTCACATCCCCAGGTTCCTTTCCTGAGCTTAGGTAGGCAAGGTAGGTAGGTTGATAAATTGTCAAAACACCAACAAGAAAATGAGAGTGTCGAATTTGGTCAATATAAAATATCATTTCTAATTTGCTACGTGAGGCTTATTTGATTGAATAGAAGTTTCATAATGGTTTGGTTGTTACAAATGCACTGATATAAGTGGACACGTGGCATTTTGACAAAATGACTTTATATTGGAGTTGTGCCTGTTGTCATAGAGATACAGTAGATAGAAGATTCATCATGGATATAACCCGTTTTAGCATGGAGATTGCCACTGAAGGCTTCCACCATTTTAAAGTGGTCAACTGGGTGGGGATTCCTATGAGTTGGGAACAATCAGCCAATGAAGAAGAATAACATTTACTACATTAAATGGAGATAGCCTCAAATGATGTCACAGACGCTATAATGGGCACTATGCTAGTTAGTTTTACATTTACAGTTGAGTCATTTTTAGCTGTGTCAAGCTTAATCTAAATAAGGTTATATGCCACGCCACCCAATAATTATTAACCAGTCATCCATATCCAATATCAGATGTGGGACAGATGTAGCCTACATGGGTAAAATCAAAACACTGTACTTCATTAGCTATAGCTTTCATTACATTGCATATATATTTTATCTAAATGTATTTAAATCATATTTACCTGTACTTTATCCATAATGTAACGTTTTCCCTTTTCCCAAATTAAACAAACTCAATCATATTATTTCTTAACAGGCACTTCTCAGCCTACTTGTTATGCTATTCAGGACCTTCAATAACTTCAAGATGGCGGCGTCCATACGCGTGTGCTGTGCCCTCCGAATTACGCTGGGAGGTGAATATGTCTCCTAAATTACAAATTTCTCTGTCACACAGATGTCTTACCCCTAGAATATGTAATCGGGTTGCATATATTTGAATAATTTATATTTTTATGGACAAAGGCTGCACGTTATCCTATGGCTAATACTAGGTAGCTATAGCTTGTCATTTAGCCACACAGCCAGCTAGCTATGTACCCCCGATTCCATCATAATGGAAACCCTTATCGATACATTTGTATCCGTATTTCGCTTTCGTTTGTATCGCTTTCTGATAAAAACGACTAGTTGCATATCCCAGGGACATTCAACCAGGGGTAGGGTCCGTGAAAATGTAAATAAATATAAAAAGATTAGTTTATTTTAATGTTTTTATGAATATAGGACGGCAGGTAGCCTAGCGGTTAGAGCGTTGGGCTAGTAACCGAAAGGTCGCTGGTTCGAATACCCGAGCCGACAACTGTCGATGTACCCGAGCCGAGCCGACAACTGCCTAGCAAGGCACTTAACCCTAATTTGATTCAGGGGCTGACCCTATAGGTAGGCCATCATTGTAAATACGAATTTGTTCTTAACTGACTTGCCTAGTTGAATCAAATTAATAAATTAAATATAGCTTGCAACAACAGACTAAACTAACTTTGAATTACATACCTACACTAGAAAAGATAATATCAACTAATATTGAGAAAATTACAGAGTTTCTACCGTCTTTGGTATTACACTCACTGTATTACACACTACTGTTAAGGTTTCTTGTTTAACCAGCTAGACAGCTGCTTTTAGCGAAAATGTGTTTGGAGTTACCATTGTAGCTAACAGGTTATGTAAGAGTTTACACTTCTTCTTCCAATTATAATGTGGGGAGGTCAAAATAATGAAAAACGATTTACCAAATTAATTTTTAAATGTTGATTGCTTCTCCTAGCCAGTCATTCCCCTGATGATAATACACAACAATATATATATATATTTTTTTTTGCTAACATTTGATGGGGGTCAACGGTTTGCCTGGGAGGGATGCTGAGGAGTATTTCTGTCTGTAATAAAGCACTTTTGTAGGGAAAAACTCATTCGGATCGGCAGGGCCTGGCTCCCCAGTGAGTGGGCCTATGCCCACAAATGGCTGCACCCCTGCCCAGTCATAAGAAATCCATAGAATAGGGCCTAATTCATTTATTTCAGTTGACTGATTTCCATCTATGAAATGTAACTCAGTAAAATCTTGTTGCATGTTGCGTTTTTATATTTTTGTTCAGTATATATTCACTTGTTTATTTGTCCTAATCTTCAGTCTCGTTTGGGATATACACTCACCGGACAGGTTATTAGGTAGTACCGGGTCGTACACCCCTTTCCTCCGGGAAAGCCTGAATTATTTGTGGCATTCTACAAGATGTCAGAAACATTCCAGATGGATATTGGTCCATGCTGACTCGAAAAGCATTCTCCATATCGTCCCAAAGATGCTGTATTGAGCTAAGGTCTTGGGACTGCGCAAGCCACTCAAGTAAACTGAACTTGATGTCATGTTCCAGGCAATAGTTTTCCACTCCTCAATTGTCAAGTGTTGGTTATCACTTCTTCTATTTTTTTAACTGATAGGAGTGGAACTGTTGTGCTGTTATGTTTATTTGTGACCTGCCTGTTAGCTTGCACAATTCCTGCCATTCTCCTTTTTGTATTTTTGTCACACCATTCTCGGTAAACCGTAGACACTGTCGTGCGTGAAAAGCCCAGGAGGGCGGACGTTTCTGAGACTGGATCTGTCGCACCTGGCACCGGTGATCGTACTACGCTCAAAGTCACTTAAATCACTTGTTTTTTCCATTCTAACGTTCAATCGAACAGTAACTGGATGCCTGTCTGCCTGCTTCATATAGTAATCCATGACTCACTGTCTGTAGGAGCGATCCATTTTCCTGAACGGGGTGGTGTGCCTAATAAACTGGCTGGCGAGTTTGTCATTACACAGACAAACAGCCATAGTGAAGGAAGTTTACATGGTGCATAAAATATTACCACCAGAGGAGCTTACTTCTCTGTGCTCTGGAGAGATCACAGGTAGTTGGTCAGAAGGCTCTGGAGGTCCTTGTAATATTCTTTCTGTAGCGAGATGGATAGAGGTACTTAATACACTTTTAAAGAGAGCGAGCAAGAGTTATCGTTATTACATTGTGGATTATCGAGGACTATAAAGGTGCCTTCCAATCAGACAAATGGATGCCAGTGTTTCCTTTATATGCATTTTAGCAACGGCGCACCGCTATTGAATGGGGGAAATAATTTTTCAGTGTATACTTAAACAGCTAAAACCAGATAAATATAGGGAACAATATATTATTAAATAAGATAATATTTGAGAACTGTCATTGAGGGGGGAAAACTATTTAATCAGTTTTAGAATAAGGCTGTAACGTAACAAAATGTGGAAAAAGTGAAGGGGTCTGAATACTTTCTGAATGCACTGTACATTTGACTCTGGATGACAACATGATGACGTTTGTTTCCAACATTAGGGATATTTTCCTAAAGAATTTAAATCCACTTTGTGTTTTGTTTCCTTTCCACAATACTAACGAGTGTCGCAATGCTGATATTGTCCCGGACCTATCATTAACACTCAAAAGAAACAAGACTTGATCATTTGCATTAACTGATTTATAACTGTTCTAGGTAATTTTACACTATAGTAAATGGCATTACCTATCTTTTCTGTGTTTCAGGGGTAGCACCACTTCGGACAGCAGGGGGCGCCCTGCCTCTCTCTCATCTGGCCAGACCCACTGCCTCTCTATGGACCCCTATCCCACCAGCCCCTGCTACCTGGATACAGACCAGACATAGCAGCTTCTTCAACAAACGTAAGTGCTGTTTTTCCCCAACTCTCAAGAGTTGATAGAGCACCTATATTAAAGCTTATTTTACTCATACTATGCGATGCGTTTCTATAGCTTTTTGCACTCCAGTCTTCGTGTAGTTTTATACTTTTTCATACTGCCGCACTATTTATCATGTATAGTGTATCTGTCTTTTGTGTATTTCTATCTATCTATTTATTTTAATTGTTTTATTCTTTATTTAACTAGGCAAGTCAGTTAAGAACAAATTCTTATTTACAATGACGGTCTACCTACAGGTTCAGCCCCTGGAGCAAATTAGGGTTAAGTGTCTTGCTCAAGGACATATCGACAGGTTTTTCACCTTGTTGGCTCAGGTATTCGAACCAGCGACCTTTCGGTTACTGGCCCAACGCTCTAACCGCTAGGCTACCTGCCACCCCAATCAATAAAATAATTGTCATTATCAGTCAAGCTCGTCAAGTGAACAAATCAAATCATTATTAGCTGACATGAGCTCTGACATGTGCTCAACCCTCACTAAAATTGTGCTGATATTCACAAAGCTAATAATCTCTGACTCCGGTCTGGTCTGCGACTGTAATATCTAGCCCCAGTATTACCAGAGACAGCACTAATATAGACATAACTATTTGAGCATTTTAATAGGACTCACTTAAAATGGCCTGAGCTCGCTAAGTTAGACTTATTCACAGTGGTTGAACCTGTCAAATGCGGAGCTTCCACAGGGAGGGGTGTGTCTGTCAGCACAGCACAGCAGAGGCAGGCAGCCACACTACTTCCTGCAGCTTCTCTCTGAGATAATTACCCATGCAAAAACTGTCACCACAGCCTCTGTCTCAGACTATGCAAGGAAACCCAAACACACACCCACCATTCCTCTCACTTTATAAACCTGCCACCTTCAGTTGACGCTCTCAGCACACTATTTATATTTACAGTATACATACTGAAGATACATTGTTACTTTGATTGCTTTGTATCTCCAGACTTTGCTTTGGTGTATAATATGAAGGAACACTTTTTCAAGTTTTAGCTGGCAAATTATTCTTTAGCAATGGGTTTTCACAATTGACTGACATCCGGTTTAACTGTTTAGACTGCTTTCGTTCTTATTTGATAGGAAAGGTATACTTTCCCACAAGATGTGGGAATGCCAGAATCATCACTCAGATTCTGTTGACTTTAGTTTTTCTTTATCACGTAAGTGTAGGCTAAAACCTAGGCTAATGTGATTTGATGTGATGCTGGGTTTACTCGTGAAATATGAGTGAAATTAATTGTCCCAGTGGGACTCTGAGATTATTGTTTCTCTGCCGCATGCCAGGTGTTCTAATAGCTGGTCATGGCAGCCTAGCCCAGGATCATTACTACTGCGAATGAAAGATGCTGCTTGAATGGCTGACTGACTCACTGACTGACTGGTGGCAGAGCAGATGCTGCTGATGCATTTTTAAAATGGCAGAATCTAGTGATAGTGTCAGACATCTGATATGAGCGTGCGTCTCAGTGGCCAGCTTCACTGACTGGGCATAGAGCAGGAGTCGAGAGAACGGAAAACAGGGTCCCTATGCCTGTACACGGTGCCAATGTCACAAATGTTGTCAAAAGGTATCGCTGAGTGATTAACTTTTCAACAGACTTCTGCTTGAGGGCTTGGTGCTTTGAAAATAATATTTTCACCAGCTCATGGCAAATTGTTGGTGATGAGCTGAAATCTTTTTGTTTTATACTCACTCAGAACTCAGTTCTGTTCATAATTCATGCTTGATTATAATCTGTCTCGAAACAAGCGTCACTGAATTAGATATGCACCTATTAGCTGCGCTAGTTTGCATCCCATTTTAAGTCTTGTAGCAAAGAAATCTCCTTGCCTTCTAAATCCTTGAGAAGCAAGCAGATTGGCTGAAAATAGATTTCAGTTGGAAAAAACAAACCAGCAGTCTCTCTCTCGCTCTCTGAGTAATAGCAGGTGTTTGTTTGCTGGAATGCACAGTGCGCTCTAGCAGGTTTGATTAGTGCATGACCGTAGATGCAGATTGCAATTTCTGGGCTCTTGTGTTGGAGGTCGATCCCCAGACTTGTTGCAGAGAGATTTAGTTTACAGAAGCAGCACAAAGTCTAAAAACATTTGTTGTAATTGCAAATATGTTAACAAATGGTAATATTATGCCGACTGTGTTCAGACACTCAGGTACTTGAGGACAAGGGCGGCCTGTAGCGAAGGAAAAACTGAAGTTTCCTTTTTTTACTTTCTCTGTCTAGACAAGTAAAGCTACACCAAAGAGAAGGTTCAATATATCTCAAACTCTTTAGCGTTGTTCAAATTGTTTGAGTGTCGTAGCTAGGTAAAACATAGATAAGATAAATCCTGATAATCCCTGGTCGTGACCCCGCTCTCTGAGGGTGTCTCAGGGGATTGGGATATGCAAAAAAACACATTTCCATTACACACCACACACTTGTACAGGTGTGTGAAACAGGACAAATATAAGCACCCCTCTATTTAAATACCAAACCAGACGATTGTTTTCAATATTCTGGACAAAGAGGGATGCTGCATTGAGGTTGCCAGATTTGGCAATTAAATCCCTATTTCTGTGTGTTATAATTGCAGTGACAGCAGAGGAGCTTTGGAGGGGAGTTCTGGCAGAGACTGGTGCCGGTGCTCGGAAGGGTCGAGGGAAGAGGACCAAGAGGAAGATGAAGAAGGATCTGAACCGAGGCCAGAACATTGGAGAGGGTAAGATGAATATATTGTTTAGATCATCTTCATTCATAGCTATTTATATATCCCTTTAACGCAAACATTTTACTTTTATGTTGGAGAATGAGAGTAAACCCATTACGATTGGTTGGTATCATATATTTGTCTTTAACGCCAAACCTGAAATCGAGTTTGTATATTGATGGCTAAAGTTTAATCTGAATTTCCTTCTGCTAATGGTCTTTAGACAGACACTCTAGACTATTAATCTGTTACCAGTAGTGTTTTATTACTTACATTAATTTATAATGAACAGATTAGTCCTCTTTCTCTTATCATCTATATCTGTGCCGTTTAACAAGTGGGAATTTTATTGAGAGTGTTTTATTGCTGAGCTGTCTGCTGCCCAGTCAGTCACCCATAGGATTACAAGGGTCGGAAACTTTCCAGTAAATTTCCATAATTGTTCTGGAAATTTTCCATGGGAAGTTAAGCCCTAGAATTTTGGAAATGTGCTTAAATTCATCAAAAAAGTTAGCTTATAACAGTGAAACTTTTTTTGTGGGATACACATAAGGCAATTCTAGGTCTTGTGGCATATTTTGGTTAAACTATCCCCAATTCAATGGAATTGCAATCCTCTGCGTGCACGGTGCATTCTTCCATCACATGTGCAGCTGATTCTCAAGATCTTGCACACTAATGAGATGCTATTGAGTCCACACTACTACACTGTCTGAGCCAAGGACTACATGCTTTCTGGTAAGTTTTTATTACAATACTGGGTGGGGTGAATATATTTTATGACATACATGATTTTTTGTTAACTAGTAAATAGTAAAGCAAAGTATTCTTAAATCATTTCTATCTTGTCTATCTAGTTTTTGCTACCATGTGGGTTTTAGCTTGCTTGAGCCTGCTAACTGAGTGTTAATTCACCTGTTTCCATACACATTTAATTTTAAAACATTTATCTTACAAAGGAGTTGTTTAATCTAACTGCTTAACTATTTATCTGTACATGGAATTGTGTGTGTGTATGTATGTATGTGTATAATTATTATTTATATATATTTTTTACTCATTTCTTTCTAATCTTTACAGGAGAATGCCACGGGCACTATCTGATGTGTGGAGACATTTCACTGCAGCTAATGTAGAAGGAAAAGCTGTGTACATTTGCAAATAATGTGCCAAATCATATGTGAAGAATGCAACAAAGATGCAGAATCATCTGGCCAAGTGCATAAAGTTCCCTCAGCGCTCACAACAAGCAACCTCTGACAAAAGTCCCTCTACTTCTGTTCGAGGTGAAAATGATGAATCAGACACCTTATCGATAGCAACAGCTCATGGTCCTCCTAGAATTAGAAGTACTCAATGGAGGAACGTAGTCAGAGAAATGCTGATGAATGTCTTGCTCGAGCTCTGTATGCAACTGGTTCACCTTGGATGCTCACAGGCAATGTGTATTGGAAGAGATTTCTGAATGTTCTTCGCCCAGCATACACCCCTCCAACCAGACATGCTTTATCTACTCATTTGCTGGATGCAGAGTTCAACAGAGTTCAAGTGAAGGTCAAGCAAATCATAGAGAAAGCAGACTGTATTGCAATCATCTCTGATGGGTGGTCGAATGTGCGTGGGCAAGGAATAATTAACTACATCATCTCCACCCCTCAACCAGTATTCTACAAGAGCACAGACACGAGACAACAGACACACCGGTCTCTACATTGCAGATGAGCTGAAGGCAGTCATCAGTGACCTTGGACCACAGAAGGTATTTGCACTGGTTACAGACTATGCTGCGAACATGAAGGCTGCTTGGTCTAAAGTGGAGGAGTCCTACCCTAACATCACACCCATTTGCTGTGCTGCTCATGCATTGAATCTGCTCTTCAAGGACATCATGGCACTGAAAACAATGTATACACTCTACAAGAGAGCCAAGGAAATGGTAAGGTACACTACCGTTCAAAAGTTTGGGGTCACTTAGAAATGTCATTGTTTTTGAAAGAAAAGCAAAAAAAATGTGGTCTGTTAAAATAACATCAAATTGATCAGTAATACAGTGTAGACATTGTTAATATTGTAAATGACTATTTTAGCTGGAAAAGGCAGATTATTTTATGGAATATCTACATAGGCATACAGAGGCCCATTATCAGCAACCATCACTCCTGTGTTCCAATGGCACGTTGTGTTTGCTAATCCAAGTTTATCATTTTAAAAGGCTAATTGATCATTAGAAAACCCTTTTGCAATTATCTTAGCACAGCTGAAAACTGTTGTGTTGATTAAAGAAGCAATAAAACTGGCCTTCTTTAGACTAGTTGAGTATCTGGAGCTTCAGAATTTGTGGGTTCGATTACAGGCTGAAAATGGCCAGAAACAAAGAACTTTCTTCTGAAACCCGTCAGTCTATTCTTGTTCTGAGAAATTAAATAGTACCTGCAAAACACCAGTCTCTCAACATCAACAGTGAAGAGGCGACTCTAGGATGCTGGCCTTCTAGGCAGAGTTGCAAAGAAAAAGCCATATCTTCCTCTGTCCAGTGTCTGCTCTTTTGTCCATCTTACTCTTTTCTTTTTATTGGCCAGTCTGAGATATGGCTTTTTCTTTGCAACCCTGCCTAGAAGGCCAGCATCCCAGAGTCGCCTCTTCACTGTTGACGTTGAGAGGTCCAGGTAGAAGACATGGAAGCCTGAGAGGAAGACAACCAAAGCTTTAGTTTCTAGACTATCATTTTACAGATGTACAGTATGTTGAAAACATTTTTGGGAGATCATTCAGTATTCCCTTTCTTTTGTTTTTCAGTGAAATCATCCTATGTGAAGAGTCAACTAATTTAATTAAAGTTCAATTTGTAACTAAATTTGTTTTATTTTATTTCTGTTGGAAGGATTAAACATTTGCAATTATGTTTACTTATGATCAACCTTTTATCTTATGTTTCTGTCTCCATATGATATGGTAAATATATCCAATGCAAAAAAATATCTACAATTAAATGGTATTAATATTAATTTGCATATATTTCCGTTAATTCACATATATTCCCGTTAATTCCCACGGAATGTTCTCCCTCTGAATATTCCCCAAAACGTGTGACCCTAGTCTCCCTCTCTTTCTTTTCTGGCCCTGTTCAAATCCCTCAAACCCTACAGATGTTACAAGATTGTGTAATCAGTGCTGCATTGGAAGATAATAGGCGTGACTTCTCTTCCAATGCACCTCGTCACATTGGTTGAAGCGCTGTCTACTCCCTGTAATCATTGCGCCATCTCTCCTGTCTGTCTGTGTCCCTGTGACGACTATTCTTTATGCAGTCTGTAACGTATAATAAAGTTGAAGTTAGTGCTCCGTTTGAGTTGAGTTAGTGCAGTGGAGCGTTTAGGACAAATTGATGCTCCTTCCTGTAACAAACCCCCTACCCTCTCTCTGTGTCTCTGTCAGGTCGCGGGGGGTTCCTGTGGCCAGGGTTGAACACGCCCGTTCTGAAGAGTGGGACCATACAGAATATGTCTCGCCGCGGGGAGTCAGAGCAACAGGAACTGCAGGCAGAGCTTCTGCGACAGCGCGACGAATGGGATCGCAGGAGGAAGATGAGGGTGAAGAGGGAGCGAGGGTGGACTGGCAACTCCTGGGGAGGCATCAGTCTGGGACCCCCTGACCCTGGACCCAACGGAGGTACTGTGTGTGAGCCTGTAAAGCGTGTACATTAGGGATGTAATGATTAATCTATACACATCGGTCCCTGGTTCAAATATGAGCGATCCAAATGTAGAATGAATCGGTAAGAAAATTGATTCCACCATTTATGAATCCCTAGTTTTTTTGCTCAAATTAGTTGAGTGACAACCATGCAATTTGTAAGGTTATTTTTTATTTAATGCATTGTTTAAAAATGGTGTTTTACCGGAATAAAAGTAGCCTAAGCTACCGCCATCAGGCTGATCGGTGCTTACATCCGATTTTATTTTGATTGTTCAGGTTCACCATCAGCAATAGTTTTGGTAGGGGGGGGACAAAAGGCACACATTGCCCCCCTAACTGACAGCGGGGTGCTAGATGCCCAGTTTCCCCCCCCCACATACACACGTCAGCTCAGACACATCCAGCTCAGAGGTCCAGCTCATGAGCTCCGTCAGCAGCAGATTTACATTTTGAATGGAAACAAATGTATTTAATCGTTCCTCTAATCAAACCGAATCACACCAAATCAATTAAAACTAAAACATATTGGTCCTGTATTGTATCGAAGCCCATGTATCTAGATCCAATCGTCCTGAAAGGGAAAGGTGCACATACTTAGATGGTCTGTTTTTCCATCAAACATCAATCACTATTATTGGGTAGTAGCATTACCTAGGATCAGATTGAATAATTGTTGCTATTTTATTGAAGCAAAGAGATCTGCATTCATCACACACACTCTGACATTCTTCCGTGCATCACCACTGGCCTAGCTGTAGTAATGACAGAGGCATATTCCTCCAGCCAGGCATATTCACAACACTGGGCCATTCCTCCCTGCATTCTCTCAGCATTCTATCTGCTCTGGTAATCAATACCCCTGGTGATGGTGAAATGGCAGGTTGGGTCATTCTCTTCCTTCTGAAAGCTCCAAATGCCAGCAGCCTACACGACTCGGTGCCTTTCAAACGCTGCACCACGCGGTTAAGGCTCAATCCACTAGGGAGAGCACAGCCCGTACCTCTTGTCTTGAAAGGGCAAATGTCACAGGAAGCTAGCAGGGCGACAAGCAGGAAGCCAAGAACCAACCGAGCCTAGCGAAACACAATGAAAGGCCAGACAAACTGACAGGTCTTTTTCCCCAGTAGAGACCCTTCCTCTCAACACTAAACCTAACAAAAACCTGTGATATAAATGAATGACATATAAACAGTATTTCTATGAAATTATCAATACATTTTGAGATTATTTGGATCAAGTCTTTGACATTTAAAATTATATCAGGTCTTTGAAAAATGTTAAAATTATTTTTGAGATGTAGGCCTATTGATACATTCTGGATAAAGTGAAAAGTCTCATTTTAAAGGAGGAAGGGTGTAGGAATGAGGGATAGCGAACAGAGGCATAGCCCTATATGCAGGCCAATTAGCACCTCAAGACTGATGGAGAGCAACGTTAAACAGAAGGGACAGTGAGGCTTTGTCCACGTTTTATAAAGTAATCCCTCTCCAACCCACTCACCCCTTCCCTCCCTTCCCCTCTCGTTTCTCAGCTCTGTCCATCTGGCCTTTCGCCCCCTCCGAGGGACATCTTATTTAGGGCTTGGAATATTCAAGTAGTCTTAAAGCTCAAACATTCAGAACTTGTGAATATAATTAAGTTGCCTGAGTAACCGTGATGGTGTTCCTCTGTCATGGCGTTCTCTTTCAGTTATGTCTTTACACTACGTCTCTGCATCCCCCCCTCATCTCCCTGTGAGATGAACACTGGTATCGTTCACCTGCCTCTCCAGTCTTTTCTCATCCCCTACCACTGTTTCTACTGTAACACACCACAGACGGAACAATCTCTGTTCAATTTAAGTCGTCCTCACACAGCACGGCCAGGATTTATTTGTTATCCATTTTATTGTATATATTAATTTCCTCCACTCGCCTGGGCAGTGCTGGGTTGGTTATTACATTTCCTGCCTTGCTGTGGCTCTCTCTTGCTAGTCTAGCTGAAGCGTCCGCTATGGCTCCTAGTCACCACAGTGATGGATTACCATGCGGTGGCGTGGATGGGAGCCTAAATCACGGCTCTGAATAGGAGCTGGGAATGCTTGACCTTTGACCTTAACCCTCCTCTTTCTCATGCCAGGGTTACCCCACCTCCTCACAGACCCCTTCGCCTAGCCCCGCTCTTAAATCCAGGAAATGTCCTGTCGCCTCCCATCTCTGTTAGGGTATAGTGAGGGAATTACTGACACGCTGCGGTAGGCAACCCTGAGCTAAATCATTGATTTGATTCGCTCTGAGAGTTTCTTCTGTGGCTCCTATTACACATTTAATCCAAGGCTTTGTTTGGATTGGATTTACCTCAACCCAAGCAGCACAGGTGAACCTTGTCATGTTTAGTGTTTGATAGAAAGTGATGATTCAGTTTAACAGTATACAATTTATTCACATTGGGGAAACGGGGACGTTATCAGTCCTAATAGTTCTTCTCATAGAGTTTTTTTTTTTTTATTACATGTATTGTTTATTGGAAGCTGTAACCCGGGTTAACATGTAATTCCATGCCACTGGAAGTCACCTTTTATCTCTTCATCTTACTCTGTTTTTTACTACCTTATTTTCCTGTCTCTTTCTTTCTTTAGAGACTTACGATGACTTTGACTCCAGAGTGATCGAGGTGAGTGCTCTTCAAATACTAACCCAAAATGTTGGAATCGGTTACCACGATATTAACCCAGCCCAAAAGGGTATGTCGGAGCATCTAGCAAAGTCTGTAGTTTGGAAAAGCAGGGCAGACCCAATGCAGTAGCGTAGTGCTATTTGGTGGCTTTGAAGAAAAGTGGATGGGATCCCTTTGATGGTTGATGTTCCCGGTCCCTGGGAGAGCTGGGTTTGATCTGTGGAGACTGGCTGGGAGGCTGTCTTAAGTGTCCACTGCTGCTTGCCGTAACTCCTTGCTTGGTGAGGAACAGCACCTAGTTTAGGAGCTGGGTGCCGACGAGCCTTTGAATCTCCCTGATCGAAGAACATGAGCCACGGTTGATCTCACTGGGCTAAGACACAGAGATGAAGAGGAGAGGATACGACCATGGAGCGCGCACACATAAACACCAGCCCTACCACAGTCGTGCTATAGTCAGTGTATTAGACACTGTGCGAAAAAGGGCAAATGACTCATGTGTTTACGCTCACCGATACATTTCACTTCTACATACAGCACTCCTACACGGGCGCGAACGGAAGGTTGGTGGGGGGGGGCTTAAGGGAATGTCAACCCACCTTCCACCCTCCAAACATTGCTAACATAACATGATTCCATTTGCATGCTCTCTGTCTCCCAAATGACTGTTCTATGCCATGGCTGCATGAGAGAGACTGTAGGCACAGCCGTGTTGTCAGCACCAAGGTCTCACTGCGACTCAACCCCCCCTAACAGGAAATGATGTGACGTTTTCTATTTTGGTAAATGGAGGAAAGAAAAGGTGATATGAATATGGCGGTGAAATGGGTATTACTAATACGTTGTTATCAGCGGCACCCCTCTGAGAGGATATTGGAATATAGACAGATTCGATTACAAAACACTTTGATAAACAGATTAACAAGCCAACCGTCACCCAAAACAAACTCCTCGCCATCCTCATCAATCCTCATTATGTGACCGAGAAAGAAAGCGGGAGAGGGGCTACAGAGATTCAGGGGTACATTTAGCCTCCCCTCCAGTCTTAAGTGATCTCTCATGGTAATGATGGTCTTTCCATTGAAGCTAATTTAATTAAAATTGATGTAGTGGAGGTCCCAAACAAACAGGGACCAAACAGGTCCTGACTTTTAATCAGGAATAAATGTCATTTTTTGTGTTTTTCAAAGGTGATTAGGATTGTTTTGATGCCGAAATCTGGATTGTCTTGATACCACTGGAAGGGTGGATTTAGAAAGGCACCACAAAAAAATACATTTCAATGTAACTAAGGTGACATGGTTGAATTTGTGTTAATTTGACCGCAGTATAGGTGTAAGATCAGTTGTTATATTGAGAAGTGTCAAATACATGTGTGCACTTACTTATAAGGGATATATGCAGGCTCTATTTTTAATCTAGCTACCTTTTTAATCTAGCTACCTATTATGTAGTTTACTCATCGCTGTTTGCCAATGACAGTGTAGAATTAGGAACATGACCTGTATAGTAGATGGCGAGGTGTAGGACTGTTGAAAGCACTGAAAATACGGATTCTGTGGTCTTGATATTTTGGTAACTGGATCAGAATCATCCTATCTGATTATCTTCTGAAAAAACGGCTCAAAAACAGCTAGATCAATCTGATACTGAATTGCAAAAATAGGATTACAGAATCCGGATCATTCTGATCATCAAATGTTTAGAAATACTGGGCCCAGGGATGTGATATACAGAGCTACTGGAATCCACCCCAAAGCATTAAGCCATTGTAATGAAGTCCATTTATACCTGCAGCAATGGACCTGCACCGTTTTATTTTTTACTGTTTGATTCCACAGTGGTTCTTAAGGGGTAGACATATTGGTTGCAATTTCATTTTTCATACTGGATTTAAGGTGCATGTTGCATGGTGGGTCGTTGTTGATGGTCAAGTTGCGGTTTGAAATGTCTGCTGGTGTCAGGTTTAAGATGGATAACGTGGGCCTGAGAAGGCTGCAGCCCTCCCCATTTCAGTCCTCTCCATTGCACTCCCTCTCCCTCCGTCTCAAAGTGAGTGCTAAACCCCCTACTCTCAGCATGGTGGTCCACATTAGTTGTTCTTCTCCGTGACCCACTAATAAATGCGGTGAAGAGGTCAATTGAACTCGACCAAAACTTGACATTCCCCTCAAAAGCCTGGCAGGCTGATTTAAAGCACTCGTTCTTTAACGTGTGACGTGTGGTTGCCTGTACAGTATTTACAGTCCTCTTGAACATAAAGGTACCGCTATATATTGCTATTGAAAGAGGGAGAGTACCTGTCAGAGGGGCCCTTGGAGACAGAGAGAAAAACAGCAGAAAAGGTGTTGGGAAAATTCAGAGAGTTTAGACGAAAGGTGGGGGAATACAGAGAGTTAAGATGAAAGGTGGGAGAATACAGAGAGTTAAGGTGAAAGGTGGGAAACGAGAGGATGTAAAGGAACACAATGGGATGTTTCTCTTGTGTAAGAGATTTAGCTGGAATGACCTTAGATGTCAATGTCCGCCTACTGTTTTGTTGCTGTATGTCGTTCATTCTGTTATGACAGCATTATGACAGCTGTATTCAGAGGTTGGGTATGTGTTGGGCCCGGTGCCCAACTGTGATATCGTAACGCGGCAAGCATTGACCCAGGGCTGCAGCAATCAACTAATTAAATATGTCCTGCTTGCATCATACTGATAATCCTCCCCAGCCTATATGTGCTCCTCTTTACATAAATAATACAGAGCCACAGACACTTGTGTCCTCCGGAAACTGATGGATCAGTTTATGAGTTCCTTTCTCCCTATAAATATACATTAATTAAATGGAATCCTTCCTGGAAAGGGGGGGATTTCTCCCCAAGGACAATAGCACCGTGTCATTAGTTAGTCAGTGGGTTGGGACAGGAGAGTGCACTTGCATAGGAAATGAAGATGGCCTGGCTCCAATGGCACAGAGACTTAGGCCTCTCACAACTCATTTCATTAAAAGGGGACTACTATTCCGGATGTGTTGTATAACTGCTAGCTACACAACCTTCAAAGTATCCCCACAAGTCAAAGATTTGTTTTTCAAAGACACACCACTCTTGCAGTATAATTAAATGTGTGCTCTTTTTTTTCTATATCCATGGTAGTTAATCCATTGCATACAGTAGCTCAGTGAGTCTCCAGTATGCACATAGTGAAGTGATGCACTTTGTGCGGTCCATTAGTCGTGTGCCAGCCAACACGGCTCAGTGTTTACAGTACTATATTGTTCATCAACACATAGCCGTAGAGTTTAGTTAAATCTTCCTCTACCGTCCAGGGGTGGTGTATTAATTCCACCGATTTTCTTTTGCAAAACGTTTCTTTTAACGGAAGCAAACAAAACAGGTATTGACCTACCTGAATTTGTCCAATAGTTTGCTTCCATTTGGTTCTTAAACGGTAAATGGTTTCCCTTATGAATACACCCCTGATGAGTGCCACCATGACACCCAGTACCAGCTCCTCTAAGATATCACTTCCCAACACTCCCTCCCTGCCTCGCATTGCACTGGCAAACATTTGTTTTATGACTTCATGCATGTTTAACTATTGCAATTATGTTTTCTGCGATGCAATTTGCCGGGGCACCCGCTAACTCGAGTTAAATCAGTATTAGGGGTTTCAGACACAATGTTGCTTCCTAATTGTATTCGGGTGAATAGAAAACGGTTCTCTGCAGCTGAGAGAGAGACTTGGTAATAAGCAGCAAATGGCAACGAATATAATGTCAAAGTGGCTTAACGGCGCTGCCAATTACGTTAGCTTGCGACTGGAGCTCTCTTTTACTGATTTTCTCTCTCGCTCCCCTCTTCCCCCCCCGCCCTCTCTCGCTCCCCCTCTGTGGTCTCAACACTTTGACATTGGGGGTCATATTTTTGTGTTGAAATACACAGCTGTTATGGTTTCCTCCTTTAAATTGAGTCATAATATGTTGGGTTTAGGTATTAGCAGGCTTTTAATGTATTGCTATAAAGAGAGCTCTTCTTTCTCTCTCATGCGCGCACACGCACACACCTTCAAACAGACAGGATCTGCAGTGGGGGTTGTTTCTCTGGCTGACCCCTGGCAGTTCCCTTTCACATAAGGGACAGCTGAGCCGCAGTCTCTTAACCCACCTAGACATGGAGGGGGACAAAGGGGAACTTCTGAAGTCCGTGTTGTCGAGTTAGGAGCAGAGTGCTGTTGGACCGGTACCATCTCTACATCTGTTCTCTCTAGCTGTCCTGTTCTGTCCAGGTTCTACTGTCTGTGACTGCTGGGAGCCCTGGGAGGACCTTTGGGTGCTGGGGCGAGGGTAGGGATGAGGGTACTGGTAGGATAGGTTAGGGTGTAGTGGGGGTCATTTGGGTGTGAGTAGAGGAGCGTGTAACCTAGTAGTAGTGGATGGTGTAGGCTAGGACATGGCTGTGTGCGTGCAAGTAAGCGTTTCACGGTTCTACACCTGTTTACGACACATGCGACAAATAACGTGATTCGGTGATTGTGTGTTGGAGGGGTAGTTGGTGCACTATAATTATGAACCACTGCTGTGCCTCACTCTATGTATCTGCTTCTCAATCTCATCTCTCTCCATTTCACTGGTCACTCTTTAATCATGTCCCTTAAACCTCTAAAGAGTCTCTTTAATCATGTCCCTTAAACCTCTAAAGAGTCTCTTTAATCATGTCTCTTAAACCTCTAAAGAGTCTCTTTAATCATGTCCCTTAAACCTCTAAAGAGTCTCTTTAATCATGTCCCTTAAACCTCTAAAGAGTCTCTTTAATCATGTCTCTTAAACCTCTAAAGAGTCTCTTTAATCATGTATCTTAAACCTCTAGTCTCTTTAATCATGTATCTTAAACCTCTAGTCTCTTTAATCATGTCTCTTAAACCTCTAAAGAGTATTTTACCCATCTTGCCATGTAGCAATAATCCCCTACATGTAGCCTAACTCTCTCTCACTCTCACACATAATCAAACATGTTTTTTCTTGTTTACTGAGTATTTTATGTACAATTTATAATTCACATGCTTTAACTGATTGAACAAACTTTTATTTTTTGTGGTATTGTTTGACTATAAGATCTTTGGGCTTCTAATCTCACCTGCACACCGTTTTTACCCGGTTTTTTTTCTGTACTGTTTTTTCTTTCACTTCTTTTCTTTGGTGTGAATAAATAAAACCAAAAATGGTAGCAGCGATAGTCTATATCAGAGGATATTGTCTCCGTAAGTTTGCAGTGTTTTTGTTCTTGTGTATCTGTGTGTGTGTTAAATGTATGTTCTACGTCAATGTGTTTGTGTGTGTTACACGTGTGAATGTGTGTAGAGCAGCCGTTGTCTCTCCTCTGCTGTATGTATGGCTAACCCTCAGCCCTGTCATATGCTCACACTGCCCCCTGCTGCCTCCAAGGTCACACTGCAGCTCGTACATCTAGGCGGAGTGAATGGATGGGAAAGGGCAGCACTGTGTATGTCCTGGTCGATGGGAGACAATTAAATCTTGAGCGGGTGTCTAGGAGGGATGAGATGGGCTGTCTACCCAGGGCCAAACACACACCGCCTCCAGACACGGGCAGGAACTTTACTCAGTCCAAACATCGGACACAAAGTGGACACAGTGGTGACTGGGGCCTTGAAGGGAAGGTCAATCCCTCCTTAAAAATCCAAAGATTTAATAAGGTGCTTCCTGCGTTCTGTTTGATAACGATTGATTATTTGTTTGTTTGACTATACGGTCTGGTTCTTATATACTGTGTATGTGTATGTGTATATATATATATATGTGTGTGTGTGTGTATATATGTGTATGTATATATGTATGTGTGTATATATGTATATATGTATGTGTGTATATATATATATATGTATATGTGTGTGTGTATATATATATATATATATTTATTTATTTTTAGGAGGAAAGCAATAACATAAAGAGGGAATACGTTTATCACCAAATCCAATGAACCTGGGGCCTGCCTCCCTTTAGTTCTCCCCCAGGGCCCATCCACTGCTATATAATAGGATGTCTATGAATTCAGTGATAGAGGAGCTGTTTCACATTGTTCTGGTCTGCAGTAATGGGTCATTTTGTTCTCCTCCGCTTCAATTCCACTTCCTGATTCTCAGTAAAGATTTAAATGGTCTTGCTGGGTTCTAAATCCCGATAGAAGTTGTTATTCTCCAAGGTAATGTTTTTGTAATGCTAGCCTGACTGTCCTCTTTAGGGGTCAATCTAAGCTATCCCTTGTGGATGCCGCAAAGCTATTTTAACCTGATGGTGGTTGTTTGAGTGTCAAGTTCAAGTTTTATTATTGACAGGTGAAGAGCGTGTTCAACATGACAGCCAAAGAGGGCCGGAAGAGGTCCATCAGCTGCCTGGTCGCCGTTGGCAATGGGAACGGAGCAGCAGGTGAGTCCAAAACCTTGCTGGAGAATAAGCTGTCCAGGAGAAGTGTGAGCTAGTTACACTCTCAAGGTGCAAAGGCTCAATCTACTCAGTGTGGCACTTGAAAGCTTTCAGTTCACTGAGACAGATAAGCGAGCCAGAAGTGTCTTTCTTTGATCGTAACTTTGCTGCCAAAGATTTATGATAGCGCGTCATGGATTGGAATGTGACTGGTTTATCTGTAGAAGCTGTCAGCTTAATAAATGAGTTTTTTTCCCCACTGCTTGTTCCACCTAACTGTCAAGTGACAGTAGCATGAGAAGAGGAATGATAAAGTGATCTGATATGGAAACTGACAGGCAGTGAAGCTGATGTGGATGAAACCAAAAACATCATTCTTAAGATGTATTATATATTTTTTTATACATTTCTTATTTTCATATTTTCTCCTGCAGGTTTTGCCTTGGGTAAAGCGGCAGACCGTCAAACTGCACTCAGAAAGGTAAAATGTTACCCATACTGGCACTGTGGACAGTGTGTGTTCAATTATGGGAGCGGCTGTGTTGAAATGTAGATACACTGTCAATGGTCTTCTTCCTTCAACAGGCAAAGAACCGAGCAGTGCACTATCTGTACTACATTGAGAGATACAATGACCACACTAGTAAGTCACTGTATGTGTGTGGGAGGGAGGGTCTCTGCGTGTTTGAGGTCAGAAGGTTTGAGGCTTCCTCTCCTTACTGATCCACCTCCATCTCCTCTTGGCCCATTCGGACACAGGCCTGTTGAATAGGGGTCTGTGCTGGCTAACATGATTTTTGTACTTACTGTCTGGGCAGCGAACCAGGCTTGTTCTATGCAAACCCTTGTACTGTAAGCGAGGGACTAATCAAACTACAAAATATGTCAACAGTAATGTTGTTGCTAAAGGTTTTCTGCAGAGGGGCTGTTGCTACAAATCGCTAGATCAAAGAGAAGTGTTTCACTCTGTAGGGGTTTGTGCATATTTCTCTTGCTGTAAGTTTGTCACACACACACACACACTGAAAGAGGCTGTTCCTAACAGACCCAGGCCTCCTGCAGCAGCTACTGTAAATGTTCTGTTCTGTGGGTGATGTGTGTGTGTGTGACCAGGCCGGCCCGGGCTAACACAGGCTGGCTCTTTGACTGCCGGTACTAACCCACTCAGACTTAAATTTGCTGAAGGCACTGACTCGTCATCCAAGGTTCATCAGGAGTAGGGTTGCAAAGGGAGGGTATATTACTGGTAACTTTGAAAGTTTACCAGTAAACTACCAGAATTTTGGTAACTCATGTTTGTATTTTATCACCTGACATACTTCAGATTGTCACAGGTGTCTAATTATATCTGGCCTGCTGTGTGACATTATCACATGTAAAATATATAAAATAATAAAATAAGATGATTACAAAAAAAATGAATGACTAATCTGTAAAACATTATCCTAAATATAAACCATCTGCTTAGTGAATACCGTTGGTGTTTTAATATGAGGGTTTTGGCATGAAACATCCTTTATACTTTTTGTTTTTTACAATGTCAATGTCATTGTTGATTTAGAAGCTTTTTTCATTGATTTGTTTTTATCGTCTATTCACTTAACTCATGGACAAAATGGACAGATGTAAAAAAAAAAATATATATATATGAAGACATTTTTTAAAGTTATTCATGCATAAATTGCCATAGATTACTTGTTAATTACCAAAATTAGCTCTATTTACTGGTAGTTTTGCAACCTTAAATGGCCCCCTATTCACTATTTAGTGCACTTTTTTGACGATAGGCAAAGTGCAGGACAGGCTGGGATGAGCTGAAAGCTCAAGTTGACTTGCTTTTTTTTATTCTGTTTAACAGTTTACCATGATATAAATTCCACTTTCAAGAGGACCACCCTACTCATGAAGAAACAGCATAAAGGTATAGTAGAGTGAGGTGTGTGTGTGTGTGTTTTCATGGTTGCCCTAACAAGCTGTTTTCCACCTAAAAGAGCAACATGTTGATTAGAGTAGAACTGACAGTGTGCTGAGACCCTAGCACCGAGAAATGATACCATGACAATGCTGCTATCATACCCTACACACACACACACACAGTCTCTGATACTGTTCACATATACACGGTCACAAATCTATTCACTCACACAAAGGAACCCACACATCTCTCTCTCTCATTTACACCCTGTCATGTAAACCGCTTAAGAGGCAGTTGGGGTAGTGTAGTTGTGTCAGCGACACTGGCTTTAGGAAGAGTATCAACTCAGACCTTTGTTCTACAGTCTTAGACTCAAGCGATGTAGGCACAACCTCTCCTAAATATATAACTTATCAGAGATGACTTGGGTATCAGTTAATACTCTTAACGGTGCATGGTTTTCATGTGTATGATTATATGTGCTTCTGTGAGTGTCATTTGTTTGCAATGGAAGAGTCATCAACAACACTGATAGGCATGGAGGTAGGCTACTAGTCTGGCTAATGTCTCTCTCTCTAGGTTACGGACTACACTGTCACCGCGCGGTTATCACCATCAGTAAGCTGATTGGTGTAGAGGACATGTACGCCAAGGTCGAGGGCTCCGTCAACCTGCTTAACATCACCAGGGCTCTGTTCACCGGACTGGCCAATCAGGTGAGCCGCTGTCAACATCGTCAGGGAGACCTGCTGGCTCTCTGCCAATCGCAGGAACTCTTCGCTCTACACACACACACACACACTGCTTTAGACTAACCCTCTCCCCTTCTCTCTCTGTAGGAGACCCACCAGTCCCTGGCTGAAAAGAAGCAGCTCCACGTGGTAGAGTTTCAGCCGGAGCGCGGGCCCCTGCCACTCATCGTGGCCACCCCTAAGAAGGGTGTGCGTCCTGACCCCGAACCTGAGGAAGAGATCCCCAACACGCGGCTCAACTGGGACGACGTCCGTGCCGCTCAGGGCATGAAACGCTCTGTCTGGGCCGGGGTCAAGAGGACCATCTGGTGACCGCAACACAACCATAACACAAACAGAACAGAAGACCGGCCCTATGGACTGGTTGGAGCGATGTTTGTTTGGTCGGGTTCAGGTTGTTGGGTTGAGAGTGTGACTAGGAAGGAAGACTGTCTCTCAGGCATCATCATCAAACCTAAACATTTACTCTATACATACAGTGGGGAGAACAAGTATTTGATACACTGCCGATTTTGCAGGTTTTCCCACTTACAAAGCATGTAGAAGTCTGTAATTTTTATCATAGGTACTCTTCAACTGTGAGTGACGGAATCTAAAACAAAAATCCAGAAAATCACATTGTATGATTTTTAAGTAATTAATTTGCATTTTATTGCATGACATAAGTATTTGATACATCAGAAAAGCAGAACTTAATATTTGGTACAGAAACCTTTGTTTGCAATTACAGAGATCATACGTTTCCTGTAGTTCTTGACCAGGTTTGCACACACTGCAGCAGGGATTTTGGCCCACTCCTCCATACAGACCTTCTCCAGATCCTTCAGGTTTCGGGGCTGTCGCTGTGCAATACGGACTTTCAGCTCCCTCCAAAGATTTTCTATTGGGTTCAGGTCTGGAGACTGGCTAGGCCACTGCAGGACCTTGAGATGCTTCTTATGAAGCCACTCCTTAGTTGCCCTGGTAGTGTGTTTTGGGTCGTTGTCATGCTGGAAGACCCAGCCACGACCCATCTTCAATGCTCTTACTGAGGGAAGGAGGTTGTTGGCCAAGATCTCGCGATACATGGCCCCATCCATCCTCCCCTCAATACTGTGCAGTCGTCCTGTCCCCTTTGCAGAAAAGCATCCCCAAAGAATGATGTTTCCACCTCCATGCTTCATGGTTGGGATGGTGTTCTTGGGGTTGTACTCATCCTTCTTCTTCCTCCAAACACGGCGAGTGGAGTTTAGACCACAAAGCTCTATTTTTGTCTCATCAGACCACATGACCTTCTCCCATTCCTCCTCTGGATCATCCAGATTGTCATTGGCAAACTTCAGACGGGCCTGGACATGCTCTGGATTGAGCAGGGGGACCTTGCGTGCACTGCAGGATTTTAATCCATGACGGCGTAGTGTGTTACTAATGGTTTTCTTTGAGACTGTGGTCCCAGCTCTCTTCAGGTCATTGACCAGGTCCTGCCGTGTAGTTCTGGGCTGGTCCCTCACCTTCCTCATGATCATTGATGCCCCACGAGGTGAGATCTTGCATGGTGCCCCAGACCGAGGGAGATTGACCTTCATCTTGAACTTCTTCCATTTTCTAATAATTGCGCCAACAGTTGTTGCCTTCTCACCAAGCTGCTTGCCTATTGTCCTGTAGCCCATCCCAGCCTTGTGCAGGTCTACAATTTTATCCCTGATGTCCTTACACAGCTCTCTGGTCTTGGCCATTGTGGAGAGGTTGGAGTCTGTTTGATTGAGTGTGTGAACAGGTGTCTTTTATACAGGTAACGAGTTCAAACAGGTGCAGTTAATACAGGTAATGAGTGGAGAACAGGAGGGCTTCTTAAAGAAAAACTAACAGGTCTGTGAGAGCCGGAATTCTTACTGGTTGGTAGGTGATCAAATACTTATGTCATGCAATAAAATGCAAATTAATTATTTAAAAATCATACAATGTGATTTTCTGGATTTTTTTATTTTTTTTTTAGATTCCGTCACTCACAGTTGAAGAGTACCTATGATAAAAATTACAGACCTCTACATGCTTTGTATGTAGGAAAACCTGCAAAATCGGCAGTGTATCAAATACTTGTTCTCCCCACTGTATGTATAGCATCATGGCTTTGTATTTCACCAAAGGTTGTGAAATGCGCCCAAAAGAGTTTCACATCCAAACAGTTTAACTCAACCAATGGATTATCTTTTTGGACTGTAAGTGTTGTTTCAAAAATCACTTCTTCATGTGATATTGTTGAAAATGTGAGCTGACTAATTAAACATTGAAACTCTCGTGTTGTGATGTTGCTTTTGAAAGAGCTGTCGAGACATTTCATGCTAAGATGCCAGTTGTAGTGATTGTTTGTGTATACCGTTTCTCCTCGGCATCTCTGTCGCTCGCTCAAGAGGCTCTTGATTTTTCAGGGATTTCGGCCTACACTCCAGTGTGCCACTACTAACATTCGCCACAATTTACAAACTTCATGAAAACAAAACTCTGTGGTAACAATACAGCAAGAAAGTGGCTTCAAATAACTCAAGTCCTTTTAACAGTGAACGGCTTTGTAAACACAAAGTATTAAGTTCTGCCATACTTTACTGGACTATGTGGCTTTCCATGTTCTCTTCTTGACTATGTTCTGACTGTTAATGTGTATAATTATTCACTTTTAATGGCCCCTGTAGTCGACGTATGAGTTATGAATAATTCAGTGTGTGTGTGGCAGGGAGTCTATTTGGTTTGAAGTCTGATGAAGCATTCGTTCACACATTAGAAGTTCTCCAAAGAGGGGATCCTTCTAATAGTGCCATCTGTCTTAAGCCAGACTGGCATTTCAATAGTGTTCTATTAATGTGATCTTGAACTTGGTGGTTGACATTGTGGTAAGAATCGGATTCAAACAAAGTAGTAAACTCTTTCAGCTAAACATGTCGGGTAGCACAGGACTAGGGTTGCAAAGCTACCAGTAATGTACAGAAACATCTATGGGGACTTTAAATCATACTATTATTGTTATTATTCTTCACGCTACTCCTCTTACACCGTTTAAGCCTGAAGCGCGGTTCAAACTTTAAAATGTGTAGAACGGTCTGGAAGAGTGTGCTTACATTTATGTTTATGTATTTTATGTACTTTTTTGTCATTTGTTCATTCACTTTAATGGTACTTTTTCAACATTCTAACGCTCCCCTTTCTTTGTGACATGACTTCTGACATTCAATATAAACAATAACTGTTGAGAAAAATCAGCTAATTTGACCACTTTCCCAACAACTTAGACAAACAAAAAGAGGGTATGACATCTTGGTCTACTTCTCTGCTATAAAAATCTAGAATCGGAACAGAAATATCTTGTACAGATCTAACGATACAGCTGTTTTAGTAACCACATCAACAACTGTCTCCATTTTTTCAAACTGCCGTCACTCAAGTGATCCATAGCCTATAGGCTACGAAGTGCATGCTCGGAGAAGCAGAGCGAAGTTATATTTCTAAAATAGCTGATGGGATGGTGTAAATAAAACTAGGCTGCATTTCACACTGCAATGGATATTCCAACCCTGAGCCCAGCCTGCTCGGCTCTTACTGATAAAAAAAACAAAAATGATGTGCTGCCTAACCAATGGCTGTGCTGTGTAGGCCTAGGGTGGCAGCTGAGTACAAAAGTCAAAGGCTTATTCCAAAAATATTTTTTTTTTATTAGGCCTAGTCCAAAAAATCTTGCATGCGGATTATCCTATAGCCTATGTTCTATTTAGTTTGAAAAGGAGAGTGCGAAGATGAGGACCGGAGGTCAACGTTGATAGCTTTTAAAAACATGTTTCTTGTCCATTATGTATTTATCAGAGTTATTGACCTCACAATAAACCAGATTTGAGTAACTTACATTGACGTGCTGAAACTTGAAGAAGCAGCCGCGGCACAAATCAATCAGAAATGGGCAGCTCATGGTGCTAAAAGTAGGAACATTTGAGTAGGCATAATTCATTTCAACCATCTTAATTTTTATTAGAATGTTCTAACAACAAGGGGGCTTTGTGTTGTACGCTATTTCTTCCTTTTTAAGAAATAAGAGGCAGGCCTACCTGTTTGACAGACAAAATTAAGCTATAGGCTGCTATATCCATAGATTCGTCGGTCAATTCAATCAATCAATCAAATGTATTTATAAAGCCCTTTTTATATTAACAGAGCTAGCTAAATTCATCCACCCATCATGCACTCTTTAAATAGCTTACCTCCATGTCATGGAGGGCCACATTAGAATATATTTTTGCCATTGCGGGCCAGAATCATATTACAGGATTATACATCATGTGTATGACTGTGTTGACAGATATATCACGTCCAGGTATTTATTTTACTTTTTTAACATGCACAGAAATAAACCACATCCATGTTCTCCTTCTGGAAAGTATTTTCATTATTAAATATGCAATGAACTACACTGAGGGAAAAGTACACTGTGCATTCAGCACCATAGACAGAAAGAGCGAGAGCTCAACATTACATTTAAACTACTCAGCCAGTGTGATGAGTGAAGTCTCTGATAGGCATTGATTAGAGCAGTGAAGTCAGGTACAGTTGAAGTCATTAAAACACATTTTTCAACCACTCCTCAGATTTCATGTTAACAAACTATAGTTTTGGCAAGTCGGTTAGGATATCTACTTTGTGCATGATACAAGTTATTCTTCCAACAATTGTTTACAGACAGATTATTTCACTTATAATTCACTATATCACAATTCCAGTGGGTCAGACGTTTACATACACTAAGTTGACTGTGCCTTTAAACAGCTTGGAAAATTCCAGAAAATGATGTCATGGCTTTAGAAGCTTCTGAGTCAATTGGAGGTGTACCTGTGGATGTATTTCAAAGCCTACCTTCAAACTCAGTGCCTATTTGCTTGACATCATGGGAAAATCTGAAGAAATCAGCCAAGACCTCAGAAAACATACTTTGGTGCAAAAAGTGCAAATCAATCCAAGAACAACAGCAAAGGACCTTGTGAAGATGCTGGAGGAAACAGGTACAAATGTATCTATATCCACAGTAAAACGAGTCCTATATCGACATAACCTGAAAGGCTGCTTCGCAACGAAGAAGTCACACTGCTCCAAAACCGCCATAAAAAAGCCAGACTACAGTTTGCAACTGCACATGGGGACAAAGATCATACTTTTTGGAGAAATGTCCTCTGGTCTGATGAAACTAAAATAAAACTGTTTGGCCATCATGAACATCGTTATGTTTGGAGGAAAAAGGGGGAGGCTTGCAAGCCAAAGAACAACATTCCAACCGTGAAGCACGGGGGTGGCAGCATCATGTTGTGGGGGTGCTTTAATGCAGGAGGGACTGGTGCACTTCACAAAATAGACAGCATCATGAGGAAGGAAAATTATGTGGATATATTGAAGCAACATCTCAAGACATCAGTCAGGAAGTTAAAGCTTGGTCGCAAATGGGTCTTCCAAGTGGACAGTGACCTCAAGCATATTTCCAAAGTTGTGGCAAAAGTCAAGGTATTGGAGTGGCTATCACAAAGCCCTGACCTCAATCTTATAGCAGATTCGTGGGCAGAACTGAAAAAGCTTGTGTGAGCAAGGAGGCCTACAAACCTGACTCAGTTACACCAGTTCTGTCAGGAGGAATGGGCCAAAATTCACCCTACTTATTGTGGGAAGCCTGTGGAAGGCTACCCAAACTGTTTGACCCAAGTTAATCAATTTAAAGGCAATGCTACCAAAAACTAATTGAGTGTATGTAAACGTCTGACCCACTGGGAATGTGATGAAAGAAATAAAAGCTGAAATAAATCCTTCTCTCTACTATCATTCTGACATTTCACATTCTTAAAATAAAGTGGTGATCCTAACTGACCTAAGACAGGGCATTTTTACTAGGATTAAATGTCATGAATTATTGAAATGTCAGGAGTTTAAATGTGTTTGGCTAAGGTATGTAAACTTCTGACTTCAACTGTATAAGACTAATCAATAATGAAAATGCAAAGGCTTACAACTATTAATTACAAAAGGGGATGGGAAAGGAAAATCATTTTAATTGACTTTTACATGCAGGGCTAACGTTGGCTAACTAGACTAGCTAAGATGTCAATAAAATGTAGGCCTATGCCTGTTTTTTTGAGGCAGACAGTGGATGATTTGTGCAGCACACTTGAAAGAAAAAGTTTATTTCTCAAAATTATGTTATAGGTTAGGTTATTCCCCAAACACCTGAATAGTCTTTCCAACATTCCCTAATGAATTTAAGGTAAAGGTAACTGACATTAACTCTAGCTAGCTAGCTATTTAAATTAGCGAACATTACTAGTATCATCCAAAGTAAACTAGCTAGTAGTAGGCTGGACACATAACATTTTTTACAATGCTTTTTTCTGATAAAAACTAGTTCATTGCATCCGCCGTAGAGCCCAGTTTCATAATATGACCATATTTCCCAGATGCTAGCCATAGTTTTGAAGTAATCACGAAAAAACAGGCCTTATTTTAGGGCATTTTTCACCCACCAATGCCTGCTTCACTATTGTTGGCAATGAGACCTGTCCACGTTGTTTGTAGTTAAAATGTAAACAACAACAAAAAATTACTCATGGAACTCTGAGGTCGTCCCATTGTTTCATATAGGGAAAGGTCTATTTCGCCAAATATCACAATGTGTATATTTAGATTGATGCACCGGGCCGGGGTGACGCTGCAGGCAACAAAGAAAATATAAAACTATGTAGTTATGTTGTTGTGGGGGCTTTCGCTTTTTTGTAATATTTCAAATTAATAGTATTAAAATATTATTAGTAAAAATGTTTTAAAGAAAAATACAAACTCACTCATTTGGGCGCCCCTATGGATGGACGGCGCCTGTCCACGCCTGTCCTAGCATTTGCCTATTCCACCTTTGCCCAGGCCTGACTAGGCCTGCCTTTAATTACAGAAAAATTCAAATAAACCCGGCCTACCCCTTACTTATTTAAGATTTTAAAAAAATATAAAGGACTTATATAAAGTGATCTACACTGTATAACTTTGGTCTGCAATGCTTTATGCTAGCAACAAGTTGTAAAATACCCGGGAAAGACATGACTCCGATGCATATGGGGCAACCTGGTCAGAGCATTTCGTATTATTATTTATTTTCCGAGACTCCATTTAGGATGATTTGTTAGGTTACGTATGGTATGTATTAATATTTGGATGTCCATCACCCATTTCGTATCATATGTTATGCAGAATTCATATTGTATGTTGTGAATTTGAAAAACGTACAATATGTTATGAATTTGCAAAAGCTATGATATGCTATGAAGTTAGCTATCTCACTAATGTTAGCTAGCTCGCTAACGTTATCTATGCTAGGGGTTAGGTGAAGGGTTAGCTAACATGCTAAGTAGTTGCAAAGTAGCTAAAAAGTAGTAAGTCGTTTAAAAGTTGCTAATTAGCTAAAGTTGACCATGATGAGATTCAAATTCACAAGCGTTGGGTTGCTAGACGTTCACGTTATACGCTCACCCATCCACCCGGACCAACCATCCTACAAACGTAACATATAATACTAAATGGGTTGTCTCGGATTTACAAACAGAATAATATGAAATGCTCTGAGATCAGGTTGCAACGGGATATCATAGTTTAATTTCTTTGACATTCAGATACTGAACTACAACCTATAGCCAAGGAGACAAAACATAGACTTTGCTTGGGAAGTAATCTATTTCGGTCACTATCATTCGGTTAAGCTATTCACTTTCCCATATGGTCCAAGAGAAAATAGCTTAAATAATGAAAAAAACACACAGAGGGCCAGAGATGATTAAAGACACCTGTGATAATCTGAAGTATCTAAAAAGGCCACTAGATGTCACCTTATACTGGTACACTTTGAATGCCATGAGTGCAAACTGTCATCAAGGCAAAGGGTGGCTACTTTGAAGAATCTCAAATTGATTTGTTTAACCCTTTTTTGGTTACTACATGATTCCATATGTGTTATGTCATAGTTTTGATGTCTTCACTTTTATTCTACAATGTAAAAATAAAGAAAAACCCTTGAATGAGTAATATTCCAAACATGTGGCCCCAAGTGTATATACCAATGGTAAAAATGTGAAATTGTATAAAAAGTGATGGTAAAAGATGGGGTGCCCAGACAGTGGCTGTTTGGTTAGTCAAGTGTACTTTAACAAAATGAATTACAAACAAACAGTATGTGACAAGATTTCATATATAACATTTTTTTTAAATAAAAATAAAATATTTCCTTAAAGGCCCCATGCAGCCATTTTTATATCATTATCAAAAATATTATATGGCTAACAAATAAGTAGCTTACTAAAATACTGTATATTGCCATTAAAATGGGCAAAAATATATTTTTTGCTAAAAAACTATTTCTCAAGCAAGGAATGTCTGGGAGTGGTCTGAGTGAAAACTAGCTGTTATTAGCAATGGAACTCTCATTGTTATTGGTCTATTAACAAATGTATCTAATGGCGATGTCACCGCGGAAAGCATATAGGTCCTGTGTAGATTGTATTTACAATCAGCAGCTATCAGGAAATAACACATCACATTTTTTACACTTTTACAATGTTAGTTTCATCAGCAGTTGTATAATATGATAAAATACAGGAAAAACATTTTTTTGACTGCACTGGGTATGTCCATGAAAACCACTTCACAAAATGTCTAATTTAGTGTCTGTTTCAAACTGTATGATTTTGGGGTATGGAAACAACTAGGTTGATTGTGACATTAGGTTGATTGCAACTTACTCCTCTTGATTGCTTACACATTGCTTACACATTCAGTGTCTTCAATGGAGACATCAGAAGACCTTCCACCGAATGGACAACAGGATGAAATGGTTTAAATATAACAATGTAGTCAAGTAGGAAAACACCTGAGAGAAGTCCAAGAAACATGACATTCAGAAAAGAATAAGGATAACTTCACCCCAAGTCCTGTTTTCTGACCTCTGTTTTGCTAGCACACATGACCGCCCTCCCGAAGCATCTTACCAGTCGTCGCCAGGGCTACTGATGCACTGAGGCAGAAGAAGGCTGCCAGTCCGTGGATTGCAGTCCTGGAGAGACACAAATGAGACCCTTCGACATACACTCACACTCTCACACAAAATCACATACATTGACTCTCACACTAATCACATTAATTGACAAACATACTGACAAACTTACAAAACATCTCTGAAACCCACTCACACACACACACACATTTTTTTACTCTCTAAATGGTTAAATGAGTGAGAAATAGATGTAGTTGTTGCAATAGTTTGTGAATGGGCAACATACAGTGCATTCAGAAAGTATTCAGAATTCTGAAGTCCTGAGCTCTCTGGAGCAGGTTTTCATCAAGGATCTCTCTGTACTTTGCTCCGTTCATCTTTCCCTTGATCCTGACTAGTCTCCCAGTTCCTGCCGCTGAAAAACATCCCCACAGCATGATGCTGCCACCACCATGCTTCACCGTAGGGATGGTGCCAGGTTTCCTCCAGACGTGACGCTTGGCATTCAGGCCAAAGAGTTCAATTTTGGTTTCATCAGACCAGAGAATCTTGTTTCTCAGGGTCTGAGAGTCCTTTAGGTGCCTTTTGGCAAACTCCAAGAGGGCTGTCGTGCCTTTTACTAAGGTGTGGCTTCTCTCCGGCCTCTCTACCATAAAGGCCTGATTGGTGGAGTGCTGCAGAGATAGTTGTCCTTCTGGAAGGTTCTACCATCTCCACAGAGGAACTCTGGAGCTCTGTCAGAGTGACCATCGGGTTCTTGGTCACCTCCCTGACCAATGACCTTCTGCCCTGATTGCTCAGTATAGAGAGGTGTGTGACATTCCAAATCATGTCCAATCAATTGAATTTACACACTGGTGGACTCCATTCAAGTTGTAGAAACATCTCAAGGATGATCAATGGAAACAGGATGCACCTGAGCTAAATTTCGATTCTCATAGCAAAGGGTCTGAATACTTATGGAAATAAGGTGTTTCTGTTTTTTGTTTTTTTTGTTAAAAATATAAAATTAAAACTTATTTCGTTTTTGTCCTTATGGGGTAATGTGTGTAGATTGATAAGGATTTTATTTTATTTAATCCATTTTAGAATTAGGCTGCAACGTAACAATATTTGGAAAAAGTGAAGGGGTGTGAATACTTTCCAAATGCACTGTAAGTATTAGATGATGTTCTAGAATCATTGGGAGCATTGTAAATATATGTGTAATCAATTATAGAAAGCAACAACATACTTGATTAACTAGTAGTCAGAAAGATTCATAATCATTTATTTGAGGGAGCGAGAGTCTTCGAGCGACAGCTTTGTGAACCTTGCCATCTAGTGGTTATTTAGAGAACCTCACCTTGGCTTCCTTTTAGACTCATCAAGCCCCTCATTCTCATTCTCTGATACTTTCTCATCATCATCATCATCATCATTCTCCTGGTCTGAATATCTCTGAAACATACAAAAATGAAATGTGACCCTCGTCATCAAATTAACGTCTGAATCCAACTTTGAATGAACATCTGAATCCAACAAGGTAGTGGTAGATTTCATGATAGTAAGTCTCGCAAGAAGCAAGTGGTCTAACGGCAGTCCGCTGTCTAACTCAACAGGAATATGGTCCAACAAGTTGTTCACTGTTTTCACAAAAGAGAGACTGACACACATTTTCTGTTTTAACTGTTGGATTCAGACATGTATTTGATAGCGAGGGACACATTTCACTTTACATCTGGTTTACATATAGATTATACATGCCTTTGATGACTGGAAACATGTTTTTGGTGAAGCCGGCTATAGCTCACTTGTCTTATGATATCATCTGTCTCTCTTTGCACTGTTTGCAAAGGACCTTTTATTTTTGGTGTATGTAAACGTCTGACCCACTGGGAATGTGATGAACATTTCACATTCTTCAAATAAAATGGTGATCCTAACTGACCTAAAACAGGGTATTTTTACTAGGATTAAATGTCAGGAATTGTGAAAAACTGATTTTAAATGTATTTGGCTAAGGTGTATGTAAACGTCCGACTTCAACTGTAACTCCATTATACTTTGATCCACACAATAAATATTAAAATAAACCATAAACAATTACCCTACCCTCTAACCCTACACTCATTAAAACCCACCACCCTATTCCATTATTTAACCCCACCTGGCCATACCAACAGCCTAGGAGGGCAGGACACCTCCACTCAACACACCCTGTAGCTCTTCTGAAGTCAAATCTCGTACCCCAAAATACTTCTCTGTCTCTGCCACCACAACATCTATTTCCTGTGACTTACGTTCCATCTCTGCTGTACAGTTGATAATCATAGCTATGAGCGCTAAGTATCCAACCTTACTGAAGCATATATCACTATCCCTCTGTACTGGCACAGATCTACTACTCATAGGGATCCTCTCAGGCTCCCTTCCCCTTGACCCATCTTCCTCTACTTTTTTCACTGCCTCAGCATACAACGCTCTCTGCACTCCTCTAAGCCTGGCAACCTCAACCTGCCTCTCTTGCACCGGACACTTCTGATCTCCAGCACCATGGTTACCCCCACAGTTTACACACACAACTTTCTCCACCAATACTACACATTCCTTTATCTCATGCCCTCCTGTACACTTCTCACATCTAGGAATCTACACACTGCTGCAACACTTGACTAAAAGCTGAAACACCGTAATGGGTTCAGGACAAAAGCTTTCATGGGATAACTGACACATCCTAACTTGACTTTGTCGGGTAAAGAAACAAAGCTGGACAGAAAGTGGCCGTGTCCGAATACCCATACTTGCATCCTAAATAGTTGGCCGTTTGAATATGCATAAATATAAAGTTTAATAGTATGTGACATAAAAACATCAAGTATACTTTAAATGCCCAGATGTTATACTCATTTCGGCTTTGACAAGAGCTGATCAATTAGTTACTGGGATGCACTACCGAAATCAACAAATAGTGGGAAACAATGAAATGCACATGATTGCGAAAATAGAAAATGTTACAGTATGTTTTCATCTAGTAGAATTCGCTGCACGCTTTTGGGAATTTCACAGCTACAATGGGAATTTCACAGCCATCAAACTGACTTATTGCAGATATAAGGCTGTGACAGTACAAATAAAAATAACTTTTGCTGTTAAATTCCCAAGTACCGGATAAAAAATACAAGTTAAATGGGTTTAAATAACACTGTCATGACACATATTTAGACCTGCTGTGACATATCTTGCGTTATTTTATGGCTGGTTATGACACCTACATATGTCAGGCTCTGGCCATAGAGAAGCTTTGCTTCTCTATATTTCTATGGTCAGAGTCTGGCAGATCTATCATTTCTATTTCTGTCTGGTGTGTGTGTGTAGGATCCCTAATTAGAGGCAGCTGCTATGCATTACCTCTAATTAGGGATCTTACTTATATGTCTGTGTTCCACTCCGTTGGCGTGGTTCATTGTTATGTTATGTTGTATATTGTCTCGTCTCGTCTCGTCTCGTCTCGTCTCGTCTCGTGTCGTGTTACGTGACAGAATGAACCACCAACCGACCAAGCAGTGTAAAACTGGAGCAACGGAGAGGAAGAAAGGAAGACAGCGGAGAAAAGGAGGAAACGGAGCCCGTAGTCAACCCCAGGAAAATTTCGGGGGGGGGCTATGGGGGTGGTCTGGTAAGGAAGAGGACGCACCAGTACCACTCTCCATGTGGGATGCACTGTGCCCAACATATAAATGGGGGGCGCAAAGTGAAGAAGAGGAGAATTATTTGGAGAGCCAGTTTGGAGACGTGTTGGAGGAAATGTGGGAGATAGCGGAGGAAGTTGAACGGGAAATGTCGGAGTGGAATGATCCGTGTCCTGTCGCCTACTCCACTCCCGTGAAAGAGCAGTCCGCTTTACCGGTACCCAGTCGGGGTCCGGCCGTCTGCTCTACTCCAGTGCCAGAGCAGTCCGCTCCACCGGTGCCCAGTCTGGGTCCGGCAGTCTGCTACACTCCAGTGAGCCTCTCCAGTCCGGTACGTCATGTGCCTGCTCCTCGCACTCGCCCTGAGGTGCGTGTCACCAGTCCGGCGCCATCAGTGCCGACTCCACGCACCAGGCCTCCAGTGCGCCTCTCCAGTTCGGTACGTCATGTGCCTGCTCCCCGCACTAGCCCTGAGGTGCGTGTTATTAGTCCTGTGCCACATGTGCCGACTTCACGCACCAGGCTTCCAGTGCGCCTTCCCAGTCAGGTACGTCCTGTGCCTGCTCCCCGCACTCGCCCTGAAGTGCGTGTTATTAGTCCTGTGCCACATGTGCCGACTTCACGCACCAGGCTTCCAGTGCGCCTCCCCAGTCCGGTACGTCCCGTGCCGACTCCCCGCACTCAACCTCCAGTGCGCCTCCCTAGCCCGGTACGTCCCGTGCCGACTCCCCGCACTCGACCTCCAGTGCGTGTGCCCAGCCAGGTTCCTCCAGTGCCAGCTCCACGCACCAGGCCTCCAGTGCGCCTCCCCAGTCCGGTACGTCCCGTGCCGACTCCCCGCACTCTACCTCCAGTGCGTGTGCAAAGTCCGGTACGTCCCGTGCCGACTCCCCGCACTCAACCTCCAGTGCGCCTCCCTAGCTCGGTACGTCCCGTGCCGACTCCCCGCACTCGACCTCCAGTGCGTGTGCCCAGCCAGGTTCCTCCAGTGCCAGCTCCACGCACCAGGCCTCCAGTGCGCCTCCCCAGTCCGGTACGTCCCGTGCCGACTCCCCACACTCTACCTCCAGTGCGTGTGCAAAGTCCGGTACGTCCGGTGCCGACTCCCCGCACTCGACCTCCAGTGCGTGTGCCCAGCCAGGTTCCTCCAGTACCAGCTCCACGCACCAGGCCTCCAGTGCGCCTCTACAGTCCGGTACGTCCCGTGCCGACTCCCCGCACTCGACTTCCAGTGCGTGAGCCCAGCCAGGTGCCTCCAGTGCCAGCTCTACGCATCAGACCGTCGGTGCGCCTCGACATCCCGGAGCCTCTCGTGACGATCGACAGCCCAGAGCCTCTCGTGACGGTCGACAGCCCGGAGCCTCCCGTGACGCTCGACAGCCCGGAGCCTCCCGTGACGCTCGACAGCCCGGAGCCTCCCGTGACGCTCGACAGCCCGGAGCCTCCCGTGACGCTCGACAGCCCGGAGCCTCCCGTGACGCTCGACAGCCCGGAGCCTCCCGTGACGCTCGACAGCCCGGAGCCTCCCGTGACGCTCGACAGCCCGGAGCCTCCCGTGACGCTCGACAGCCCGGAGCCTCCCGTGACGCTCGACAGCCCGGAGCCTCCCGTGACGCTCGACAGCCCGGAGCCTCCCGTGACGCTCGACAGCCCGGAGCCTCCCGTGAAGATCGACAGCCCGGAACCTTCCGTGAAGATCGACAGCCCGGAACCTTCCGTGACGATCGACAGCCCGGAACCTTCCGTGACGATTATATGGCCGGAGTCGCCTGCCACACCGGTGCCCAGTCCTGGCCCGGTTATTTGCCCCGCTCCATGGCCTGAGCCTTTTTCCCCACCATGGTCATTTCTAGGACTGGTGGGTTGCCCCTTTATATGGCCGGAGTCGCCTGTTACACCGATGCCCAGTCCTGGCCCGGTTATTTGCCCCGCTCCTTGGCCTGAGCCTTTTGCCCCACCATGGTCATTTCCAGGACCAGTGGGTTGCCCCTTTAAATGGCCTGAGTCGCCAGCCACACCGGGCCCAGTAGAAATGGGGAGGAAGCTAGCCACTTCGCCGGGGCCGGAACCGCCACCTGCGATCGTGTGATGTTTTTTTTTCCTCCCTTACCCTTCCCTCATGTTTGTGTTTAATTTTCTTGCGGCCGGGAGTCCGCGCCTTTGGGGGGGGGTACTGTCAGGCTCTGGCCATAGAGAAGCTTTGCTTCTCTATATTTCTATGGTCAGAGTCTGGCAGATCTATCATTTCTATTTCTGTCTGGTGTGTGTGTGTAGGATCCCTAATTAGAGGCAGCTGCTATGCATTACCTCTAATTAGGGATCTTACTTATATGTCTGTGTTCCACTCCGTTGGCGTGGTTCATTGTTATGTTATGTCCCGTGTTCGTGCTACGTGTGTCGTTATATATATCATTTGTTATTTTGTATGGTTCGTCAGTTCATTGAATAAAGATGTCGAACTATCGTTACGCTGCGCCTTGGTCTCTCTACACACCCGAACGTGACAACATAAGAGTGTCAAAACCCACAAAACCTATTACACAAGGCAAAACATTCCCTTGCACCATATCCAACAGTATGCTTATGTTATATAACATTTTTTGAAATTATTATTATAATTGTGCACACATTGATGTCAGACATGCACCTACCCAAATGCTCTGTTGCTGATGACTGGGATGAATGCAGGAGCAGATTTCAGGAGCAGGACAAGACACCTTCTTAGTGACATGTTATGACACTAGGTGTCAACTATAGTGTTTCCGATACCCCATAATGACAAATTGAAAATATATTTTTTAGAAAGGTTTGCAAATTTATGGAAAATTAATTTACATAATTATTCACACCCCTGAGTCAATACTTTGTAGAAGCACCTTTCTGGGCAAGTCTATAAAAAAAATCCTCAGAAATCTACACACAATACCGCAGAATGACCAAGCAAAAACAGGTTTTTAGAAATGTATACAAATAACAAAAAACAGAAACACCTTATTTACATAAGTATTCAGACCCTTTGCTATGAGACTCGAAATTGAGCTCAGGTGCATCCTGTTTCCGTTTATCATCCTTGAGATGTTTCTACAACATGAGTGGAGTCCACCTGTGGTAAATTCAATTGATTGGACATGATTTGGAAAGGCACACACCTTTCTACAGTGGGGAGAACAAGTAGTTGATACACTGCCGATTTTGCAGGTTTTCCTACTTACAAAGCATGTAGAGGTCTGTAATTTTTATCATAGGTACACTTCAACTGTGAGAGACGGAATCTAAAACAAAAATCCAGAAAAACACATTGTATGATTTTTAAATAATTTGCATTTTATTGCATGACATAAGTATTTGATCACCTACCAACCAGTAAGAATTCCGGCTTTCACAGACCTGTAAAAGACACCTGTCCACACACTCAATCAAACAGACTCCAACCTCTCCACAATGGCCAAGACCAGAGAGCTGTGTAAGGACATCAGAGATAAAATTGTAGACCTGCACAAGGCTGGGATGGGCTACAGGACAATAGGCAATCAGCTTGGTGAGAAGGCAACAACTGTTGCCGCAATTATTAGAAAATGGAAGAAGTTCAAGATGACGGTCAATCTCCCTCGGTCTGGGGCACCATGCAAGATCTCACCTCGTGGGGCATCAATGATAATGAGGAAGGTGAGGGACCAGCCCAGAACCAGGACCTGGTCAATGACCTGAAGAGAGCTGGGACCACAGTCTCAAAGAAAACCATTAGTAACACACTACGCCGTCATGGATTAAAATCCTGCATCGCACGCAAGGTCCCCCTGCTCAAGTCAGCGCATGTCCAGGCCCGTCTAAAGTTTGCCAATGACCATCTGGATGATCCAAAGGAGGAATGGGAGAAGGTCATGTGGTCTGATGAGACAAAAATATAGCTTTTTGGTCTAAACTCCACTCGCCGTGTTTGGAGGAAGAAGAAGGATGAGTACAACCCCAAGAACACCATCCCAACCGTGAAGCATGGAGGTGGAAACATCATTCTTTGGGGATGCTTTTCTGCAAAGGGGACAGGACGACTGCACCGTATTGAGGGGAGGATGGATGGGGCCATGTATCGCAAGATCTTGGCCAACAACCTCCTTCCCTCAGTAAGAGCATTGAAGATGGGTCGTGGCTGGGTCATCCAGCATGACAACGACCCGCAACACACAGCCAGGGCAACTAAGGAGTGGCTCCGTAAGAAGCATCTCAAGGTCCTGGAGTGGCCTAGCCAGTCTCCAGACCTGAACCCAATAGAAAATCTTTGGAGGGAGCTGTTGCCCAGCGACAGCCCCGAAACCTGAAGGATCTGTATGGAGGAGTGGGACAAAATCCCTGCTGCAGTGTGTGCAAACCTGGTCAAGAACTACAGGAAACTTATGATCTCTGTAATTGCAAACAAAGGTTTCTGTACCAAATATTAAGTTCTGCTTTTCTGATGTATCAAATACTTATGTCATGCAATAAAATGCAAATTAATTACTTAAAAATCATACAATGTGATTTTCTGGATTTTTGTTTTAGATTCTCACAGTTGAAGAGTACCTATGATAAAAATTACAGACTTCTACATGCTTTGTAAGTCGGAAAACCTGCAAAATTGGCAGTGTATCAAATACTTGTTCTCCCCACTGTATATAAGGTCCCACAATTGACAATGCATGTCAGAGCAAAAACCAAGCCATGAGGTTGAAGGAATTGTCTGTAGAACTCTGAGGCATGATTTTATCGAGGCACAGGTCTGGGGAAGGGTACCAAAACATTTCTGCAACATTGAAGGTCCCCAAGAACATAGTGGCATCCATCATTCTTAAATGTAAGAAGTTTGGAACTACCAAGCCTCTTCCTAGAGCTGACCGCTGAGAAATCGGGGGAGAAGGGCCTTGGTCAGGGAGAGCTCTGACAGAGCTCTAAAGTTCCTCTGTGAAGATGGGAGAAACTTCCAGAAGGACAACCATCTCTGCAGCACTCTACCAATCAGGTCTTTATGGTAGAGTGGTCAGACGGAAGCCACTCCTCAGTAAAAGGCACATTACAGCCCGCTTGGAGTTAGCCAAAAGGCAACTAAAGACTCTCAGACCATGAGAAACAAGATTATCTGGTCTGATGAAATCAAGATTGGTGGTGGCAGCATCATGCTGTGGGGATGTTTTTCAGCGGCAGGGACTGGGAGACTAGTCAGGATCGAAGCAAAGATGAAAAGAGCAAAGTACAGAGAGATCCCTGATGAAAACCTGCTCCAGAGCACTCAGACTGGGTGAATGCTTTGGGACAAGTCTCTGAATGTCCTTGAGTGTCCCAGCCAGAGCCCAGACTTGAACCCGATCGAACATTTCTGGAGAGACCTGAAAATAGCTCTGCAGCAACACTCCTCATCCAACCTGACAGAGCTTGAGAGTATCTGCAGAGGAGAATGGAAGAAACTCCCCAAATACAGGTGTGACAAGCTTGTAGTGTCATACCCAAGAAGACTCGAGGCTGCTACCAAAGGTGCTTCAACAAAGTACTGAGTAAAGGGTCTGAATACTTGTGTAAATGTAATATTTCAGTTTACATTTTACATTTTACATGTGCAGATCATACTTTACATGATTGTCAGTGGCGATTTTAGCATGTCAATCTTGGTGGGGCAAACAAAAGAACATGTTTTTAGATGCATGCCAGCAAAGCCACTACACAACACAACAGAACATTAAACAATACATTAATTGCACTATAACGGTGACAAACGGTGCCCACATAAAGCTGTCCCAAAAGCAGAGTCAGCAACAGAATTCAGAACATGGGCCGTTCTTACAGTGTACTCCCAAGTCAGAACCGTAGGATAAATAAAGGAGGCATATAAGCAGACAATGAAAGCTCTTACAATATTCGATGATTACATTTCTCTAAAACAGGTTATAGGCTACATGTGCACCACCAAGTTAGAACAGTAGGCGAAATTATGAGGTGAAAATAGACCAAATTATTAGGGTGAGGGCTACTAACAGCTTACTACACGACATTCACATAGTATTACTTTCTTAGCTACATATACACATCTCTGGCATCCTACATAATTTATGAAGCAGTGTAACAGTTTTGCTTCAGCAGTCCCTCTCCTATCCCCTACCTGGGCTCGAGCCAGGGACCCTCTGCACACATTGACAACAGTCACCCTCGAAGCATCGTTACCCATCGCTCCACAAAAGCTGTGGGCCTTGCAGAGCAAGTCAAACAACTACTTCAAGGTCTCAGAGCAAGTGGTCATCAATAGAAACACTACTAGCAGGCACCGCTAACGGTTTCACACTGGCAGCATAACACCATGCCCAAACCGGGCGCGCCATCAAGCGCAAGTAGATTTTTACCCCCCCACACCAAACGCGATCACTGACACACAGGTTGAAATATCAAAACAAACTCTGAACCAATTATATTAATTTGTGGACAGGTCGAAAAGCATTAAACATGTATGGCAATTTAGCTAGCTAGCTTGCTGTTGCTAGCTAATTTGTCCTGGAATATAAACATTGGGTTGTTATTTTACCTGAAACGCACAAGGTCCTCTACTTAGACAATTAATCCACAGATAAAACGGTCAACCGAATAGTTTCTAGTCATTTCTCCTCCTTCCTTCAGGCTTCTTTTTCTTCTTTGGGACTTCATATGGCAATTGGCAACTAACTTTCATAATAACGTGCATTACCATAGGCGACCAGTTCATCTTTCAATCACCCACGTGGGTATATGCTTCTAAAAACCAATGAGAAGATGGCACTTGGGTATATGCTCCTAAAAGCCAATGAGGAGATTGTCACGTTCTTGAATGATGGGACGGTAAACAGAGCGTTGGTGGAGTGACATTCCTTTTTATTTAACGTTTATACTAAAACCGGAAAACAACAGAGGAGAGCTAACAAACAGTGAACTGGAGTGAGACACGAACCAATGTACAACACACTCACAAGAATCCACCCACAGGTGGAAAACAAAGGAACATAAATAGAATCCCCAATTAGAGACAACTCGAGACAGCTGCCTCTAATTGGGGATCAAAATTTAAAAAACACCCCACACAAAAAACACCCAGTGCACTGTCAAGCTCGGCATCACAAATAGAAGCAACTTCTATTTTAGAGCCGGGCAACACAGACGCTCGTTGGCGCGCGCAAGCAGTGTAGGTGCAATGATTGAATAACATGTATGTAACATGTATATGTCACGATGCAATGCTCCTATTTTCTGCTGGCCAGCCCTACCACCTCAGAAAGCACTGAGCTAGGCAGAAACACCTGTCTGTTTGTATGCAGCTTTATTAACTCAATTATATATATAAACAGGCAAGTTTTATTTGATTTTACATAATATCGAGGTAAACATGGAGTCACTTGATGATATGTTGTGTGGTTCTCCCACTACGACTCTAGAAATCATGCAGTTTATAAATAAATTATGATGAACTTTTATTTATTTAACTAGGCAATTTACAATGGCAGCCTACCTACAGGGACAGCCATAGTAGTACAGCGCCCCTGGAGAAAATTAGGGTTAAGTGCGTTGCTCAAGGACACATTGACTGTTGGCTTGGGGATTCAATCCAGCAACCTTTTGGTTACTGGCCCAACACTCAGACCACAAGGCTACCTGCCACCCTTCACAGGATGGTGAAAGTGCACGGTAATGAGCTTGATGCTCCTTTGAATAAATATTCAGGGTCTTATTCTGGTGACATGATGATCAATGCTTGGCAGCTGTTTGACAAATAAAAATAATCTCATACTTTTGTCCATAATAATATCATCATGTCGGCTATACCCGCGCAGCAAGCTGTTGGCTACAGCGCACATGCCAATAGGCCTACCAGAGTGGCAAAAACATCAATAGGCTTACAGTTGAAATATGATGGAAACCCATTTAATTTGTATTTTTTATTCGGTGCATGGGAATTTAATGGCAAATGTATTTTCATGTGCTCTACGTCATCTGCAACATGTCAATTTGATGGAAACACATCTCTGGTGGAAAAATAGGCATATTGTTTTTATGCAGAGTATTCACATGAAAATCTGTTGCCAATTAGATGGAAACCTAACTAGTCTTAAAGTAAATTGTTTGCAATTCAACCCATTCTGCCATGGGGCTGAGAGAAAATGTTGCCGTTTCAAAGGTAATATCTGTCAGTCCTACATATTTTTCCACAGGGTGGTGAGAAACTTTGCCATGATTTATGCCATGTTCATGATATTTGAATGAGTGTGACTAGCCAATCAATGACTGGCTGCTGGAGGTCAGGGACCCTGGGCACATGCCCTGAGTGCCCTGATGATTAGGCCAACTCCAAGGTTTACATTTGAGTGACTATCAGTTCAGTGACTGACATAGTGGAAAACTGCTACCAAATGTCGAAATTGCACCTTGTTTATTCTACCTTTCTAACGCTCAACAACACTCAAAACCTCAAGGTAAAATGCAAGAATAAGATTTGGAATGTATCTGTGGGAAAACAGTGCCCTCTTGTGTGTAAGATTACATCCACACAAAGGAGGAGGCCATGGTTAGAGTCAGTGAGACCATTATGCATTGTGCACTAGTGCGTTTTTGCATTTGCTTAATAGTCTACGTTATGGCAGACACACTGTTAGTTTGGTGCTGCTACTGAAACTGCTACTTCTGGCACATTTCGCAAAGTTAATAATTTCTCAATAGGCGTCGTGCGCTCCTCACGTTACCACGCAACAACCATCCATGGTCATGCAGGACCGCGCGCGTTGCGTAATGGGAGAAACTCGGTGATGCTGATTCTGAGGAATAGAGGCGTATAACGGGGAGAATGGAGAATGGTGCAACGACAACCGACACATATGTCATTACCACGACCTCGCACAAGGACTGATGCACCTCTCAAATGCCTCGCTCACCGAGGCCCTACAACGACGTCAGAAGATCAGGTTTGGATACAATGTTTTGCTCTTTGTTGAATTGATGTAGATGATCTTGCGAACATAAATCACATTCAACCATTGGCACTTTGTCAATAATGATGCTGGATACAACGTCGCTCGCTTTGCTATGATTACTTGGGAGAGCAACGCCACTTCGATTCACTGTTTCTAAAGAATAAAGCAATCTGGAATAGATCACGGTGTCACTCCACAACACAGTTATTGGCAATGATGCCATATGACGTCAAGAGCTTGAACATGACAATTAGTATATTTGACATCTATATAAAAATAATCATGAATAATAGCGAAATAATCATAATCATAATGCAGACTTTTTGAGTCGCTCACAACAGGAGGCGTAGTCTTTTACAAGCATCTAGTCGGGTCCCTTTGAATGAGCTTTCCGACTGTAAACGACATTTCCCAAAGTGCCACTCGCGGGTTTACCATGCAGTGGAACGTTGTATGGCGGCTGACTGACTGATATTGATCCAATAGGTGATTCCCGAAATATTTATTCGGGGCGGAGTAAAGATACATTGGGCCAGGGGCGTAGAACAATGGTGAATTTTGATGCTTGGAAAACGTCAAGCCTAGAATTAGAACTCTGTATGGGCTGTGCGCGCCTCCTGCCGCTTGGATGGTAGCCCTGCCTACCCGTTGAGCGAGCGCCGAAACTGCAGTGCGGAGAAAATGTAACAGTAGGAGGAGGAGAACGATAGTAGAGTTTATGGGGCTGGGGACTGCTGTTAGTTGCGATGGAGGAGAGGTTGTGTCTTATGGAATTATATCTAAGGAAAGCCTATTGGAAATAGAACGGGTCCCACCGTGTGTTTGTAGCATTAAGGTGAGAGCGCAAATTACAAGTAATTCATAGGTCCAACATTAGACAGTGCAGTGGCCTACTAAAATGTTACACCCTTTTCTTAATTCTAAGTATAAATGTAGCTGTAAAATGTAGCTTAGTTACATACTTGAAAATGATTATGTTATCACAGGGTTTTCTTAGTAGCCTACTATAATAATGGCTGTTGGGTGTTGCAATTAACCTCTCTTTTTTGTCGATGGGGCTCGTTATAGATTTGGAAGAATATAAAGACATGGTTTAAATATAGGCTTACTAAAAGTGTTTTGCCAACAGTGGGTGTGTGGTATTGGAGTCGTTCAATCCAAAGTCCCCAAATGCAGGTGTATTTTACTTGAATCAACCAAGTGTACATTGACATTGACATTATTGAAACTGGAGGTAATTGCATGACAGAGTTAATTAACTTGAACATTGCTTTATTACTTTGCACTGTTGCATTGAGTGTACCTTCAGCACATGAACTGGTCCCCACACTGGTGTAAGGCTCAGGATGTTCTCATTTGATTTGAGATTGCTTTGAGCCCAGCCATTCTAAAACAGGTAACTGCCAAAATAAAGGAAACAATAGTAAACGAGGGATATTGAAATCAGGTGCTTCGACACAGGTGTGGTTACTGAGTTAATTAATCAATTAATATCCTATCATGCTTAGGGTCATGTATAAAAATGCCCAGTTGCCCTTTATTTTGGCTACCATGGCTAGAAGAGATCTCAGTGACTTCAAAAGAGGGGTCTCGAATGAGCATAGGGGGTTTAAAGTGTGTGTGTGTGCGTGCGTGTGTGTGTGTGTGTGTGTGTGTGTGTGTGTGTGTGTGTGTGTGTGTGTGTGTCAGTCACCAGATCAACCCAATTGAACACTTATGGGAGATTCTGGAGCAGTGCCTGAGACAGTGTTTTCCACCACCATCAACAAAACACCAAATTATGGATTTTCTCGTGGAAGAATTGTGTCACATCCCTCCAATAGAGTTCCAGCCACTTGTAGAATCTATGCCAAGGCGCATTGAAGCTGTTCTGGCTTGTGGTGGCCCACCACCCTATTAAGACACTTTATGTTGGTGTTTCCTTTATTTTGGCAGTTACCTGTAGGTGTGGTGTCTGGCAGGCAGCGCAAGCCTAGAGCAGTGTTTCCCAACTACAGTCCTCGAGTTCCCCAAACAGCACACATTTTTGTAGTTGCCCCGGACAAACTCACTTGATTCAACTCATTGAGGGCTTGATGATTAGTTGAATCAGGTGTGCTTGTCTGGGGCTACAACAAAAAAAGTGTATTAGAGGACTGGAGTGGGGAAACACTGGGCTAGAGAATGCCAGCAGGTGTGTTAAGTGAGGGGTGCTGCCGCACTGTCCTTGGCCATCACGGTGCTGTAATGAATGGTGCTGTCCAATGTGCTGAAAAGACAGCTTCAGTCACACCTATGCCTATGGATTCCGTTTGTAGTGAAATTGCGTGCAATCTATCAAATATTTTTGAGCTAACTGTTGCTGTCCCTAGTGCTGAATCTGCGACCAACACATTTATTTTAAACGCGGGTCGCATTGCTGTCCATGGTGCTGAAAATTGTTGTTATTCGCGGATAGCGGTGCTGTCTGTGGTGCTGAATTGTGGTTAAGCACGGATAGCGGTGCTGTCTGTGGTGCTGAATTGTTTACTTATGACAACATAGACACATTTGGGGTTCAGAGGCGTTAGTGACATGTCGACAGTTTACCAGGGGCTTGTCCTGCGGTGTGTGGAGGCTAAATCTGCTGCTCTTCCTGGATTGCGTGTTGGCCTTTGTGGCCTCATTGTATTTTCAAGCTTGTACCTTATTGTTTTCAAATGAGTTAGTCGGTTTAGATTATATATATTTTTATTCCTAATGTATGTGTTGTATACTGTATTTGTGTATGTTGTAGCTTACATTACTTTATTCTTCTTCACAGGTAAATGGCTGAATCAAGTTGGGAGCTGCTGTGTCTCTGTCTGGCCGGCCAATGCAGTGTGTAGGGACGGCCGCCCAGCCCGACGAAAACATGAACGGAGCGGGGGAGCAGGTGGACATCCTGCCCCCCAACTGTCTGGTAAAGGAACGATGGAAAGTGGTGAGTTTGTCTTTATCTTCAGACACATTTTGACCATGTAATTGACTCTCAGCTGAGTGACTGGTGGAATAATTAAGTAATCGATTAAAATGAAACCCATAATGTCAGAGTTGAGATTCCCTGATTTAGAATGTCCCTTACCTTGTTGAGAACTAGCCTGGTCCCAGATCTGTTGGTGCTGTCTTGCAAAATGCTACGGTCATTTTTAGGAAAGACAACACAAACAGATCTGGGACCAGGCTAGTTGAGAACTAGCATTTTCAAAATGTTCACTTCAAAGAGCAGGCAGCAAACCTTAAGAAGCAGGCATCCACAATCCTCACTTTTCTACTGTGTTTATTCCACCCTTGTCTCTCCTCTGCCGCCATTCCCAGCTGAAGAAGATCGGCGGGGGAGGTTTCGGGGAGATCTACGAGGCGCTGGACCTGCTGACCAGGGAGAATGTGGCTCTCAAGGTTGAGTCAGCCCAGCAGCCTAAACAGGTCCTCAAGATGGAGGTGGCTGTCCTCAAGAAACTGCAAGGTAAGGGCCTGTGAGGTTGAGCAGTAACACACAGACACATATACAGCTGTGTGTCTGTGTGGTTAAGTGGTAACACCACTAATACAAGCATGTATTTGAACCCCAAAGGTTGTGGGTTCAATCCCTGTGACTATATTTGCCCCTTTCTCTCCTACTGCACTACATATTGCCCTTTGTGATGAAATGCCACTCCCCTGTTATGAAAATGAAACTGCAAGGTAAGGGCAAGCAGATCCCGTGGACGGATAGGGTTCACTAAGGACACGATCAATCAATGGCAACATCACCTTGAACACAAATAAAGCACGGCAAGGTTAGTTAAGTTGTCTGGCTATGGTCTGATGTGATGTGAGATAGCCTGTCTAGCCATTTGATTAGTGTGATTGGCGTAGGTTGTAGGTGTGGTGATTGTTTGTTTGTTCTGTTCTGGAGTTAGGTAGTCAATCCAGTTGACATGTCTGCTGCTGCTTTGTGCAAAATTATATTTTCACATTGTCGATCTCTTAGGCAGTATTTATTTTGGGGTTGTTTCTGTGTCTGTCAGCTTTGCTTGTTCTGGTATGTAGTCCCAAAAACAGATACAAAAATGTGACTGCTAGCAGGTAGGATGGCTAATGAGCATTAAATTATGTGTGTGTGTGTCTGGCTGGCTGCTTGTGTTAGTGAGCACCCTTCTTTAAATTACTTTGGGAAATGCCCTGAATGTCCTCTGGCTACTATTATTTGAAAGCAACTCAACCTGAAAATCTAAGGTCGTTGGAAATTACTTGCCTGAAGTTAGCATGCCCTATTCTTATTGTATGACTAAATCTAGGGACTCCCTGACTCTTAATATGTGTGTTAGATTCTTGGATAAATGCCTAATTCAGATACCACATTATAATATTAGGTGCTAGGAAAGCAATCTGATCCCAATCCTTTGAACAATAACCACATTTCCATCCACAGTTTTTATGCGAGTAAAGCATACCATATTTTAAAAAATCACTACAGCTGTTATGGAAACAGGAAGTTTTGTAAATTATTTATAAATGCAGAGAGATAATTGGTTCGTTCGACATGGTGGGATCTTTTAGTTTGACTGCCGTTTGACAAGTAAAACTATTCTCGCTCTTATCCATAATAATCTCATAAATCGCACTGTATCTGCAAGCTGTTGGCTAGAGCACATATGCCTAGACCAGAGTAGGCATATTTGCTATTTAACGCAACAGTTTTTGTGACAAAACTATCGGAAGAGTTAAAAATGCAATGGGCATACATTGAACTTTATATTTTTATTCGTTACACCAGAACTTAAGCAAACGAGTACATTTTGTTTGCACTACGTCATAACACACTGATTCTTATCCACAATAAGTCAGTTTGGTGGAAACATACCACTGGTGTGAAAATACAAATTCTCTTTATGCAGAGTTTTGACAATTTGCATGAATATCGGTCGAGATCGCCAATTGGATGGAACCTTAGCTAATGATGCAAAATATTATGAGGTTATTATAAGGGTTGGTCTAACATGTACAGTATATGCATGTGTATAAACTGTATGTATGTCTTTCGGAGGGGTTAGGTTAAAAGAGGAAGTAACATTTTTGTTGGACCTTGTGTGCAATTGACCAATAAAGTCATCTTAATCTTAAACATCCAACTGAATCAGATGTTTAACTGTGATGTTGCAACTAGATTCGCAGATAGCTCATTTTATATCGACTCTATAATAACATTTACACGAACCTCTCAATTCTTTCACAGGAAAAAATCATGTGTGTAAATTCATCGGATGTGGAAGGAACGAGAAGTTCAACTATGTGGTCATGCAACTTCAGGTAACCATTTATCAAAACAGTCTGATACAATCGCTTTAGGTAGAGAGAATCGTAGCCAAGGCTACAACTAAGTAGACAAAAATGAATGAAAAATCTTTCTCTCCCTCTCTCTCCCCATCTCTCTCTCTCTCTCTCTCTCTCTCTCTCTCTGTCCCCCTCTCCCTCCCCTGGTCTTCTCTCATCTCTCCCTACCCTCCCTCCCTCTGACCCCTCCCCCCTCTTTCCCTCCCCCTTCTCTCCACCCCAGCAGGGGAGAAACCTAGCGGACCTGAGGAGGAGTCAACCTCGCGGCACCTTCACCCTGAGCACCACGCTACGCCTGGGCAAACAGATCCTGGAGTCCATAGAGGCCATCCACTCTGTGGGCTTCCTGCACAGAGACATCAAGCCTGTAGGTGAACCGCTCTGTAGCACTTTACCTAAAGCCTGCAGGTATAAGGCACTATGATGTGTGGTTATAATGCATTTCAAGACTAATTCATTGATTCTAGAGTCCATAGAGGTCATTGACTCTGTGGGATTCATACACTAAGACATCAAGCCTGTAGGTGGCACTTTCCATGTCAGAGATAGAGAGGGGTGGGTGAGAGAAAAAGCAAAGATGTGTGATAAAGATAGAGAGAAAATGGGGGTGAGATTGAGAGAGAGAGGTGTGTGATAGAGAGAGAGAGGCGTGTGTGTGTGAGAGAGTGTGAGAGAGAGGGTGTGAGCTAGGCTCATGTCTATACAATGACAGGCAGAAACACTGCTTTGGGCTTTCCCTGTTGATATGCCTGTGATGGCCTCGACTCGACTCTGTTTCTCTGTTGTTTTTCCCCAGTCAAACTTTGCCATGGGTCGACTCCCCTCCACCTATAGAAAGTGCTTTATGTTAGACTTTGGCCTGGCTCGCCAGTACACCAACACCACCGGAGAGGTCCGACCGGTAAGTAGTCGTGGAAGGATTGTGTTCATTTAATTTATTATCTTATGTTAATATTTAAACCCATTGAAACATTCTAGCAAGAATATATGACAGCCTCCCTAGTAGTGCAGTGTCACTACAGATCCTGGTTCGATCCTGTGCTGAGTCGAAGCCGGCAGCCACCGGGAGACCCATGAGGTGGCGCACAATTGACCCAGCGTTGTCCGGGTTAGGGGAGGGTTTGGCCGGCTGGGATGTCCTTGTCCCATCGCGCTCTAGCGACTCCTGTGGCGGGCCGGGCGCATGCATGCTGACACGGTTGCCAGGTGTACGGTGTTTCCTCCGACACATTGGTGTGGCTGGCTTCCGGGTTAAGCGAGCATTGTGTCAAGAAGCAGTGCGGCTTGGTGGGATCGTGTTTCGGAGGACGCGCGGCTCTCGACCTTCGTCCATACAGGAGTTGCAGCGATGGGACAAAACTGTAACTACCAATTGGGGAGAAAAAGTTAAAATAAATACAAATAATATAATACATAGGGTATAAGCTGTGCTATTTTGGTGTTGAGTTAGGAGGGTTAGTGCACACAATCTGGGGGTAGTGGCAATGGGTTTTACGCACTGGAAATGCTTTGTCCTCAGGGCACTGTGGGTAGGAGAATAGGAAAGGATATGACATGTGCCTTTTTGTGATGTGATTATAATATAATATAGAGTTGGCTAGCCTGATATAGGCTGATATAGAGTTGGCTAGCCTGATATAGGCTGATATTGAGTTGGCTAGCCTGATACAGGCTGATATAGAGTTGGCTAGCCTGATATAGGCTGATGGAGAGTTGGCTAGCCTGATATAGGCTGATGGAGAGTTGGCTAGCCTGATATAGGCTGATGGAGATTTGGCTAGCCTGATATAGGCTGATGGAGAGTTGGCTAGCCTGATATAGGCTGATGTAGAGTTGGCTAGCCTGATATAGGCTGATGGAGAGTTGGCTAGCCTGATATAGGCTGATGGAGAGTTGGCTAGCCTGATATAGGCTGATGGAGAGTTGGCTAGCCTGATATAGGCTGATGGAGAGTTGGCTAGCCTGATATAGGCTGATGGAGAGTTGGCTAGCCTGATATAGGCTGATGGAGAGTTGGCTAACTTGGGCCACAGTGGAGATTCTTTCTTCTTTTTATTCTTGCTGAGTCAGCCTCCACTCATCGATTGGAAGGGCAGGCCTGTACTGCAGATTTAGAACAGCGACTAGACCACACACACACACACACACACACACACACATACGCATGCAAATGCACACACACACTGCAGTTTCTAAGATAATATTCCTGGGACTACCTGCCGAATGGAATGGGTGTTATCATCAAGGTCAAAACTGTCATCCCTCACTCTTAAGCTAAAACTTGTGATGCAAATTCCAGTTTTTGTATCAGAAATGCCAATGACCATTAGGAACTACAAACATTAGGAAGATGTCACAGAAGATGATACATTTAAATTATTCCTCATGCTTTGTAAATGCATTAGTTCACAGTTTGTTACTGTAAATTACTGCAACCTTGTTTCATATATTATGTTCACAGAGTGATGATTTTAAAGCTTTTCCAGTTATTATGCTGCAATGTGATGTTGTCCTTTTTTCACCTGTGTGATTTTATGTTTTGCAGTTTTGCTGTTCCTTTTTGGCCTTTTCTGTTCGAAGCGCATGCTTGTGATCCGTCTCATCAGTAAGGTGCTCGATCCCATTTCAGTTTTTATTATCTCTCCCTGCCTGAGATATTTTCCATATCCTTCCTTGTCTCTTTTTAGGTTTTAATTTAAGTACTTTATTTCCATCAATCCTTTTCTTTCTAGTTGCCTGTGTGAAATTCTATTTCAGATTTCGTGCTGAAAAGAGAACTGACCTCATTTTATTTTCCAGCCCAGAACGGTGGCAGGATTTCGGGGCACTGTTCGCTATGCGTCAGTAAATGCTCATAAAAACAAAGTAAGAGTCTTTTTGGGGCGAAAAATCCAATGCACTACAAATTAATTTAGACCTGTGTGTTTTGTGTGACATCAGTTTGTCAGGAATGTACTTCAGGAATTCTAACAATTAATTGGTTCATTCCTTGTTTGACTTCTCAGGAAATGGGTCGCCATGACGATCTATGGTCGCTGTTTTACATGTTGGTAGAGTTTGCAGTCGGTCAGTTACCATGGAGAAAAATAAAAGATAAGGTGAGCTACTGTCTACTGTCTGCACTACACACCTGATTTGACTAATCAACTCATCATCAAACCTTTGATTAGTGGAATCGTGTGCAAACATGAACAGGATTGAGAAACCCTGCAGTAGAGAGTGGTTACCGGTGTCTACTGGTGTCTGCTGGGATCAACTGGTTCCTAATGGTTTCTACTGTATCTCTTGTGTGTCACCAGGAGCAAGTGGGTCAGATTAAGGAGCGCTACGACCACAGAATGTTGCTCAAACACATGCCTTCTGAGTTTCATATTTTCCTGGATCATGTTTTAGGCCTTGACTACTTCACCAAACCAGATTACCAGGTACGTACTGTTCACTCCCTGCAAGTGGATTCACCTTTTTTATCCCCACTGAACCTAGCTTTTCTTGTGTTCACTTCAATATCAGAGTAAACAAGACCTGGAAGTGTGGAAATGGGAGACTAACTCCCATACCATACCTGCTCTCTCAATTTTCAGTAATAAAGCTACAGAATGTAAAAACTAAACATAAGTAAATTACTTTTAGTACTTAAAGTAAAGCCTATTATTTTATAGCACTGTAGGTTTGATTGAATTCCACCTTTCTTTTTAAATTTCCCCCATTTTCTCTGTGATTCTCTTTGCAGTTGCTGATGTCTGTCTTTGAGAACAGTATGAAGGAACGTATCATCACAGAGAACGAGTCTTTTGATTGGGAGAAGGGAGGGACGGATGGAGTGCCTCTGTCCACCTGCACGTCAACGCCCCCTCAACAGAACACAAGACAGACCCCTGCCATGGTCGGGTAAGGGAATCGAAATGACCTATTTAGGTTTATTACAAACGCATTCAAAAGTACATCCACTACTTATCAACAAGATTAAACAGCAGAAAGCAAAAAGGAATTCAAAGGGGATCCCACTTCAAAACAACTTTATATGTTAAAACATCCAGCTAGCCAAGAGATTGTACAATTCCCATTACCTGTAGCCTAATTTACATAGAAAAATCTGGAACAAGTAGTCGAATGCTGGGTTGGGATAATTCATTCAGGATGCAACTGTGTGAATTTGTAGCACACTGTTTGCATTCGAAGTGATACACAAAAATATTTAATCGCCTGGTTGTTTTGTAAAAGACAATGTGTTCTCAATAACTTACCTGGTTGCAATCAATAAATAAATAGTAAAAATATCAGTGCATTCTCTTTGCTTTCCCAGGGTGGTGAACGTGACTCTGATTCCTGGCGAGCTGCCGAGGGAGAACACAGATGACGTTCTACAAGATGAGCACCTCAGTGAACAGGAGAATGCTCCACCTGCAGTCCCTAGCAGGCCTTGCGAGGGGACACGGCCCCAGGCGGAAGGCGAGGCGTGGAACGACACTGACTTCAACCGCAACCAACTCAGGATCAGCATAAGCAAGGTACATCTAATACGTTAGAAATAAATTAGAAGGGCTAGTTTACTTTCTTGTTGATTTTCAATTATCATCTATTACGTTCAGAGGACATAGACATACCTGGCTGTAGATAGAGCAAGAGATATATTTCAGGTATTGTGTTTACCATGAATTTACAGTGCTCAAACATGGTCAAGTAAATAGTAACACATTTACAGTACAATTCAAGCTGCAATATACCAGTAATACCTATTTAAAAATTGTCAACACAATAGGTCTAACTCTTGACAGTGGTAACCCTAGAAACCCTCATTCCCCAGGGGCAGTTGGCTGCAGAGGAGGAGCCTGCTAAAGGGGTGTGTCCTGAGGCCCCTGTGGGTGGAGCTCCCCCAGAAATGACTGGTGCTCAGGTCTGCGCTCTGCGGTACCGGAGGATCAACAGCCCAGAGTCAGACCGTCTGTCCGCCGCAGACGGGAGACCAGACGTCTACGACAAACGAGGGTGAGGGCTCTATCCAGTGCAGACAAGTTATAATACACTGTTGTGCAGATGTATACTTTATGTACACCACACATGCATGAAGTGTATTTTATAAAGCCCCAGCCTAAATCCCCAAAGAGCAAGCAATGCAGAGGCGAAACACAATGGTTAAGAAACTCCATAGAAAGCAGGAAAAAATCTAGAGAGGAACCAGGCACAGAGGGGTGGCCAGTCCTCTTCTGGCTGTACCGGGTGGAGATGTCTTAGTAAATGTGGCAATTGAGGCCGTTGTGGGAGCATGTGTTAGATCACAGTACACCAGATAAGCTATTGCAGCGTAACTACTGGGGGCTGAGACACATGGGTCGGGAGACACTGTGGCTCCGTCCAACATCACCCCTGGACAGGGCCAACCAAGAAGGAGTTAAACCAACCCACTCTGGCAAAGCTCAGCCCCCACACCACTTAACACTTTAACCGCGTAACCTTTCAGCCTATAAGTACCCGCTAGAGAACGTTGCTGGGCTTCCTCTTTAACATATGCATCAGATACATATAAACCCGCAAGATGCAGCAAACAAAAGCACCAACACTTGATACATAGTGCATAAACTATTATAAAGGATTAATTGCATGAAGAAATATTCATGGAAATACAGTGCATTCGGAAAGTATTCAGACCCCTTGACTTTTTCCACATTTTGTTACGTTACAGCCTTATTGTAAAATTGATTTAAAAAAATTGTTTCATCAATCTACACACAATACCCCAGAATGACAAAGCAAAAAACAGGTTTTTAGATTTTTTAGCAAATTTATACAAAATAAAAAACTGAAATATCACATTTACTAAGTATTCAGACCCTTTTACTCAATACTTTGTTGAAGCAACTTTGGCAGCGATTAGGATTTGATAAAGTGATGCTCCTTTCCATGCATCTGTAAATTACAAGATTTGCCCATCTCTTCATGTACAATTTGACAATTTATAGGCCTAATATTGTCACTCATCAGATTATTGTCAATTTAATCTTGTCCATAGGCTAACTCTTATTATGTGAGAAATTAGATTCTGTATAGTTTAGGTGTAGTTTCGATGGACCGTCTGCAGGCTGACTGGCATCATTTGTTTCCCACTCATCAAGTTGGATAGAGTCAAGGATATGTTTTGCATTATTTTAAAGTCCTACTGCAACACATAGCATGTTTTCGTTTCCCTTACAATACATTTGATTAGTAATAGTTACAGTAAATAGAACAGTCCTGTAACTGCTTCTTTATTCTAAGTAAAATGTAAAAGAGAATGGTATCAACCCTCAAGACGCACTGACAAATTATTAACATGAGTACCAACACTGATAAATAGGCATAACACAAACTCATCATTACACCATTGTTCTAAATTAAATGAACCTCTTCCCCCTCCTTATCATTCAGTTAGGACTCATTTAAATTCAGTTGTGAAGTAAGGTGCGCAAGTATTGCCCATTCATCCATTTGTCATTCATTCAGTGAGGAGAGAGAGACACGGTAGCGCCTGGCTGGGTACCAACAGCACAATGTCTTGGACGATTCAGTAAAAACACTCTAAACATTTCTCTTTGTGATTTCAAAAATTCTGACAAATGAGCAGTGTACAATACAAACATTTAGGAAAAGTCAGGGAAGGAGCAGGATATAGCTTTTTGGGGGTTGGTTCTAGTGTTAAGGGATGTCAACAGACCACTTACTTACTACCCTGAGACAAGGTTGAGTATAACCCAGGAAGATCTCCCCCACACATGCATTCACTCACACACACACGCACGCACGCACGCACACACACACACACACACACACACACACACACACACACACACACACACACACACACACACTTAAAACACATTAAAACACAACACACATACACACAGTGAACATTTACCAAGGTTTTGGACTACTGCTTTTTGTCTCCCCACCAGTTCTCGTATGGACATCCTGGGATCCCCGTCCCGCTACGTGCACTCCTCCCAGCCTGCCCAGATGCACTCCCTAGAGGGAGGAGGTGGGGACCGGCAGGGTGGCGGTGGGAGACCAGGCCAGGAGGTCTCCATAGCCTCTGCGGCCGACCCCGAGGCCCACAGTAATGCTTTCATCCGGTCTGTACCACTCGCAGAGGAGGAAGACTTTGACAGCAAGGAGTGGGTGATCATTGACAAAGAGACTGAGCTCCAGGACTTCCTGGGTCTCCTGGGCCCGGGGGCCGAGCCCACCACCTCGGGGCCCACCACCGACGAGGAGCCCGAGGAGCTGAGGCCCCTGGAGGAACTGGAGGAGCAGAGGAGGTTACGGGGAGCTGGAGGTGGAGAGGTGGTGGTGAGGCCTAAGATGCGAGCAGGAGGCATAGGGGCACTTCCGGAAGGGGAGGGGTCTAATGGGGCCAGCCCTGGACACTCTGGTTATCACACTCTGCCTCATAGCCGTGGACACAGACCACGCCCACAGTCAGAGAACTTTGGAGCTCACGGACAGGTAAGAGCAAGGGACTGCGGGGTAGAGAATTGGTGTGTGTCTTGGTGTGTGAGTGTGTTTGTCTGGGTTGGGGTCCATTTGAACTGAATTGAATTCTAATTAAATTGAAATGTACTTGGCCACCTGTCTGTCTTCGTCTGCATCTGTGTTTGTCTTTCTGCGGGTATATGTCTATGTTATCTTAGGCCGTGGGCCATTTCCTGTTATTTCCTGTGTTGACAATGTAACTGGACACAATTTGAATGAATGGTATACTTATTCTTAATCTTCTCAGCCATTGGTAGTTACTTTTTGAAGGTAAATGTATGGACACAGTTTTAATTTGACCAATTACAGTGCAGTGCATAGCTTACTGTATTTTTGCTTCATCTATCCACTGACTAAAGCCTATAATTACCAAGCTGTCATAAAGTCAATGGATAATGTTTGATTTATACCAGTAGTACTGTATATAATAAGTCATCCAGTGTGTGCAAGAGGACTGCAGATTCCTATCTCCTACGAAGAGTGAATTCCCTCCATCCGGGACACACAGCTGTGCAAATGAAACACACTTCATGAAGCACAGCAGTGTGGGGGAACAGTTATCTGCAATGATGGCCATAGTTTTAACATGAATTTCCTTGTAAACGTTCCTTGTAGTTTGAGTTTTTTATTTTGTTGCAAGAGAGACCTGTTCAAGATAGCAGCCCTTTCAGCCATTTTGTGCTGATGATGCAGGATAATGCTGCGTGAATGCATGTTCTGATAGAAGAAATGTTCTGGGTTATGAACACAGAAACTGTTTCACAAAATAAGTAGGGGTATGTTTCTCCTCTCTCTCCTCTCTCTCAGCCCCTCGGAAACCCCATTAAATATCTTGCCAGAAAAACATTGGCCTGTGCCTGCATATCCATGTCCAGTGACAGACGGCAAACAATGAAACACTCGAACAACATCCCTTTTTATCCATTCAAAATAAAACCCCAACCCAAATGATTGTGCTCAGGTCTCGTTTCTCCCTCCCAAAAAAATAGATCCCTCCCCTTGTATTTCTGTTGTCTGTGCGTGTGTGGTGTGCTCACTGTGCGTGTGTGGTGGGCTCACTGCAACATGCGCACAGACACACAGAGACCCAGACATTCCCCTGCCAGCAGAGATAGAGAAGAGACGGAGTCTTCTTGGCCCCCCCCCCCCCCCCCCCCCGCCTGATGCCTTTCTCCTCCACTCTTATTGGTCTTTTTCAGTTGGAGGAGGACAGGCCCCATCCCCACCACTCTTTCCCGAGGCCCAACCAATTGAGGAGATTGGCGTCGTACGTGTTCTCGTCCTCTACCCTGGAGACGGAGCAGTATCCCCATGGTAATTCAGAAGCTGGGGCGTTTATCCAGAGAAGCCGCTCGGCCGAGAGCAGCCCCGCCCGTCTCCCTTCGCGGCGCCACATACCCCTGGTACCCGGCAGCCCTGGGGGGTCGCGCCCCAGACACTCTGTCCTCAATCTGTCCCGACTCCAGATACAACAGATGCTGGCCAAACTAATGAATAAGACGTGATCCGGTAAAAAAAACCCAGTAGGGGTTGTAGCGAAACATTTTGTGTAACCACATGCAGCACTTTTTCACAAACCACAACAACAACAATACCTTCTGCTCCCTCACCCACCTCCACACAGAAATAAACACACTGGCTATATCTAGGTGGACTGGAGGGTTTAACGAAAGGGAGTATTACAAAAAAGGGAAGAATACTTGTTTATTTATTGTGCAATAAACTGAGGCCGGCCCGGCCCGGTCTGTACCCTGTGCTCCGGATGAGCCTGTGGGCCTGTGGAGCAGGAATAGTAGGATCGGGTTTCATCCTTCTGGAGGAAGTGCAGGCAAGGTCACTGGATACGAATCCCAGGCTTCTAAAATGGCCACCCCACGAGGCATACAGCTCAGTGGATATTCTGGATGTGGAGTGAGAGAGTAGAGCTGGGAAGATAAACCGAAAATGGTCAACATCGACCATACTGATCACTTATCGCAGGCATTTTGCTAATATCGTACATTACAATAAGTAGCCTATAATTGAGAAATGTGAAGTTTGAAATTAAACAAGTTTGCTAATATGGGTGATTATATGGAGCAATTTTAGTGCCAACAGAGCCAAATTCATAATTAGAAAATGTATGTAACTTGCAACATTGGCTTCAGAAACCGCCAGAAGCTTCTGTTTACCACAGAGAGAGTTCGATTCTGTCTGATCTCCTCTACCTGTCCTGGCTGGCAAAGTACCAGGATGTTGTCTCTGCTTTTGAATCTGAATTTAGAGAACTGAATTTGAAAACTGAATCTGAATGCATCTGAGAAGTTGAATATATGAGACTTTGATAAACTTGAAACTTGATACACAGACAATGAATGCAATATCTACCATATTGAAATTGAGTATATAAATAAGAATTTGAATATTCAATTCAATTGAAAATGAATTTTAAAACTGAATGCAATATTCATTCAATTCAGTTTCAAAACATGAAATACAATTTCAATTTATGTATTCAATGATTAAATTTGTGCATTACATATTCAAACATATTACATTCAAATTCAATATCCTAATACAAATGAAAAATTATGGAATTCAAATACAATTTCTGTTCGCACTGAAACCGCTCCATGTGGTTGTTAATGGCACAATTGATGGCTACAACCAAGTTAGGAGTAGTAGTATTTTTGTCCATATCACCCAGCTCTAAGAGACAATTGGAGAGATATATTAAGCGAGAAAAGAGAGAGAGGCGAGAGAGAGAGAGAGAGAGAGAGAACGATCCACATGGTTCAAAAACTTGTACACCACAGACACTGTATACACCACTTTACTGTACACTGACACTCGTTTTTTGAAAGATGCTGTTTTTATTCAAGCGCTGTGTACTGTAGCTTTGTTAGAGGTAGACGTTTAGGCAAAGAGTTGTGCTTTGTATCGTTTCTGCTTAAAGTATCACGTGCTTAAAGTTCTTTAGGACTGGCTTTTGTGTGTGTGTGTGTGTGTGTGTGTGTGTGTGTGTGTGTGTGTGTGTGTGTGTGTGTGTGTGTGTGTGTGTGTGTGTGTGTGTGTGTGTGTGTGTGTGTGTGGACATGTTTAACTAATAGTAAACCCAGAAAACATTTACCAACTGGGGACATTTTGTTGGTCCCCACAAGGTCAAATGCTATTTCTAGGGGGTTTATGGTTAAGGTTAGAGTATGTAACCCACAAGGTTAGCTGTGTGTGTGTGTGTGTGTGTGTGTGTGTGTGTGTGTGTGTGTGTGTGTGTGTGTGTGTGTGTGTGTGTGAGTGTGAGTGTGAGTGTGAGTGTGGGTTTGGGTTTGGAAGGGGGATGAAATAAGTATTCTTCCTCTCCTACTCATTATTATCATCATCATCACCACCAACACTATTACCCTCTTCATCCTCATGAATTGTTCTTGTTTAATCTAGTTTAAGGTTTTGTTATTTAAAAGAACAAAGCATAGCAGAATGTTGAATGGCCATTGCGGATGCTGCTCATAGTCAATGTGCCAGGATGTTGAGATGAACAGATTCTATGATTGTTTACTGTCTGAGGGTCAATTATGGGTCAGTATAGGTAATAGATTGATAGGCAGTAGATTGATAAGCAGTAGATTGATAAGCAGTAGATTGATAAGCAATAGATTGATAGGTAATAGATTGATAGGCCAAACCTTCCATCAGTGTAGTGGAATGCTGCTTTGTCTTACCGCATATAAATGTTTATAACGTGTATGTAGCACGCCTATAACATGTCTATAATATTGTATTTATCAAATGCACACAAACGATTGCATCTGGTTTTTTCATGTCAGTTTTGACAGTTTTACCAGTGTTACCAGCAATAATGATTTATTTTTCATAATTTCTATAGTTTATAATGTTTATTGTTGTTAATCGTTTCATTTCTCTTGCCTTTGATACTGCTGTTTGGACTCTGAATAGAAGACACAGATCTTCTTTCTTCAAGAACATGCCTTCATTTTGCTGCACCAGTCACAACTATAGATTTTGTGAAATATCCATATTGTCAATATTTGTTGCTCACTACTGTAATTGTTTAAAAGGATCCATTCTGCAGGGAATAAGTAGTAGGCCTACAGTGCATTTGAAAAGTATTCAGACCCCTTGACTTTTTCCACATTCTGTTACGTTACAGCCTTATTCTAAAATGTATTAAATTGTTATTTCCCTCATCAGTCTACACACAATATCCCATAATGACAAAGCAAAAACAGGTTTTTAGATATTTTTGTAAATATTTATGAAATATCACATACATCAGACCCTTTACTCAGTACTTTGTTGAAGCACCTTTGGCAGCGATTATAGCCTCGAGTCTTTTTGGCTATGACACTACAAGCTTGGCACACCTGTATTTGTGGAGTTTCTCCCATTCTTCTCCGCAGATCCTCTCAAGCTCTGTCAGGTTGGATGAGGAGTGTCGCTGCACAGCTATTTTCAGGTCTCTCCAGAGATGTTAGATCGAGTAAAAGTCTGGGCTCTGGCTGGCCACTCAAGGACTTTCAGAGACTTGTCCCAAAGCCACTCCTGCATTGTCTTGGCTGTGTGCTTAGGGTCGTTGTCCTGTTGGAAGGTGAACCTTCGCCACTGTCTGAGGTCCTGAGCGCTAGTCTCCCAGTCCCTGCTACTGAAAAACATCCCTACAGCATGATGCTGCCACCACCATGCTTCATTGTAGAAATGGTATTGGCCTGGTGATGAGCGGTGCTTGGTTTTCTCCAGACATGACACTTGGCATTCGGACTGTAGAGTTCAATCTTGGTTTCATCAGACCAGAGAATCTTGTTTCTCATGGTCTGAGAGTCCTTTAGGTGCCTTTTGGCAAACTCCAACTCAAATTTTTGGCTGTCGTGCCTTTTTACTGAGGAGTGGCTTCCGTCTGGCCACTCTACCATAAAGGCCTGATTGGTGGAGTGCTGCAGAGATGGGTGTCCTTCTGGAAGGTTCTCTCATCTCCACAGAGAAACTCTGGAGCTCTGTCAGAGTGACGATCGGGTTCTTCTTCCCTGATTGCTCAGTTTGGCCGGGCAGCCACCTCTAGGAAGTCTATTGGTGGTTCCAAACTTCTTGCATTTAAGAATGATGGAGGCCATTGTGTTCTTGGGGACCTTCAATGCTGCAGACATTTTTTGATACCCTTCCCTAGATCTGTTCCTAGGCACAATCCTGTCTCAGAGCTCTATGGACAATTCCTTTGACCTCATGGCTTCGTTTTTGCTCTGACATGCACTGTCAACTGTGGGGCTTTAAATAGACTGGTGTGTGCCTTTCCAAATCATATCCAATCAATTGAATTTACCACAAGTAGACTCCAATCAAGTTGTAGAAACATCTCAAGGATGTTTTTACATTATCCAAAAAATCTAAAAACCAGTTTTTGCTTTGTTATTATGGGGGTATTGTGTGTAGATTGCTGAGGGAAAAAAATAATTTAATCAATTTTAGAATGAGGCTGTAATGTAACAAAGTGTGTAAAAAGTGAAGGGGTCTGAATACTTTCCGAATGCACCATATATGGTTCCAGAGGCAAGACCGTTATCCGCTTGCTCTGGGCCAGTAGCAGTAGGATTTAACCATAAAGATCAAGTAGGCATTGATTCATGCTCAATGTTAAATTAAAATCTTCCTTCCATCAAATCTAAGCCAATATGACACCAATGTCGATGAAACGTTGCCAATCAACCAGATTGGAGGTACACAACATATGCCTCTCGTCATGATCCATTTGTATTCTAGTTCCCAATTCTATGGATTGAACAGTACCCAACGCCGCTCTGTCATTTCATTTGACTATGGGAAAGAAGAGCTATGTTGCGTAAACACCACAATGCAGGTTTAATTGAATTAAGACCGTTTATCGATTGTATAAGGAGGAAATGATATGTTAAAATACACTTGTCTTTTTTTTGTCTTCCATCAATTTCACTTTTTCAGAGATCTAATAATGAAACTCACTGAATGTATTTCTCAGCCTCTGATTAAGCTCAGTTCTAATGCTGTATGTATCGAGCATCTCAGAATACAAGTGCTGATCTAAGGTCAGGTCCAGGTAATCTTATTAATTAGGAAGGAAAAATGTATCCTAGATCAGCACTCCTACTCTGAGACTCTGTGAATAGGGGCCCTGATCTCAGTTGTTCTCACAATAAACAATAATGGTTGCCACTTTGCTTGAACTAGTCTGGTTTGTATGTGATATGTCCTTGTGTACGTTGGTCTAGAGTTTATCTTCTGCACTTTGGTTTATTTCCAAAACAACAAAGGATACTCACGGATCAGTAATTACCTTAGTAGGCTTGGTAACCATGTTTTAAAAACATGCACTTCAAACATTTTGTTAGGCTGGTAACGTTGAAATGGGTTTTGGGAGTTTTCCTGCTGAAGCATTCTCATGTAAAATGACATGCAATCATATGCTGTAGTGATGCTGCTTTAGCCTATATTGTGTTGCCCCAGTCTTGTGTGTATGTCAGAGGAGGCTGGTGGGTGGAGCTACAGGAGGACAGGCTCATTGTAATGGCTGGAATGGAATCAATGGAATGGTGTTTGAATTAGTTTAATTGGGGACACTTCTATTAAGGTCCTTAAAAAGATGTCAACCATTATTTGAACAACATCGTGAACTGTGAGTGTCATTCTCAGTAAAGGAGGACAGGACACTTAATATAATAATAATATAATCCCTTGTTTTTGTATCGCAATAACCCTGTAGAGTCATATATTACATAATGTATTTAAAAGCATGCATATCAAGCAATTTCTTTAGTAGATGTTTTTAAAACATGTATATTAGTACATTGCTGGATCAACAACATTTCAACACGTTGATGTCAGCATGTCATGTGATCTTGTATATCTGTTTCACAGCTGTACATACATTTGGCAACACACTGTTTTTAACCATGGCTAAACCATGGTCACACTTTAAATCAAACCTGGGTTGAGCAATATAAAAGAAAACAGAGAACATAACATGTACATTCAGACAGTATGGACTTCCTGTGATTTTTTTATCCATGTATGTAAACTATACTAGACAATCCTCAGACGCTTGTATACAACCAAAACATGATTAAAGGATTTGGGGAAGTACTTTACGGAAACGTTGTCTTTGCGTGAGATGGTTTGATGCTATGATAGTCATTTTAAACGTATCTAAAGTTTTCTAATAGATTCATATTTTGAAGGTCATACACAGGTTCTGCTCTGCAACTGTTTACAGGTGTCTGTGTTTATTGACGTGTACTAAAGTCTTTGTGAAGTGGTTCTTCAAATATGTTTGTTCTGTTTCATTTCATTAACACATTGTTAAATAATACAGCTGATATTTCATTATTATATAATGTGCGTTTCATGTCCTAGGGTTCAGGGAAAGTGTTTCCTTTCCTTTGATACTCATGTACTACAGCCAGCCTCTCTCTTTGTCATATGTTGTAGGCCCCGGAGCAGATCAACCCATACCACGGTGACAGTATGGAGGACCTCCTCCTACAGAGTGTAAAGAGAGAGAGACCTGACCTTACCATGCTGGCCCAGCATCGCATACATCGGGTGGACTTCCTCTCTGCCATGCTCACCGCCACCCTTCCACCTCTCCAAACCTCCTTTGAGGTTGGTTCCGGAACCCTTGTTGAGCAGGATTGTGATAGGGATGTGAATGGGGCTGGGGTTGGGTCCAGCGGTGTTGGGAGCCCCAAAAGCAGTGAGCACAGCCAGGAGGGTGATGATGGAGCTCCCTCTACTCTCCTCGCAGACGAGCCTCCTCTGGACTACCCTCACCGGGTCTCTGTGGGAGTGGGGTTGGGGGGTGATCCGGATCTGGAGCTGGAGGAAGGCTCCAAGACCCTGGTGCTCTTCTCCCCTGGAGACATGAGGAGGTCCCTTGCTGTGATGGGCGATCTGCCCCCGGACGAGACCGGGAGCCACCAGGGGACCCTGGCAGCCATCACACCTCAGTGCGAGAGAGGCCTGGGAGCTCTGGGAAGCCTGCTGGACGTGTCTGAGCCAGGTACTCTGTCATCCCAGCTGAAGTCCGAGCCCAACTCGTCTTTGACTGCCGTCAAGGCCATCCTGGTCAATGTGGCGTCCAATGTGGTTGCTCTCACTAGCACCTCCCCTCCTTTCACCAAAGTGGAGCGGACATTCATCCACATTGCCGAGACCACCCACCATAATGTGATGAGCTCCTCTGGGACCCTGCAGCCCAGGCTAATGCTCCCCGGGCTGGTTGAGGAGCCCACAGCCGAACAGGAGGACCGCTTGGAGGGAGAGAAAGAGGAGGACGTCTCTGATGGAGAGAAAGAGAGGGGTAGGGAGAGCAGATCTGATGGAGACCTTTCAGATAAAGACGCTGAAAAGGGGAGGGAGAGGGAGTCTGAGGGTGAGGCCCCAAAGACATACAACGTACACAGGAGGGAGAGTGGATCAGAAGGCAACATCTATGAGAATGACAAGGAAGGGGACGAAGAGAGCAGGTTTGAGGAGAACATTCCAGAGAGCGCCAAGGTGGAGGAGGGGGAGAAAGATGAGGAGGAGGAAGAGAAGAAGAGAGAGAGTAGGTCCAAGGAGGAAGTTCCAGAGAGAGAAATCCCAGGTTCTCCAGACGGAGACGTGGCTAAGGAGGAGGAGGAAGATGATGTTGCAAAGAAAGAGGTTGAGGAGTTAATCCCTCCAGAAAAAGAGGAAGAAGAGACGGGACTTGGGGACGAGGCTCCACCAGCGATACAGTCAAACCTCTCCTCTCCCATTCTCTGTCCCTCCGAAGAACCTGAAGTCCAGGATGTCCTGGTCATGTCCACAGAAACCAAGTTAGACTCTGAACAAGAGGATACCCCTATTGCCGTTTCCCCTGAGAAGGCGCCTGCCCAAGATGTGGCGTTGGCAGAGATGGAGAGCCAGGTCCAGCTCAAACCAAACATTGACGCTTCTCCACAAGAGGAACGCAAGGACTCTGGTGATCTAGAAACATTGCCAGTGCCCCAGATGGAGAGCAAAGAAGTGGCAGAGGCCAGCAAACAAACCAGACCTCGCAAACTGAGCCGAATCCCGGTTCTCTCCCGGTCTGAGGAGGACACGGGCTCGGACCAGGACCAGTCGGCGGCTTCCCAGTCACTCAAGTCTCGTCAGAAGGCCAAGCGACCCCACCTAGCCCGGCTGGTCATGGAAAGGACGCAAGGTCGCATGCTAAGACTGGCTTCTGTTTCCTCAGCTTCGTCTGCGGATGATGGCTGTAAAGCAGCAGCAGAGACCCAGTCGGAGGAAGACACCCATGATGAGGACGACTCTCTGCCCAGGAAGGAGAGGGGTGTTGGTGGGGAAAGGGAGAGGCGTGGGGGGCGTCAAAGAAGCAGGATACCCCGTCCTGTCACGCCTGTTAAGCTGCAAGAACCCTCTGTTACAGCATCTGATGCCATCTCCCAAACTGGCACCAATGCTAGTGTCCACATGCCACAACTGTCAACTGTATATACTAGGTGGGTTCACTTATAACATATCTGACAGGAAGCACATGCTCTTATCAATTCCCAATCAATAGGGGCTCAAACCAAGGCTGCTTTCTGTATATTGTGTTGTTCACCCCACCCTGTCCTTTGAATAATATTCTGAATGGATAATAATATTCATATTATGTGAAAGACTCCATATTATAACCTCAAAGCATCATTCTAGAACAGAATTGAGGATTCAAAGCATCATTATAGATCTCTGACTATTTTTGTGTTGTGTCTCTGTCTTTCAGACATCAATCTCACAAACCCAGGACCCCAAGCATGAATGTTCCACTGCACCAGAGGTCCCAGACTCTGCAATCCCGACCTGGACCCGGGGCCGGCTCCTCCTCCCTATTCTCCACCACCCGGGCCCGTGGGGTCATCTTCCGAGCCCCTCACTCTGCATGCCCCTCCCCCCGTAGCCTCAGCACCTCCCCCCGCAGCTACTCCACCACCCGGACCGACAGCCCCTCCCCTCAGCGCCCACGCCGGGGGGCTGCAGTCACAGAGGTCCGGAGGCAGCTCATATCCGTACGGGTGCAGACTGCACTTCCGCTAAAACCCAGACCGCCTCAGACCGAGGACTTCTCAGCCCCTGGGACGCCCAGAAGGCGAGGCAAATTTTACCCATCGTCATCTACATCCACACTCACATCCACACCCACAACCACCAAGGGGAAGTCAGATGCTTCTGAGAGCAAGACAGCCACCAGATAATATAGGCTAGCCCAGGGCAATCTATCCATCAGCCTATCCAAACTGCACTTCACACACCTCTTTATCTACTGTATGTCTGAGTAACTCCACAACCTCAAACGTGTTTGTCCCAAATTGTGCAAAAACGCTTTGTTTTAACTTAGCTTAAGTTAACAAAGAGGGGTCTGCTTCACATCACAATTAAGCCCAAGAACAAAACAATTAATAGGGAACACTAGGCAGCGGTGTGACCCCCAACGCCACACAGACTAGGAAAGTGGGTGTTAGCAACCTCCTTCTGCAGCTGAGGCCTCCCTGCTCCAGTCTAGGAACTTGTTCCTGAGCAAGGTGCGAATTACACATTGACTCTTGGCGGCTCTGCACGACAATGGTGCCCAACGTCCATGTCGTTGACAAATGTGGGGTCCCCGATATGTTATGAGAGGGGTCCCCTAGCCCCTCTGTAATTAAACCCTGATCCTGACTCAGTACAGCAGCCCTCAAAAGCCTTAATAAGACCTGTTCTAAGACCTGTTCTTATCTACTCCTCCCATCACAAACGCTTCCAGGGACAAAACAACAACTGCAACAGGAGACTAGTTTGCTTAAAGAAGTGCTTTAAATTAAAATTATCATGTGTGATATGACAATTATATATAGCTAAATTATAGGATTCACTTTAATTAGGTCATACCTCATAAGTAATTTAGGTAACACTTTATTTAACGCTCCTTCTTATGAAGCGTTATCAACTGTTATATTGTGTTACAAGCATTCATAGCACCTTAAAGATTAAGTCAAAGAAGCAATAAGGAACCAGAGACTGATATATATCATGAATATCTCTCTCATGACTTATTACATGTATTGTAACGTTTCACAATGCTCAATGACTGCATCTATGAGATGCATTAATGTTTATAAAGCATTATAACACATAAGGTGCATCAAGTAAAGTTTTACATTCATGTGCATAAGAATCAGACCTGAAATGGTGTTTGATTATAAAAAGGTAATGTGCAGTTTACACTTGGTGTTATTATTTCTCTCTCACAGCCAATCAGAGACTATCACAGCTGGTAAATCTGCATTTGGAATGAAAAAGTGATAACCATTATAGAGTAATATACAGTCTTATTGAGCCCTACAAATGCATCAATAAAGTGCTATGAATGTGCTTGTTAGACAATATAACACCTTGGAGAAACTGCTTCAAGTGTTACTAAATGTTTCCTACAGTAGGCCTATATCTCCATTTGAAATAACAGTAACACTACATTAAGTAAAGTGTTACCGAAATAAGTGTAATTATTGCCCTTTCTTTGTTCATTGAGATAGAACAGGATTTGGGGGGAATCGAAATGAGTTAGTTTTGCAAGATAAAGTTGATGTATCTACTTTTGGCTTTGTAATGGTCCGCATGTGTTCTTGTCTACCTCGGGAGATGGTTTCACCCAGATACGATCACAAGTGGCTTTTCTTTAGGGGAATTCCCTGGATGTACCCAGAGATTAACATGACGTCCCAAATGGAAACCTTAATCCCTAATTAGTGCACTACTTTTGACCAGGGCCCATAAATAGGGAGTTGGGTGCCATTTGGGACGCATTTTAAATCAGAAACACATTTAAAGATAGATACTGTGGAATGTGTCCAAATGAACATGATTTCTGTTATTTTTGTATTACAGCTTATACGCATGAATAGGGGGTGCTAGCTATACAGTTTCACAGAATGTTTACTTCAGGTGTAAAATCATCAGTCAATCATTCACATTTCAGAGATTTAGCTAATTCTTTAAAACAAAATTAGTTACAAACACCTATTATTCTGAACATACTGTATGTATGTGTCCCTTACATCACTGTAGAATATTATTTATTTTGCACTTTAAATGTCACTGTTTATTTGTTTTTTCTCACTGTTAGTCTGCACTTCACATAAAATGTGTTACCATCTAGCTTACGGAAATCATAATTTCTCTCATCAAATGACAAGGATAATACAATATTTTATTACATTTTTTATTTAACCTTTATTTAACTAGGCAAGTCAGTTAAGAACAAATTCTTATTTACAAAGACGGCCTAGGAACAGTGGGTTAACTGCCTTGTTCAGGGGCAGAACGACAGATTTTTACCTTGTCAGCTTGGGGATTTGATCCAGCAACCTTTTGTTTACAGGCCCAACGCTCTAACCACTCGGTGATACATCTACGATAGTACAATAGAGCATTTTCAAATTCATTTATTTTGCTTCATACAATACCCCAACAATTTTCTGACATCACCCCAAAATGTCTTGAGCAATTTAGTAAGACATGCACTCAGGTAGAGCTGCTATGTAAAAATAATCAATTTCATTGGCTCACACTAATAAAAGTTTGTTTCTGAGAAATTTGCCATGCATTTGCCATCCCTTGCCATTGAAATATACTGGTGTTCCATAATAATTTACCAATAGTGTATTGTACATAATCTAGTTACTTCTTGAGACAAAAAGTTATCTTTATTTTTATTTGATAAATCAAAAGTGTTAAGAAAAAATGTGTAATTGCATTTGTCTCGTTTACTTAAATTTTCAGAAGTGTCCAATTGTTGGATGAGACCTCGGGCTTTAACAATACTGCTGCATTTAAACTAACAAGCCAAACTGTGTTTAAAATTAGTGTGGTGTTAAATATACAGTATGGGTTTTATTTGACATTATTCAAAATCTTGTTTGGTGAGAGAGATGGAACTTATGGAAAGTTATCAGAACAAATACTTGCAGCAATGACAAACTACAACATTAATAATTAAATATGGTATGTAAACTGAAGTGCAATAAAATGCTAACCAATCAAGGGTATTACAAACTACATGTACCTACATTTTTAAAGTTAAAGTATCCAATGTAAACAGTTAACTATTGTACATTTACTTAATCTAAAACTTTGATTAAAAGTTAATACTAATTGATCGATGAATACATAAAATGATGGTAGGAAGAGTGAGAAATAATATTATTCTGTTATGGGTACATTCAAGATGTTTTTTGTCCTCCATCCACATTTACTTCTCTGGACTATCGATCTGCCCAATCTTGGACGGACTTTGCATGAATGTGTTTCATGAATTAAATCATTATCAAATAAACTGCTTATTATACGTACTAGCTTGCTTACAAGTTATCCATTTTGATCAATGATGACCGACAATAAAGACCTGCTTCATTCATGTTGGTATTGGCCATTGTCTTGGTTTGAATCGATATCTTTGTTTCGCTCACCAACATGGATACCCTCCATGTTGATTTCTTGCGTTATGGTGGCATATACATTTCATAATGGTTTTCCAAACTGGTATTAAACCTTTTATATAAGTAACATGTACAACATAACAATCATTATAGTGAAATTATGCACTGAAATGTGCTATGTTTTAAAATAACAAATAGCTAATATTCTATGTTTAGATGTTCTATGACTTTATTTTATTCATATGTAAAGGAAAGAGTGCCACCTAGTGAAAAAGACTATGTTCACATCATAGTCAAGTACAGTCAGGTCCCATATTATTGGCACCCTTGATCAAATTTAGCTAATAAGACTGTATAAAATAAATAATACATACTGAGCTATATTGTATGCTCACAAATTTGGGAAATTATATACACAGTTGCTCAGAGAAAGAGATTTTCTTTAACAAGTAATTTTAAGAAAGGTCAAAAAGATTGGCATCCCTGTTTTCAATACTCTCCCCTTGCGAGGATAACGGCATCGCTGTTTTCAATACTCTCCCCTTGCGAGGATAACGGCATCCCTGTTTTCAATACTCTCCCCTTGCGAGGATAACGGCATCCCTGTCTTCAATACTCTCCCCTTGCGAGGATAACGGTGTCCCTGTTTTCAATACTCTCCCCTTGCGAGGATAACGGCATCCCTGTCTTCAATACTCTCCCCTTGCAAGGATAACAGCAGTGAGCCTTTTTCTACAATATTTTCTGAGATGGATAACACATTGGGAAGGATCTTACACCATATCTCCACACAGAATCTTTCCAGATCCTTGATATCCTTCATCTGCGCTTATGGACTCCACTCATCAATTCAAACCACAAGTTTTCGATGGGGTTAAAATCTGGAGACTGAGATGGCCATTGCAAAATTGTGATTTTGTGGTCAATTAACCATTTCTTTCTGGATTTTGATGTGTGCTATGGTTTATTGTGACAACCAGTTTTTGGCTAAAATGTCCTGGTACTTCGTTAATAAAGTTCATGATGCTGTTGACCTTTAAATCTGTTAAACTCTTGAGTCGTTGTTTTGGACCCGGTGAGTTTGGGGGATATCCCAAAATAGAAATTGACTTATCATTTGAAAGCTAGTCTTTGTCTTTTTGAAACTCATATCATAACAATCTTCCCACACCGCCCCCTCCTCATAAAGCACATAAATCATGTGCTATGGTCATATTCATAGAATATGCGATGTAGGTCAAGTCACCAAAAGTGCAAACATTTAGTATGCATGGAAAGGGTACACCCTGATGGTCATTGTAAAGCAATGCATTTCCTTCTCCATCCACATTACCTTGTGTGCATCTTCCATATGCGCCGTTGAAGTTTCCTCACCAGTCTATGTTTTTTTAACAAACTCCCAAACTCGAAAGCCCTGATTGCTAGGGTAATTTTAAGATGTCAGGCTTGAAAATCCATTCAGCCATTTTGGCACAGTGACTCACTACCCAAACACAATGACTCACTACCCAAACACAGTGACTCACTACCCAAGTGGATAAGAGACATCTAGTGGGCGAACTGGGAATCAGACAGGGGATATATTTACATCAATGGATAGGTAGAGTCTTCAGCTTTCTCCTCATACTGTATGTATATAAAATATATGAAAATATGTTTTTAACTAGTGGACGCAAAATAGCCCCATAAAATCAAAGGTCCACCATAATATACAGTAGGTATGAGGTTTCTGCATATGTATCTTTCTTTCGTCTCTTTTCTTTTTGTCTCTTTTCGTTTGTAAGTCCTTTGCCTTTTCCAATGGTGATTATTGACAAAGGGATTTTGCATGTGTGTTACCTAATTTGTATACCCCACTAAACAGGAAGCCATGGAAGGCCAAAATACAGTTCCTTTGTTTAAAAGTACAATGTTTTGTTTATTTTTATTTACAAGAATCTTTAGGGGTGCCAATATTATTTGTTAAACAAAATCTATTTTCTCTGAGCAACTGTATTAGTATATTATATTTATATATTTATTTTATACAGTATTTTTTGCTCGACTTTATCAAGGGTGCCAATAATTTTGTACCGGACTGTACATCGATATTCCATGATTTTGATTAGATGCACAAGATTAAAACTAAACCACGGCCAGTGTGCCACACTGCCCTTACTTGCTTTCATGAGTCACTTCTCTTTTGGGGGCAAAGGTGAGTGGCACGTTACTGTCCTCCTTTATCCATTTCCAAAGGATTTGACATTCAGAGAAGCTTGTACAAAGTCTACAATACTGTGCAAATCTATTACAGATATTACATATATGTCAATGTTACAGGCTTTGGGTTTTCTCTCCATTTAAAGGTTGGTTAGCACTAACTGATCGGAGTCACCTCGTTAGTCAGGATGGGTTTCACCTGTGCTGGCCCAGAGGGATCTCGTTATTGAGGATGGGTTTCACCCGTGCTGGCCCAGAGGGATCTCGTTATTGAGGATGGGTTTCACCCGTGCTGGCCCAGAGGGATCTCGTTATTAAGGATGGGTTTCACCTGTGCTGGCCCAGAGGGATCTCGTTATTGAGGATGGGTTTCACCCGTGCTGGCCCAGAGGGATCTCGTTATTGAGGATGGCTTTCACCAGTGCTGGCCCAGCTGTTATTTAAGATGTTGGGAGAGCTACCCCTCACGTTAGCTCATCCATTTTAGGTTGCCAATAAAGCCTGAATCTGGTGTTGGAACTCCCTATCCTGAGTTCTTGCGGGATTTTTCTTTAGCTTGTCTTTTCTGAGGTTTTAATGGGTGTCTTTTATGTCCCTTTCTAGTTGCTTTGCCAAGATTTCGTGGTGTCTTTCAGAACCCGTTTGAAATCCCTTCTGTTTTGGTTTGGTTGTCGAAGTGACGCCTTTGTTAGTTCCCTTTGTTAGTTCTGTTGAGCGACAACATCTAGCTTTGTCTTTAGGAAACGTAACTGTCAACTTGTTTTTCTGTAATACAAACTGGTTGACTTGAGGGGATCTATAAAAGACTTGGGTCCGGATTCTATCAAATCTTGTTTAGTAATTGTAAGGTTTATGTTCAGAGAGGTCTCTGGAAACCTCTATGGTATTCAGGTTTGGTGTCCAGAGACCTCTCTGGAAATCTCTGTTTCAGTTTTGGAATTGGTCCCCAATTAGAGACAGCTGCGCCGCATTGCCTCTAATTGGGGAGCCTATTTATGTTCAGCATTCCCACCTGTGTTTGTGGGTTTTTGTGTGTGTTTCATTTGGGTTTGTTGCATGCCAGTTCAAGGTCGCTGTCTCTCCTTTGTTCGGTTTGTGGATGTATTATACGGAATAAAGGAATGTATTCACACTCCAGCTCTGCGCCTCGGGTCCTGTATCCTAGCGACCGTGACATAAAAACACACCACACCAGGACCGCACAGAGCTGGACAATGGAGGAGCTCATGAGGGGCTAGGAGCTTGTCTCTGGCGGAGCCAGAGTACGACTGGGGGTCGGAGTCGGAGGAAGGAGAATATCGAAGGGAGATGTTCTTGGGAATAGTGGAGCAATGCCGGCATTATTGGGAGGAGGACGAAGGTGACAAGGCAGAGCTGGAGGGTATGGTTCCCGACGTGTGCATCCCCAGTCCGGGTCACAGAATACCAGCCTTCCACCTTGAATCCGGTACGTCCTGTGTCCGCTTCCCGCACCGGATCTCCAGTGCGCAGCACTAGCCCAGCTCGTCCAGGGACAGCCTACAGCAACAGGTATCATAGGTATATGTCCCGTTCGATGTCTCCAGTGCCGGCTCGCCACACCCGACGTCCAGTATGTGAGTCTAGCCCGGTAGCTCCTGTGCCGGCCCCACGCACCAGACCTCCAGTGTGCCTCCACAGCCCGGTAAGCCCTGTGCCGGTTCCCCACACCCGACCTCCAGTGCGTGCGCCCAGCCCGGTGCCTCCAGTGCCGGCCCCAAGCACCAGACCTCAGGTGTGCCTCCCCAGCTCGGTAGCACCTGTACCGGTTCCTAGTCCTGTGGTGCCATTACGTGTCCTCAGCTCGGTAGTGCCTGTTCCTGGCCCGGTAGCTCCAGTGCGTGTCCCCAGCTTGGTAGCGCCAGTGCGTGTCCTCAGCTCAGTAGCGCCAGTACCGGTTCCTAGCCCAGTGGTGCCAGTGCCGGTTCCTATCCCGGTAGCGCCAGTGCGTGTCCTCAGCTCAGTAGCGCCAGTACCGGTTCCTAGCCCGGTGGCGCCAGTGCCGGCTCCTAGCCCGGTAGCTCCAGTGCGTGTCCCCAGCTTGGTAGCGCCAGTATCGGTTCCAAGCCCGGTGGCGTCAGTGCGTGTCCTCAGCTCGGTAGCGCCAGTACCGGTTCCTTTCCCGGTGGTTTCAGGGGTTGTCTCCAGCTTGGTAGCGCCTGTACCAGTTTCTAGCCCGGGGGCGCCAGCGCGTGTACCCAGCGCGGTAGCGCTAGTGCCGGTTCCGAGCCCTGTAGCTCCAGTGCCGGAGAAGTCTGCTCCACTGGTGCCTCCACCGGTGCCCAGTGTGGGAAGGGGCTACAGTCCTATTCCTGAGCCGGAGCCCCCGCCTGACCTGGTGCCATGTTCTATCAAGGGGGTACTGTAAGATTTATGTTCAGACAGGTCTCTGGAAAAACCTTTATGGACCTCTCTGGAAATCTCTATTTCAGTTTTGGAATTGGTCCCCAATTAGAGGCAGCTGCGCTGCATTGCCTATAATTGAGGAGCCTATTTATGTTCAGCATTCCCACCTGTGTTTGTGGGTTTTTGTGTGTGTTTCATTTAGGTTTGTTGCACACCAGTTCAAGGTCGCTGTCTCTCCTTTATTCGGTTTGTGGATTTATTATAAGGAATAAAGGAATGTATTCACACTCCAGCTCTGCACCTCGGGTCCTGTATCCTAGCGACCGTGACAGTAATTTGTACTGTATGTAGTATTAATGCCTACACAACTAGCCTACATCAGCAGAAATACACAGTTACCTGTACCTTGAAAACCATAATGCTGCTTTGAATCGAGAGCCCCAACGTGGTACGAATGAGTAACCGTGTGCTTGGCTAAGAGAATAGGACTATAACCAGAATGTTAAAGGCGCAATTCCGCCCCTATTTCGACATAATTCCTGCCCAAGAGAATGGAAATGGTTGTTTAGGTTACACGTCGAAGAATGAGGCAGGCTTATTATACATAGTTTTGGCATCTTCCATAAGAGACGTGTTTTTCTACATTGTGATGGATATGGTGCAGCCTTTGGTAGGTGGCGGCTGCGGTACAGCAAAGCCAAGTCACCACGTGCTCATGGTTCTCACAGAGGAAGTGAAATGATAGGCTCATGATGCACATTGCAAATGGCATGTAATAACACCCAGAGGGCATCAGACACGAAACACCAATACAAATGTAACACAACAAAATAGATAAACAAGTTCCTTAATAATACATGTGCAGGTGTCTGTTTATTATAGGACAAATGTGGTTTCTAGTTGCACCAATCAAAGCATTGAACTGTGTAGTGAAGCAAGACTTTGGTCAAAACCATTCATCTTGGGGCTACAGGGGGAGCAGGGTTGCCGGTACCGATACAGGCGCTACTTGGATAAAAGGAATTTTGCACCTGACCTGTGTTTCGTAGCTGCTTGACAAAGAAATGTCCCCTCTGGGATCAATAAAGTATCTATCTATCTATCTATCTATCTATCTATCTATCTATCTATCTATCTATCTATCTATCTATCTATCTATCTATCTATCTATCTATCTATCTATCTATCTATCTATCTATCTATCTATCTATCTATCTATCTATCCACAGCTGCACCATCAAGAGCATATTGACTGGCTGACCCTATCTTGCACTGACTCTATGCAAACTCATAAGACTATTTATAAACACACTCTCTCATACACACTACACTGACACTCTCACACAAAACCCACACACATTCACATCTATCTATCTATAAAAAACAATGAAAATAAAAGCAGAAATATTTACTACACAAATAACATAAGTTAAAAAACAGGTGTTTTCTTTTTTTTAAGCCCATAACCATGTGTGTGAGGCGTATATTTTTTGTTCAAGACTACCAAGAAACACTGTGTAACCTTGATTTGCAATAAAATGTTATTAATTACCATGAAGTGCTTAGCTTTAAATAGATTTGACTTGAACCTGTAGCCCCCCTCGTCACCGTCCTCACACCCACCGTGGAGAGGGTCTGTCAGGACGGTGACGGCAGGCGCTAGGACCTTGGGGACCATTAACGTAATGATTCCACAAAAAGGAGCAGGACCACAGCAAACTTTAGACCATACCCCCTCATCACCCGCCGTGAAACTGCACATACCTGCCACTGGACGGAGCATGCTGCCAGTCTCCTATACATAATCTCCTGAAGGGACAGAGCACCACCCTGAAGACAATTTGGTTTTTCTGTCAGGCTTGTTTTGACAACCGTGTGTCTGAACGTGGGGAAGGAACTGTACTTTCTGATACCCGAACCACACTAGGTTCGGGGACCTCGGCAACCAGTAACTTGCCCCCATTAACTAAACCACTTGGGAGCACTGTTGCCACAGTAAATGCTTGGTGAGAAGGGACCCGAGCCAAACAACCTTGTTGTCAAAACTGGCTTAGAGAGAGAGAGAGAGAGAGAGAGAGAGAGAGAGAGGGAGAGATAGAGATATAGGTAGGTAGGCTGAATATGTACACTATACATTGGTGGATGGTGCATGGTTAACTATACTATACAGGTCGATGGCAGAGAAATATTTAAATAGCTAAAAGTGCGTCTGATATAAGTGAGGGTAATAATAGTTTACTTAATATACAGACTGGTTAAATGAAAAGATAAGTTAATATTTTTTATGGAAGCCCCCAAAAGGAAGTTGAACCCAGCCAGAGACAATGGTCACACAAACTGTTCCGAGCCAAGGCCTCCAGGGAGTGTTTTCACCCCAGGAAACAGGACTGCACTCGTGAGTATCGTTAATTTTCATTGTGAAACCATATGCCCTAAGGCACGGTCGGACGTTCAAACTCGGCTGGTTAGCCTTTTTGAATGTACTCTTTCCACTGGCCATATTACTCAAGCAAGGAAGCACTTGCTAGACAAGCAGAGCAGAAAGTAGTAGGATTTTAGTCAACACAAATCCTACCCAAGCAAGGAAGCATTAGCTACACAAGCACAGCAGACAGTAGTTAGCTTTTAGCAAACACAAAAACCGATACCAAGACCCAAAACTCGCAACATCTATGGGGACAAGAACTCTCTCCCCACTAACAGACACCTAATGTCAGGCTCTGAAGGTCAGCAGCCCTGAGCCTAAAGAGAAGGTCCGCAGCCCGGAACCCCCAGCGAAGGTCGGCAGCCCGGAACCTCCAGCGAAGGTCGGCAGCCCCGAGCCTCCAGCGAAGGTCCGCAGCCCAGAGCATTCTATGACAACCCACAGCCTGGAGCCTCCAGAGGCTAGCACAGCCCGGTGGTTGGAGCCCTCGTCTACGTCGGTGCCAAGTCCCGGGCCGGTCGTCTGCTCCACTCCAGTGCCAGAGCAGTCCGCTCCACCGGAGCCCAGTCCGGGGCCGGTTGTCTGCTCCACCACAGTGCCAGAGCAATCCGCTCCACCGGAGCCCGGTCCGGCCGTCTGCTACGCTCCAATGCCAGAGCAGTCCGCTCCACCGGTGCCCAGTCCGGGTCCGGACGTCTGCCCAGCTCCAGAACCAGAGCGACCTGCCATACCAGTGCGCAGTCCGGGTCCGGTCGTCTGTACCGCTCCATGGCCGGAGCCGTTCGCCATGCCAGGTCCCAGTCCGGGACTGGTCATCGGACTCATGTCAGGGAGGAAGTTATTCACTTCGCCGGGGCCTGAGCCGCCACCGAGGTGGATTGTCCCTCCTCACACCTCCCATGTCATTATTATTTTTTTGTTTTTATTGTTTTTTGTGATTGTCGCGGCCGGGAGTCCGCACCTTAGAGGGGGGGAACTGTCAGGCTCTGGCCATAGGGAGTACCTTTTGGCCATGGTCAGAGCCTGACAGATCTAGATTTCTAGATCTATGTGTTTTTCGTTTTGTGTTGAATCCCCAATTGGAGACAGCTGCGAGACGTTGTCTCTGATTGGGGATTCTATTTAAGTTGCTCAACCCCACACGTTTGTGTGGGTCATTGATTTAGATATCTGATATCTTCAGTGTTACGGAAAGTAAGTGTATTTCAATTTGTTTAACGTTGTTATTTTCTGTAGTTCATTGATAAGTATATTATGAGTATAATAAATATCATGTCGAACTACGACTGCGCTGTGCCTTGGTCCATGTATACACACAACCGTGACACCTAAGTCGGAGACGAATGTGGTAGCCTTGGTGTGCTTGAAAAGTTTGTAAATTGTGTGACACGTTCTTCCTTCAGGCGAGCTCAAAAGCGAAGAATTTAGGATATGGACGAGAGGGCCGGTAATACAGCCAGGAAGGTGGGGCTTCCGAGGGCGGGCTCGGCATCCATTGGCCCGTTGGGCATGATTTCAGTTTGCTTCAGGTGAATAGGATTGGTCATTGACTCCCTATAGTATGTTATACCGAATGACTGACTGAAAGGGAAAAACATTGCCTTAACAGTCAAATGGGATGGCTGTAGGAGTAATAGCTCTTGATCTATTATCCTCATTATTATTATCAATATGGTTTAAATGACCTTAGACATAAATGTACCCTCGATTTGTATTAAGCATTTAGGTGCTCTACACTATTTACCCCCCAAAAAAAGAAATGCAAAAAAAAAATGCAGTCTATAATCTAGTAATCTAGATCAGTAGTGTAAATAAAAAATAATGAATTGTGTGGCAGCCTATATGGGACTGGCCATCTATCAATACAAATAGTACAGGAATAGCTTTCAATTTATATTGCCATGTTCAGCCCATATAGGGATCAGTTGTGGAAAAAGTACTCAACTGTCATACTATTAAAATTAACATAAAGTTTAAGATAGCTGAGTAGGTATCTACTTTAGAAGTGAGCAGTGCAAGAGATGAATTTATCAGTTGAGGGCAGAGGCATATGCTAGCTGCTGGAGCAAAATAAACCTTCTAGTTGTTCCTTGTAATACAGAGAACCTCCCACACCTTAATATGGTGGTATATGTTGACACGTATTTGAAAATAAGTAAGTTAATTTCTATTTATTTTGTAAAGGAAAGCCACGAGAAGTGTATTTCAGTTGTCAAAGCATGGAAAAGCATGGAAAAGTTTCATTTGATTTGATTTAGTCCTACTTTGATTTTTGGTTGAGATGGATATGTGAATCCAACATAAATTATTACTTTGCAGACAAGCTGGAAGTAAAGCAAGACAGTGGCACAGATGGAACTATCCAAGCAGAAGGTAAATCTCCTCCAAGTGTTAATATTTGGTTGCGATGACAACCAAACACAATTCAGTATCACTTTTGTAATACAGTAAATAGCCTAAAGTTTTAAAAAACAAATGTAACATCCAACCTTAAAATTAGTAACACATCCATGGCCACATTTTGAGGTTAATGTAACTACTTTATAAGGGTCATTCCTGTTATCCAGTGCCTTTCTGTCCCCAGGAAATAACACCTCTTATTTAGTGTAAAATGGGGATTCCAAAGGGCTTAAAACATAAAGATAGGTGTCCTTTACCATATAAAAAGAAAGATATGGATCTCAAAAGGAATTGTATTAATTTTGTTTCCAGTGGATGTAGGTGTTTTGCCATGTCCCCCCGGATCCTATTCATCGACTTCTACGAGAAATATAAGCCATGAAATAATAAAACATTCAAAATATGTATTCATTATTTTATAGTCCTACTTAATAAATCTGTCATCAATATTATTTTTTCATTATTATTGTATTTATTGTTACTGTATTTAAGATATTCTGTGTGTCCCTGATTTCACTTTCCACCCTGTTAGTTTGTAGTATTAACCCTTAAAAAAACAGCCCCTTCCCACAATGACATCACATTCAGGAAGTGTCCATCCTTTTTTTGGCGGGAAAACAACAGTGCAAAGTATCAACACCCGGTTTTATCTATATTTTAATATTCCTTGATGTCAGTCAGTATATCTCACTCTTAAATGTTCACCCTGTTAGGCTACATTAGATTAACATGTTATACAATTTTAGAGTTTCACAATATGTTTGACTGAAAAGTGTTCACCATGCTAGCTGGATCTTGATGACTCACACAGTGCTATGGATAACTTAGCCTCCAAATTCCCACCCTGTTAGGCATAGGCACCTAATAGAGTGAACAATTTTTCAGAAAAGATAGAAAATGAACTGCTTATGTCAATATGTATTATCATTTACATAATATTTTAATATTTTGTATATTTCAATACATATTTGTTTCTAATTACAATGACTAGGCCTATTTACATTTACTTAAATGTGATGGATGTCATTGTATTGCAATGTATATACAATTATAATTAATAATTGTAATGTAATTATCAACTATATACTGTATGTGTGTATATTACTAAACATACCCATGCTATTACTATGTTTTCTTTTTATTGATTGATAAATTGAATAACTGATCGATTAACTGATTGGTCGATTGATTTAATAATTAGTTTACTGATTGCAATAATGATACTTACTGTGTTTTAGGCAAAGTCGTCAAGGTCAAAGAAAGACCAACAATACAAAAAGAAAAGGCTCATGAAAGAGATCAAGAAACTTCAAGCCACCTTGGAAAAAGAGAAAAGGAAAATGGACAAATAGAAGAGATTCCAACGTATTAAGGGAAATCCCAAATCTCCTCCCTCTAAAGTGAAAGCCATGCTGAGACATCATCCTGTCCATCAACCCTTCTGTTGCACTCATCATTGGTCGAAGACATTAGAACTAAATATCGCAACACCAGAAAAGAAAAGGAGAGGCAGATGATTGCAAGAGTAACTATTGGGAACATAGTGAAGAAGTACCGACTGCAAAGGCTCGCCCAGACTACACTAAGTTTTTCAAAGAAGAGGGATGGATTAGATGGAGATATTTGTACCGTTGTGTGGATGAAGAGAAACTGGGCAACTGCTGAAACCAAGAAGGGATGATGTGAGTCACATGATTACAGGGAGGAAACAAACTGTCACGTGAAACAAACAAGATGCAAAAAAGGTTGCTGACAAACAATGAAGAATCTACACAGGAGGTTCCTGTCAGAAAGTCCAGACTATCTCCTACTCTTTCTTCTGCACCGTTAGGCCATTTTGGGATGTGGCACCAACGGAAGCTGACCGTGAGACGTGCCAATGTCAAACCCACAAGAATCTCCAATTCATGGCTAACAGCCTTTACAGTCGTGGGCTTTTATTATCCAAAAAATGCAGTGAAAGACACAATGAAGATGCTTCAAGTGTGTTACCAGGTCACATCAAGTACATAACCTGTCTCTGCCAAAGAGATGAGGGGGTCATGGGCTGTCCCTGCTTTAAGTTAAAATAAGCAACTCTAGAAGCTGCTGAGGCTCCATGATCTGTGTGCATCATTGAAACTCTGTGGCGACCAGAGGCCAGTCCCTCTCTGCATATTGTTCAGTGGTGTGGTGTCCTACGACAATGAGCCATACCCGGGAATCCGAACAGATGTGGAAGAGGATAACATCCAGGTCAAGTGCATGCATCGTAATAGAAATAAACAAATTCTTCTGGCCAAGCCCACGTGATGTGGTATCTGCTGACCACCAGGTAGTATGCCTGATCCCAGAGCTTGGAGGTACATAAAAGGTACAGTGGGGAGAACAAGTATTTGATACACTGCCGATTTTGCAGGTTTTCCCACTTACAAAGCATGTAGAAGTCTGTAATTTTTATCATAGGTACTCTTCAACTGTGAGTGACGGAATCTAAAACAAAAATCCAGAAAATCACATTGTATGATTTTTAAGTCATTAATTAGCATTTTATTGCATGACATAAGTATTTGATACATCAGAAAAGCAGAACTTAATATTTGGTACAGAAACATTTGTTTGCAATTACAGAGATCATTGTCAGGCTCTGGCCATAGAGAAGCTTTGCTTCTCTATATTTCTATGGGCAGAGTCTGGCAGATCTAGTATTTCTACGTCTGTGTGGTGTTGTGTGTGGGATCCCTAATTAGAGGCAGCTGCATTGCATTACCTCTAATTAGGGATTCTACTTATATGTGTGTGTTCCACTGCTACGGCGTGGTTCATTGTCCCGTGATCGTACGTAAGTGTATGTTTCCTTTCAATTATATATTGCATTGTAAAGTTCACATCCAGTATAGTTCCTTACTAAATAAACAATGTCGAACTATCGCTACGCTGCGCCTTGGTCTCTCTACACACCCGAACGTGACAATCATACGTTTCCTGTAGTTCTTGACCAGGTTTTCACACACTGCAGCAGGGATTTTGGCCCACTCCTCCATACAGACCTTCTCCAGATCCTTCAGGTTTCGGGGCTGTCGCTGGGCAATACGGACTTTCAGCTCCCTCCAAAGATTTTCTATTGGGTTCAGGTCTGGAGACTGGCTAGGCCACTCCAGGACCTTGAGATGCTTCTTACGGAGCCACTCCTTAGTTGCCCTGGCTGTGTGTTTCAGGTCATTGTCATGCTGGAAGACCCAGCCACGACCCATCTTCAATGCTCTTACTGAGGGAAGGAGGTTGTTGGCCAAGATCTCACGATACATGGCCCCATCCAACCTCCCCTCAATACGGTGCAGTCGGCCTGTCCCCTTTGCAGAAAAGCATCCCCAAAGATTGATGTTTCCACCTCCATGCTTCACGGTTGGGATAGTGTTCTTGGGGTTGTACTCATCCTTCTTCTTCCTCCAAACACGGCGAGTGGAGTTTAGACCAAAAAGCTGTATTTCTGTCTCATCAGACCACATGACCTTCTCCCATTCCTCCTCTGGATCATCCAGATGGTCATTGGCAAACTTCAGACGGGCCTGGACATGCGCTGGCTTGAGCAGGGGGACCTTGCATGCGCTGCAGGATTTTAATCCATGACGGCGTAGTGTGTTACTAATGGTTTTCTTTGAGACTGTGGTCCCAGCTCTCTTCAGGTCATTGACCAGGTCATGCCGTGTAGTTCTGGGCTGATCCCTCACCTTCCTCATAATCATTGATGCCCCACAAGGTGAGATCTTGCATGGTGCCCCAGACCGAGGGAGATTGACCGTCATCTTGAACTTCTTCCATTTTCTAATAATTGCGCCAACAGTTGTTGCCTTCTCACCAAGCTGCTTGCCTATTGTCCTGTAGCCCATCACAGCCTTGTGCAGGTCTACAATTTTATCCCTGATGTCCTTACACAGCTCTCTGGCCTTGGCCATTGTGGAGAGGTTGGAGTCCGTTTGATTGAGTGTGTGGACAGTTGTCTTTTATACAGGTAACGAGTTCAAACAGGTGCAGCTAATACAGGTAATGAGTGGAGAACAGGAGGGCTTCTTAAAGAAAAACTAACAGGTCTGTGAGAGCCGGACTTCTTACTGGTTGGTAGGTGATCAAATACTTATGTCATGCAATAAAATGCAAATTAATTATTTAAAAATCATACAATGTGATTTTCTGGATTTTTGTTTTAGATTCCGTCTCTCACAGTTGAAGTGTACCTATGATAAAAATTACAGACCTCTACATGCTTTGTAAGTAGGAAAACCTGCAAAATCGGCAGTGTATCAAATACTTGTTCTCCCCACTGTACATAAAATACCACTTTGGAAACCATTGAGCTACAACTGGAGCAAACGGACTTGCAGTAAGTGGAGGGGGGATAGAGTGGAGTGGAGAAAATTTGTTGAGTAGGAAGGGAGTGAAGTGGAGGAGAGGCGAGGAGATGAGAGGGAAGATTCATGTATCCTTATATGTACGACAAATTTTATGAATGCTGTTAAAAACTTTTTGAATAACCATTTAATTAAGCTTGAACTGTGAGCCCAGAATTGTTAGGAGCAAAATGAGTAGGGCTGTTTATCATAAAATGCCTGATTAGTGTTATTAAACTTGAACTAACGGGTGATTTTCAAATACACTCCAATTGTTTTACATCTAGCTATGTTGTTCTAATGCAATACTCGTGTTTTAATAATCTGTTTGTTGTTTTACAACATAGGTTGAAATAATAAAATAAAATTTTATAAATAGAAATTGGTTCTTATTATAAATGTAATGTTGTTGTTTTTGACCATTTAACAGAGTTCAAAGTTCATAAAATATATTTAATTGTTTAAATATTTTGTTCATTATTGGTGTTAGTTCCTCCCTGTTATTGCTTTCCATCCTGTTGTGCTTCATTCCACCCTGTTAGGTCAGTGAGGTATCATCATTTAACAATACCATCAAATTGTATGTATCTTTGTGGTAACTTGCAGAGATAGAACTACATATGCAAATATGTTGACCAAATTCTGTTGTTATTCACTCTGATTAGGAAAAATGTGGTGCAAATGAAAAGCTGGTTCCGAAAATATCACACATTTCGCTCAATAGTCATTGATTTATATATATTTTAATTAATTAACTTAATAGTGTAAGGGACATCTGATGTCTTAGAAAATCTAAATCTTCATATATACAGTCGTGGCCAAGTATTGGTCTCCACAAAGTCCTCAGTGTTGATGATGGCAATTTGCATATATTCCAGAATGTCATGAAGAGTGAACAAATGAATTGCAATTAATTGCAAAGTCCCTCTTGCCATGAAAATGAACTTAATCCCCAAAAAACATTTCCACTGCATTTCAGCTTCAGTGATTGTCTCGTTAACACAGGTGAGAGTGTTGACGAGGACAAGGCTGGAGATCACTCTGTCATGCTGATTGAGTCAGAATAACAGACTGGAAGCTTTAAAAGGAGGGTGGTGCTTGAAATCATTGTTCTTCCTCTGTCAACCATGGTTACCTGCAAGGAAACACGTGCCGTCATCATTGCTTTGCACAAAAAGGGCTTCACAGGCAAGGATATTGCTGCTGGTAAGATTGCACCTAAATCAACCATTTATCGGATCATCAAGAACTTCAAGGAGAGAGGTTCAATTGTTGTGAAGAAGGCGTCAGGGCGCCCAAGAAAGTCCAGCAAGCGCCAGAACCATCTCATAAAGTTGATTCAGCTGCGGTATTGGGGCACCACCAGTGCAGAGCTTGCTCAGGAATGGCAGCCGGCAGGTGTGAGTGCATCTGCACGCACAGTGAGTCGAAGACTTTTGGAGGATGGCCTGGTGTCAAGAAGGGCAGCAAAGAGGCCACTTCTCTCCAAGAAAAACATCAGGGACAGACTGATATTTTGCAAAAGGTACAGGGATTGGACTGCTGAGGACTGGGGTAGAGTCATTTTCTCTGATGAATCCACTTTCCGATTGTTTGGGCCATCCGGAAAACACCTTGTCCGGAGAAGACAAGGTGAGCGCTACCATCAGTCTTGTGTCATGCCAACAGTAAAGCATCCTCAGACCATTCATGTGTGGGGTTGCTTCTCAGCCAAGGGAGTGGGCTCACTCACAATTTTGCCTAAGAACACAGCCATGAATAAAGAATGGTACCAACATATCCTCTGAGAGCAACTTCTCCCAACCATCCAAGAACAGTTTGGTGATGAATGCCTTTTCCAGCATGATGATAACTAAGTGCCTCGGGGAACAAAACATCAACATTTTGGGTCCATGGCCAGGAAACTCCCCAGAACTTAATCCCATTGAGAACTTGTGGTTGATCCTCAAGAGGCGGGTGGACAAACAAAAACCCACAACTTCTGACAAACTCCAAGCATTGATTATGCAAGGATGTGGCCCAGAAGTTAATTGACAGCATGCCAGGGCGGATTGCAGAGGTCTTGAAAAAGAACGGTCAACACTGCAAATATTGACTCTTTGCATAAACTGAATGTCATTGTCAATGAAAGCCTTTGACACTTATGGAATACTTGTAATTATACTTCAGTGTACCATAGTAAATACTGACATAAAGATCTAAGAACACTCAAGCAGCAAACTTTGTGGAGACCAATACTTGTGTCATTCTCAAAACTTTTTGCCACGACTGTACATGCATTGTTAACACTTTCAGATAGCTACTGACTTGCCTAGTTAAATAAAGGTTCAATAAAAAATAAAAATAAATAAAAATGTGTATGTCCCTAACAGGGTGGAAATAAGTGCCTGAGCTTGACCAATATGTTTTTCTGAAAGTCCTTTTTCTGAGGGAATACTTTTTCACAAAGGTGATGCGGTCCAAAAGGCACTGCATAGTAGAAATGACCCATACATGTCTTCTTATGTAATCATATAAAGTGTGCATGGTCAAGATAGCATGCATATGTCATTGTAGGTCAGTGGAGATCTTCACAGCTGCTGTAATAATCTGCGCAGCATCTCAAACGTCACTGAACACTTGCATCATGTACTTTAATGTAATCTCAACTGCAATGCAGGTCATTTGGTTCTGATATGAGATGAAGGACAGTGATAAGTAACATTAATTTCATCTGTTGTATAAATAAACAAAATGTCAGACATTGTATTCCCATTTGAACATTGCTGTGCTTTTAAAAGGTTGAAAGTGCAGAGAGGTGAGAACTAAACCAAAAATCAGACATTGTTTTTACATTAGAATTTGGTTGTGCTTTTAGATGGTTTAAATCAAAGGGATAACACAATGGTAATTCAACAAACTTTTGTCTGTCTTTTTGAGTGAGTGAATATAGGTTGTAAAGTTTAAGGACTCTTGGAAGATTAGTGCAAATGAGGACTAAAAGAGATTCTAATAAAATCCAAATCAAATTTCATTGATCTATATCTCTACCAAATATTACCCAATTATCCACATTGAAATGATGTGGTGTGCCCAGTGGGTATTGTTTCAGCGATAGCATAGGCATAGTAGGCCTAAGGTTTAGCAACAAATCAGTCAGTTTGTGTGGGGAGAAATGGCAGGAGTTTACAGGCACATTGTCACATAGGCAAATTAAAAACATTTAAGATATTTATTTAATGGATTAAGCCATTTACAGTTTGAGCATGATGGATTGTATGGTGTGATGCATCTAAACCTATTCTCTGAATCCATGATTGGTTTATTTCACAACTTTAATCAACCTACAGATTAATTAAAGAGATTCTCCAATACTTTTGTGTACTTTTTAGCCAGTAGTTCTCAAAGTACCTGTCGATGTGTCCTTGAGCAAGGCACTTAACCCTAAGTTGCTCTAGGGGCTGACCCTGTAGGTAGGCCGTCATTGTAAATAAGAATTTGTTCTTAACTGACTTGCCTAGTTAAATAAAGGTTTACGAGCCAAAAGTGGTCCCCGAAAATGGCGTACTACGTCACCTATGTGCAGTTATGTGCACCACGTCATTACTCTCTGTCTCTGTCTCTTGTTCTGCTGTGTGTGCATGATGTGCCTCTTGCTGTCACTCAAATGGCGAGGTGTTGAAGCTCATTGGTTGAACTTGAATTGCTAGGGGGATCAGCACAGCTTCCAGAAAAACAGTTGCTTTCAAACAAAAGATTTCGAGGCTAATTGAGATAAGATAGTAATTCTGCTCTTATCCTTAAGAAATATTCAGATTATTCTGTGATCCATCCAACATTAACTTCTAATTATCGATATTATACAATAAAACACTGAAGATATGTGAGATAGACCTAAATATAGAATATTGTCCTTATTGTTTCTGAGCTGTGACTCAGACTGGTCAGTGAGTCATTAAAGTACATAGATGGACCTCGTTCTTTATTGTTTTCCTTTTTGTTCGACCTCCTCCTTTTTTGTGCTCACCGCCCTCGCACTGTCACACAGCTCCTCTGCCCCTCCAGAATGAGGGCAAACAGGGGTTAGGGGAGGGGTCACCATGAATGGAGAATTCAGGGCATTAACACATGGCAAGCTCTTTGTCATTAGATAAGTGTGGATTTACTGGTTTTCCTTGAACAATTTGGGGTATTAATTAATTAGAATTGATTTGATCAAATGTGCTCAGGTGATATTGTGTTATCACTTATCTTCATCATCATGTCTTATTATACATGTAACTCGTAGGCAGTAGGCAGATAATTTCTTAAAATTATACTATATTTTTTATCCCAGATATTCCCTCTTGCCTCTTATGCTTTAGATTAACAGTCAACCAGGGTAACTGACAGCCAGTAAAAAGCAACAACAATCAATCAATTCAACCTCTATTCCCCATTGGTTCAATGTAATTTCATTGAAAAATTGTGGAAACAACAATGATTCAACCAGTGTGTGTCCAGTGGGTGTGGTGTGGAATACTGGTTCAGAACACTATTGTGTATAGAACTGCTTGGGGTGGAACTCTCTTGCTCAGAACACTAGACTGGAGGGCTCCAAGCTTATGGTTCCAAGGCAGGAACACAAACATGGAGGGATAGAGAGAGAGCAAGTTGTTGTCAGAAGCCTGGGAATCTCACCTCTGTCTAATGCTGAATAAACACAACCACCGGTTTATACCATTTCCCTAGGATTAGACTTAATTAGGGTGAGTGTGATTGGAGTAACACAACACCAAGAATCAGCTTTTAATTACAGCCCAAGGTTTATCTATCGCAGTTTGGTGCCGGTTTCTAAATAATCTAATTTTATTTTTGACCTTGCAGATAATCCAGGCGTGTAGAGGTAATTTATATGGTTGTTTGGGTGAATGTTGCCCAAATATAGACCTCTTATTAAATATTGAATTCATTCATAAGACGAGGTCTAATCGCATTCCATAGGGAACACCTTCTGAATAATTCACACTGAAATGACTGTTTAGCAGCACGTGTTTCACATCGGAAGGTACTGTATATCCATAGTCGGTAGATATGTGATGTAAGGCCTCCCTTACATCACATACCCATTGCACACAATCATACAACTTCGCAATATTTACAATTCCAACGCAATAAAACCACAATATTTACAGGCAATGTTAAGAAAAGTTACTTACAAAACATGATCATAAAAACAAACACATTCCTCAGTAAAAAAAAAAGTTATCAACCAGCGGTTTGACTGGCCTAGCGGCACCAAACGTCAAACTTTAGAGAGTTATGGAGCTCATTCCACAGGTAAGGCGCAAGAAAACTAAATTCAGATCTACCTAACTCAGTGGCGAACGAAGGGATCTCCAGAGTTAGCCCTCTCTGAGACAGGGTCTGGTGGCTCGTAGTCTCTGAATAGTAGCTACCCAACTTTATCAGGAGTTATCGTGTGCATATTTGCAATGTGTTTACACAGCCGGTAATGCAGATGTGTTTTCTCTTTAACTATGATCAGCTTGTCAAAAATGTATGGATACAAACTTGAAACCACTGATTATGACAATGGGGTGAAACTCCTGGGCAACAGTTGTAATTGTCCATTACATATTGTCAATTTTACTTTGACTTGTCCTGTTTTTAGGATATAAAGTTTGTTAACATGACAGCAGATTTTTTATTTGATTGGGTGCCATTTATGTTAGGCTATTTGATCGGAGATACCTTCATGATGTAAAAAGTGTCAGTCTCAATACATTGTCATACATTTTATCTCCAGCCTGTAGGCTACAGAGAAGACCACATACTCTTTCTGCCATATACTATATCTGCTACATGATTTATGTTAGATCATTTTGTTGACAGAATGTTGGTGGAGTGCAGCAGCAATGCTTCTCTCCAACAGCACCCTGGAGAAAAAGCCCATATGACACTGGTTGAGAGAAATTGTCACTGTTTTGGGGCAGAATTTTGTGAGATTTGATGTGTTGTTGTTGGGTGTCTTGATCAGTTTAGCTCAGAAAATGAAGCCCTTGTTAATCTGCCGCCATATACGGCCACCTAATCCTGCCTAATGAGCTGGCCGGCCGTGCGTACATCTGTAGGTTAACAATGAAGTAAGGTACGGTGGAAGTTTGTGCAAGAGGGCTTTATAAACAAAAACATGCATCCATCTACGAGACTTCAAAGGGAGCCAACCTATTTTGTGATACAGAAAGAAGTGATGTGTACTGAATCTGTCGCCCGTAATACATTTCAGTGCGCTATGATAAACTGCGTCCAATGGTTTCAATACAGCCGCAGCCACAGATGATATCACCATAATATCACCATAAACTATAACCGGTCGACATAATTATTTGTTTTCTGCTATTTAACGAAAGGCGTGCAATATTCCTATAAAGGAAGCGTATTTTAATTCTTAACCTCTTAACTAATTCATCAATATGCTTTTTGAAATAGGTTATAGCTTTTCGTCAATCCAGATACCCAGATATTTATAAACGGGGACACGATTAATGTGGGCACCATCCAATCTTACATATGCTAAAATCATCAGATACATTGTTTAGCTTTTTGGCAAATAAAATGAAATTCGTTTTTCCTGCATTAAGTACCAATTTCAGTGCAACAAAGGCTATCTGCAAAGAAAAAAAGACAGATTGTAGTCCCGAAAGAGCCTTGTCAACACAACGGACAACTGAATCAGTGGTGGAAAAAGTACCCAATTGTCATACTTGAGTAAAAGTAAAGATACCTTAATAGAAAATGACTCAAGTAAAAGTGAAAGTCCCCCAGTAAAATCATACCTGAGTAAAAGTAAAAGTATTTGGTTTTAAATATCCTTAAGTATCAAAAGTAAAAGTATAAATAATTTCTAATTCCTTATATTAAGCAAACCAGACAGCACAGTTTAGTGAGTCCGCCAGATCAGAGGCAGTAGGGATGACCAGGGATGTTCTCTTGATAAGTGTGTCAATTAGACAATTTTCATGTCCTGCTAAGCATTCAAAATGTAATGAGTACTTTTGTGTGTCAGGGAAAATGTACGGAGTAAAAAGTACATCGTTTTATTTAGGAATATAGTGAAGTAAAAGTAAAAGTTGTCAAAAAGATAAATAGTAAAGTAAAGTACATATACCCCAAAAAACGACTTAAGTAGTACTTTAAAGTGTTTTTACTGAAGTATTTTACACAACTGAACAGAATACACAACAGTAGGGTAGTAGGGTGTTACTAGCTCCCTGGGGTAACTGCCCCTCCCCCTGTAGTTCACACGAAGACCACAAGATGTCACCAAATTATTTCCCCAACACTTTCCCTGGCTGTCACTGTTCTTACTGAACGAAACCTTTCACAACTTTTGGAGATATTTCAACAAAACGATATTGTGGTAAATTGATTTTAAAACATTTAATGTTGAAAAAGTTGTAGATATATTCCAATGAAGTTAGAGCTATCATTTTTTTTTTTTTTAATTAGATAATTATTTTGTAAAGTAGTAATATGTTGGATGAGTGTGTTGGGGGCAAGTTATTGTTATTACATGTTATATTCGAATGTTATTTAATGTTATTATTTATATTAAATTCCAATATTATATTCAAATGAAATAAATTGTTTTCTGAATAAAAAACAACTATTGAAAACCTTTTGCTCCTGAATGTAATTTTAAACATGGATAGGATTTAAAATCTTGCATTATTGAAATCATATTTCATCCACATACCATATTTTTTTCCAAACGTTGCTTTTTTGTGTCAGTAATTAGACATTGTTCTTAGGGGGGGGGGGGGGGGGGGGGCTAGGCACCCCCTAGTAGGCCTACCCTATCTATGTCCACATACAAGTGGAGGTTAAAACTTGTTACAAACAAACCAACATTGTTTATATAGATAGTAAAAAGACCAGGCCCATCTTTGGTAATATCAAGGAAACCTATCTATCTATCTATCTATCTATCTATCTATCTATCTATCTATCTATCTATCTATCTATCTATCTATCTATCTATCTATCTATCTATCTATCTATCTATCTATCTATCTATCTATCTATCTATCTATCTATCTATCTATCTATCTATCTATCTATCTATCTATCTATCTATCTATCTATCTATCTACCTATCTACCTATATATATCATTATTCACAATATATTTACGATTATCCGTAATCATGGTAGCCTCCACATTAATGTAGAAGTCAACATAATGTAAATTCTATGTTCCCATTCATAAAGCATTTCTAAACATCAAATCAAGCTTTATTTATACAGCACATTTCAGACATGGAATGCAACGCAATGTGCTTTACATGAAAAAAAATATAAAAAACAATGAAAATAAAAGCAGAAATATTTACTACACAAATAACATAAGTTAAAAAACAAAAGCAATTGTTTTCTGTGCTAGCTACTGTACAATTGGAAAATATAATAATAATAATAATATTTCCTTTAACATTCGGTGTTGTGTCCATATTCTTGTTGATGTGAGGCATGTTTAAAAGCGTTTTATAAATGCTTTATGAATGGGAAAATAGAAATGACATTACATTGACTGCATAGAATTCATACACTGGTTGAATCAATGTTGTTTCCACAATTTGATCTATCTATCTATCTATCTATCTATCTATCTATCTATCTATCTATCTATCTATCTATCTATCTATCTATCTATCTATCTATCTATCTATCTATCTATCTATCTATCTATCTATCTATCTATCTATCTATCTATCTCTAAACACCATAGGAAGAAACACATTGTGTCCGGTCTGCCAGGTAGTTTTCAAACCAATTGCAGGCTGCCTGACCCAGGCCAATTTCAGAAAGTGTACAGTTAATAATGAATGGTCAACATAGTGGAAAGCTTTCGAATGGTCTATGAAAAAGGCGGTCAACAGTGAACCCTACAGAGATTCAAAAGACATCAAGTAAACAAGGTAGAGAGCGAGAGAAAAAACGGTTTTGTCTGTAGTGAATTAAAACCCTCATTCCCTTGCGTGCGTCATGACGCACCCAGTGTGCGTTGCATATCCAATGAGACTCCGGGTGGCTGCCCCACTGCAAATAAAGGGAGATAACGGGCTGTTAGTAGCGGCTGAAAACTTTTTATACTGACATGTTAGAGCAATGACTTTTGCGGAACCGTAAAAACTGGGACTAGGCTCCCAGCATTATATAGGGTCCTTACGGCAATAGGAATAAGGAACAATTGCCACGGCCGGGTGGGGAAAAGAAAGCGGCGAATCCGTTGAAGTTTAGAAAGAGAGAACGAGCGCGAGTGAGCAAGATTCCCGAAAGTTCAGAGCAATCCAGAAACACAGCGGCGGTGGAAGAGCTAGTGTACCCATTTGAAAGATGAGCTTGATGTCTGCCATAGACACTAGTGCCTCCGTGTACCAGCCTGCGCAGCTACTGAATTGGGTCTATCTCTCTTTGCAAGACACCCACCAAACCAGCGCCTTTGACGCCTTTAGACCCGAACCCAACTCGTCCCACCCGGAGTTGAACTACTGCAAGACTCCCGCTGCCGACTTGAGCTCATCCCTCAACTCCAACTATCTCAACAACTTTTTTCAGCTCCAGCGGAATGAGGTTAGAGACTGAACGTTCGGACTGTAAATGTTTTCCTCTATTATGGAATTATATTACCGTTTTAAAATCACCACGTAAAGTAAATATCTTATTTGCATACATCCCATCGTATGTCGAACGCTGTTTGAGGGTGTGCAATATTGACTATTCTGGTAGCCTACACATAACCGATATGGATATTTAGAATATGGACTGAAAGACGTGCACATAAACCTTTCAGACATATTACGGTAATATCTGATTAGATCATATTCAAACAGAAATAACGTTTATTTAGTAACAGACCTGAGTGAAACATGGAGAATTCAACATGCACATTTTTAGCAGAACTGGTTTTATATTGCGCAAATTTAATATGGCATGTCATTGATGACATTACAGTAAACAAAACAAAAAGTAGGCTATTTATTATATTAATGCAATAACCAGGGATGGACTGACAAGAAGCACCGGTTTAGTTCTTGAAGTGTAAAACGCGGACCATAACTGTTTTAAACGCGCCAAAGCAAGCAGAAGCACTCCAGCAAAGTTATCTGTGCCTTTCAATTGGGTATTAAGATGTTGAATTAACACTTTGAGAGCAGTGTCTGTCTCGGTTTAGGCGGGTTTAAAGGCGATTGTTTTGACTCAATGCTCAGTGCAGGCAAGGCCAGATTCGAGAGCGTGCCACACGTAGGAGGGTGACGCATCTGGGTATGTGGTCTGCATGCTGATGTGCTCGAGAGGTCTTCGGGTAAACTTTAGTAGCGCTCAGAAATGCCATGCCTTTTTGCAAGGGGTTGGTCAAAATGCTGTATCTGTACATACAGGTGTATAGGTTAACCCAGTTTTACCCTACACGTTTGACTAGTTGTTTTACATTACATTACAAGGATCTATTTCCCCCTGCCTTCTTGCACTTTGCATTGTATCTGCGAGCTGTTGGCTAGAGCACATGTACCAAGACCAAAGTTGGGCACATTTGTGCCAAAACCATCAACAGAGTTAAACGTGGGTTGATGGAAACCTAGCAACACACATAAAAATACTACAGTTTACTATAGAATGCTACAGTACTTATGATAGAATTCTGTAGTAAACTGTAGTATACTGTAGAATACTATACTACACATTGTAGTATCCCTCAATAATGTGTAGTACTTAGTATAGCATTTTGTAGTATACTGTAGAATACTATTTAAAAACTATAGTATTATCCACAAAAAAACACTAGTAAATACTACAGAAATGTAATCAAAAACACTACAGTACGCAAATAACTACATTATTTTAACTATAGTAAATACCACAGCATTGCATTTGCAAATACCCTGCTCATTCCCCTTCCCCATATACCAATTTGTGCCACCAGCTTTCCGTTCAAAACCCAGTCCTACCTACCTACAGGTTATGGAAAATGTGGTCTTTTAGTATTTCTCCAGTAGGGTTTATTATGGAGGAAGCCTTTTCAAAGATAATAAAACAAAAGCACTTTAGTAAATACTACAGCAATGTCCCCAAAAAGTTAATACTACAGTATACTACAGTCTGCAAAAACACTACAGTAAATACTACAGAATACTAATGTCTGCAAAAACACTACAGTAAATACTACAGTATACTAATGTCCGCGAAAACACTACAGTAATTACTATAGTACACTACCATTCAAAAGTTTGGGGTCCTTGTTTTTTAAAGAAAAGCCATTTTTTTGTTCATTAAAATAACATAAAATTGATGTTGACATTGTTAATTTTGTAAATGACTATTGTAGCTGGAAACGGCAGATTTTTAATGGAATATCTACATAGGCGTACAGAGGCCCTTTATCAGTAACCATCACTCCTGTGTTCCAATGTCACGTTGTGTTAGCTAATCCAAGTTTATAATTTTAAAAGGCTAATTGACCATTAGAAAACCCTTTTGCCATTATGTTATGACAGCTGAAAACTGTTTAAGAAGCAATAAAACTGGCCTTCTTTATTTTAGTTGAGTATCTGGAGCATCAGCATTTGTGGGTTCGATTACGTGTTCAAAATGGCCAGAAACAAATAACTTTCTTCTGAAACTTGTCAGTCTATTCTTGTTCTGAGCAATGAAGGCTATTCCATGCTAGAAATTAGATCTTGTACAACGCTGTGTACTACTCCCTTCACAGAACAGCGCAAACTGTCTCTAACCAGAATTGAAAGAGGAGTGGGAGGCCCCGGTGCACAACTGAGTAAGAGGACAAGTACATTAGAATTTCTAGTTTGAGAAACAGACACCTCATAAGTCCTCAACTGGTAGCTTCATTAAATAGTAGCCGCAAAACACCAGTCTCAACGTCAACAGTGAAGAGGCGACTCCGGGATGCTGGCCTTCTAGGCAGAGTTGCAAAGAAAAAGCCATATCTCAGACTGGGCCAATAAAAAGAAAAGATTAAGATGGGCAAAAGAACACAGACACTGGACAGAGGAAGAATGGAAAAAAGTGGTGTTCGGATCGCAAAGAAGAACATTCTTGAGACGCAGACCAAATGAAAAGTTGCTGGAGGAGTGCTTGATGTCACCTGTCAAGCATGGTGGAGGCAATGTGATGGTCTGGGGGTGCTTTGGTGGTGGTAAAGTGGGAGATTTGTACAGGGTAAAAGGTATTCTGTCTATAATGGAGTGGCCAGCACAGTCACCGGATCTCAACCCTATTGAGCTGTTGTGGGAGCAGCTTCACCGTAAGAAGTGCCAATCATCCAATCCAACTTGTGGGAGGTGCTTCAGGAAGCATGGGGTGAAATCTCTTCAGATTACCTTAACGAATTGACAACTAGAATGCCAAAGGTCTGCAAGGCTGTAATTGCTGAAAATGGAGGATTCTTTGACGAAAGCAAAGTTTGAAGGACACAATTATTATTTTAATTAAAAATCATTATTTATAACCTTGTCAACGTTTTGACTATTTTTCGTATTTATTTTGCAACTCATTTCATGTATGTTTTCATGGAAAACAAGGACATTTCTAAGTGACCCCAAACTTTTGAACGGTAGTGTATGTACTTTTTTTACTAAAGTATTCATATTATAGTCAACTGTAAATACTACAGTATACTACAGTAAATACTAAAGTGAATACTACAGTAAAGTCAGCAAAAACATTACAGTGAATACTATATTATTCCTTCCGTTGTAAACTTTTATATTTCTTAATGTCGGTATAGGGGCTTTTCAGCCATTTAACATAAACCAGGCCTCTGAAACGTGTGTGTGTGGATTTCATACATTAAAACCCATTGTGTAATGTCATACGATCCTACGATCCCCCCTTGAGTAATGTGTTGCAAAAACTAAACAAACGCGCACTCTCACTCACTCACTCACTCACTCACTCACTCACTCACTCACTCACTCACTCACTCACTCACTCACTCACTCACTCACTCACTCATACACACACACATGCACCTATGCATGCATGTGTGTGCACACATTCACACATGATGCATACACACACATGCAATCACGACGCACACACACACGTACACACAGAGTCTGGAAACAGTTTAAGCAGAGGGGGATTTTTTTCTCAACCTCACTGCAACGCCAAGTACAAAAGCTCATGAAGCTTGATCTGTTGGGATGAGTAATGTGCATTTGTTTTTGTTGTTGTCGATGATGTCAACAATTTGTTGATGTCAACAACCTTTTTAAAAGTACGTCAGATCAAAAATGACACGACAGGCCTGATGGAAACCGCAAATTTGTCGATAAACTTTCCAAATGTCGACAAAACCAAATAAGCTAGACAAGGCGGGATCTTTGTGTCTGTAAAATGTATTATGCTAGAAATGTCGGTGGAAACACCTTTATGCGCAAATATTTATGTAATAACCATCATATCGAAGTAAACTTGGAGTCACGCGATGATATGGTGTGTGATTAAAAAAAAAAATCAATGTTATTTCCTGATAGTTGCTGGTTGAAAATACAATCTACACAGGATCTTCTAATCAGGTTTGCATGGACGGGATTTTCGGCTTTCCATGGTGATATCACCATGCAGTAAATTGGTTAATAGACCACTCCTAAACAGTCAATAGCTAGCTTCTTGCTTGAGAAATAGTATTTTGCTTTAAAGCTACTTTTGCCCATTTTAATGGAAATTTATTAAAGCAAGATACTTAATTGTTACCCAGAAATTATTTGATATTGATATGAAAATGGCTGCATTGGGCCTTTAAGGGCTTATGATGTGAGGAGAATGAGTGGTTGTGAACAGAAATGAGCATGTACAGTGGGGAGAACAAGTATTTGATACACTGCCGATTTTGCAGGTTTTCCTGCTTACAAAGCATGTAGAGGTCTGTACTTTTTATCATAGGTACACTTCAACTGTGAGAGACGGAATGTAAAATAAAAATCCAGAAAATCACATTGTATGATTTTTAATTAATTAATTTGCATTTTATTGCATGACATAAGTATTTGATCACCTACCAACCAGTAAGAATTCCGGCTCTCACAGACCTGTTAGTTTTTCTTTAAGAAGCCCTCCTGTTCTCCACTCATTACCTGTATTAACTGCACCTGTTTGAACTCGTTACCTGTATAAAAGACACCTGTCCACACACTCAATCAAACAGACTCCAACCTCTCCACAATGGCCAAGACCAGAGAGCTGTGTAAGGAAATCAGGGATAAAATTGTAGACCTGCACAAGGCTGGGATGGGCTACAGGACAATAGGCAAGCAGCTTGGTGAGAAGGCAACAACTGTTGGCGCAATTATTAGAAAATGGAAGAAGTTCAAGATGACGGTCAATCTCCCTCGGTCTGGGGCACCATGCAAGATCTCACCTCGTGGGGCATCAATGATCATGAGGAAGGTGACGGATCAGCCCAGAACTACACGGCAGGACCTGGTCAATGACCTGAAGAGAGCTGGGACCACAGTCTCAAAGAAAACCATTAGTAACACACTACGCCGTCATGGGTTAAAATCCTGCAGCGCACGCAAGGTCCCCCTGCTCAAGCCAGCGCATTGTCCAGGCCCGTCTGAAGTTTGCCAATGACCATCTGGATGATCCAGAGGAGGAATGGGAGAAGGTCTTGTGGTCTGATGAGACAAAAATAGAGCTTTTTGGTCTAAACTCCACTCGCCGTGTTTGGAGGAAGAAGAAGGATGAGTACAACCCCAAGAACACCATCCCAACCGTGAAGCATGGAGGTGGAAACATCATTCTTTGGGGATGCTTTTCTGCAAAGGGGACAGGACGACTGCACCGTATTGAGGGGAGGATGGATGGGGTCATGTATCGCGAGATCTTTGGAGGGAGCTGAAAGTCCCTATTGCCCAGCGAAAGCCCCGAAACCTGAAGGATCTGGAGAAGGTCTGTATGGAGGAGTGGGCCAAAATCCCTGCTGCTGTCTGTGCAAACCTGGTCAAGAACTACAGGAAACGTATGATCTCTGTAATTGCAAACAAAGGTTTCTGTACCAAATATTAAGTTCTGCTTTTCTGATGTATCAAATACTTATGTCATGCAATAAAATGCAAATTAATTACTTAAAAATCATACAATGTGATTTTCTGAATTTTTGTTTTAGATTCCGTCACCCACAGTTGAAGAGTACCTATGATAAAAATTACAGACTTTTACATGCTTTGTAAGTGGGAAAACCTGCAAAATCGGCAGTGTATCAAATACTTGTTCTCCCCACTGTATTTCAATTTCTTTTGTTATTTTTATTTTTTGTTATATGCCACGGAGTGACAAGGAGTTGAATGTTGGCACAAAACAGGTCTGGATTCCAGGCTAAAGACTATGCTCCATTTTGAATATTGCACAAGAGACAATATTGCTCCTGATCTCCTTGCTTGCAATCCTGTGGTAGAGGCTACTCTAATCACTTAACCTATTTGTATTGTAGAAATATCATATGGCTGTGTCTGAAATCGTTCTTGCCTACCGTGAGCTCTGTTCAAAAGCAGTGCACTATTTAGGGAATAGGATGCCATTTGGGACGTAACCTTACAGCAGTGTTTCCCTCCTCTGGGGTGTAACGGCTCACCCGTGGAGCTGTGAATTCAGCCACTTTACTCAGATGAGATTAACAATGTGTCTCAAATGGCTTCCTATTTCCTTTATAGTGCACTACTTTTGACCAGGGCCCAAAGGGTAGCTCAATCCCAATCAGGGGTCCACAAGGAGGAAAATGTGGACCCTCGCTGCCTCATGGTGTGGTGTGTATGAGGCAGGAGAAGGAAGACAGTAGATTTACAGCCTAGGGGGAGAGAGGGGCTCTATGGTCACTTTATATAGTGGCTAATGTACTGTATGGTTGACCTGTCTTCACTGATTTGACAGGAAGGCATATCAAGGCACAGAAAGCTGTATATACAGTGTACACTATACAGGATATATACTATTCTGTGTCTATAGGGCCGGGAGTTTATTTTCACCACTTGACCATGGCCCTTTTTCCTGATCAGGTCCCGTTGTCAGTAAACACTCCTGGCCCTAGATTATGTGGTATTATATGTTTGTCAGATCAAACATATAATACCAGAACTGGCAACTTCCACAAGGAAGAACAATAGCAGAATATCAACAGGCAGTGTATACAATTAATGACAGATGGAAATCACACACAGGAGCTGGAGCTGGTTAGGGTTGATTTGAGCTGCCGACAGGGCTGGTTAGGTAAAGACCAGGACCGACCTCTACTACACTGTGTTGCCAAGTGTAAGATTTCTGTGCTATGCAACATAAGACATCAACAATAACATAAGTTCTCCCAAGGAGAGATATCATTCACTTTCCATAACTCTGACAGTGTTGGCATATAGCTTGGATTTCTTCCATGTCTCAGTTTTAACTGTGGACTGTTAGGGATATACACTGAAGAGGAGAGGTCATTATAACTAGGACTTCTGCTCCTCACCGTAACCAGAGGTTGAACCAACTTACATAATTCATTGTCAATTCTATGTTAATATTTCAAACGGAGGACAAAGTGAATAAAACATTTTTTTTTATGTAATCTCTCTCTCTCTCTCTCTCTCTCTCTCTCTCTCACACACACTCTCTCTCACTCTCTCTGTCCCTGCTCTCTCTCTCTCTCTCTCTCTCTCTCTCTCTCTCTCTCTCTCTCTCTCTCTGTTTACTGTAAGTCATCCTTCTCTAAAGTCCTGTCTTCATCTTTTCCTTTGTGACATCCCTAGTTATTTTCCAGTTCATAAAGCAACAGCTGGACCAACTGCCAGATGTGCTGAATTTAATGAGAGAAATTATTAAGGATATTTTTTTTTCCTGCGTAGGAGAAATGACGGAGGGCATAGGACAGTCAACGGAAATGAGTGATTAAACTCAACAGCATCGCAAATGCAAAAAAATCCAAACCTGCTTTTCTATGTGATATTGTTTCATTAGTGGTATCAGACGGCTCTTCAAACTTGCCACTAAGTTACCACAAGAAAGACATCATCACCTAATTTTCAAATATTCTACATTTCTTGCCAACAATGTCTCTCACCAATTCCTGTCTCTCCCTGTTCCAGGCATTGAATAACAGGGTATATAAGAATGTCTCGCCATACAACTCGCTCAACAACATCGTTGATGGACTCAACTCCTTGACGGACCACTTCTCCGACCTCTCCCTATCCTCAGAGCCCCGCAAGCCCAGCAAAAGACCCCCGCCCAACTACCTGTGCCACCTCTGCTTCAACAAGGGCCACTACATCAAAGACTGCCCCCAGGTAGGACACAGATTATGTTTGTTTGTTTATTCATTCATTCATTAATTCCTTCATTCATTCATCCATACATTTTTGGGGGTTCTACTTCTAATTCTATTGGTTCAGTGTCTTTTTTCTATTTCAAAATGCTACTGGCTGCCATTGAGAGCCAACATGGCTTCCTTTGAGTCATGTGACCATATTTCCAGCCAATCATGTCCCTTTTGAGTTGACCAATGGCTGTGCGGCGGTGACATCTGTGTGATGCCCTGACCTAATTGTCAGACAGACAGGCCTCTGTCCTCTGTGGTCATGAGTGTGTGTTAATTGCGCAGGCGGACAGACTACTGAACTTCACTATGAGGGAGGAAGAGTATGGTGAAGTTGGCCCCAAGTTGCTGATCTTGTGTCAGTTTAGCATTTTCCCCACTAATGGTTAAAGTTAGGATTGGGGGAGGGTAGGGTGATCCTAGATCTGTACCTAGGGGAAACCAATCAGAGTAAGGAACCAGCAGGGAAGGTTATATGTGTGTGTACAAAACACATTTTTATCATCAGCAGAATTCATTTGATCATTAGCCAGGAGATTTCATTTGTTTAAAAAAAATGCAGTAGGCTACATACATTTATTCTGTCACAAAGTTAAGGTATTTGTAACTGCTCAAACATCAGACATAAGATGTCTATTGGTCACATGTGTTCCGGTGTGTTTGTCACTATAGGGGCGATCAGGCGCCAGGTTGGTAATATGCACAACTTTCAAAGAAAAATATTCCTTTGTAATCTTGTTGAAACAGCTTTGAATGCATAATCGAAGTGGCTAGTGATTCAACGGCAAGGTTTGGACAGAAAAAGTAGTTTGATGGGAAGAATATCCCATAGTTTATACTTTTCCCCTCTCGGTTTTCCAATATTTTTGTATTTTATGACGCAGGTCTCTCTGTGAGGGAAAACGAGTGTAACCATGGCAAATTAACAGTGAGAACCAGCTGTGAGGTCCCATGGGTAACAGAGTGTGACCAATGGGGTCCAAGCTGAGCTATCCTCTGTTTAACAGAATCAGTCCTGGAGTGTATCATTACAGAAACTGTTTATTGTTTAAGAACCAAATAGAAGTAAACATAGCAAAACAAGAGTTTCTATTGGACAAATTTAGGTAGGTCCCTCTCCGTTTTGTTCTGTTTGCTTCCGTTTAAGAAACGTTTTGCAACAGAATCGCGTGAACGAATACACCCAGGACTCTATGGTACTGATGTTACTGGTCTACCCCTAGAAATAGAATGTGTGGAACAGGCTTGGAACATCTGAAAATGGTAATTTGACTGCTAAACTCATTCTAGTTTTGTGGATCTACCCACCTATTGATTATGGGTTATGTACTGTATGTATGGGAGACATCAAATTATGTTTTTTACTATCCAAAACGATCACAATATATGATAGCCTACTTCTAGTAATGATAAATGTGTAAATGCACCCTAAAATACAGTATAAATAATAAGCATTACAACATTGACTTCATGCCATATTATGCACAATATGATGGCGCAACATGTCACAACAGTACAACTGAAATAGCATTTGGAAAAGCTCATGATACCGAGCTAGAGATTATTGACCACAAAATGACTATTGTGGTTTTCACATACAGGCACTTTAAGGAACGTTCTGTCTCCCTTTACAACATCTTGTACAGTAAAAGCAAGCTGCATGGACTGGGGTTTGAAACAGGGAATCACAATGACAGTTTTTCTCTGAACTGTGGTGTGGAGCTGTTGTTGTTAGACAGGTCCATTGTGATGACAGTTATTCTCTCTCTTTCGCTCACCGTCTCTCTTGCTCTTATTGTGTGTGTGTGTGTATTTTGTAGAGCTTTCTAGTTGTTTAGATCTGACCGAATAAACACTAATCCTTGTATTAGGAATGACTTAATGAATGATGTTGAAGTTGAAGTTTATTGTGTTGACGTTGTAAATCCAAGCTTAATAGTTATCACTGTGTACTTAAAGCACTGAACCGGTCAGTTGCAGGATAGCAGTTGCAGGACAGCAGTTGCAGGACAGCAGTTGCAGGACAGCAGTTGCAGGACAGCAGTTGCAGGACAGCAGTTGCAGGACAGCAGTTGCAGGGCAGCAGTTGCAGTATAGTTTAGTGAGTCAGTGGAAATGTTCAGCTTTTGTTTTATTACGACCAAACCCCCTCGACATTAGACTGCTATGAAACCAATATGTCAGCAGGACAGCTAGCCTACACGGGCGTAACTCAAATGTGCGTGTGCGCGTGGGTGGGTGTAACTCAAATCACAGCGGTTCTGTCAGGGCTCCCCAACTGTTCGTTAAACTGCCAACGGATACACAGAAAACATCAGATCTCCAGTGTGTGTGTGTGTGTATGTTTCAACCACATTTACGTCCCAAATGGCACCCTGTTCCCTTCTTAGTGCACTATATAGATAATAGGGTGCCATTTGGAACACAACCATATCTCTGTTACATAGCCCTCTCCTGGGCTTTATCTGCTGTTATTCACCCTCCACACACAGCTACACAGACACCCATCAACGCACACATACATCACAGATATTGAAGACACTCCAAACGAGTGCAGACCTGGGTCAAAACCAATGTATTTCTCCAATACTTGAAATTATTTGAGGTGTGCTTGATTTAGCTTGGAGTTTGCACTTTTGGGACTATTCCATTGGTTTCATTATACCGAGTGAACTAAATGATCATTTGATCAACTAAATCAAATGAATCAAGCATAGCTCAAGTATTTCAAATCAAATCAAATGTTATTTGTCACATGCGCCGAATACAACAGGTGTAGACTTTGTTGTGCTTGCTACTTTGAAATGCTTGCTTACGAGCCCTTTCCAATTATGCAGTTCAAAAATTATAATAAAATGAAGAGCAGGAATAAAATACACAAGAATGGAGCTATATACAGGAAATAACAGTACCATATCAATGTGGAGCAATATACAGGAAGTAACAGTACCAGATCAATGTGCAGCTACACAGGGAGTAACAGTACCAGATAAATGTGCAGCTGTATACAGGGAGAACCAGTACCAGGTCAATGTGGAGCTATATACAGGGAGTACCAGTACCAGATCAATGTGGAGCTATATACAGGGAGGGAGTATCAGTACCAGGTCAATGTGGAGCTATATACAGGGAGTACCAGTACCAGGCCAATGTGGAGCTATATACAGAGAGTACCAGTACCAGGTCAATGTGGAGCTATATACAGGGAGGGAGTATCAGTACCAGATCAATGTGCAGCTATATACAGGGAGTACCAGTACCATGTCAACGTGGAGCTACATACAGGGAGCGAGTATCAGTACCAGGTCAATGTGGAGCTATATACAGGGAGTACCAGTACCAGATCAATGTGCAAAGGTATTTGAGATATATATGCACATAGGCATGGCAAAGTGACTAGGCATCAGGATAGATAATAATATTAAGATTAAAATAAAGAACAGAGTAGCAGCAGCATATGATGTATATGTGTGTGCATGTGTGTGTATGTGTGTTTTTGTTGTGTGAGTATGCGTGTGTGTGTGTATGTAGTGTATGTGAATGTGTGTGGGTTTTGTGTGAGAGTGTCAGTGTAGTGTGTATGAGAGAGTGTGTGTATAAATAGTCTTGTGAGTGTGCATAGAGTCAGTGCAAGATAGGGTCAGCCAGTCAAGATGCTCTCGATGGTGCAGCTGTAGATAGACAGACAGACAGACAGACAGACAGACAGACAGACAGACAGACAGACAGACAGACAGACAGACAGACAGACAGACAGACAGACAGACAGACAGACAGACAGACAGACAGACAGACAGACAGACAGACAGACAGACAGACAGACAGACAGACAGACAGACAGACAGACAGACAGACAGACAGACAGACAGACAGACAGACAGACAGACAGACAGACAGATAGATAGATAGATAGATAGATAGATAGATAGATAGATGCCAGAACGAAAATACACAAAAGACAGATACACGATACATAGAGAGGCAGTATGAAAAAGTATCAAAATACAAGAAGTCTGGAGTGCAAAAAAGCAATAAAAAGACATTGCATATTATGGGTGGATGGCTGAATATGTACATTATACATTGGTGGATGGTGCATGGTTAACTATACTATACAGGTTGATGGCAGAGAAATACTTAAATAGCTAAAAGTGCGTATGATATAAGTGAGGGTAATAATAGTTTAGTTAATATACAGACTGGTTAAATGAACAGGTAAGTGAATATTTTGCATGCTTAAATTAACTGTACAGGTAAATATACAGTTATATTTACAGGTAAGAGAATATTTGCATGGTTACATGAACTGTACAGGTAAATGACAGGAAGAGATACTTAAATAGCTAAATGTGTGTATGATATAATTTAGTAATAATAGTAATTCCCTTAAAATACAGTCCTTAGTGCGCAGGGTTTAATTACAGATAAATGCACGTATTTCACATTCGATATACTAAAAGCAATGAAAAAATAAAAAACTGACAGGATACTAATATGCATTCCTGAGTGAATGACTAGGTAAGTTAAGTCAAATAATTACTTACAATATTGAACGTGATATGATATAACAACTGTACATGAATATGTATATACAGACCTGAATGAATAAATAAGTCCTGAGTGAATGAGTGATGAGTTACTCACGGATGGATGCATAATTGTTAAACTAGGTCCTAACACCCCAACAGTTCCAGGTCTATGCTGACGACGGCACGGCACCCCGGTGAGGCATTAAATAGTCTAATAGCTGCCGGCAGGAAGGACCTCCTGTAGCGCTCTCTGGCACACCGTGGTGGGATCAGTCTGTGACTGAAGGTGCTCCTCTGCATCATAACCATGGCACATGAAGGGGGACAGGATCGTTCCCTGTGTTGCTCACTGCCCGTTCTGACACACAGCTCTGTAGTCACACAAATTGTGGCCTACCGGTCTGGTAGTCCGTGACCCAGGAGATTAAGGGTGCTTCCACTTTCATCCTCTTCATCATCTCACCCAGTAGCAGGGGCTGAATGGTGTTGAAGGCACTGGAGAAATCAAAAAACATAACCCTCACAGTGCTACCTGCGTTGTCCAGGTGAGAGTAGGCCCTCTGCAGAAGGTAGATGATTGTATCATCCACCCCGATGTTGTGCTGATATGCGAACTGCAGGGGGTCCAATGATGTACACACCAGGGGTCTGAGGTGAGCGAGGACTAACCTTTCCAGGGACTTCATGATGTGGGATGTTAGCGCTACAGGTCTGATGTCATTCAGGACAGTGCGGTGCGCCTTCTTGGGCACTGGGACGAGGCACAATGTTTTCCACAGCACAGGGACCCTTTCTAGGCTCAGGCTAAGGTTGAAGAGGCGCTGGAGTATTCCACACAGTTGGTCAGCACAGACTCTAAGCACCCTTGGGCTGATGCCATCAGGGCCCGCCGCTTTCCACTGATGTAGTCTCTCCAGCTCTCTCTTCACTTGGTTGGTGGTGAAAGCCAGCCCAGGTGGGGAGGTAGGGGGAAGGGGGGTGTTGAGGATCAGTCCAGAGGGAGCAGGGGCGGAGGTGGGGGTCGCTGATTGTCTCAACAGAGGTGCTGTGAGCAGAGTGGGGGTGGGATAGCCGCGAGGGTGTGTGGCCTGGGGAGCTGGAGGGGAGGTGGACAGGGCCAGTATCGAACCTGTTAAAAAATTGGTTCAGCTCATTGGCTCTGTCCTGGGTCCCCTCCGTCTGCCCACTGTTTGACTTTTTGAAGCCAGTGATATTTCTCATTCCCTTCCACACCACTCTCACCTGGCTCTGCCTCACTTGTCCTCCATCTTCTCCTTATACCCTCTCTTCCCCTCAGCAATCTGCAACTTCAACTCCCTCTGGACGCATTTCAATTTGTCCTTGTCCCCCTCCTTGAAGGCCCTCTTCTTCTCATTCAGCAGGGCCTTCAGGTCGCTGGTGACCCAGGGTTTATTATTTGGAAAACAGCGTACCTTCCTTGTGGGTACAGTGTTGTCTACTCAAAAATGTATGTAGTCCGTTATACAGTACGTAAGTCCATCGATGTCCTCCCCATGAGCCTCACAGAGCACATCCCAGTCTGTTGTTTCAAAACAGTCCTGTAGGGCCTCATTCGCCTCTGGAGACTTATGGTCCTAGTGGTCGCAGGCTGCTGTTGGACCATAGGCCTGTAGAGTGGGGTGAGGTGGACAAGGTTGTGATCCGATCTACTGAGGGGAGGGAGTGCAGTGGAGTTGTATGCATCCTTCACATTAGCATATAACAAGTCCAGAGTTTTATTATTCCTGGTTGGGCACTTCACAAACTGTTTGAACGTGGGCAGCGTTGAAGAGAGAGATGCATGGTTAAAATCCCCCGAAATGGCAAAGAAAGCACTGGGATGCGCTGTCTGTAACCTCGCGATAACAGAGTGGATGACATCACATGCTGTGTTTGCGTCAGCGGAGGGCGGGATGTAAACAATAACAGCAATGGCCACCGTGAATTCCCTCGGCAAATAGTAGGGTCTTAGGCTAACGGCTAACAGTTCAATGTCCGGGCTACAAAACTCTTCCTTAAGAGTAATATGGCTCGGATTACACCATCTGTTGTTAACTAATATAGCCAGCCCCCCTCCCTTACTCTTACCGGAAGAAACGCTATCCCTGTCTGCTCCGATGGTCCGGAAACCGTCGATAGTGACGTTCTCTATGGGGATGTTATCATTCAGCCATGTCTCAGAAAAACACAATAGGCTCGCTTCCCGGTATACAGTTTGTCCATGAATCAAACCCTGAAGCTCGTCCATCTTGTTATGCAGCGATCTCACGTTGCCCATAATGATAGAGGGTATAGCTGGCTTGTACTTCCTTAGCTTTGCCTTACACTTCAATCTCGCCCTGTGTCCACACCGTCGCCTTTTCAACTCGTCCGGAATATCAAACTTTTCCCTGGGAAGCAGCAGCGCTGCGTGTGCTAAATCCAGGAGCTGGGCTCGGTTGTAAATAATTGAGGTCTCGCGTGTATGTTTGGCGCTGAGAAAAATAAAAAGTGCCTCAGTGATAAAAAGGATCATTAAAACCTTTGTAAAACAGTAGCACTCCATAATCCTGAACTATTATAGTTCAACTGTTGCAAAAAAACAACTCACGAAAAACATACTAAAACAACAATTTACGCACAAACAATGGGAGCTGCTTAACAGTCGACCACGCAGGGCGGCGCCAATCCATAAAGGCCTGTAGAACTTTTTGAGGATCCGAGGGCCCATGCCAAATCTTTTCAGCCTCCTGAGGGGAGGCAGAAAATTCTCTCAACCTGCTCCACTACAGTCCTGTCGATGTGGATAGGGGCGTGCTCTCCCTTCTTTCTCCTGTAGTCCTGTAGTCCACGGTCATCTCCTTGGTCTTACTGACGTTGAGGGAGAGGTTGTTGTCCTGGAACCACACGGCACTCTGACCTCCTCCCTGTAGGCTGACCTCCTCCCTGTAGGCTGTCTCATCGCCGCCGGTGATCAGGCATACCACCATCGTGTCGTCATCAAACTTGGTGATGGTGTTGGAGTCGTGCGTGGCCATGCAGTCGTGGGTGAACACATTTGTGTCATCTTGTTGAAACAGCTTTGAATGCATAATCAAAGTGGCTAGTGATTTCAACGGCAAGGTTTGGACAAGAAAAAGTTGTTTGATGGGAAGAATATATCATAGTTTATACTTTCCCCTCTCGGTTTTCAAATATTTTCCTGTTCTCCTCCCCCCAGAGAGGGCTGCCCTAGTGGGGTCTTGGTTAGTGTGGGTCAACAAAGTCCTGGTTGGTTGGTGTGGTTGAGAAGGAGGGGGCTCCGATAGAAAACAGAGAATGACACAGCTGAGTGGAGCTGCGGAGAGACACAGGAAGGGGCTCTGTGATAAGTCTTCCTGTGGTGTGTGTGTGTGGGCTGTGTGTGTGAGGAGGGTGGGCTGTGTGAGGCATGTGTGTGTTTGTGTGTGTGTGTATGTGAGTGTGTATGTGAGTCCATGCATGTGTTTTTATGTGTGTACTGCAATGATATTCCTCACCTCTCTGTCCCCGTTTCCTTCTCTGGTTTGATGAAAGAGGAAACGCTGGTGGCATTGTCATAGGACTGGTCCTCCAGGGGAAGCTACAGCTCTCTCCTCTCTCCTCTCCTATCTCCTCTCTCCTCTCCTATCTCCTCTCTCTCCTCTCCTCTCTCCTCTCTCCTCTCCTATCTCCTCTCTCCTCTCCTATCGCCTATCTCCTCTCTCCTCTCCTATCTCCTCTCTCCTCTCTCCTCTCCTATCTCCTCTCTCCTCTCCTATCTCCTCTCTCCTCTCCTATCTGCTCTCTCCTCTCCTATCTCCTCTCTCCTCTTCCTCTCTGCCTGCTGTCACAGGGCAACGAGGTGTTATGTCAACAGGCTTTTATTTGGAGAATGAGGTCGCTCCCTGAGTTATGGCCAGAATGAACCCTTCACTGGGGCCTGGCTGCCTGGCTTCCCCCCTCTGGTGCACAGCCAAGATGTCTTCCACTTGCGTTTATGATTTGTTTGGTGGCTTCAATCGCCAGCTCCGCCTCTGATGTTTCCCTAATGAAAATGATGCATTGATCGACGTCCAATCCGTACAGAGATTAACACATGGAAAATGTATTTGCTGGAATTTTGTGCAAAAGCCAAAACGCTGAACCACTATGCGTCATCCAGTACCCTCCCCCCAGCTCCCCCCTCTTCCCCCTCTCCCCTCCCTGGCCAATGCCCTCAAGCTATGTGCCCTATTCTACACACTGGCATCATCCCACTCCTACACCTAGCATTCTATTCTCATGACCAGCACATAGAGAGGGTGGTGAGTACGACCCAGTACATCACTGGGGCCGAGCACCCTGCCATCCAGGACCTCTATACCAGGCGGTGTCAGTGGAAGGCCCAAAAAATGGTCAACCACACGCTCACAGATACTCTACCCACACACTCACACATACTTACACTGACATCCCAACACACACATACACACACACACTAAATACGGCCACAAACATAACACGCACTAACATGCATGCCGACGCCACACACACTTACACACACACACACACACACTTTCACACTCACCACATACACTGCTGCTACTGTCCTGTTGCCTAGTCACTTTACCCCTACCTATATGTACATAGCTACCTCAATTACCTCGTACCCCTGCACATCGACTCAGTACGGGTACTCCCTGTATATAACCATGTTATTTTGACTCGTTATTGTTATTCGTTATTCACAGTGTATTTATTCCGCGTGTCACTATTTCCATTTTTGTATTAGATTTTGTAACTTCATCTTTAACTATTGTTGGAAAAGGACCCATAAGTAACCATTTCACTGTTAGGCAACACCTGTTGTTTACGAAGCATGTGACAAATAACATTTGATTTGGTTTTATTTAGATTGGCTGGGCAGAGAGGGCAACATTTTTTAAATGTGGGCAATGCAGTGCCACTGTAAACTGTGAAATGGTTGGCATCACATTTTTAGTCTAACATGACATCTGTAGTATTTGAGATCAGTTAGTGTTAGGGTTTGGGGTCAATTCCATTTGAATTCAGTCAGTTCAGGGAATTTTGAATTCAAGTAATTTGCCATGCAGACTTTTCAACTGATGAATTGAATAGAAATTATCCTCACATTTTGAAATGGAATTGACCTCAATCCTGGTTGGTATAGCTATGATGCTTATTGAATTGACCTCAACCCTAGTTGGTATAGCTTTGATGCTTATTGAATTGACCTCAATCCTGGTTGGTATAGCTATGATGCTTATTGAATTGACCTCAACCCTAGTTGGTATAGCTTTGATGCTTATTGAATTGACCTCAACCCTAGTTGGTATAGCTTTGATGCTTATTGAATTGACCTCAACCCTAGTTGGTATAGCTTTGATGCTAATGTTTCAAATGCTTTTCTGTCTTCTTATGATGCGTCTGAGAGGATGCCTCGGAACATTCCGTGACGTAAGCGCTGAACATACATCAACTGAAGCGCAGAATCAGAGACCTCCAACCCACCTCATCCAAGTCCATTATCCCACAGAGCTATGTTATCTGCTGTAACAACCACTATCTCTCTATGCGTCACAAATTGCACCCTATTCCTATATAGTGCACAGCTTTTGACCTGGGCCCATTGGGCTCTGTACAAAAGTAGTGCACTATGTAGGGAGTAGGGTGCCATTTGGAAAGCAGCCAATCTCTCTCTGGCTATTTTCAGAGGCAGCAAATGCTGCCTGGTCGGATCTGCTGTCGGAGAGAAATAAAGTATGAATCAGCAACAGAGGAAGCTATGCACTGAGTATAGCAAACATTAGGAAAACCTTCCTAATATCGAGTTGCATCCCCTCCTTTTGCCCTCAGAACAGCTTCAATTCATAAATGTCATGGACTCTACAAGGTATCAAAAGCGTTCCACGGGGATGCTGGCCCATGTTGACTCCAATGCTTCCCACAGCTGTTTCAAGTTGGCTGGATGTTGACCATTCTCTATACGTACGGGAAACTGTTGAGCATGAAAAACCCAGCAGCGTTGCAGTTCTTGACACAAACCGGTATGTCTGTCACCTACTATAATACCCCGTTTAAAGGCACTTAAATCTTTTGTTTTGCCCATTCACCCTCTGAATGGCACACATACACGATCCATGTCTCAATTGTCTCAAGGCTGAAAAATCCTTCTTTAAAGCTGCAATATGTAACCTTTTGGGCGACCCGATCAAATTCACATAGAATGTGTGTTATAGAGCTTTCATTCTCATTGAACGCAAGTTTAAGAAGTGGTAAATCTGTTCTATGTGGGCTATTGCTATGTTTCCCGTTTTTTACATTAATTTTTGCGAATTTTTCTTTCGGTTTTGTACACCAGCTTCAAACAGATGAAAATACAATATTTTTGTTTATGGAAAATATGTTTCACAGTTGGTAAGATGGCACAATGATTCAATGACACTATACTTGCTTGTTTTGTCACATAAACTGAAATTAGCAACCAGGAAGCGGCAGACCTGTTTGCTGTTGTATTGTCTGGATAGGAGAGGTGGGGAGCTGGCCTGCATCATCAAATATACATTATATGTAATTGCATGACTCTGCGCTTCATCTACACTGATTTGAAGTATATTTAATAAGTGACATCAATAAGGGATCATAGCTTTCACCTGGATTCACCTGGTCAGTCTATGTCATGGAAAAAGCAGGTGTTCTGAATGTGTTGTATACTCAGTGTATATACACACATTCCAGTGCCATGATCACTATTTGAGCAAAAGTCATATTATCCCGGCTGGATAAAGAGAGCTCTGTGTGTCGGATCAATGGGCTTCATGTGTTTTTGATCAACACTGACTCTGATGCTTGTCTTGGCCTTTTCTCATCTTTGATATCTGTCTCACTGATCATCTATCATCCTATTCAGAGCTAGATAGATGAAGATAGGAATAGTTTATTGGTTTGGTTTAGTTTATTAGGGTCCCAGCAGCTACTCTTCCTCAATAATAGTAGAGTTGAACCTCTTATGACCAAATCTTTACCATGCAGGCGAAGACGTCTCCAAACATCATGGTATCTGTTCAACCTAATATGGGATGTGACCACATGAAGCATTAATAAGTTCTATTCTCAACACCTCTGATGTTGATCATACTGTATGTTTGGCCTGAGCTTGTATACACATACATGCACACCACACCACACACACACTCACACTCACACTCACACTCACACTCACACTCACACACAAACACACACCACCTCAGATTACTTTGTTTTGTCTGTTATGTTATGGGAGTGATTAGGGCAGCCATTTGTCAGAGGGTCCTACTGACTGCTGATTTGTATACCACTGTGAAGTGATCCTGGGCACATTACGTCACACCAGAAGATAAATGGCTAACCTTGGCAAATTTACATGGATGTTGCATTGATGTTGATTAATGTGCACTGTCCCTATAAATAAATAAAATAAATAACTGTACATGATTGTTTTTCTTCTAGTGATAAACCTTTAAAGAGTCCAATGCTGTCACTACTGGCAGGGTTGCTTGTGTATAATGGCGAACTCCTTCCTAACGGTTGCATAAACTTTGTTGTTGAAAAATAAGATGCTTCAATTACAGATTTCTGGCATTCGACAACGGAGCAAAAGCAGAGATCCCTCCAAAAATTCAAGTGGAAGTGTTCATTTTTCTCTGTCTTACTGTGGTGATTGTGTAAACAGTTTTGTTTTAATGATTCTGTTTGCTGTTGTATTGGTTGGATAGAAGAGGTGGGGAGCTGGCCTGCATCATCATTGCATGGCTCTGCATAGCGCGGTTGGAAAACAGTTAGTCTGGCCCCTAGTGTGGGTACACCCATTTTCCTAACGTGTGCGTGTGTTTATGTGTGTGTGTGTGTGTGTGTGTGTGTGTGTGTGTGTGTGTGTGTGTGTGTGTGTGTTGATGTTTGTGTTGATGTGTGTGTATTTGTGTGTGTGTGTGTTTATGTGTGTGTTGATGTGTGTGTGTGTGTGTGTTTTGTGTGTGTGTTTGTGTGTGTGTGTGCATATGTGTGTGTTTTCGTGTGTGCACACGCTCCTTTTGTTATTACCATAACCTCCTACCTACAATAATATACACAGAGATTTGATGTTTTATGTACCTTAAAGTAGTTTGGCTACTCTTCGTTGGCAAGACAACCAGTAGTTGACTAAAGTAGAAAGCTGACTGGCACCAAAGGCTGTTATGATGTAGCCCAGTGAAGCCCACCACTGATTAGGCAATTTTGTGCAATCATGTGACATGCCTGGATTCTAACCTTTATTTAAAGATTTTTCATCAAACTCTCCCCTTTTATTTTCATGTCACATAGTCCAGCAGCATCCTCAGACAATTGCTTTTATTTTTGTTGTAATTCTCTTATTTCACATGATTGCACAAAACACAGGGTCCTACGATGATGATGTATAGGCAGTAAAGGCACACAAGGGGACGTAGCTATATACTGTAGATGTCCTGTAGCTGTCCCTGGGGGTGACGTTCCTGTAGGACTCTATCCTAGTTATACTGTACTATCTGTTCACCGCTGGGAGTCTCTCTCTCTCTCTCTCTCTCTCTCTCTCTCTCTCTCTATCTTTGTCTCTGTCTCTCTCTTTCTGTGTATCTCTCTCTCTCTCTTTCTCTTATTTTTATATGGACAGACGATTTGATACGGATAGAAGGTAAACATTCCATCTATTTTCTGTAGCAGTTTGAGATGTTTGATTCTGGTGGTGTGAGTTTGTTTGCCTGTCTGGTTGACAAGCCAGGGGATAGATAGGGTGTAGCATAGTCCCTAACTGTGTATTCTAAATTGCACCTTATTCCCTATATAGTGCACTACTTTTGACCAGACCCCTATGGGCCCAGGTCAAAAGTAGTGCACTATATATGGAATATGGTTCAATTTGGGACACACCCTGAGAGGAGATAGAGCCAGAGAAAGCACACACAGTGAGAGCAACTTCCTCCAAAAGGAAATCATAGTTAAAAGAATGATAAAAGTTGGGTTTCCTGCCTCCCGGTACAGCTGGTTTGGGCTCTGTACAGGAATCCCAGTCTTCCTCTGTGTGTGTGTGTGTATGTGGGGGTATGTTTGTGCGTGTCTCCCAGTCTTCCTCTGGGTATGGCTGAGACAACAGTCCATCTGTCCACTTCCTGCTGCCTAACAGTCTAGCTCTATCTCAATTTGTCTTTCCACGATTCCTTTTCACAACCGTATTAAGCTGACTTAGTGGGAGAGAGCAGAAGCTATACTGTTCTTTACTGTATTCTCTCCCCAAAGACATGCCAAGGATTTTCAAATGAAGTTAGGTATTACCCCGAGATGATTATTTTTCCATAAACTTTTATTTGGATAAAAACTTTCATATACCGCACTGTAATCAATATGAAAGCCCGCTCTCAGTCGTTGTGCTAGGGCTGTGTCCCAAATGGCACCCTCTATTGTGCCTTACTTTTTACCAGGGCCCATAGGGAATAGGGTGCCATTTTATATTCATAGACAAACAATAGACCTGGCCTTTCACAAATAGGACGCTTAACATAGGAGCAGTAGTTTTTAGACTACGACCACAGAAAGCTGAAGGCTCATGTAACAGAAGTTTAAGTCTTTGTTGTGTTGTCAAAGAATTCATTTTCAGTGGAGTTCATTTCCACAACTAAGCTATGCCATTCTTTTCTGATCAAACCCAAGACAATGCATGTTTTAGACTACATCCACGCTGTGGAACGTTCATGTAGGATCAGCATACTAACAGCCAAATATACGGTATATATTGTCAAAAGAGATTTCTGGTTGGCTTTTTTCAAGTCCACATCATTTATCTCTGATCAAAGACTAGATAACGCCAGATGTTTTTCTGGACATGGCCGTGGCGTGTTAATGTATAGGCTCAGCATACCCAAGAAAATACATGTACGGGAGGAATGTTCACACACGCAGAAAATTAACATTCCAGGTAATGTGTGGAGAGGGAGGGGTCACAGGGCAGGGTTAGAGGTCAGGGGTCAGGTGATAACAGCAACACGATGTCCTGTCAACAGGAGCAGGTCAAGGATAGCACCTTATTTCCATGACTTTACTTACATTTGTTGAACTTCACTTTAAACTTGTCTTGTCTTGTCTTGAAATTACTTGACTTGACTTGTACAAGTACACACGGTATATCCCAACATTACTGTATGTTGATTTACTGTAGACAAACTTTTATTTGGGGTGTATTGATGTATAACTGCTTGACTTTGTGTGTGTGTGTGTGTTTCAGGGTTTTAATGTAGATTTAAGGTTCATATATTATATTATTTATACAGTGTATATATACTGTATATACAGTCATGTGAAAAAGTAAATACACCCCCTGGAAAGTTTTTTTTTACATATTTGGACAGATGGATATGTAATCTTCACTTCAATGCTATTGACAGATAAAGGATACACAATTTAACAAATCACACAAAAAATAAAAAACTTTGAAAATGTTATGCAATTAAAATAAACAAAAATGCCTTTTCCATATGGGGAAAAAGTTAGTACACCCCTACCTTTACCATCACATAAAATGGCTAAAATTATAATTAGGTGTAACAAAACAAGTGCAAATGATTAGAAAACATTAGAGAGAAACCTAGGAGGGTCCAGCCTTCCATAAAGATAAGAAAATTGGTCTGGTTTGGTCTTAACCATATGGGTAAAGTCAGGTGTGTCTTGGTATTCTTTTTTGAGAGCAGAGGCTCTTCCTTCCTGACCTCCCATGTAGGCCAAGTTTGTGCAGTCTCTTTCTGACAGTTGACCCATGCACTTAGACATTGATTGTGGCAAGAGAGGCCTGTAGATCCCTTGATGTTACCCTGGGGTTCTTAGAGACTTTTGGTCAGCTCTTGGGCTGACTTTGGTGGGACGACCTGTCCTAGGTAATTTGCCAGTGGTCTGGAATTTTCGTCGGACAGTGGAATGATGTACTTCGAATTGCTTGGAAATGGATTTGTAACCCCTCCCAGACTCATGGGCATCAATAAGCTTTCTTCCCGAGGGCCTCGGGTAGGTCTTTTGCTCTTTGAATGATGTGTTGCCACACACCCATATGGTTAAGACCAAACCAGACCAATGTTCTTATCTTTCCAGGGGGCGTACTTACTTTTTCACATGACTGTACGTTATGCAATGTATTTATTCTTCTGCAAAAAAGTATAATGCAGTGCATGAGAAGTAGTTTGAATTCAAAACAGATTGCCTTCAAAATTGAGAAGTGGCCTGAGATGTGACAGGACATCTCAATGACATCTGCACCAGCATGCTGTATTAACTAGCATTCTCTCTCTCTCTCTCTCTCTCTCTCTCTCTCTCTCTCTCTCTCTCTCTCTCTCTCTCTCTCTCTCTCTCTCTCTCTCTCTCTCTCTCTCTCTCTCTCTCTCTCTCTCTCTCTCTCTCTCTCTCTCTCTCTCTCTCTCTCAATTCACTTCAATTCAAGTCAATAAACTTGGGGTTGGCGGGGAGGTGCAATGCACTCTGGAAAACTTCCTTCCAGTCGCTCAGAGTGCTCCGACTGCTCTGTCTCTGGCCGGCTGGGGCTCGGGTAAAAGTGTGAGTTTTGGGGGGCGAACGAGAGAAAGAAAGTGAGAGAGGCAGGGAGAGATCACCGAAGGTCATATTTAGGTGAGAATGATCAACACAGTGTTTAGCATATTTAGAGTTTCTGTAATACACATGATTCACATTCTTGTAAATTCAGTGGCCTAATTTAGACACTCAAGGTGGGGGTTGATCGTCACAATACTTTTTATTTTATTTTTTTATTTCACCTTTATTTAACCAGGTAGGCCAGTTGAGAACAAATTCTCATTTACAACTGCGACCTGGCCAAGACAAAGCAAAGCAGTGCGACAAAAAAACAACACAGAGTTACACATGAGAATAAAACAAACGTACAGTCAATAACACAATAGAGAATCTATATACAGAGTGTGCAAATGTAGTGCAAAATGCAGTAAGGTTAGGAAGGTAGGACAATAAATAGGCCATAGTGGCGAAATAAATTACAGATTAGAATTAACACTGGAGTGATAGATGTGCAAATGATGATGTGCAAATAGAGATACTGGAGTGCAAAATTAGCTAAAATAATAAATATGGGTATGAGGTAGTGGAGTGGGCTATTTACAGAAGGGTATTTGATGCTGAATGTTATGGATAGACAGCTTTCTCCTTACACATTTCAGCCAGCCACTAGACTGCCACTATTGCCTCTAGACTACCTCTGTCACACAGCAGAGTACTGTGCAGTTTATCAGTGGATAATTTGGTTGCAGAATTATAAGAGCAATTTTTGTAAACACACAGATAGTTCGTTTAAAATGACAAATGGACTTTAACATATTCAGAAGACAATACAAAAGCCATTTCCAAAGCACAAGTAAAAACACTCTCTATGAGAACAGCAACAGTCCCCCAAAACACTGTAATTCAGGATTGTGTCAGGATTAGGGAATTTGGAAATCTGAGAATGTGGGAAACTGGGAAGAGGGTTTGGCAAACAGGGAACTTGACTGGAGAGAAGTCTCTGCAGCTGTCTGGGGCAGGGCTTGTTACTAAGGAGAAAAGCATGGTGCACACACACCAACAATGAACACTTGTGGTAGTCTCTTAGTATGTTTTACTGTGAAACTACTAGCAGACTTGTCTTAGTTGTTGTGTATCAGCTGACCAAGAATGTAGGCATTCTCTGAATGGTTGAGGGTCTTATAGGGGACTTGTGAAACTCCATGTGGAAACGTTATTATTGTAGGAATCAACTCTGAAGTGACTCTCTCTCTTTACTATTTGCAACCTACTTTTAAATGTTAATATTCCACATGTCAGAGTGTCATCCCAGCTAGCCTGGTCCCAGATCGGTTTGATCTATCTGGCCAACTCCTACGGTCATTGTTTGGTGTAAAACAAACTGATCTGGGACCAGGCTATAATCAAACACCCCTAAAGCATTTCTGATCCTGTCTGTCCAGAGGGCTATCAGCTGTCTTAATAACATTAGAACACAATACATTCAATACATTCATACCAGAGTCCCACACACCACCCCACCCCACCCCCGACCCCTAACCATAGCCAAATAACAAACAGATCAGCAACTCATCAATTCAGATTTGAAAATATTTATATTATGTCAAGAACAACATTATTCAATGGAATTTAGGCTCTTTCTAGACCAACAGATATCCATATACAGCGGGTGAAATAAGTATTGAACACGTCACCATTTTTCTCAGTAAATATATTTCCAAAGGTGCTATTGACATGAAATGTTCACCAGATGTTGGTAACAACCCAAATAATCCATACATACAAAGAAACCAAAACAAATAAGTTCAGAAATTAAGTTATTTGTAATAATGTGAAATGACACAGGGAAAAAGTATTGAACACACTTACTGATATTTATTTAATACTTTGTACAAAAGCCTTTGTTGGTAATGACAGCTTCAAGACGCCTCCTATGTGGAGAAACTAGTCGCATGCATTGCTCTGGTGTGATTTTGGCCCATTCTTCCACACAAACCGTGAATGTGAAATGACACAGGGAAAAAGTATTGAACACATGAAGAAAGGGAGGTGCAAAAAGGCATGGAAAGCCAAGACAACAGCTGAAAACTATCAGTAATTAAAAAGCAATCCAGCCCCCTGTCAGTGCAAATTAATATCAGCTGGTTCAGTCCCAACTGATGGCCTACAAAATGGTCTCATTGCCAAGGTGTCACACAAGACACATCTCATGATGGGTAAAAGCAAAGAGCTGTCTCAAGACCTTCGCAACCTAATTGTTACAAAACATAATGATGGCATTGGTTATAGGCGCATTTCTAAGCTTCTGAATGTTCCAGTGAGCACTGTTGGGGCCATAATACGGAAGTGGAAAGACAATCATTTCTCCATAAATTTGCCTCGACCAGGTGCTCCTCACAAGATTTCTGACAGAGGAGTGAAAAGAATAATCAGAAGAGTTGTCCAAGAGCCAAGGAGCACTTGTGGAGAGCTTCAAAAAGACCTGCAATTAGGTACAGTTGTCTCAAAGAAAACAGTAAGTAATGCACTCCACCGCCATGGCCTGTATGCACGCTTACCACGCAAGACTCCATTGCTGAAAAAAAAGCATGTTGAAGCTCGTTTAAAGTTTGCTGCACAACATTTGGAAAAGCCAGTGAAATACTGGGAGAATGTAGTGTGGTCGGATGAGAGCAAAATTGAACTGTTTGGATGTCATAATACACACCATGTTTGGAGGAGAAATGGCACTGCACATCACCCTAAAAACACCATACCAACAGGGAAGTTTGGAGGTGGGAACATCATGGTGTGGGGCTGCTTTTCAGCAAATGGTACTGGCAAACTTCACATAATTGAAGGAAGGATGAATGGGCAAATTTACAGAGACATTCTTGACAAAAATCTGCTGCCATCTACCAGGATGATAAAGCTGCTAGAATGGCCCAGCCAATCACCTGACTTAAATCTCATTGAAAATCTATGGAAAGAACTGAAGATCAAGATTCATAGAAGAGGCCCACGGTTTGTGTGGAAGAATGGGCCAAAATCACACCAGAGCAATGCATGTGACTAGTTTCTCCATACAGGAGGCGTCTTGAAGCTGTCATTACCAACAAAGGCTTTTGTACAAAGTATTAAATAAATATCAGTAAGTGTGTTCAATACTTTTTCCCTGTGTCATTTCACATTATTACAAATAACTTAATTTCTGAACTTATTTGTTTTGGTTTCTTTGTATGTATGGATTATTTGGGTTGTTACCAACATCTGGTGAACATTTCATGTCAATAGCACCTTTGGAAATATATTTACTGAGAAATGGGGACGTGTTCAATACATATTTCACCCGCTGTAATTTCTCTGGGCTTCTTATTGGTTGGCTTAGGATATGTAAAGAGTACCGTTTCTCATTTTGATTGGTCGGCTTACCTGTATAGTCAAATCAAATCAAAACAAGCTTTATTTATACAGCACATTTCAGACATGGAATGCAACGCAATGTGCTTTACAGGAAAAAACGATGAACATTAAAGCTGAAATATTTACTACACAAAAACATAAGATTAAAAAATTGATTGGTTGACTTACCTGTCTAGCGCCACAGAGGACCAGTCCCATTCCATGCTCTTCATTTGCTGTCTAGATCAGCTCAATAAAATGCAACACCTTAGTCATTCCTGACCTTCCTGGGTTAAGTCCCAAATGCCACCATTTTCCCTATATATAGTTCACTACTTTTGACCAGAGCCCTATGGCCCCTGGTCAAAAGTTGTGTACTATATAGGAAATAGGGTGCCATTTGGGACAGCCCTGCTGGAAAACCCCAATGAGAGGCTGTTTTACGAGATCTCCCCATCCCAATGCCTGAAAATAGACTAAACACAAACGGCATACTTCTCTAGGGCACTACAAAGTGTTTATTTTATACTCAACCTCCCCCTCCCCCCTACTGTTCTCAGAACATGACATAAAACAGATCTCGGAGAAGCTGTGGTGTAAAATCAGAAACACACACAGACACCATTCGCTAAGAGGAGGCCATGTTACTATTTGCGTCTCTGTTTGCGGATAGGAAAATGCACTTGTCCTGGTATTATTGCTGGAGTGGTTGTCTTCTGAAAGCCTATGGCTGTATCACAGTGTAATAGATAACAACAAACCCAGTTACAGTTAGATGTGGCCTTGTCTTTCATGAATTATCCCTGTATCCCAACAGTGAGTAATGTCAAAAGTCTGTCTTCCTTAAAATACAATATATGGACATGGTAATGCAATAGCATTGTCATGATTTTTGTGGGACTTTCTTGCTGAATTTTCAGCTGTTATCGTGACTGTTGTGTACGTTTCACCTCAGGATAAGAAAAACAACAAGCTGGCCCTGTCAGGCTCTGGCCATAGAGAAGCAAATAGGCTTCTCTATGTAGTTATGGTCAGAGTCTGACAGTGTCGTTCTTTTCTGTTTCTGTGTGGGGTTTGGGTTGGATCCCTAATTAGAGGCAGCTGCACCGCATTGTCTCTAATTAGGGATCCCATATATGTTGAGTCTGTCCTTCACTCTGGTGTGTTTCAGTTTTGTCTTTTGCCTCGTGTTTTTGGCTTGTTTAGTTCGTACAGTTAAGTTTTAGTATTAAAAGAAATGTCGAACTACTATCCCTGCGCTGCGTCTTGGTCTCTCCACATCCCATCTCGTGACAGAACGACCCACCAAAAGGAGACCAAGCAGCGCAAGAAAAAGGGGAAGCGACAACGGACCCAAAAGGAACAGCCTGGAGCCCAGACACCCCAAACGATTGTCGGAGAGGGGCTATGGGGGTGGTCGGGGGTAGACGGAGAGGAGCCCCGGCCACTGCACTCGTGGGGGATCCAGGAGGAGCCCCTACAGCCAAGGGAGCAGAGGTACGGAGAGGAGTCGGAAGAGGAGGACGACGACGTACTTCTGTTCCCTCTCTCGTGGGGACTCTTGGAGATCTCACGAGGAGGGGATTGGCGATGGAGTGAGGAAGATCGGGGCTGTCACAGCCCCCCAACGCCAGTTCCCAACCCAGTGCCTCCAGCCCCGGCCCGGAGCCAACAAAGGTCCGTCATGGCTGTGAGCACCACACCATCGGTGCGTGGCCAGAGCCCGGAGAGGCTGAAAAAGGGGAATCGCACGCCACTTCGTATGCCCACTGATCTGGATCGGGAGCGGCCAGAGGGCTTCGAGGAATACCCGGAGGAGGAGCAGACGAGGTGGTGGAGAGCCTGGAATGCTCTTCCTCTGGAGACGCAGATGGATCCGCTGGTCGTACAGGCGTTGGAGGACTTCAAGCGCCAGATGACTCTCGTGGCGAGGCGTATGGTTGGACCGGAACCTCCAGCGATGGTCAGCAACCCTGCACCTCCAGCGAAGGTCAGCCACCTTGCACCTCCAGCGAAGGTCAGCAACCCCGAACCTCCAGCGAAGGTCAGCAGCCCTGAACCTCCAGCGAAGGTCAGCAACCCTGAACCTCCAGCGAAGGTCAGCAACCCTGCACCTCCAGCGAAGGTCAGCAGCCCTGCACCTCCAGCGAAGGTCAGCAGCCCTGCACCTCCAGCGAAGGTCAGCAACCCTGAACCTCCAGCGAAGGTCAGCAACCCTGCACCTCCAGCGAAGGTCAACAACCCTGAACCTCCAGCGAAGGTCAGCAGCCCCGAACCTCCAGCGATGGTCAGCAGCCCCGAACCTCCAGCGAAGGTCAGCAGCCCCGAACCTCCAGCAAAGGTCAGCAGCCCCGAACCTCCAGCAAAGGTCAGCGTCCCTGAACCTCCAGCGAAGGTCAGCGCCCCTGATCCTCCAGCGAAGGTCAGCGCCCCTGATCCTCCAGCGAAGGTCAGCGCCCTGAACCTCCAGCGAAGGTCCACAGCCCGGAGCCTCCAGCCACAGCCCAAGGCCTGGAGCCTCCAGCACCAGGCTTCTCTATGTAGTTATGGTCAGAGTCTTTTCTGTTTCTGTGTGGGGTTTGGGTTGGATCCCTAATTAGAGGCAGCTGCACCGCATTGTCTCTAATTAGGGATCCCATATATGTTGAGTCTGTCCTTCACTCTGGTGTGGGTCGTTATCGATGTATGTCGCAGTCACGGTGAAGTAAGTGTGTTTCAGTTTTGTCTTTTGCCTCGTGTTTTTGGCTTGTTTAGTTCGTACAGTTAAGTTTTAGTATTAAAAGAAATGTCGAACTACTATCCCTGCGCTGCGTCTTGGTCTCTCCACATCCCATCTCGTGACAGGCCCTTAACGAACTGGCCATAAACAAGCAGGAAAACGTACATCCGGAGTCTGCTTTTCTACTTGCCAGCGATTTTAATTCTACATCATTAAGACACGTGATGCCCAACGTCCATCAACACGTCTCCCTCACCACTAGGGGCGATAAAGTCCTAGAACGCTGTTATTCCAACCACAAGCAACCACAAGCATACAAGGCCCTCCCTCGTTCGTCATTCGGCAACTCAGATCATGACTCCATACTCCTGCTTCCTGTTTACAAGCAGAAGCTCAAATAGAAAGTAACCGTGACTCGCTCCTTTGAGAAATGGTCACCACAATCAGAGATTATGCTACGGTACTGCTTTGCTAGCGATGATTGGGTTCAAGACCACCAGTAAAATCGACCAGCTTCATTAGGAAATGCATCGGTGATGTTGTCCCGATAGTGACGGTTTGCTACTTCCCCAATCAAAAGCCCTGGATTAAGACCAAGGTTGGCGTTTAGCAGACAACCCTGAGGCTATGGCCGAGGGCAGGAGGGCAGGAACAAGTACAATACGTTCTGCTATGACCTCTGCAGAGGTCCATTACTGATTACAAAGAAAGACCAGATTACAAAGAAAGACCTCTCTACCAGATGAACTCATTTTATGCACGCTTTGACAATAACAACATTGTGCCGGCTGTGAGGGCCGCCACCGAGCCAGAGGACTGGGTGATCTCGCTCCCTGAGATAGATGTGAGTAAAGTCTTTAATCAGGTAAATACCCCTAAGGCCACGGGGCCCAACGATAATCCACTGCACAGAACAGCTGGCAGGCATAGTCACTGTCATTTTTCAACCTCTCCTTGTCCCAAGTCTGTAATCCCCACATGTTTTAAGATGACCACCATCATTCCTATTAAGGCTTCATGCCACAATTACTACTGCACTCACATCTGTAATCATGAAGTGCTAGTTAAGAGGCTAGTTATGGCACACATCAACTCCATCATCCCAGACATCCTAGACCCACTCAATTTGCATACCGACTCAACAGATCCATAGACAACGCGCAATCTCAATTAAACTCCACACTGCCCTCACCCATCTACATAGAGGAATACCTATGTGAGAATGCTGTTCATTGACTACAGCTCAGCGTTCAACACCATTGTCCCCTCCAAGCTCGTCACCAAGCTAAGGACCCTGGGACTGAACACCACCCTCTGCAACTTGATCCTGGACTTCCTGACGAGCCGACCGCAAGTGGTGAGGGTAGGCAACATCGCCTCTGCCACACTGACCTTCAACACAGGGGCCCCACAGGGGTGTGTGCTTAGTCCCCTTCTGTACTCCCTGATTACCCACGACTGCATGGCCACCCATGACTCCAACACCATCATCAAGTTTGCTAACAACACGACGGTGGTAGGCCTGATCACCGGCGACGATGAGACAGCCTATAGGGAGGAGGTCAGTGACCTGTCAGTGTGGTGCAGGACAACAACCTCTCCCTTAATGTCAGTAAGACCAAGAAGCTGATTGTGGACTACAGGAAACGGCGGGGCAAGCACGCCCCTATCTACATCGATGGGGCTACACTGGAGCCAACCACCCAAGCCATAGACTGTTCTCTCTTCTCCAGCATTGCACCGGAGGTTCCGGAGCATCAAGTCTGACACCAACAGGCTCATGAACAACTTCTATCCCCAAGCCATAAGACTGCTAAATAGCTAACATAATTACTATGTGGACTGAGTTGAGCCTTATGTTTGCACTGTCTCTATGCACACGTTCTTACACACTCACGCACACTGACACTCCAAAACGCATACAAACACTCACTCCATCATTTTCTCACACACACATAATATGCACGTACTGACCCTACACACACGCACACCCACTCACATACAATCATCATATACGCTGCTGCTACTCTGTTTATCGTACATCCTGATGCCTAGTCACCTGATCCCTGTACATATCTACCTCTACCACTCCAATATCCCTGCACATTGTAAATATGGTACTGGAACTGACCCTGTGCATTATATAATATTCTTACTTACTTTATCGTGTTCTTCTTATTTCAATTTTTTTGTGTGTTTTTGTTATAACTTCTGTTTTTTTTTTGTGCTACATTAATATTGATTACTGCATGCTTGGGTTTAGAGATTGCAAGAAAGGCATTTCACTGTAATTGTGATTGTTATATAAAAAACTTGAAATGTATTTATGTGACCATCCCTTATAGGGCATGTAGACATACATGTAAGTCTCAGTAGTATTATTACAGTACATGTCTCTATGACCACTCCCATGAATGTCAACTAACTTATTTAGACATGGAACCCACCGGGGAGAGGTGTTATTGTAAGTAAGCTGCTTTTTATAGGGGAATTGAATACCGAGCTCATAGCTACTACAGCTAAAATAAAGGGCTCTCTGAACATGAAACCTATGTAAGAACAGCATGCTGACCCAGTTCAGAGTGGTAAGCCTATAGAAGACCTACAGGTTCAGACCGTGGGTGTGTGCGTGTCTGTGTCCGTGTGCGTGTGTGTGTGTATGTGTGTGTAAGTGAATAATAAGTTGAGCCTGTTCACTGTGGTAGGCCTGGAGGCCCAGACTAGGCATTTGGGTGACTATTGGGATGTTATACCATGCTTGGTGAGTGAGTGATATCAGTAACTAATAGGGACGCTATACCATGCATGGTGAGTGAGTGATATCAGTAACTAATAGGGATAGTTTGTACTCACCACTTCCAGTCCATAGACCTATAGTTTGTACTCACCACTTCCAGTCCATAGACCTATAGTTTGTACTCACCACTTCCAGTCCATAGACCTATAGTTTGTACTCACCACTTCCAGTCCATAGACCTTAGTTTGTACCGAGTTGGTTTGGAAGGGAGGTATTTTTGTCAGAATAGAATAAAGGATGAGAATATATGATAATATAATATAATTATGTGGATGTACTACATACTACAAAATAGCTTTATACATTGTAAGTACATCACAGTGTAAATGCACCAGGACGGTGCCATATAAAGAACTAGTGAAATGTACTATAAGCTCTATTATTACACATGGCCTCCTGAAAGTCGCAGTGAAATGCCAGCTTGTCACCAGGCTTGTATAAGGAGAGTGATTCATGTTAGTGGTCTGGGTTGCCTAATTGTAAACAAAATGTAATTGGTTTGTGATTTTTGGTGGTGGTCCTGTGTTGCTCAGTTGATAAGAACGTGGCTCTAGTAATGCCAGGCTTGTGAGTTCCATTCCTGCTGGGTTCACACACTAAAACTGTGACTGTAAGTCTATCTATTTTACATTCATGATAATTCTGATCTGTAGATTCAGATTTCTGACAATGAATGAGATCATTGATCGCAGTAGTCAATAAGTGTCAGTTAGCCTACTCTTTCAATGTACTTTACGACAGCAGTTTTTTTAAATTTTGTTCTGAAAATATGTTTCCTGAAATCTAGGCCATGTACATGCACAGACACCATTATGCAATGTACTTTATCTTAATAACATTTCCATTTGTTACTGGGACTAAACAGGATTTTATTGTCTGTAAATCAGAGAACATCGCCCACATCCAGAAGTGTGATTTACTGCCTGTTATGTTATTGAGCATTCAGTGTAGGTTTGCGTCCCAAATGGCACCCTATTCCCTGTGTAGTGCACTACTTTTGGCAAGAGCCCTATGGACCCTGGTCAAAAGTAGTGTACAGCATAGGGAAAAGGGTGCCATTTGGGACACAACCCTAAACAGAATTTTCAATAACAGAACAGGCAGTAAATCAAGTCCATATTGAGGTCTATGGTCTCTCCTCTACAACCATTGTTGTGAACTTGCTGTTTCAGCAGACAGGCCCTGGTTTATTGGACCATTACTTCAAATTGCATGACTGAGAAGAGGTTTGGAATTGTTTCATAAATATACACCCTTTGGTAAGGATCCAGTTTCTCTTCAAAAACTAAAAGTGCACTTGATGACCCGCAATATGTGTGTGTGTGGGTTTGTGCGTGCGTGCACACACAGTCTTATTTTTTATTATAAATGTTTAATTAAGATTGATTGGAAAGTTTAGCAGCCGAAGCACCAATCACCTCAAACAACATCAATCTTTTTAACTTTACCTTGACAACTGGCTTACTCATTCAAAGTTATGGTAATGGAAATAAACTGTTCAAGTTCTGTTTCTATGGTCACACACGGGAGCAAGTTTGGAAGGGTGTGTGCGTGTGTGTGTGTGTGTGTACATGTCTTACTATGCTTGTGATACCAAAAGTCCTCAAAGGAATAGTAAAGCAAGGACAATTCAGAGAAGTAAGGATATTTTGCAGGTCCTCACTTGTAAAACAGCTATTTTAGGCGTAGGGGTTAGAATTAGGGTTAGGGTTAGGAAAATAGGATTTCCAATTGTTGGTCCCCAAAAAGTCCTCACAAGTATAGTAAGACATAGTTGTGTGTGTGTGTACGCCTGCCTGCGTGCAGTGACTGTAGGTACTGATTGTCCAATGTTTATGTTTATATTTAGCCACACTGTACCGGATAAGAATGCTTTTCTCATCACTTATAGCTGCAACAGCTGCTTGTGGACTGAATAAGAAGCCACTCGTCAGCATCATCTCTGCATGCACTGTATACTGTATATTTTGTATATTTATGTATTGTACCAAATCTATTTGTGTGCAGGGGTTGACTTGGTATGTTGGAGGTCATTTTCAGCATTTGTCTCTTGTGTCTGTTCAGTCACGCATAGCATCAGGAGACATAATCAGACACAGAAACACACTTTGCCATGGCACAGTAATTATACCATACAGTTGAATGTCTTTTAGACAGCCTTATTTTGGGGCTGTATCTATATTTGGAGGCTGGAAGTTGGATGTGAGCCGGCTAAATTGGTCGGTAATCCATCACATGCTAACTTTGACTAGCAGTGAACTTGAAATGCCCAAGCAAGTCTCTGGCCAGCAGCAGTAGGCTACATTCTGGTAACTGGTGGTGGACCTTCAGTCTATGTTTTAATTTTACCTTTATTTTACTAGGCAAGTCAGTTAAGAACATATTCTTATTTTCAATGACGGCCTAGGAACAGTGGGTTAACTGCCTTGTTCAGGGGCAGAACGACAGATTTTTACCTTGTCAGCTCGGGGATTTGATCCAGCAACCTTTCGGTTATGGGCCCAACACTCTAACCACTGGGCTACCTGTGATTGTGAATGGTGTGAGATTTGTAATTCACACCTCAGAGATGCCTGGGGGTGTACAGTTTTACTCTGTGGCTCTCTTTTGTAAACTATTTGACATTACATTTGAGTTGTTGAACATACACTTTTATGCAAAGTGACTTACAGTCAGTGAGTGTATTGAAATAAAAAAAGGTTGATACAACAACCACATTTTATCGTCTCATGCAAAAACCTTCACAAATTTGTGTCGAATTTTACCACTACAATCTTAGTATAAGAGTCAAATTCAAGGTTACAAAAAAAATCCCATAACCACTCCGGAAAGGTATCACTCAGCAATAGAGAAACAAACCACATGATTAATACGCCACATCCCAAATGGCACCCTATTACCTAAATATTGCACTACCTAAATATTGCACTATCTAAATATTGCACTACCTAAATATTGCACTACCCCTATGGGTCCTGTAGTTCTAGGCTACTGTTACTACTGGACTATTATGATTAACGGTTCTACTATTACAAAAAATACCTATTGTGTAAAAGTGCAGGAAATATCTTCTTGTCCTGTGTTTAAAGCAGGATCAAGTTGATATACGCTTTGATCATTGCTGATATTTCACTAAAGAAGAACCAGTTCTCAGGTTTTAACCACATCCAGATTCCTGTCTTTTCCATGTAGCCTCCACTATAATTATGTTAGCATGCTAATATGTTAACGCACTAATATGCCAGCGTTGTAATATGCCAGCACGCTTATATGCAAACACACTAGCTAAGCTCACATTACAGTTATTAGCTGTCTTATCAGAAGTGCTACGGCTAATCAGCTAGCCAAAGAAAAGCCCAAAGAGACTAACTCAGAGAGAGGGGACAGAACTGGATCTGTTTGTCTTTTGAAACGTATCTTTGACTGTTAGTGGGCCAAACTAAATACAGATTGTGAGAAGAAGGGGGAGGAGGGGACGGAAGAGGGGTCTTGTCTCTCTCTACGTTAGGTAATAGAACACATGCACATACAGACGTACTGTACATACGCACACAAGTACACACACACACACACACACACACACACACACACACACACACTCACACACTCTCTCTGAGTCACCACTGTTCCTTTGTTTATTCTGATGGTTTCCAGATGCTAGCAAGGCCAAGGAGACTTCTGATCCCAGTGTGTGTGTGTGTGTGTGTGTGTGTGTGTGTGTGTGTGTGTGTGTGTGTGTGTGTGTGTGTGTGTGTGTGTGTGTGTGTGTGTGTGTGTGTGTGTGTGTGTGTGTGTCATGGAGAAGTCAAGCAGTCCGGGGTCTGAGCCAGCAGCCAGCCAGGAATTAGGAACAAGGCCAGTGCTATCTGGAATACATGGGAAACATGGCTTTGCTTTGGGTGTACTATCTTTGGGGGTCTCTAGGCCTGCCCAGCCAGTTCCTCAGTGAATTACATGTGGCCTCTCTCTCACTTTCACTCTCACTCTCACTCTCACTCTCATACTCAGCCTGTCTTCCCAGCTAGTTCCCCAGTGTCATATATGTGGGGGTCTCTCTGTCTGTCTGGCTAGGCAGTTCCATGGTGTGGGGGTCCCTGCCTCCCCAGCCAGCCCACTTCAGGGGGGATTGTTTTCATAAAACAGAGCAGCATTGTGTTATGAAGGGGGTCGATTTATCACACTTTCACACCTGTTCCTCTCCTCTCTCTTACAGCCAGAACTGCTTCTCTTCACAGCCATTAAAAAGGGACAGCTGAGAGAGAGAGAGAGAGAGAGAGAGAGAGAGAGAGAGAGAGAGAGAGAGAGAGAGAGAGAGAGAGAGAGAGAGAGAGAGAGAGAGAGAGAGAGAGAGAGAGAGAGAGAGAGAGAGAGAGAATTTGTCTGGCAGTGCATCGGGGGATTTATGAATAACCTCCCAGAATGCACCTGGCTGAGGTTCTGGCATGTGGTTGGGCCGTCGACCAGGGCACCGGAAACAGCAAATAAAAAAGGCTGTTTTTGTTGCTGTGGTTACACAGCTGAGGAAAAGACAGTGTAATTCTGTGTTTGTTTGCGAGACTGAAAGAAAGGCCATTTGCAGACTCTGGCTCTGTATTGGCCCTAAGTCCTGATTGGCTAACTCTCTACTGAGCCCTCAGACAGAGATGCACTTTGTTACTCTGTGTGTGTTGTGGTTAGGACCAGGAGTTTCCTCTGCCCACGTTACATGAAAAACATTGTCAATTTGCTCCTTGTGTTGACATGTTTTTACATGTACATCAGTGCTCTCTCAAATAATTAAATACCTTTTTGCATCCAATTATATCCTCAAATCTGTATGTAGATAACAGAAGCCTGAAGGCCATAGTTGCCATTTTGCACGCATTGTACAAAAATAAGAAATGCAGGACAACAGCATGTTATTTATAAAAGGTAGCTTACTTTGCTAGTTGGTAACTGGCATGTTCATGTTCGTGTCTCCAGCCATGATGAACTTCAGTGACCTCCTGACCTGGGTGGTCTAATCCAATCATCAGTGCAATATATGACAGTAGAATGTCATTTATGATAACACATATGAATATTACAATAGTGGAGTTATGTAGGCCTACCAGTTTCTCATAGTTTGAGTTTGGTGGACAGACTGTGTATTGTGAGTGAGTTGTGATGTTTTAATCAGTAATATAGGATAGACTTTATTGTGAGTGAGTTTTGGTGTTTAAATCAGTAATATAGGACAGACTGTATTATGAGTTGTGGTGTTTTAATCAGTAATATAGGACAGACTGTATTGTGAGTTGTGGTGTTTTAATCAGTTATATAGGACAGACTGTATCGTGAGTTGTGGTGTTTTAATCAGTAATATAGGACAGACTGTATCGTGAGTTGTGGTGTTTTAATCAGTAATATAGGACAGACTGTATTATGAGTTGTGGTGTTTTAATCAGTTATATAGGACAGACTGTATTATGAGTGGGTTGTGGTGTTTTAATCAGTAATATAGGACAGACTGTATTGTGAGTGAGTTGTGATGTATTAATCAGTAATATAGGATAGAGTGTATTGTGAGTGAGTTGTGGTGTTTAAATCAGTAATATAGGACAGACTGTATTATGAGTGGGTTGTGGTGTTTTAATCAGTAATATAGGACAGACTATATTGTGAGTGATTTGTGCTGTTTTAACCAGTAATATAGGACAGACTGTATTGTGATTAGTTGTGGTGTTTTATTAAGTAATATAGGACAGACTGAATTGTGAGTGAGTTGTGATGTTTTAATCAGTAATATAGGACAGACTGAATTGTGAGTGAGTTGTGGTGTTTAAATCAGTTATATAGGACAGACCGTATCGTGAGTGAGTTGTGAAGTATTAATCAGTAATATAGGACCGACTATATTGTGAGTTGTGGTGTTTTAATCAGTAATATAGAACAGACTGTATTGTGAGTGAGTTGTGTTGTTTTAATCAGTAATATAGGACAGACTGTATTGTGAGTGAGTTGTGCTGTTTTAATCAGTAATATAGGACAGACTGTATTGTGATTAGTTGTGGTGTTTTATTAAGTAATATAGGACAGACTGAATTGTGAGTGAGTTGTGATGTTTTAATCAGTAATATAGGACAGACTGAATTGTGAGTGAGTTGTGGTGTTTAAATCAGTTATATAGGACAGACCGTATCGTGAGTGAGTTGTGAAGTATTAATCAGTAATATAGGACAGACTATATTGTGAGTTGTGGTGTTTTAATCAGTAATATAGAACAGACTGTATTGTGAGTGAGTTGTGTTGTTTTAATCAGTAATATAGGACAGACTGTATTGTGAGTGAGTTGTGCTGTTTTAATCAGTAATATACGACAGACTGTATTGTGATTAGTTGTGGTGTTTTAATCAGTAATATAGGACAGACTGTATTGTGAGTGAGTTGTGTTGTTTTAATCAGTAATATAGGACAGACTGTATTGTGAGTGAGTTGTGCTGTTTTAACCAGTAATATACGACAGACTGTATTGTGATTATTTGTTTTGTTTTAATCAGTAATATAGGACAGACAGTATTGTGAGTGAGTTGTGATGTATTAATCAGTAACATAGGACAGACCGTATCGTGAGTGAGTTGTGGTGGTCTTTTAATCAATAATAAAGAACAGACTGGATTGTGATTGAGTTGTGGTGTTTTAATCAGTAATATATGACAGACTGTATTGTGAGTTGTGGTGTTTTAATAGGTAATATAGGACAGACTGTAATGTGAGATGTGCTGTTTTAGTCACTTATATAGGACAGACTTTATCGTGAGTGAGTTGTGATGTATTAATCAGTAATATAGGATAGACTGTATTGTGAGTTGTGGTGTTTTAATCAGTAATATAGAACAGACTGTATTGTGAGTGAGTTGTGATGTATTAATCAGTAATATATGACAGACTGTATTGTGAGTGAGTTGTGGTGTTTTAATCAGTAATATAGGACAGACCGTGCTGTGAGTTGTGTTGTTTTAATCAGTAATATAGGACAGACTGTACTGTGAGTTGTGTTGTTTTAATCAGTAATATAGGACAGACTATATTTTGAGTTGTGTTTTAATCAGTAATATAGGACAGACTGTATTGTGAGTTTTGTTGTTTTAATCAGTAATATAGGACAGACTGTACTGTGAGTTGTGTTGTTTTAATCAGTAATATAGGACAGACTATATTTTGAGTTGTGGTGTTTTAATCAATAATATAGGACAGACTGTATTGTGAGTTTTGTTGTTTTAATCAGTAATATAGGACAGACTGTATTGTGAGTGAGTTGTGGTGTATTAATCAGTAATATAGAACAGACTGTTCTGTGAGCTGTGGTGTTTTAATCAATAATATAGGACAGACTGTGTTGTGAGTGAGTCGTGCTGTTTTAATAAGTAATATAGGACAGACTGTATTGTGAGTTGTGGTGTTTTAATCAGTAATATAGGACAGACTGTATATTGAGTGAGTTGTGATGTATTAATCAGTAATATAGGATAGACTGTATTGTGAGTTGTGGTGTTTTAATCAGTAATATAGAACAGACTGTATTGTGAGTGAGTTGTGTTGTTTTAATCAGTAATATAGGACAGACTGTATTGTGAGTGAGTTGTGCTGTTTTAATCAGTAATATACGACAGACTGTTTTGTGATTAGTTGTGGTGTTTTAATCAGTAATATAGGACAGACTGTATTGTGAGTGAGTTGTGTTGTTTTAATCAGTAATATAGGACAGACTGTATTGTGAGTGAGTTGTGCTGTTTTAACCAGTAATATACGACAGACTGTATTGTGATTATTTGTTTTGTTTTAATCAGTAATATAGGACAGACAGTATTGTGAGTGAGTTGTGATGTATTAATCAGTAACATAGGACAGACCGTATCGTGAGTGAGTTGTGGTCTTTTAATAGGTAATATAGGACAGACTGTAATGTGAGTTGTGGTGTTTTAATCAGTTATATAGTACAGACTGTATTGTGAGTTTTGGTGTTTTAATAGGTAATATAGGACAGACTGTAATGTGAGTTGTGATGTATTAATCAGTAATATAGGATAGACTGTACTGTGAGTTGTGGTGTTTTAATCAGTTATGTACGACAGATATACAACAGACTGTTTTGTGAGCTGTGGTGTTTTTATCAATAATATAGGACAGACTGTGTTGTGAGTGAGTTGTGGTGTAATAATCAGTAATATAGGACAGACTGTTCTGTGAGCTGTGGTGTTTTAATCAATAATATAGGACAGACTGTGTTGTGAGTGAGTCCTGCTGTTTTAATAAGTAATATAGGACAGACTGTATTGTGAGTTGTGGTGTTTTAATCAGTAATATAGGACAGACTGTATATTGAGTGAGTTGTGATGTATTAATCAGTAATATATGACAGACTTTATTGTGAGTGAGTTGTGGGGTTTTAATCAGTAATATAGGACCGACTATATTTAGAGTTGTGGTGTTTTAATCAATAATATAGGACAGACTGTATTGTGAGTTTTGGTGTTTTAATCAGTAATATAGGACAGGCTGTATTGTGAGTTGTTATGTTTTAATCAGTAATATTGGACAGACTATTGTGAGTGAATTGTGATTTATTCATCAGTAATAAAGGACAGGCTGTATTGTTCAGTCTGATAGTTATATAATTATAATACATTTATTATCTTCAAAGAACTTTTGGTAATACTGCATAAGGCCTTAACATATAAATCAGCTTATAAGGCAGTCTTAAGATGGTATTCATTGGATGTGCAACTGTCCTTTTCCATCAGCATGTTATACAGTAGTGTATATGAGATGTGAAGGTCTGTGGAGTGGTGATCTGGCCTGGGTTTCTATAGTGTTCAATAACAGGCATTCTCTCTCTCTCTCTCTCTCTCTCTCTCTCTCTCTCTCTCTCTCTCTCTCTCTCTCTCTCTCTCTCTCTCTCTCTCTCTCTCTCTCTCTCTCTCTCTCTCTCTCTCTCTCTCTCTCTCTCTCTCTCTCTCTCTCTCTCTCTCTCTCTCTCTCTCTCTCTCTCTCTCTCTCTCTCTCTCTCTCTCTCTCTCTCTCTCTCTCTCTCTCTCTCTCTCTCTCTCTCCCCTGCCCAACCGCTCTGAGGCGTCCGTATGGTCCTAAAGCACATCACATTCCAATGATGAACCTGGGGGGGGACAAAAATGCAGTTTCATAATGTGGGGGGGGAATGTCCCCCCCGTCCCCAGTGAAAGTTGCGCCCCTGCTTAAACATGTTTCTCTTCACTCGCCACTGGGAAAGGCCTCCCTGAAAGAAAGTATTTTCTACATTCTACATTCCTCCACATCACAATGACTCCAATTTACTCCACTTGTGGCCACAACTACAGTTGTTGCTTGGTTAGTGTTGTTTTATCTTTCTCTCTGTAACTTATGGCTTAATTCAAAGCAGTGCAGTGATTTTTACAACGGATCTGTGTGTTTCTCTCGTCTTCTGCCCCTATGGTGGCCATCTGCTTTTGATTTCCCTAACCCTCCTTCCTCCCTCATCTTCTCTCCCCCTTCCCTCCCCCTCTGCAGTCCGGGAGGGCTTGATTGTTGGGCCTCTCTTCTACCCAGCTGGCACTGATGACTGTTGGCCTGTGGTATTTGTCCAGTTTGTGTGTGTGTGTGTGTGTGTGTGTGTGTGTGTGTGTGTGTGTGTGTGTGTGTGTGTGTGTGTGTGTGTGTGTGTGTGTGTGTGTGTGTGTGTGTGTAGGGGTCTGCTGGTACATCTGCGGACCAAGGCCTCCTTTGGCCATCCTTAGAGAGCACAGCTGGAGGGAAAGCAGTGGGTTTTAAATCTACATCTCTCTCACCCATTTCTTTGGAACATGCAACAATTTCAAAGATTTTACTGAGTTACAGTTCAAAGAAGGAAATCAATACATTGAAATAAATTAATTGGGGCCTAATCTATGGATTTCACATAACTGGGAATACAGATATGCATCTGTTGGTCACAGATACCAAAAAAAAAAAAAGATATGGCCGTGGATCAGAAAACCAGTCAGTATCTGGTGTGATCACCATTTGCCTCAAGCAGCACGACACATCTGCATCGCATAGAGTTGATCAGGCTGTTGATTGTGGCCTGTGGAATGTTGTCCCACTCCTCTTCAATGGCTGTGTGAAGCTGGATATTTTTTATTTTATTTTACCTTTATTTAACTAGGTAAGTCAGTTAAGAACAAATTCTTATTTACAATGACGGCCTACACATGACTATGGGCCAACTGTGCACCAACTGTCCACCCTATGGGACTCCCAATCACAGCCGGTTGTGATACAGTCTGGATTTGAACTAGGTTGTCTGTAGTGATGCCTCTAGCACTGAGATGCAGTGTCTTAGACCACTGCGCCACTTGGGAGCCCACTTGGGATATTGGTGGGAATGTAAACACACTGCTGTACACATCGATCCAGAGCATCCCAAACATGCTCAATGGGTGACATGTCTGGTGAGTACGCAGGCTATGGAAGAACAGGGACATTTTCAGCTTTTGTGTACATGGGGTCCGTGCATGGGGTGATGGCGGCGGATGAATAGCACGACAATGGGCCTCAGGATCTCATCACGGTATTTCTGTGCATTCAAATTGCCATCGATAAAGTGCAATTGTGTTCATTGTCTGTAGATTATGCCTGCCCATACCATAACCCCACCGCCACCATGGGGCACTCTATTCACAACGTTGACATCAGCAAACCGCTCGCCCACCTGACGCCATACACGCTGTCTGCCATCTGTCCGGTACAGGATTCATTCATGAAGAGCACACTTCTCCAACATGCCAGTGGCCACCGAAGGTGAGCATTTTCCCACTGAAGTCGGTTACGACGCCAAACTGCAGTCTGGTCAAGACCCTGGTGAGGATGACGAGCACGCAGATGAGCTTCCCTGATACAGTTTGTGCAGAAATTCCTCGGTTGTGCAAACCCACAGTTTCATCAGCAGTCCTGTTGGCTGGTCTCAGACGATCCCGCAGGTGACGAAGCTGGATGTGGAGGTCCTGGGCTGTCGTGGTTACACATGGTCGGCGGTTGTGAGGCCGGTTGGACGTAGTGCCAAATTCTCTAAAACGACGTTGGAAGTGGCTTATGGTAGAGAAATTAACATTCAACATTCAATCTGGCAACAGCTCTGGTGGACATTTCAGCAGTCAGCATGCCAATTGCACGCTCCCTCAAAACTTGAGACATCTGTGGCATTGTGTTTTGTGACAAAACTGCACATTTTAAAGTGGCCTTTTATTGTCCCCACACAAGATGCACCTTTGTAAAGATCATGCTGTTTTAATCAGCTTCTTGATATGCCACACCTGTCAGGTGGATGGATTATCTTGACAAAGGAGAAATGCTCACTGACAGGGATGTAAACTAATTTGTGGACGAAATGTGAGACATGGGACCAACAGCTCATGAAACATGGGACCAACACTTTTCATGTTGCGTTCCTATTTTTGTTCAGTGTACCTATCACTCGCTCTCTCAACTTCAATCCTTCTCCGTCCTCTTTCTTTACCCCTCTTGTCTCTATCTGTCCCTCTCTCCTTCTCGCTTTCTCTCTCTAGCCTCTCTCCCTGCCTGCCTGCTGTGTTGTGTTTTTTTAGGATGTGGTGGACTGCACCGCCCACTGGTTGTGGTAGTGTTGTGAAAGTCCCACCCCTGTGGACACACATACATACATACACACACACAGTACGTGCACAGACACACACACTGTCGGTTCCATCTAAACACACTGACCCTTACCTAACACAAGGGTCAGAGGCAGGGACATAAACAAACATTATCTTGCAAACCGCATATTATTATGCACAAAGTCCCTACTCTCAGTTGTCTTGTAGTATTGATGGAAACTGGATCAGATTGTCCTCTACTGACTCTAGTGGCATGGTCCTCATATGGTACTTAACTAACTGACACTAAATGTTTTTAGTACATTCATCCCCTGGTGTTTGTGTGCTCAAGTGACCACTGGAATGCAGGATATGCATCCCAAATGGCACCCTATTCAATACATAGTGCACTACTTTTGACCAGAGCCCTATAGGGCCCTGGTCAAAAGAAGTTCACTATATAGGGAATAGGGTGCATTTGGGACGCAGCCTAAACCTCTGGTCTCAGACCGCCGTGTCAGGCTTGGTGTGTTAGACAGACTCCAGCAACATCCTCCCACTGTGTTGATTGACACCAGCACTGCAAAGACAGGGCCCAGGAGTCTTACTCAGTAAGTCTTACCTCAGTAAGACTCCTGGGCCCTGTCTGCAGACCTCAGTAAGACCCCTGGGCCCTGTCTGCCGATTCGACAGTTATTCACAACCAAAGATTTGACATGTGTTTGTCATTGTATGGAAGTATCAGGATTTTGTGTTGACCATGTGACCTGATGAGGAAAAAAACTCTGAGCCCTAGTTATGTATAATATCTGGTCTGGCACCAAAGGCTGTGTATCCCTGCCTTTCCCACCTGTAGCTCCTAAATGAGGATGTTTTTATGTTGAACAGGGAGTCTGTTCTGCTGGGTTTTGAGTTGATCTGAAACCTGGTCAGAGTGTTGTCAATCCAGGTCAGGCCGTCTGTGCTGTAAACACAGTATCATGTGTTGGCTCAGAGATAGAAAAAGAGATACAGATATAGCTCTATATGAAGAATATAGAAATTAGAAGAAATCTACTGCATGGAGCAATGAGGAGCGGGGTTTCTATGATGTTCAATAAAGCACCTACACAAGGACCTCATAACACATTAATTAATTGTTTTATTTAACCTTTATTTAACTAGGCAAGTCAGTTAAGAACAAATTCTTGTTTACAATGACAGGCTACATACAGGGTCAGCCAGAGTAGTACAGCTCCCCTGGTGCAAATTAGGGTTAAGTGCCTTGCTCAAGGACACCACGAAAAGGTTTTCATCTTGTCGGCTCGGGTATTTGAACCAGCAACCTTTGGGTTACTGGCCCAACACTCTAACCGCTAGGCTACCTGCCATAAGACATACATAATGCATTCATGGGTGGTCATTTGTAGCTCAGTTGGTAGAGCATGGCGCTTATAACGCCAGGGTAGTGGGTTTTATTCCCGGGACCACCCATAGGTAAAATGTATGCATGCATGACTGTAAGTTGCTTTGGATAAATATTCTGCCAAATGGCATATACTGTATTATTATATACTGTAAGCAGTATAGCAGTACATGGACAACGATAGACAAAGCTACAGCTGCAGCCCTGCAAGGAAAATTATGATTAGTCTACTACGTGGAATATTGACAGATAACTGGTGATGGTCAGGAGTAGGGTTAAATAATTCCAGGAACTTTCAATAAATTCCCTGTTTTTCCCAAAATCCTCCAACTAGGATTTCTGGAGGACCAGGGAATTTATTGAAAGTTCCCGGAATTTTGCAACCCTAGCCAGAAGAGGAGATCAGGTTATTCACAAAGCATCTCAGAGTAGGAGTGCTGATTACATATATGATAACATACAAATAAAAGGTTTTATTGTCACATACACTGTGCAGTGAATTGCGTTGTTTTACAGGGTCAGTCACAGTAGTACAGCAACCCTGAAGCAAATTAGGGTTAAGTGCCTTGCTCAAGTACACAGATGTTTCACCTTGTCGGCTTGGGTATTCAAACCTCTCGGTTACTGGTCCAATGCTCTAACCGCTAGTCTGCCTGTCGCTCCAGGGAAGACAGGATCCTAGATCAGACTCAGAGAATCTTCAGCCGCCCAAGCAGTAAAAACAGGTGTTGCAAATAACAGATTACATTTAACACATTTATGGAGTTGGTTAAAACATTCCTTGTTAGATCATTTGGAGGGGACTGTTCAGGGCTGGCTCCAGGCATAAGCGGTCTCTTAGGGCCCCTGGGATCTCAACTTACTGTTGAGAGTTAGAATAATACTGTAGGTGCAAGTTATAAATGTGGTTGTGCATCAGCAGTTTTTCTCTTGTTTTGACAGTCACTCACAGTCACTCAATTAGCCAATGTCAATTTTTAGATTGGTAAATTAGTCTATCCAGCTATCTAAACTTAATCATGGCGAATGTTCAGGGTCCCTGACCCCCCCACCCCCCCCCCCCCCACCCCCCATGGCATATGTCATGGCAAAATGTATAGAATTGTAGGAAATTTGCTTTAAAACTGCAAAGCGTTCTCTCCACCCATGTCAAATTGCAGGAAATTTACTTTAAAACTGCAAGAATGTCTCTCTGCACCATGGTAAAATTGCATGAAATTTGTTATAAAATACCTACACACCAAATCTCGCTTAGGGTCCCCGAAAGGCTAGAGCCGGGCCTGAGACTGTCCAAATGAGGTCTTACCGACCGGGTACCTAGAGAACATGCACAGGGCCCTGACCTCCAGTGGGCCTCGATTGATTTTGTTTGTCACTCTCACTCAGACATCATTAATACTGTATGTGGATAGAATTGCAGGAAATTAACTTTAAAACTGCACAAATTCCTCTCTGCCCAATGGCAAAATGAGTAGAATTGCATGACATTTGTTATAAAATCCCTACACACCAACCCTGGGACTGTCCAAATAACGTAATTGTGATTGCGTCAGAGCTTCGCCTTTCGTGCGTATGGACTGCCAGGCCATGTCACCTTTTCCAGCTGTTCTCTCTCTCTCTCTCTCTCTCTCTCTCTCTCTCTCTCTCTCTCTCCACCCTCCTTCCCTTCTTCCATCTCACTCTCCTTCTCTGTCACAAAGGGAGATGTTGTGTCAACAGTGGTTAGGTCATGTTGTTGTTGATCCTGGACAGTAACAGCCTATCATAGTGAGGCCTTGGCTGCTCGTCCGCAATGACGCAAGGCGCTGGCGTAGCTTTAGAGTGGACCAGATGTTGATGATTAGGCTTCGCATTACTCACACTATACGGACGGGACCAGAGGTATACAACTTCCGCCTCTCTCAACCCCCCTACACTCCCTCTACATACACACACACACACACAAACTTTCCACCTCCCTACACACCTCTCCACCTCCTTATAACCCTGTCTGCCCCCTGAATTCTCTCGTCCCTCTGCCCTCTCCCTGAATTCTCTCGTCCCTCTGCCCTCTCCGTGAAATCTCTCATCCCTCTGCCCTCTCCCTGAAGTCTCTCGTCCCTCTGCCCTCTCCCTGAATTCTCTCGTCCCTCTGCCCTCTCCCTGAAGTCTCTCGTCCCTCTGCCCTCTCCCTGAAGTCTCTCGTCCCTCTGCCCTCTCCCTGAATTCTCTCGTCCCTCTGCCCTCTCCCTGAATTCTCTCATCCCTCTGCCCTCTCCCTGAAATCTGGGACCAGCTTTGGGCGATTCCCTCCGCCTTGTAAGAAAACAAGCCATAACAACTAATCAAGGGCTTGGTGGTTAGTTGACTAGATGAATCAGGTGTGCTAGTGCTGGGCTGTGTTTGTTTTATTAGACTAGAGTAGGTTGTAGTATACAGGGATTTGCGTCTGATGGGTGGGGTTCAGAATCCAACATATGACATCAGCCGAATGCATCAGCCGTCAGCCAGTGGGAGTTAGCCAGTCAGGCTCCCTAATTAGTTTATTTTGGCAGGACGTACGCACGCATGGTGATTTATCCCCACACTGACATCAATCGTACTTTTGTTTGCGACACTCTAGGGGGAAAATGAGACTTTTACCCCTTGTTACTGTTGTAGTAGCCATCCCAAATGGAACCCTATTCCCTACATAGCCATTTGGGACGCATACCGTATGAACTCAGTAGTATGATGAAGAAGAGCCACTCCAAGGGATATTAGCCTCTCGCAAGCTTTATTTCTTGGCTGGCGTAGAGTGTGTGTGTGTGTGTGTGTGTGTGTGTGTGTGTGTGTGTGTGTGTGTGTGTGTGTGTGTGTGTGTGAGAGAGTGCGTGTGTGAAGGCCGAAAAGCCTTCTCCTCTCTCAGTCTCAGTTTTTCAACTCACTCAGTGTTACAATATGTGTGCATGCATATGACAATGACATGCACACACCACCCAAAATAAAAATGAAGAAACAAAAAGTGTAGTATGAGTGAAGTTAACTTTTTGCTTCAGTCTTGTTGTCTCATTTGTGTTCTCACTATCTGTTTCAGGCACCTTCTCTATACTGAGTTTCACCCACATTATATACTGTATCTTAAGATACAATCAGAACCTCGCTATTTTGTCGTCCCAGGCACGGCCTAAAGGTGAGGGTCTAACTCCGTACCAGGGGAAGAAGAGGTGTTTCGGAGAGTACAAATGTCCCAAGTGTAAGAGGAAGTGGATGAGCGGCAACTCCTGGGCCAACATGGGACAAGAATGTATCAAGTGCCACATCAACGTCTACCCACACAAGCAGGTAGGACAGCGTATGCGTGTGCTGTTGTGCATGTGCTGTTTGTGGGTGTTTCTGTCTGTGCATTTATGTGTGTGCGTGCGCTCGTGAGCTTTGTGTGTGTGTATGTTATGGAAAAATATTAATCATTATTACATAACACTCAGAATATGGTTTGACTTTATGCCACCTCAACCTCTTTAGTCATGGGTTTGTAAGGGAAAGTGTAACAATAGCTAACAAACTTTTGTACATCACACTGTTCCGTACAATTGACCTTATTTTAGCGTGCAGAGACAATTTCTCCCCTTTCCAGCAAAATCAATAACGAGACCTTAATGCTGCCCGTCTTGGTATGGTTGAAGAAGGCAATAGAGCTCCGCCAGGTCTTTTAAAAAATGGCGGGGATACTGATTGATAGTGAAAGGGGGGGATATGTTGTGTGGGGAAACTGCTTTTTCACCCGATTTGTCCAACTTATCACCTCTAAAATGTAAATAAAACACTATAAAGAGTTTATATAATGTCTCATTACATAGCTATTTGAAGGTTTGTGTCAAATTTTTGTAGTTTTTTTTGGGACGGTGCTAAATTTATCTTCACAAGTAAACTGCGGCTGTCACGGTTTTTGAGAGTCATGATGGCTCGCAGCTATGACGCGAAAAATAACTATTGATGAACTCACAAGTACTTAACTTTACACTCACCATTACACTCACCATTGATCATTTATTGACTTGAGTTGCATAATGCGTGCCATACCTTACCTTAGGTCAGTCTTTTCAACTTTTCTCCAATACTATTGGTCCATTACCATGTCAATCAACGCTTGAATAGAAACATAGTTAACACCCCAGATTTTGATGCCAACACAGTCGCTACAGTCCTATTAGTTTTCATTACAGCCTCGTTTGAATGCCGCAGTTGCGCAAAATGGTACGGAACGGTGTTAATCACCGTTATAAACTTTTGTTTTAATGGTGAAATAACAGACCTCAGCCAGGTTAATAAGGTCCAGATACAGGGAGGGCAATGTGATTACATTAGTGGTCTCAGAGGGTGTGTCCCAAATGGCATCCTATTCCCTATGCAGTACACTAGTTTTGACCAGGGCCCATAGGGTATAGGGTGCTATTTGGGACTGAACCCGTGGCTGCTTGCAGTTTCTAAGCTGTTCCCAACTTGTCTGATTAAAATAGAGTAAGAGTAAGAGTGCTGATCTAGAATCAGTTTGCCTTTAGGATCACAATGATTTAGTTTATATGGACGGGGGGATCCTACTAGATATACATGCTCCTAAAATAATCTTAAGTCTTGTCTATACTTGACACTGACATGCAACTTCTGTTATCAGCATACGAATACCGCATTGAAAAGATGGGTCGCTTTGTGGTCTGATTGTGTTTAGATCTGGCTGACCACTTCAGGTGGTGGTCAGGGATGCATTGTGTGCGGATTTCTCCTCAGTCTGGACCAGAGTATGTGAGCAGAGTAGAGCAGGAGTGAAGAAAGGAGCGAGTGCCCAATTTGACTGGAGCGTGGAGCGAGATTTCCAAAGGCTTGAGCATCGGCCTTCTCACCCGCTCCCATTTCGCTCCAGAAGCGCTCACTTCACGATCTCAGGGCATGCCTGGCCCAGCATGCATTTGTAGCCTACTTTGTGTACTGCTGTAGCCCCTTGCTTTAGCTACTGTCATGAAGTTTGCTAAATATTTAACAAAGAAACTGATCAAACTCACAGGTGCTAAATCAAGGTGACTTACAAAGAAGAGGATCAAGCGCAAGAGACGGAGTGCGGTGATGTAATGTCCGCAAATAAAGATCCATTGTGGAATCTGAAAAGACACGTATCCCAAAAGCATGATGGTGTACTTAATATGTGTACATGCTAACAGAAAGGAATGAGGTGGGTAGATAGCTGTGTCATTGTAGCAAAGTACTTATAAACAAAAAATCGGATCACTTAAACTTTGTTCATTTTTGTTCTATTATCAACAGGCCATCATTGATTTTGGCCCAGTAGGCCTGGCATATTCTCACGTTCAAGGAGCTTTCTGTTTTGATTGGGTTATTTTGTCTTAAAACCTTTAGGCTTACCTATAGAAAAATAAGAAAACATCTCTGCATTTCTGCCCAGCCATCTCTGCCCAAGATCGGCCAAAAGGGTCTTTAGCATCCCCAGTGGCTGTGCAAGTGTGGAGAGGATATTCTCCGCTTCTGGTCTGCTCTCCAGGCACCATCGCATGAGCCTGAAGCCACAGAACGGCCAAACTCGTGTTTCTAAAAATGCAAGATTTGTATTTAATTCTAAGAAAATCGCAGCCTATACGCTCAATTTATAGACTATAATTCATTAAAACAACAAAATGTTGTTTAAATGCTGAGCGCTTTATGTCCCTACCAGCCTATTGTGTCACACTGGCAAATGCATCACATTGTATTTCTTTGTAGGATATAGCTTTGACATAATTTAAATAATAGCCTAAAGAATTCAGGCCCTGGTCAAAACGAATGCACTATATAGGGAATAGGGTACCATTTGGGACGTAAAACTACCCTGCCTCGCATACTATGGAAAGAGTATACACGATTCACTCTGCTAGCAATAACGCTAAATTGGACAGAAAGGAGATGCCTTTTCTCAAGTAGTCTATATCTTCACTTGCTCTGATATTAAAGGGGCAACCTGGGATTGCATTTCTCCAGCCCAATCCCGCCACGCCAAATGCGAAGTGACCGCTTTGTTGTTGTGGTTGTTGCTTGAATCCCAGATTGCCCCTTTAAACCATTATTCAAAGAGTGCAATAACATTTTATGGAAAAGTGAAAGTAGCTGTTGGGCTCTGTATACAGTACATTCTATTGTATTTCTCAATAGGGATGATTGGCCACTATTACTCCCTCACAGATTTTGGATAATCTAATCCCTACCCACAATTCTTGCCCTTTTTGAGATCTGAGGGGGTTGGATAGCAATTTGACAAACAGTTATACAGTGCCTTCCATAATGATTGAGACAATGAAGCATTGTTTCTTCTTTTGGCTCTATACTCCAAAAGTTGGGATTTGAAATCAAACAATGACTATGAGGTTAAAGTACAGACTGTCATCTTTCATTTTAGGTTGTTTTCATCCATATCGGGTGAACTGTACTTTTTGTACATAGTCCACCCATTTTAGGGGACCAAAAGTATTTGTACAAATTCATTTATATGTGTATTAAAGTAGTAAAAAAAGCAGTATTTGGTGCCATAATCATAGCACGCAATGCCTATATCAAGCTACAAATATGTTTGATTAATTTGCTGTTTGTTTTGGTTGTGTTTCAGATAATTTTGTGCCCAATAGAAATGAATGGTAAATAAGAATATAATGTGTTACTAAACACTTCTACATTAAAGTGGATGCTACCATGATTAAGGATAATCCTGAATGAATCGTGAATAATGATGAGTAAAAAAGTTACAGATGCACAAATATCATATTTGTGCGTCTAACTTTCTCATTCATCATTATTCAAGATTAAGTCAGGATTATCCTTAATCATGGTAGCATCCACTTTAATGTTAATCCTAACCCGATATGGACGAAAATACATGCAAATTAAAGCTGAACGTCTGCATACATACAGGTAGCCTAGCGGTTAGAGCGTTGGGCCAGCAACTGAAAGGTCGCTGGTTTGAATACCTGAGCCGACAAGCTGGTAGAAAAAAAAAAAACCTGTCGATGTGTCCTTGAGCAAGGCACTTAACCCTAATTTGCTCCAGGGGTGCCTCTGTAGGTAGGCTGTCATTGTAAATAAGAATTTGTTCTTAACTGACTTGCCTAATTAAATTAAAAAATACTAATTGTTTGATTTCAAATCCAAACTTTTGGAGTATAGAACCAAAAGAAGAAAAAAATGTTTTGAGAGCAAATCAAGTGCACCTATAGGTCTACTGCTAGCTAATCGGATTGCTCAAATCACCGTGTCTGCAGCTTCCTCGAGCGCACAGTAAAGTAAGTTGATACTGTGATTTTAAATAGTCTTAAACCATGACTAGAGAGAGACTGTCTACGAATACAGCAAAGAGCTGCTGTTTTTATGAGTGAGTTCATGTTTAAGTTTTTATTCAGCACTGTCAATACTTGATATTCAACACTTTTGTGTCCGCTTGTGCTGCAACCAGCACTGCAGCTTCATGAGTAGCAAAGTGTACTGATAGGCTTGCGTTATTAGTGGATGTGTGTTTTTTAACTGGTCATAGGAGTAACAATATGAATTTGTGCATGAGGCAGAAATAATGGATGGGGGAGAGCTGAGGGGCGGTCCGACGGTGAGAGGCTGACCCTCTGATGCTCTCTCCCTCTGCTGAGACTGACCATCAGATGCAGGAACCATCAGTCCAGTAAAATTAAGAAAGCTAAATATTTTAATTTATGCTCACTCAGCTGTGCCTAACAAGTAATTACCAGTGTGATCATATACCTCAAGTTTCTAATTATAATTTTTAAATGGTCTTAGAATAACAACATTGGCAGGGCAAGTCAAGCATAGCCAATATACAGTACAGTGATAATATATTGGGCCTATAGCCTGCTGAACACACCTCACAGCTACATAACTGGTTTTAATTGGTTAATGTTGCATTGGCTTACGTTTTTTTAATATCAGGCGACTTCATCAAATCAAACAGATGATGAGAATGTATCAAGTCACCATTAAGGGCAGCATTCACAGTGATTATTCTCACCAAAGTCAGTCTTTTAAAACGGCAGAGAAAAATCTCTGTTCAATGGAAACAGCTTGTGGGAAAAGCATGCTCTTTTCTCTGTGTGTGTGTGTGTGTGTGTGTGTGTGTGTGTGTGTGTGTGTGTGTGTGTGCTTGCGTTCTTGTGTGTGTGTTGTGGCTAGCACCACACTCGCAGGCAAATTCCACGCATTTGCAATGTCACCCACTTCACATATTTCCCCCTGTCAGCTTTTGAGAATGGACCACTAACCCCAAGGTACTGCGCGCACACACACACACACACACGCACGCACACAGAGCTTGGCTCGAACAGAAAGGACTGAGGGAAATGAATTAAACATTGTGTATTTTTCTTATCTTCTGACGTTGGTATCTGATTCCCAGATTTGCTTTAAACTGCAAGTCTTCATGTCCTCAACAGTTCCTGTTAGTTAATGAGGTAGAAAACTATCCTGACCTGAGCCCTGAATTTCGCAATAGCATCAAATAGTACGTTAATGCCTGGCTGAACATTATACATAATTATAAACTGGGTGGTTTGAGCACTGAATGCTGATTGGCTGACAGCCGTGGTATATCAGACCGTATACCACGGCTATGACAAAACATGTATTTTTGCTGCTCTAATTACGTTGGTAACCAGTTTATAATAGCAATAAGGTACCTTGGGAGTTTGTGGTATATGGCCAATATACCACGGCTAAGGGCTGTTCTTCGTGGAGTGCCTGGACACAGCCCTTAGCCGTGGTATATTGGCCATATACCACAAACTCCCAAGGTACCTTATTGCTATTATAAACTGGTTACCAACGTTTTGCTTAATTATACCACCATTTTCTCAAGTTCTGCGAGTCTGTGATTGGTTCAGGCTTAAGATCCGAGTAAATCAAAAAGATCAACAATCACAGATGAGTTACATACATTATAGTCTTCTAGACCGTCTATGTGCTTCTATAGCTTTCACATTTCATGACTTTAAGACAGGCATCCGGATATTTATGGCCGGATGGAATCTGGTTTTGGATTGAAAAATACCTGTGGCATTCATTCAAAACAAACTAATCATGAAAACAGTTTTATCCATTTAATAAATATACATACAAACCGGACAGATTCAGTCCTTCAGTCCAAAACCCAAGATGTTTAACTATCAGATTCTTTTCTCCTACGAAACATATACTTTGTCATCAAGTACATCATATTTTGGAAGCCAAACTTAACATTGTGGGTATGTTTGATATGTATTTCATGTTATTATCAATAAGCCTTTAAAGCTAGTGGCAGACAGTCAAGGCGAAGGCTGGCTGCATTGTCTTCTTGCTCTGGTCCTTGGCAACCTGAGCCCTTATTCATGAAGTGTCTTAGAGTAGGAATGCTGATCTAGGATCAGATCCACTCTGTGCATATTATCATATTCATTGTGATCTAAAAGGCAATACTAAGCTTAGATCAGAAACACTTTATGAAAACTCTGGTTCTGGTTTTGACAAGTTATAGAATCAGTCTGAGACCCTCTGTCTGGAAGAAATAACAGTATGATAAAAAAAAAACTCTGTAACAACAATGGATGCAGGTTTATATCAGCAAACATGTGTCTTGGACCTCTTTCTGTAATTATAGCGTGTAGGAGGGGGCTCTGGTCAAAGATAGTGCACTACATAGGGAACAGGTTGCCATTTGGAATGCAAACTCATGTTTGCGAGAGAAGGAGATATGTTAGGGTTGTTTGCCACAGCTCTGAAACCAATAACACAAAGTACACTGACTCCAGGTCTGAAAACATCCAGGGTTAATTATTTTGGCCAAATCACTGAGAGTTTGGAATACAACAGAGCTGGTTTGAGTCCCAAACAAACTGCTGGCAGATTGAAGGCTTTGTGATGGGTGTGTGTGTGTGTGTGTGTGTGTAATTTTTAAATGGTCTTAGAATAACAACATTGGCAGGGCAAGTCAAGCATAGCCAATATACAGTACAGTGATAATATATTGGGCCTATATCCTGCTGAACACACCTCACAGCTACATAACTGGTTTTAATTGGTTAATGTTGCATTGGCTTACGTTTTTTTAATATCAGGCGACTTCATCAAATCAAACAGATGATGAGAATGTATCAAGTCACCATTAAGGGCAGCATTCACAGTGATTATTCTCACCAAAGTCAGTCTTTTAAAACGGCAGAGAAAAATCTCTGTTCAATGGAAACAGCTTGTGGGAAAAGCATGCTCTTTTCTCTCTCTGTGTGTGTGTGTGTGTGTGTGTGTGTGTGTGTGTGTGTGTGTGTGTGTGTGTGTGTGTGTGTGTGTGTGTGTGTGTGTGTGTGTGTGTGTGTGTGTGTGTGTGTGTGTGTGTGTGTGGGATGAATTGTCAGTGTGTTGTTAGCAGCCAGTAAACTGTAGATCTGAGGTGAACTCTTCTTTCTGCCATGTTAACACCAAACAAACTTTTTCTATAGTGTCTATACTTGTACGTGATGACTCTCACACCCCTCTTTCTCTACTTCCCTCAACCATATTTCTCTACTCCTTCCCCCTCCCTCTCTCTCTCCCTCTCGCTCTCCCTCCCCCTCTCTCCCTACGTCACTCTCATCCATGTTTAGCGTCCGTTGGAGAAGCCTGATGGCCTGGACGTCTCAGACCAGAGTAAGGAGCACCCTCAGCACCTGTGTGAGAAATGCAAAGTCCTGGGCTACTACTGCCGACGCGTGCAATAACACCTTAATATACACCCCTCCCCCTTCCCGCCTCCCTCCCCCTTCCCGCCTCTCCTTCCCCTCTCCCCATCTCCCTCCCCACCACCTGTCCCTCACCCCTGCCGCTCTTCCCCCCTCTCCCCTGTTCCTCCTCCCGCACTCCACTTCCCATCCCCTCTCTGAATTAACCAGTGAACCTTCTTTTGGGGAGGTGTCACTAAACACAGTTCCTGGTCATTATCCCTACAGGCATTGACCTTTTCCTAATGGTAAGGGAGTGAGAGCAACTGATCCAAGATCTGTACTTAGGATAAACTTCAGCCCATAATTATTAAAAACCCACAAAGTGCTCTTTCTAAATAGTGAAAACTTGCCAAAATAATTGTATGTAAATACCCTCAATGATGACAGGGCCTTGTGGCCTTGTGTACCCCGCGCAGTGTGTGTGTGTGTATAATGTGATATTGTTCTCACTGACAGTATTGCCCACCCTTTGGTTTTATTGCCTCACTTTGGGGTCTGTTGATTTTTTGTTTACAGACGAGTTCTGCCTTGGTTTTCCCTGCCAAGTGAAGTGTGTGTGGATGTTCTGAGTATTAGAACAGACAGAGACAGGGCTTCTAGTGATGGTAATGTAAAAAAGGTCCCTTCTATCGTCATGGGCTCAAGTCGGGGTCAATGTCGGGGTCAATGTCTGTTCAAAGGTCAACCTATACATTAATAACTGTGAATGAATTATTAATTGATTATTGATTGATTTACTGAGGGATACTGCACCATACATCCCTGGCTTACATGTTGTATGTGGTGTATTTATTATTTGTTCTCTTTTTGTCTGTTGTACAATTTTGAATTGATTTTAACTGGGACATATACAGGTAACTGCCAAAATAAAGGAAACACCAAAAATCATGGCCTTCCCAGAAATGTTATACATGACCCTTAGCATGAGGGGAAGTTAATTGCTTAATGTGTGGAAGCATCTGCTTTCAATATACTTTGTATCCCTAATTTACTCGTGTTTCCATTATTTTGGCAGTTACCTGTGTATATATATATGTATGTTTGTATATCAAAGTATTATTGTGTAACTGCTTCCACTTGTCTATAGAAACTACTGTAGGCTGAGAATCGTTATTCGTTTAGATGTAGTACAGTGATAATAACATTGATGTTTTGTATTTAACATGCTATGCATTTACGTCAGCAATGAAATTAGTGTTTAGGTATTCATCGAGATTTACAAATTGACCAGCTTTGAAATTTATCGTCAAAAGCCAAATGCAATAACAGCAGTTTCTCTTATGGTAAAGACTGCATATCTAGTTCCTCTTAACCAATATCCCATTCATATTTAGACTCTCAAGTGTTAGGTTCAATCTATCTGCAATGCTGTAGTCTTTTTTGCCTACCTAATTTGACAGTTTACTTCCAAATAATAATTGTATTCTTGTAATGAGTTCCTTGAAAAGTAATTCCGTCCTGTACTGTATGTATGCAAACAATTCTTATTAAGGACTCAACTTCAGCATTGGTATTGATAGTGAGCGTTTACAAGTAGTCTATTTGCTGTAGGATGCTGGTAGATTGACATGGTTGATTAGAGTTGATTAGAACTGGTATTTAATCTGGTATATACAGTAAGTAAGTAATCATTATACATTTCAAAGTGTTTTTATGGTATACAATTCACATCTTTTGTAGGACTCACAGCTGGCCAATAAAGCTGTTCTAACGCTACTTAAGTACGTTTATTTACCTAGAAATATGACAGGGAATCTAACTAATATGTTTTTCCAAGGGGTTTAACCCCTTCATAATGTGTCAAACAGCTGACAGTAGTAAAGGATGTCTGGGGAGAGAGAGAGGTGGAGGCATATAGGTAAGATTGCTATAATGGTTGGTAAAGAAAATATAAGTGGGAAAGTTGTCTTGTAAAAGACATGGCCATGTTTTGTTTATCAGAGGATGTTTTGTAAGTGTGATGATGGATTAAGTTTACGTTTCTGTGTGTTTGATACCACATATCATGATTTAAACACTAAATAATGTATTTAATAGAAGAGTAACTACCCATTATCTCTGTTTTCAAAGATATAGGGCTTTACTTTCAACTTTATAGTTGGAGGATCTAGAGCGAAGATATTTAGATTTTGTAACATTGGGTATAGTTGTATTTTAGCAATAGGGGTTATTGACACTTTTGGAACATTGTTATGTTGAGTACAGCTGAAGAGAAGTTTGCTACCAATTTTCAAAGCAGAGGTGTATTTTTCAAATCAAACACATTGATTTCTCAAATATTTAGAATGTGTTTAATGGTTCTATAATGGTTGAATTAATAGTTGTATATTTTATATTATCTGAAAAGTACCAATGTGCCTTGTAAAAAGAGAATAATAATTTTTTCAAATGTGAAGGAAAATGAAATAAGAGGAGAATTTAACTAGTTTGGAGCTGGATCAAACTAATGGATATAAGTAACTGTTAGGTAGTGTTTTGCCAAGTCTGATGCAGGTTCAAGATGTGAATAAATATGGGAAAACAATAATATTACCCCATTTAGCACTAAGAAGTTTCAACTGGCTAATGTTTTTTACGCAGTAACTAACATTAGCAGTAACTAAAGCATCTGGCAACGCACTGTAGCTAGTCTGTTGTCATGGAATCAACAACAATGTTATTTTGTAGTCAGTACACTAATGTGAATGAGGTTTGCACTAAAAGCTGTAGACCTCATCCTCATTCTCTCAACTTTGGCCGGGATTAAATCTGATCGCATTTGGGCTTTTAAAGGCAATATCCGGTTCACAGTGTTGGAGGAACATTGCCTTTAAAAGCTGCAATGCCTATAACCCACGATTGTTTTGAATCCCGGCCTTTCTCTTTATGAGATGATACTCTGTTTACGGCATATTGATTGATTCAACACACAGTATGAGCTTAAATGCAATGTGTGGATACTGAACAATGCCTTATACATAATTTGTCAAAACCTGGACATCACACTTAGTTGGTTTTAGTTATATGGGGTGGTGAAGGATAGTTAGCCTGGTTCCAGATCTGTTTGAGACTCTTGCCAACCCCTATAGTCATTGTGAAAGCACAATCAGATCTTGAACCAGCCTACAGGATAGTAGTCTACTCATGAAATATTAGGCTATATAATAGTTAGGAGATGCATCATAACCATTCTATGGATATTGTATTATTATCTGAACAAAAGGATCTATTTGATCATATTTTATGTGAATCATGTATTAATACAGAGGGTTTTGTTCCTTGATTACAGGTCATAGCAGATTATTATTTTCTCCCAACATAATGTTGGGATCAATTCTATATTTTTAGTACTGTAGCTAATAGTATTTATCTGTTTCTCTGTCCGATATCTTATGTCTGATAAAACCAACTAAAACAGAGCAGAACACTGCTGATATCCTAACTTTACAATATATTATAGTCTTTATTGTCCTCTCAACAGTAGTGTATCAGTATACTGTATGTTCCCATTAGCCATTTCCATTAGCTAACTAAACCTAGGCCTGGATCCAATCAGATCAAGCATTAACTGGTGATAGCCGACACCCGCATAGCTGATGTTTTGGCAGAGTCGGAGGTATAACTGCGTTGGAGCTGTCAAATCAGTGAGCAGCTGCTCTTGATCATTGTCACGAAGCCACACCCATCCCACTTGCGTTAGAAGATCAGAACGAGGAAGTGTAGTCTATATAGAAATAATGATGCTCAAATTGAAAATCATTCAATTAAATAATTTCCATCAGCCTAATCGAGGTGTAGATTACACCTCACGTTCCAGTCTTGTAAACAAGGCTGCATGGGATATCTCTTACTGCGACTCCTTGCAGCCAATGGCAATGCCATTCTCCGCTTTAGGTACAGTATAATGCCAGGAGCCGATTGTGGATTTGACAACTCAACGCAGTTCCACCTCCGACACCACCAAAACAACCGCTATGCGAATGTCAGCTAAAGCAGATCTAATTGAATAGAGCCCCTAAAGTGCTAATACTGATCAAAAAAGTTATGCATTAGGCTTATGAATGCGCTGACTTCTAAGGAATATTAGGATAATAACATCATGAAGAATATAAAGAAAATATAAAATTGCCCAATATATTTTTGGGGGATAGTTTTATTCCGTCCAGACAAGTTTGTGAAGAAGAAGCCATGTGTTTGAGATGGCATAACAATTAGGCAATGGAAGCAGTTCATACAATGTGTTAATGTATTTAAAACATATACAAATGCTTTTTCAGATGTGAATTTAGGGCTGGATTCAATCCATATCGCGGAAGCATCGCAGATCTGTGTAAAAATGTAAAGGTAATTTCTGATTGAACTGCTATATTCAGTGTTTACCGTAAATGCAGTCTCCACGAACGGGGGAACATTACCTTTAAATTTAATTTGCGCTACAATGCAGATCTTCTGTGAGGCTTCTGCGATACTGATTGAATCCAGCCCTTACATATACTTGACTTTTCTAGTTCCTTTTAAGTATGGGTTTGTTATTTTCTATGAAAAATTTGTGTATTTTGTAGAGCAAAAAAAATTATAGATTTAAAAAAAAAAAAAAACTTGTGTTATTTTTTCCTCAAAAAGGCATTCTACAAATGACTGTTTTATGTATATATTAGATGGACATCATTTTCAAGGATCTTAGCTCCTCTGAAATGTAATCCAATTTTGAAGCTTTCTATGTGAAAAAGGGCCTATATTGCTGAGAGACAAATAAAGCTGGGAGTTTTTCATTGATGTTTTACAATGATCCGAGGGGTTTATCCTACAGAAATATTTATGAAAATATTTTTTACATCACTTTTTTTATACATAAAATAAGCAACAAAGTTACACTAAGAAGGACATATTGAAATACATAGATTCTTATTAAAAAAGTTGGTACATACTTATGAATATACCCTTTACTCAATTATAAGCTATTGTTTTTTTGTGTGTATTGTTTTATGGTTAGAAACGTTTTCAGTATTGAATAACCCAGAATGATACCCAAGTGCTTTAACTAATATGTCTATGAGTTACAGTTTGTGTCCTTTGAATAGCATGCATTCATGTTGTATTATGAGTATTATATTATTACGAAAATGGCAGACATAATTACCAATGTTTTGTTATTGTTATGCAAATGCTATATCATTGATTAAGATCTTACTAAGTTAAGCAATAATACTGTTGTGTTAACATGCAGAAGAAATCCTCTTATATTTTAATGACTGATACTCGCCACTGTATAAGCACATTCAACTGTGAGTTCTAGTTTGCCAAAGCAGCTACAACAAGGAACTATTGTGAAATATTATTATTTGTATTCATAGTGTAGTTAAACCTGGACTCAGGGGTAGACGTAAAATAGTAAACATACATCTGTTTCCCTCCATTTAGTATAATATGTTATGTTTCGTATGGTATGTATTAATTTGTGGCTGTCCATCATCCATTTCGTATGTGATGTTACAAATTCCAATTTGTTGTGGGTAACGTTAGCTAGGTGGCTAACTGGCTAAAGTTAGCTAGGCTAGGGTTAGGGTTAAGGTTAGGTTACAGGGTTAGGAGAAGGGTTAGCTAACATGCTATGTAGTTGCAAAGTTGCCAATTAGCTCAAATGCTAAAGTTGTCCATGATGAGATTCGAACACGCAACCTTTGGGTTGCTAGACCTTCACGTTATACGCCTACCCATCCACCCGATCAACCACCCTACTTTCATTTTTGCCTTAAGTAACCTTCTGCCTCATGTAACCATACCAAACGTAACATATACTAAATTGAGTGTGCTGGATTCATGTTTACTATGTTACGTCTAGTCTATGAGACCAGGCTGTAGTTCAGTGTACAGAAACTTACTTCTGTTAATCAAGTGTTTGAGACAAAATTACTATTATAGAGTTTGCATGTGCATGTGTTTTGATTTTAAATTAAAAATGTGTATTACTTTGTGCAATGTATTTAATTTTAGCACAGTAACGTAGTGGCTACAAACTGTAGTGGGCTATATAGGGTGTGTCCCAAATAGCACCCTATTCATTTTATAGTGCACTAATTTGAACCAGCCGATAGGGCTCTGGTCAAAAGTAGTGCACTATTTAGAGAATAGGGTAATATTTGGGATGTACAGGAGTCTCAGCATTCTCAACTTGTAATTGATTGTTACTAATCATAAAAATGTATTGTTCACTGATAGTGTATACCAATTAATACATACTAACTGAATGTACTGTTTTAACACTTAAGTGGTCGATTAGACATCCATGTTTATGTTCTTTGATGTCTGTAACGTTTTGAGATTGTATACTATAGTCAGTTAGGATGAGTGGGAAGTTGTTGTGCAAAAAGAAAATAACACTTCTGTTGCAACAGGTCCCTGAAATGGTATTCTGAAATGTGCCTTATTTGTTAGTTAAGAAAACAACAAACTACTTTCCCACTGGGCACAGACATCAAAGTCTATTCCACGTTGCTTCAGCGTAATTCCTTTGAAATGACGTGGAAACAAAGTATATTCAACCAGTGTGTGCCCAGTGGGTTAGTGCTTTAGTGCTATTATGAGTTTTGATGAATAAAATAAATGTTGAATTCGAAACATCTGGTTAGTGTTATTTTCAGTGCATTGTTGAATTTGTACTATTCAATTAACTGGACTGTGGGGGGTTCCTTCTTACATAAGGTTTAAAACAACTGGAACACCTCTAGAAAACACTTGTGTACTGTACCTCGCCCACTGACAAGCTAGATAGAATTTCACCATATTGCTTAAATACAACTATCCAATCCTCGCAGATCTACACAAGTACCCATGGGTTAGGGATCAGGGCTACACTACAACAGTACATCTTTAGGGCTCTATTCGATCCGTAGCGCTGAACATCCGCGATTGACAATTCAGTTCCCGCGGTCGCGGAGACTGCATTCATGGTAAACGCAGCCCTTGGCTGGTTCAAATGCTGTTTAAAATATTTCAAACACTTTGAGTGTTTGCTCTAGCCTGCCTCGAGTGTCGATGGACGTGGTTTAATGGGTCTATTCGATGGTCCATTAAGCCAGGCAGGCTCAATAAAGCACAGATAAAGTATATTTAATTATTTCAAATAGTATTTGAACCAAGGTCTGGTCTGCACTGCGGATGGTCAGTTGTGTGATGGAGAAAGTAGGACGATGCCTCAGGAAGCTGTTGTCACTCTGAGAAGTCCTGGAGGTCCTATTCTAGTTCAGACTAGTGTTGAAAAGATCAGGGAGAGGGAGGGAAAGAGACTGGTTTATTTCAACACATTTACTATTACATTGTAATTTGTGTGAGTTATCAAGACTCCCAGCTCTGTACTTAAGAAAACCTTTTCTCCAAACTTTGTTTCTCTGGATCATTTACTCTAAATTAGTGAATATTGACTAGATAATAAAATAGAAATAGTTTTTCAAAAGCTGTGGGTAGGTTTTTTAAACTAAGCATACAGACTTGATCAGAGCACACATTCGTGCTCGCTTCATGATATACACTGAGCGTACAAAACATTATGGACACCTGCTCTTTCCATGACATAGACTGACCAGGTGAATCCAGTTGAAAGCTATTATCCCTTATTAATGTCACTTGTTAAATCCACTTCAGTCAGTGTAGATGAAGGGGAGGAGACAGATTAAAGAAGGATTTTTAAGCCTTGAGACAATTGAGACATGGATTGTGTATGTATGCCATTCAGAGGGTGAATGGGTAAGACAAAAGTGCCTTTGAGCAGGGTATGGTAGTAGGTCCCAGGCGCACCAGTTTGTGTCAAGAACTGCAATGCTGCTGGGTTTTTCACACTCAACAGTTTTCCCGTGTGTATCAAGAATGGTCCACCACCCAAAAGACATCCAGCCAACTTGACACAACTGTGGGAGGCATTGGAGTCAACATGGGCCAGCATCCCTGTAGAACGCTTTCGACACCAAGTAGACTCCATTCTCCGACGAATTGAGGCTGTTCTGAGGGCAAAAGGGGGTGCAACTCAATGTTAGGAAGGTGTTCCTAATGTTTGGTATACTCAGTGGAGACGTGTGTGTGATAATTGCTTGTAATGATTGTAAACATCTTATTGTTTGGCATGAGTATATAAGTACATACACTCTTAGAACCTAAAATGGTTCTTCGGCTGTCTCCATAGGAGAACCCTTTTTGGTTCCAGGTAGAACCTTTTTGAGTTCCATTTAGAACCTTTTAAATAGAGGGTTCTACATAGAACCCAAAATAATTCTACATGGAACCAAAAAGGGTTCTACCTGGAACCAAAAAGGGTTATCCTATGGGGACAGCCGAAGAACCCTTTTGGAACCCTTTTTTCTAAGAGTGTAGGGCTATGGCCGTAGTCTGTCAAGCCAAGTTTCCATGCACGGGCTTGGATACACATTCCAAATAGCAAAAACTTCACAAGAGGGTGGGGACCCAAATTATATCAAGTTTGTAACAACATCTCAAGCTCAAACATTGAAACGGGGATAAAGTGTCTCTATGGCAACAATGTAACCGGATAATTCAAACAAACGGCTGGAATGTCAGAGCGCATGGTTTCGTTTAAGAGCCAGGGGAGCTTTTTCACGTTCGGTTCATTATTTACTTTCATAAAGTATTAGCTTGATAAGCATCACCACCACCCAGACACATAGGTTGTGTTTAGACAGGCATCCCAAATCTGATCTTTGTTTCACTAATTGGTCTTTTGACCAGTCAGATCAGCTCTGAAAAAGAAGCCATGTGTGGATCAATTAGTGGAAAAAATATAAGCATTGTGCTGCCTGTATAAACGCAGCCATAGTCTGCTCTGGCCACTCTGGCCAATTCTCACCAGGGGAGAATTGTTCCGTTTACAATAAAGACATCAGAGCTAGAATAGAGGGAAGAACTGAACCATATAAATATTGTAACGACAATCATAAATAGAATGTTTACATCCTATTTCTATGGTATGAACCCACACAAAAGAAAGTTGGTGTACTGTACGCTACTGCGGTATCACTGTAGACTTATATTGACTTGCATTCTGCAAACATATCCAAATCACAAATAGTCAATGCATTTCTAGTATAGTGTACCTTACTTCCAGTATGTTGACCTTCTCTGCTTTGTTCCTAGGCAAGTGAGATGGACAAAAAGAAGCCAAAGGCATGATGTCAGATCCTGCTCTGAAGGACAGGAAGTCGTGTTAGTGGTCTGGCTGTCTAAAAAAAGACATTGGATCCTTACCAGGAAGTGTTAAAACCAGGAATAATTAGTGATGGTGGCACAGAGGACACAATGAGCAACTGAGTATAATCTAAAAACATGGATTTATTTTGCAATAAATGTACAAAATGATTTTATACATGCCATAAATAGTATATAGATTATCTTCTCTACTAAAATATTACAGCTACATCCATAGAGATGAAAAGAGGCCTCACAATTTTATCTGTGCCGTTATGGCGTCTGTGATAGCATTGGCAGCGCCATTGTGGCTATCTCCATTTTAAAATAGTAAATTGTGTAAAGCTTATGTTGGTGATTTACTGCCACCTGCAGTGCTGGAGTCCTGAACCAAATCTTTTGTCATTAATTTATTATGGCCACTAGATGGTGGGGTTAAAGCCATTTACAAACCATAGCACCCAATTTCAAGAAGACAATGCTATGATCATTGGCTGATTGCTCCCAACCCCTAGGAATCCCCACCCAGTTGACTACTTTAAAATGGTGGAAACCCTCAATGGAAATGTCCATGCTGTAACGGGTTACGTCCAAGTCGAGTCCTCTATCCATCTCTATGGTGACATGTAGAATCAAAAGCACCCATTTCAGAAGCATCTTAGTACCAATGTTGAACTACTCCAAAGTCCAAACCTCTCCATAAAACAACTCTTGAATGTATAAAACACAGGTTATAAACATGAAAAGTTGTGATAGTCATGAGAGTTTGTACAGATCACTCTACAGACAGTATAAATGCTATAAAGTGTGTGTGTGTGTGTGTGTGTGTGTGTGTGTGTGTGTGTGTGTGTGTGTGTGTGTGTGTGGAGAACACATTGTCCAAAGGCAATGAGACTACATGTACTGTATGAGAGACAGGTAGTGTATTTATGATAGGTGAGGAACACACAGACCTTTCCAAGAGTCTGTCCATAGCGACATTCTCCAATTTGTGTGTCTGTGTGTGGGGGTTTCTGTGTTTTTTCTCCCCACAGTCTGTGATGCCGATTTTCTTTACCACACCACCGTCATGACAACCAATGGATTCCATCTTGAAGACTACGTCCATGTCCTCCTTCACCTGGCCAATGACCATGTGTTTATCATTCAGAGAGAGAGAGAGAGAGAGAGAGAGAGAGAGAGATGCAGTTACCAGTGAAGCTGACCAACATTTGTATGATTCTAAAACATAACTGTGTGTCTAAACGGTGTCCAAAACATAACCCACCATTCAGTTTTAACTGTGCAGATGAAGAACTGAGAATTTAGCCTACCCACATCAAAAAATACTATAGTATACCATGGTATAAATACTATAGTATTCACTGTTTTTGCAGACTTTAATGTAGTAAAAAAACAGTAGTATATACTATAGTATTTACAGTAGTGTTTATGCGGACTGTAGTATTTACTGTAGTGTATTTGCGGACATTACTGTAGTATTTACTAAAGTGTTTTTGTTCTGTTATCTTTTACATAGAAGTGGGAGGCTTCCTCCTTGAGGAAAGATACTGGAGAAATACTAAAAGAGCACATTTTCCATAACCTGTAGGTAGGTAGGACTGGGGTCTGAACGTATAGGCTCTTTTCTATAACCTGTAGGGAACGCAATATATGGTCTATAGTTGGCATGTAGGTTTCGCAAAAATTTGAATATGGGTGAGGGGAATGGGCAGGGTATATGCAAGTATTATCTATAGTTAAAAAATGGTAGTATTTTTTGCAGACTGCAATGTTTTTGCAGACATTACTGTAGTATTTACTATAGTATTCTACAGCAGTGGTTCCCAAAAGTAGAATGCACAAGGTGCAATTTCAAAATTGGGTAATGCGTCATCAGTTTTCCTCTTGTCATGTCAGATCTTAGATAGCTATTTATAACTTGTCAGAAATGTCCAGATCAACTAGCCCATGTCAGCTAATGTTTTTTAGTCACTCAAATATCACATATCTTTTTTTTTTCAACTAGGCAAGTCAGTTAAGAACAAATTCTTACTTACGACGGCCTACCTACAGGGTCAGCCATAGTAGTACGGCACCCCTGGAGCAAATTAGGGTTAAGTGCCTTGCTCAAGGGCTTATCAACAGGTTTTTCACCTTGTCGGCTCGGTTATTCAAACCAGCGACCTTTCGGTTACTGCCCCAACTCTCTAACCGCTAGGCTACCTGCCGCCAATAAGAAGACATGGCAACACAATTTCAGGAAATGTGCTTTAAAACTGCTAAATTGTCTCTGCACCCCATGAAAAAAGTCTCCATCACATGGCAAAATGCATAGAATTGCAGGAAATAAGCCTTAAACCGACAACATTTTCTCTCTGCCAACAAGAGGGGATTCTATAGTAAGTACTTTAGTATTCTATAGTAAACTGTAGTCTTTTTTTATGTGGGTTCAAGCAGAGAAAACCTATTTCTCCAAACTTTGTCCTCACAGAATGAATAAAGACTATGTAGATAGGAACACTGTGGGGTAACTGGCTGCAGGAGGGGATAGAGCAGGAGACAGAACACATCTGTGTTGGGTAATGGTCTATTCCCCCCACTATAACAGGAGCCAGACTGTCATTATCCAAGAGAGCATACCCTGAGCTGTAGTGTCCATCTATCAACATGGGGTAAAGGTTTAGTCTAAATAAATGTTATTATGATAAATGGGTTGTTGACTTGCTTGGAAAGTAGGTCATTTGTACCGTATTGAAATAACCTGTCTGTGTAGTCAATAACACCATCTAGTGGAGTGGAGACACTACTACAACAACTTCAATTATACTGAACAAAAACATAAACGCTCTACACACAGCAATTTCAAAGATTTTACTGAATTACAGTTCATAAGGAAATCAGTCAATTGAAATAAAATAATTAGTCCCTAATCTATGGATTTCATGACTGTTGGTCACAGATACCTTTAAACAATAAAGCTCACTAACAAGGATGTAAACAAAGTTGGGCACAAGATTTATAATCACTTGTGCGAATGGAAGATGTTGGGGATCTTTTATTTCAGCACATGAAACATAGGACCAACACTTCAGGGGAGCCTCCAGGGATTTTGGGCCCCATGAAAATATATAACATTGGGCTCCAAAATGTTTTTACCTAATGCTGGAATAATATTTTAGGGCCCCTGTCAGTCACAGGCCCTTAGAATCATCCTAACTTTTCCCCCCCATACGGCGCCCCTGCAACACTTCATATGTTGTGTTTATATTTTAGTTCAGTGTAGGTCTTCAACGCCTGTTTTACACACTAGGGTCGACATTTATTTTTACATCATTTTTTCCAGCATGGTAAAAATGCTGGCTAGCCCAGTACAGCTCAGCTCAGCTTGCACTATTGTATGAATAAAGCACAAGTAGGGTCAGTCTGACGAGTTACCTGGTGATCAAGGGTAGCTAGTCAATCAAGCAACTCTAGCCCAGATGTTATAGTTGCTTTGCAGCTTCTGGATTAATTTCCAAAATAAAAGTCTAAAGCTTTTTTTTATAACTGCGTTCAATAATACCAGTAGATTACGTAGTATAGGCTTGGTCCTTCAGCAAATGACTTGTGTGAGAATGATAAAGGCACAGAAGAGCCTTGTCTAGAATAACCACCTGAGTTGAAAAATAGAAAGTAAATATGATTTAGGCTAGGCCTATTCCACTATCTAAATATGCCATGCTGTTGTGTGTTATTTAATGACCATATAATGGCATACTTTATTTGTATAGCCACCTGGGGCTATTGAGGTGATCATATAACCTAATGAATCACACTTTTCCCAGTATTTGGGAGCACGGACTGTAGGCCTTATACTAGGCATATTGACTGTTGAATTTGTGAATTCCGATATCTGTATGTAGGCTTGTTATAGCAATTTGCGTTGCACAACCCCATCACACAGTGGCTATATCCATATCAATAAACGAGACAAAACACAATATTGATTAAGTCTTGGTTATAACCTGTCCTGAGCAAAATAGCCAAGGGGTCCCAAATGGTCATATCAATAGCCTATTTTTATTGGCAGATCTGTTTTCCCTATCAGCCACTGCACATGCTTCTTCAACTTTTTTGTTAAAAATGTATTTAGAGTCTATATTTAGAGGCTAGGGTCTCTTTTAAAAGGGAGCCCTATAATAAAAACTGTTATACTGTATAATACAAATAGAGTTCGCAAGACACCAGTACCCAAAATGATAAATTGCAATACCTGAACTGAATGAAGGATTAATTAAATGCTCATATACAGTTTGTTGGAATGTCAAGTTGCATGCATCATGCATACTCTGCACTTTATTTGGCTAGTAGGCAAATAGGCCTACATTAGGGTATAATGACTCTATGACTACATGTCTCCAAAAGGGCATCTTCTGAGGCTGAGGGGTGCTTTTCTGGTCTGTGGTGCTCTTCAACTGGGCAGCAGTGTCGCGATGGAGGGAATAGACCACTGCAACAGAGTTATTGTAAAGTGTGTGAATAAGCTTATGCCAGCCTCTGTTTAACCTCTCCCTAGTTCATTTCAAAGTCCATATGTTCATGACCCGATTCATATAAATCATGTCAAATTATTTTTTATTCATATTAACCCCTCCTACAGAATATGCTTTGGCAAGATGTTGATTGATTAAATAAATATAAAAATATTTTTAAGGGCAAAGTTTAGTGGTCATACATAATTGATAGATTCACCAAACATCTATTATTATTCTATGTTTCATACTACTGGTTATGATTGCAGACAGAGCCCATGGGATGGTTCAATATTGAATTAGTCATATTTTGATAAGGTGCATGCATGGGGGTGTCCACGTCCCCCAGAGATATGCCCATGCTGTAGAGAAACACCTAGCGGACTGAAACTTCACTGTTGTAGGCATAATACAGCTAGTGCTATCTAGACTTGGCAAACAAATCCAGACTTTTAACTTGTAAACATGCAGGGTACCTCTTTCTGGTTTCCCCGACTTTATAATACTGTGTTATGCTTGTTCGGGTAGCACTCCTCACAGGCCGTTTGGTGTACGTTTATTTTGTTGGTGAGATGAAACTGCCAAAACTCTGAAAGGTATTATTGTAAGTCAGAATTGCAACATACGATTTGTTCAAGCCTAAAATATTAGTCCGTAATCGTAACATGGTGTTTGTATGTTCACAGTTGAAATTTCATGTTTATGTTCATGTTTCACGCATGGCTATTCTTACGATCCTAACAATTTCCGTCTGGATTTTCTTATGATCCTAACAATACTTATGTTCAACCTTTTGGCAGGTATCTGGCTCCATATATACCTGGCCCAGTGTGTTTCAGTATGAAGTTTTCATCTTTGTACTTAGTCCCATATATGGACTTCCCTCCAGTCCGGTTGTGATGCATGCAATCTCCTCCCTGAGGGCAGAGAGTTAGTTAGTGCTCTTACTTAAGACAGCAACACCACAGAATATTGTAGTTCATAAATACAACCTTCACAAGTTCCGCCCACTTATAGTAGTTTAATGAAACAGACAGGGAGAGTGAGCTTGTCCGCAGTGGTTGGCGAAACCTCAACCCCTCTCTGGCCCGTAGCCCTGTGCGGCATCGCCTGTGCCACAAAAGCATGCTCCAATGGCAGATAGATATCACCGCTTATAAACACAGAGCTTATAGCTCCAGTAGTGATAAATAAAATGTCAATGAGGGACCAAAATATTTTGATTGTTACAAAGACTATTGTACTCCATATTGTATTCATGTACTTGATGCTAGTCTGTTACAGCATACAGTAGTTACATATTAGGAGGCCAGTAGCGTATACAGAATGTTGCACAGGTTTTTACTCTGGGATAACTCAGAGATTGTTTACATAGAAACAGAGGTTTCTCTATGACAAGGTAAGCACACATAAAGTACCTGGCACATGAACTCATGAATAACTCTGTCGAATACTGATCCTTCATATCCAAAGCCATGCTCCCCAGTGCACAGTGCTCTAAAGTTTTCTGTCAGAAAACAACAACACAAATTCACTAGTAAGTCAAACACAATGTAAGGCTATACAGAGCAGTATTTTATTTGTCATTGCCCAGGGCCTCGTTTCCCAGAGCCTTGGTAGCGTTAAGATCATCGTTAGAACCTTCTTATGACATATCTTTTGTGGCCGAGAAGTGCAACTTGGTCAAAAATAACTTTGATTTTACCTCATTTTAACATTCTGTCATAAAGAGCACATGTTCAACTTAATACAAAACCAAATTTTCCAATCTTAAAAGGTAAAATAAATAAATATACTGTATAAAGTGCCTATTAAATGTCAAATAAAGTAATAGGTTTGACCGTAACAGTTTTGACGATTTCTTCCTAAATCCCCTTGTGACAGGGGAATGGAAGCATGTTTGTGCAAGAGGGAGTGGCAATTGAATGCAAGCTTCACAAAATAAAAACTTTACAATATTTCTAGCCTGTCTACTTATGGGTAACAGGGTCGACGTGTTATGCTCGACCCGCTTAGTTTTCCATCACAAAACACCAGGAAATGGCCAAAGAGTACAACCAGCTCTACTGCTTTTACTCTATGATCTGACTACCTATATATCTATCTATCTATCTATCTATCTATCTATCTATCTATCTATCTATCTATCTATCTATCTATCTATCTATCTATCTATCTATCTATCTATCTATCTATCTATCTATCTATCTATCTATCTATCTATCTATCATCTATCTATCTATCTATCTATCTATCTATCTATCTATCTATCTATCTATCTATCTATCTATCTATCTATCTATCTATCTATCTATCTATCTATCTATCTATCTATCTATCTATCAGGGTAAGTGTACCTATTAAGCCCACCAACATCTAAGTTTAGACATTTCTAACAAATACTGCCCACATTTTTTTTAAGTGGATTTAAAATGAAAGATGAATCTCTCATATGACTTTACTTTACTTAATGTTTTAATTTGATAAATAGTCCAAACAGGGCTTAATGGGTACCAAGCCCATGGGTGTTCCAAAATAAGACCACCTCTTAAATAATACATTTGAATTATTTTCCAAATGTTCAAAACTTACAAACCAACATGTCTTATGTAAAATTCTATTAATCTCCCCTAAAGTTATTAAAATAACTTGGTCATTGCTATTCCTCATGAAAGTAGCCCTTATAGCAGGGGGGGTGTCCAATCGTATCCACAGAGATAAATGTGGACTTAGGCTTTTGTTCTTGCCAGCTAGTACATACCTGATTCAACTAATCATCTAATCATAGACTTCAATAAATATATGATTAGTTGAATCAGGGGTGCTGTTGCTTGGTTTGAACACAAACCTGCACCCACACTGGCCCTCTGTGGATAAGAAGCCATGCAACAAAGACCCTGAAACCTGATTCACATTTACTGTACTGCTATTCTTGTTAATTAGTTCAACTTGTCTTCCTAAAGCCTGTCTGAAGACAGTTTCAAATCTCCCTCTCTACTGTGTATTAAAAATGTACATGTGGTGGACCAAAAAACAGAATTACCTGGATGAATGAAAGACAACAATATAACAATGCCCCCACCCAAGAGTGCATGAGTGGTCGCCCAATAGTCATCTTCTTGTCCCTCATTTGTTTGCATTTTTATCCACCACCATCCCTTATATACAGTGGGGAGAACAAGTATTTGATACACTGCCGATTTTGCAGGTTTTCCTACTTACAAAGCATGTAGAGGTCTGTAATTTTTATCATAGGTACTCTTCAACTGTGAGAGACGGAATCTAAAAACAAAAATCCAGAAAATCACATTGTATGATTTTTTAATAATTAATTTGCATTTTATTGCATGACATAAGTATTTGATCACCTACCAACCAGTAAGAATTCCGGCTCTCACAAACCTGTTAGTTTTTCTTTAAGAAGCCCTCCTGTTCTCCACTCATTACCTGTATTAACTGCACCTGTTTGAACTCGTTACCTGTATAAAAGACACCTGTCCACACACTCAATCAAATAGACTCCAACCTCTCCACAATGGCCAGGACCAGAGAGCTGTGTAAGGACATCAGGGATAAAATTGTAGACCTGCACAAGGCTGGGATGGGCTACAGGACAATAGGCAAGCAGCTTGGTGAGAAGGCAACAACTGTTGGCGCAATTATTAGAAAATGGAAGAAGTTCAAGATGACGGTCAATCTCCCTCGGTCTGGGGCACCATGCAAGATCTCACCTCGTGGGGCATCAATGATCATGAGGAAGGTGAGGGATCAGCCCAGAACTACACGGCAGGACCTGTTCAATGACCTGAAGAGAGCTGGGACCACAGTCTCAAAGAAAACCATTAGTAACACACTACGCCGTCATGGATTAAAATCCTGCAGCGCACGCAAGGTCCCCCTGCTCAAGCCAGCGCATGTCCAGGCCCGTCTGAAGTTTGCCAATGACCATCTGGATGATCCAGAGGAAAAATGGGAGAAGGTCATGTGGTCTGATGAGACAAAAATAGAGCTTTTTGGTCTAAACTCCACTCGCCGTGTTTGGAGGAAGAAGAAGGATGAGTACAACCCCAAGAACACCATCCCAACCGTGAAGCATGGAGGTGGAAACATTATTCTTTGGGGATGCTTTTCTGCAAAGGGGACAGGACGACTGCACCGTATTGAGGGGAGGATGGATGGGGCCGTGTATAGCGAGATCTTGGCCAACAACCTCCTTCCCTCAGTAAGAGCATTGAAGATGGATCGTGGCTGGGTCTTCCAGCATGACAACGACCCGAAACACACAGCCAGGGCAACTAAGGAGTGGCTCCGTAAGAAGCATCTCAAGGTCCTGGAGTGGCCTAGCCAGGCTCCAGACCTGAACCAAATAGAAAATCTTTGGAGGGAGCTGAAAGTCCGTATTGCCCAGCGACAGCCCAGAAACCTGAAGGATCTGGAGAAGGTCTGTATGGAGGAGAGGGCCAAAATCCCTGCTGCAGTGTGTGCAAACCTGGTCAAGAACTACAGGAAACGTATGATCTCTGTAATTGCAAACAAAGGTTTCTCTACCAAATATTAAGTTCTGCTTTTCTGATGTATCAAATACTTATGTCATGCAATAAAATGCAAATTAATTACTTAAAAATCGTACAATGTGATTTTCTGGATTTTTGTTTTAGATTCCGTCACTCACAGTTGAAGAGTACCTATGATAAAAATGTCAGACTTCTACATGCTTTGTAAGTTGGAAAACCTGCAAAATCGGCAGTGTATCAAATACTTGTTCTCCCCACTGTATATATCCCTCCATCTTGATCTGAAAATGAAAACTTCTCTCTTGGCATCAACAAAATGTCTTAGAGAGAGTACAGAGGTTTCAAATTGTTTCTAATCTTGTTTAAGGCACCATGGCTAGATGCACAATATGCATAACTGTAGTTTTTGTGTGTTTTAATCAACTTAAATCTGAACCATAAAAACATTAATGCTCATGTTCGTTGAATATTAGGGATATCAAAAAATTATCCCTGTGTTTCAATGCAAAACCGAGCGTAATAGGAGCATACGGGGCTTAATTGGAACAACCGTGGTTTATGGTGAAAAAGACAGAATAGCAAAGTCTACTCATAAAATATTTGGAAACCAATGGTTTGGGGTACAAATATACACTATAGACTACAATATTATGCAAAGTTAGTATTTATCATATTGAACAATATTGCTTTATTGTCATTTAGGCTACATTCTGTATAGAGGGAGTGATTTTTGTGCTACTGTACCCTTTATGTCCACCTGAGATAAATAAAAAGTTTACAAAAATGCCATCTATGTATAACAATGCAAGGTTAATTTAACAGTAAAATAAGGCAAAATGCATTTAAAATGCAAAAGTTATTTTGCTACTGTGAGACTGTGACATGTAGGCACGACTGCTAGTGTCACGTTCGGGTGTGTAGAGAGACCAAGGCGCAGCGTATCGATAGTTCGACATGTTTATTTAACTAGATGACGAACCATACAAAATAACAAATAATAATGATAACACACGTAGCACGACACGGGACAATATACAACAATGAACCACGCCAACGGAGTGGAACACAGACATATAAGTAAGATCCCTAATTAGAGGTAATGCATAGCAGCTGCCTCTAATTAGGGATCCACACACACAACACCAGACAGAAATAGAAATGATAGATCTGCCAGACTCTGACCATAGAAATATAGAGAAGCAAAGCTTCTCTATGGCCAGAGCCTGACAGCTAGCATGAAAAACCCACATTTTCAAATAGTTATGAATGCTCATGAAATATGCTATCATGTGCATAAATCAGCACATTAATCCCTTAATTTTAGATAAAGTATGATCAGTTATCTGAGAAGGTACTAAAAATATCTGTAAAAATGTTTTATCTGAGGTAGACTCAACACCAAAGTTTTTTTGCAGCTTTTTGCAGCTTTTAGTGGGAACTTACATTTAATTGTAAATAACATCTGATTGGCAAAGAATTTTAAAAAAGTATGGATATACAACCAGATTAATTAGTTGAAACATTAAAACGGCAGAAAAGGTTTATTTTAATTGTTTTTATCCAAAGATGGAAGTGGGTTTAATGAGTACGTAAGCTTAATAGGTACACTCACCCTAGATGTTCAATGTTTCTTTTGAATATTTTAAAAGAACTAGTTTCAACATGAAAAAAAAACAATTCAGTTCACTAAACAATATTGACCTTAAAATGAGGGACAGATGTAAATGAATCACTAATCGCATTAAATAAATAATAATCTTCAGAGGTTACTTTGTCAAAGCAAGAAAATAACTACAGCCTTAAAATGGTGGTAAAACATGGAGAAATGTTTAGGTTCAGTGGGTTAAAGTGACACAGGGTTGACAGAGATTCATATCAAAATGCTGAATTTTACAAATCAGATTTATAGAATTCTCCATGTGGTCTATATTAAATGGCACTTCAACAGAGAGCCCTAATAAGGCCTCTAGGGCTCTCTGTTGACATGCCATTTAATATAGACCACAGAGAGAATTCAATAAATCTGATCAACAAATGGGATAAGACTGTGTACATCAGTGGAGGCTGCTGAGGGATAAGGGCGTGCGCCCTCTGCTGTTACCTGAAGTCCACGATCAGCTCCTTCGCTATATTGACATTGAGGTTATATTCCCTGGCACTACTACGCTAGGGCTCATTGTTGTTAATCAGGCCTAGTACTGTTGCGTCATCTGCAAATTTGATTGCGTTGGAGGCGTGCGTGGCCACGAAGTCATGGGTGAACAGGGAGTACAGGAGGGAGCTGAGCATGCATCCTTGTGGGGCCCCTGTGTTGAGGATCAGTGAAGTGGAGGTGTTGTTTCCTAACTTCACCACCTGGGGGCGACCCGTCAGGAAGTCCAGGACCCAGTTGCACAGGGCAGGCTTAATGATGAGCTTGGAGGGTACTATGGTGTTGAAGGCTGAGCTATAGTCAATGAACAGCATTCTTACGTAGGCATTCCTCTTGTCCAGATGAGACAGGGCAGCGTGCAATGCGATGGCCATTGCATCGTCTGTGGATCTATTGGAGTGGTAAGCAAATTGAAGTGGGTCTAGGTTGTCAGGTAAGGTAGCGGTGATATGATCCTGTCGTGACGTAACTATCATTAATGTGACGACTGTTATATTATGAAATCAATTAACTATGTTTAATCGACTACGTGATTCAATTAATCATGTAACAATTAAGTCATCAGTAAGCTGGGGCACCACGGGAAAATGTGTTTAAAGAGTAACTATCTCCTGAATTAAGCTCTTCTGAGATATTTTCATATCACTGATAACAGTCGCTTATTAATGGATTATTACCTCGGTCAGTCTCATTTTGAACGTTGTAATTCCTTGTAGTCTGCACAAACCCTAACTTTATTGATGAATCAGCAATACACAAATTGGCTCAATTATTTATTTACTAATTAAACAATTACAGAATACATTAATACATTAAACATACTAACATTATACAGTCAATACAGTCTCTAGAGGACTAACGAAACACAATAGCGAATTCAGAGGGGGGGCAGGCGAAGAGACAAAGGAATTCCTCTATCGGACACGTAAATACAAATACTTGTCACTCTAATAACCACTCATTCGGAAAAAGGAATGCAATGTATATATTTACGATTGAGCTGTCCTTGATCTTCGGAATCCTTTGTAGTTTATTTGGTTGTACGACTGGTTTGTCCACCAGAGGTCACTGTGTCCTTGGCAGAGTTTCTGGTCGTAGTGGTGGTTAGAATGGATACTTCAGCGTACCCTGTAGTTCTTAGAGTTTATCTGTTAGCATAGATTCTTCAGGGGTTGTCGGTATTCTAGTTCTAGACTATGCATATTCAGCTCCAGACTGATAAAGGCGATGTTCTAGGATTTATCACTTCTTCTGTAGTGATCGAGAGTTTCAGAGTTTAACCATTTCCAGCTGTGTAGCCAACACTCCACGCTGTCTGGTCTTGTCCTTTGGTAATATAGTTGTAGTTTTAAACCATTTTGCAACATTCGGCTTACACCTTAGTTTGCTTGGTCTATTAGAAATTCACAATTTCAATGTGGGGACCCACGTCCTCACGTTCTCTGGTCTGGTTGGTAAATCCTTAGCAAGTTCTTTTAAGCACTCTGGTCGGAAGGGCGGTTTCATAGCACTGACCCGCTCTTCTGACCTCATTAGGGGTGTGGCTTAGTTAGTGTACAACAGACATGAAAAAGCATTATCTCATTAAAAGATTAAATATACATTCATATCTTTTCAAAAGTATTCTTATACTTATCATTTGTTTTATACAACAATTAGATGCAAACCTCATAAATGAGAAATGTACACTTTCAGAGATACAATTATGTTGTTCTATCGTCCTTAGTTACATCACAAAATAAAAACGAATTCGACAGGATTGTTCTTTAAGTCCCCCCCCTGACCATTTCCCACATTCTTTATTATAGAAATATTGTTTCATCCTCCATTTTGAGATGTTGTAGTTTTGTCGGGAATAATTATCTTGCTCCACAGAGGATCTCTGTAACAAAAAAGGGACTGCTTTCCCCCACTACTGCATGTCAAAGAAAGGTAATTACCACCATCATAAATCTGGCCAACAGTCCCAGGAGGAGGGGGGGGGGGGTCTCCAGTGAGGAGGGTGTCATGACAATCCTTAACTAGCCTCTCAAAGCACTTCATGATGACAGAAGTGAGTGCTACCGGGCGATAGTCATTTAGTTAAGTTACTTATTTCTTTCTTGGGTACAGGAACAATGGTGGACATCTTGAAGCAAGTGGGGACAGCAGACTGGGATAGGGAGAGATTGAATATGTCCGCAAACACTCCAGCCAGCTGGTCTGCGCATGCTCTGAGGACGCGGCTAGGGATACCGTCTGGGAGGGTTAACATGCTTAACTGTCTTACTCACGTCGGCCACGGAGAACGAGAGCCCACAGTCCTAGATTGCTAATAGTGTTTCCTCTTTCTGTACATGAACATGCTTGGTTGACCTCTAGCCATTTAGCAAATTTAGCTAGCTGTCATTCTTAATAACAATCCAATCAGCTCATGAACCATTGAGTAGAAAGAGGGAGAGTGACTTTGCATCTAAAACCAAAGATTGACTATTATATTGACAAGATAGTCGATTGACAGCTCTAACAATGGAAATAAATGTCCTCAAAGATAGAAGGCAGGCAGGAGGAGGCGAGTTAAGGTGGGACCATGCTAGCCAATGAGAGGGCAGATACGTGTGCGAACAACAGGCCGTAGGGATAGATAGAGGACTCATCTTTGTATCTGTGCAATTATAGCGTCTGTGTTGCATGGGCAACGGTGATACAATCTCTATTTTAAAGTAGTACAATTTCTTCTTCTTCATTGGCTGATTGCTCCCAACTCATATGAATTCCCACCCAGTTTACTATTTTAAAATGGTGAAAGCCGGCATTGGCAACGTACATGTTAAAACGGGTTATATCCACGATTAGTCCTCTATCTATCTCTATGAAAAGAGTCACAACTCCATTATAAAGTAATTTTTTTATTTTTTAAAGTTGCCGAAATGCCACGTGTCCACTTATAGTAGTGCATTTGTAACAACCTAACCATTATAAAAACTTCTATTCGAATAAGCTTCACGTAGCAAATTAGCAAATACATTTTTTGTTGACCAAATTCGACACTCATTGACCTCCATACAACAATTCATCACTTTGTGATGTTATTTTTCGTGGCACAGATTTTGGGCGGAGTAAAACCTCTCGCGTCGCCTCTTCCTCTCTATGCTAAACACACCTGCAATGGTGACGACATAGATAGCTAAAGGGTTAGCTACAAAAAGCATGGCTAGCTATCTATCTAGCAAACTCTTTTAGATAGCCAAGCAAGCTCAGCTGGACATGTCGTAAAATGAACTGTCAACTTAATGCAGAAAACTATAGAGTTCTTCTAGGTAGCTATTTATATCTGCTGCTTTTACAGTCGTCACATTAATGATAGTTACGTCACGACAGGATCATACCACCGCTACCTTACCTGACAACCTAGACCCACTTTAATTTGCTAGCTAATGACAGATTTAGCTTGCTACAGGGGCGCATATAACAATGAACATTAGCTAACTAGCTATACTGAACAAAAATATAAAGGCAACATGCAACAATTTCAAAGATTTTGCTGAGTTACAGTTCATAGATGGAACTCAGTTAATTTAAATAAATTGAATAGGGCATAGGCCCACCCACTCAGGAGCCAGGCCCAGTGAATCAGAATGAGTTTTTCCCCACAAAAGGGCTTTATTACAGACAGAAATACTCCTCAGCACTCCCCCTTCTCAGACGGTCCTGCAGGTGAAGAAGCCAGATGTGGAGGTCCTGGGCTGGCGTGGTTACACGTGGTCTGCGGTTGTGAAGCCGGTTGGATGTACTGCCAAATTCTTTAAAACAATTTTGGAGGCAGCATATGTAGTGAAATTAAATTCTCTGGCAACAGCTCTGGTGGACATTCCTGCAGTCAGCATGTCAATTGACAAAAACAGCATATTTTAGCTGCACCTGTGTAATGTGCACCTGTGTAATGGTGACAAAGGAGAAATGCTCAGGTTTTAGCTGTCCTTTTTATTGTTTTACGAAGGTTTTAGGGTTTGGGTTGAAATTGAAATTGTTTTATCACTGAGGCACTTTTTATTTTTCTCAGCGCCGAATGTATTATTTACAGCCGAGCCCAGATCCTGGATTTAGCACACGCAGCGCTATTGCACCCCATGGAAAAGTTTGATATTCAGGACGAGTTGAAAAGGCGACTGCGTGGATGCATGGCAGGTCGGAAGTGTAAGGCATAGCTGAGTAAGTACAAGCCGGCTATACCGTCTATCATTATGGGCAACGTGAGATCGCAACATGACAAGGTGGATGAGCTTGAGGGGCTGGTCCATGGACAAAGAGAATACCGGGAAGCTAGCCTATTGTGCTTTACAGAAACATGGCTAAACATGGCTCCGGGCCTGCCCGACCAACGCGCCTCCTCAGCCCGGTACGTCCAGCGACGGCCCACAGCCCGGAGCCTCCAGTGACGGCCCACAGCCCGGCTCCTCTAGCTACGGCCCAATGCCCGGAGCCTCCAGCTACGGCCCAATGTCCGGAACCTCCAGCTACGGCCCACAGCCCGGAGCCTCCAGTGACGGCCCACAGCCCGGAGCCTCTAGCTACGGCCCAATGCCCGGAGCCTCTAGCTACGGCCCAATGTCTGGAACCTCCAGCGACGGTCCAGAGACCGGAGCCTCCAGCGACGGCCCACTGCCTGGAGCCTCCAGCGACGGCTCACTGCATGGAGCCTCCGGCAGCCAGCCCAACAACACGGCTGGAACTCATCTCTGCGTCGATGCCCAGGCTGGGCATGGCGTGCAGCCCCGCTTTGGAGCAGGAGCCCCTTAGCGTGCCGGTGCCCAGTCTGGGGCCGGCAACAAGCCAAGTGACACGGCTGGAACCCACCTCTGCGTCGGTGCCCAGGCTGGGCACGGCGTGCAACCCCGCTTTGGAGCAGGAGCTCCTTAGCGTTCCGGTGCCCAGTCTGGGGCAGGCAGCCAGCCGAGCTACACGGCTGGAAATCACCTCTGCCTCGGTGCCCAGGGTGGGCACGGCGTGCAGCCCCGCTTTGGAGCAGGCTTGCTCAGAGGAGGGGGTGGCACACGGGACCGGTCATCCACTCCAATCCAGTGCCGGAGCAGTCCGCTTCACCGGTGCCTGGTCCGGGTCCGGTAATCTGCTCCACTCCAGTGCCGGAGCTGTCCGCTCCACAGGTGCCCAGTCCGGGTCCGGTTGTCTGCTCCACCGGCGGACTGCCGGAGCAGTCCACTCCACCGGCGCCAAGTCCGGCTCCGGTCATCTGCTCCGCTCCAGGGCCGGAGCAGTCCGCTCCACCGGTGCCCAGTCCGGCTCCGGTTGTCTACTCCACCCCCATGCCGGAGCAGTCCGCTCCACCGGGGCCCAGTACGGGACCGGTGGTCTGCCCCTCTTCAGAGGAAGAGGTCCCCACACCAAGGTCCGGACTGGACTTGGTATGTCAGGGGAGTACTGGGGAGGGATCCATCACGCCGGGGTCCGGACAAGACCGGGCGTGCCTCTGGGAGAGAGAGAGGGAGCTTCAGCGTCACGTCCAGCGCCGGATCCGGAGCCCCCAACAACAACTTCCCCAGTGCTCCGCCTTTCCCCCTTCTCTTTTTTTTTTGTTGTATTTGGACTTTGTGTATTTTGGTTGGGGGGAAGCATTGCGGTCGGGAGCCCGCACCTTAGGGGGGGGTACTGTGAGGGCCTGAATGAGGCCAGGCCTCTGACTCCCACTAGAGGGAGTGGGATGGCCACAGTCAGGTCCTCACATCACAGGAGTGGGTTGTTAGTGATCCCCAATTAGAGACAGCTGTCTAGAGTTGTCTCTAATTGGGGATTCTATTTATGTGCACTGCACAGCCACCTGCGTTGTGGATCATTGTTTGTATTTCATGTGTGTAACCCAACGCCACGGTGTTTAGTGCGTTTGTTGTTTTGTAGTGTTTTATTTGTATAATAAAACATGTTTGCATCGTCCTCTCGCCCTGCGCCTCGTTCCCTTCAACCTCACCGTGACAACATGAAGTTCTGAAGATGGGGGTATGTGTGATTACACATGACATCGCAAAGACCCACAACAGTGACACCTGAATAGATAGATAAATAAGAATTTGTTCTAAACTGACTTGCCTAGTTTAATAAAGGTTAAATAAAAATAAAATAATAGCTAGTCCATGAAAATTATGAATACACCTGTCTGCAATATTCAATAGTATTTTCATTTTTATGGTCAGAATGTCTTATTCCTTATTCCTGTCATGTTGTGTCAATGATAGGTAGGCTCAGGAAAGCTTAATATGGGTTTTTATTTGTACCCAATTACAGCGTGCCATGTAAAGGCACGGGGACGAAGCCCAAAACAAACACGTATACAAAACACAGGGCTGTGACCCAAACCAAAGAGCGAGTTAAACCTCAAATAAATACACGGGACGAGACCCGTAATCACAAGTGCACAAAACGCAGCACAAAAGCCAAAACAACAAAGCACAGGTACTCACAAGCCCAACGGACATGGAAACAATAATCAACCAACAATGGTGAACAAAGGGCACAATTATACAATAACAAATTAGTGGGTAATGGGAACCAGGTGTGCGTAATGACAGTTCAGTCACGCCTAGAGGCCGGAACTTACCGGAGGGATCCGTGACAATTCCTTCCCCATCAAAGTCCTTACTCCAATATTGAACTCTGTATTTTAGGCCTAAATAACTTTATATGTGATAGACAGGCCTATTCCTTTTTAGGGTAGTTTCAAACTGTGCATGCATGTAATAATCATATTGTTATGAAAGCTCTTAAACTGACTTGACTGCCAGTTGGTCTTCATAGATCTAGCATTCTCCACTGTGATTGTTTCTGGTGGATGATGATACATTTACTGTGGTTAAATTTACGTAGAGGATAGAAGATGTAGGCTATTGGAAAATCAAGACCATGATGCATGAGTTTCATTTGAATACATATTTATTAGATAAATATTAGGATGTCACGTCATCTAACTACATACAGTTTTGCAAGACTAAAAATCACAATAATTTTTTTGACCAGTTTAGTATATGAAATGACTGTACACAGAATGTACAAAAACAAAAAAGACAACTGCCACGTGGTGTGTCAATCACTTCAGATTGTACCTCAGAAGTAATATTTTTTGCCTAATCGTGTAAAAACTGTAAATTTGACAAAATTGTACAAACTGTAAATTTTGTATCAACAATTTTTAGGAACCACTCATGGTTCCCACAAATCCCGATTGGTACCTCAAAATGATCTTTATTATTTTGTTGTTGTAGCACCTTTATAAAGTACACAGGTAATATAGAGAAATACACAGAAGTTGAAATTTACACAAAGAGTGTATTTTTTTCCCTTTCCAACGGCCCGTGTTTGAGAAGTAGAGAATAAAGTATCTTACATAAATGAACAAATGTGGTCGGAGAGAGAACACTGTACAGACTATATCAAACACGGACTCCTTTTCCCACAATTCAACAGTCTCTTCTGACAGGAGGATGCAAACTTTACAAATTCTAAATACACAATGTGCATCATTGCCCCCTGCGTGGGGAAAATGTCTACATTTCTGTAAGTTAATGTGTCTCTATTTGTCATTTACATAATGTACATGCATTCCTTAGACCCTACAGGCCCTTTTCTGTCTCTCCTCTTGCATTTAAGTGACTGAGTAGAGAGGGCCGGGGGATCACATCTCCCATTTTCTTTAAATGAAAATACATTGCATCCTCTAACACACTCCAATTGAGTCCATTGACTGTACAGCTACAGTTGGGTGTGGAGCCTGAACCTCGTATAAGGCTCAAACTTCTATGTGGAGTATAGAGAGTAATGTTGATAGACCAGACTTTAGCATCATGTCTACGCAGATCTACAGACAGACAGGGCAGGGGAGTCAAAATACCTCACTGTGGCAGTGCATTGTCGTCAACAAACAGACAGACAGACAGACAGACAGACAGACAGACCAAAGGATCATAGGAGCAGTTGTGTTCAGGTGATTCAACCAGCATTGGGGATCATTCTTAACAATATCCACCGATTGATCTAAATCTACTAATTTCATTTAGTAGGCTACATGATCTGATGTAAACCAAATTATGATTATTCTCACAAAGTAACTTAATAGATAAACAAAATAATAACTTAAAATAGGAGAACAATATCAAAAACGCTATGAGGATAGAATAATACACACGATGATCTTGTGTTGTACAAAAGAGGCTTCACAAAAAAAAGAAAAAAAGAACTCACATTCAATTCCAGAAGGTATTAGACTTACATAAAAATACATAAGCAAACATATTTAAAGCATACATTGTCAGGATGACAACCATTTTAAATTATTGTCTTTATAAACCATCGTGGGATCATGTGTGCTCTTTAAAAAAGATGACAAAATATAGTTTAACAGTAACAAGACACAGAAAATGCAGTGCAACCACACATTTATTCAGAATTATTTGTGTGTTCCCTAGGAGTATGCTTATAGCATAGATGGGTATAATTCTTACATTATAGTAGATGTCCAAGCCAACTCCTACAAACTATGGGATAACTTTGGTGATGCATCACGCACAGCAATTTTCCAATGAACAGTCAAAGTGGAACAAACATCCAAAGAAAGAAGCGGGACAATACATTACCATTAACCAAAATCATTCCTTTGCAAGAAAATGTTAAATAAAATCATGATAAAAAATTATATGCAATGGTTATAAAATCAAAAAGACAAGAATCTTTCCCTCTAATCTAGAACAGAGGCCATTGGCACACATGCACTTCTTAACACATGGTAGAGCCAAACCTTACAGTATGGTTACAGAAGCAATGGCAGGCATGTAGAACAGAGGAAGACTCACCTTAAAGAGTGAGAAACAGGCAAACTTTAATATGGCTCTATTACAAGGGGCGAATATCTTTTGCAACACTAGATGTGTCTGTCTGTAATAGACTAAACAGGGACTCTTCACTTCTTTTTTCGCTTTTTCTATCAATCTCATCCTCACTCTTTTCTCTTGCACACACATGCACACCCACACACACAATTCTCCATCATTCTAACCCAAAACAAATGTATTGGTAAAACTCCTTTTTGCATAGCCCACAGCCCGACTTGGCATTGTAACGCAATATCAGGGATTTAACAACATCGGACGGGGCGATAGACAGACAGAAGAATAGCTAACAGTGCTGATTCTTCGATAGACTGGGTTGGGGTAGCTAGAAGGTTAGAACCCTCATCCACAGGCTTTGGTTCCTCCTCTCAGTGCTCTACCTGCGATGTGGTACGAGTCTCTGTCTGTTGTGCTTCAGTAGAATGGATGGAACGGACCCAGTGCTGACTGACTGACGTCACGATGGAATCACACACTGTGAGCTAAGGATCAGAGGTTATAAGAACACACTGTAGGTCAAAGGTCAGGGGGTCAGGGCTTGGAAGAACACACATCAAAATAGGATAGATAGAAACACTGGCCAGGACAAAAAGATGACTTTTCTTTCCTATTCTTGTATTTGTTTTTGTAAATAAGGATTATAAAACAATGCTACAACACTTTTCCCTAAAAGCCCACACAGAGAGTTCGGCCTGTGAGGTCATACGCATAGAACGTAACTAATAGCTGCACAGTTTTCTTTCAATATAATATCACTTAAGGACTAGACAGCCAACATGGCTGTCGACGTGTTGTTGTCGGCAAGAGGAGCCCCGCGATTCTTTACATGAGGAAGAGTGTGTGTGAGGAAGTGAGGACATGAGTGCATTTCCTGTTTCCTGTCTCTTTCACACACAGTGTCCACTCCTTGACATCCAGACTGTCATCCTCATCATCATCATCTCATGTTCTGACAGATGAGCTCATGCCACCTACACATCTATGCCACATTTGACAAAACATTGTGTGTGTGTCCGACGGGGTGTGAACCCGGGTGTGTAGGAGGTGTAACCTGACTAAGGGTTTGAACTTTGAACCCTGGGTCTGAATCACATAGAGAAGTGCACTACACATTGGGTAAGTGCACTAGGGAAGTGTCCCCACTACCAGTTCATATGAGGATGACGGTGTGTCTATGGACTCTATGGAGAGTCCAGCTGGTTGGACACACAGCCTGCGGTTTGTGTGTGTCTGTGGAGAAGGTTTGGGTACGGCTCGAAGGGTGAGGGAGGCGAAGGGTTAATTGTTCTCGAAGAGGGAGAGGAGGTCATCGTTGCTGTTGGAGGGGAGGTCCGGGGGGTCAAGATAGGACAGGAGCTCATCTGGGTTGGCCAACTCTGGAAGCAGCTGGAGACCAAAAGAGAGAGGAATGAGGGAGGGAAGGAGAAAGAGAGAGGGAAGGTGGGGGAGAGAGAGAGAGAGAAAGGGAAGGTGGGAGAGACAGAGAGGGAGAGAGGAAGAGCGAAAGGGAAGGTGGGAGAGCGAGAGAGAGAGACAAGAATTAAGATACATATTGTCATTAGACTTCTCATTTCTATCCAAGAGTCTATTTAAACAACTAAAGGTATTAGCATAACAGCTGACATGCTCCATCAAACCAAAGCTAGGAAATGAGAGAAGCTTTAGCAGACGATGCTAATGCTAGCTAGATGATGTTTGCACCTGTTTGCGCATGCACCCTAAGCACGATGTCACAATGTCACACTTACATCTAGGGAGGGCTCGGGCATGTCACCACTGATTTGACCTTCGATGCCCGATGAGGGGTTAAAGTTCAGATCGCTGTGCGGGTGGCTGTTCTGGCCTTGCTGCAGCTGGGGAGTCGGGGCCTGCTGGCGATGGGGCTGCAACGATTGGCCGCTGTGATGTAACGACTGCCCTGATTGGCTGCCCCCGTGATGTAACAACTGGCTGTTGGGGTGAGGAGGCGCGTGCAAGCTCTGCTGTTGCATGGAATTATGGGACTGATCAGTACTGGAAGGATGAGACATCTGAGGAGGGGGAGAGGGAGGGAGAGGAAGTAGAATATGTTTCAAAATAACTCTCAGCTGACAAGTAGAGGATGACATGAGCATGGCTGCTAAGACAATCTGAGCTGCTAAGACAATGCCAAAGCTAACCTGATTAAGATCAGTGCTTTTTATGAACTACAAGGTCTTTGACAGGCGTGTCAAACATTTCAACTATATGAAATGATGTACAACAAGTATTTCTATTCCTTTCATATGACATTTGTTGTACCCTGCACCTGGGAAATGTTTGGGTGTGGGTATACTACTTTTCAATTAGGATTTCCAGCAACTGTAGGGGACTTACAGGGCCGTTGATACCGTGGCTGAGGGGCTTGTCCTGGGATAGAAGACCCCCGGGGAAGTCTGGGGGGTGGGACAGCTGAGGGGTGTGGATAAAGTCACTCATGGGGGATCCTCCTCCTCTCGGTCCACCTCCACCACCTCCCCCGCCCGAGGGGTTACCGTGGGGGAAGTCAAAGTTCCCGTGGCCGTGGTAAGTGTTGCCTAGCAGCACAGAAAAACATGAATAAGGGGAGGGGACTCTTAGGTTGTCTTACATAACTTAGTATGACTGTAGTTGCTCTGGATAAGAGTGTCTGCTAAATAAACAACATTTAAAATGTTAAAAATGTGTAATATCTGAATTCTGAAATTGGTCTTTACCTGGGCCTCTTGGACCACCGTACTCCCCTGGGATTCCCCCGGCACCGACGCCCCCATGCTGAGCGGGGCCTGATGGGTAATGGGAGGGGCCAGGGCCCAGCTGGGCAATCATCTCCATGACATTGGGCATGGTCATCTGGGAGGGGCTCATGGTCTTGAAGCGTTTGGCCAGTGGTCCATCGGGGTCTTCTTTAATATGGAGGTCAGATTTGATGGGCACCGGCCGCCAGCTACACGATGGGTCAATGTTCACCTCCTCAAACTCCGAACTACGGGAAGAGGAAGGGGACCTTTTTATACAGTCCCATATTACAAAGGAAGGAGGAATAATAATAATATTGGGAATAGTGGAAAAATTACATTTAAGCACTACAGGATGAAGAAGGGAATTTTTATGGTGCCACATTACATATACACTATAAAAATAATAGTGGGAAAACTGGAAAAGAACACTGAAGGTTAATAATAATTATGAACTATTACTAGTAATAAGGAAAAATAAACATACTTCTGGATGGCGTTGAGGATTCCCCACATGTACTGGTCCACCTCTAGACCCTCTAACAACGCAGTTTTACTGTGAAGAGAGAAAAAGAGAGAGAAACAGGCATTATTTTAACTCATTCAAAATGGAGACATAACTTTATTGACAAAACATAGTTTGGAAATGGTCATCACATACTTGCATACAGGACACCTCCACATCCCCCTCTCACAGTTCAGCTGCAGATATGACTCCAGATCAAAACACTGTGGAAGACAAAACCCTTATGAGTCTCAGGCAAGGTTACTTATCACATTAGCGTAGATCACCGAACCACCTATGCTATAAGGGCCTAGAGTTTTTCCTGGTCTAGGCACATAGTCAGGGAAAACCTGTGGCCCTATCAAGCCCTCTAATGTGTGGAAACATACTCCTTTCTGCCATCCTACCTGTACGTGTTTGCAGTCATGCCCCCTGGCGGGCAGCTGGATGCGCCTGAAAGTGACTGGGCATTTCAGGGAGACTTTGATGGCGGTCTGCTCAATGCCGTCCTCTCCGTTTAGACTGGTGTTACCCGACGAGGCCACAACGCTGCTGAAGTTCCTCTTAACTGGAGGTAGGGACGGGAGAGGAATGGGGGGGTAAGTAAAGGCAGTAAGATAGGGTAAAGGCTAAATTAGTGTAGTAGTAGTATAGTACAATATAATAGTAGTAACATGCTCTTGGTGATGCAGTGTTACAGTCAGACACGGTAAAGACTATTGCTGTATAGTTGTGCAGCAATAGTAACTTTTTTTTTTTTACCTTTATTTTACTAGGCAAGTCAGTTAAGAACAAATTCTTATTTTCAATGACGGCCTAGGAACAGTGGGTTAACTGCCTTGTTCAGGGGCAGAACGACAGATTTTTACCTTGTCAGCTCGGGGATTCGATCCAGCAACCTTTCGGTTACGGGCCCAACACTCTAACCACTGGGCTACCTGTCGCCCCAACTTACTCTTGGTGATGCAGTGTTCTGCAGGCAGGAGTCTCTTCTTCAGGAGCCCTTGCAGGACGGAGCGGACTGAAGGCCTGTGGACCAGCTGCAGCACAAACAGGTGCGACTGCACATAGAGGGGGGGGGGGGGAATACATAAATAACATAAATAACATAAATAACATAAATACAAAAATAACATAAATAACATAAATAACAAAGACATGAATAAAATCAAAACTGATGAACACATCCCGTGTATCCTCTACATACATTTAAAATATCCCTTGTGTCCTTTGTTCTGCATACTCTATTGAATCGTGTACTCACACAGCAGCACGCTGTGACGGTGATCTGGATGGTGTTTCTGCCAGGCTGACACACTTGCTTCAGGTGCAAGGGTTTATGGGACGTCTTGTTGTCGCCCCGCTCGATGGTCAGGGGCGTGGCGTTGACACTGACCTGGAAGGAGGAAGGACAGTTTGTCTGTGTGTTTGTGTGTAGATAGATAGATAGATAGATAGATAGATAGATAGATAGATAGGTACTTTATTGCTCCCCCGGGTGTGTATGTATCTGTATGTGTTCGCATGCTGCATGCAGCATGCGTGTGCGTGTGTGTGTGTGTGTGCTAACCTGGACGGAAGCGGGCCAGTTGGTGTTCATCTGTCGGTCCTCATGGTGGTAACACTTGAACTGCAGCTCCAGGTCTGACCTAGTGGGGGCAAAGAGAGCGAAGAGCAGAGGTCAATACAGTCAAATACAAACCAGTTTAATCCGCTCCTCTGGAACACCCAGCCAGGACAGCACAGTTTTGTTCCAGCCCAACACTAGCCCACCTTATTCAGTTGGTCAAGGGTTTGGTAATAAGCTTCATTGAAAGTTCTTTAAATTAGCAGGACTGCTATTGGTCAACATTGTCCAGGAAATGCGAACATGACAACATGGTACAAAAATAGAATAAGACTTGAGTCTCACCTCCACATGAGGGTCTGGTGTACCGACGGTCGTAGGTGGTAGACATGGTTACTGACGGCGAGGTTGTGTTCCAACCGGAAAGGTTCCAACACCACGCCGTCCCGGACCGGGAAGGTCAACCGCAGCTCCTCGTTGGGATTGGCTGATGGGAGCGGAGAGACAGGACAGGAAGACAGGACGTCAGCTTTCCTTTTAACTGTATCTGTGGTAGTGGGGTAAGAGATGTATACTGGTTTATTAAGAGTCACACACACAGAAGACAGTGGCTGGGGCACCGGGATATCACTGTAGGGTATTACCCTAACTAACACATGGCTGTAGAATCTTATGGTCATACGCTATTGGAGTCAACTACAGTACAGCCATGTACAGATATTTCAGTATTTAATTTTTAATACATTTGTAAACATATAAAATCGCTGCCAAAGGTGCCTCAATAAAGTAGAGTAAAGGGTCTGAATACTTATGTAAATGTTTCTAATCAGTTTCAATTTATTTTATACATTTGCAGAAAAAAAATAAAACCTGTTTTTGCTTCGTCATTATGGGGTATTGTGTGTATGTGGTTGATGAGGAAAAAAAACTATTTAAACCGTTTTAGAATAAGGTTGTAACGTAACAAAATGTGGAAAAAGTGAAGGGGTCTAAATACTTTCCGAATGCACTGTATCAGCGCAGCATGTAGTAGTGATCAGGGTTGGGCTCAATTCCATCTAATTTCCAGTCAATTCAGAAGTAAACCAAATTCCAATTCCACATGTTCCCAATTGAAAAGCATAGAAGATAATTGGAATTTCAGTGTATTTCCTAAATTGACTGGAACTGAAATGGAATTGACCCCAACCCTGATATGTAGTGAAGTAGTCGTGTCTCAATGGCTTTGTATCTCATGAAAATGAAATAAAACCATCAATGAACTGCTACATTGATGGCTTGGAATAGCTCTGCTGTACTGTCTGTAGACTAGCCACTGTGTGTGTGGTGTGTGCGTGCGTGCATGCATACATACATACTTACGTACGTGCATGTGTGTACATGCATGCGTCCATGTGTGGATGCTCCAGTGTAAGTACTTACTGGGAGGTGGAAGCGCTGCCATATTTGGTTTCATGTCAGGCGGGAACGGGGGCTTGACATCCTGGTTGGGCGAGAGGTACGGGGGCATACTGCTTCCGGGGGTCATGGGGGGAGTAGGGTTACCAGGCACCGGAGAGTGGGGGTAGTTACCTGGCCGGGGGACCTGCAGAGAGGGAGACAGGCAAAGGGACAGGGGGAGGGAGGGGGGGAAAAAGGAGAGGCAGAAGAGTGATACATACGGGTTAACGAAAAACCACGAGCGATAGAGAATTCAAATAACTTGGATGGCCGTTACATTACTTAGACAAAGGATAGAAAAAGGAGAGGAAATACCCCGTTGCCTTGGCTATATGAGTATCCACTTCTAGGTAAGTTGCTGTTCTGACCATTGAATGGCTCTTGCTGTGAATGAAACAGACATCGTTGGTTAAATGTCAACTGCACCATGGGACTACATGGTAAAATGGTTGTTACTGTGAGGGGAGGTCTAGAACATACAGGTAGATATGGAGTGTTAGTGTGAGGGAGCTCTCACCCTATAGTACTGCCCCATGGGCATGCCTTGCGGGTGGTACTGGCCTTGCCCCTGCCCCCCGGGCATCCTCTGGCCGGGGTAGTTTGGGGAGGGCATCGGCCTGGATGGGTTAGAGGTGGGGTACTGACTCTGCTGGGGAGGGAACTGACCGTTAGGACCATACTGCTGACCCCCGTAGTTTGGCTGTATGGAAGAGAGAGAGAGAGAGAGAGAGAGAGAGAGGGAGAGAGAGAGAGAGAGAGAGAGAGAAAGAGAGAGAGAGAATCAATCAACAACTTAATAAATGTATCAACATTTGTGAGAAAGGCATGAACTGCATGTGGGGAGGTACTATGAGAATATAATACTCAAAGGAAACACACGCATGCACACATATACCCCCCTCCCCCCCACCACCATCCAACTCACGTCTCCAGGATAGGGCCTCTTCATGCCCTGCATAGGCATGGCCTGCCTGGGGCCTCCAGGTCCTCCGTAGCCCTGCTGGGGCATCCTCTGGCCATGGGCCCCGAAAGGCCCCATGCCTGGGGCTTGAGTTTGGTTCATGCCCATGGGAGGCCCACCCATGCTGGGGTTGTTCATGGCCTGGCCCATGCTGCCGGGGTTCATGCCTCCAGGGGGCCCTCTGGGGCCGGGCTGGTTCATGAACTGGTTGTTGTAGGCCTGGCCTGGGCCCATCTGGAAGGAGGGACACATCTGGAAAAATGGAGGAAGATAGGATGAAGAGTTACAAGAAGCTGCTGGTTTGACTCTGTGATTTTAGTGTGTATTTAGTGTGTAAAGTATGTAGTAGTACCTGGTTTTCCTCAGGCCCAAAACAGGATGTTCTAAGTTATTTTGACAATGGTGTGTGTGTGTTTGTATGTGTGTTATGTACGTGCCTGTGACATGTCCGTACCTGTCCATACTGGTTCATCTCTTTGTTCTGGGTCTCCTGCTGCATGGCTGCCACGGTAGCGGTTGCCGTGGCGGTTGCCGTGGCAGCGGCGGCAGCAACCGCGGCGGCAGCAGCAGCAGCTGCTGGTTGGGTGAAGTCGCCAGGCTGGCGGGAGTGTTGGGGCATGCCCATCCCCCCTGGGGGAGTGTTAGGACCACCTGGGTAACTATATAACGGAGACAACATGAATTAGAGCTGTGCATGCTGTATGTGTTAAAAGCATAGAGTAAGAGTGAGATACAGAATGTGTCAGTCTTAACTTTATTCATGTGTGTGTATGACCTCTTACCTCCCGCTGTAGCCCCCTCCACCTGGGTATCCCTGCCTGCCATACATCCCCTGCTGCATGTAGCCCTGGCCCCCCTTGGTCGGGAACTGCTGCTGCTGGCCGGGGAACTGGGGGGAGTTGAGGCCTGCCGGACCCCCAGACATACCCTGGCCCATGGGGTTACCTCCTGGATTCATATGGCTGGAGCTGTTGGCCAAGACCTGGGTGAAAAAGGGTAAAATGTCAAATCAACTCACAGATTTTTTGTGTCTAACAACTGATCCTATAGTTTTGGTTAGACACAGCAAACCACAGAGATCCTAATATATAATTCTATGATGTCAACTCACGGTGTGGGACTTCAACAAGAGATCTTTGATATAGGCCTAGCAGTGAACCATATTTCGAACCAACATGAGAATTCCATTAAACCCCTAGCCTCTAGCCCCTGGGAGCTTTTGTCAATCTGAGAGGAATGGCTAGGTAAAAGCAATATGGTGATGATTCCACCAGGTCCAATCAGAGGGCAAGATGGAGCTACCACCATATTCAGGTGAGATTTGGTAGTTCAATTACTAGACTCAATAGAAAGGTATAAGAGTGTGTGTTGTGTGTCGAAAACATCAAATAGTGTGTACTGAAGTGTGGGTGTGTGTGTGTTGTGTGTCTCACCTGACTCTGTGACGTGTTGGTCACACCCCACACGGTGGTAACAACGGATAATGACCCTGGGGGCTGGTTGGTGTTCTGTTGCCATGGAACCGAGTCGTAGGCAAACGACCCATCACTACAGAACAAATACGAACACACACATTAACCCAGAGATGGGCGATATGGACAAAACTCCATACCGCGATAAATTGCCTGAATTGATGTGATAACGATAAATAGAAAGATACATTTATAACATTAATGTGCACCAAAAATTGTTGTAATTATCCTTTAAAACCCCCCAGTCAAAAACTTGATTTTCTTGTGTTTTAAATATATTTCCACACTATGACGTGAGAATAATACCGAGAAATTGTGAAAATGATGCTAATGCCCTTTTAGTGTAAGAGCTGTTTGAAAAGACCACAGAGAATTTCAGCCTGTTTTGTTTGGATGTAATTTTGGCCATTAAATTAGGAAATAGAATTTGTCATTTCATGGTGACATCACCATGCGGTAAATTAGTTAACAGACCAATAAGAAAGGGAGTTCCAAACCTCTCAGACAATAACAGGTAATTTTCAGTTTTCCCAAAAATTATTGCTTGGGAAATTGCTCTTGGCTAAGAAGCTATTTTTGTTTCTCTTTGACCATTTTAATTGAAAACAATCACATTAAGGTACTTCATTGTTATCCAGAAAACTATTTGATATTGAGATAAAAAAAAAACAGCTGCATTGGACCTTTAAAATACTACTACTACTTTGATGGTTGTAGCCACCGATTTTCCAATCGCCCATATTAACTTATTTCATTTCAATTTTCACATTTCTCTAGTATAGGCTATTTATCGTAATGAACGATATCAGCAAAATGCCTGCGATAAGTGATCGGTGTCGATCATTTTCCGTTTATCGTCCCAGGTCTACATTAACCTATCACTGCAGAATACATACACACAGGGACACACACACACACACACACACACACACACACACACACACACACACACACACACACACACACACACACACACACACACACACACACACACACACACACACACACACACACACACACACACACACACACACACACACACACACACACACACACACACACAGAGACCCTGTCATCACTGCAGGGCAGATACAAACACATACTAAAGTGACAGCAGTGGATTTGGCCAAGTAAGTAACACAACAGAGGATTGCATATCTGCCCAGAAATGACGAGTTTCAGAAGAAAGTTCTTTGTTCAGGCCATTTTCATCCTGTAATCGAACCCACAAATGCTGATACTCCAGATACTCACCTAGTCTAAAGAAGGCCAGTTTTATTGCTTCTTTAATCAGCACAACAGTTTTCAGCTGTGCTAACATAATTGCAAAAGGGTTTTCTAATGATCAATTAGTCTTTTCAAATGATCAACTTGGATTAGCTAACACAACGTGCCATTGGAACACAGGAGTGATGGTTGCTGATAATGGGCCTCTGTACGCCTATGTAGATATTCCATTAAAACTCAGCCATTTCCAGCTACAATAGTCATTTACAACATAAAAAATATCTACACTGTATTTCTGATCAATTTGATGTTATTTTAATGGACAAAAAATGTGCTTTTCTTTAAAAAACAAGGACATTTCTAAGTGACCCCAAACTTTTGAACGGTAGTGTATATGTTATTTGGAATATTCGGCATTAAAACTCCAAACAAATCGGAGGCTAGAATATGAATAACATTATGAATAAACAAACTAAACTCTAGGGGAGAAACAGACGGAGTGTGTTTTCACACACGCACACACACACACACACACACACACACACACACACATACGCACACACGCACACACACACACATAGCTGTGGTGTTGGAAGGGACCCATTAGATCTAGATGGATATACTATAGCCAGGTTTGGAATGGTGGCGAGCATGGAATGTTCTGCTAAACATTACTCACTGCAGCCCACTCCCTCGGTTTGTGTGTGCATGTGTGCTTGTGTACATGTGTGCGTGCCTGTGTGTGTGTGTATTAGTGATAGATTTGTTGTTGTTTTTGATACAGTTACATTATCTGGATATAATTTTTTGATGATATATAGGATCATTCTGACAATATCGCAATATTATTTTTGCGCTAGTCGGCTGCACCTGCACCAAAACGCAGTATTTTTCCATCATCTTTAAAAATTAGGAGCCAATTTGTTTTCAGCACTTTTATTTCCATGATTGTTCAAAACTCGTTTTCTCATGGCTCTCGCTCGTCCCTCTGCAGCAGACATATGGTGAGCAATATGTTTGGAACGTCGAATTGCAACAGTAGAGAATCGCAATACATATTGTATTGGCACCTAAATATTGTGATAATAACATTTCGTGAGGTCCCTGGCAATTCCCAGCCCTAGCGTGTAGGTATGTCCCTCTCTTCCAAGCTCTGCTAAGCTTGTCTTAGCTCACTTTCATGAAGAGAAAACCTCAGTACATGTATTTATTTGAGAAGACACTGGGAGGAGGATATCCTAGGTTAAACGCAACATGGGGCATGATTTATATTGCCTACTTTGAGGGGGGAAGAGGTGGGAGGAAACTGAAACGTAGGTAAACATGGTTCAAGCTAAAATGAACGATCCAGTTTAAACCAGGGAACCAATGAGGGAGTGTGTGTTTAAATGGTATGTGTTCACATCTGTTGTGTAAGTGGAAATGAAAGTGACAATGTCTCCCTTTGTGTAAAACAGAAAACATGTTGAGTAAAGTACACACTGACAGACGGACGGACAGGGACACACAAACACACACTGACCCATGTGAGAGTCCTCCGGGGGGTTTCATGGTGTTTATGCTGGGCTGCATGGGGACTTTGCCCTGCGGGGGCTCGTTCTGTCTGCTCTTCTGGTGACGCAACAGCAGGAGGCGACCCAGCTCCTCACACCACGATGACAGCAGGGCTACAGGAAAGAAACACACACACACACACACACTCATGTCTCAGTCTAATAACGTAGGAAACACACACACAAACACACACTCATGTCTCAGTCTAATAACCTAGGAAACACACACACACACACACACACACACTCATGTCTCAGTCTAATAACGTAGGAAACACACACACATACACACACACACACACACACACACACTCATGTCTCAGTCTAATAACGTAGGAAACACACACACATACACACACACACACACACACACACTCATGTCTCAGTCTAATAACGTAGGAAACACACACACAAACACACACTCATGTCTCAGTCTAATAACCTAGGAAACACACACACACACACACACACACACACACACACACACACACACACACACACACACACACATGTCTCAGTCTAATAACGTAGGAAACACACACACACACACACACACACACACACTCATGTGTCAGTCTAATAACAGGAAACACAGACACACTCATGTCTCAGTCTAATAACGTAGGAAACACACACACACATACACTCATGTGTCTGTCTAATAACAGGAAACACAGACACACTAATGTCTCAGGCTAATAACGTAGGAAACACACAAACATACACTCATGTGTCTGTCTAATAACACACACACACACACAGGTCGGTTTACATATACAACTTAAAACTTAACTACAGTCTGTCGGTCTGCTAAAAGTAAGAGTTTCTATTACCAAACATGAGATCCTATGATATTGTTTCCCTGACTACTTCAGCAACATGATTTGGACTCTCTGAAAGTCTCCACAGCCACTTCTGCCATCAGAAAAACAAACAAACAATTTCCGATCAAAAATGCTTGATCAAAAATATCTCAATTGATTCATCAACTATCTGCCCACTACATTTGAGTGCTGCCTCTCACTCTTCAAGATGGACTGCAGTTCTGCCTCCTAACACATGGAGGCACCCTAACACAGTAATCCCAGCCTGTCTGTTGCTGTCTGTCTGCCAGTGTAGATCTCAGTGACTGATGGAATGAATCACACAGTGTTTATCTGCAGTACATCAGCTTGATCCCTCTAGAAGAGAGTCCCCTGGCTTTCTGAAGAGGACGGGTGAAATGCAGAGCGAGAGAGAGAGAGCGAGAGGGAGGGAGGGGGAGAGAGAGATGGGAAAAGAGAGAGGGAGGGGGAAAGAGATGGGAAAAGAGAGAGCGAGATAAAGAGAGAGAGAGAGGGAGGGAGAGAGAAGGAGATGGATATGGAGCTAGAGAGATGAAGAGATCGAGAGAGAGAGAGAGAGAGAGAGAGAGAGAGAGAGAGATCAAGAGGGAGATGATATGGAGAGAGAGAGAGCATATACCCCTCCTCTTTCATTCACCCCCTCTTCCTTCCCTCCACTAGACCCCAATGAATAACCAGAATGCTTAGCGTACTCAGTCATCTTCAATGCAGGTAACTGTCTGCTGCACCATGCAGGCAGGCAAACATCATTATGAATGGTGTATGATGTACGGTATATAAGAAGAGTTATGGACTTAATGTCTAACATCTTAACACAGAAAATAAGCTCAAAAGGTGTTTTAGATCGAACAGAAAAAGCCTTAATTGAGCCATGAATAAAGGAGAGGAGAGAGAAGAGAATAGAAGAGAAGAAACAGGAAGAGGAGAGGTGACCACAGCAGAGCAGACTGAGCCACATTGAGCCAACCTCTGAGCAGACAGTCTCAAGCTCCCAGCAGGTTGCTGCCAGAGCCAGAGGGAAGAGAGACTCAGCCCTCCTACTTAAAGTGGAATTATTCCAACCTGCCATTACAGAGAGCTTATCTCCCCCACTTAATCACCACCTCCGTCCTCCCTCCGCACGCCCAGCCTGTCGCAAGACCTGCTATTTACACCCATAGAGATCTAGTCAAACGTAGTCACGCAAGGGTTAAGTACTCTGCTAGTATTCTCTCTCTCTCTCTCTCTCTCTCTCTCTCTCTCTCTCTCTCTCTCTCTCTCTCTCTCTCTCTCTCTCTCTCTCTCTCTCTCTCTCTCTCTCTCTCTCTCTCTCTCTCTCTCTCTCTCTCTCTCTCTCTCTCTCTCTCTCTCTCTCTCTCTCTCTCTCTCTCTCTCTCTCTCTCTCTCTCTCTCTCAATTAGCATTGGGAGTTTCCTTGTAATAGAGGACTTGCCCTCTAACATGAGTTAATGGAAACAGCAGCATGTTGCCCCGGGTTACACTTCCTGCTGTTCACACAGGCTGGATGACTCAGGTGATTTAGCTTGTGGATATTCTCCTCTTCTATAATTAAAGGTACAGTCCACATGACGACATCATTATATCTTTCTCTCAGTTGTTGACACTGCAATATCTCAGCACTTTCACATAATAAACAGCTAGTTTAAAAGACCAGACCACACATTTCCACTGAACGTACAGTATGGATGAATGCAGAAAGCAGTGATGTCACAGACTAGCCTATATTACAGGCTTGACTGTGCAGCCCACATTACTCACAACACTCGGATATAGACACACATGCAGATCAGCTCACGTACACTACAGAAAGAGGTAGTACTATATAGTACACACAGATATGAGACAGTACACTTTCTCAGAACATGAAAACCGTACATTGGACGCCTATACACGCATTGTCAGAAGCCTATACACATACAATGTGTGATACAAGACAAAAAAAAAAAGAAGAAGCTATTTCTATAAAATCATAATCTATATAAGCTCCAGCCAGTATGCTGTGTAATGTGGGCAGAATGCAAAATAAGAAATATGGAGAGAGGATATCAAATCCTCTTGAAAACAAAAGCCTGCATCCCTAATGGAACCCTATTCCCTATGTAGTGCACTACTTTTGACCAGGGCCCATAGGGTGGCATTTGGGATGCAGACAAAGTCATGCTTCTGCAAAACCGTAATGGAACCCATTTAGCAGCCAATGATATCCTTCCCAGCTAATGACCCCCCCCCCCCCCCCCCCCTCCACTCCACTCTGCTAGCCTCTGCCCAACCAGGAGCACATCCAATGGGTTTATAATCTCTCTCCATGACTCTGGGGCAGATTCAATCAAAAACACACTGCAGGAAAAACCGGCACAGGGTAAATAATCACATTAATTTAATAAGCTGTCTGTTTCTTATTTGTTTACTGAAACACAACCGTTCAGGTTTTCTCATAGTGCGAGTTTGATTTGGCCTCTGTGAGCATACGAGCATACAGATGGAGAGGTGGAGATGGAGTAACGACAAGCGGTCGGATGCTGGAGCCAGAGAGGGATGGATGGAGGTAGGGATGGAGCAAGGTTAGCTACCTGAGTCACTCTGACATCTCCTGCAGGTGTTGGTTTCTGTAGGGTTCAAATTAGACATTTTATTGGGGAGGGAGGGGTTAATCACGAACAAAACCCAAAATGCAGCAGCAACATTCAAGTTAAAGGTGCAGTCTGCAATTTCTGTGTCTTGTGTCCCTGTGTATGTGTGGCCACGGCACCAAACCCACAAACAATCGAGGCTCAAAGTAAACACACACACAAAACAAAAAGTTAGGCCTGTCTAAGCAAAAAAAAAAACGTAGGCTCATTTAAGCCAATCACTCGCAAAGAGCCTACCCTTCCACCCTAAAGGGTCAGACTAAATAAATATATCCATTTGTTATATATGCATTTGATATGAATACTTGACTGACAAAGAGATCCAGAGAGATGGATAGCCATACACTATACTCTTTAAAAAGGCAAAGAATAAGTCGTAGTTCTGTAGTAATAGAGATTAAGAGTACTGTAGTCCTACCAAGTCAATATATTTCTCTGAAATGCATTCTTGACCCCACAAAGATATGTAGAGAGTAGAAGAGCCATGGTGGATGATGCCCTATGTAGAAAAATACACGCAGATTTATTCTGGATGACTTCAATACAATACGTTTTTTGCTCTTTAGAGGGCACAGAGATAGGATTAAATCACGCTAGTTTCCAGATTAAGATGTAGCCTAGAGTGAAGGCATAGGGTTCATGAACTGTCTACAGTATCTGACCTGCATTCAGACAGTTAAGATAATGAAATATGAAGCTCTGCCAGGAATTACCCATGATACACTATGATTAGAAGTATGTCCTTGTCCAATCACTAACCCTGGGGTCAGGACCTTCCCATCTGCACTACAGCATTTTCACAGCACTGTAACTTTAGACTCACACACATGTGCACTAGCTGTGAGGATCCAGTGGTTAGAGCTAGATGGATAACATTGACAATATCCTGAGGCTATCGTTGAGAACAGTAACTGTGTGAGTATTAAAGGGATACTTTGGGATTTGGGCAATGACAGATTAATTTGTGGATACCATTTTTATGTCTCTGTGTCTAGTATGAAGGAAATTAGAGGTAGTTTTGCAAGTCAATGCTAACTAACATTAGCACAATGACTGGAAGCCTTTCGGTATCTGCTAGCATGCCCATAGACTTCCAGTCATTGTGCTAACACTAGTTAGCAATTGTGCTAGCGCTAGTTAGCAACTTCCTTCAAACTGCACATACACATAAAAATGGTATCCACGAGTTCATCTGACTCTGGGGAAGTGAGGATGCTGGGGGTTGCAGTGGTTAGACATAGAGCACGTTAGATGTACAGGAAACAGACAACAGTGTTCACTAGGAACTGCACCCTGTGTGTCTTAATGAATCCCCCACTGTCCTCCCAGTACTACACAATCTTACTGGACAAACACCCAGTACTACACAATCTTACTGGACGAACTCCCAGTACTACACAATCTTACTGGACGAACTCCCAGTACTACACAATCTTACTGGACAAGCTCCCAGTACTACACAATCTTACTGGACGAGCTCCCAGTACTACACAATCTTACTGGACGAACTCCCAGTACTACACAATCTTACTGGACAAGCTCCCAGTACTACACAATCTTACTGGACGAGTTCTCAGTACTACACAATCTTACTGGACGAGTTCCCAGTACTACACAATCTTACTGGACGAGTTCCCAGTACTACACAATCTTACTGGACGAGTTCCCAGTACTACACAATCTTACTGGACGAACTCCCAGTACTACACAATCTTACTGGACGAGTTCTCAGTACTACACAATCTTACTGGATGAGCAGCCAGTCTTTCTGATATAGAACTCAGGTCAGTGAGTCAAACTGTGGCCCACACAAACTGTGTGTGTGTGTATGTGTGTGTGTGTGTGTGTGTGTGTGTGTGTGTGTGTGTGTGTGTGTGTGTGTGTGTGTGTGTGCGTGTGCGTGTGCGTGTTCGTGTTTGTGTGTGCGAGCGTGGGTGCGTGCGTCAGGTCAAGCCCTGGTCAGCTGATATTTCTTTGTCAGTCCTGTGCAGTGCTGCTAGGCTGCAGTCATGCTCCAAGACATAGCCCCTGCAACCACTCCCAGACATAGATATACATCCACTAGAAAATAAAAAGGTTTACATTTCTCATAATCTTATGTAATGAATCACACAAATTTTGCAGTGCTTTTGGATTTTACATTGTTGCATTTAGAATAGTGGAAACAGACACGTTCTGAGTTATAAAACATGGATAGTTTTTAAAACATGGAGAGAGAACATCTCATTCCAAAGTTTCCCATCAATGAAGCCATCAGGAGTGTCCATTCTAGTCAGTCTACATCTTTCTAGGCTTTCAGACCCAAACCCCTCTTTTTATCTCGAGCCACAGCAGGGGACCCTACTTCAACCCAAAGCCAGACTGGGATTGCCTGACACACACATGCATCCACACAGATAATCTCAGATGCACACACGCAAACACACATATCATAGAACCATGAACACATACAAATACCTTCTGATGTCTCTTCAAGCAGACAGCTCAACTCACAGATACGCTCTCACACGTGGTGCACACACACACACACACACACACACACACACACACACACACACACACACACACACACACACACACACACACACACATACACACACACACACACATACACACACATGCCGTGTCCGAAATCTGGTTTGCCTACTACTTACTTAAACTGCATCCTGTGTACTGGATCTTTCCACTAACTAGGTGCCTTTTGAGTAGTGTAACTTTGTGAAAAAGAGCACACGTTGAACTTAATAAAAAAACATGACAATGACTATAGTAAGTGCTTGATAAAGTAACAGGGCTGACTGTAACAGGGCTGACTGTAACAGGGCTGACGACTTCATCTTAAATCAGCCATGAATCCCTTTGTGACAGGGGGAATGGAAGCTTGTTGTGTGCAACAGGGAGGGGCAATTGAATGCAAGCCACACTAAACAACGTGTTATGCTCGACACGCTCAGTTTTCCATCACAAAACACCAGAAAATGGCCAAAAAGAGTAAAACCAGCCCACCTACTTTTACACTATGATTTGAGTATTAGATGTCTCTTTTGACGTTTTTTTGAAAAAGGGAAATAGTTTCACCATTTTAAAACGAGAGGTCAGTTCACGTAACAGTGTTGACCTTAAAATGAGAGACAGGGTTTTTTTTTTACCTTAAAATGTATGATTAATAACATTAAATAAATAATAGTCTTCAGAAATGACTTCGTCAACTAGGGCTTTACAATGATGGTGAGAACTTAAAATCTTCCTAGAAGTTACAGAGGTTGCACAGGTGGACATGTCAAAATGCAGATCTTTGGCACTTTAGGAAGTCTTTATTCATATTTAAAATCTGATTTATAGAATGTTCCATGTGGTCTATATTAAAGGGCACTTCATTTAATATAACATGCTTTCAAAAAATTCAATATTTGGGCAAATGTCCACTTAAAATATTAAAGGGAAGCAAAAGGAATTTCATGGAACCACCCTACTAATCGTACTACATACTATTTAGAACGTATGCAGAACAACGATGCAGTAAGCAACAAATATCAACATACTAGGCTGATCCTTAGGCATCATCTAATGCGCAACTGCGTTGATTCCCGCCATTTGTTCATTTTGGTACAGTGTGTCCCCTCAGCTGATTATCAGCTGTTGTCAGACACACGTGGGTCTCGAAACACGATTTTCTTCCTCAATAGTGTGCAGCGAATTATACTACAGGAAAAGACGAAATTAGTATGACATCCTGGCATTTAAAGCATACTCAATACGGGTATTCGGACACGGACACATTCACACACCGCTCACAGACTTACCCAGAGTCAAGAAAAGTCCCAGTGTGTCTCATCTCATTGTCGTCATAGCACAGGGAGAGAGAGAAGGCTCTGATGTCAGAACACTGCTAAGATCCCACAGAGGCCAGTGGCAACACTGTAGCATATTTTATTTCTCCCTTGTTTTATCTCTCTTTCATCTTTCACTCAGGTTTTGCTTTTTCTCTCTGCTGTCTCTCACTCTTCCTCCTGCCTCTCTGTTTCCCCTCCCCTATCTCTCTTTCTCCCCTTTCTCTCCTTCCTGTCCAGTGTTGGCACGATGCACATCTATTATTTAGAAGCAGTCTCCCGGTCTCCCCGGCTCCGCCAATCAGAGAGCTTGCACCGTAGTAATGGGTTCCTGCCTCCTGCTGTACCTGCTACCAGCTCCAACTGGCTCCACAGATGACAGGATGAGAGAGAGAGAGAGAGAGAGAGAGAGAGAGAGAGAGAGAGAGAGAGAGAGAGAGAGAGAGAGAGAGAGAAAACAACTCCTCCTCACCTCTGTCGTGTGGTTATTTATGCCTCCTGTTTTTATTCACTAGTGATCCACTGCCCCTGAAGCTCCCGTCGTGTCCACAAACACACACACAGGCACGTATGTACATATACACCGTATACACACACAGAGACTCTCTCTCGCTCTCTCTCAAACACTCACAGACACTTAGCTAGCGGGAAGGAAGGAGAAAAAAAAAATGCAGCCAGCTCACATTTCTGACTTGCAGAAGTGGGTGGGACCTAACATGCTAGACAGACAGTTTCCTGGCCAAAGGCCAACGCATCAGAGACAGAGAAAGACTACGGAAAAAGAAGGAACAGCATGTCAGAAATCAGCTAAATGTAATTGAAGAATCCATAGACTCTAACGACTTCTGGGAAAATTGAAAAACACTAAACAAACAACAACACGAAGAGTTATCTATCCAAAACGGAGATGTATGGTAAACCACTTCTCCAATCTTATTGGCCCTATAACAAAGAATAAACTGCGAAAACGTATACATGATCAAATACAAATCCTAGAATCAACTTTTAAAGACTACCAGAACCCACTGGATTATCCAATTACATTGAATGAACTACAGGACAAAATACAAACCCTCCAATCCAAAAAGGCCTGTGGTGTTGATGGTATCCACAATGAAATGATAAAATATACAGACCACAAATTCCAATTGACTATACTTAAACTCTTTAACATCATCCTTAGCTCTGGCATCTTACCCAATATTTGGAACCAAGGACTGATCACCCCAATCCACAAAAGTTGAGACAAATTTGACCCCAATAGCTACCGTGTGCGTCAACAGCAACCTTGGGAAAATCCTCTGCATTATCATTAACAGCAGACTCGTACATTTTCTCAGTGAAAACAATGTACTGAGCAAATGTCAAATTGGCTTTTTACCAAATTACCGTACGACTGACCACGTATTCACCCTGCACACCCAAACCAAAACAAAGTCTTCTCATGCTTTGTTGATTTCAAAAAAGCTTTTGACTCAATTTGGCATGAGGGTATGCTATACAAATTGATGGAAAGTGGTGTTGGGGAAAAACATACGACATTATAAAATCCATGTACACAAACAAAAAAAGAACACACATTTCTTTCCACAAGGCCGTAGGGTGGGACAGGGATGCAGCTTAAGCCCCACCCACTTCAACATACACTACGGTTCAAAGGTTTGTGGTCACTTAGAAATATACTTGTTTTTGAAAGAAAAGCTCATTTTTTGTCCATTAAAATAACATCAAATTAATCAGAAATACAGTGTAGAGATTGTTAATGTAGCTGGAAACAGCTGAGTTTTAATGGAATATCTACATAGGTGTCCCATAGGAGGCCCATTATCAGCAACCATCACTCCTGTGTTCCAATGGCACGTTGTGTTAGCTAATCCACGTTTATAATTTTAAAAGGTTAATTGATCATTAGAAAACCCTTTTGCAATTATGTTAGCAAAGCTGAAAACTGTTGTGCTGATTAAATAAGCAATAAAACTGACCTTCTTTAGACTAGTTGAGTATCTGGGTTCACCATTTGTGGGTTCGATTACAGGCTCAAAATGGCCAAAACAAAAAACGTTCTTCTGAAACTCGTCAGTCTATTCCTGTTCTGAGAAATTAAGGCTATTCCATGCGAGAAATTGCCAAGAAACTGAAGATCTTGTACAACGCTGCGTACTACTCCCTTCACAGAACAGTGCAAACTGGCTCTAACCAGAATAGAAAGAGGAGTGGGAGGCCCCTGTGCAAAACTGAGCATGAGGACAAGTACATTAGAGTGTCTAGTTTGAGAAACAAACGCCTCACAAGTCCTCAACTGGCAGCTTCATTAAATAGTACCCGCAAAACAGCAGTCTCAACGTCAACAGTGAAGAAGTGACTCCGGGATGCTGGCCTTCTAGGCAGAGTTGCAAAGAAAAAGCCATATCTCAGACTGGCCAATAAAAAGAAAAGATTAAGATGGGCAAAAGAACACAGACACTGGACAGAGGAAGATTGGAAAAAAGAGTTATGGACAGACGCAAGTTTGAGGTGTTCGGATCACAAGGAAGAACATTCATGAGCCGCAGACCAAATTAAAAGATGCTGGAGGAGTGCTTGACGCCATCTGTCAAGCATGGTGGAGGCAATGTGATGGTCTGGGGGTGCTTTGGTGGTGGTAAAGTGGGAGATTTGTACAGGGTAAAAGGGATCTTGAAGAAGGAAGGCTATCACTCCATTTTGCAACGCCATACCCTGTGGACGGTGCTTAATTAGAGCCAATTTCCTCCAACAACAGGACAATGACACAAAGCACAGCTCCAAACTATGCAATAACTATTTAGGGAAGAAGCAGTCAGCAGGTATTCTGTCTACACTCTTAGAAAAAAAGGGTTATTCGTCTGTCCCCATAGGAGAACCCTTTGAAGAACCCTTTTTGGTTCCAGGCAGAACTATTTTGGGTTCCATGTAGAACCCTATGAGTAAAAGGTTCTACATGGAACTCAAAATGGTTCTTCAAAGGGTTCTCCTATGGGGACAGCCGAAGAACCCTTTTAGGTTATAGATAGCACCTTTACTTCTAAGAGTGTATAATGGGGTGGCCAGCACAGTCCCCGGATCTCAACCCTATTGAGCTGTTGTGGGAGCAGCTTGACCGTATGGCACGTAAGAAGTGCCCGTCAAGCCAATCCAATTTGTGGGAGGTGTTTCAGGAAGGATGGGGTGAAATCTCTTCAGATTACCTTAACAAATTGACAACTAGAATGCCAAAGGTCTGCAAGGCTGTAATTACTGCAAATGGAGGATTCTTTGACGAAAGCAAAGTTTGAAACACAAATATTATTTCAATTAAAAATCATTATTTATAACCTTGTCAACGTCTTGAATATATTTCCTATTCATTTTGCAACTAATTTCATGTATGTTTTCATGGAAAACAAGGACATTTCTAAGTGACCCCAAACTTTTGAACGGTAATAATGGTCTTCCAAAAAAGGTCCAGACACCATTGCCCTCCTAGAGCACACAAAAAACGATATATACCTTGGCCTAAACATCAGCGCCACAGGTAACTTCCACAAAGCTGTGAACGATCTGAGAGACAAGGCAAGAAGGGCCTTCTATGCCATCAAAAGGAACATAACATTCGACATACCAATTAGGATCTGGCTAAAAATACTTTAGTTATAGAACGCATTGCCCTTTATGGTTGTGAGGTCTGGGGTCCGCTCACCAACCAAGAATTCACAAAATGGGACAAACACCAAATTGAGAGACTGCATGCGGAATTATACCCGCTAATTATCAAAATCCAGAAAAGAGCCTTTAAAGTCTACAACCACCTAAAAAAAAGATTCCCAAACCTTCCATAACAAAGCCATCACCTACAGAGAGATTAACCTGGAGAAGAGTCCCCTAAGCAAGCTGGTCCTTGGACTTTGTTCACAAACACAAACAGACCCCACAGAGCCCCAGGACAGCAATACAATTAGACCCAACCAAATCATGAGAAAACAAAAAGGTAATTACTTTACATATTGAAAAGAATTTACAATAAAACTGAGCAAACTAGCATGATATTTGGCCCTAAACAGAGAGTACACAGTGGCAGAATACCTGACCACTGTGACTGACCCAAAATTAAGGAAATCTTTGCCTATGTACAGACTATAGTCTTGCTATTGAGAAAGGTCGGCGTAGGCAGACCTGGCTGCCAAGAGAAGACAGGCTATGTGCACACTGCCCACAAAATGAGGTGGAAACTGAGCTGCACTTCCTAACTTCCTGCCAAATGTATGACCATATTAGAGACAAATGCTTCCCTTAAATTAGACACACAAAGAATTTGAAAACAAATCCAATTTGGATAAACTCTCTGTTGCCACAAGAAAAGGGCAACCAGTGAAGAACAAACACCATTGTAAATACAACCTATATAATTGAAATGTTTATTTATTTTACTTTTTGTACATGCACCCAAAACATGCTAACACATCATTATAACACTTTATATGACATAATATGACATTTGAAATGTCTTTATTCTTTTGGAACCTTTGTGAGTGTAATGTTTACTGTACATGTTTTATTGTTTATTATCTATTTTACTTGCTTTGGCAAACAGAGAGAGAGAGAAACTGAGAGGGGGGGGGGGATAAGCAGGCCTACAGAGGACCATCATTGACACACGGAGGTCTGATGCAGCATTTCACTGTTTGAAAAGTGCAATGTGAAACAGTTCTTCCCCCAAGGTGTGAACGGTGTGATATCCTGCCTTTGCACTTTTCCTCCACAAAAGAGAGACCAGCTAAGTCAGCACAGTTCACTGTAAATCTGAACCAATGAATCACCTAATGTAAAATATTATAACATCATAACCACCTCAAATAAGCATTTTCCTCTGTACCCTTTGAAAAGTGAACACTTATCTGTTTCAGGGGTTTTACTAGTTTGAAAAGTTTTGATGGTATTTTTATGTTGCAAAGTGATTTCATCATCATCTCATCTAAGGAGGCAAAGCTAAGTGTCAGAGGACGCACACACTATAAATAGCCCTATAGCAACATCTTGTTAATAATGCAGTAGTCTCTCTCTCTCTCTCTCTCTCTCTCTCTCTCTCTCTCTCTCTCTCTCTCTCTCTCTCTCTCTCTACAAAGGAGAACTACCACTCTGCCTCACGCAGCTGAAGGGGGGAGAGGGTGAGTGTGTGAAAGACTGCTAAAGAGAGAGTGTGTATACAGAAAATGTTTTGCTTGTGAGTTACAGCCTGCCTCACACTCGAAGCGATCTGTCACTGTTGACACGCTGAATTGGTTGCTTTCCCTGAAATGCGACAGCAGATTGCCCAGTGAGCATGCTTTGTTGATTTACTCAGTGCTGACAGCATTCTATAGTCCTGCCTGGCCTGACGGGCCAGACATTCTCCACACACAGCCCTGCCTGGCCTGCCCAAAATTATTTTCTTTTGAGACTAGAGAGGCGGACGTCAGTGGAGGGACACTCCCAACTAACTTTCTCTCCCTCTCGCGTAATTGTCCCAAGTTACACCTTTTCTCAACCCTCTCTATTTCACTTTAAAGTATGTCAGTGAGCAATCAAAACTATGGCAGCCAGTGTAGAGACAACAGTGATATATTTGTGACAAGCAGCAGTGAGAGAAACAGGTGGAGAGTTACCCCTCACTCAGTGCTTTATACAGTCACTGAACTGTATGTGTAGATATATCGCTCAGTAGCAAATGTGTCAGAAAGAAATCAAGAGAGGATAAAAGGAAGGTAGCAATAGGTAGCATTGCTGTTGCTCGCTAACTTGGCTGCAGATTTCAAAATCAAGATGCAGGAAGTAAAACCTGCACACTTGTCTTTGTCATGTCGTCTCTTGCCCTCTCCAGATAGTCTACCCCTCCCCCTTAACCCAAAAGACAGTTAGTTGTGGTATCTATGTGTATAAGGTCACATAGCCGATTCAAATTCAAGCCCTGAATGAGTGATATTAAATACTTCTCTCTTGCAAAACAGTCAATATTCGATAGAATCCAATTCAATAACTTTATTGAATTTGCATGCAATGGTTATACTTTGTTTATTTGTTTATTTAAGGGGAACAAGCAAGATCCTGCATCTTTCTCCAACCTTTAGTGTCCTCTGCCAATGATAAACAAACATTGTTGACATTCTGCTGTATTGTAGGGCAGTAATCACTAGCCTACATGTCATGCCATGACTTGTTGAAAGAAGTAATACAGAAAGCAATTTAAAAAAAAAACACACCTTGAAATCAACCCAGGGACAACTCCAAACTCGCCCCACTCCGGAATTCAGAAAAGTAGTTATTTCTTCATGCAAATATATAAGCAGTGAGCATTATGAGCGAGGGTTGTAAATGTCTGCGGGCGCTGTCATTTTGTGGGACACTAATGTGTTTATTGAACGTCAAAGAGACAGCTTCAGGAAAGGATGGACATGATCTGAGACAGGTGAATGATTGACTAACTGCTGCCACCAGAGAGGAACCAATAACTAGTTTGGTAACTCTAAATATCCACTGGTCTACACAGTACAACACCTAAATGTGAAACACCTAGTAATGCTCTGTGCCTTATGTCTCTCCACTTCCCCTTGTACGCCTATGTCTGAGGAAGGCTATAAATAACTAGTAAATGAGTCAGTCAGATGCATTTACCTGTTGCAACCTCTACAACCACTATGATTATTATTTTACCCTGCTGGTAAAGATCTGGCCTTAATGGCCATGAATTGCTATAATCTCCACCCGGCACAGCCAGAAGACGACTGGCCACCCCTCAGAGCCTGGTTCCTCTCTAGGTTTCTTCCTAGGTTTTTGCCTTTCTAGGGAGTTTTTCCTAGCCATCGTGCTTCTACATCTGCATTGCTTGCTGTTTGGGGTTTTAGGCTGGGTTTCTGTATAGCATTTTGTGACATCGGCTTTATAAATACATTTGATTGATTGATTGATTGATTGATTGATTGATTGATGAATAGGCTACCTTTCTGATACAGTTAATTACCAATAAATACCTTTTTTCTATGAAGACCTAAGCTTTTAGGTAACCTTTTAAGTTATATATTAGGCTGGGGCGGCAGGTAGCCTAGCGGTTAGAGAGTTGGGCCAGTAACTGAAAGGTTGCTGGTTTGAATACCTGAGCTGACAAGGTGAAAAAAACCTGTCAATGTGTCCTTGAGCAAGGCTCACCCTGTAGGTAGGCCGTCATTGTAAATAAGTATTTTCTTATAGTGTTGCCAGGTTAGCTCTGCAGGGCAGCATAACCATTATCTAATGACTCTCCAGCAGGGAAGTTGCTAAACGCACAGTAAACAGTCTGTGTAATGCAGCCACAGCAACAACTATTCATGTAATATACTGTATTTATTTAACCTTTATTAGACTAGGAAAGTCAATTAAGAATACATTCTTATTTACAATGATGGCCTACCAAGAGGCAAAAGGCCTCCTGCGGGGAAGGGGGCTGGGATACGGTAACAAACACAAAGCTAAGGTGGCCTATAGCATGGAGGCAGCTACACCCCCCTATATATTTAATTGGACAGGGAAGTGAAAACTTTTATTTTTGGCTCTATACTCCAGCATTTTGGATTTGAGAACAAATGTTTCATTTGAGGTGACAGTGCAGAATGTGGATAGTAACATTATTACAGATAATCATGAATGAATTGTGAATAACGATGAGTGAGAAAGTTACAGATGCACAAAGATCATGCCCCAAAAACATGCTAACCTCTCATCAATACCAATAACATGCTAACCTCTCCACCATTACCAATAACATGCTAACCTCTCACCATTACCAATAACATGCTAACCTCTCACCATTACCAATAACATTCTAACCTCTCACCACTACCAATTACATGCTAACCTCTCACCATTACCAATAACATGCTAACCTCTCACCATTACCAATAACATGATAACCTCTCACCACTACCAATTACATGCTAACCTCTCACCAATACCAATAACATGCTAACCTCTCCACCATTACAAATAACATGCTAACCTCTCACCATTACCAATAACATGCTAACCTCTCACCACTACCAATTACATGCTAACCTCTCACCATTACCAATAACATGCTAACCTCTCACCACTACCAATAACATGCTAACCTCTCACCATTACCAATTACATGCTAACCTCTCACCCTTACCAATAACATGCTAACCGGTCACCAATACCAACAACATGCAATTTCTCACGAATACCAAAAACATGCAAATCTCTCACCAATACCAACAACATGCTAATCTCTCACCATTACCAATCACAGGGGAGGTTAGCATTCATGGGGGGGTATGATATTTATTAATCTGTAACTTTCTCACTCATCATTATTCACGATTCATTCACGATTATCTGTAATCATGGTAGAATCCACATGAATGTAGTGTTCAGAAACATATTATATTGTTGTTTACAATAAAATTGACTCCAATTGACTCCATTATACAATACATTATTTACCATTAATTTCTACTGGGCACAACATAATCCGATACACAACCAAAACAAACGGTAAATGCATCCAACAAGTTTGTAGAGTCACAAGCTTGATATAGTCATTGCATGCTAGAAATATGGGACCAAATACTAAACTTTTGACTAAATGTAATTCACTATAAGTTGTCCAAATACTCATGACACCTACAAATGGGGGGAATAGATACATAAAGTGCTTTCATTTCCAAATTGGTAAAACAGATGTGTATGAAAATACACTCAAATAAAAGGTGACATTCTGTACTGTTGATCTCAAAATGCTGGAGAATAGAGACAAGTTAAAAGGTTTAGCTACACTGTCCAAATAAATACATAGGGGAGTGTATGCTCACAGTAAACTAAGGAGGAGCTCAGTCTCTTCTCTGACTAATCTCAGATTAATGCGGCAAGTTAATCTCTCTCTGAGAGGTAACAAACCCCAGACAGCTCATCCTTACCATCACACACACACACACGCATATACAGTTAAAGTTAGAAGTTTACATATACCTTAGCCAAATACATTTAAACTCAGTTTTTCACAATTCCTGACATTTAATACTAGTACAAATTAGGTTAGGATTTTAAGAATGTGAAATGTCAGAATAATAGTAGAGAGAATTACTTATTTCATCTTTTATTTCTTTCATCACATTCCCAGTGGGTCAGAAGTTTACATATTTGGTAGCATTGCCTTTAAATTGTTTAACTTTGGTCGTTTTGGGTAGCCTTCCACAAGCTTCCCACAATAGATTGGGTGAATGTTGGCCCATTCCTCCTGACAGAACTGATGTAACTGAGTCAGGTTTGTAGGCCTCCTTGCTCCCACATGCTTTTTCAGTTCTGCCCACAATTTTTCCATAGGAGTGAGGTCAGGGCTTTGTGGTGGCCACTCAAATACCTTGACTTTGTTGTCCTTAAACCATTTTGCCACAACTTTGGAAGTATGCTTGGGGTCATTGTCCATTTGGAAGACCTATTTGCGACCAAGCTTTAACTTCCTGACTGATGTCTTGAGATGTTGCTTCAATATATTCAAACAATTTTCCTTCCTCATGATGCCATCTATTTTGTGAAATGCACCAGTCCCTCCTGCAGCAAAGCACCCCCACAACATGATGCTGCCACCCCCGTGCTTCACGGTTGGAATGGTGTTTTTCGGCTAGCAAGCATCCCTCTTTTTCCTCCAAACATAACGATGGTCATTATGGCCAAACAGTTCTATTTTTGTTTCATCAGACCAGAGGACATTTCTCCAAAAAGTACAATCTTTGTCCCCATGTGCAGTTGCAAACCGTAGTCTGTCTTTTTTATGGCGGTTTTGGAGCAGTGGCTTCTTCCTTGCTGAGCGGCCTTTCAGGTTATGTCGATATAGACTCGTTTTACTGTGGATATAGATACTTTGTACCTGTTTCCTTCAGCATCTTCACAAGGTCCTTTGCTGTAGTTCTGGGATTGATTTGCACTTTTTGCACCAAAGTACGTTCATCTCTAGGAGACAGAACGTGTCTCCTTCCTGAGTGGTATGACGGCTGTGTGATCCCATGGTGTTTATACTTGCATACTATTGTTTGTACAGATGAACGTGGTACCTTCAGGCATTTGGAAATTGCTCCCAAGGATGAACCAGACTTGTGGAGGTCTACAATTTGTTTTCTGAGGTCTTGACTGATTTATTTTGATTTTCCCATGATGTTGAGCAAAGAGGCACTGAGCTTGAAGGTAGGCCTTGAAATACATCCACAGGTACATCTCCAATTGACTCAAATTATGTCAATGGCATCTTTTTAAAGGCACAGTCAACTTAGTGAATGTAAACTTCTGACCCACTGGAATTGTGATATAGTGAATTATAAGTGAAATAGTCTGTAAACAAATTGTTGGAAGAATTACTTGTGTCATGCACAAAGTAGATGTCCTAACCGACCTGCCTACAAAGAGGTCAAGTTAACATTTGAAATATCTTGTCACTGTATGATTGATCAGCATACAAAGTGCAGCTGGAGAACCAGGCAGGCCCATCCCCAGAGATAGCCAGAGTGGATCCCAGACTCCTGTTCTCCTTCTGGGCTCTCAGGTGTCAGATGTGGGGCCCTCTGTCGCCAGGCTGGCTGTCAGGGGATTGTGCTGGGGCTGCACTTTATGTGCATGGAGAAACACACACACACTTGCATGCAAGTGCACACAGGCACACGCACACATATACAGGCCGTGCTGGTGATGGGCTGGTGCATCATCTATTCCAGCGTCACATAGTGGCCTTAAGAGTGTCTGTGTGTATTTGTGTGTGTTCTGCGTCCGTCGCCCTATTGTCTGGTTCCTCAGACAGACGTCCTTGCAACCGAGGTAAGATGGATGCTGGCTGTCTGAGTGAGATCAGTCTGAGCCTTCATCATCTCTCTCTCTCTCTCTCTCTCTCTCTCTCTCTTCACTTTATTGGCATGACGCAACAGTGTACATATTGCCAAAGTATCATACATCAATTTAAAAAAAAATAATTACATCAAAGAACAAAATTACAACATAGGAAAAATTGTTTTATTAAGGCATTAAATATGTCAGGCATTGTCCCTCAACTTGTGGCAGGCAGCAACATAGCATGCTGCCAGCGCACAGCTGTCCATGTCTTACCCCAAAAGGATTGGCAGCCTTTCTATTTCAGAGAGGTCAATGCAAGCTGTAAAATGACTCCTAACTTAGAGCACGGGAACATTAGTAATATAGCTAACTTACTAGTTACAACAAGTAGATCTGTTGCCTGCTACCAGGAGCAGATACAGTACCTTCAGAAATTATTCACACCACTTTACTTTTCCCCCCAAAAGAAATGGTGTTACAGCCTGAATTTAAAATTGAGATGTTGTGTCACGGATCTACACACAACACCCCATAATGTCAAAGTGGAATTTTGTTTACAAATAATAAACAATTCTAAGTTGAAACGTCTCGAGTCAATAACTATTCAACACATTTGTTATAGCATGCCGCAATAAGTTCAGGAGTAGAACAAAGCACATAATTATTTGCATGGACTCCGTGGTCAATAATACAATTTCTTTGTGACTACCTCATCTCTGTACCCAACACATACAATTATCTGTAAGGTCCCTCAATCGAGTAGTGAATTTCAAGCACAAATTCAACACAAAGACCAGGGAGGTTTTTCAATGCCTCACAAAGAAGGGCACCGACACTGAATGTCCCTTTGAGCATGGTGAAGTTATTAATTAGGCTTTGGATGGTGTATCAATACACCCAGTCACTACAAAGATACAGTCGTCCTTCCTAACTCAGTTCCCGGAGAGGAAGGAAACTACTCAGGGATTTCACCATTAGGCTAATGGTGATTTTAAAACAGTTACATAGTTTAATGTCTGTGAAAACTGAGGATGGATCCACAACATTGTAGTTACTCCACGATACTAACCTAAATGACAGAGTGAAAAGAAGGAATCCTGTACAGATCTAAAAGAAAACATGCATCCTTTTTGCAACACGGCACTTAAGTGATACTGCAAAAACAATTTGGAAAGAAATTAACTTTTTGTACTGAATACAAAGCGTTATGTTTGGGACAAATCCAACACAACACATCACTGAGTACCACTCTTCATATTTTGAAGCATGGTGGTGGCTGCATCATGTTATGGGTATGTTTGTCATCAGCAAGGACTAGGGAGTTTTTTAGGATAAAACGAAACGGAATATAGCTATAGCACACTCAAAATCCTAGAGGAAAACCTGGTTCAGTCTGCTTTCCAACAGACACTGACACCTTTCAGCAGGACGATAACTTAAAACACAAGGCTAAATATACACTGAAGTTGCTTACCAAGACAACATTGAATGTTCCTGAGTGGCCTAGTAACATTTTTGAATTAAATCGGCTTGAAAATCTATGGCAAAACTTGAAAATGGCTGTCTAGGAATGATAAACAACCAACTTTAAAGAATATATTGTACAATCCAAGTGTGCAAAGCTCTTAGAGACTTACCCAAAGACTCACAGTTGTAACCGCTGCCGAAGATGCTTATACAAAGTATGGACTCAGGGGTGTGAATACTTATGTAAATAAGGTATTTCTGTATTTTATTTTCTATAAATGAGAATTGTTTTTGTCTCACATGATCTATTTAGCTCTCCTGTGTCCTGCTCCCAGAGATCAACCAAGTGCTATTCACCAAGCATGGGCTGATTCACTCACCTGCGAGCAGAACAATCCTGAACTACAGTCCCTACAGTCATTATTCATTGCGACCACATATACATTTGCTTGTTATCTTTTCTTTGCATTTTAGAGTTGGAGACCCACTGCAGATACACATGCTAAGTCAATGCAAATTAATTATTTAAAAATCATACAATGTGATTTTCTGTATTTTTGTTTTAGATTCCATCTCTCACAGTTGAAGTGTACCTATGATAAAAATTACAGACCTCTACATGCTTTGTAAGTAGGAAAACCTGCAAAATCGGCAGTGTATCAAATACTTGTTCTCCCCACTGTATATGATTGAATGTTTCTTTTAAGCCTGCAGCTAGTTAATTGAAATGAGACAAAACATGATTAAACAATTGAATTCTCTGACAGGGAGATAGCCAGCTAATGAAACACACATTTACAAAAGCTGGCTAGGCTAGTCAAAATGTAACATTGGCTAGCTTTCAATAAATTGGCTAAATGATCAATGGCGTTACCTCTTCATATGATCAAGACAATTCGTATTGCATGCTGCATATTTCAAGTGCCCTCGAAAACAGATATTTATCTTATTTAATTCTGGGATGCGTCAGGCCCAGGTCCAGGCCGGATTCTTTCTATAAGATCCCAGAGCCATCACAAGGCCTGGAGATGATTTGAACTGTCATACAGACCACACAGCTCAACCTGAGCCCTGGACGTCAGTCACATTATACCATCCATACAGATACAGGTGGAGGGAATAGACATAGCCAGGCCTGCCTGCCTGCCTGCCTGCCTGCCTGCCTGCCTGCCTGCCTGCCTGCCTGCCTGCCTGCCTGCCTGCCTGTCTGTGTGCTTTGGTTCTTCTAATAGGAGGATCAACCACCATAGAAAACAGTTGATTTTGAAAATTCTGAAATGGAGAAATGTCATTCTGTTGTGTGTATTGGTTGCAGCATACTGGTGCTTACATACTATAACATAACGCCTAAATCCCAAATATTTACCACAACAAACAAGCCAATCACATTCATGGTTACTCAACGTTCTTTCAAACATCCCTTTATCTTTATTCTGACCGGTTATGGATTTGTCAGGCTTTTCTCTACCTCTCCACCCATCCATCCATCTCTCTCCCTCGCCCCTGCCTATCCAGATTTCACTCCGACAAATGGACACTATGAGGTAGAATGGGGTATGGATTGGAGGAATTGGATTTGAAAGGCAAAGTGTCTGAGGAGAGCATTATTGTAGTGTTTGTTTGTTGTGTGTGTGTGTGTGTGTGTGTGTGTGTGTGTGTGTGTGTGTGTGTGTGTGTGTGTGTGTGTGTGTGTGTGTGTGTGTGTGTGTGTGTGTGTGTGTGTGTGTGTGTGTGTGTGTGTGTGTGTGTGTGTGTGTGTGTGTGTGGAGACTGTCGAGTTGACTGTTTTCTGTGAGGCTGCCTGCCATCCGGACAGCTCTTCTCAATGGCACATTAAAGATTAATAGCTACTATAAATACTCTCTGTTATAATGTACTCTGGCCATACGTCATGTCTGAGGTACTGTACAAGCAGTTTACAGAAGGCAGAAATTAACAAAACCACCGAAGCCCTAAAATATGACCTTGGCACCTTATTCCCTACATAGTGCACCTCTTTTGACGAGGGCTCTGGATAAAATCTGCATCCCATTTCTATGACCAGGATGTGATCGGACAACCTTATAGATACAATAAATGCAACAATCTACCTTATGAACTCAGACTGAGAAAAATACACACAAAAAAGGCCTCCTGAAACGTTGGGCATGGGGTGTTCAACAGTAGTTGTGTCACATACTGTGACTTCCTAGCCTGCCCTTCATCATGACACGGGTAACACTTTATTTTACAGTCCTGTTTCACCTGGGTACCTTTGGCACCAAAGAAAACAAATTGCAACAGGAAGGGACTACCTGCATTTGTCCAATAAGAAATGTTGCAAAACCTTCTCCATTGCGTGCCCTAATGTACACGACCCTGGTATAAACCTGGGGTTTATAGTCAGTAATTATGTGGTGTCTCTTACCTGCAGACTTGGGCGTGAACTTGTCTCTGTTAGCAGCACACACAGCCAGCAGCCTGTAGCCTAGGTCCAGGTCAAAGCCTTGTTGGGCTGCCACACGACTCACCACCTAGAGGGAGGGATAGAAAGGGGAAAGGGAGGGAGGGGGAAGGGGAGAGAGACACAGATGAAGAGGGGAAGTAAGAGAGAGAAGGAGAGAGGGAGAGGGAGAGGGAGAGAGAGAGAGAGAGAGAGAGAGAGAGAGAGAGAGAGAGAGAGAGAGAGAGAGAGAGAGAGAGAGAGAGAGAGAGGGAGAGAGAGAGAGAGAGAGAGGGAGAGAGAGAGAGAGAGAGAAGGAGAGGGAGAGAGAGAGAGAGAGAGAGAGAGAGAGAGGGTAATATATAGACAGGAGAGAGAAAGAGAGAGAACAATCGATAAGTAACCAGAACACTACTCAGTGAGCAACCACAGAATTATCAACACAGTAAGTAACTATCTGCAACATATGGGGACAGGTGGGACAGTTAAGGTGCATCCCAAAATGGCACCCTATTCCCTATATAGTGAATTACTTTTCAGTACAATAATTTTGTGCTATGTCTGACATTTATCATGAAAGCACGATAGAAAGTACTTTGACTCTCCTTAGCAAACAGTTATAATTCTGCGAAACTGGGATGTGCTTGTGTCCCACTAACCTCCTAACCCTGATGTTCTGTTATCGAATAATGTGATATTTGGCTCTGGGTTCCCAGAATGAGATTATGCTGGTGAACCATGGTGTAAAAAGCCTTGTTGAATCTATTGTAGCACGCATGCACGCACGCGCGCGCACGCACACGCACACACACACACACACGCGCACACACACACACACACACACACACACACACACACACACACACACAGACTGTAACTACCAATTGGATATGAAGAAAATGGGGTACATTTAAAAAAAGAAAAAAAGAAAAAGGGGATAAAATACAACAAAAAAAGATGTATAATAATAATCTACAGTCTTATCGGATGATTCAGTTAACTCACAGATTTAGTTTCCGTAGTCTTGGATATACCAGACCTTGGAGCATTGTAAGTTAAGCAACAGCACAAGGTCTGTCGGTGTCTCTCTGACATTTTGAAAGGGAGAAAAAAAATGTATCCGGGGAGACAGACAACTCCCAACAAATAACGAGTTTGGGTTGTCGGGGCTTAAAATACGGGCGGGAATTATGCTCATGTTTAGCTAGGGCAACAAGCGGATACGGCAGTGACGTTACCGGTGACGTGCTTCCCATTTCCGACTTGTTCTCTCTGTCCCAACTGATGCTGGAACTTCTACAGACGGTTAAGCTGGAGCATTGGTACTACATTGCCGGAAGCAACCCGTCTGTCTAGAGAGACTACTGCTTCCGCATCACCACTGTCCTAGTAAAACACTGTCCTAAGATGTGTTCAGAAGGATCGATCTGCGCAAAGGTCTGCACATATTTGCTAACCTCGATCATCTACTCAGCCTAAAGACTAATGAGTAATGTATAGAATAAAATGTTTAAAAAATTTAGAGTGGGAAAAAAATATTAAACCTAAACCAACACTTGCACTTGACCCGCATCAAACACAACATTTGGTTTTAGGAAGCGTGTGTCTGGAAATAGCACACATTAATATGAGCATGCGTGTTCTCTAAACATTCACTCATCAACAGTCTGTCTCATGTCTGATGACTCAACCAGGATGACTCATGGACATGACTTACTTTAAACTAGTTGTTCTAGGTGGTCTATAGCTTTTCTCTCATATTAACCATCCAATATAACGATTCAATGAGGTAACAGACAAGACAGAACCACAGCCAGTGCAGTAGTAGACCTAAGACTAAAAGTAGATGAATGTTACTGTAGTAATGTAGTAATGCACTATACACTGTAATAGACCAGATAAAAAAGTCATTATTGTCCTTTGAGAGACTTTTAAAACCAATGTATGTGAATGTCTCTGATTAAACCATTAAGCTGATGAGAAGACCCCATGAGACTCGTGCAGTCTCTTTATCAGAAGCATTAAAGGTGCAGTATGCACAAATAGCTCCGGCATTTCCTGGTTGCTAAAATTCTAATAGTTCACTGAATTTCAGTTTGTGACAAAACAAGCAATTATAGTGTAGAATATCACTGCACCATCTAAACTGCTGTGAAATATATTTTCCATAAGCAAAAATGTTCAGCTGTTTGAAGCAGGTGTACAAAAAAACTAAGATGCAAAAACAAAAATGTAAAACAGGAAGCATAGAAATAGAGCACATATTCTATGTGAATTTGATTAGGTTGGCCAAAAAGTTACATATTGCAGCTTTAAGAAGCTTTAATAGTGACTTTTGTGACTTTGGCCATTTACACTCCACAGGCTACACACACTAGGCCTAAAGATGCTGTCCCTTCATTTTAAGACAACATTCAGAAATTCTGTAAAAAAAAATGTATCTCAATTTGTGCTCTTCCTCCCGGGGAAGGCCTGCTCACTCCAAATCCTCTCTGTCACAGTTGACAAATCCACGGTGTCCCCCTCCCAGAGTGAAAAGAATCTTGGCGTGACCCTGGACAACACCCTGTCGTTCTCTGCAAACATCAAAACAGTGACTCGTTCCTGCAGGTTCATACTCTACCATCACTCCAGTACTAACCCTGTATATACACTGAACAAAAATATAAATGCAACATGTAAAGTGTAGGGCCCATGTTTCATGAGCTGAAATAAATTATCCCAGAAATGTTCCATACGCACAAAAAGCTTATTTCTCTCAAATGTTTTGCACAAATTTGTTACCATCCCTGCTGGTGAACATTTCTCCTTTGTCAAGATAATCCATCCACCTGACAGGTGTGGCATATCAAGAAGATAATTAAAAAGCGTGATCATTACACAGATGCACCTTATGCTGGGGACAATAAGGCCACTCTAAAATGTGCAGTTTTGTCACACAACACAATGCCATAGAGCGTGCAATTGGCATGCTGACTGCAAGAATGTCCACCAGAGCTGTTGCCAGATAATTTACTGTTCATTAATGTTGCCAGTTCATCTTGTATTGTCAGCGTGTTTCCTGTTTTTCCCTGCTCTCTAGTTACCGCCACTCCCCATGACCTTTCTGCCTGCCGTTCTGTACTTGCCTGATTCTGACCTGGTTTATGAACTTCTGCCTGTCCTCGACTTGCCATGTGGCTGCTTCCCGTGTTATGATAAATTATCTGAGAACTGAACCATCTGCCTCCTGTGTCTGCATCTGGGTCAATTCCTGAGTTGTGATAGATGTCAACGTTGTGAGCAGAGTGCCCAATGGTGGCAGTGGGGTTATGGTATGGGCAGGCATAAGCTACGGACAACGAAAACAATTGCATTTTATTGATGGCAATTTGAATGCACAGAGATACCGTGATGAGATCCTGAGGCCCGTTGTCGTGCCATTCATCCACCCCCATCACCTCATGTTTCAGCATGATAATGCACGGCCCCATGTCGCAAGGATCTGTATCACGATTCCTGGAAGCTGAAAATGTCCCAGTTTGTCCGTGGCCTGCATACTCACCAAACATGTCACCCACTGAGCATGTTTGGGATGCTCTGGATCGACGTGTATGACAGCGAGTTCCAGTTCCCGCCAATATCCAGCAACTTCGCACAGCCATTGAAGAGGAGTGGGACACAATCAACAACTCTATGCGAAGGAGATGTGTCACGCCGCATGAGGCAAATGGTGGTCACACCAGATACTGACTGTTTTTTTGATCCACGCTCCTACCTTTTTTTAAGGTGTCTGTGACCAACAGATGCATATCTGTATTCCCAGTTATGTGAAATCCATAGATTAGGGCCTAATGAATTTATTTAAACTGACTGATTTCCTTATTTAACTGTAACTCAATAAAATATTTGAAATTGTTGCATGTTGCGTTTAGTATTTTCTCATGTTCTTCTTATTTCTTTATTTATTTATTGTGTTTTTGTTCTACCTTGTTATTTGTAGTTCTACATTGTTATTGATTAATGCATTGTTGGGTTTAGAGCTTGAAGAAGAAATAAATGCAAGAAAGGCATTTCACTGTACTTGTGCACGTGACATCACAATTTGAAACTTGTCATCTCCCGTCTGGACTACTGCAACTCGCTGTTGGTTTGTGCCATCAAACCCCTGCAACTCATCCAGAGCGCCGCAGCCCTCCTGGTGTTCAACCTTCCCAAGTTCTCCCATGTCACCCTGCTCCCCGGCACACTCCACTGGCTTCCAGTCGAAGCTTGCATCCACTACAAGACCATGGTACTTACCTATGGAGCAGCAAGAGGAACTGCCCCTCCCTACCTTCAGGCTATGGTCAAACCCTACACCCCAACCCAAGCACTTTGTTCTGCCACCTCTGGTCTCTTGGCCCTCCCAACCCTACAGAAGCGAAGCTCCCGCTCAGCCCAGTCCAAGCGCTTCTCTGTCCTGACACCCCAATGGTAGAACCAGCTTCCCCCTGAAGCTAGGACAGCAGAGTCCTGCCCATCTTCCGAAAACATCGGAAACCTTACCTCTTCAAAGAGTATCTTAAATAATCCCACAGTGCGCGCGCGCGCGTGTGTGTGTGTGTGTGTGTGTGTGTGTGTGTGTGTGTGTGTGTGTGTGTGTGTGTGTGTGTGTTGCGCACAGACAGTGAAGCGTGACTGGGGCTTTAACCTCGGTCACTGGCCCCTGACGGCCTGAGCAGCTGCCTCACTTCGCTGTCGCTAACAGTAACAGTAACCATAACTGAGGGTTGTGATCGCTTGACACAGGAACTGGGGGGATGTGATTGGCCCATAACCATAACAGAGTGCTGTGATTGGCTGACACAACAAACAGAGGGGTGTAATTGGTTTGTAGCCCTAATAGCGGGGGTCTTCTTACCGTTAGGCATCCCATGAGGCTTTGTTCAAAGGGTCTCTGGAAGGCTCGGGGATCTCCGCACCAGTCCAGCAGCTCTGTTGCTGCCGTGTGGAAGTTAGCCGGGTTCTGTAGGTGCTGTCGGACAAACGAGAGAAAAACTGTCTGTTAGAAATATCTCACTTCATAATAAATGTAGCTGAAACCATATCTTGATGCATTGTCATCATTACATAGACATGGGGCTTTTTTAGGAGGAGAAATGAATGAAAAGATAAGGGTCAGGAGAGAGATATGAAGAGAGGAAGGTAAGAATAGAGGAAAGGATTAGGTGGGTGAGTGTGAGGGCTTTACCGGCAGACTTTGATGTACTGTTGAGCAGGGTATAGGTTCTATACCCACAATGCAGCAGGGCCTGAGTGGGCGTTGCTGGTCGGGAGTGAGGGTCCTTACAGGGTCATGTAGACACAAGGGTTTAACCTAGGGCCCTATGAAATCCGTTTTATTTTTCCCCAAATTAATTTATTTCCGTTTTAATTTATCAGAATTCTGTGTTTTACGATTTACGCTAATTTTATCATCAGAAAAAGTGTCTAATAATGTGAATGAATAAATGTCAACAATTTAATAAGATTTAACAGTACATTTGTAATGATGCAACACAACATTGCACTATTTTTTTATCAAGGCAAGTGCTTTAATACAGAGTTCTACTAAGCGTTTCATTATAAATGAAAAAAAAAAAATCATGCAAGAATCTAGACAATAGGCAAAACCTATGGAACTACCTTATGAGCTCCTACGTCTGTCCAGATATCTCCATTGAAGTACATGATTGTCAGCCTCTTTGTGTTGAGCTCGGTGAGTGCCTCTCGCTTGTCTGTGAGTAGTCTTGTATGTGCTGAAACTCCTCTCACAGTTGACTGAGCTGACTGGGAAGTAGATGTAAGGCACTGGCACTTCTGCAACTCTTGGGAACCTCGCACTCAGGCCCCTCCAGTAATCAGCGAGCTGCAAAGCAAGTGAGTCCTCCCTGGACACACAGTGCTGATAGGAAATCCAACCTTCACTGAGCTCTGTTGTTGGGCTTGCCATGGGTTTCAGTTGTGTGTAAGCTTCAATCTGCTTTCCATGGCTGGAGCCTGCCTAGGATCGAACACCCTAGCCAGCCTGTAGACCTCTCTGGCTGGATGTGTGTCCCAGTGCTTTGAGAACTTTGTGAAGGCCAAGTGGAATGCATCATGGAGATGGTCAAGCACCTCCCTCTTCTCTCCAATCCCCATCTTTCTCAATAGCTCATCTGTCTTGGCACCATGCCCACATGTTTTTGCCGTTTCACTAGGTAAGATCCTCCATGACATTGTATGCAGACAGTGCTGTGGGACGGTGGGTTCCTTCCGGGATTGACAGAGCTGTCATCAGATTGGAGCAGCCCTCTGAGGTGAAGGTTAGCTAAACAGTGAGGGCCTGCACTTTCTCCTCTGTTTCCAGCTGGCTGAGGATGTTTGACTGCCTAGGATGACGACTTTTCTGCCAACAAAAACGCTCTGTACAGGTTAACTTAAACCCTTCTTGTCTCAGCCTATTCTCTAAAAGAGACCGCCGCCAATCTTAAATTATTGGGCTACGCTAACAATTTCTAAGGCTCGAGCAGCAGAGATTTTTGTGCGTGCTGACATTCACTTTCTCACTTTCTCTTTCACTGAGGTTAAAAACTGTTTATTATATTCCCACACTCTCTCTGCACACTACTCAGCCTTGAAGAACACAATGAGGGGTATTAAACTAGGCCTCTTCCTCTCTTTCCCTCTCCTTCTCCCTCCCTCTCCTCTCTTCCTCCACTTCTTTCTCCCTCCCTCTCAGTCTCCGTCTTTCCCCTTCTCTCTTTCTCTCCCAATCTCTCTCTCCCTATCTCGCTATCCCTCTCCTTCTCTCTTTCTCTCCCTCTCTACATGTCAGGCTCTGGCCATAGAGAAGCCTATTTGCTTCTCTATGTAACCATGGTCAGAGTCTGACAGGTCTTTTCTTTCTGTATCTGGTGGTGGTTTCCGTTGGATCCCTAATTAGAGGCAGCTGCTGCGCATTGTCTCTAATGAGGGATCCTACATAGGTTTGTAATTTTCACACTGGGTTGTGGGTCGTTGTCGTATGTTTCGCAAGTCACTGAGGAAAAGAAGAGTGAGTACGTTTTGTATTACGTTGCTGGTTTGTTTTGTAAACGCTCGTAATTCTTTTTGTTTGTGTAGTTCGTACATTTTATTATAATTATACATAGTATAAATAAAGAAAAAAATGTCGAACTACTATCCCTGCGCTGCGTCTTGGTCATTTACACACCCACATTGTGACAGAACGACCCACCACTACGAGACCAAGCAGCGTAACTGGGGAGAGACGGAGAGTGAGGAGGTGCCGCGTTATGCACGACGTGCGAGACGGGGAAAAGCCCGAAAACAACCCCAAGCAAATTTTGGGAGGGGGCTATGGGGGTGGTCTGGCTACGGGGAAGAAGAGCAAATACCACCCCCCCGTGGAGCATGGAGAGGCCAAGGTACAAATGGGGGGCGCAGAGCATGGAGCAGGAGGTTTATATTATTGAGGGAGATAGAGGAAGAGGTCGAGAGGGAGATGGCGGAGTGGTCCAGTCCAGGTCCGGTCGTCTACTCCACTCCAGGGCCGGAGCAGTCCGCTCCACTGGTCCGGTTGTCTACTCCACCTCCCTGCCAGAGCAATCCGCTTCACCGATGTCAAGTCCGGGTCCGGACCTCTGCTCTACTCCCCACACCCGACCTCCAGTGCGTGCGCCCAGCCAGGTTCTTCCTGTGCCGGCTCCACGCACCCGACAACCAGTGCACCTCCCCAGTCTGGTACGTCCCGTGCCGGCTCCCCGCACCCGACCTCCAGTGTGTGCGCCCAGCCAGGTGCTACCTGTGCCAGATCCACACACCCGACATCCGGTGCGCCTCCCCAGTCCGGTACGTCCCGTGCCGGTCCTCCATAGCCCGGAACCTCCAGCAAGGGTCCGCAGCCCGGAACCTCCAGCAAAGGTCCGCAGCCCAGTACCTCCAGCAAAGATCCGCAGCCTGAAGCCTACAGTAAAGGTCCGCAGCCCGAAGCCTACAGCGAAGGTCCGCAGCCCAGAACCTCCAGTGAAGGTCCACAGCCCGAAACCTCCCGAAGTCAACATCGCTCTGTGGTTGGAACATACCGCTCCACCGGTGCCCAATCCGGGTCCAGCAGTCTGCTCCGCTCCTGAGTCAGAGCAGTCCGCTCCACCGGTGCCCAATCCGGGTCCAGCCGCCTGCCCCGCTCCAGTGCCAGAGCAGTCCGCTCCACCGGTGCCCAGTCCGGTTCCAGCCGTCTGCTCCGCTCCAGTGCCTGAGCAGTCCGCTCCACAGGTGCCCATTCCGGGTCCAGCCGTCTGCTCCGCTCCTGAGCCAGAGCAGTCCGCTCCCCCGGTGCCCAGTCCGGGTCCAGCCGTCTGCTCCGCTCCTGAGCCAGAGCAGTCCGCTCCACCGTTGCCCAGTCCGGGTCCAGCCGTCTGCTCCGCTCCTGAGCCAGAGCAGTCCGCTCCACCGGTGCCCAGTCCGGGTCCGGCTGTCTGCTCCGCTCCATGGCCGGAGCCGTTTGCTCCACCAGTGCCCAGTCCGGGCCTGGTTATTTGCCCTGCTCCATGGCCGGAGCCGTTTACCCCACCGGTGCCCAGTCCGGGCCCGGATGTTTTCCCCGCTCCATGGCCGGAGCCGTTTGCCCCACCGGTGCCCAGTCCGGGCCCGGTTGTTTTCCCCGCTCCATGGCCGGAGCCGTTTACCCCACCGGTGCCCAGTCCGGGCCCGGTTAATTGGCCCGCTCCATGGCCGGAGCCGTTTGCCCCACCGGTACCCAGTCCGGGCCCGGTTATAAAGGAGGGGCATGGGAGAAAACTGTCCACTTCGCCGGAGCCAGAACCTCCACCGACGGACTAATCTTCCCTCCCTAAATAATCTCCCCCCCCCCATGTATTTCTCTGTTTTGTTTGGCGTCCTGGAGACCGTGCCTTGTGGGGGGGGGGGTGGGGTACTGTCAGGCTCTGGCCATAGAGAAGCCTATTTGCTTCTCTATGTAACCATGGTCAGAGTCTGACAGGTCTTTTCTTTCTGTATCTGGTGGTGGTTTGCGTTGGATCCCTAATTAGAGGCAGCTGCTGCGCATTGTCTCTAATTAGGGATCCTACATAGGTTTGTAATTTTCACACTGGGTTGTGGGTCGTTGTCGTATGTTTCGGAAATCACGGAGGAAAAGAAGAGTGAGTACGTTTTGTATTACGTTGCTGGTTTGTAATACTTTGTCAAGTCCGGGTCCGGACCTCTGCTCTACTCCCCGCACCCGACCTCCAGTGCGTGCACCCAGCCAGGTGCTTCCTGTGCCGGCTCCACGCACCCGACAACCAGTGCGCCTCCCCAGCTCGTAATTCTTTTTGTTTGTGTAGTTCGTACATTTTATTATAATTATACATAGTATAAATAAAGAAAAAAATGTCAAACTACTATCCCTGCGCTGCGTCTTGGTCATTCCCACACCCACATCATGACACTACAGCTCAGGAGGTTAATGGCTCTGTGCTCTGGCTTGTTCTAGCCGAGGAGATCGAGCCCCATTTAAAAGCATTTATTATTCTCATCCTAGCTGAAATGAATTTTCTGTGCATCCTAGCAGAGGAGAGGTACACACACACACACACACACACACAAACACAGACACACACTCACACAGTTAGAGGTATTGTCTTTACAGGGCAGCTGAGGTGAGTGTCTGAAAGAGAGGATTTAGCTCAGTCTGACAATAGAGCTCCTATGTGAGAGAGAGAGAGAGAGAGAGAGAGAGAGAGAGAGAGAGAGAGAGAGAGAGAGAGAGAGAGAGAGAGAGAGAGAGAGAGAGAGAGAGAGAGAGAGAGAACAGACAGCGATATCATGACCTCTGAGAAGGAGAGGAGCCTTTAATGATTAGTCTTTTGTAATGTGGAGATGGGTGATTGCGGAAGCAGCTGTGGACTATCAGAGAGAAATGATTGAGATGGAGAGATGAGAGAGAGGAAGGGAGACAGAGATGAGAAACGGAGGGGAGATGGAGACAGAGATATGTTAAAGAGAGGGAGGGGAGATGGAGAGATGAGGAGGGAGGGGAGACAGAGAGATGAGTGAGAGAGAAAGGGAGACGGAGGGATGGAGAGGGAGAGGAGATGGAGAGATGGAGAGGGCAGGATAGAGATAGGGATAGATGAGTGGGATAATGACATTATTGCTGGTTGATGTGAGTCGTATAGCCTACATCTCCAGTGTGAGAGGGATCATACTGTTGTTGCCACTGAGAAGACTGTTTAAATTTGCACTGGGAGAAACAAAATCCCAGTCCGAAGAAAGCTTCTCACTCTTTCCATTAGCTGCTACACTTTCAGTGTTTCCCGATCTGAAGGGACATGACAGCTAGGAACATAATAGAGAGGAAATAGGAGAATGACAGTTCCCCACCAGACGGCCAAACAGCTCTAGAGAGACAAGGAGCAGTAGTGATGTTACCAAACACTGTGACAAGGAGCGGTATCGGCAGTAGACAACAGATAGAGAAATTAGGCCCTGTGTTGTTTTGGGTTGTAAGAGGAGAGCAGGATAAGAGAGAGAGAGAGAGAGAGAGAGAGAGAGAGAGAGAGAGAGAGAGAGAGAGAGAGAGAGAGAGAGAGAGAGAGAGACAGAGAGAGTGAGACAGAGAGAGTGAGACAGAGAGAGTGAGAGAGAGAGAGAGAGGTGTGTCAGCAGACATGCATCAAAGCCTTCCGGTCCTCCACTGAATGTCCGTGTTTACCCTGGCCTGTCTGGGGATCGGGCTGTTCACTACCTGCCTGAGTAGAAAACAGCTCAGCCCTCTGGCCCTTTGCCAGGACCCCAAACCAAAACAATAACCCAATAGCAGCATGTGGGCAGACATCTGTACTCACTCGCTCTTAGGTCTCAGCGCAGAGCTATCTATTACAGAACAAGACGTCAGTGAATCAGGGAGAGAATGGAGAGGAAGGCAGGAGTTGGAGAGAGATATTGAATGGAAGAGACTAAATCAGAGAAAGATCAACTAAAGAGTATGTGGACAGTTAGATGCACTTAACAAGGCATCCCTCTCTAATTCTGTCTATCTCTGTCTCTCTGTCTGTCTCTGTCTCTCTGTCTCCCTGTCCCTCCCTTTCCTCTCTCTCAGCCCCAGTGCAACCTGATCTGTGTAGCTGTAGCTAATGGGTAAGCTAACAGATCACCATATAAGGTGGTATGGTGTGTTTGTGTGTGTGTGTGTGTGTGTGTGTGTGTGTGTGTGTGTGTGTGTGTGTGTGTGTGTGTGTGTGTGTGTGTGTGTGTGTGTGTGTGTGTGTGTGTGTGTGTGTCGGTCTGTCTGTCTGTCTGTCTGTCTGTCTGTCTGTCTGTCTGTCTGTCTGTCTGTCTGTCTGTCTGTCTGTCTGTCTGTCTGTCTTTCTGTTCACCCAAAGAGGTAGGCCATACTGTTGTTGCCACTGAGAAGACTGTCTGTTTTGTTTTGGGATGTAAAAAGAGAGCAAGAGTGAGAGAGAGAGAGAGAGAGAGAGAGAGAGAGAGAGAGAGAGAGAGAGAGAGAGAGAGAGAGAGAGAGAGAGAGAGAGAGAGAGAGAGAGAGAGAGAGAGAGAGAGAGAGAGAGGCGTCGGCAGCCTCACAGGCAGACAGACATCAAAGCCTTCCGGTCCTCCACTGAATGTCCATGTTTACCCTGGCCTGTCTGGGGATCGGGCTGTTCACTACCTGCCTGAGTAGAAAACAGCTCAGCCCTCTGGCCATTTGCCAGGACCCCAAACCAAAACAATAATCCAATAGCAGCATGTGGGAAGACATCTGTACTCACTCGCTCTTAGGTCTCAGCGCAGAGCTATCTATTACAGAACAGGGCATCCCTGTCTATCTCTCTCTTCTCTCTCCCTCTCATGAAGTGCTTGTGTTTTATATACAAGTCTGAAGATTTAAATTCTCTCTCTCTCTCTCTCTCTCTCTCTCTCTCTCTCTCTCTCTCTCTCTCTCAGACCCAGTGATCTGTGTAACTGTAGCTAATGGGAAGGCTAACAGATCGCCATATAAGGCAGTATGGTGTGTGTGTGGAGAGAGCAGCTGTACACTGGAAAACGAGTCTCTCCTCGTCACATTCAGTGATCTACTGTACTGTCAAATTAACCTTGGATCCAATACACACAGTGAGGGAATTTGATCCCTCCTAGATTTGAACCCACAACCTTGGTGTTAGTTGATATTGTCTCACCTGTTTGATACACAGCAGCCTGTCATTGGTCTGCTGGATGTGCCGGTCCATCGACGGCAACGCGTTCATCTTGATGAATGCTCTCTGCTTCCTCTAGCCTAACGTGACGCCATCAACACTCTGGAAGACAAAGAGATAGATTGGTTAGGGCAGCTTCTTTACAGGCACTGAGAGATATACAGCCTGGTTAGGGGACAGGTTGTTTAGAGACAAAGAGAGGCAGATATACAGCCTGGTTAGGGGACAGGTTGTTTAGAGACAAAGAGAGGCAGATATACAGCTTGGTTAGGACGTAACATTGTTAGTACAGGAGTAATCTCGGAATCCAGAACCAAATAAAATGTTTGCTAGATAGCTACTTCATTACTCAATTTTATGTTACACTGCAATTCAGTTATGTTGGAATATATCTATGATCAAACCATCAAAACAACATAAGTGCAATCGAGCAAGAAAATAAAAAAAAAAACCATCGACGACAACCATCACCTACGTGAACAACTTGTCCAACAAAACTCCTGGCCCCAATTACACATCCCTCATGGGGGGAGAAGTCTCCCACAAACCCCTGGGTGACATCACTGTAACTATTATCTCCCAGTAAAGACACAGGCAGGCAGCAGTGCACCTCCTGTTCAAGGTTATCAATCCTGTCTGCCCCTCTAGATTGATTTACTAGTCCTGCTACACCTCAAAGCAGATAATACAGCCTCTCTCTCTCTCTCTCTCTCTCTCTAGGACACATCGACAGGTTTTCGAAACAGTGACCATTCGGTTACTGGCCCAACGCTCTAACCACTAGGCTACCTGCCGCCCTATCTATCTTTCTCGTCCATATCTCTCTCTTTCTCTCTTTCCCTCTCACCCTCTCTTACTACCTCTCCCCCTCCCTCCCTGTCTATCCCTCTCTCTCTCTGTAATTTATGTGGATATGCGGCTCTGGGAGAGAGGAGAGGATAAGATTAGTAGATGTATTGGCGGTAAGTCAGTCACTCCTCCATCCCCATCACTTCTTCCATAGCGCCACGTTTATCTCCATCACGGCTACAAATTCCTCAATACAAAAGAACGTAGCGAAAGAATCCCCCATGATGCACTGGGGGAACCGGGGTTCTACAGCGTTGCTCAGAGCTGATAAAGGCTTAAGTTTAGGAGCCCATGCTGAGAAGGAGAGAGGAATGGGGGGGGAGACAGAGCGGGAGAGGTGAGAAGGTGATGGGGAGAGAGAAAAGAAGGGAGAGGGTCAGAAAGAAGGACAGACAGATGGATGGGAAGGAGGGAGAAAGGAAAAGGGTGGAAGAGAAGGTGAAGTGGCAGGGGGAAAAGAAAGAGGGGGAGAAAGGGAGAAGGTATGTTTCTCAGCCCAGGAGCTTTGGGGACTGGATCATATTGCATTTAAGGCTCGGGAGGAGGACACAGACACACACATACCATTGAGCTTAACTTTCATTAAGCTCAAGGTAAAACTTCAAAGGGACACCTATCGGAGGTAAAAGAGTGCATGTATTTCTAAACCTAGGAGATTAGGGATTACAGGAGTAGAATTACCTGGAATATAGCCCACTCAAAGAAGTATATAGTCTACTAAAAGAGGAAAATAGTCTACTAAAAGAAGAAAATAGTCTACTAAAAGAAGAATATAGTCTACCAAAAGAATCAAATAGTTTACTAAAAGAAGAATAAAGTCTGTTAAAAGAACTAAAATTAGAAGTCTACTAAAAGAAGAAAATAGTCTACTAAAAGAAGAAAATAGTCTACTAAAAGAAGTATATAGTAGATAGATAGTCTACTAAAAGAAGAAAATAGTCTACTAAAAGAAGAAAATAGTCTACTAAAAGAAGAATATAGTCTACTAAAAGAAGAAAATAGTCTACTAAAAGATGAAAATAGTCTACTAAAAGAAGAAAATAGTCTACTAAAAGATTAATATAGTCTACTAAAAGAAGAAAATAGTCTACTAAAAGATGAATATAGTGTACTAAAAGAAGAATATAGTCTACCAAAAGAATCAAATAGTTTACTAAAAGAAGAATAAAGTCTGTTAAAAGAACTAAAATTAGAAGTCTACTAAAAGAAGAAAATAGTCTACTAAAAGAAGAATATAGTCAACTAAAAGAATCAAATAGTTTACTAAAAGAAGAATAAAGTCTGTTAAAAGAACTAAAATTAGAAGTCTACTAAAAGATGAATATAGTCTACTAAAAGAAGAAAATAGTCTACTAAAAGAAGAAAATAGTCTACTACAAGTATTGTATTCTGATTGAGAAATCCCTTGCTTAGGACATGGATGTAAACTACAGAGCCATTATCCATATGACCCCAAAAACACACTGTAACAGTGTCTTTGTCAGGTAAAAGTGCAAAACGTACATTGGCATTGTTGTAATCACAATAATATAGTGTCTAGTCCTATCAGCAAATCAGTGTATTCAACTATATCTGGTGGAAAGACAGTGGAGCTGATCAGTTCTTCAAAGCTGGCAAAGGAGTGTCCTCAGAATAAACAGTGGTGGCCGCAGTTACAGAAAGTGACCAGGAGGTGTCTCCCCACTCTCTCCCACTGCAGTCCTTCCCAGCCTCCTCACATAACATCACTCTTGTCTGCAGCCTACTGAGGGGTCCCATAAGCCTTTACAAGCTCTACAAATCCCCCCATCGTACCACAGCCTATCAAAGCTACAGCCGCTTAGACCTGCAGCCAGGCAGACCTGCTGATCTGTAGACTACTAGTAGGGCACACTCCAACCCTCCTCCCCCCAATGCAGCCCATCAGATTTGAAAACAAGCAAACCTGCAGCCACTCAGACCTGCAGTAGATCAGTGCATTACAAGCAGGGGCATACTGACTCCCCAGGCTGCTAACCGCTGCTCCACTGTTTGACCTTGTGGCTATTGATGAACTGTTTCCCCTTCCGACCCCATGCTTTAATGCTGTCCCTCACACCTCCATCACAAACCACAGAACCAGGGAGAAAGATGGGGATGGAGAAAAACGTATGAAGAAAAATGGAGAGAGAAAGGAAGAGGGCTTGAGCCCCCCCTCCCCTCGCTTTCTCCATTTCGGCTCAACCCCCCTCTCTCCACAACCTCTCTCTGCCTTTCTTTCTCTCCATCTCCCCCCTGTAGGCAATGCCTTTGTTTGTGATCTCTATAGCAGGACCCTCCACGTCTGAGGGAAACCCAGCGAGGTGAAAACAAGGTTCTACATGGGAGGGAAGGAAGGAAGGAAAGAAGTAAGGAGGGAGGGAGCTGTTTCTGTGATGTAGGTAGGTTGTGTTCATTCTGTCTGTCTGTCTGACTGTCGAGGCTAACACATGGTCCTCCTCTCTAACCCTCCTCTCCCTCTCTTCTAACACATGGTCCTCCTCTCTAACCCTCCTCTCCCTCTCTTCTAACACATGGTTGTCTTCTCTAACCCTCCTCTCCCTCTCATCTAACACATGGTCCTCCTCTCTAACCCTCCTCTCCCTCTCTTCTAACACATGGTCCTCCTCTCTAACCCTCCTCTCCCTCTCTTTTCCTCTCTCTCCTCTCCCTCCCCCCAGAAATATGTTGTACTGCCACATACACTCACCGGCCAGTTTATCTAGTACCGGGTCGGACCGCTCTTTGCATCCAGAACAGCCAGAATTCTTCGGGGTATTCTACAAGGTGTCGGAAACGTTCCACAGGGATATTGGTACATTCATGCTGCAAACAACCCGTTCCATCTCATCCCAAAGATACTTTATTGGGTTGAGGTCTGGGGACTGTGCAGTCCAGTCAAGTAATCTGAATCTTGCAATCAAGTTCCATGCAATGTTTTTCCACTCCTCAATTGTCTAGTGTTGGTGATCGCGTACCCACTGGAGCCACTTCTTCTTGTTTTTAGCTGATTGGTTGTGGTACCCGGTGTGGTCGTCTGCTGCAATCCGTGACAAGGATCGACAAGTTCCGAGATGCACACCACTGTTATACTACGCCGTCTGTTTTTGTCCCGCCTGTTAACTTGTATGATTCTTGCTATTCTCATTTGACCTCTGTCATCAACAAGCTGTTTTTGTCCACAGGACTGACGCTGACTGGATGTTTTTCGTTTGTCACACCATTCTCGGTAAACCCTAGACACTGTTGTGTGTGAAAAGCCCAGGAGGGCAGAAGTTTCTGAGATTCGCTTAGTTCACTCGTTTTGCCCATTCTAACATTCAGTCAAACAGTAACTGAATGCCTCAATCATATAACAAGACACAGCCATATGAATCACTATCTGTAGGAGCAATCCATTATCGTAAACGGGGTACCTGATAAACTGGCTGGTGAGTGTACACCAGATAGGTGCAGTGAAATGTGTTGTTTTACAGGCTCAAGATGTAGTACAGCAAATTAGGGTTAAGTGCCTTGCTCAAGGCCCAACAGACAGATTTTTCACCTTGTCAGCTTGGGTATTCAAACCAGCAACCTTTCAGTTACTGGCCCAACGCTGTAACCATTAGGCTACCTACCGCCCTCTCCTCTTCCCTCTCACGCTAAGAAGAAAAACATGGTTTAAATAACCATTTAAATAACTCTGCATAAACACAGCTAGCTACACTCCATGTCCTCACTATCAAAATAACACTGAGAAATAATAGTTAATCATCTGATCTCAGAGACTTTTTTTCAGGGTACATTGTTTAAGTCCAAAAATGTGTTTTCACACGGTGTGTGTGTGTGTGTGTGTGTGTGTGTGTGTTTGTTCACTGAGGAGCTGCCTCATAAATAACCTCATCAGCTATGTCGAGTTCCACTTACCAGCGTTGCAAAGCAAGGCTTACACAAACACACACACATACAAACACACCAACATGTTCACACACACAATATGGTGTGAATATTACAAGCCTTAAAAGCAACAGGAGGCCGATGTGAATCGTAATAATTTAACAAACCATAAAACCACACCATTACCGCGGTGGAACTACTAGAAACACACCCACATACACAAAGACCTAAGTTTAGAAGTGTAGGCCGTCATTGTAAAAAATAATTTGTTCTTAACTGACCTGCCTAGTTAAATAAAGGTAAAATAAGTGTGGTTAAGGTTAGGGTTAAGGTTAGGTTTCAAATCAGATTGTATGACTTTGTAACTGTGCCCGCTAGCGGCCACCCTGCAGAGATGCCTCGAGTACATGAGTCATCCCACACACTTTACCCCGCAATGAGCACAACAACCCAAGGGGTAGTGGTGCAAAACATTACTGCTCTGACACAAAATCTCAGTAATATGAAATCACTGGAGTATGGCAGGGGCCAAGAGAGGCCAACAACCCTGCAGAATGAAGGGAAATTATGTCTGTATAATCACACTCATACACAAACGATTTCTTATTTCAAACGCAGTTTAAATATGAGAGAATATGAGAATATACAGTGTTCATTCAGAGAGTCTGGGCCCAAGTAGGAGTGCTGATTAAGGATCAGTTTAGCTTTTGAGATCATAATGAATAACACAGGGGGGAACTGATCCTAGATCAGGACAGTTTGCATAGTGCCATTGGTCTGGCGAGCACGGTGAGATACTGCATTAATTATTCGCTAGTCTGTGAGCGGTGTGAAGCTACAGTATATCACTACTACTCTCTAGCCAGTGAGGGGCTGAGCGAGAGAGAGAGAGGAAAGAGAGAGAGAGAGAGAGAAGAAAGAGAGAGAAAGGAGAGAGAGCAAAGAGAGAGAGAGTGAGAGAGAGAGTGAGAGAGAGAGAGTGAGAGAGAGAGAGTGAGAGGAAAGAGAGAGAAAGGAGAGAGAGGAAAGAGAGAGAGTGAGAGAGAGAGTGAGAGAGAGAGAGTGAGAGGAAAGAGAGAGAGAGAGATAAGAGAGAGAACAGGGGAGAAGAGAAGGTACTCTGCTACTCTCTGTTCGTCTTTGAATTTGTTGTATCCCTTAGCAGTCTATACAGCAACATTCTCTCCTTCTGTCACGCTCCCTCCCTTCCCTCTCCTTCCTCTAAACCCTGCCACGCTCCATCTCTCTCTCAATCCCTCCCTCCTTCCCCCGACCCTGTGAGTGAGCAGCCATAACAGGCAGTGGAATGGATTAATTTGCTCTAATGTAGTGTGGGCTGCAGCAAGGCACAGAGTGACTCTCTCTCTCGTTATTTCTCTTCTCTCTCTCTCTCTTTCTATTCTCTCTCTGCCTCTCACTTTCTCCCTCTCTCTATTTCTCTGGCTCTCTCTGCAGTCATGTGTATCCAAACAATCCACACCACTTAGCTGAGCTGGCCTCTTTCCCTCACACACACACACTTCATACACCTCTGCATTTACCCCAGTCATATACTGCAAAAATGTAATACCTCTTGCTGTTTGCTTACCTCCTTGACAAATAAAGTCTATAAATCTATCTATCTATCTATCTATCTATCTATCTATCTATCTATCTATCTATCTATCTATCTATCTATCTATCTATCTATCTATCTATCTATCTATCTATCTATCTATCTATCTATCTATCTGATGACCAGTGCTGTAATGTCCAGCAATGTGACACGCGGCACTGCAATGCAGCCAGCTGGGTCTGATGCTATCTGATAGCTGTTGGCTGGCTATAAATATGGACAGAGCTTTAGGACAGAGCAGCACACGCACGCACGAATGCACACACACACACACACACACACACCACACACACACACACACAAAGAGCATAACAGGTATGTGCCACTAGATACCTAAGGGACTATGGGGCCCTACCAGCAGTGTGTGAAAAAATTAATTGGATAAAAAAGCATTGAGTACTGTTCTGAGAGTAGGGGACAGGTTAGTTTGTGTGTGAGTTCTTGCACACGTGTGTGTGTTTTTTATACTTTGATTTTATTATACAAACAATTCAGCAAAAACCGTGTGTGTGTTTGTAAGTGCCTTCACTGCTACAGGAGACCCATGCAAAAAGACATCTATGAATTACAAAACCAGGTCGTCCATGAGTTGAAATGCACTTCGGAATCACATGATAGTCAATAAAGCCATAGAAACGTATCCCATAGAACGTTCCAGTGTTCTGGTGTTGTAGAACTATAAATAAGTACGGATGTAGATTGTATGCCCTGGCAGACTCCAGACTGTGATAGCGCATGACTTTTTGTCCGACTGAACTAGGCTGTGAGGGTAGAGAATACAATAGAGGCCAATGTTACATATCCTATAATAACCTATAATAACCTAAAATATGTATCCATATCCTATAATAACCTATAATAACCTATAATATATATCCATATCCTATAATAACCTATAATAACCTATAATATATATCCATATCCTATAATAACCTATAATAACCTAAAATATCCTATAATATATATAAATATCCTATAATATATATAAATATCCTATAATAACCTATAATATATATCCATATCCTATAATAACCTATAATATCCCATAATAACCTATAATATATATCTATATCCTATAATAACCTATAATAACCTATAATACAGTGGGGAGAACAAGTATTTGATACACTGCCGATTTTGCAGGTTTTCCCACTTACAAAGCATGTAGAAGTCTGTAATTTTGTTCAAAATCCAGAAAATCACATTGTATGATTTTTAAGTAATTGATTTGCATTTTATTGCAGTATTTGATCACCTAAACACCAGTAAGAATTCCGGCTCTCACAGACCTGTTAGTTTTTCTTTAAGAAGCCCTCCTGTTCTCCACTCATTACCTGTATTAACTGCACCTGTTTGAACTCGTTACCTGTATAAAAGACACCTGTCCACACACTCAATCAAACAGACTCCAACCTCTCCACAATGGCCAAGACCAGAGAGCTGTATAAGGACATCAGGGATACAATTGTAGACCTGCACAAGGCTGGGATGGGCTACAGGACAATAGGCAAGCAGCTTGGTGAGAAGGCAACAACTGTTGGCGCAATTATTAGAAAATGGAAGAAGTTCAAGATGACGGTCAATCTCCCTCGGTCTGGGGCAGGACCTGGTCAATGACCTGAAGAGAGCTGGGACCACAGTCTCAAAGAAAACCATTAGTAACACACTACACCGTCATGGATTAAAATCCTGCAGCGCACCAAGGTCCCCCTGCTCAAGCCAGCGCATGTCCAGGCCCGTCTGAAGTTTGCCAATGACCATCTGGATGATCCAGAGGAGGAATGGGAGAAGGTCATGTAGTCTGATGAGACAAAAATAGAGCTTTTTGGTCTAAACTCCACTCGCCGTGTTTGGAGGAAGAAGAAGGATGAGTACAACCCCAAGAACACCATCCCAACCGTGAAGCATGGAGGTGGAAACATCATTCTTTGGGGATGCTTTTCTTCAAAGGGGACAGGACGACTGCACCGTATTGAGCGGAGGATGGATGGGGCCATGTATTGCGAGATCTTTGCCAACAACCTCCTTCCCTCAGTAAGAGCATTGAAGATGGGTCGTGGCTGGGTCTTCCAGCATGACAACGACCCGAAACACACAGCCAGGGCAACTAAGGAGTGGCTCCGTAAGAAGCATCTCAAGGTCCTGGAGTGGCCTATCCAGTCTCTAGACCAGAACCCAATAGAAAATCTTTGGAGGGAGCTGAAAGTCCGTATTGCCCAGCGACATCCCCGAAACCTGAAGGATCTGGAGAAGGTCTGAATGGAGGAGTGGGCCACAATCCCTGCTGCAGTGTGTGCAAGCCTGGTCAAGAACTACAGGAAACGTATGATCTCTGTAATTGCAAACAAAGGTTTCTGTACCAAATATTAAGTTCTGCTTTTCTGATGTATCAAATACTTATGTCATGCAATAAAATGCAAATTAATTACTTTAAAATCATACAATGTGATTTTCTGGATTTTTGTTTTAGATTCCGTCACTCACAGTTGAAGAGTACCTATGATAAAAATTACAGACTTCTACATGCTTTGTAAGTGGGAAAACATGCAAAATCGGCAGTGTATCAAATACTTGTTCTCCCCACTGATATATATATATATATATCCATATCCCATAATAACCCATTTACTGGATGACACTTAAAAACCATGCCGGCATGGAGCAGAGGAGAGGATGTACAAGTAACCTTCTAATTAGCCGAGAGGATAGAAGAGGAGACAGGAACAGAGGAGAGTGTGTAATGTGATTGATGGCCAGGGCTGGGAGGTCAGAGTAAGGCCAACCTAGAGGGCTGCTCTCCAGCAGGACTGTTAGTTCACACACACTCTGTGATTGCTGAATGGGTAAGCTGGGAAAAAGCATGTCCTTCAGTTTCAGCATTACCAAGCTGCTGACCCAACAGAAATCACACACCCTGTGACAGAGAGAGAGCGATAGAGGAGAGGAGAGACAGAGAGCGAGAGAGAGAGAGGGAGGGGGAGAGAGGTAACTTCCACAAAGCTGTGAAAAATTTGAGAGACAAAGCAAGAAGGGCCTTCTATGCCATCAAAAGCAACATAAAATTTTACATACCAATTAGGATCTGGCAAAAAATACTTGAATCAGTTATAGAACCCATTGACCTTTATGGTTGTGAGGTCTGGGGTCCGCTCACCAACCAAAAATTCACAAAATGGGACAAACACCAAATTGAGACCCAGCAATTTGCATGCAGAGCGATACCTGCTAATTATTAAAATCAGAAAAGAGCTGTTTAATTCTAAATTCTACCACTTTAAAGGAAGCAATTCCCAAACCTTTCATAACAAAGCCATCGCCTACAGAGAGATGAACCTGGAGAAGAGTCCCCTAAGCAAGCTGGTCCTGGGGCTCAGTTCACAAACACAAACAGACCCCACAGAGCCCCAGGACAGCAATACAATTAGACCCAACCAAATCATGAGGAAAAAATAAAATAAACTGAGAAAGCTGGAATGATATTAGGTCCTAAACAAAGAGTACACAGTGGCAGAATATCTGACGACTGTGATTGACCCAACATTGAGGAAAGCTTTGACAGAGGCCGCCGTATGCAGACCTAGCTTTCGAGAGAAGACAGGCTATGTGCACACTGCCCACAAAATGAGGTGGAAACTGAGCTGCACTTCCTAACCTGCCAAATGTATGACCATATTAGAGACACATACTTCCCTCAGATTAGACACACAAAGAATTTGAAAACCAAACCAATTTTAATAAACTCCCATATATACACTCTTAGAAAAAAAAAAAGGTGCTTTTTAGAACCTTAAAGGGTTCTTTGGCTGTCCCCATAGGATAACCCTTTGAAGAACCCTTTTTGGTTGCATGTAGAGCCCTTTTGGGTTATATGCAGAAACATTTGTACAGAGAGTTCAACATGGAACCCAAAAGGGTTCCACAGAACCAAAATGTTGTTTTTTTTAACCTGGAACCAAAAAGGGTTCCCCTATGGGGACAGCTGAATAACCCATTTGGAACCCTGTGTGAGGTGAAATACCACAGTGTGCCATCACTTTTGTACTTCAATTATTTGCACATTGCTACAACACTGTACATAGCCATAATAAATAATAAAGCAATCCCAGACCTGTATCGACTGTTAATGCCAGACTCACGGATTCATTAACTCACATGATGTACACAACATGCATACTGAACATATAGTACACACACACACACACACACACACACACACACACACACACACACACACACACACACACACACACAGACAGACAGACAGACACACACAGAGACACACAGAGACACACAGAGACACACACACACACACGCCAATTGTGCTTTAGATGCACAGTTAGCTAATCCCTTGAAAATCTCTGAGGCCATACAATAACCGTGCTGTTGCAGAAAAGGTAGGGGGTTAATACAAACGTGTGTCTGTGTGTCTCTGTGTGTGTGTGTGACACACAGTCAAGGCTGGAGCAATATGCTTTGCTGCTAAGTGGCTCTCTCCATTGAGGGCTGCGGCTTCCCTCTGTGTATGGTGGTGTGTGTGTTCACAGGGACTAGTGTGTATAAACAGTAGCTTGCTGGGCGTTGGTTCGAGAGGCTTCAGACCAGTGTGTGTGTGTCCTAATAAAGAATGTGTGGAGAACATGTACTATGTATGGATGGGTGCAACAACCAGTCCACACACACCCTTGTCTACACACACACATAAGCATGCACAAGCACACACAAACACACACATACAGTTTAGTCATGGTACCTCTGAGTTATCTGGGTGCTAGCAGGCAAGCTGAAGTAAGAGCCACTAAAGACAGCTTCTCTGAGATGTCTGCGTCGCAAATGGTACAATATTCCCTACAAAGTGCACTACTTTTGACCAGAGTCCTATGGGAATATGATGTCATTCGGGACACAGAGTGAACGCTCCATCTCTCAGCCTCTTGATATGAATCAGGAGTCTGAACTGCACTCAGAGAACCACTAACTGGTCAGGCTCATTGTCTGGCTCTGCTGGAAATACTCTCTGTCCAGACACTCTGCACCCTTCTCTCTCGCTCTGTTTGTGTCTGTCTCTCCATCTCTCTACCTCACACTCTCAGTCCAGGTTCTCATTCCTCTCCATCCTCTCTCTCTCTCTCTCTCTCTCTCTCTCTCTCTTCTCTCTCTTCTCTCTCTCTCTCACTCTCTCTCTTTGGCCCTAAACCTCAGCCCCTGGGCCTCTCCTAGCTCCACCACACTCAGATGGCTGTTACCATGACAACACCGGTATTTCAGGGAGCGCCAGGGCAAAATAATGAAGACAATGTGTTTTCCATTTAGATGAGTTTTCTGGCGCGCCACGCCAGCCGGAGAGGGAGAGATACGGAGTGTCCATCTTGCCTCGGCGGCTTCCACTGTAATAAGGGTCTCCCTCCCTCCTCCTTCTCTGTCTCCTTCTCTTTCTCCCTTGCTCTCCCTCTCACACACACACACACCACACACATTACAGTCCTCTGTAAGCCAAATGGGTGGTTCACTAAGCAGTAAGCTCATACTGTATATGGCTGTGGAAAAGTTGGATTGGCAGTGGAAGACTGGGAGTCTGGTAGGTAAAGCAGGCAGATAAGACTTCCATGTTTAACACACTTTAACACAGAGGAAGCTACAACCCAAGCCTTTCTGAAAGGGCAAACCAATAATATTTACTGTTTAATACTGAGAAGCCATCTCTCCCAGTTCACCTACAGGACACATGGGCTGTGTATCGAATGGCACCCTATGTCCTATATAGTGCACTACTTTTCACCAGGGCTCCTAGGGATATGGTCAAAAGTAGTGCACTAAATATAGAATCACTCTCTCTCTCTCTCTCAGGGGAGGGAGACAGGAAGACTGTGCGTGTGCAGGGACGAGAGGGGGAAATAGAGAGGAGGAGAAGGACAGAAGAGAGGGAGAGAAGAGAGGGAGCGACTTGGATGGAGTTTGGGTTGGAAAGCTGGCGTTCCCTTCAGGAAGTGTTGTTCCTCACCGCTCTCCATAAACAGTGGAAAAGTGACCCGGAGAAAATGTCCCAGACTCACTATTTCCACTGTAAACACACACACAACCCTCTCTTTCTCTTTCCTGTCCTCTCTCTCTCTCCTTCTTCCTCTCTCTCCAGTCCTCTCCTCCCTACACATGCACAGTCTCTACCTCTCTGCCTTGCATAAAGCACATAGTTCTGTCTCTAATTTAGCTTTTCCACCCAAAGCACTTTAAACTCATATGTGGATGGATTGTGTGCGTGTGTGTGTGTGTGTGTGTGGGTTGCTTCTTGTATCTTTGTGGGGACCTAAAATCCCCAAAAGTCCCCACAAGGACAGTGAAACAAGGAAATATCTCCCTTGTGGGGACATTTCCCACATCCCCTTGAGGACAGGCTATTATAAGCTTAGAAGTTTAGGGTTACAATTAGGTTTAGGGTAAGGGGTTAATGGTTAGGTTTAGGGTTAGGAGTTAGGGTTACGGGTTAAGGTTAGGGTAAGGGTTAAGGTAAGGCTTAGGTTTAGGGGTTAGTTCCCCACGAGGATAGAGGAACATGTGTGTGTGTGTTTGCCAGATGCACAGTGTTATTATACACAGACAGGCAGATAGAACGAACAGGCACACGGTCAAAAACATGCACACACAAACACAAACCATGCATAAGGCTACGTAGGAGCATGTGTACACAAAAACAGCAGACACAGACACACACACGCAAACTTGCAAAAACACACACACGAACACGGCATAAACTATATACAGCAACACATGTACAATATTAAGACAGCTTTGATGATTAGCTGCTCCATACAAGACTCTTCCCACACACATCCATTTTATTTGGTGTAGAGCATGTCATAGAGGAAACAGCTTTCTGATCCTCTCAACACACAGTGTGTGTGTGTGTGTGTGTGTGTGTGTGTGTGTGTGTGTGTGTGTGTGTGTGTGTGTGTGTGTGTGTGTGTGTGTGTGTGTTTGTGTGTGTCTGTGTGTATGTGTGTGTGTGTGTCTGTGTGTGTGTGTGTTCGCACACACTAATGCATTATCCCACTACCACCAGCAGAGAGCAATAGTACGTGTTAGCAAGGCAACACACTGTATCTGTAGACCCCTCGATCCCTGAACACACACACACACACACACACACACACACACACACACACACACACACACACACACACACACACACACACACACACACACACATACAAATCCCAGCAGATCTAAAAGCGTCACTCCATTCAATCCAGAGAAAAGCTGTTTACTAATCATCCAGTGTGAAGAAAACAGGCAAGGTGAGAGGGTAGGAGGGGGAGAGAGAGAGAGAGAGCCAGGGAGAGAGAGAGCCAGAGAGACAGAAAGAGAGAGCGCGAGAGTGCAAGAGAGAGAGCAAGAGAGAGAGAGAGACAGACAGAGAGACAAAAAGAGAGAGAGAGAGAGAGAAAGAGAGAGAGCGAGGGAGAGAGAGAGAGACAAAAAGAGAGAGAGAGCGAGAGAGCAATAGAGAGAGAGCGAGAGAGAGCGAGAGAGAGCGAGAGAGAGCGAGAGAGAGAGAGAGAGAGAGAGAACGAGAGAGAGAGAGAGAGAGAGAGAGAGAGAGAGAGAGAGAGAGAACGAGAGAGAGAGAACGAGAGAGAGAGAACGAGAGAGAGAGAGAGAGAGAGAGAGAGAGAGAGAGAGAGAGAGAGAGAGAGAGAGAGAGAGAGAGAGAAAGGGGAGGCCAAGAGGAGATTAGGAGGTATGAGAAGGGTCACAAGAAAGGACAGCAATAGTGAGGGCAGTTAGTGAGAAAGACTTTGTGTGAAAAATGAGAAAAAAGCGACATTAGTACTGTTTGTCCATTTATAGTCAGAATTTATCTAAAATAACTAAAGATGTCATTTATTTTTACCTTTTTGACGAAGAGATCTTAGTCGTGCAATTTTAAATCTAACTAAGACGTTTGGTGCAGTATATATCAAAGTACAAATGTGCATGAAAACGAGCAGTCTCGTTGAATGACAAGAAAGACTTTATTGAAGAATCCCTACTGTTGACCAATCACCGACGAAGGGGCGTAGACTTCGACTCCGAACGTCGGCTTGCCTCCATAAAAAAGTGTGTGCCCGAACAGCCCAAAAAAAACTTACCGAAGTCTAAAATCAACAAAAACGTCACAAAATGTTTTTGGGTTCGTTTTGGACAGTCCAGGTGCTGAGTCATATATATGCACAAACTCTTCCAAACAGTTTCGGCTGGGAAGCATGTGTACACCTTAACACACACCAACAGATGTCAATACAGGGAGGACTGAGAAAAACCCACCAAAAGAAGTAAAGTCCTCAAGCAGATCATTATGTTCCTGTTGAGCTCAAAGCAGCAGTAAGAAGAACTCTAGCATTACAGCATTTCAGGGCCTTGATGCAGTGGTGTCAGGCAGCATAGGAACGCAGGTTAAGTGAATTAAGAAATGTAAGGCTTGTCCTGCCACTATTAGGCTCCATCCCAAATGGCACCCTCACCCTGGTCAAAAGTAATGCACTATGTAGGTAACAGGGTGCCATTTGGGACACAGCCATAGAGACTGTGTGAGGCTGGCTCTCCTTGTCAGAGGGCACAACGCTTGGCTTCTTTGCTTTGCCACCTCGTAACATTCTTATAAACACCTCACCGCGTGTGAGTGGATAAACCGCAGCACAAAAGGCTCTGAAATGAACCAGATCGTCTCCCTACCAGCCAAGTCACAGCCCCAGCCCTGTGTATTTGTTGAATTTATTTTATTAGCTAAACGGCAGACCCTGCCTATTCCCCAAATGTTCGGCCGACTCCCATTCTACCAACCCTGTTCTTTAACGCAAGTCCCTGTCTCTAGTCCACTGCCCAATCCCAAATCAACCCATAGCCCCTACCCCCTTTGAATTAGTACTGACTGAGTGATTGTACCAGATTTGGCCTGTTACGGCTCTCTAAAGTCACAGTATTCTGTATTCTGCTCTCTCTCTGCTCTCTCATTGCTCTCTCTCTGCTCTCATTGCTCTCTCTCTGCTCTCCCTCTGCTCTCTCATTGCTCTCTCTCTGCTCTCATTGCTCTCTCTCTGCTCTCTCTGCACTCATTGCTCTCTCTGCGCTCATTGCTCTCTCTCTGCTCTCATTGCTCTCTGTCTGCTCTCTCATTGCTCTCTCTCTGCTCTCTCATTGCTCTCTCTCTGCTCTCTCATTGCTCTCTCTCTGCTCTCATTGCTCTCTCTCTGCTCTCTCTCTGCTCTCATTGCTCTCTCTGCTCTCACTCTCTGCTCTCTCATTGCTCTCTCTCTGCTCGATTCGGCTCTCATTGCTCTCTCTCTTTGCTTTCCCTCTTTTATCTCTCTCTCTCTCTCTCTCTCTCTCTCTCTCTCTCTCTCTCTCTCTCTCTCTCTCTCTCTCTCTCTCTCTCTCTCTCTCTCTCTACTCTCCCTCGTCTCTCCTCTTTCTCTTCTCAGTCGGAGGAAAGCTGTCTGACTGCCCTGCTGCGGTGGTGGCGGGAGAACAAGATTATCCCTGCTGTGGCTGGACACGCACACACACACAATCCTTAGACACAGCGGCTGAGGGAAAGCATCTGGATCACACAAATGAATTAGATTTTCTGACAGTAGACAGAGTGTACAGCCACCCGCTAATCTGCCCTGCTATAATCCCAATCACTACCCTGCAATAGGGATAGAGCAAGAGAAGAAGAGTGAGAGAGAGACTTGCATAACAGAGAAAAAAGGGCTTGATCTTATCCCTTGTTATCCCTGGAACTGGCCTTAACTGGACTGACCAAAAATAAACAATCACTCAGGGGATACGCTGTTTTTCACAGAAATATTACACTTCGTTCATTATCTGTACTGACCTTTATGAAACCAGTTCTGAAGCAAAACTATGGTTGCAAAATGATGGTAACTTTCAAGACTCAGCATTGTATCCACGTGTGGTTTTTAACCAGTCAAATAAATCAAATGAAAAAAATCACATACTGACATGGGGAAGGGAAGAAAAGAGATGGGTGTTTTTTTCTTCTCCCTGATTTCATGGTATGCAATTGATAGTTACAGTCTTGTCCCATCGCTGCAACTCCCCTACGGACTCGGGAGAGGCGAAGGTCGAGAGCCATGTGTCCTCCGAAACACGAGCCCGCCAAGCCGCACTGCTTCTTGACACACTGCTCGCTTAACCCGGAAGCCAGCCGCACCTATGTGTCAGAGGAAACACCGTCCAGCTGGCGACGGTCAGCTTGCAGGTGCCCGGCCCTCCACAAGTAGTCGCTAGAGCGTGATGGTACAAGGAAATCCCGGCTGGCCAAACCCTCACCTAACCAGGACGACGCTGGGCCAATTGTGCGCCGCCTCATGGGTCTCCCGGTCACGGCCGGCTGTGACACAGCCTGGGTTTTGTCACAGCCTTAGACCGCTGCGCCACTAGGGAGGCCAGAGATGGGTGTGTTTCTGTTCAGTTGCTGCTCCGCTTTGTGTGTTTTCTATTTATCGCAGAAGAGAAAAAAGACGGAATTGATTTTGTTTGCTGGGAGAGTGTAATGTGTAATGCTTGCGTTTCTCCATTACCGAGCCTGGTTGATGTACAGAGAGCTGAGAGGACTGGGAGCTCTGTGTGCGTGTGTGTGTGTACATGTTGTCTTTCTGGTAATCATTTCTGTCTTATTATCAAATACACACACACACACACACACACACACACACACACACACACACACACACACACACACACACACACACACACACAGAAAACACACACTGACACACACACACCACCCCAATCGCAGAGACTTACACAAGCACATATAAATTAGGGCATTTGAAATGATTCCACTATTCTTTTAATATCCAATATTTTTTCGAATATTCGAAAATGTTTTAATGCTGCTGCCGTTCCATGATGTAATTAGCCTGACATGACGCAACGCATTCAGTGACAATAATTGTGACTGTTAAGCTATTAGAATAAATAACAGTTAAATAAACAACACAAATGCAAGATACATTTATTGAACATCATAAAAACATACATTGAACAAAATTAAACACATTATGTAGGCTATCCTTTAATATCCCCTATAAAAACGAAAGATACACATGTAGAATTAGAACCTATTAATTTGCAGAGCTCAACCCTTGGAACTGGGATCTTATAGAGGCTACGGCGCACAATGACAGATTCAAGTCGTTAACAAAGCTCAGAGGTAGCATGTCTTTTGTTATCATTGTGGTGATCTGCGTGATGTGCTGCTTCTTACCGGGTCACAGCTTCGCTTCAAGGTAGAAAATGAGGTGATGCGGGGCTGCGTTTGTTTGTCCTGTGACAAAGTTGTTTCTTTATGCTTCAACCTTATGTGGTTTTGCATTGAAGTGGTAGACTTGTGGTACACTAGCTTGACATTGCATATTTTACATTTAACGTTTGTTTGGTTGTCAACATGATCTAAATACCTCCACAACTCGCTTCGCTTGCTTGCCATTTTTACGGTTTTGAGCGCCAAATGATAGGCTGCAGCAGAAAGCATAATGGCCGTCCTTTTTTGCTTATTATTTATTAAATAACTTAAAACGTCACAACTCTTATAATACATGACACATGGAACACTTAATTTCATATTACATTTTACTACAGGTTTTTAAAAACAAATCCTTTGAACTACCATCATAAGTATTCGAAACAAGTATTCGAATACGAATTCGAATACTTCATTAAGGATATTCGAGTATTCGGGTAATCGTGTACATCACTAATATAAATTCACACACCCCAGTGCATACCCACACACGGAGAGTATCATTTAGCTTGGGCTGGGCAGAGCTGGGTCAATGCAGCCTGGTTTCTCTACTGTTAATGTATGAGTGTGTCAAATCAAATAACTTTTTATTCGTCACATGCTTGGTAAAACAACAGGTGTAGACTAACAGTGACATGCGTACTCACGAGCCCTTCACAACAATGCAGAGAGAAAAAAAATAGAGAAAAAATAGAAGTATTATTAAATACACAATGGGTAACGATAACTTGGCTATATACACGGGCTACCAGTACTGTGTAGACATGCAGGGTTATGAAGTAATTGCCAAGCAGTTGCCATACCAAGCGTTGATACAGCCAGTCAAGATGCTTTCAATGGTGCAACTGTAGAACTTTTTGAGAATCTGAGGGCCCATGCCAAATCTTTTCAGTCTCCTTTGTCGTCCTCTCTTCCAAGACTGTGTTGATGTGTGTGACCACGATAGCTCCTTAGTGATCTATACACCAAGGAACTTAAGCTCTCGACCTGTTCCACAACTGCCCCGTCGATGTGGATGTAGTCCACGATCATATCTTATGTCTTGCTAACGTTGATGTTGTCCTGGTACCACACTGACAGTTCTCTGACCTCCTCCCTGTAGGCTGTCTCGTCGTTGTCGGTGATCAGGCCTACCACTGTCGTGTCGCCTGCAAACTTAATGAAGGTGTTGGAGTCGTGCGCGGCCACGCAGTTGTGGGTGAACAGGGAGTACAGGAGGAAACTAAGCACGCACCCCTGAGGGGCCCCTGTGTTTAGGGTCAGCGTGGCAGATGTGTTGTTGCATACGCTTACCACCTGGGGGCGGCCTGTCAGGAAGTCCAGGATCCAAGTGCAGAGGGAGGTGTTTAATCCCAGGGTCCTTTGCTTAGTGATGAACTTGGAGGGTACAATGGTGTTGAACGCTGAGCTGTAGTCAATGAACAGCATTCTCACGTAGGTGTTCCTTTTGTCCAGGTGGGAAATGGCAGTGTGAAGTGCAATAGAGTTTGTTTAATCTGTGGATCTGTTGGGGCGCCAATGCGAATTGGAGTGGGTCCAGGGTGTCTGGGATGATGGTGTTGATGTGAGCCATGACCAACCTTTCAAAGCATTTCATGGCTACAGATGTGAGTGCTACCTGGCGTGTGTGGGTGGGTGTGTGTGTCCTCCCAGTATAATCTCTGACCTCTCACCCCTACAGATGCCCAGTCTACAACCTGTTATTCCCGGTTGAAACCTAACACTCTGTGTTTCCACTCCAGCCTCAACCCTGAAGACTACTAGCCCTCCGGCTGCCACACACACACACACACACACAGAAGAGAGCGCACATAAACACATACAAATACACACACTCAAACTGAAAACTAAAACACATTTTTTAAATGAATCTACAGCTGTAGACAATGTGTGAATGTTCCTATATGTTCCTGTGTCTTGGTGCTATGGTGACTGTGATGATTCCATACAGCTGTGGGGAGTAGGTTACTGTAACACACAGACACACAGTCAGACTCTGGTCCACACACATCTACAACACACCATCAGACAATGAACAGATTCCTGGAGAGAGGAGGAAAGAAGAGAAGAGAAGGGTAAGAGGCAATAATGAGCCCACACCAAAGCTGTCCTCTCAGTGTCATTAAAGAAACATGGTTCTCTCTATCACCTCGTATATACACGCTCCCATGGGCCTCTGTATCACAGGCAATCAGGCACCCACGCTCACGTTGCCTACACAGACCAACCTGATCACTAGAAATTGATTTTGATTTTGGACGTTTGAAAAGTTCCTGAGAATGTATATGCCTTTCTTGTGATGCTTGGAGCCGAAGAGCGCTGCTCAGATCACTGCGCCAAAGTAGTTCACAATGCTCTAGCAAGCCGTGAAAATACTTGATGATACTTGATGGTATTTCTTTTGTTTTAAAGCTACAATATGTAACTTTTTGGGTGACCTGGACAAATTCACATAGAAATGTGTGTTATAGAGCTGTCATTCTCAATGAAAGCAAGTCTAAGAAGTTGTAGATCTGTTCTATGTGCGCTATTTCTATACTTCCCGGTCTTACGTTTTGTTATTGCGTCAAACAGCTAAAAATACAATCTTTTTTGTAATGGAAAATATGTTTCACAGTGGTTTAGATGGTACAATGATTCTCTACACTATATTTGCTTGTTTTGTCACAAACTAAAATTAAGTGATCTAATAGAATTTTAGGAACCTTGGAATGGCGTAGTGATTTCTGCATAGTGCATCTTTAACACTAGAACTGCTATTTAAAACAATCTGCCCAAAAAAAGCTATTTCCTGCTCCTTCCCCGACTTTTCCTAAATGTCTGTATTTTGCACTGCTCATTTGTCAGAATGTTTTAATCACAAACAGAAAAGTATTTAGAGCCTTTTTACCTGTTTTTTCACACCTATTCCTAACATAACCGGCCAAGACCATGTGCTGTAGGAGCCAGGAGCTAATGCATCTCTCTCTCCTCACTGAATGAATGACAAATGGATGAATGGGCGATAATTGTGCACCTTACTTCACAATTTAATTTAAATTAGGCCTAACTGAATGATAAGGAAGGTGAAGAGATTGATTTAATTTAGAAAGACAATAGTATAATGATGCAAATAATTTGCCCGCGTGCCTTGGGGGTTGATTCAATTAGCTTTTATGTTTTACTTTATAAAAATAAGTTTTATTTACTGTAACTCAACTACTCATACAATGTATTGTAAGGGACACGAAAACATGCTATGCGTTGCAGAACATACTATATCGTTGACTCTATCCAACTTGATGAGCTGGAAAAAATGATGCCAGTCGAAACTACACCTAAACTATACAGAATCTAATTTCTCACATAATAAGAGTTAGCCTATGGACAAGATTAAATTGACAATAATCTGATGAGTGACAATAGTAGGCCTATCAGTTGTCAAATTGTACATGAAGAGATGGGTGCAGATTTATGTACAGATGCATGGAAAGGAGCATCACTTAACTACCATCTGATCATGCTAGTTTCAAAGCAATGTTTGACTGAAATATTTGTGAATACTCCTACATCCATATATTCTAAAGAATGTTGTTCAGCCCTCTCATGATTTTAATCAACAGATGACTGTGAGGTGTCAATTGGCTGGTGAAGAGGAGGATAATTACTGTATAGTGTGTTCAGGTAGTTGTATAACTCGCTGGTGTTTCCATGCTAGAGTTTGTGTGGAATAAATAGTGCAATGCAAGCTTTCTGAGCTCAGATACTGTCCGAGACTAAATGCTCCACTTAGGACCCTTTCCAGAGTTTCCGTCAACAAACGCAGGTTTATGTGCATGCGTATGAATGTGTGCAAGTGTGCGTCTGTGCGTGCGTGTGTGGGTACACGCATGCGTGTGGGTGTGTGTGTGTGTGCATGCGTGTGGGTGTGTTGTAAGACAGCCAACTCTGCTCCATGTTCAGTCTGTGAAACAAAAGGCAGTCCGAATCAGAGGTTACATCATCAGCAACAGCTGCAAGGGTGTGTGTGTGTGTGTGTGTGTGTGTGTGCGCCTGCCTTTGTGCCTGCCTGTATGTGTACTCCCCCAACACACAGCCTCACCCCCATGGCCAAAGCAGATTTTGGAGATGAAAGATGATCTGTGGTGAGTGGGTGTGCAGCTCTCTCTTCTCTCCCAGATATAGAGAGGTATACAGTACAGGGACAGGCCGTTATAATCCTGGTTAAAGAGGCTTTATCCCTGTTATGTGTGGCGTTCGGTTAGTCCCCGTCAGAGCCAGACAGAACTGGACATCTCTTCCTCTACTCTATACTGCTCTGGTCATGTGGCACAGCAGCAAGGCATGGAGGGTTCAACACAACACAGTGTGCTAGGAGGATTTACTGTGGAGAATCACGATAGGTCATGAAGTGCATGTGTTTTATAAACAAGTCTAAATATTGAAATACTACTCTCTCTCTGTCTCTCTCTCTGTCTCTCTCTCTCTCTCTGAAGCACATGTTAGCTTATAAGAGCTGCTCTCTCCTCCTCTGAATCCGGCCACTTTAGTCTTTTTCCCCTCCTTTGCCTCCATCCTTTCCTTCCCCCCCTCCTGACAAATTACTTCTGCTAACCTCTTTTCTGCAGCAGACCAGGCAGAAAGGAGACAGAGAGAGAGAGAGAGAGAGAGAGAGAGAGACATGTGCGTGCGTGCGTGTGTGCGTGTGTGCGTGTGTGTGTGCCGTGTCGGGAAGAATGTCTCCAGACATTGTACAGGCCCTCAGATCATTAGCAGGCTACTTCACTAAGGCTTTGTCCTGTGGTGGCTCTCTGCCCCGTGGAGCTGACATATAGCCTTTCACTACTGCAGAACACACACACAAACACACAAAACACACACACACACAAACACCTACATGTTGTACCCGTATAGCACTAGGTACATCTACCTTGCTATTATGTTTGACAGTGACATTTAAAAATATAATTTTTCCCTTTGACATTTCATATAGGCCTACCCTATATTGCTCTGCAACACTCTACCTCTCCACATGACTAGGCTATGTATCAATGGGAAATACAACAACTGGTAGCTTGTAAAAACAGTTATCAGATTAGGTTAGATCTGATTACAGAGCTTGTTAGCTATGCGTGTCCCAAATGGCACCGTATTCCCTATATACTGTAGGGCACTACTTTTGACCAGAGCCTAATAGTGAATAGGGTGCTATTTGGGACGCAACCTATGGTTTTAATCAGAGCTTTAGATAGAGAGAAAAGCTATTTTCTACTTCAACATTTAGAAGAGGTGTGAATGGATGAGCTGCTACATAGCTGCTATATAAACTGGCTGATATGAAAGTCAATGAGATGTTCAATAGTTTAAATCTCAGGCAATCCGATGAATAAAGTTGGGAATTGAAAGCAAGGTAGATACAGTAGCTCTGATTTGGCTCTTATTTGTAAATGGCAGTGCTCGCTCGCACCTGGTCAGCCAGTTGATATCAAAGAACACTGTCTGATATCAGAAGCTAACAGGTTAGCTGCCATCCTGGTGCAGGTACTGTAGCGTTTGTATCCATGCGTGAAATAGGATATTGTTACTGACTGTAATGCTTTAACACTCTCCTTTAGCAAACACTAAATCATTAATAAACACTACTAATGGACATAGCCTTGTCCTGGGACTGTGTACAGGCTGTATATGTTAAATCAGAATGTGTGTGTGTGTGTGTGTGTGTGTGTGTGTGTGTGTGTGTGTGTGTGTGTGTGTGTGTGTGTGTGTGTGTGTGTGTGTGTGTGTGTGTGTGTGTGTGTTCCACTGGGCTCATTAAAACAGGGACGGGCTAAATAATGATCTTGTAATGCACACAAAAACGCAATCCACATAGCATTTAGAAAACGTCAAAATGGCCACACTGACCATCATCATGTCAATTGGAAATATGACAACAGAAAATGGTGGACAAACAGACGGACATAAAAAAATAATTAATTTATATTTTTTTTATTGCAGATTTTATGTCCGGCCAATGACAAAATGAAAAAAATATCTGAAATAATCCTCTTAACTGTATGTTTGGTAATCTGATTTTGTGTGATTTAGTCTGCGTGGTTATGAATGCTGCTGGGACCATGTCCCATGGCTCAACCATGCTGCTTTTTCACCTTCAATAAACAAATATAAACAAATGTAACCCAATTTACTGAATCTACAGTTCCAGCACCAGTGTGCATGTGTGTGTATGCGAGCGGGCGTGCAAGTGTGTGTGTGACCCCCATTACGACACAATGTTCCAGACACGCAATCCCTGCCCTCACTCCAAATCAATTGCTCAGTCAAGGCTACCTACTTACTACTAACAGGACACAACCATCTACAATATAGTTAATACTGAGTGTGATTTGTATATGCATAACAATTTTGTTCATGTTAATACTGTCTATTTATCCAAGTTTTTAGGTTATGATGAACCAAGAGCCAAATGGAATACAACATAAAATATAAATATACAGCAACATCAGCCATACTACTTCTGCACATATGTGAGGAGTCTACCTAGGGCTTACAGTACCCAAAACCATTCTGCATTTATACTTTGACAGAGCAAACAGTGTGTTGATAACTGTAAGTACTGCAATCCAGGGTTGTTGTATTCACTAGAAACCAAACGGAAGCAAACAGGCTGAAACGGGGAGGGGCCTACTTGAATTTGTCCAATAAGACATTGCAAAAATGCTTTGCTAAGTTTTTCACTAATGAATACGACCCTGGTTTGACTGAATGGAGCCTATTCATCATTCATGTGATGTGACCTGGATAAAAGGTGGTCTGGTTGTCTGACAGCACCTCCATCCAGGCTGTTCAGGGCGGAGAGAGAGGCCCCGAGGCCCATCTGTGGCGCTACTGACCCAGGCACAGCTATTTCCAGCTCCTCCTCTCTGGCTCTCAGCCTCCAGAGGGGAAACCACACCACTGTACCGGTCCAGTCACACAGCAGAAGGCTGAAGAATGACCCCATTATTCACATACGCACATACGGAGCAGACACACAGACACGTGTGCTTGTATTATCGACACACATACACATGCGGGAGTACACAAACACACACACTAGTCTGTGTGAGGCCATGTTGGATAACCCGACCACACTGCTTTTTAATCTCTATCAATCTTTTGAGTTTGACACAGAAATGACCTACTAATCTGTGAAAAGCAGTGAGTGCATCACGACTCTCAATCAAGACTTTTGTTCTGTGTAACAGTATCACTGACTATTACTCAATTAATCAGAATACCAGATGACTGGAGAGGTAGAAATAGAAAACATGGGATTGTCATAAAACTATTAGAATAAGATGATTTTATTAATTTAGATTAAATGATGTTATTCATTCAGATTCGTTCTGATACAGTGACTAGCTTCCCTCTGTGAGATGGCGCAATAGCCAATAGCTTCTAACAGAAACAGGCTGTTTCTTCAGAGCAGAGAGCCAGCAGTGCAGTTCTGAAATACATCCAATTTGCATATATATGCACAGGCGTGCACATGCACACACACACTCACAGTGTGTTTATGAAGAATCAGGAAATACCAGGCATTCCAAAACTGAGCGACTAGTGCTTTTTGAGGTTGGTTCAGTTATCGTTTGGTCATTAAAAAATGTATCACTGTTTTCTTAAACATTGAATATATGATGAAAGAATGACATTAACATGATTTTAGAGCTTTTTAATGGCAATTCCAAAGGCAAAAACAGTGAACATTCAATTGCCAAAATATTGAAAACATTCCATTGTCTCTGTCAGGTCCACATTGGGTAGACATCAACAGAAAAATAGGAAATAACTATAAACGTTTTTTGATTTTCTTTGATGAATATTATTTTAAATTCCTTAAAAGTCATCATCTCATCTCTGCTCAGGCAGTAGCGGCCAACCAGACAACCATCCAACGTTACCTCTGTGCCTCAAAGTCTTTGAATCCTTATATTTATCTAGTCTAGTAGCTAGCTGGCTAGCTAGTAGCTGCTTAAGTATGCTGCAGAGCTGTCTGACAAAATTATTTGACTAGTTCTTCAAAGTAAATAAGGAATACTTTCAAGACTGCTTATTACCAACTACTACAACTATCAACCGGGTAGAGCTACTTTACGAACTGTCTATATCCCTCTCGTTGTTGTGTTCTGTACAATCCTCTCTCATGCAGTCTGGATGTAGACTGTCCGTCTTTGTCCGAGTCTGGAAGAACAGTGCGCAATGGGTTGTGGTCATTGTAGTTAGTTACCACGTTTCTGTGCTGAAGTAGGTCGAATATTTGTCTAATGAAAACTACAACTCCCTTCAGCCCACGTCCCGATAGTTATTGACCTAATTTCTCTCATGAATAATTTGATTTCTCTGTAGAGAAACAGCTCGTTAAGCTCACACCAAAAAAACTAACTAAATGTAATTCAAGTAATTGAAACCGACATCGGTCATTAGTTGTTTAATAACCGCAGAAAAAACACAATTTTGGAAAATCGCTCAGCACTAGAGCTCGGCAACCCTCCTTTCTAATGTGACTGCACACACACACACACACACACACACACACACACACACACAGACAGACAGACACACACACACACACACACACACAGACACACACTATAATAAAATGTGGTAAGGGGGAATGCGTAATATGATATGCATGACTTGAGGTCTCTCTCAGGTTGCATCTATTATTCACTTCAGCCTCCATCTGTCTTTCTCTCTCCCTCTTTCCTTCTTTTCCTTCTCCTCCCATCTAATTTCTCTCTCTATCTCTCTCTCTCTCAACCTCTCTCTCTCTCTCTCCCTTCATATTTCCCTCTTCTCGCAATCTGGCCCCTCCCCCTCATTAGCATACGGCAGAATGTGAAAATGCCACCAAACATATTCACCTTCCAGCCTTTGATGTTTTATCACATGTACACAAACACTGATGATGTTCTACATGTGTTACACACAAAGATATTGCATACTGTAACACTGTAACTAACACAGCAAGAATGCTCACCGAAAGAATGGTCAGTACCAGGATGGTAAGAAAAGAGCAACACAGCTCCACATTGTGATTCAATCCCACTCATTAACACATCCAATATGTGTACATTGCTCTATATCCACATGTAATGGAAGGATAATTGGTGTGTATTCTGTATTCAGCCATGTTTCCATTGTTTGCTAGGTACACTCTAGATCCCTACTGCTGCATTTACTTGGTGGGAGAAGCTAGGCAGCTGGGGTTTCTGTTATAGGCCGCGTCCCTATTCCTTATATAGCGCACTACTTTTGACCAGAGCCCTGTGCACTATATAGGAAATAGCTTGTGATTTTGGACGCAACCATAGCCTTCTCCTGGAGATTGATATTGGTATTGATATAGACGGATCAATAGTCAGAGGTGGTAAATGAGAATTGGCTCAACATTGGCAATTAGAAGGCTGTTCACATTTCAGAGCTCCAGGGTTTACCCTAGGTACAGAGCTAGAATCAGCTTCCCTCCCCAGTTCAAACCTTAATCATTAGTGGGGAAAATCTAAACTGACCCAGGATAAATGTTTCACCCTACACCCATTACGGGAGAGTCATCGAGGTGAGCTTCTAATAGAACCTGGCCCGTATTTAAAGTAAGAGTGCTGATCTAGGATCAGTTGCCTTTTTTTTTGCATGAAATTATATGGACTGGGGGGGAACTGATCTTAGATCAGCATTCCTACTCTTAAATGCTTTATGAATACTGGCCCTGGTCATTGTAGACTAACAATAGTTACAAGGATATGTTACTCTCATGTAAACAACCAAAATGTGACCCTCTTCAAATCAACCACAACAAAGGACCAATCATTCTTCTTCTATGATGGTTTCTATGATGGTTTCACAGTAGAAGTATATTTGGCTGAGGGCTACGGCTGCATAATCCTAAAAATGTGTTCAAATCAAAGCACAACACACATAATCCTTAAGATATGTTCAAATCAACCAGCCCCTCTCTTTTAGCCAAAACAACACCAATCAAAATGGTAACTTGCCTGTCCTCTCTTGTTGCTCAAACAGCAACTCCAATTTCCAATGTCCCTCCATCTGGGCAAAAGTAGTGCACTAAATAGGGGATAGAGTGCCATTTGGGATGCAGCTGTGTCTGTCTGTGAGAGCAGATGTTGTGCATGATGAGCAGAGAGGGCTCGTAAATCACCATGTCTTACCAGTGGAGAGGGAGGTTCCTGTGTTTCCTATTAACCAAAGCCTTCGCTACCTCCTCATCAATCATAGAACATGCCTGGAATGAAGAACATAAAACATAAAACATATTAGGACCACTCAGTACAAAACATGTAGAAAACCATTCCGATAACGTCCCCAAAATTCCCACGTTTTTCAGTAATCCTGGGTTGGAAAATTCACCGGAATCAGGAGGGTACAAGCAGGAAATCCATAAGCCTCGAAGCAGGATATCTGGAAAACCTGGGAATTTGGGGAAAGTTGCCATAATTTTGCAACACAATACAGGGCAGGTGGAACAAACCTGGGTTCCAGTATGGGTCTGTTTCCACTCTCTTGCAAACATGTTTGGCATGACAATTCAATGGGAGTTGGTAAGAGGTAATTCAATGAGAGTTATTTACCATAATTCATTGTGGATGGATGTTAAGATGATGCATACATTGTATTTGGTAACTATTATCAGACAGGTTGGTAGTAACATATGATCTTCCATAATCTTCCAAAAGACTAACAAAAAGAACTGTAAATTATCACTTTTTTTTTTTTTTTTTTGCGATAACATCTGTGTTTATTTATTTTTATTTCACCTTTATTTAACCAGTTTAATGAAAAGTATTATTCTCTTGTTGTGATGTGCTGGAGGAGTCTCATCGAGACTCTTCGAAACTGTATCTGGGTGTAGTTACAGTAAAGTACAGTACTGTACAGAGAGGCTTCTGGCCCATGGTTTGGACTAGAGCAGTGGTGAACAACTCAGCCCCTCGAGTTCCCAAGTCCCACTTGATTTTGTTTTCAGCCAATCACAGATTGGATCAGCTGCCCAAGACATTGCTACACGGAAGAAGCCTCAACCTTTCCCATCCCAGGTTTCTCACAACTTTGACAACTCTGTCATTGACTACAATTTTAATGTAAAAAAAAAAATGGTACATTTTGTTTTTATGTTTCTAATTATATATACATTTAGAGTATTTTCTGGTAAGATGAGTCTGTGAAATTAAATGTTGATAACAAGCCAAGTAACTTAGACAGTCAGCCAAAACGAGGAAGCGTAGCAAGCTACCTAGCTAGTCTACTTGATTTAGCTCTTCTCTTGTCTTTTTGATGTAAATGTAAAATATTCATATTGACAATTTTAAGAGCATTTGTCATTAGGTATGAGCTAGACCGAGCTAAACAAACTGGCTAGTGATTAGATATGAAGCTAGCTAGCCAGCCTGCCAGAAGAGAGGGCTGCTGCAGGACTGCTATTTTACCAGTAAAATGTATGATCCCCATATAGCTAGGTAGCTAGCTACAGTAAGTATGTGGACACCCCTTCAAATTAGTGGATTTGGCTAATAAAGCACACAGCCATGCAACCTCCATAGACAAACATTGGCAATAGAATGGCCTTACTGAAGAGCTCAGTAACATTCAATGTGGCACCGTCATAGGATGCCACCTTTCCAACAAGTCAGTTTGTCAAATGTCTGCCCTGCTAGAGCTGCCCTGGTCAACTGTAAGTGCTGTTATTGTGAAGTGGAAACGTCTAGGAGCAATAATGGCTCAGTCGCGAAGTGGTAGGCCACACAAGCTCACAGAATGGGATTGCTGAGTGCTGAAGTGTGTAGCATGTAAAAACCGCTGTCAGCACGAGAACTGTTCATCGGGAGCTTCATGGAATGGGTTTCCATGGCCGAGCAGCCGCACACAAGCAGAAGATCATCATCCACAATGCCAAGCGTCAGCTCGAGTTGTGTAAAGCTTGCCTCCATTGGACTCTGGAGCAGTGGAAACGCTTTCTCTGGAATGATGAATAACGATTCACCATCTGGAAGTACGACAGACGAATCTGGGTTTGGCGGATGCCAGGAGAACACTACCTGCCCGAATGCATAGAGCCAACTGTAAAGTTTAAGGATTAATAATGGTCTAGGGTTGTTTTTCATGTTTTGGGCTAGGTCATTTAGTTCCAGTGAAGGGACATCTTAACGCTACAGCATACAATGGCATTCTATATGATTCTGTGCTTCCAACTTTGTGGCAACAGTTTGGGGAAGGCCCTTTCCTGTTTCAGCATGACAATGCCCCCTAAGCGAGGTCCATACAGAAATGGTTTGTCGAGATCGGTGTGGAAGAAATTGACTGGCCTGCACAGAGCCCTGACCTCAACCCTTTGGGATTAATTGGAACACCGACTGCAAGCCATGCCTAATCGCCCAACATCAGTGCCCGACCTCACTAGTGCTCTTGAGACTGAATGGAAGCAAGTCCCCGCAGCAATGTTCCAACATCTACTGGAAAGCCTTCCCAGAAGAGTGGAGGCTGTTATAGCAGCAAAGGGGGGACCAACTCAATAATAATACCCATGATTTTGGGATGAGATGTTCGACGAGCAGGTGTCCACATACTTTTGGTCATGTAGTGTATCTAGATATATTATGTGTCTTTGTATCGGTGATAGCTATGATTCGTAAAAATAGTAAGGCTGCTGGCTGTTGACTGCATGTACACTCTTTGTGTATTAGGCTATAGGCCGAGTGGAATGTATGCAAGGGATAGAAGTTGTAAAAGCCTATACATTTTTATGACAATATGTTGTGTATAATGTTGTGGTTATGATAGCACTTTTTTCCTAACCTTAGCCTTCCCTAATGCAATTTGTAATTTGTTTTTGTGCATATAGAATACCAGTCAATAGTTTGGACACACCTACTCATTCAAGGGTTTTTCTTTATTTTTACGATTTTCTACATTGTAGAATAGTGAAGACATCAGAACTATGAAATAACACATATGGAATAAAGTAGTAACCAAAAAAGTGCTAAACAAATCTAAATATATTTTAGATTTTAGATTCTTCAAAGTAGCCACCCTTTGCGCTCTTGGCATTATCTCAACCAGCTTCACCTGGAATGCTTTTCCAACAGTCTTGAAGGAGTTCCCATATATGCTGAGCACTTGTTGGCTGCTTTTCCTTGTGGAAGCCAGGTCATCTGATGCAGCACTCCATCACTCTCCTTCTTGGTCAAATAGCCCTTACACAGCCTGGAGGTGTGATGGGTCATTGTCCTGTTGAAAAACAAAAAATAATCCCACTATGCGCAAACCAGATGGGATGGCGTATCGCTACAGAATGCTGTGGTAGCCATGCTGGTTAAGTGTGCCTTGAATTCTTAATAAATTACTGACAGTGTCCAGCAAAGCACCCCCACACCATCACACCTCCTCCTCCGTGCTCCAAAGTGGGAACCACACATGCAGAGATCAACCGTTCAACTACTCTGCGTCTCACAAAGACACGGCAGTTGGAACCAATAATCGCAAATTTGGACTCATCAGACAAAGGATAGATTTCCATCGGTCTAATGTCCACTGCTCGTTTCTTGGCCCAAGCAAGTCTCTTCTTCTTATTGGTGTAGTAGTGGTTTCTTTGCAGCAATTCGACCATGAAGGCCTGATTCATGCAGTCTCTTCTGAACAGTTGATTTTGAGACGTGTCTGTTACTTGAACTCTGTGAAGAATTTATTTGGGCTGCAATTTCTGAGGCTGGTAACTCTAATGAACTTATCCTCTTTTCAGCAGAGGTAACTCTGGGTCTTCCATTCCTGTGGAGGTCCTCATGAGAGCCAGTTTCATCATAGCGCTTGATGGTTTTTGCGACTGCACTTGAAGAAACGTTCAAAGTTCTTGACATTTTACGGAATGACTGACCTTCATGTCTTAAAGTAATGATGTTTGTTTCTCTTTGCTTATTTGAGCTGTTCTTGCCATAATATGGACTTTGTCTTTTACCAAATAGGGCTATCTTCTGTATACCACCCCTACCTTGTCACAACACAACTGATTGGCTCAAACGCATTAAGAAGGATAGAAAATCCACGAATTACCTTTTGACAAGGCACACCTGTTAATTAAAATGCATGCCAAGTGACTACCTCATGAAGCTGGTTGAGAGAATTCCAAGAGTGTCTAAAGCTGTCATCAAGGTAAAGGGTGGCTACTTTGAAGAATGATTTATTTAACACTTTTAGGGTTACTACATGATTCCATATATGTTATTTCATAGTTTTGATGTCTTCACAATTATTCTACAATTTAGAAAATATTAAAAATAAAGAAAAACTTTGTGTTACTGTATGTGTTTAATATACTATGCAGATAAGAAAGTGTTTGATCACAGAACATTCCATACAATTCTACAATACCACCGGTAACTAAAACGTCTGTAATTAATTCATAGTAAACCATATTACAATTCTTATTTCAGATTATCAATGTTGGGCTGTATCAATGTTTTTCTCTGTCTTCATTAGGAAGTTGTGTAAATGGCAGTTGTTTTTTCTTGACTTGATGTGGTGCTATTGCATGTCATATAATTGAAAAGGGCTGTTTCTCAGCTTTCAAAACATGTATCATATTTTCATATATATATATATATATATATATATATATATATATATATATATATATAAGTATGCTCATTAACATACGCAGAGGTCATGGTCTCAGTAAATTAAGTAAAACCAAAACTTTCCTACCGATGATGCAGCAATGCCAATATGGCGATTTACAGTTACAGTTAGCTGGTGTTCTAAAGCCTAGTGTTTCCATTCCCCTTTAATATACAACGGGTGAAATAAGTATTGAACACGTCCCCATTTTTCTCAGTAAATATTTTTCCAAAGGTGCTATTGACATGACATTTTCACCAGATGTTGGTAACAACCCAAGTAATCCATACATACAAAGAAACCAAAACAAATAAGTTCAGAAATTAAGTTATGTGTAATAATGTGAAATGACACAGGGAAAAAGTATTGAAAACATGAAGAAAGGGAGGTTCAAAAAGGCATGGAAAGCCAAGACAACAGCTGAAAACTATCAGTAATTAAAAAGCAATCCAGCTCATTGCCAAGGTGTCACACAAGACACATCTCATGATGGGTAAAAGCAAAGAGCTGTCTCAAGACATTCGCAACCTAATTGTTGCAAAACATAATTAAGTAATTGGTTATAGGCGCATTTCTAAGCTTCTGAATGTTCCAGTGAGCACTGTTGGGGCCATAATACGGAAGTGGAAAGACAATCATTTCACCAAAAACAGTGTGTGTGTGTGTGTGTGTGTGTGTGTGTGTGTGTGTGTGTGTGTGTGTGTGTGTGTGTGTGTGTGTGTGTGTGTGTGTGTGTGTGTGTGTGTGTGTGTGTGTGTGTGTGTGTTTGTGTGTGTGTGTGTGTGTGTGTCGGAGCTTATTAGGCTGCTCTCAAGGACACTGGGAGCACATTACTAATCAGAGCACCAATATGTTAGACTACAGACTGCAGAGAGATAGAAAGAGAGAGACAGACAGAGAGAGGGAGGGAGGGAGGGAGGGAGAGAGAGAGAGAGAGAGAGAGAGAGAGAGAGAGAGAGAGAGAGAGAGAGAGAGGCGCAGAGAGTAAAACAAAGAAAGAAATTAGATGTGAGTATGTGCGAGAGAGAGGGAGAGAGACCAAAAGAGATCTGCTTAGTAAGGCACAGGTCATTTGTGACACAGAGAGAGAGACAGAGAGAGAGAGAGAGAGAGAGAGAGAGAGAGGGGTTAAAAAGGAAATGTCAAAAAAGCAACGTGCAAGTATTACATTCTGAATCTCAAGTACTTTCAGCTGCAGCACAGCGGGCTGTATGTGTGGTGTCATTGTCACAGTATTCCACTGGGAACGGATCAGTCTATTTCAGTTCGGTGTACAGGGAATGGGATAGGCACCACACACAACAGAAAGAGAGAGCATATAAAAAACGTGAATAACGACTTGAACCTTGGTTGGTTTAAAGAATCTTGAATGTTTGTTTTGAGTGCTCGTCTCTTTCTGAAGTAAAATACCAGCCTCTCAGGTGTGTGAGGAGAATACAGCTGCCTTGAGGATAAGCATCCTCACCAAACACATATACAGGGTCTTCAAAAAGTATTCACATCCCTTCACTTATCCCACATGTTGTTGTGTTACAGAAGTTCAGGAGTAAAAATGTGTTCAATAATAGTGGTCAATATGATTTTTGTAACCCAACACATACAATCATCTGTAAGGTTCCTCAATCGAGTAGTGAATTTCAAGCACAGATTAAACCACAAAGACCAGGGAGGTTTTCCAATACCTCTCAAAGGGCACCTATTTGTAGATGTGTAAAAATAAAAAGAGCAGACACTGAATGTCCCTTTGAGCATGGTGAAGTTATTAATTAGGCTTTGGATGGTGTATTAATACACTCAGTCACTACAAAGATACAGGTGTCCTTCCTAACTCTGTATGCTAGCTATGCTAACAGCTTATACGAACGGGAGTTAGCATTTAGCAGTCACTTCTAAACCTAAAAAGGTCAAACTTCTCAATGTTATGCAGAGAAAACAGCCAAATATATCCAAATCGGACTTTGGTAACCACATTTTGGGCCTGTTACAATACATCAATCAGGACGGATTTAATGAATATCCACTTTGTAAGATAAGATTTGTTGAATGTGCACCAATCTAGCGTCCTTCTTCAATCCCCCACCGTCTGAGTTCTATTGACCTCTTTACCACATCTATTTGACTGGTAAACTCATGGGTAAACTCACAATGGCTGCCTAGTATTGTGATGCAATAATTTCCATGGTAATGTAGAATGTTAATTCAAATGATGTTAACTAATGTGATGTCAGTTGAGTTGAATCAACAAATCACAGCACATATTGAGGTCTATCGCAGTAGTACAAAAAAAGTATGAAAATGTATGCACTCACTACTGTAAGTCGCTCTGGATAAGAGATAATCTTACATGTCTTGCTTTTACTTCCTGCTTTGCTCCCATGGGTACATTAGGAATGGCACCCATTATACCATAATTGACCTCAACGGGGACGCCTGTTCTATTCATTCTATTTCTATGGCAGCACATGCAGTCAGGAGTGGAGGAGAAGAGAAAATGTGTGTCTATTTGAACAGTTATTACGGTGACCGCGGTCATTTGGTGGGACAATAACTGTCATCTGAAATTCCATGACCGTCACAGCCCTACATGATATGAGAAAACTGAGAGTGGATCAACAACATTGTAGTTACTCCACAATACTAACCCAAATTACAAACATTGTAGTTACTCCACAATACTAACCCAAATTACAGAGTGAAAAGAAGGAAGCCTGAACAGAATAAAAAATATTCCAAAACATGCATAGACAAAATCCTAAAGGAAAACCTGGTTCAGGCTGCTTTCCACCAGACACTGGGAGACAAATTCACCTTTTATCAGGACAATAACCTAAAACACAAGGCCAAATATACACTTGCTTACCAAGATTACATTAAATGTTCCTGAGTGGCCTAGTTACAGTTTTGACTTAAATTGGCTTCAAAATCTATGGCAAGACTTTAAAATGGCTGTCTATTTTGACAGAGCTTGAAGAATAAAAAAAAAAAAAATATGGTCCAATATTGTACAAACCAGGTGTGAAAAGCACTTAGAGATGTACCCAAAAAGACTCACAGCTGTAATCTCTACCAAAGGTTTTTATAACATGTATTGACTCAAGGGGGTGAATATTTATCTAATCAAGGTATATTAGTGTTTTCGTTATAGTTTAATAATTTTTCCAATTTTTCTTCCACTTTGACATTAGAGTATTTTGTGTAGATTGTTTTTTTGTTGTTTTTTTACAATTAAATACATTTTATTCCCACTTTGTAAAACAACAAAATAAAGAAAACGTCAAGGGGTGTGAATCCTTTCTGGAGGCGCAGTATACTTCACTGATGCAATCCCTTGTTCACAGTAAACTGAAGAATGTTAGTAGCCACTTCATATAAAGAATGACAACTTAACTTGGTCCAGTGCTGTGGCTCACAAAACAAGAACTTAAATCAGCAAGCCAGTCAGTTAGTCAGTCAGTCAAGCCAGCAAGACCACAAAGCAGCCCCCTTTCTCACCTCTGACTAACTCCATGCCTCCGCTGACAAATCTATTCCCTCCCGCATGCAAGCTCTTGATTTCAAGAGTAAACATTGGTTAAACCAGACTAGAGTGAAACAATGGTGAGCTGTGAAGCATTCAGTCTGGTTTAACCAGCCTAGGCGTGTGCAGGGCCTAGATGGTGTAGCATCAGATGCCCTGGGACTTTCCTCCCTCCGCCTTGCAGGAAGAAAACCACAGTATAAAGGAAACACTGCACCGGAGTGACACAGCATGGAGGAATGTACAGGCGGATGCGGTCTGTTTCCTAACCTCCCTCTCTCTTTCTCCCTTCCCTCCATCTTTTTTCCTCCCTCCTTCCCTCTCCTTCCTTCTCTCCCTCCCTCCCTCCCTCCCTCCCTCCCTCTCTCTCTCTCTCTCTCTCTCTCTCTCCCTCCCTCCATCCTTCTCTCCACCCCCCTCTCCCCCTCCCCCACATCTCTCCCTCCCTCTTTGTGGCCAGGACCACAGTCAGACCTAGTAATTAGTGAGGTTATTTTCTCCAGAGGGCTAGAAATCTGTTCAAGGGGCTGAGTGTGTGTCAGAGGATATGTCCCAAACGGCACCCCATTCCCTACATAGTGCACTACTGTTGACCAGGGCACATAGTAGAGCACTATATTCATGGGTTGCTCTCCACTCTTATACTACATCTGAAGTCAATCTGACGACATCACAATGATGAAAAAAGGTTTTCCTATTAATTATTTAATTAATTGTAGAAATATCATTGTATTTTAAAAGCCACTATAATGAACTATAGACGGAATCTTCATCAGCAGCAATTGAGAAAGCAAGTAGAACGTTCAGTCGAGCACCAGTCTTCAAGAGAACATTCATAACAATGGCGTGATGCAACTTGCAACCCATGAATACGGGACAGGGTGCCATTAGGGATGCCGAAAGAGGGCCAGCTGCCAACCCACATGATTTGATATTGATATAAAAATGGCTGCATTGGGCCTTGCTTTTTGTGGATGTGTGTGTGTCAACATTTCACATTTTCCTAACAGTTCTACTAGCCAGGCACTCTGGAGAATCATGACCAGAGTTACAGCACACACGTCCTTCCTTTACCAGAGACCACAGAGGAAGTGTGTGTGTGTGTGTGTGTGTGTGTGTGTGTGTGTGTGTGTGTGTGTGTGTGTGTGTGTGTGTGTGTGTGTGTGTGTGTGTGTGTGTGTGTGTGTCTGTGTGTCTGTGTGTCTGTGTGTCTGTGTGTGTGTCAGCTCAGGTCAGAAGTGCACAAACCAAAACCGTTGTGGCTGTTCACAAAAGTGGCTTCCTCTCGGTTTCATCACTTGGGGGGGGGCAGCCTTTGTTAGCGTGTGGAAATGCCTGCAGAGGGAATGAAAATATTGGCAAGTCTCTACAGCTCTTCTGGAGACCTACAGCTGCACCAACCATACAGTGAACACACACACAGACACACACACAGGCAAGAAGACACATTCACACACACTCATACACACACACATATCCACAAAAAGCAAGGCCCAATGCAGCGGTTTTTACATCAATAGCAAATAATTTCTGAGTAACAATTAAGTACCTTACTAACCAGGTTTCCATCAAACCTTTTTATGCAAGTAAAGTACATGTCGAATAAAAAAATGTCATTACCAGTCTGATGGAAATATTTTTGGTACACTTTCCAAATGTCGACAAATCAAAATAAGCTAGACAAGGTGGGATTTTCTTGTGTCCTCAAAATGAATTATGCAAGAAATGTCGGTGGAAACATTTTAATGCGCAAATATTTATATAATAACCATCATATCCAAGTAAACTTGGAGTCACGCGATGACATGTTGTGTGGTCCACCCACTATGACTCGGGAAACCATGCAATTTATTATACTACAGATTAAATAAGTTATGATGAACTTCACAGGGTGGTGAAAGTGCAATTCTATCGTCGGATGTGGCAGGGCTTGCAAATTATTACAGACTACAAAGGGAAGCACAGCCGCGAGCTGCCCAGTGACTCGAGCCAACCAGACAAGCTAAATTACTTCTATGCTCGCTTCGAGGCAAGTAACACTGAAACATGCATGAGAGCATCAGCTGTTCCGGACGACTGTGTGATCACACTCTCCGTAGCCGATGTGAATAAGACCTTTAAACAGGGCCGCAGGGCCAGATAGATTACCAGGACGTGTACTCTGAGCATGTCCTGACAAACTGGCAAGTGTCTTTACTAACATTTTCAACCTGTCCCTGACTGAGTCTGTAATACCAACATGTTTGAAAATGTACGCACTCACTACTGTAAGTCGCTCTGGATAAGAGTGTCTGCTAAATAGTCCCTGTGCCCAAGAACACTAAGGTAACCTGCCTAAATGACTACCGACCCGAAGCACTCACATCTGTAGCCATGAAGTGCTTTGAAAGGCTGGTCATGGCTCACATCAAAACCATCATCCCAGAAACCCTAGACCCACTCCAATTTGCATACCACCCCAACAGATCCACAGATGACGCAATCTCTATTGTACTCAACACTGCCCTCTCCCACCTGGAAAAAAGGAACACCTATGTGAGAATGCTATTCATTGACTACAGCTCAGCGTTCAACACCACAGTCACTTTATCTCTACCTACATGTACATATTACCTCAATTACCTCGACTAACCTGTGCCCCCGCACATTGACTCGCTATTGTTATTTTACTGCTGCTGTTTAATTATTTGTTACTTTTATGATCTATTTTTTTCTTCAAACTTTTCTTCAAACTTAAAGCATTGTTGGTTAAAGGCTTTTAAGTAAGCATTTCACTGTAAGGTCTACACCTGTTGTATCGGCGCATGTGACAAATAACATTTAATTTGATTTGATATGATTTTGATGCTCCTTTCCAATAAATATCGAGGGTCTTATTCTGGTAACATGATAATCGTTGCTTGGCTGCAGCTTGACAAATAAAAATAATCTTGCTCTTTTGTCCATAATAATAATCTCATCATGTAGGCTATACGTGTGCAGATAACGCTGTTGGCTAGAGCCCACGTGCCAATACCATAGTGGGCACACTAGCTATATAACGCAACATTGAAGTAGAGTTGAAAAAACGATGGAATTTCTCAAGGAAGAATTGTCTGTGAATGGTCTGTGGGGAGTGGAAAACTGCAAACTAGCTGTTATTGGAAGAGAGATTTGGAACTGTCTTTGTTATTGGTCTATTAACCAATTTCCTGCATGGTGATGTTGCAATGGAAATATGAAACCCCCGCCCATACAAACCTACTGATTAGAAGGTCCTGTGTAGAATGTATTTTCAACCAGCAACTATCAGGAAATAACACTGATTAAATGTTTTCACACTTTAGTAGTGTTAGTTTCATCAGTGGTTGTGCAATATGATATAAAACACAGGAAAAACACATTTTGACTGAACTGGGCCTTTAATGGAAATGTTGGAAATGTTGTTTCCATTGTGTTGAGAAGAGTCACAACCAACAGAGTGAAAGCAAAACCATCCAAATGTATTCACAGTTGTTAGAGTGCAGCAGGTTGCTCTCTCGCAAATAACCCTGATTCTGCCAGGTAGGCATAGGCTACTTTGTAGTCAACTTTCAGTCTACCCGAAGACGGTTATCATTAGCATTGCTAACGGCTACACATAGTGGTAGACATACACGCTCCACACACACACAGAGAGGGGCATTCCTGTGCCGTTGCCTTTTCAGAAAGTTGCAAGGAATATGAATCACTGATGCATTCTGTTCGTCTTATGATAAACTTGGGCAAGTTAATTCAAGTTCAATACATTTAGTTGATTTCCAAAACGTGATACACATTTGATAGAAGAACCAAAAGATACATTTTTAACAAAAACACACAAACACACACATACAATCTTTCTCTCTCACACACACATGCTCTCTCTCTCTCCCTATCACTACCCCTCCACCACTTTTCAAAAGTGTCATCGGATCTGTAAACTAGAGCCCGAAAGACGAGACAGCAGTGCCACAACAGGTGACACTCCTCAACCGAGAAAGAGAGAAAGCGAGAGAGAGGAAGACAGAGAAACAGACAGAGAGAGAAAGAGAGAGAGAAAGAGAGAAAGAGAGAGCGAGCGAGAAAGATATTTAACTTTCGTGTTTAGAGACAGACATACATATCTGCCTGACTGACAGACCGAGACAGATATAGACCACGACATGCATGCAGACCTTTAATTAGGTACTCCACAATCCTTCTATAAACCTCTCTCTTTTACTTGCTTACCCACTGGTTCACTCTTACACCACCTTGTTCTCTCTTACCCTTTCTCTGTATCCCTCTCTTTCTAAATCTATTTTATATAAATCTGATTATCTCTCCCTCTGTTTCAATTCCTCTCTTTGCCTCTCTCCCTCCCTCCTCTATCACACTCTCTCTCATACACACACACACACACACACACAGTACAACTAACCTTATGGGGACACACAATTCAGTCCCATAAAAAAAAAAACTAAACCTAAACCTAACCCGAAAACCTAACCTTAACCCTAACCCTAGCACCTAACCCTAAACCTAATTCTAACCTTAACCCTAAACCCCATAAATGCTATTTCTAGGGGGTGTGCTCTGCCTCTTGGCATGCAGCCAGAGGAGAGGAGGGTCATATTTCAGGGGGCCAACTGTTGGACGCACAGTTAGCCTGTTGCTGTTCTCTCTGTCCCCCACCACACAAACACACACTTAGGAACACACACACACTCAGGAACTTGCTTACTTACTTATGGTAGTCCATCCTATCCGATGATGACTTCCAATTCTGTTAATGGTGAAAACAATCCGCGATCCACAAACTTGCTTAGTTAGTCTGTTTTAGTTGGGGCAGGCATGGTTGTATGTCTCAGTCTGTGTTTGTTTTGTGTTTAAAAAAATATATATTTAACCTTTATTTAACTAGGCAAGTCAGTTAAGAACAAATTATTATTTACAATGACGGCCTACCAAAAGGCAAAACGCCTCCTGCGGTGACAGGGGATAAAAAATAAATAAATAAAATATAGGACAAAACACACATCACAACAAGAGAGACACCACAATACTACATACAGAGAGACCTAAGACAACAACATAGCATAGCAGCAACACATGACAACACAACATGGCAGCAGCACAACATGGTAGAAGCTCAAAACATGGTACAAACATTATTGGGCACAGACAACAGTACAAAGGGCAAGAAGGTAGAGATGACAATACATCACGCAAAGCAGCCACAGCTGCCAGTAAGAGTGTCCATGATTGAGTCTTTGAATGAAGGGATGGAGGTAAAACTGTCCAGTTTGAGTGTTTTTTGCAGCTTGTTCCAGGCGCTAGCTGCAGCGAACTGAAAAGACGAGCGACCCATGGATGTGTGTGCTTTGGGGACCTTTAGCAGAATGTGACTAGCAGCACGGGTGTCGTATGTGGAGGATGAGGGCTGCAGCAGGTATCTCAGATAGGGGGGAGTGAGGCCTAAGAGGGTTTTATAAATAAGCATCAACCAGTGGGTCTTGCGACGGGTATACAGAGATGACCAGTTTACAGAGGAGCATAGAGTGCAGCGATGTGTCCTATAAGGAGCATTGGTGGCAAATCTGATGGCCGAATGGTAAAGAACATCTAGCCGCTCAAGAGCACCCTTACCTGCCGATCTATAAATTAGGTCTCCGTAATCTAGCATGGGTAGGACGGTAAACTGAACCAGGTTTAGTTTGGCAGCTGGGCGGGGTGTTGGCAGGGGCAGGCATGGTTGTGTGTCTCCTGTCTCCCGCTGTGTCTTTGTGCTCCTCTGGCAGAGCCAGCAGCATCCTCCAGGTCTGTGGGTTTGATGTTGCACTTCTTCAGCGACGTTTTCAGCTGGTCCTTGTAGCGCTTCATCTGTCCCCCTGCAGACTGCTGACCAATGTGTAACTGGCCATACAGGATCTTCCGCGGCAAGCGCTCCTGAGACATTCTAATGACATGGCCGAGCCAGTGCAGTTGGTGATGGGTAACCATGACCTCCATGCTCTTGCAGTTGGTCTTAGAAAGTATTTCCGGGCCTCCCGAGTGGCACAGCGGTCTAAGCCACTACTAGAGGCGTCAGTGCTAGAGGCGTCACTACAGACCCGGGTTCGATCCCGGGCTTCATCACAACTGGCTGTGATCGGGAGTCCCATAGGGCAACACACAATTGGCCCAGTGTCATCCGGGTTAGGGGATGGTTTGGCTGGGGGGGCTTTACTTGGCTCATCGCGCTCTAGTGACTCATCATGCTCTAGTGAGCCCGTTGGGGAGTTGCAGCGATGAGACGAGATCGGCATTGGGGAGGAAAAGGGGTTAAAATAAAAATAAGAAAGTATTTCTGTATGGAGCCACAGTCACACCAGGTGATTCCCAGTATGCGTTGCAGGCATCCTATGTGGAATCGCTTGAGCTGCTTGATGTGGTGACTGTAGGTGACCCAGACTTCACAGCTGTAAAGAAGTGTGCTGATGCAGATGGCTTGATAGACAACGACTTTGGTGTGGAGATCCCTGTTTTGGAAGTTTTCTGAAGGCAGCTGAGACTTAATTACGGGGTCCGGGGGAATTATTTTATTTAGCATTTTTCGACCACTGAGTGGAACAGTGTATCTAGGTGCGGTAGTCTATCCAGGAAGGGGTAAGTGGGCAATTATTTTGCCACCTTTTCTAGGCCGGGTGGCTCCTAAATAAGGCTGTTCAGTCACACAGGGGTCTGCCGAGAGTAGCTGGAATGACAAGTCCCTGCAAGAGAACTTAATCAAGCATCTGACCAAATTACGCAAGATTTTTGTTCTGGGCTACCGAGATTCATGTACGATAGGCAGAGCTACAGCTTGAAAAGTCTCTCCTTACACAGTTCATATTAAAACCATGAACAAAGACCATGTCTAATATACAGGTAACTGCCAAAATCAAAGAAACATTAAAGGATACAAAGTATATTGAAAGCAGGTGCTTCCACACAGGTGTGGTTCCTGAGTTAATTAAGCAATTAACATCCCATCATGCTTACGGTCATGTATGAAAATTCCCAGGCATTATTTTGGCTACCATGGCTAGAAGAAGACATCTTAGTGACTTTGAAAAAGGGGTCTCAAAGGAGCATAGGGGGTTTAAAGGGTGTGTGTTTGTGTGTGTCTCAATCACCAGATCTCAACCCAATTGAAAACTTATGGGAGATTCTGGAGCTGTGCTGAGACAGCGTTTTCCACTAACATCAACAAAACACCAAATTGTGGAATGCTAAGGCGCATTGAAGCTGTTCGGCGGCTCACTTGATGTTGGTGTTTCCTTTATTTTGGCAGTTGCCTGTACGTTATCTCCGTCTTTGTTTCTCTTTCTCTCTCATTCCCACTCTCTCTTTCTCTCTGTCTCTCGCTCATTCTCTCTGTCTTTCTCCCTCTCCTCCAACCATGCAGGCAGAGCAAGCCGTGACAGCGACTAACACCTCGCCACGCCATTTGTGAAATTATTCAAATGAGGCTATTGTTTTGTTGTTTACTGACTTGAATGGCTAGACAGACAAAAGGGAACATGGTTCAATTATTCATTAACAATCTACTTTCCTCTCTCTCTCTCTCTCTCTCTCTCTCTCTCTCTCTCTCTCGTCTCGTTTCTCTTTCTTTATTTTTTCCTTGTTCTTTCCTCTCTCTCATTCCCTATCCCCCTTCCTCTTCCTCCCCCGCTCTCTCCCCCTCCCACCTTAACCTTCCAACTTTCCCTTAACCTCTCTAGCATCGTAGGCGTTATGAAAAGTCAAGCCATTAAGGAATGTGTCCCTTCTTATGATGTGGAACATATTACAACCATTCATCAGAGGAAGGGGACACTTGACAGGCCGACAGACAGAGAGCAGTCTCTGTAATCACATAACACCATGTCACTACATACAAAAGTATGTGGACACCCCTTCTTGTTAATGGATTCGGCTATTTCAGCCACACCTATTGCTGACAGGTGTATAAAATCGAGCACACAGCCATGCAATGTCCATAGACAAACATTGGCAGTAGAATGGCCTTACTGACGAGCTCGGTGACTTTCAACGTGGCACCGTCATAGGACGCCACCTTTCCAACAAGTCAGTTCGTCAAATTTCTGCCCTGCTAGAGCTGCCCTGTTCAACTTTAAGTGCTGTTATTGTGATGTGGAAACGTCCAGGAGCCACGAAGTGGTAGGCCACATAAGCACACAGAATTGGACCGCCAAGCGTTGAAGCGTGTAAAAAAAATGTCCTCGGTTGAAACACGCACTACCGAGTTCCAAACTGCCTCTGGAAGCAACGTCAGCACAAGAACTGTTCGTTATTTGGGTTGTTAATTGGATTCATTGTGACATTTTAACATTTGCTAAACTGTGTACGCCACCAAGAAACTTAGATTATATAAACACAGGATGCACACACATACACACACAGATACCAAACGCCATCTCACTACCCCTGTTATTCATTGACTACAGCTCAGTGTTTAACACTATAGTGCCCTCAAAGCTCATCACTAAGCTAAGGACCCTGGGACTAAACACCTCCCTCTGCAACTGGATCCTGGACTTCCTGACGGGCCGCCCCCAGGTGCCGGGCTGCCCTTTGGATTGCTCCTCTTTCTAAGTTTCTAACAGAGATTTTAATCTCTGTCAGATATGGAACTCCTATCAGGTGCGCTGTTTAGAATGGTGTTTTTCCAGGTGCACTGTTTAGAATGGTGTTTTTAAAGGTGCACTGTTTAGAGTGGTGTTTTTAAAGGTGCACTGTTTAGAGTGGTGTTTTTCCAGGTGCACTGTTTAGAGTGGTGTTTTTAAAGGTGCACTGTTTAGAATGGTGATTTTCCAGGTGCACTGTTTAGAGTGGTGTTTTTAAAGGTACACTGTTTAGAATGGTGTTTTTCCAGGTGCACTGTTTAGAATGGTGTTTTTCCAGGTGCACTGTTTAGAGTGGTGTTTTTAAAGGTGCACTGTTTAGAATGGTGTTTTTCCAGGTGCACTGTTTAGAATGGTGTTTTTCCAGGTGCACTGTTTAGAGTGGTGTTTTTAAAGGTGCACTGTTTAGAATGGTGTTTTTCCAGGTGCACTGTTTAGAATGGTGTTTTTCCAGGTGCACTGTTTAGAGTGGTGTTTTTAAAGGTGCACTGTTTAGAATGGTGTTTTTCCAGGTGCACTGTTTAGAATGGTGTTTTTCCAGGTGCACTGTTTAGAGTGGTGTTTTTAAAGGTGCACTGTTTAGAGTGGTTTAGAGTGGTGATTTTCCGCAAATTGCATTTTGGCAAATGTTTGAAAATGATGTTTTATTGGCTGCTTCATTACATGAGTTGCGTGTTCTGTAAAGAGGCATTACCATAATCTAAAGGTGATTTTTGTCATTCTGAGCACCATGGGTGGACAATGGATATGGGTCCGGTAAATTCTCAAATGGCCGGTAAATTAGAATCTTCCCGGTCATGTTGTCCGGCGACACATTTTCCTAACGGAAACCCTGACACACACACAGAAGAGGAGAAACACTGGGATGCTGCCCTTTGTGTTACATGAACACATTTTCCTCAAGTCAACATTATGGAGAGAGAGAAAGGGAGGGAGAAAGATGGAGGGAGAGAAAGAGGAGGGGGTGGGGAGAAAATGGAAGGAGAGGCTGTCAACCTCAGTTTCAAGCTTCACACCCAATCATCTCTCTTCTGTGAAAAGTGTTAGTCCTTCAATCCAAGTAGAAAACTTTAATTGTGCAGCCATGACAACAGCTTTCCCTGCAGCCATAACAAATCATTAAACTGGTAAAGCACTTCTGTATGTGTGTCTCCAGACCTGAGTTCAAACACGTGTATTTGATTATTTGTTATTTAAATACTTATTTTCTGTGTATGTGAGTATTATCAATATAAAGTATTTTCAAATACATTATTTCAAGTACTCCTAGGACCTGGGTTCAATACATGAGTATTTATTTGTATTTGAAAATACTCTGTGTATTTCTGTATTTTCAAATGCTTGCCAATACCTTCCAAATAAATTAATAAACTGCTTTCAAATAACAAATATCTGAATACCAACTTCAAAATGTATGTGTAAGTAATTTAAATTATCTAAATTGTATTTGAACCCAGGTCTGGTGTGTGTGTGTGTGTGTGTGTGTGTGTGTGTGTGTGTGTGTGTGTGTGTGTGTGTGTGTGTGTGTGTGTGTGTGTGTGTGTGTGTGTGTGTGTGTGTGTGTGTGTGTGTGTGTGTGTGTGAAGAAGATAAGAGGGGTCGTCTGCCTACCTGTGTGAACTCTGACCTGGGCTGGGAGTGATGTCACAAGCCCCACTCACCCCCACCCCTCCCTTCATGTATATCCTTCAGGAGCGGTCCTCACTGGTCTTCACTGTACACCGGACCTGACAGAGAAAAGGAGAGGGAAGGAAAATAGGCTGTTCAATTTCTGCAAAGAACTACAACGTTACAAAGATTTGTTCCGCTGAAAAAATGCTGTGTATGGGTAAACCCGGGTCATAGTGCGTGCCTCGAGACATTAGTTGTTAGCCCACTGAGTTTCTTGCGTTTGTGCTGTTGTCTGTGACCTATAATGTGTGTACCATGTTTTGTGCTTCTACCATGTTGTGCTGCTGCCATGTTGTTGTCATGTGGTGTTGCTACCATACTGTGTTGTTATGTGTTTCTGCCATGCTATGTTGTTGTCTTAGGTCTCTCTTTATGTAGAGTTGTGGTGTCTCTCTTGTCGTGATGTATTTTTATTATTAATTCCCAGCCCCATCCCCGCAGGAAGCCTTTTGCCTTTTGGTAGGCCATCATTGTAAATAAGAATTTGTTCTTAACTGACTTGCCAACTTAAATAAAAGTCTTCAAGTCACCCCAGTCTTCAAGTTTACTCATCGCATGAGCATAGTCCAAAGAACAGCCTCTATTAAGTGCATTCTGCAGAAATAGGCAAATATGTCTGTCTGCAGCACCCTTTCATCCAAGTGAAACGCTACGGTGAAATCCTCAAAGAAATTAATCACATTAAACAAGAGTCAAGTCTGTATCTGTGACTTTAAGCAGTGTAACTCTAAGCTGTGTGTGTCTGGGTTTCCGTTAGGAAAATGTGGCGCCAGACAACTTGACGGGGAAGATTCTAATTTACCGGCCATTTGAGAAAATTACCGGACCCATATGCATTGGGTGCATAATGCATTAGGGCATCCATTCACAGTTCTCAGAATGACAGAAATCACAGTTAGATTATGGTGATGCTTCTTAACAGAACATGCAACTCATGTAATGAAGCAGCCTATAAAATGTAATTTTCAAACATCTGAAAAAATGCAATTCGCGGGAAAACACCATTCTAAACAGCGCACCTGGAAAAACACCATTCCAAGAAGAATGGGAGGGGTGTGTGGCATAGATATAGGCGAGTCTCTCTCCAAAATGGCTCAGCTGTCTCCCGCCAATTCTTGTGCATTCATTGTTTCATTGTGTGAATTGTTTGCCCTTTGATTTTTTAAAAATCAATTCCCCATTATGGGATGGCGCTTGGGATACGTGCGGGCGCTAGCAGGGGTTGAAGCTAGTCTCAGGAGCGCAGACAGTTAAACCAGACTCGTACACGACAGCAACACGACTTGACACACATACACACACAGTCCAACATATGTCACCAGTAGTAAATGTACCGTTAATCCCTGTCATTTGGTTACATACATTTCTGTTAATGCATGTATTAATTACAGTAATTTCGCATTCTCATTCTTGGAGTGGAAATGTTGTTTGCAGAGTTCACAACCTGCTACACTTGTGAGAACAACGTTTTGGTTTATTTCATAACCATCATTTATGCGTCCATTTCTTCATTGTATTTTGTTTGCATTTGCTCCATGTGAGCAATGAGCATGTATCTGGTTTCTCTGTCATGATCATGTTGAGGGAGCGCACGCACCTGAGCACGCATAGAAATATCTGGCCTGCTGCGCGGAAATGTAGGAAAGTGTTGTTTAACATCCATTGCGAATGATAATACAGTGCATTTGGAAGATATTCAGACCCCTTCACTTCTTGCACACTTTGTTACATTACAGCCTTATTTTATTTTTTTATTATTTTTTTTTACATCCTGATCAATCTACACACAATACCCAATAATGACAAAGCAATGTTTGCAAATGTATAAAAATATTTGCAAATGTATAAAAAATTTAAAACAGAAAAATCTTATTTACATAAGTATTCAGACCCTGCTATGAGACTCGAAACTGAGCTCAGGTATATCCTGTTTCCATTGATCATCCTTGAGATGTTTCTACAACTTGATTGGAGTCCACTTGTGGTAAATTCAATTGATTGGACATGGTTTGGAAAGGCACACACCTGTCTATATAAGGTCCCACAGATATCAGTGCAAAAACTTGAGGTCGAAGGAATTGTCCGTAGAGCTCAGAGACAGGATTGTGTCGAGGCACAGATCTGGGGAATGGTACCAAAAAATGCAGCATTGAAGGTCCCCAAAAACACAGCGGCCTCCATCATTCTTAAATGGAAGAGGTTTGGAACCACCAAGACTCTTCCTAGAGCTGGCTGCCCGGCCAAACTGAGAAATCGGGGGAGAAGGTCCTTGGTCGGAAGGTGACAAAGAACCCGATGGTCACTCTGACAGAGCTCCAGAATTCTGGGGCGCCAACATAAAGGCAGGTGATGCTTCTCAGGTAAATAAGCTTATCAGGAAGGCTAGCTCTGTTCTGGGGATTAACTTTGACACTCTAGAGGAGGTGGCGTAGAGAAGGATCCTGGCCATACTGCTGGCCATCATGGATAATGTCACCCACACGCTGCATGCCATGGTTATGATGCAGAGGAGCACCTTCAGTCACAGACTGATCCCACCACGGTGTGTCAGAGCGCGCTACAGGAGCTCCTTCCTGCAGGCAGCTATTAAACTATTTAATGCCTCACCTGGGTGCCGTGTCGTCCGCAACATAGACCTGGAGCTGTTGGGGTGTTAGGACCTATTTTAACAATTAGGCATCCATCCATCCGTGAGTAACTTTCTGGTCTGTAATTTCTCATTCACTCAGGACTTATTTATTCAGCACTCATTCATTCAGGACTGTATATACAGTCGTATGCAAAAGTTTGGGCACCCCTGACAATTTCCATGATTTACATTTATAAATAATTGGGTGTTTGGATCAGCAATTTCATTTTGATCTATCAAATAACTGATGGACACAGTAATATTTCAGTAGTGAAATGAGGTTTATTGGATTAACAAAAAATGTGCAATATGCATCAAAACGAAATTAGACAGGTGCATAAATTTGGGCACCCCAACAGAAAAATCACATCAATATTTAGTAGAGCCTCCTTTTGCTAAAATAACAGCCTCTAGATGCTTCCTATAGCCTCTAATGAGGGTCTGTATTCTGGATGAAGGTATTTTGGACCATTCCTCCTTACAAAACATCTCCAGTTCAGTTAGGTTTGATGGTTGCCGAGCATGGACAGCCCACTTCAAATCATCCCACAGATTCTCAATGATATTCAGGTCTGGGGACTGGGATGGCCATTCCAGAACATTGTACTTGTTCCTCTGCATAAATGCCCGGGTAGATTTTGAGCAGTGTTTTGGGTCGTTGTCTTGTTGAAATATCCAGCCCCGGCGTAACTTCAACTTTGTGACTGATTCTTCAACATTATTCCCAAGAATCTGCTGATATTGAGTGGAATCCATGCGACCCTCAACCTGTCATTAACCTGTACATTTAATTTATTTAACCATGCAAATATTAAAATATTCACTTACCTGTATATTTAACCAGACTGTATATTAAGTAAACTATTATTACCCTAATTTATTTCATAAGCACATTTAGCTATTTAAGTATCTTTTTCTGCCATCTGCCTGTATATTTTTTATTTATATCAACTTCAGTCATTCACTCATACTATGCAATGCCTTTCAATAGCTTTTTGCACTCCAGACTGTATTGTTACACGTTTTCATACTGCCGCACTATGTATCATGTATCGTGTATCTGTCTTTTGTGTATTTCGTTTTGCCATTTTGCACCTGTCCTGTGTTTTTCGTAGCTGCTTGACAAAGAAATTTCCCCTCGGGGATCAATAAAGTACCCATCTATCTATCATCATGCTGTGGGGATGTTTTTAGCTGCAGGGACTGGGAGACTAGTCAGGATTGAGGGAAAGATGAACGGCGTAAAGTACAGAGAGATCAAGACAACTCAGGAGTGGCTTCGGGACAAGTCTCTGAATGTCCTTGATTGGCCCAGCCAGAGGCCGGATTTGAACCCTTGATCGAACATCTCTGGAGAAACCTGAAAATAGCTATGAAGCAACGCTCCCCATCCAACCTGACAGAGCTTGAGAGGATCTACAGAGAAGAATGGGAGAAAGTCCCCAAATACAGGTGTGCCAAGTTTGTAGCATTATACCCAAGAAGACTCAAGGCTGTAACAGCTGCCAAAGGTCCTTCAACAAAGTACTAAGTAAAGAGTCTGAATACTTATGTAAATGTGATATTACGTGTTTTAAAAAAATATATATATTTGCAAAAGTAAAAAAAAAAAACATTTTTTGTTTTGTCATTATGGGGTATTGTGTGTAGATTAATTAGGGGGGAAACAATTTAATCATTTTAGAAGACTGTAAAGTAACAAAATGTGGAAAAAGTGATGGGGTCTGAAAACCTTCCCGAATACACTGTATATTAAAACTATAATAGTAAGCTAAATGACAAATCTCTCTCGATAATCATCAATCCTTGGTGTGAAAGGGCAATGGAATTTATTTGCGCTTCAATTACCAGTTGAGAAATATAAAAGTAGTAGTAGCTCTATTTAATCGTGCACCAAAACTGTTTTTAACACGTGATTGCATTTGTGTTGGATAAATAAGACAGGCCCACATGATGACTAACGAAAATAATTGTATTCCAATAAATTACATTTGCCGGCTAACGTAAACCCTGGTGAGTGTGCTTGTCTATTACACAGTCTCTAAACCTTGTGTCTCCCCTTCATTAGTACTATTGCTCTTTAACCATGTAGACTCCCTGTGTTGATTGGTACAGATGTAAACCAGTGTTAACCAGTGAGTCTTTACAGTGATCCTATAGGCTGTGATGACAAAGTCAAAGCTTGTTGGTTCAAAGCTCTTAAAACCACAACCTTTACTTTAGGCCTGCTGTGGGAAATCAAGGCTTCTCACAACTCCTCTTAATACACACACACACACACACACAAGAGAATACACAAGCCACACGCACACAAGCATGCACGCACAAACTCACACACCTCTCCTTATCATCAGAGTTGTCTGGGGAGCCAGCAGCGCTATAAAGCTGAAAAGCGCATCACACGCCTGAACACCATTCATCAACTGTTACACACAGCAAGAGAGAGAGAGAGAGACAGAGACAGGGACAGGGACAGGGACAGGGACAGGGACAGGGACAGGGACAGGGACAGGGAGATCAATGGCCCCTCCAACACTAGTGCAAACATGAGGAGAGAGGGGGGAGATAGGAAAAGAGAGAAAAGGCGGCCAAATCATTCTCCCTTCCACTACTCCAGACAAAGGTAGAGAGACCGACAGCCAAGCCTCAGAGAAGTAATCATCTATATGCAAATAGAAAACTGAGCTGCAATATAAACCAAGATAGCATGTGTGTTTGATAGGTTTTGAGATGCTGTATAGCGAGGCCTCCCTCTGAATCAATTCACAACAAGGGAGATAGAAAAAAAAACATTTTCCTGCGGTGGAGATTAAACACTTTACTATAAGCCGTCTGATAGTGTGATGCTTATCTGGAGGAAATTAGCACAGGAATACCATTTCCCACAACAAACAGGTCAAGTGTTGAACCTTCTTAAAGGAGAATTTAGCTTTTTTACAACCAAATCTCATATTTTTTATGTAAATAGAATTTTATAGAAGGGTTCAGACATTTTTCTTTTTGCAATTTCATAGCGATTAACTTCCTCATCCTTATTGTGCAGTATGGGGGTTATGAAAAAACATCAACAAATACTCCAAAAACACCCATATACTGTACGTCCTTTTACGAGTTGTCTTTTGTTTGGAGCACTCCTGTCCATCTTGAGTAAGGACACGCACCACCAAAGTAATTTTTTCTTCGCCTCAAAAAGCAAGCAAACAAAGCCTGTTTTGAAAATCTACAGGATCGGTGTCCCGCCCTCGGGATGGTTGAGCTAACGTGCGCTAATGTGATTAGCATGACGTTGGAAGTAACAAGAAACTTTCCCAGGACATAGACATGTCTTATATGGGCAGAAAGCTTACATTCTTGTTAATCTAACTGCACTGTCCAATTTACAGTAGCTATTACAGTAAAATAATGCCATGCTATTGATTGAGGAGTGCACAGTTTTGTACTTGAAAATGTATTAATAAATCAATAGAAACATTTGGGCAGTCTTGATACAATATTTTGAACATACACTGCTGCCATGTAGTGGCCAAAATCAAAATTGTGCCTGGACTCCTAAGTAATATTATGACCCTTCTCTTGCATTTCAAAGATGATGTGAAAGATTGAAAAATCTTTCCAGCTCTCGCCCTTTTGATAACCACTCAGCATGAAAGGTGAAAACATGTCATGCTCTGATCTGGTGGAAATTTCATAAAAAAAGGCCTACCTGATTACTTCTTATCCCTTGTGCAAATAGCCTACAGCTGTGTCTGTCTGTCCGGAGCTCACTGGAGCAGGAAACTCTGAGGGCCCAGAATATCTTATACAATGTTGCAAATTTGCTAGCACCAGCTTCAGGCCGACCCAAGTTAATAGTTGATCAAATGTTTCAAGTTCCTTGCAGACAGGCCATGCATAGCCAATGTGATTTATAGGATATTTATTTTTATCTGGATATTTTCTACCTGCAGGCTGCAATGTTTTTATGTACGCTATTTTTACATATTGGCAATGGCAATAGAAGTTACTTTTAGATTTGTATAATTTTTCTTTAGATAGAATTTTGATTAAACACATGACATTGATTTTGAGATATGAAGACCTTACTATAAATGAAATTAAACTGTTACACAGTAATGTGCATATGAAAATCATAACTGGCACGCAGATCAGTAGAAGTGGTCTAAGACTGCATCTCAGTGCTAGAGGCGTCACTAAAGACAACCTGGTTCGAACCCAGTCTGTATCACAACCTGCCGTGATTCTTAACTGACTTGCCTAGTTAAATAAAGGTTAAATAAAAAAAATATATACAGCGGGTGAAATAAGTATTGAACACGTCACCAGGTGCTATTGACATGAAATTTTCTCCAGATGTTGGAAACAACCCAAGTAATCCATACATACAAAGACACCAAAACAAATACGTTCAGAAATTAAGTTATGTGTAATAATGCGAAATGACACAGGGAAAAAGTATTGAACACATCTCAGTAAATTTGCCCATTCATCCTTCCTTCAATTATGTGAAGTTTGCCAGTACCATTTGCTGAAAAGCAGCCCCACACCATGATGTTCCCACCTCCAAACTTCACTGTTGGTATGGTGTTTTTAGGGTGATGTGCAGTGCCATTTCTCCTCCAAACATGGTGTGTATTATGACATCCAAACAGTTCAATTTTGCTCTCATCTGACCACACTATATTCTCCCAGTATTTCACTGGCTTTTCCAAATGTTGTGCAGCAAACTTTAAACGAGCTTCAACATGCTTTTTTTTCAGCAATGGAGTCTTGCGTGGTGAGCGTGCATACAGGCCATGGCGGTGGAGTGCATTACTTACTGTTTTCTTTGAGACAACAGTACCTGCTAATTGCAGGTCTTTTTTAAGCTCTCCACAAGTGGTCCTTGGCTCTTGGACAACTCTTCTGATTATTCTTTTCACTCCTCTGTCAGAAATCTTGCGAGGAGCACCTGGTCGAGGCAAATTTATGGTGAAATGATTGTCTTTCCACTTCCGTATTATGGCCCCAACAGTGCTCACTGGAACATTCAGAAGCTTAGAAATGCGCCTACAACCAATGCCAACATTATGTTTTGCAACAATTAGGTTGTGCTCTTTGCTTTTACCCATCATGAGATGTGTCTTGTGTGACACCTTGGCAATGAGACCTTTTTGTAGGCCATCAGTTGGGACTGAACCAGCAGATATTAATTTGCACTGACAGGTGGCTGGATTGCTTTTTAATTACTGATAGTTTTCAGCTGTTGTCTTGGCTTTCCATGCCTTTTTGCACCTCCCTTTCTTCATGTGTTCAATACTTTTTCCCTGTGTCATTTCACATTATTACACATAACTTAATTTCTGAACTTATTTGTTTTGGTTTCTTTGTATGTATGGATTACTTGGGTTGTTACCAACATCTGGTAAAACTTTCATGTCAATAGCACCTTTGGAAATATATTTACTGAGAAAAATGGTGACGTGTTCAATACTTATTTCACCCGCTGTATATATATATATTTATATTTTTACTTGGCACTCCAAACGGAAAAGGTTGACGACCGCTGCTGTAGCCTATTACCAGCAACTTCGGGAGCAAAATGGGAGAATCTGCGAAGGCCAGCAGCAGCAGGCAGCTTCTCGTTAGGCTATATTGATCTCTGGCTCCCTCTTTAGTAATTTGTGTTTCTTAATTTTTAATTGCAGTGCTTAAAGCATCAGGTAAAGTATCCTACATATAGTTGATTTTATTCAAACATAGGGTGTGTCTAAATATGGAAAAATACACATCTAAACATTTTGACCAATCGGTTGGTTGAAAGAGCAGACGGCTCTTGGTCGACCAAGATAGTTCTTTGTCGGGGACAGCCCTAAAGGGATCATAGCTTTCACCTGGATTCACCTGGTCAGTCTACGCCATGGAAAGAGCACGTGTTCTTAATTTTTTGTGCACTAAGTAAATATATAACTTTTTTTTTTTTTTAATATAGACGCTGCTTTAATTTGACACCCAATTTTACATGCTCCTATGAACTGGGTCCCTTTACATGGAAACAACCATCTCAGAGTAAGAGTGTTAATATAGGATCCCCTGTCCATATGAGCATATTCATTATGATTTAAAAGGCTAAACTAATCCTTGATCAGCACTGAGACGTTTTATGAATACAGGCACTGGTTTTATACAGTTGGTTGTCGCAGTGCTCATAACAAAACATCTTGCGAGTGCTATACATTTGCAGTATCTAACATTCCTGGTAGGGCTGGGCGATATGACGATACATATCGTGCGACGATAGAAAAACTATCGTTTCATATTGTGCTCTATCGTTTATTTCATTGTGTCGCAAATCACACTCTTTGCAGCAATATTTTTGGTCAATTGGACGACTCTTTACGTTCTTTTTGCAACACAAACAAACATGGAGGACAGTGAACGTGACACAGTGCACAGAGACACGGAGGTCATACCTAAAAGAGGGGCTACTTCGGTCGCATGGACGTGTTTTGGGGATTGAAAAGTCTGACACAGACCAAAAAACATCCTCTGCTAAATATGCCGCAGAACGGTCCCGACAACAGGCTCAAACACCACTAACCTCTTTTACCACATACGCAAGAATAATGTGAAACAGTACGGAGAGTCTCTACGGATGAGACCCAAAAAAGTAAAGTTGAGTTCTCAAAACAAACCCCAGACTCAGACGTTGCAAGAGGCTTATTTTACCTTTTTAGATTTTGTTACATGCTTAATTGAAAATTTGCACAAAGGTTCTAATTAAAAGGAGAAATAATCAAATATGAGTAAGTACATTTAATTTGTTGAGTATAATTCAAAATGTAATAACAAATAGGCCTTTACATTTGGTCATTTTATATAAACTATGTGCTATATTGTGATATGTATCATTATCGGGATATGAAATGACCTTTATCGGGATATGAGATTTTGGTCATATTGCCCAGCCCTAAATCCTGGTCTTTCCTACTTCAGTACATATACCACCACTTTCACGGTGATAGCTAAAAATCTAGAAAGTGATATGAATATAGTAGCAGTTCAACCATACCCCGGTCTATACTACTTTTGCACACATATCCAGTTGTTTACAAGGTAGCTTTTCTTTTTGATTACACTGTCTTGTGTGAAGCATGAAGGCAACACATGATGAAATCTTGTATGATTACAAAGTCAAGATAATTTTCAAAGAGCAGCCATTTACACACCGGTAATTTGGTACAATAACATAAATCATTGAAAGGGTACTGTTTGCACGCTATTTCTCTAACCATAGGCATCTTCTATCTGAAGTGTTTGTCATTGATAGTCATACACACGATTACGCCACCCATGCAACTACCGCTTCCCTCCCGTCTTTCCTTCCTTCCTTCCTTCCTTCCTTCCTTCCTTCCTTCCTTCCTTCCTTCCTTCCTTCCTTCCTTCCTTCCTTCCTTCCTTCCTTCCTTCCTTCCTTCCTCCCTCCCTCCCTCCCTCCCTCCCTCCCTCCCTCCCTTCCTTCCTCCCTTCCCTCCTGCTCTGTTTGACATGTTGAAGACATTTGAGATAATGGCAGAGATGTCTCTGTGTTTCCCGGATGGTATCTTCAAAGAGCAGGCGGCTGGTGACTTGTACTTGAAAGGGAAAGGAGTTGTGGAGAGCTCAAGTTCAGAGAAGAGGGAAATAGTTGAGGAATGCAATCATTGGAAGAGTTGAAAGGCCTGCTCTGCTCTGTTCTGGCTTTTTGTGTGTGTGTGTGTGTGTGTGTGTGTGTGTGTGTGTGTGTGTGTGTGTGTGTGTGTGTGTGTGTGTGTGTGTTCGTGTGCATGCGTGTATTTTTGTGCACGACTGGATGTGTGGGTAAGTGGGTGGAAGGGGAGGGGGGGGGGGGGGGTTGTCGAACACAAACAAAGGTTTCAATAACTGGAAAGAAGAACACACCTGTTCCACAAAGGAGAGAGTAGAGAAAGAGAGAGAGAGTAGAGAAAGAGAGAGAGAGTAGAGAAAGCGAGAGAGAGAGAGCGAGAGATGTATGACTAGGGTTGCAAAGGGTCGGAAACTTTCCAGTAAATGTCTTTCCATGGGAAGTTAAGCCCTGGAATTTTGGGAATTTGCTTAAATTCATCAAAAAAGTTAGCTTATAACAGTTAACCTTTTTTGTGGGATACACATAAGGCAATTCTAGGTCTTGTGGCATATACAGTGGGGAGAACAAGTATTTGATACACTGCTGATTTTGCAGGTTTTCACACTTACAAAGCATGTAGAAGTCTGTAGTTTTTATCATAGGTACTCTTCTACTATGAGTGACGGAATCTAAAACAAAAATCCAGAAAATCACATTGTATGATTTTTAAGTAATTAATTTGCATTTTATTGCATGACATAAGTATTTGATACATCAGAAAAGCAGAACTTAATATTTGGTACAGAAACCTTTGTTTGCAAATACAGAGATCATACGTTTCCTGTAGTTCTTGACCAGGTTTGCACACACTGCGGCAGGGATTTTGGCCCACTCCTCCATACAGACCTTCTCCAGATCCTTCAGGTTTCGGGGCTGTCGCTGGGCAATACGGACTTTCAGCTCCCTCCAAAGATTTTCTATTGAGTTCAGGTCTGGAGACTGGCTAGGCCACTCCAGGACCTTGAGATGCTTCTTACGGAGCCACTCCTTAGTTGCCCTGTTTCGGGTCGTTGTCATGCTGGAAGACCCAGCCAAGACCCATCTTCAATGCTCTTACTGAGGGAAGGAGGTTGTTGGCCAAGATCTCGCGATACATGGCCCCATCCATCCTCCCCTCAATACGGTGCAGTCGTCCTGTCCCCTTTGCAGAAAAGCATCCCCAGAGAATGATGTTTCCACCTCCATGCTTCACGGTTGGGATGGTGTTCTTGGGGTTGTACTCATCCTTCTTCTTCCTCCAAACACGGCGAGTGGAGTTTAGACCAAAAAGCTCTATTTTTGTCTCATCAGACCACATGACCTTCTCCCATTCCTCCTCTGGATCATCCAGATGGTCATTGGCAAACTTCAGACGGGCCTGGACATGCGCTGGCTTGAGCAGGGGGACCTTGCGTGCTCTGCAGGATTTTAATCCATGACGGCGTAGTGTGTTACTAATGGTTTTCTTTGAGACTGTGGTCCCAGCTCTCTTCAGGTCATTGACCAGGTCCTGCCGTGTAGTTCTGGGCTGATCCCTCACCTTCCTCATGATCATTGATGCCGCACGAGGTGAGATCTTGCATGGTGCCCCAGACCGAGGGAGATTGACCGTCATCTTGAACTTCTTCCATTTTCTAATAATTGCGCCAACAGTTGTTGCCTTCTCACCAAGCTGCTTGCCTATTGTCCTGTAGCCCATCCCAGCCTTGTGCAGGTCTACAATTTTATCCCTGATGTCCTTACACAGCTCTCTGGTCTTGGCCATTGTGGAGAGGTTGGAGTCTGTTTGATTGAGTGTGTGGACAGGTGTCTTTTATACAGGTAACGAGTTCAAACAGGTGTAGTTAATACAGGTAATGAGTGGAGAACAGGAGGGCTTCTTAAAGAAAAACTAACAGGTCTGTGAGAGCTGGAATTCTTACTGGTTGGTAGGTGATCAAATACTTATGTCATGCAATAAAATGCAAATTAATTATTTAAAAATCATACAATGTGATTTTCTGGATTTTTGTTTTAGATTCCGTCTCTCACAGTTGAAGTGTACCTATGATAAAAAATGACAGACCTCTACATGATTTGTAAGTAGGAAAACCTGCAAAATCGGCAGTGTATCAAATACTTGTTCTCCCCACTGTATTTTTAAACTATCCCCAATGCAATGGAATTGCAACCCTCTATATGCACAGTGCATTCTTCCATCACATGTACAGCTGATTCTCAAGATCTTGCACACTAATGAGATGATATTGAGCCCACACTACTACACTGTCTGAGCCAAGGACTACATGTTTTCTGGTAAGTTTTGATTACAATACTGGGTGAGGTGAATATATTTTATATGACATACAGTCGTGGCCAAAGGTTTTGAGAATGAAACAAGTATTGGTCTCCACAAAGTTTGCTGCCTCAGTGTTGATGATGGCAATTTGCATATACTCCAGAATGTCATGAAGAGTGATCAGATGAATTGCAATTAATTGCAAAGTCCCTCTTTGCCATGATTGGACTGCTGAGGACTGGGCTAGAGTCATTTTCTCTGATGAATCTCCTTTCCGATTGTTTGGGCCATCCGGAAAACACCTTGTCCGGAGAAGACAAGGTGAGCGCCACCATCAGTCCTGTGTCATGCCAACATTAAAGTATCCTGAGACCATTCATGTGTGGGGTTGCTTCTCAGCCAAGGGAGTGGGCTCACTGACAATTTTGCCTAAGAACACAGCCATGAATAATAAATGGTACCAACACATCCTCTGAGAGCTACTTCTCCCAACCATCCAAGAACAGTTTGGTGACAACCAATGCCTTTTACAGCATGATGGAGCACCTTGCCATAAGGCAAAAATGATAACTAAGTGGTTTAGTGAACAAAACATCTACATTTTGAGTCAATGGCCAGGAAACCCCCCAGACCATAATCCCATTGATAACTTGTGGTCGATCCTCAAGAGGCTGGTGGAAAAACAAAAACCCACAACTTCTGACAAAGATGCAATGGATCATTGGGGATCATTCAATATTCCCTTTCTTTTGTTGTTCAGTGAAATCATCCCATGTGAAGATTCAACTCATTTAATTGAAGTTCAATTCGTAACTAAATATTTGTTTTTATTTCTATTGGAAGGATTTAATCATTTGCAATTATGTCTACTTATGATAAGCTAAAAGGTTTATGTTTCTGTCTCCATATGATATGGTAAATATATCCAATGCAAAAAACATCTGCATTTAAATGGTATTAATATTAGTTTGCATATATTTATGTTAATTCCCACGGAAAGTTTCCACCTCTGAATATTCCCCAAAATGTGCAACCCTATGTATGACCATATTATGTATGACCATATTAGGCACATATTTCTCTCAGATTACACAGATCCACAAAGAATTTGAAAACAAATCCAATTTTTATAAACTGTCTATTGGGAGAAATACACACAGTGTGCCATCACAGCAGCAAGATATGTGACTTGTGAAAAGGGCAACCAGTGAAGAACAAACACCATTGTAAATACAAAACATATTTATGTTTATTTATTTTCCTTTTTATACTTTTGCACATCGTTACAACACTGTATTTACACATAATATTACATTTGAAATGTCTTTATTCTTTTGGAACTTCTGTGAATGTTTAGTGTTAATTTTTATTGTTTATTTCACTTTTGTTTATTATCTACTTCACTTGCTTTGGCAATGTTAACATATGTTTCCCATGCGAATAAAGCCCCTTGAATTGAATTGGATTGAATTGAGAGAGAGAGAGAAAAAGACAGAGGGAGAGGGGTAACACACTCTCACCTGTGAGGTCTGATAGAGAAGTTAATCACAGCATATGTGACTTGTTGCCACAAGAAAAGGGCAACCAGTGAAGAACAAACACCATTGTAAATACAAACTCTCCTAAACCTCACAGACAGACACACACATGGCCATGTCAGTCAAGAGGCCATACAGACCACTGCTGGGAGGTAAAATAACACTTTTTCCTGGAGGTTTCGGAGTTATCAAAGGCTGGCGGTTCTTCAAACCTGTTTGAGCTGTGACCCACTAAATACACATATGACATACTTTTGACTGACAGGGGTGGATGTGTAGCTATGTGCTCATCCGTCTCAGTCTGTACATACCCTGATCTGCAGAAAACGCTGTAGCAGACGGTAATGGCCTCTACAGATTCCTCCTACCCCTACTCATCATCACCAGCAGATAGTCTCAAAAGGTCAAACGCATCAGAGCTATTAAAACAAACAATTCTATATTATAAACATCCCTTTGTGACCTGGAAAACAAAATACCATTCATCTCACTCACACACACACATCCGCACGCGGGCACACACACGCACAAATGCAACCATACACATGCATACATACACACAGTGTGTGCTTCTCCATTGATTCATGATGAGTCATTGTAATGTTCTGGCAATGTTGTGTGTGTTTGTTTGTTTGTTTGTTTGTTTGTTTGTTTGTTTGTGTGAGCCAGACAGCCAGGCCAGCGGAGAGGTAGCGGAGTTGATAACAGTCTCTTTGTTTGTCTCTCGCTAATGACAACAGAGGAGTAGTTTATGAATCAATGGAGAAAACCCATTCACCCTCTGAAGACGTCACTGATGACATTAACTATGTGTGTGTGTGTGTGTGTGTGTGTGTGTGTGTGTGTGTGTGTGTGTGTGTGTGTGTGTGTGTGTGTGTGTGTGTGTGTGTGTGTGTGTGTGTGTGTGTGTGTGTGTGTGTGTGTGTAGCTAATATCATATACAGCTGATGAGCTGACACACTCAAGAGACAAAGATGAAGAACTGTTCTTCCGAGAAGATGAGAGCGTCATTAAGGTCTCTAGGAGAGAAGAGAGGCGAGATGAGATGAGAGGAGGGGAGGAGGAGAGAACACTTGAAACCAAATCACAACCCAGTCCATTCCAATCTCTCTCCGTCATTATCTCCCATCTCTGATCAGTGTGTTCCATCAGCCGTCACAACGACAGTGAAACGCGGTGCGATACACGTCTAGTGTCAACACAGCCACCGGTTTATTTACATAATGTATTTCCACCTGTACACGTTGCCACAGCCTGGCCATGTGATTAGATGCACAGACGGAGGTTAATGTGAACTGAGAGCTAATGGTGGTGGCCCACGCAGACACACATGCACATACACACACAGAGGTAAAAATGGTGACACACACACAAACACACAGACAGACAGACAGACAGACAGACAGACAGACAGACAGACAGACAGACAGACAGACAGACAGACAGACAGACAGACAGACAGACAGACAGACAGACACTGTACATAGCCAATAATATAACATTTGAAATGTCTATATTATTTTAAAATATTTGTGGTATCATTTATTCTTTATTGTTGTTTATTTCCTGTCTATTTCATTTGCTTTGGCAATGTATGCAATCCCATGCCAATAAAGTCCTTTGAATTGAATTGAGAGAAAGAGAGAGACAGAGAGTATATTTTAGTCAAAGCTGCCTCAAATGCTTTTTCTCACCTCAGCTTTCTTACTACACTCATTTATACACACACAACCTTAGCTTCAAGAATACACACATCCTCAGCCGTGAGAACACATACACACATATGTACAAGCATGCACAAACGCACGCATGCACACAAACCTTCCTCAGAAGGGTTATTACAGCAACCCTATGACTGCTTACAGCCTGCTTACACTGACAGTAAAAGTAACTGTATGGCACACATTGTGTGTGTGTGTGTGTGTGTGTGTGTGTGTGTGTGTGTGTGTGTGTGTGTGTGTCTGTGTGTGTGTGGGGCCCGGGCCTGAGGATTACTGATTACTCTGCTCTCTGTGTTACTGCTGATTCCTTCCGTATGTTATCCTCCCCAGGCAGGCGCCGCCTTTTCAATAACTTTGGCTGATGTTGTACAATTGGACTCCTCAGAACCTCAAACCTGCATGCATATAGAGCGCGAGGGAGCATCAACACACCCTCGCATCAACACACACTTGTGCACATGCACACATTCCTCTCTCTGCTGCAGAATGTTCTCTCTTCATCTAGACTCTGCCCTCTCTTCACTGCTCCGGCTCCTCCCCCTCTCCTCTTTTCTCCTCCTCCTTTGACACCCTCTCCTCTCATTCTGCCCACACTTCCGTACACCCTAATGGTCCTAACTCATTATTTACATAGAGGGTGAGCAGTGGGAGTGGTGTGGTGATGGCGTGGTGTAAACTACTCCCCTGTTGTCATTAGCGAGAGGCAAACAGAGAGGCTATTACCAGCTCCGCTACCTCTCAGCTCTCATCAGGCCTGGTTAGCTCACACACACACACACTAAAACACACACACACACGAAAACACACACATAGTAATTGATCCTGTTCAGTGTGTAGTAGTGAGGGGAGAGTGGCCCTTAAGTGATGCCTGTTTGCTGCATTAATTTTTCAGCTCCCGCCAGAGAGACAGAGGAGCTAGGGGAAACTGAGGAGGGGACCAGACCAGATCAGGGCAGAGCTCACCTACAGCCTATAGCTGTTGCTTTGTGTTTCTGGGCTTCCACACATTCTAATAGGTGGTTTTACAGTGCTCAAGTTATGTTTACCATAATACAGAAGCAGCAAATGTCAGTATATCTGAGAGAACTGAGAACAGACACTCTTGTTTTTGTGACCTTTAAAAAGCTACAGAATCATTCAGTGTTTTGTTGCCCCTAACAACCTCAAATCATTGTTAATGTAGGTTTTTCCTCTCCTTTCTGCCATTCTACATGATATATTTGTTTCCTTGCTGTCTCTCCTCATGCAGTGATGATGCTAGCTGTGTGTGTGTGTGTGTGTGTGTGTGTGTGTGTGTGTGTGTGTGTGTGTGTGTGTGTGTGTGTGTGTGTGTGTGTGTGTGTGTGTGTGTGTGTGTGTGTGTGTGTGTGTGTGTGTGTGTGTGTGTGTGTGTGTGTGTCTGTATCGTCCCTGGCACTGTCATACTGTGCACAGTATGTGCTGTGTGATGATAGACAGACAGGTCTGTGTGGCTCTGGTCGATGACTCATACTGATGATGTCATAGTGTGATTCTAAATCTGGTCGATGACTCATACCAGTGATGTCATAGCCTGAGGACTGGACGGAAGCATCAGCAGTGGCATTTGCTCTGATGGCAGAGTGAATACTCCGCATAGAAATACAAGGATTAGAATAGAATTGTATAACAACTCTATATGCTCTCCTCCATAGAATTTGTAGGGTGTTATAGCCTGTAGCATTCAATTTAGATTGTGTGTCACTGGCCTACATAAAATACAAATTAATTACAAATGGAAAGCTGCAATGTCTTGAGTCAATTATTATTCAACGCCTTTGTTATGGCAAGCCTAAATAAGTTCACGAGAAAAATGTTGCTTAGCAAGTCACATTTATATGTTTTATTTTATTTAACTAGGCAAATTCTTATTTACAATGATGGCCAACCTACAGAGTCATCCCCTGGATCAAATGAGGGTTAAGTGCCTTGCACAGACAGGTTTTTCACCTTGTTGGCTCGGGTATTCAAACCAGCGACCTTTCAGTTACTAGCCCAACGCTCTAACCGCTAGGCTACCTAATAAGTTGCATGGACTGTGGTGTGGTGTGCAGTAATAGTTTTTAACATTCTTTTTTAATGACCAACTCATCTCTGTACCACACATACAATTATCTGTAAGGTCCCTCAATCGAGCAGTACATTTCAAACACAGATTCAACCACAAAGACCAGGGAGGTTTTCCAATGCCTCACAAAGAAGGGTATCTATTTCTCTATGGGTAAAAACAAAAAAAAGCAGGCATTGAATATCCCTTTGAGCATGGTGAAGTTATTAATTAATTACACTTTGGATGGTGTATCAATAGTACACTATGCCACTACAAAGATACAGGCGTCTTTCCTAACTCAGTTGCCGGAGAGGAAGGAAACCGCTCAGGGATTTCATCATGATGCCAATGGTGACAGATTTTCAACAACATTGTAGTTACTCCACAATACTAACCTAAATGTCCGAATAAAAAGAAGGAAACCTTTACAGAATAAAAATATTCCAAAACATGAATCCTGTTTGCAATAAGGCAGTGAAACTGTAAAAATGTGGAAAAAAATATATATACTTTATGTCCTGAATACAAACGTTATGTTTGGGGCAAATCCTATACAACACATCACTGAGTACCACTCTTTATATTTTCAAGCATGGTAGTGGCTGCATCATGTTAGGATACAAAGAAACTGAATAGAGCTAAGCATAGGGCCAAATATACACTGGAGTTGCTTACCGAGACGACATTGAATGTTCCTGAGTGGCCTAGTTACTGTTTTGACCTAAATCGTCTTGAAAATCTATGGCAAGACTTGAAAATGGCTGTCTAGCTATGATTAACAACCAACTTTTGTACAATCCAGGTGTGTAAAGACTCAGAGCTGTAATCAGTTCCAAAGGTGATTCTAACCTGTATTGACAGGGGTGTGAATACTTATGTAAATTAGATATTTCTGTATTTTATTTTTAATACATTTGTAAAAATGTCTAAAAACAAGTTTTCAATTTGCCATTATGGAGATGGGTGAGAAGAAATTAATACTTTCTGAAGGCACTGTATATAGTGGCATAGGGTTGGTTTATATAGTGAGCTATTTTTGTCCATAAGCTTGTCAAATTGTGTCTGGAGAGATTTTAAAAATCAATTAAATATATCAGACCAAAATCAAAACCACATGCCAATAATTCAGCAATCATAACTGAGTAATGTAACAACAGAATGTTGCTGCTAGTACAAGAACAGCAACTGGCCATTCTTCAACTCAACAACAGACAGTAAGATCAATCTAGAATGATCTAGAACCTCTCAAAACATCAGGAGATGTCTTGTGCTTACCTCTGGCAGCCCTGGAGCACTTAAGGGGAAAACACCAGATTCTACAGAGTTGTTGATTCCCCGACCACACGCAGAGAGAAGAGCTTCATCAGATCTGTTGTGTGGAAGGAGAGAATATCCTCTCCTCTCCCCTCTCCCCTACCCTCTCCTGACTGACTGACATAAACATCATAGGGACACAGAAGGCTTGTCAGCTCAGCTCACGGAATGCTCACGGAATGCCTCAGAGCCAATGCTTCACCGACACGCACACACAACCCAATATGTAAGTACTCCACCACCACAACATCAAGCCACTCAGGGACCTATCCTACTGGAGATCTGTGTAATGCGTGACTCGAACGTTCACACAAACCGTGCATTGAAAGGAAGATGTCAAATAAGGATTTTGAGGCAAAATGTGAGATATCCACACATATCTGTCCCTTAATGTTCAGTGTCTTCATAGACATGATGCACTAGCGCTATTAGTGCGAAACGATTTGTGCTTTTTGAGATAAGTTCAGTTTCGGTACGATCATGAAAAAGTATTACGTTTTCAATATCAATTTAAAAAAATTGGGGACATTGAGGGCCCAATTCCGATTTAGGAAATTAAGCCTTTCTTACTCACTTCTCAGTAGTTGGTATTCAGACTTACCTTATGAAGGTGCATTACGGGCTTTGTAGGTGAGGTTCCCAAGTGCACACTGAATAAATGAAATTCAACCGCTGAAAACCCTTCCCACTTGCTGGCCAACAGATTTTCTTGTGGAGTTTTCCTTCAATAGGGTTTTCAGTACATTTCTCTTAACCCATCCCTTTAAATACGGTGTACCTTTAATTAGAATTTTGTCGACAGACTAGAATACATTGAGAGAACGGGTTCAGAAAATAAGGATCAATGAAAGAAAGACATCTAAATATATGTGACTCGTTTCAGGAAACTAGGCGTATGTCGCACGTCACTAGTTCACAGGAGCGCCATTTGAACGTAAACTTTTTTGGCAGAAATGCCTTCTGGAACATGTGAACGATCATGTGTCTTAATAACGAACTTGTACGCCATCTGTAAATATGAATACAATTGTTAAATTACAAGCCTAGTTTGTCTAGCCATGGAAAAAGACAGCAACCTTCCCACTAGCCATGATTGGCTGAGATAATGAGTGGGCTAGACATGCCGAGAGATGAGTTTTGATTGGTCAGCCATGTAGCACGCTTCAGTCTATAATATGAGCAGGTCAGTATGTGTAGGTAATCCTTTCCAACGCTGCTTTTTTGAAAGATATCACGTAGTAGAACTGCATAAGTGTTGCTCTCCACTTTCTGGAGGAACGAGTGTTGAAATCAGTGGAATTAGAGTATGATAGTTAAGGCGTTTGATTGCAAATATGCAGACAGATAGGTACTTTATTGCTCCCCCGGGGGGGAAATTTCATTGTCAAGCAGCTACAACAAAACACAGGGCAGGTGCAAAATGCCACAACGAAAAGTACACAAAAGACAGATACACGGTACATGATACATAGAGCGGCAGTATGAAAAAGTATAGAAATACAAGATATCTGGAGTGCAAAAAAAGCTATAAAAAGACATTGCATAGTATGAGTGGTTGGCTGAATATGTACACTATACATTGGTGGATGTTGGATGGTTAACTATACTATACAGGTCGATGGCAGAGAAATACTTCAGTAGCTAAAAATGCGTATGATATGAGCGAGGGTAATAATAGTTTACTTAATAGACATACTGGTTAAATGAACAGGTAAGTGAATATTTTGCATTGTTAAATTAACTGTACAGGTAAATATACAGTTAAATTTACAGGTAAGAGAATATTTGCATGGTTACATTAACTGTACAGGTAAATGACAGGAAGAGATACTTTAATAGCTAAATGTGTGTATGATATCATTTGGGGTAATAATAGTAATTCCCTTAAAATACAGTCCTTAGTGCGCAGGGTTTAATTACAGACAACTGCACTTATTGCACATTCGATATACTAAAAGCAATGAGAAAAGGTGCAACTGGCAGGATACTAATATGCATTCCTGAGTGAATGCCTACGTCCAATAATTACTTACAATATTGCATGTGATATAATATAACAACTGTACATGAGTATGTATATACAGACCTGTATGAATAAATAGGTCCTGAGTGGATGAGTGCTGACGGACCAGAGTTACTCACGGATGGATGCATAATTGTTAAACTAGGTCCTAGCACCCCAACAGTTCCAGATCTATGTTGCCGACGGCACGGCACCCCGGTGAGGCATTATATAGTCTCATAGCCGCCGGCAGGAAGGACCTCCTGTAGCGCTCTCTGGCACACCGTGGTGGGATCAGTCTGTGACTGAAAGTGCTCCTCTGCGTCATAACCATAGTGTGCAGAGGGTGGGTGACGTTGTCCATGATGGCCAGCAGTTTGGCCAGGATCCGTCTCTCCGCCACCTCCTCTAGAGTGTCAAGGCTCATCCCCAGGACAGAGCTAGCCTTCCTGATCAGCTTATTTACCCGAGAAGCATCACCGGCTTTGATGTTTGCTCCCCAGCACACCACTGCAAAAAAGATGGCACTGGCCACCACAGACTGGTAGAAGGTATGCAGTAGTTTACTGCACACGTTGAAGGACCTGAGCCTCCTCAGAAAGTAGAGTCGGCTCTGGCCCTTTTTGTACAGGGCCCCGGTGTTACCAGCCCATTCCAGTCTGTTGTCCATATGGACACCCAGGAACTTGTATGACTCAACCATTTCCACATCCGTCCCCTTTATAGGGACTGCAGTCAGTTGTGCCTTGGTTCTCCTGAAGTCCACCACCATCTCCTTAGTTTTGCTGATGTTGAGCTGAAGGTGGTTCTGCTCACACCACAACACAAAGTCACTGATTGTGCTCCTGTACTCCTCCTCCTGCCCACCCCTGATGCACCCTACAATAGCAGAGTCATCCGAGAACTTCTGTAGGTGGCATGTCTCAGAGTTATATCTGAAGTCTGAGGTGTAGAGGGTGAACAGGAAGGGGGACAGGACCGTACCCTGGGGGGCCCCTGTGTTGCTAACAGCCCGTTCTGACACACAGCTCTGTAGTCGCACAAATTGTGGCCTACCGGTCAGGTAGTCCGTGACCCAGGAGACTAAGGGTGCTTCCACTTTCATCCTCCTCATCTTCTCACCCAGTAGCAGGGGCTGAATGGTATTGAAGGCACTGGAGAAGTCAAAAAACATGACCCTCACAGTCGAAAAGAGAACACACACAGTAGGCTCCGGATTACATCTTTAAGCTAAGGGCAATCATGACATCCTTGACAGAGAGGGAAAAGGGTCCATCCATGTATACGGGTAAGAGAGTCTAGCTAGCTACATTTTCAGATATTACATGTTTCTAATTTTGTCAGAAAGTCGTTTTCATTTCAAGTTTAAGTGTAGTTAGCTAGCTAGCTAACGTTAGCTGGCTGGCTAGCTAGCTAATGTTACGTGTATGATCTGTGTAGTAATATTATTAATATCTCAGAGCCATTTGCATTGCTAGTTATAGCCTAATGTTAGCTAGCTACCATTGAATCTGGTTGGTTAGCTACCTGCAGATTCATGCAGGGTAGTAACGTTATGAGTTGGGATTATTGTTTCACTAGTTAGCTACATGTTTAAAAAGACTCCACTACGCAAGTAACTATTTCAATAGAATGTTTATGGATGTCACTGCGACAACTGTCGATAGACGTAGCTGGTAAATTCACTCTGGCTATCTATTCCAATTTCAGAGGACTCTCGTCTGAGTGTGCCAGAGGGCAAAATAACTGACGAATTTCCAAACGCTCAACACCCGTTGAATATGGCCGGTGTCAGTAAACGTTAGCAAAAAATATAAATAATTGTTGCCAGCAGCACAGTTGCAGTCAACAACACTCTGGATAACATAAAAACAGCCTAACCATCTCTGATAGGGCGATTAAAACAGTCAGAGTGAAATGTTCTCTCATCTGTGTCTGGAAGTAGCTAGCAAGCTAGCCAACGTTAGCCATATAGCTTGGGTGCCTGACTGCTGTTGTTAGGTCAGAACACTCGGAACAACCCTACTTTTCGGCCAGACTGTCCACTGTACGCTCCGAGAGCGAAACGCTCTGAATTTAAGAGCGACCAATCTGACAGCGCTCTGAGTTTCCGAACGCCCAGAGCACACTATGACACTCCAGATTCAATTTATGAACACACACGTAATATAAACCAGTCTTTAGTCTTGAAATCTTTGGTTGTTTAGTACATAGCCTCCCATGTGAATCCTTAAAGAGATGGGTGGGGCTAAAGCTTAAAAGGGTGTGAACAATGCTGAATGTGTAGACCAAGAAAAGCTTTCAGAATTGCAGAATTACTTTCCCATTGTTTCTCAACTGTAGTGTATGATATACCATTTTCTAGCTCTGAGTCTCTACTTTTATCCAATGTAAAAAACACAATTTCAAATTTTGCTACATAAAACCAAATATTCATATTCGTCTCTGTTTCAACACCAACTGGTAGATTAAAAAATACTCTGATCTTTTAGATTATATAGACCCATTTTATGGTTAGGAAAGTATGTATGAATCATTAAAAAAAACCGTTTTGGAGAGCCTTTACACACTAAATATATTGATTAATCAAAAATACAGAATATAGAATTGAAATTGCCACATTCAGTTATTTAGATAAGTAATCATGGAACTGTGTGATGACACAGCCAAGTATTGCACCATGCGTCGGGTTCAAACTGTTGCGCTTCACTCCATAAACTGTTCTACACAGTCTGGTACGGCAACTCCAACGCCGCTGACCACAAGGCTCTACAGAGGGTGGTACGCTCAGCCAAGCGCACCATTGGGTGCACACGGCCTGCCCTCCAGGACACCTACAACACCGGGTGTCACAGGAAGGCCAGGAAGATCATCAAGGACCCCAGCCTGTTCTCCCCGCTTCAATCACTCAGACATGGGCAGTATAGGAGCATGATGGCAAAAACTGTCAGACTGGCCAATAGCTTCTACCCCCAAACCATCAGGCTGCTGAGTAGCCACCACTAGTCAGCTACCTACTCCCACCTGTCCCCCTCCTGCCCCCCAGACTTCCTACTACTAAACTAATCTAATCTAATCTAATCTAAATGAAGGTAAATTAAACAATGTAATTATATTAAATGATAATGTAGGCTATACCAACTGAAGGGAACTAACATTAAATTGGCAGTTGAATACATGTAGCCTACAATGAAGACATTCGAGAGTGCCCATCCCTGTAAGTTAAAAGGTTGTACAATTTAAATTCTGTATAACGGCACAGCATTTCATCAACTTTACTGTGGGAAAGTTGATATGCTTCAGTTTCCTGCCATATGACTGGTTTCACATTTGTCTCCAGCGATTATAAGGTACAATATACCTAAAACAAGTCATTTATATTTAAAATTCCCTTACACAAACAGATTACTCATTTACCTAGCTCTTATCAATAGCTCTTATGAAGTTGTAAATTACGGTGCATGGATAATGTGGTCATTTCTATCGAAAAAAATTAAGTAGATGGTTTTTCCACTTGGAACCAGCAGGTTTGCTCAACCTTATTCATGGTTTCCTTTCGCTTAAAGGGGCGTGGAATTATGAGGAAATGAAGTCCTCCAACACACCTTTGTTTCTTAGATCTCCACCCCGAACGAATAGCAGGTGAATAGCATGCTATTCTCATGCTTAAAGATGCACCATGCAGAAATCACTCCGCCAATTCCTGGTTGCTAAAATTCTAATAGTTCACCTAATTTCAGTTTATGTGACATAACAAGCAAGTATAGTGTAGAGAATCATTGTACCATCTAAAAAAACGTTGTGAAATATATTTTCCATAACCAAGAATATTGTATGTTCAGCTTTTTGAAGCTGGTGTACAAAAGCAAAAACTAAACTTAGAAAACGGGAACATATTACTGAACAAAAATATAAAATCAACATGCAACAATTTCAACGATTTTATTGAGTTACAGTTTATATAAGGAAATCAGTAATTTGAAATACATTTCATTAGGACCTAATCTGTGAATTTCACATGACTGGGCAGGGGTGCAGCAATCGGTGTGAGCCAGGCCCACCCACTGGGGAGCCAGGCCCAGCCAATCAGAATTACTTTTTGCCCACAAAAAGGCTTTATTACAGACAGAAATACTCCTCAGATTAATCAGCTGTCCGGGTGGCTGGTCTCATACGCTCCCGCAGGTGAAGAAACCGGATGTGGAGGTCCTGAGCTTGCATGGCTTTTTGAGCATATGGAACATTTCTGGGACCTTTTATTTCAGCTCATGAAACATGGGACCAACACTTTACAGATATATAACTCATATTTCAAAGTTACATATTGCAGCTTTAAGTTTACCATACACAAAGAAAAGTGCATAAAAAGGGAAAAACGTGCGATTAACTCGGGTTGGAATTAGGGCCTAAATGCACTATGCATTATGTGGGTTAAATGCTGTAACGACAGAATAATAAAAGTCCCATGATGGTAGTGACTGGCCATTACTGCTTACCACTTATTAACCATAATTTATTCACATTACTTCACTATAATAAAATAATTAAGTTGTTGTGTATATTACATTTGTTTTATTTGATGACTTTATTACTTCATCATCTCATCCCTATAGAGCTGCTGTCTGACAAAATCTTCTATTTTTGTAGTTCTTGAAAGTAAATTAGGTATACTATTATGACTGCTGAATACCTACTATCTAACCAATCACTTAGATCATGTATTTTCACGAAGCAACTGCTCTCTATCCCTCTCGATCACCCGTTCTTCTCTCGTCTCTCCATCTCTGTGCACACACAGACCAGACAAGGAGACATGCAATGGATTATGGTCATTGTAGTTATTTACCACGTTTTCTCTCTCTACTACATCGCACAGTTCGGGCTTCATCTGAGAGAAACTGCTCACCGAGGTCAGAAAAAAACAGAACAAAGTGGAATTCAAATAATTGAACCAATGTCGGTCAATTCGTTTTTTAAAAACCCCAAAAAGTGAGTGGTTAATCACTCAGCACTAAGTGCTATACATGTCTATTTCATGATACATTGACAGTATCTGTATACAGGGCACAGACCGTCTGACATACTGACAGCAACACTAACTAGCCCTCCAGAGGAGAATGCCCTGGAAGTGGACATTGCAAGGAGAACATATTGTCACAATCGGGTGCATTGAGAGACCAAGGTGCAGCGCAGGATTTGGAGATCTACATTGTTTATTAAATTATAAATTAACACAATGACGAACTATACAAATAAAACACGATCCAACAAACGTAACACACTTACTTGTACTGTGACTGGAGATATAATGACCCACACCTAGGTGTGAAACATACAAACATAAGTAGGATCCCTAATTAGAGACAATGCACTGCAGCTGCCTCTAATTAGGGATCCAACACAAAACACCACACAGAAACAGAAATTATAGACCTGTCAGACTCTGACCATGGATACATAGAGAAGCAATAGACATATTGACTACTTCGGGCAGAGAAAAATGTGATTGGGGGTACACTAACGAAGAAACATTGAGAACCACTGGTCTCGAGAAGCAGTCATTGAGTTTACCAGAGGTCAATATCTGCGTTGTGAATAATCTACTCTACTGCGTGTCTCTGTGAATTCACTACAAGATGGCAGAGGAAAAGGGCAGCAGAGAGAGCGTGAGAGACTGAGAAAGAGAGAGAGCAAGAGCGAGAGAGGAAAACAGAAAGAGACTGAACAGAACAGGACTGAACAGAACAGGACTGAACAGAACAGACCAGGACTGAACAGAACTGAACAGAACAGGACAGGACAGAACAGAACAGAACTGAACAGAACAGGACAGAACAGTACAGGACTGGAGAGTTCTGGTGACTGGATCAGCATCAACACTTCTCAAATGACAAAAAAAACTGTCGCAGCCAGAGACTCAAACTCTAAAACTATTTCAAAATGTGCACTAACCCAGCCTGCCACTTGTATAAAGCAGATTAAAAATATCACTACAAAGTACTAATTCCTTTGACAGATATTATCGACTGGAGATTTCAAAATGGTGACTGGTCTTTCGTGTGACTGCCACCAGAACACGGAGAGAGTTAAATAATTGATGGCCTCTGAGCTGGGAGATTTTAAACTGCTCTCTCTCTCTCTCTCTCTCTCTCTCTCTCTCTCTCTCTCTCTCTCTCTCTCCGCCTCTCTCTTTCTCTTTCTCTCCTTTTATCAATCATGCATGGGGTTTCCATCGAAAACACTTCAGTCACTCAAGTATCAAATCTCTCTGATACTTGTGGAGGGCCCATCCATGCACAGTGAAAGATCCCACTTAATTTGAGGGGCAGAAAAACGTTGTCCTCTTTACCCTCTCAGGAAATTAGGATAATGACTGTGATGGTTGAAATTGGGAAGGGTTGCATTGCAGGAGTGAAGTAAAACCAGACATTAAAGGTGAGGTTGCCTGAGGAGAGTGGTGTGTGAGTGGGGTAAAGCTCCATGTTTGGATCGCACTGGTATGGGCTCCAGCATCCACATGAATGAGCAGACATAATAAAATCGCACGCTCTCTCTCCTCATTTTAACGCCCTCTTTACTCTCATTCTCTGCACTTCTGCCTCTCTCGATCTCTACCTTTAAAACTCCACAACCCATCTCTCTCCTTCCTCCACCCTCTCTTCTATCCCTCTCTTTCTCTCCACCTCTCCTCTATCCCTCCCTTCTTCTGTCGCTCTCTGGAGTTTAAAAGCTGGGCAGCTAGGCCTGTCAAAGTCACTAAGGACAAGACATGCATCATCAACATCCACAAAGAGCCATAACACCGCTGACAACCTTTAAGCAGCCACAAGGTTACCCACTACACACACACACACGGACACATGCACACGCACACACACAGAGGCATGCATGGAGGGGCATTGACACACATACACACACACACACAAAGTAGTGAAATTATTTACAGTAAGGCGAGAAACCTAATGCAAATGGACGATTCGGAGCGTAACGCAGTGCGTGAATGTCGTTTATCGCCACAAAATGGCCGGCTCCTTGTAGTACGTAATCCTGCCTACGTTACTCGTGACGACAGAGTTTAGTTCCGCTGAAATATTGTAACAGGGTGGAGAATTCCTTGCGCCGCCGTGGGGGCAGTGTTGTGTTGTGTTGTGTTGTGTTGTGTTGTGTAGGCAATGAAGCTAAACCAAACCGCTTGGTTCCTTGATCTGATCTATAGGCTATGCATCTCAACGACTGTTCAAACAATAAACCAAACAACATTGTAGCTTTATAAGAATCCTCCCTAAAAGGTATTTCATTTAGAAGTAATAACTATGTGAATGTAGGCTATTTTGAAATGGTAAAAACAGCTGCTAGCCATGTGCTTTAATTTTACTCTGTGAGCAAAAATTCTGACATTGTACTTTTAGCTGATATGGGAGTGAATACATTTAAGCAGTACATCAAACTGGCATAATGTTGTAGTATATTATTTAATTATAAATCTTATTATTTCACATGGGGGAGATATGGGAAGCTAAACGGCTAGCTTGCTTGCTGTTTTTAGCCAGCTAGCTAGCAAGCTTCTAGCAGATTAGCCTACAGCCATCTGACAGCCACAAATCGAGGTAATGTAAAACAAGCCTAAACTTTCATTTGGCCTACACGTAGCTAGTGTTATTCAAGTATGCAGTTAGTTTTCTATTAAGTTAGCTAACGCTGGTGATGTTTTCAACATTTTTCTTATTTGCTTTTACCACATATGGGAAGACAACAACAAGACAATCTCTGCTATCATCCCCTTGTAATTGTTGTTATTCGGGAGTCTAGGAACACATGGAACAGCGAGGGTATGATGTCACCAAAAGGTGCACATCGCTCCAAATAATCTGACTCCACCCACATTCCCAACCCAGTGGGTCAGACAGAGTCTGTGTCCCAAAGGCACCCTATTCCCTATAGTGTACTACTTTTGACCCATAGTGCACTACTTTAGAACAGAACCCACAGGGCCCTGGACAAAAATCATAAACTAGGCAATAGGTTTGGGACACAGAGAAACAAATCCCAGTACACAGGGCAGGCTGGCTAAATGATATGAGGAATGATAGAGTAGTACTAATCACCCGTCAAGATGGGTTTTGACAGCCTTCCTTGTGCCAGTAATCTGTGTGTTGGCCGGGCGCCAGGCCAGCAGCCAGCCACTGACTGGCTTTTATTTGATTTGAACCGCAGTCAAGTGACGGGTGGCAGCATGGAGGGAAAGAGGAAAGGCTGCAGTGGCAGGGAGAGTAGAAGGGGTAAAGAACAAGTTGTTTCTCTCGTTCTGTCTTTTTCTCTCTCTTTGCCTGTCCTTCTCTCTGTATCTTCCTGTCCTGTCTTTCCCCTCTCTCCCTATCTCTGTCCCTCTCCCTCCCTCTTTCTTTCCCATTCCCTCGCTCTCCCTCTCACTCACTCTCTTTCTCTCTCTCCCTCCCTCCCTCTCTAACACTCTCTCTGCCTCGCTCTCTCTCTTTCTCCCTCCCTCCACCCGACCTTGCCAGTCATCTGTATAAAACAGATTTTCCGGCCTGCTGAGTTTCAGCCACATGGGCCCAGAGAGGACACTCAGCGAGAGAGTGAGCGAGAGATAGAGAGAAGGGGGGGGAGAATAGAGAGGAGAGAGAGGGGGGGGGGAGAATAGAGAGGGGAGAGAGAGAGAGTGAGAGATACATAGAGATAAAGAGAGAGAGAGAGAGGGAGATGGTGGGGGGAGCAAGAGAATTCTGAGTAGAGGAACGGTAGTAAGTCTGACACTTCTGGATACTATACAGGCTACATCTGAAAAGACATTGCTTTGAATATAACAGACAGAAACGAAAATGATAAAGAAATGTAGACTAAATAGGCCACGGTATTTAAACAGATCTGACAAGAAACGTGTGTTGAATAGATTTCCAGTATTTGTATTTGAAAGGAGGGAGGGTGGCACGAGCAAAGTGTTGCAAAGACAATGACAACCCCACAAACAACCATTAGCCCGACGCAAATGAGCAGGTAAACACACATAAGATGGGCTGTGAACGAGTAATCTGTCATGACACACTGTATACACTGGCAGTGTAAGCTGTGGAAATGAACGTACACAGTAAGCCTAGCCTAATATTTGTTCAGTACATGTTATCTGATGAAATGAGAACAGAGAACAGGGCTATAGAGTGCGTCCCAATTGGCACCCTGTTCCCCTATGGGCCCTGGTCGAAAGTAGTGCACTCTAAAGGGAATAGGGTACCATTTAGGATGCACTTTTGCGTTAATGTTCGTAGAGTGGTTAGTGACCGTGAATGGCCTCATTGGTCAATTGAGGTGAGGCGTACTAATCTTAACATCAGTGACGCCTTGCATCCACACTGAAAACAGTAGAACATAGATAGGCCGTGGCTTGAAACTATTCTTAAGTAAGGTCTGGATTGCACAACAGAAGCATACTTGTATGATTCAAATGTTATAGCAAAGGTTACTTGCGTAACTCCGGTTCTCTGATATTATGAGTGACATATCTCACATGTGGGTGTTCACTATGACTGCCTACTCTCTCGAAAATACCTATCAAAAACATATTTTGGAGACAGACAGGTAGAGTGGCAAATGAGGCAAGACCCTCACTTCCATAAAAGGAGTCACTCTCCTGCCCTCTGGTTATTCTCAGGCATGCTTCTCTTCTTCTAGCGAGCAGAGGAATGCGGTGAAATATCTCACTCATATTATCAGAGAACCGGGGTTCCGGTATCTCACATTTGGAGAAAGACAGAGAAATATTACATCGCCACGCTTTTCAGCGGCAAATATCTGCTGGATTTTAAGCACAATAGATATATCCCAGGACGAGCGAAAAGTTTAGAGACTGTACGTAAGCAACATGCTCCCATTAGAGATTACACAACAGTTATGAATAAACTGTATCACTGCAAGCTAGCCTAGGTCTTGCAGCGTGGGCTAACCAAGTCTCAATAGCTAGCAGTGACGCCAGCTACCAACAGAGACTGAGAAGTAGAAATTTTAATTTATACTCAAAACAAAAACTTTCTGGTTAGTACTCAACCTCTCAAAAAGATCTGAAGACCTACACAACGATATCCTTCACCGTTCACTTGTGAGCAGATTAAGCAGGCATACAGGTATCAAGTCGATATGAGGAGAGATAGTGTAGTGACACTCTTTGTGAGGATAGAAGCGAGAATAACCAGAGGGCGGGAGAGTGGCTCCTTTTATGGAAGTGAGGGTCTCGCCTCATTCGCCACTCTACCTGTCTGTTTCCAACAGATGCTTTGATAGGTACTTTCGAGAGAATTGGCGGTCCTAGCAAACCCCTTTTATAATGTCTTATAGTTATTTTAGGCTTATAATATGTTATGTATCTCTATGTACAACATTTCAACTGACTCAAAATGCATTATAACAATGCATTAAAACAGCACCATAATGTATTATACCTTAAGGCTAGTAAAATATTACAGTATTATTCAGTTCATCCACTCTGGCCCCTTGGGAAACACGCATATGCAAATAGCTTCAATATTGATCTACCTGTTAGTTGTAGTGTAAATGTAATCTATAAACAGTACCTTTCTCCTCATCATAGGGTTGGCGTTGGGCATTCGGCCAACCAAACGCCACAGCTGCTTCACAACTCAATTAGCATTTCGCTAGATAACAAACACTGCTAGAGGCAACTAACTTATCTCTATCTCATTTCCATCATTTCCATGACGCTAACTAAACAAATGTTACAGGCTGTGACTGAAATGGCACCCTATTCCCTATACACTGAGTGTACAAAACATTAAGGACACCTTCATAATATTGAGTTGCACCCCTGCCTTTGCCCACAGAACTCAATTCATCGAGGAATGAACTCTACAAGGTGTCGAAAGCGTTCCACAGGGATGCTGGCACTTGTTGAATCCAATGCCTCCCGCAGTTGTGTCAAGTTGGCTGGATGTCCTTTGGGTAGCGGACCATTCTTGTGTTGCAGCTCTTGACACAAACCGGTGCGCCTGGCACCTTTTACCATACCCCGTTCAAAGGCACTTAAATATTTTGTCTTGCCCCTTCACACGCTGAATAGCACAATCCATGTCTCAATTGTTTCGAGGCTTAAAAATCCCTCTTTAACCTGTCTCCTCCCCTTCATCTACACTGACTGAAGTGGATCACCTTGTACAGTCCATGCCCCGACAAATTGATGCTGTTCTGAGGGCAAAAGGGGGTGCAACTCAATATTCAGAATGTAGGTAAATATAATAACAAGACGCAATAATTTGCCGTTAGTGAGAAGAGCAAAAATCTAGGCTTATTTGCTTTATCTTTGGATGAACAAATTATTAGAAACAGATATCAATTTGCTATTATTTATTTCATTTCCATGATCAATGCAGAATTAATTCCTCACCTTCTCTGACTGTGATGGTTTCATATTTGCAAAATAGCATATAGGCCTATACAACAAGTTGGATGGGCTACCATTTGTCCTCTCTCTCATTTAATTGGAACCCACTTCACAGTTGTAAACAGATTAGCTGTTTCAAGTATATTGCTCAATGCGATTCGATCCGAAGCGCAGTTTAACGGTAGAACAGGTGGTTCAACTTTTCCATTCACATTTGTAGGCTATGTCTGAATACTGTAATGTCAAATTTCTCGAGAGACAATATTTAATTTATAAACATAATACATAATAAATATATCATACACATTGCAGAATAAATTCCTCACCTTTTCTGACCATGAGGAGTTCATATTCACGATGTAACTATACAACAAATGACCATGCACATCTCTCATTTAATTGGGCCTATTAGATCATTTCTAGTGCGGCTTATAACACAGGCCTACAGTAGAATTTGACAGGTGAACATATATTTTGCATTGAAGTGTGTAGGCTACCTCTGCAAGTAGGCCTACTGTAGTTTTCCTTTTTTTCAGAGTAGACAATGTTCCAGAATTTGCGGGTAGTGCAGCATATGTATGTTCGTAAAAAGTTAATGCAAAACATTATTCAATGCAAACTATATTTTTACAGGTCCAAAACTATTTGCAATTTTTTTTGTGTTTCAGAAACAGTCAGATACAGCAACATTCTGCCACCTACAAAGACATTTGATCAAGTTCGACATTGCTATTTCCTTTAGATACTGTCTTTGTCTAATTCCAATATTTCCAAAATATACAGCAAAGAAGGGCGTTATTGTCACCATAAAAGGTGAATGGTCTCGGGATGAAATTACGAGTCCTCATTGTCCGAGACAGAGTCAAGACTGAGTACAAATGCATCTGAGACAGAGACAAGACCAAAACACTCAACATGTGACTCCATTCAGAATTGTTGAGTCAAGAGACGGGAGTATCATGACATTAGCTAAACAAAATAAAGATGTTAATTTAGAGAGGGAAGGGAGTTGCCGACATACACTGAGTGTATAAAACATTAGGAACACCTGCTCTTTCCATGACATAGACTGACCAGGTGAATCAAGGTGAAAGCTATGATCTATTATTAATGTCACTTGTTAAATCCACTTCAATCAGTGTAGATGAAGGGGAGGAGACAGATTAAATAAGGATTTTTAAGCTTTGAGACAAGACAAAAGATTTAAGTGCCTTTGAATGGGGTACGGTAGTAGGTGCCAGGCGCACTGTTTTGAGTGTGTCAAGAACTGCAACGCTGCAGGGTTTTTCACACTCAAAAGTTTCCCATGTGTATCAAGAATGGTCCACCACCAAAAGGATATCCAGCCAACTTGACACAACTTTGAGAAGCACTGGAGTCAACATGGGCCAGCATCCCTGTGGAACGCTTTCGACACCTTGTAGAGTCCATGCGCCAACAAATTGAGGCTGTTCTGAGGGCAAACGGGGGTGCAATATTAGGAAGGTGTTCTTAATGTTTAGTACATTCAGTGTACAATGATTTATGTTTAATGTGTTATTCACATGTTTGATTACCTTTTATCTGTGTTCCTCTGTTGACTCATAGACGATTAGATACAGTACATAAATCCATTATGAAATGTTGAATCAAGAGGTGTGAGTATCAAAATGCCCCTTCTGGGTTTTTAATAAGCGTTTAGATCTTTATGATCAGAAACCCACATCAAAGCCAGATACATATTTTACAAGGATATTCCCATGCTTTAGATGTACCTTTAAAATAAAACGTATTAAACAATAGCAATATTAAATTAGTTGGTGGTTGATAAGACAGTTTTGCACATGAACGTGTAGCTCTAGGCAAACCCAGTGAGCAAACTGTATGCTAAACCATTCATGCTTCGTTAGCTTACTTTGACTTCCACCATTAAAGTTTTCATATGACTAGTAACTGCATTATATAATTATATAAAAGGAAAGGGAAAGGTGATACAAGACAGAAGTACAACTGAATGCATTCAACTGAAATGTGTCTTCCACATTTAACCCAAACCCTCTGAGTCATATACAGTTGAAGTCGGAAGTACATACACCTTAGCCAAATATATTTAAACTCAGTTTTCACAATTCCTGACATTTAATCCTAGTAAAAATGCCCTGTCTTAGGTCAGTTAGGATCACCACTTTATTTTAAGAATGTGAAATGTCAGAATAATAGTAGAGAGAAGGATTTATTTCAGCTTTTATTTATTTCCTCACATTCCCAGTGGGTCAGAAGTTTACATACACTCAATTAGTATTTGGTAGCATTGCCTTTAAATTGTTTAACTTGGGTCAAACGTTTTGGGGAGCCTTCCACAAGCTTCCCACAATAAGTTGGGTGAATTTTGGCCCATTCCTCCTGACAGAGCTGGTGTAACTGAGTCAGGTTTGTAGGCCTCCTTGCTCGCACACGCTTTTTCAGTTCTGCCCACACATTTTCTATAGGATTGAGGTCAGGGCTTTGTGTGGCCATGCCAATACCTTGACTTTGTTGTCCTTAAGCCATTTTGCCAAAACTTTGGAAGTATGCTTGGGGTCATTGTCCATTTGGAAGGCCCAATTGCGACCAAGCTTTAACTTCCTGACTGATGTCTTAAGATGTTGCTTCAATATACCCACATTATCCTTCCTCATGATGCCATCTATTTTGTGAAGTACACCAGTCCCTCCTGCAGCAAAAGCACCCCCACAACATGATGCTGCCACCCCCGTGCTTCACGGTTGGGATGGTGTTCTTCGGCTTGCAAGCCTCCCCCTTTTTACTCCAAACATAACGATGGTCACTATGGCCAAACAGTTATATTTTTGTTTCATCAGACCAGAGGACATTTCTCCAAAAAGTACAATCTTTGTCCCCATGTGCAGTTGCAAACCGTAGTCTGGCTTTTTTATGGCGGTTTTGGAGCAGCGGCTTCTTCCTTGCTGAGCGGCCTTTCAAGTTATGTCGATATAGGACTTGTTTTACTGTGGATATAGATACATTTGTACCTGTTTCCTCCAGCATCTTCACAAGGTCCTTTGCTGTTGTTCTGGGATTGATTTGCACTTTTCACACCAAAGTACGTTCATCTCTAGGAGACAGAATGAGTCTCCTTCCTGAGTGGTATGATGGCTGCGTGGTCCCATGGTGTTTATACTTGCGTACTATTGTTGTGTACAGTGTACAGATGAACGTGGTACCTTCAGGCATTTGGAAATTGCTCCCAAGGATGAACCAGACTTGTGGAGGTCTTGGCTGAGGTCTTGGCTGATTTCTTTAGATTTTCCCATGATGTCGAGCAAAGAGGCATGGGTTTGAAGGTAGGCCTTGAAATAAATCCACAGGTAAACCTCCAATTGACTCAAAGTATGTCAATTAGCCTATCAGAAGCTTCTAAAGCCATGAAATCATTTCTGGAATATTTCAAGCTGTTTAAAGGCACAGTCAACTTAGTGTATGTAAACTTCTGACCCACTGGAATTGTGATATAGTGAATTATAAGTGAAATAATCTGTCTGTAAAAACTTGTTGGAAGAATTACTTGTGTCATGCACCAAGAAGATGTCCTAACCGAATTTCAAAAACTATAGTTTGTTAACATGAAAGTGGTTGAAAAATGAGTTTTAATGACTTCAACCTAAGTGTATAATACAATGCATTGGCCTATAGTTTCATAAAGCTTTGATAAAAAATGAATTTTACAAGGTTATGTGAGATTCTACATTCTAACCTAGACTCACCTCTTCCTACCACAATCTGCCAACAGTCATTAAATACTCTTCCTATTTTATTCAAATGTTTCACTTTGTAATAACGCTGGTATGGCCTCTGGCTCACTATAATGTAACTGTCAAATCAAAAAGGCTTTTCTTCTTTTCCTAGATCTAATGCAGATATGTTTAGTGTTATGTTATGAAATAGTGTAAAACTGTCAGTTCAATCAGTTTAATATACCGGTGGATCTAAAAAGAGACCCTTCAGGAGTTATCAAAGATGGGCCACAATCAGTCGTCAGTCAGGCAGCAGGGAGTCAGGCAGTCAGTCAGACTGACTAACAGATAGTGTGACTTCCTACACATAACACACACTCCTGCCTACAGACAACAAGCAAAATGACAACAGAAAACAAGGTTTATCCTGTGACTATTGTCCATTTGAATGAAGTTACAATGCAAATACTCAGAGAAGAATGGTTCGTACTGTACATTCTGCTTGTTCCAGTACAAGGTAATGTGTTGTAGGGCTGGGCAATATGGCCAAAATATTATATCACAGTATTTTAAAAATATTGGACGGTATTTGGCGTTTTATGTTTTTTAATAATAAAAGTTCTAAATTTGAGTAGTGCGTGACCCTTGGGTGGCAACACATACACTCTAAGTGATTTCAATTGGTCTTTCTCCATTCTGATTGGTTTATACTGTTCAATTCAACTTCAACCAAAACAAATTCCAGCACTTTTATCATTTTCTGCATTTCCTGCACTCACTTGAGATAATTTCCGCTCTGCCATGTAGGGCTACACGATATGGGCAAATAATCGAGGACTTTTTTTAACCAAATATTGCAATTGCGATTTGACTTGCGATTTAGAGCAAAACACTCTGGTGAACTGTTGGAATCAGTTAGAATATAATATTGGGCACTTTGAATACAGTGTTGTTTGACATGACAACGAATGATAATGCCAGGGAGGAGTTATTGTGACAGGGTATGAACTAAAGTGTTGATAAGTGTTTCCTAGGGGATCCTATAATCTTTGGCTATATTTAATGTTTTCTCTTAGCTACTACATGTAGCTAATATTCTTGCTTTGCATATTCGTCTTTGATTTAGAAGATACTGTTGCATGCTGATTTAGGTCTACACCGTCACTGTTATTATCAGGCTGTATAGCTAAATATGTTTGCTCTTACTCAGTACATTTATTAGCTAGCTAGCTAGCTAGCTATTAGCATTAGCGGCTAACACGTCTCACAAGATTTAGGCCCAACATGCTAAGAAAATACAAACTAGCTGTTTGCAGATGTAAGAAACACAAACTAATAGTGTCATTGTAGAACACTAGCGGATTTATATTAAGAAGCAAAGTGAAAACAGCATTGTTGTCATCCACATTGTTGCATGTGATGCATTGTCCATGCAGACTGAACACAAGTGTCTTGTGGTCGAGGAACAACAAATGTGCTCCTTGAGTGACGGGGACGTGGCTAGGTCTGTGTGGAAAGCGGCATGGAAAGAAAGAACAGAGAAAGATGACTCAAGTAGCGAAGTAAACTATAAAAATTGACATTACAAGTGGTGTATCACATTTAACAAACCAAACATTCAAATACCGGTATAGAAGGTCAAGTAAAATCCCAAACCGGTCCCTGCATCAATACTGGTATATCATAAAATACGGTATACCGCCCAGCCCTAATGGGTTGCTACCAATATTTTTCTTGTACTGACAGGTCTCTACTGTGTCTTTCTGTGTTTGAACTAGCTGATGCTACTCAGAGAGAGAGATCAAGATAGATATCATTCTACATAGCCAATAATATAACATTTTGTAATGTGAGTGTAATGTTTACAGATTTTTTTATTTCCTTTTGTTTCCATTTTCTTTGGCAATGTAAACATACAGTATGTTTCTCATGCCAATATAGCCCTCTGAAATTAATTTAATTGAAACTAATATCTGGTATTGCTCTGCCATCAGCAGCTTTGGGCATTTGGCCTGCCGTCCAGGGCTTGAATTGCATTTCCAGCTATTACATTGCATGCTATTGGGGCGGCTGCAGTAATGAAATGGACCGTCCTGGGGCGTTGAAATGAATGTCCAGGCCTTCTGGGTCTGCTCTATCAGGTACTGAACAGATGGCGCTAAAGAGCTAATTGCAAAGTCATTGGGAGCCTGAGACCTGAACCGGACATCCACATACATCAACAGTCGATGGACAGAGGGATGGATACACTATCTAGAACCTTCTTGCGGACCAATAACCATGGCTCTGTGCCCAATTCACAACACAGATTTTTTGTTTCTCCTGCTGTTAGATGCTAGCTATTGGACACTAGCTACCGACAAGCTAGCATACAGGTAGCTAGCTTGCATGGCAATCAAGTGTAACTAAAGTTACTGGCGAGCTCATCATGCCTGTGACATTATGCTAGCTAGCTATCCCCAGTTAGATCATTTGTTTTCAGATGTCACATGTGGGCTTGTTGTATTTCCCCTGTGTTTGTGTCACCGATGCACTCTTAAGCAGGCTGCGTGCTGCTCGTTTTAAAAATATAACTTTCCGTATTCAAATGAGTGGCAGCACGTTATACTTATTTTTCTCAAAAAGATAGCTGTCGAAATTATTGGCACCCCTAAAGAATCTTGTTTAAAATCTGCATTAACATTCTACTTTATAAATTCAATCTCAGTTTAAGGAACTGTATTGTGGCCTTGCATGGCTTTCTGTTGCACTGGAGTATAAACATGAGGAAACGCATGCAAATCCATTTTTAATACATCACCATGGGAAAAGGCAAAGATCTTACAATGAAAAGAGACAAATGGTTGTTGACCTTCATATTTTACTTCCACTGGTCCTGCGGCCCTTGTTATGGTCAACAGCATCATAAACTTTACCCAGTACCAGGACATTTTAGCCCAAAAATTGTTGCCTCTGCTAGGTGGCTGACACTTAGCCACAAGTGGATCTTCCAGCAAGGCAATAACCCCAAGCACACATCAAATCTACAAAGAATTCATTCATAAATACTACTGCACCCCTTATAGATGTTTCCAAATAAAACGCTCAGAGGAAAAGTCTTGCAAGAGGTGTTATTTGAATGCTATTAGTAATTAGACTATCTTGCTCTGGGAGTACCCAACTGTGTCGGATCTATGAAACTTTGTCCTGCCAATACTTTCTGAGTTCTTGGAAGTAAGGCTCCCCAAATGTCCTGGCCTACTCCTATTTGGAGATACTTCAGCTATCTGTCTAAATTCCAAAAAGTTATATCTACTAATGGCTGCGCTTACTGCAGCAAATAAGACCATTTTGAAAGCATGGTTTGACCCTTGAACACTCTGTGGATCTACTACTATCTGGACAACTTAACCCTTGAGAGGTCCACCACTATAATCCACAGAGCTAAAGCCACTAAAATATTCACCTGGTCCTCAGCCATCTCCTTCATTAAAATTCATTCCAAAATAAGGAGAGTATTCAGCTTTTGACCGTATTATATGCTGAATTTTCTCCATCTCATTCCTAGTTTGAAATGTATTGAAAACAGGGGTGTCAATAATTTTGACCCCAACCTTTTTGAGAGAAAAAAGTATTACTTGTTAAACAAAATGTATTTCTCTGAGCAATTTCCCCTTTTTTCTGAGCATACAATATAGCTCAGTATTTGAATTATTTATTTTATATAGTACTTTTTACTCATCTTTATCAAGGGTGGCAATAATTTCAGACACCACTGTACAGTCATGGTCAAATGTTTTGAGAATGACATGTATAGGTCTCCACAAAGTTTGCTGCTTCAGTGTTCTTAGATCTTTATGTCAGTAGTTACTATGGTACACTGAAGTATAATTACAAGTATTCCATAAGTGTCAAAGGCTTTCATTGACAATGACATTCAGTTTATGCAAAGAGTCAATATTTGCAGTGTTGACCCTTCTTTTTCAAGACTTCTGCAATCCGCCCTGGCATGCTGTCAATTAACTTCTGGGCCACATCCTGACTGATGGCATGCCATTCTTGCATAATCAATGCTTGGAGTTTGTCAGAAGATGTGGGTTTTTGTTTGTCCACCCGCCTCTTGATGATCGACCACAAGTTCTCAATGGGATTAAGGTCTGGGGAGTTTCCTGGCCATGGACCCAAAATGTTGATGTTTTGTTCCCAGAGCCACTTAGTTATCACTTTTGCCTTATGGCAAGGTGCTCCATCATGCTGGAAAAGGCATTGGTCGTCACCAAACTGTTCTTGGATGGTTGGGAGAAGTTGTTCCCGGAGGATGTGTTGGTACCATTCTTTATTCATGGCTGTGTTCTTAGGCAAAATTGTGAGTGAGCCCACTCCCTTGGCTGAGAAGCAACCCCACACATGAATGGTCTCAGGATGCTTTACTGTTGGCATGACACAGGACTGATGGTGGCGCTCACCTTGTCTTCTCCGGACAAGGTGTTTTCCAGATGGCCCAGACACCAGGCCATCCTCCAAAAGTCTTCCCCTCACTGTGCGTGCAGATGCACTCACACCTGCCTGCTGCCATTCCTGAGCAAGCTCTGCACTGGTGTTGCCCCGATCCCGCAGCTGGTCCTGGCGCTTGCTGGACTTTCTTGGGCGCCCTGACGCCTTCTTCACAACAATTGAACCTCTCCTTGAAGTTCTTGATGATCCGATAAATGGTTGATTTAGGTGCAATTTCACTAGCAGCAATATCCTTGCCTGTGAAGCCCTTTTTGTGCAAAGCAATGATGACGGCACGTGTTTCCTTGCAGGTAACCATGGTTGACAGAGGAAGAACAATGATTTCAAGCACCACCCTCCTTTTAAAGCTTCCAGTCTGTTATTCTGACTCAATCATTATGACAGAGTGATCTCCAGCCTTGTCCTCGTCAACACTCCCCCCTGTGTTAACGAGACAATCACTGACATGATGGCAGCTGGTCCTTTTGTGGCAGGGCTGAAATGCAGTGGACATTTTTTTTTGTGATTAAGTTCATTTTCATGGCAAAGAGGGACTTTGCAATTAATTGCAATTCATCTGATCACTCTTCATGACATTCTGGAGTATATGCAAATTGCCATCATCAACACTGAGGCAGCAAACTTTGTGTAGACCAATACTTGTGTCATTCTCAAAACGTTTGACCACGACTGTATCTCTCTGCTGTGTGTCTGAACTAGCTGATGCTACTCTGCTTGACCACAGTGCTTCCAGTTTCAGAGCCTCTGATCAGAGCAGGGACAGTGTGTTACAGATGTCCGCCCTCCACAAACACTACTGTTGGCACCAGAGGAGAGGAGGGAGCGGGGAGAGAGAGAAGTGAGGAGGGGGGGGGCAAGAACAACCGTCATTGTAAATAAGAATTTGTTCTTAACTGACTTGCCTAGTTAAATAAAGGTAAAATAACATATATATATATATTTTTTTTTTTATAATAAATAAACTGTAGTGCACATGTCCAAACATTGACTGACTTACTCTACTCCCTCTTTTATTAAGAAAGCAGGAGAGAAGAGAAAATGAAAATAAAAGCTATAGCTGATTATAACCTCGCAGCCGTGTGGCCAGAATCAAACAACATTATCATTGCCATCATTATGGTACAAAGGAAACATGCAGCAGCTTTTTCCTCTGGAATCCAATAGAAAGGCTTTAAGGCTTTATAATGACTTACAAAGTGACCCGTCAAACAGATTTACACTGACAGTCTGACAGGAGCACAACACCAATACAATTACCATCCACGTGGTACAACCACCATCTTTTCCTCCCTCTTCTCCCCCTCCTCCTTGTCTTTCTCTCCTCCTTCACCTCCAGTTCCTCCCTCTCTACCCCCTTCCTCCATCGTCTTACCACCTATTCTCTATCTTCCCCTCCCTTTCTCCCTCCCTCGTCTCCTCCTCCACCTCCAATTTCTCTTCTTTCTACTGCTCCTCCTCAGCAAAGGGAAATACCTCTCCTCCTCCTCCTCTCCCCATGTTCTTTCCTCTCCTCCCGCCTTCAAGAGCTTGCTGAAGAATGGGCCTGGCTCAATAGAAGTAGTCTGGCAACACGCCTATTCAATTCCCTCGCTCTCTCTCTCTCTCGCTCTCTCTCTCTTTCCAAAATACAAGACCCCTTCAAACGAGAGGGGAAACAAGAGTTTTCCCCTGATAAGGAACTTGTCACAGAAAACCAGTGGCGGAACAGCAGTGGTCACATGGAGAGTTAAAAAAGATAAACAGTGTTGCCATTTTAACAGTTTACTTTATCAGATGGAAGTTGTGTGTATGAGTTATGGGCAGTTATTAGTGCCTACGTCATGGATTATAACGCATTTTCCATATCTTATAAGAGTGTTTTGCCTATATTCACCATTCAAATCATGATGTAAAGGTGTCTCTACCTCATCTCAAGGAGGGGTTCAGTTTGAAATATACTCCCTTCTAGATGTGCTGGGTGGTACCACTTCAAGGCTTCCTATTTTATTTATTTATTTTATTTAACTAGGCAAGTCAGTTAAGAACAAATTCTCATTTACAATGACAGCCTACACCGGCCAAACTCGGATAGCGCTGGGCCAAGTGTGCGCTGCCCTATGGGACTCCCAATCATGGCCGGTTGTGATACAGTCTGGATTTGAACCAGGTTGTCTGTAGTGACGCCTCTAGCACTGAGATGCTAGAGGCGTCTCTGTACTTTTGGTAGGTAATTACTTGACCTATGAGGGTGTGGGGAGGATGAGGGTGGGTGAGCTATTGTCACTATAATTGCATAATGGAGCTTTATGTGATTTCTATGTGAACTGTACGTCCAATTACAAAAAATACCTTGTTGAGTAATCATCTCACTTGTTAGTTGGCGGTGAACTATGTTGCCATTGAGGGCAGTGTCGATCAGATGGAAAAATATCTTCTTATACCACTTGGTCGTTTTCCGAGTGCATTCCACAAAGTTGTTTATCATGTCCGCCTTATCCACTACCCTCATTTTGAGGTTATAGTCAAGCACACAGTCTGGTTTGATCTTTCTCTCTCTCGCCAGGTGGTCCACCTTCCCTGTGGCTGACATGGTTGCTGTACGGACAGTGGAGAGGACATGGACGTCTCGTTTGTCAACTTTACTGCCAGCTGTTGACCGTTCTCCTTGAACTCCACCTCCCCTCTCTGCATCTTCCTGCATCAGAATGCCGGCATCCCCTTCCTGTTCGACCTGACTGTGCCACAGGTCCCTGTGCTGTTGGAGATGCTGGAAGAGTGTGGGACTGCTGTACCAATTGTCCACATACAAAGTATGTCCCTTGCCGAGATGATGAGCCTGTATGGTCATCACCACGGACCCAGTCATCACCACGGACCCGGACACCCCAAGCCCCTCATAATGGACCCTGTGTAAACTATAATATCCTGGACAAATCCTGTCTTCACGTCACACATGACAAAGAACTTGACCCCAAACCTGTGCCTTTTGGAGGGAATATATTAACGGAATGCCAGCCTAACTTTCCATAACATCAGGGACTCATCAATGCATAGGTCCTTGTATGGCACAAAAACCCGACCAAATGCTGATGTCAGGCTAGTAAGAACATTTCTTATTTTGTATAACGGGTCATTTAGGTTGGCAGTAGCATTGTTGACAAAATGCAGGCATCGCAGCAGAACTAGGAAGCGGTCTTGGGAAAAGAGGGTGGCAAAGAAGGGAGTTGCAAACATAGGATCTGTGCTCCAGTATTCTCTTAGGGAGTTCTTCTTTGCTATTCCCATGAGAAGGACTGTCACTGGGAAGGTATACATTTCACTAAATTGTGGTTGTCACCCATTTAGCGAGTTTCCCCCTCACTCCTGGCTCTCTCTTCTCCTGTAGCTCCAAGGCATAACGATTGGTCTGCTCTACAATGTCTCCCACCAGCTCCTCTGTCAGAAACAGCTTGAGGCACTCTGCCACAGATGGAAATGGCAAGGGGCTTTGCACTCCAGACTGGAACTCATCAAAGCAAACAGCAGGGCCAGGAGTGGTGAAATGGCTGATGGCCTTCCAGCTACCACAGAACTCCTGTACTTCATCCACTGTCGGTCTGGCTCCATCACCACCAGCATCTTCAAAGGGACCTGGGACTTTGTCAGTGGACAAGGGGTACTAGGATTCAGGGTTCTCAATGGCTACAATGTTTGGTGGCAGCTCCTCACTCTCATTGTCACTGTCAGAATGTGATTCCTGACTTTCATACACAGACTCATTGTCAGAATTTTTAAAAATCCCCAGAATTTCCGCATTTGTGAGTTGTCTCCTTTTGAAAGACATTGCTAATGCTACAGCTTAGCTCACTAGCTACATACATAAACAACAACACTGAATGGCTCAGAGTGGGAGTGAGAGGATACGTGATTGACTGCCGGCACCCGCCACTTGTATCAATAAATCACTATCAGAATTGTGTGGTAAATATTTATATATTTACTGTTTTATTCACGTTTTCAAGTACTGGTGACCAATCATGCATTCCGATTCTTTCATAGATTGTAATGGACACATATTATGTGTGTAAAATACTTTTTTGAAGGTTGTACTGATTATGATGAGCTAAGCTAATTCCAGCTAAGTGTGGAGCCATGTTTGTTGACGTACAATGCATTCTGGGTTTCATGTAATCGTCAGTCGGACCAAAGATGTTATAACAAGATGAGGTGAGTAGGGGTTCACTCATTTTTCGACAGCTTCCGGAAGTGAATGGTGGGATGTGAATGATGGTAGACGACACACCCCCTTCAACATGCATACTATAAACAGACCAAACTCATCTTGTCTCCTCTTATTATCTTGTCTCCTCTTATTATCTTTGGTTTCTGTGGAAAAACAAAAATGGCGGCGCACAGAAACTACCCATCGTCGGATTACTTTTGATTTCTAGAAAATGTTTAAGTCAATTATTTCGATCAATGGTGAGCTCACCCGTGATGTGATTAATAATAAATAGTCATTGCTATTAGCTAATTTATTTTGTAGTTTCTGTCAGCCGAGAGTTATAAAAAATAGGACCGCTTGTGTTATGTCAATCTTTCCTCAGTTAGTGCTAGGACAGATGTAGCCTACATTTTTCCGGTTTGGATGATTGTGTTATGCTGTAGCTACTTCTGTGAATGCATCCAAAAATAAACTGCTCACATTCTGGACATAACTTCGTAAGGACTGTGTTTGTGCAAAATGTTTCTGAAGAAACAGTGTGGCCATCTCAAATGCTGATTGTCGCGACATTCGAAACTGGACGTTCTAAATAAGCGTTCTAAATAAGCGGTCTAATCTCACCGGTGTGATTGTACGCTACAGGGACCACTGTAGAATGATCACACCCGTGTGTTGGTACTGTGAAAAGGTTAAGCACATTGTTCATATGTACAACAGGAGTATAGCCTACCTGCCTGGCATGAAAATAAGCCACGGGGAAAAGTGTCCTCCATTCGCTATTTTTAACTAGGCAAGTTAGTTAAGAACAAATTCTTATTTAAAATGATGGCCTACCCCGGCCAAACACTAACCAGGACGACACTGGGCCAATTGTGTACCGCCCTATGGGACTCCAAATCACGGCCAGGTGTGATACAGCCTGGAATCGAACCAGGGTCTGTAGTGACACCTGTAGCACTGAGATGCAGTGGCCTTAGACTGCTGTATTTAAGTGCATAGATGACATGTATTCTTTTCCCGCTGGCCCTGTTTTGATACAGATGCATGATAATGGTCCATTCTAAATCAAAACAAATTTCACACATATATTATTTAGTATATGTAAAGACAAGATTAAATCAAGAATAGTCTGAGCTAGTGGTTCTATTAATTTGGGATCTATCGCATCCCACAACTGTCCCAGACTATGTTTGGAATGTTTAGAATAGAATAGAATAGAATAGAATAGGCGCTAGTGAGCAAGCCATGGAGTATGTCACATTTTTCAAAGTGAATGGCACAGATTCAAATTGGGCAATGGTCTATTTGCATATAGGCCTACTGCAGCTCTGATTGGTTATGGTGCACTGGTCTGTGTAGAGTGAGTGTTGAGTTGAGAGTGTCAATGCAATACAATCCTACTCCGATGTGTTCTGCCTACAACAAAATCTCTTGCATAGTTAGTTTTGCATACTGAGTCTTGCAATGTTCATTTTGTTTCGGTATGTTGCATTGAAAGTGGCTAATATTGCGTTGATTCGATCAGAATTCCCACAGTAAAGGGAAGCATTGATAGTGTTCATTTACTAAGATGGAAAACTCTAGAAAGTTGAGAGAAGTTTAATCTCGTGCTTCTCTGCGCAGCTGATATTTATTCTGCGCGGCAATACCTGAGGGAACATTGCCTGTGAGTATACCTGTGAGAGGGGTCGCCCTGGTAGTAGTTGTAGGTTTTTATACAGTATCCAAGACCAATCTGTGAATTAATTTGTCTATTTGAAAAAGAGCTACTGCGTTAATATTGCGATGCGGGTTGGATTGAGCACCTAATTATCATTTTCAAGGTGATGATTGCATTTTTCTTCCCAACACAATACTGCAATAAATGTGAGTCTACATTTCAAAGATTTTTTTGGCAACCTGTGGGGGGATTCAAACTTACACCACAAGTGGAAATAGATGTCAGGAACTTAGTGCCTTACCACTCAGCGCTAACTGTCTAGAGCTGTATTTCCTTGCAATGCACATCATCTTATTATAAGAGCGTGCCAGTGGACTTCTATGGAAGCATTAAGCTGCCAAAACTCAATTGGAAATGTAAATGGGAACAATTATAAATCAATAACGTGTTTGCAATTCCTTTTCCTAAATGGGTATGCATTTTCTGTGAAATGCAAAAAAAGATAATGCAATATAATTTTCATGATAAGTATGCATAATGTCTGCCAATTTGAAAAAGACATAGCAAAGTATGTGAAGATATTTCATTTCCATGGTACTATCCAGTACAACACTGACACATTTAAAAATCAAATGTAATGACAAATCATTTTCTCATGTTTGCCTTTCCATTTCCTTGTGATACCATGAAGTATGACAAAACTTATTCTCAATTGGCAATTGCCAATGCTTTTCCATACTCTGTGTGGTTTAAGACTGTCAAGACTGTCAAAATTCAAATGATCAATCAAATTCGATAAATAAATCACTTAATTTGGTTATTTAGTTTCTTCATTTGCGTTATTGTTTAAGATTTCTGTTGATTGTCAATCAAAAACAATGTGGGCGGGGTTACAGTAATGTGAGGTGGAAGAGGTTGCCTGTGGTTTCTGGCAACAGTCACTTTCGGTCGTAGCTGTATAGAAGTGGCGTGTTTTTAGGCTGTCCCAGCAACAACAGCCAGTGTGAAACCCCACAGAAGAAGAAGAACAGACAGTGTGTGTGAGTAGTTTGCGGGAGGGGTCTATAAATCACAGTGGAGCTACTAGTAGCTAGCTAGCTAATATGGCTAATTGGCTATTATATGTAGCTACCGGTAGGTTAGATAGCTAACTAGTAGTTAGCTGGATATGGTTAACGTTAGCTAGCTAGCCCACTGGCACTGGCTAGATTTTTTTCAATACCGTCAATACCGTTAAAACTATTTCTTTGAATTTTTTTAATACATTTGAATATCTGTAGCTACTTTTTAAGTAAATACCTGCAGTCAGCTTGTGCAATACGTTAGAAAATAAAGAAGATTGCATTCTTCATTTCACCTGTCACATAATTTTTCATTATAAAGCTTACCGGTAGTCCCCAGTCACGTGGTGTTTGTTTACAAGCACACAACGACGAGAGAGCGGAGCCTTGTGAGTCACTCACTGTTGTGCAACATGCGCCAGGTGATCTAATTACAGTATGGAATTCAAAACTAAATGTTTGCCAGCTAGATATCTTATAACTTATTATGTTAATTGTCTAAAATGTCCAAAATGCTCTGAAGTTGTGCATTTGGTTTGCTAATTTAGTGGCTAGTTTGCTATCTAGCTAAGTGATTAGCTTCTTCCAAAATCAAGGATTTGATTGGTAACAGAAGAGAATCCCCTCCTGGATCAAGAGCCTTGCTGTCTAATATTTGTTTTGTGTGTCCAGCAAACGTAGCATTTTTTTAGTTTAAGTCAGACACTGTATAAATAGTTTGCAATGCGCTCGTTAGCATTTAGTTAGCATTCTCTATGGGATTTTAAATGTACTTGTTAGCATTGCTAACCTTCGGATTACAGAGTATCAGTGTGGTTTGAAAACAGCGCCCCTTGAGTGCAGTGCCGGTATTACCAAATATCCCGGTATGGCACAAGGTCCTTATGAAGGTATGACAATCTGGATACCACCCAAGCCAACGATCAGACTATATAGTGTAACGTGACATGTACATTTTTTTTCGCTTTGTTTCTTTTTTTGGCCCAGCTCTCACACTGTGTGCGTGTGTGTCTCTCTTTCTGTCTGTCTCTCTGTGTCAACATGTCTGTGTGTCTGTCTGTCTGTTTGTTTGTTTAGGAGTTCCAGATGTGGCTGCAGGATAGTAGTGGCGGACAACACTGGAGGTCATCGAAACTGAGCAATGAACACGCGTAGGACATATACAAGTAAGTATCCCTTATTAGGTACTACTACCTGGATAGATAGGAGGCAGAGGTTGCAAGCATAGAGGTAGCTACTGTGTACGGAATGTTTGCAAGTCATTACTAGTCATTACTTGACAGTGATTGTGCAACTCACACACTATTAACAGATTGTGTGTGGAGCACCCGTTCTCCTCATAGACAGTACTCAAATTACTTGGACTTGTTGCAGAGTTACTGTCATGTTGCTGAGTTGGGTCCCTATTCTCCTCCCGAAGTGTACACTTGTAGACTTCCATGATGAGGAGTGCACACCATGAGAGAAGGGTGGTTCATTGGGATTTAACCCTTGTGTGCTCTCTCAACCACCTATTGCTGTAGCTGAGAGTTACAGCGGTATCAATAAGGGGAGCCGATTAAGCTGGCCCGGGTGGGCGGAGATTGCACCGGGTGAAAAGTGATTGTTTTGTAAACAGGATTGTCTCTCGGGCATGAGCCGTGTGCCCAGTTCAAAGTCCATGGCGAAGTCGGCTCAAAACAGTGACGTATGTCAAGAAGACAAGAACGTGGAGTAATTATTTAGGATTCAGAGTGTTCAAATGCAAAGTTTGCTCTTGGTAAAACCACAAATATGTACTTAATCGGCCTTCCCAAGTAAAGTTAGTCAAATTCAAGCATGTTATGTGTTTCTGAATGATGAACCATGCTGTCTTCTTGACAATATGACCTGGCGGTGCAGATTACTGTTCGATTTGAGCAGGGCACTCCTCCCTCACCACTTTTGCCCATTCACGTCATGGGCCATAACCGAGGGCAATCCCGGTCCAGGTTAATTAAACTCCCTCAATATATAGGGGAGAATCAAGGAGGAGGAAAAACACGCTAGTAGGAAGCACAGGGAAAAAATGGCAACTGTACACATAACTCATCCAGAGCTCTTTATAAGATATCTGAATTACATACAAGTGTAACTTCATCACCTCATGTGCGCCGCACAGCAGGGACTCACCGGCTAAACTGTTCTGGGGAACTATGGTAAACTTCATCATAATATAAAATGAAGAAGGCCATCTGCTTTATCTCCTAACGTATTGCACAAGTTGACTGCAGGTATTCACTTAAAAAGTAGCTACAAATATTCACATTTATTGAAAAACTTAAAAGAAATAGTTTTATAAGGTATACCGCCCAAGCTTACTGCTGACCAAGCTGCCTGCCATCAGACAGGTAAGGATGCTCTCCCATAATGACTAAAGACATTTGTATAGAGTGGTATGTGGTATGTGTCTGTGTTGTACTGGATAGTACCATGGAAATAAGTGCTGAGCGATTAATGCTTTTTGAAGTCGGTTCGGTTCCGATTAGATTATAAAAAAAGAATCTGGCTTTTTGGTTCCGATTATCTTTTTAGATATTAAATGCACTATGCGTTATGTGGGTTGAATGCTGTAACAACACAGAATAAAACAATTAATACAAGTCCCATGATGGTAGTGATGCCCATTACTGCTTATCACTTATTAACCATCAATTATTCACGACTTTACTAAAGTATTTGTTTTATTTGATGACTATTATTTCATTCTGTAATCATCTCATATAGAGCTGCTGCCTATGCTGTCTGACAAAATCACAATTTTAGTAGTTCTTCAAAGTAAATCAGTCTCCATGTCTTTCCCCACACAACGGAAAAGTTTAAGCGTGCGCGCAACGGATTATGGTCATTGTAGTAAAAACATACCACGTTTTCTGTGCTAAACAATGTAGAATATTGGCCTGTTGGAAACTACATCGCACATATTTGGCTTGATCTGATTTATCTCTACAGAAACTAATTAATGAATTTAACCAACCTCTGTCAATTAGTTGTTTAAAAAACAAAATATAACCTAAATCTTGGTAAATCGCACTAATGGAAATAAAATATTAAACACACTTTATTATTTATTTTTCAAATGGCAGGCATTATGCATCCTCAACATTATAATGCAATATATTACTTTGAATTTTGTCACAAAAATATGCATACCCATATAGGAAAAGGAATTACAAACATGATATTGATTTATTATTTGCCCATTAGAATGTAAGATTTAATTAAGCCACTCATAGACGTCTGGTAAGTATGCTTTAGTAAGAAAGTGTTGGGATCAGGTAGGCCTACAACTACGTTTACCCTCCACAAAATGAACATTTATGAGCAAATCCCCCCCACCCACAACTTCTCACCTGAACGCATTTTGTATTTTATTTGAAGGGTTTGGGAAAAGGCTGAAATTGAGGTTGAAAGTTACCCTTTTAATTGACAAAGTATAACATTGAAGTATCGAGGACAGCTTTAACATGAGCGTGAGAGGGTTAAACCTTCAGTAAACTAGTGGCCTAAAGGCACCATAGCTAGTGCTAATAGGATCCTTAGAAATGTTTTTTGCAGAAGTAGCAGTATCTTTTTTTGTTGCCTGCTGAACTGTTATATGCTGAGAGGAGAAAAGCACCTTGGTTGTTCCTGGCTGTTCCTGGCTTTGAAAACAGCAGTCAAGGAGAACATGCCCCGAGGCAACACGCAGATTCAGTTTCTCCTGTTCCGTTCCGGACATTCAAAAACAAAGGAATTCCAGAGAAAATAAAGACAGGAAGGCCACACACACACACACACACACACACACACTCCTCTCATGAAATACAGTTATATTGATAAGATATATCAGGAAGGCATGTACTTCTGACATGACATCCCGAGGGGGGTGCGTGCGTACAGTACATAGACAGGCAAGCCCTAATTCCTAGGCCTAATCCCTGTCCGTGTCTTCTGTTTACCATCCCACCCAGCCCACTATGCACAGATCTGGGATCAGCTTCTCCTTTGCTCATCTATTAGGAAGCAGACAGGTTTAACTGCTGTGAGAACAGTTGTTAGGGAAATAACATTACGTTTTATGTGTATTATAAGGCACTATAAAGGATGTTATAAAGTATTATACGCAGGGGCGAATCTTTGGTTTGGTTTATTTTATCCAGTTGGATAAACACCCCAAACTGCTGATTATACATATGTACTTCTTCTAAAGTGTTCCCAAACCAACTGGATCTCGCTGCCCTGACAATTTGAAATTCTGCTATCTCAGAAGTAATCTGCCTAGCTTCCTTTAGCCTGTTGTTCTGATTTATACACATATGTTCCTGAGAAACGGGGATTTGAGCATCTTTATATCATTTTGAGAGAGTGCCGTTGTTTTCAACAGATGGCATGAGGAGACAATGACAAACATTGTTTGGGGGCTGGGCCCTGGCAAGCACCACGCAGTGGATCCTCGCTAGTCTCCAGAACACACACACACACATGATTAGTCTGCTCCCATTACTGAAATGATAAACGATCAGTTCAACAATGGCTTCTATCTTCTAGGAACAACAGCCATTCTACTACTGCATGGAAGAGAGTAACATAATACTGTATCTGGTTAAACACATCAATTTACTGATTAACAGGGGAGATTGACTGCAGATGTGCTAACTGGTAAGTGATTAAAGACTACGTTTTAAAAATACATTTTCAATATAGTTTTATTTCTGAAGTTTAGATATACAGTATTTCTGAGTGATATGATTTCACTGAATCACTGAAGTAATTCAACTATTTTAATTAGACATATACACAACAGCTGTCATGGGATGAGACAAATATGCTTTTCCGCCTGCCCTCTCTGCTCTCTCTCAGCTCTCGCTTTCGCTCTCATCTCCCACTTTCTCGTTCTCCCTCTGTCTCTCTCCCTCGGTCCTCTCTCCACAGCGAGGGAGGAGGTTTTAAATATGTCTCTTTATCTGAGCCGCCCAGGCAGCAGGGGTATGAAAGGACCGGCAGGGCTTAGAACCCTGGGAAACAGCCACACACACACACACTGCCAGAGTCACAACGAGGGGAGGGTGTAACACACACTAATGCACACAGAGAGCACAAACACGTCACAGTCACACACACTCTCTCTCTCTCACACACTCTCTCTCTCTCCAAAGGACACACTCACTGCTGGCTGAGTTGTTGTGAGAAGGCAGGCAGGTAGGGAGAGACAGAGCTGTCCTGGGAAGTGGGTTTTGCAGTGGCATGCCAATATGATCTTGGGACATGTGAGCAAACAACTAAACAATGTTCACAGTGTGCAACAAAAACAGAAACTCAACTGTATATTAGTGTAACGAGCTCGCCTTTACCTATTACTGCTCGAATATTCAGCACTCAGAGAATGTGGATACTGCATGCATAGCAGTTTTGATTGAATAGGGTCCGTCATTCATAAACGCTAGTATGACATATTTTGTAATTGATGATTTCCTGTGACATTAGTTTAGAATAATGTGAATTTAATTCAGGAAGTATTTTCTTTATTACACAACACCCAAATATCTTCTAACATTTGACATTCGCTCTGTGTACAAATGTCTACGCAAATGTCTATGTCAGAGAACAAGGAAGTACAGTATGTATCCCTAGAGGGCATGTTGGATGTGATTCTACCGCCTTCATACAGTCTACAAACCATCACTCTCACACAGTTACACTAAACCCACAACCCAGACACATTCACAGACATCAAATCATTAATTCCTATTGGAGCATGCTTTTGGGGCACAGTCAGTCTAGAAGGTCGAGGCTTCGAAACCTGCTCCCAGCCTGTTTCTTCAGAGGATGTTTTAAAAGGGCAGCAGGTAGCCTGGTGGTTAGAGCGTTGGGCCAGTAACCGAAAAGTCGCTGGTTCGAATACCTTAGCCGACAAGGTGAAAAACTTGTCGATGTGTCCTTGAGCAGGGGCGCCGTACTACTATGGTTGACCCTGTAGGTAGGCCACCATTGTAAATAAGAATTTGTTCTTAACTGACTTGCCTAGTTAAATAAAAGGTTAAATAAAATCAAATAGATAGATAGATAGATAGATAGATAGATAGATAGATAGATAGATAGATAGATAGATAGATAGATAGATAGATAGATAGATAGATACTTTATTGATCCCCCGGGGGGGAAATTTCATTGTCAAGCAGCTACACAAAAACACAGGGCAGGTGCAAAATGCCACAACGAAAGTACACAAAAGACAGATACACGGTACATGATACATAGAGCGGCAGTATGAAAAAGTATAGAAATACAAGATATCTGGAGTGCAAAAAAATTATAAAATAAAAGCTATAAAAAAGACATAGCATAGTATGGGTGGTTGGCTGAATATGTACACTATACATTGGTGGATGTTGGATGGTTAACTATACTATACAGGTCGATGGCAGAGAAATACTTCAGTAGCTAAAAATGCGTATGATATGAGCGAGGGTAATAATAGTTTACATAATAGTCTTCCTATTAATGAGGTAATACATTTGAGTCCAGAGGCTTAGCAGAGGCTATAGTACACTTGCCTACAGTCAGGGAGGCTATATTTAAGCAATAAAGCTCAAGGAGGAGTGGTATATGGCCAATATACCATGGCTAAGGGCTGTTCTTATGCACAATGCAACGTGGAGTGCCTGGACACAGCCCTTAGCCATGGTACTGTATATTGCCCATATATCACAAACCCCCCCAAGGTGCCTTATTGCTATTATTAACTGGTTACCAACGTGATTAGAGCAGTAAAAATAAAGGTATTGTCATACCCGTGGTATACAGTCTGATATATCACTGCTGTCAGCCCATCAGCATTCAGGGCTCGAACCTCCCAGTTTATTCTCTCTCTCTCTCTCTCTCTCTCTCTCTCTCTCTCTCTCTCTCTCTCTCTCTCTCTCTCTCTCTCTCTCTCTCTCTCTCTCTCTCTCTCTCTCTCTCTCTCTCTCTCTCTCTCTCTCTCTCTCTCTCTCTCTCTCTCTCTCTCTCTCTCTCTCTCTCTCTCTCTCTCATCACACACACCATTGAGTGACGATTTCATAATCAGTAAAAATGTTAAGGTAATTGCTTGCGATGGTGAGAAATCTTGAGTGCAGGCAGCCAACCAGTCAGTCAATCAGGCAGGAAAACAGGTAGTCATGGTGGATGGACAGACAGACGGACGGTCATAGGGAACATTATGTTCTCCTTGAACTCATATTGTTGCTGTGTAGCCTCCTAGCTAGGTGTCATTTATGATTCAAGGGTTCCTACTCCAGCACTGCTCAGACACACACACACAACACTGCTGCTCAGACACAGTCACTACAGAAGGGAACTGAACAGGACATGGCCATTGTGACATTCCCTTCCCTGCACTCGTTACTCAAAGAACCAACGAACGTCAAATCCAACATGCATAAGGCAGTGACAGGGTAAGGCTAGTGAGTTATTTTTTGCCCATCTCTCTCTCTCTTTCTCACACATTCACTGTCTCTGTTTCTGGTTCTCTCTCTTCACTCACTCACACATACCATTGCTTTACCTCTCTGTATCTACTGCTCTCTCTTTCTTGCTCCCTCTGCCTCCCTCCCTCTCTCAAGGAAAGATACTTTTAGAGACTGAGGCTATTAGCTGTTCTAATAACTTACTGTAGTAAAGGCTCTTATTAAATCGAGTGAGTGGTACCGGTTGACCTTCCCCCTAGACAACTGGTCTGAGGCTGATTGGCAGAGGTAAATGGATAGATAGGCCTCACAGGGCAGCAGGCAGGCAGCACTCACAAGTGTGTGAATAGAAAACAAGTCAGTAGCAGTGAGTGAGAGAGTACCATTCTGAACTCTCTTGATTTGTGCTTGTTTACAATATTGTCACACCTTGTAAACAAACTCAAATAGTAGTTTGATCTCTCTTTCTCTCCCTCTCAACCTCGCCGGGTAACTGGTTAGTTAGAGTGCCATTATTAATATTATTATTATTATTGTTGTTATTATTGTTATTATTATTGTCATCATCATTGTTGTTGATGTTGTTATTATTACTATTGTTGTTGTTGTTATTATTGTTGTTATTATTGTTATTATTATTATTAGGCCGAGGCTACGAATACAGTTTTCTCAAATGGATCCAAATCACATTCTACGCATGCGTTATTATACACACACATTCAAGTTTCTCTCTTTCCTCGCTCTCTTCTAAACCCTCAACCAATTTGATCGTTATGATGATGTAGCCTATCGCTCTCCCTCATATTTCTGAACAGCTGCGATTTGAGCGAACGTTCCAAAATACCACCTTCCCTGTCTGACGTGATGGATATTGTCGTAGCACAAGCAAGACGCAGTCTACACATTGCATTGGGGCAAAAACAATTAGCGTTTTGTGTGACAATGTAATCTTTATAGTTATGCTCCCATATAGCCAGCAGGCTGCCTCCTGTTTAGCCTATGTTGCAATGATGATGAAAAAATTGCATTAATAAAAACGCTATTGACTGCCTGTCTGTGTCTTGCTTGTTTGATATGCTGTGTAGGCTATATAAAGCGTGTCTAAATATTAAATGGAGTGAACACATTCTGATGCAGTCAAATATAATGGAACACTTCAGATATGAAGTAATATGTCCAAATGAAGTAAACCTGCATGCAGTTTAGATTTTCCTAATATGAAGCACTGACAATGTGTTTTTTTACATATTTCTCTACCTTGAAATATTTTTCCTGTTGTAAATGTCTAGAATATACAAAAGGTAAATTGAAGCATTTTAAAAACAACTGTGATATTGTTCAACAACACAGAGAGAATCTGACAGACAGAAACAAAGGCTGTCTTCTGCTATGGGACAGACAGAGGGATACGAGGGGAGTGGGTGGTATATGGGCCGACGGCAAGACACAAGCAGACAGGGAATCCATGTCTAGTGAGTCTGATTGAACGCCAGCCAACAATTTCATAACACTCCACAATAGAACACTAACAGTAAGGTGAAAAGTCAAGCTGTCATAGCAGTGATTAGAGTAGTGCAGGTTCTAAATGCTTAGCTCTGCTCAGCTCTAGGCTCTGAGGCTGTGGGTGGGGAATTGTATTAGAAGAGGAAGAAGCATGGAACTACTATGGATCTATGATTGACTGAGGAGCAACAGCATCGTTATACATTAGCGCTACACGATATTGACAAAAATACATATTGCGATAAATTGCCTGAATTGATGCAATAACGATAAATAGAAAGATAAGCATGGATTCCAATGGTATTGATTGGCATCCATTCCTCATCTGCTTTCCTTCATGACCGCTGATAGGTGAAAAGGGTGGATAGATGGGCTTCCCTCATACAACTTTCACCTGTTAACTTGACTGACCAGTGAGATAGGGTGTGTATGGTGTGAGTCTTTACTCTCACTTTATAAGTGTTGTTAACTTAGTTACACTGAGTCAGTTTAACTAATCTGTAACTAATGTGTGTTATTAAAACATTGTTACACGCTGCATCTATTAATCAATTATAAAGCTAAAACATTCCAGTTTTGTTCTGGACAGTGACAACATGGTACATATTTTCATATTGCAAATGTGATTATTGTACATTGAATTACCTATAACATAAAGACAAACAATTCATGTGCAGGGATTCTATAATAGCCAATAGCCCTGTAGGAGTAGGAGTTTCGCTGAAGTGATATCTATCTAATTACTTAACCATTCCCCTTTACATTTTTACAAATGTACTTTAATTTATTAATTAAATATTTTTTCTATTTCTTGAACTGTATTGCTGGTTAAGGGCTTGTAAGTAAGCATTTCACGGTAAGGTCTACACCTGTTGTATTCGGCGCATGTGACAAATCAAATTTGATTTCACACATTCATACTTTCCCTCCCTCCCTCTCTCTGAACTACCGCAGCCGCTCCAACTCGTGTTTCCTCCAACTCCCCTGCCTCACTAAGGAGAGAGGAAAGGGGTATACTCTCCCACCCTCTCCTCCAGTTCGTTCAGTGCAGTCTACAGGTTTTTTTTTCCGCTGGGGGTAATGAAAGACAAGCCAGTGCTGCTCCCTCCTCTTCTCCCTCCCACCCACCGGGAGGCCTGCCCGCCGCTGCCCCGGCTGGCATCACATCCAGACGGAGGAATTTATCGGGGAGGGTTCGCCAAGGACGCCGCCGCCCGCTGCCCACACAGCGGCCCAACCATAAGAGCTAAACGGTTGTCTCTCAGCTCCACTTTTGGCCGTATAATAGATAGCGCAGTCGAGCAGGCTGTTGAAATGAATCAGCCTACCACAATAAATGTCACATTTGTGCATGTCTGATAGAAACAACCAAATGCCAGATAGAAAGGATATTGACTGCTTTCTAGTAGCCTACCTGTTGTAATAATAGGCTACCACAAAGACTTGCCGTTTGCTGTTTTGGCATGTTCTTACAGTGTTATAATGAAGGCCTATGCATCTCCCGCTCACAAGATGTATTTTAACTATTCTTTGTAACCTATCCGTGCCCCGCATAGGTTGTCCAGCGTTGTTTCGCTTACTGAACTACTGACATACCGGTACATTCCACGATTACAATCCCCATCTCCTCGGCGAGCTGATTAACCTAAGTTGTTTTCCAACACTCAAACAGCCTTCTCTACTTTACAAACCCATAAACATGGACGTACACCCATGCGAAATCATGCACCCACCATCTCTCTACAGACGCATGCACCTCCGTATCTCGTAGCTAGCTAGGCTACCTCGTCTCACACTACGTTCAAGTGACTTGAGCATAGGACATTGCTCAATGTAGACTAAGCGCATGCACGGCACCAGATCTAGCTAGACAGATTTAATTCCTAGGCAGGCTCGGACACAATAGGAAAATCCGCTGTCCAGTTTACGCTAAACGGCGAGTTCTGTTCGGATTCTGTGGCTTCTAGGAGGTCAGTCTATTGTTCACGCTGGGGTCGAGACTGGGCAGAGAGAAGCGAACCCCATCCAAGGTAATAATGACCACACAAAACCTTGTCTATGTGCAACCAACCCACGGCAAGGTGTGATAGAATAGCCTAAGATACGGAAACAACCGAGGAACTGAACTTACTTTTAGCTTGGAACCTCGGCTAGGAGAAGAAATCCACTTTGTTTTCCAGGATCTCGTGTACACTGCGTTCCTTTTCACTTTACAAATACACGGGGAAAAAAGCGCCCACTGTACGGTTGGTGTGTGTGAGTGACTGAATCAACTACCGTACAGAGCCACAGCAAGTTGAAGTGTCAAATTACACTGGCTGTTCAGTTACCACAGAGGGAGCCATGCTTCGCGGCTGCTGACAAAATGTGTCCCAGAGTCAGGTGGTGGAAGCGATTTAGGAATACTCCGGGAGTGACAGACCGGCCATATACAGAAGGCGAAGAGATACTGTAAACCTCTCAACGGACGGGAGTGAAATCATTTGGCCACCGTCAGCGTTTGAATTTCGATTTTTAGTGGAGGTGATGTGTTTTTGGTGGTGTGTTAAACCAACTGAATACATTATTTAAATACTTCTAAACTGTTGAAATCACTCAAAAACGTGTTTAAACCGTTATTACATTTAAATTATCATATAAATGATAATAACGAATAGTAGGTTTTTTATTTTATTTTATTTAGCCTTTATTTTACTAGGCAAGTCAGTTAAGAACAAATTATTATTTACAATGACGGCCTACCAAAAGGCAAAAGGCTTCCTGCGGGGATGGGGGCTGGGATTAAAAATATAAATAAATAAAATAAAAATATAGGACAAAACACATATTATGACAAGAGAGACAACACTACATAAAGAGATACCTAAGACAACAACATAGCATAGCAGCAACACATGACAACAACATGGTAGCAGAACAACATGGTAGAAGCACAAAACATGGTACAAACATTATTGGGCGCAGACAACAGCACAACGGGCAAGAAGGCAGAGACAACAATACATCACGCAAAGCAGCCACAACTGCCAGTAAGAGTGTCCATTATTGAGTCTTTGAATAAAGAGATGGAGATAAAACTGCCCCGTTTGAGTGTTTTTTGCAGCTTGTTCCAGGCGCTAGCTGCAGCGAACTGAAAAGACGAGCGACCCAGGGATGTGTGTGCTTTGGGGACCTTTAACAGAATGTGACTGACAGAACGGGTGTCGTATGTGGAGGATGAGGGCTGCAGTAGATATCTCATAACGCTGATAATACACAAACCAATACAAATAGCCTATGCATTTGCAATAATAATAATATTAATAAAACACTATTCGCAATATTAATAATAATCATAATCATTATAACCATAGCCTAATTAAAATAACAGGCTAATATAATAAATAGGCCTAATGGCATATTAATAAAATAAACAAATTATAATTATTGTTATGATTAGGCTATTACTTTCTTCCACCTCCTCATCATCGTCATCTCTGAATAACAACATGGTTGATAGCCTATCTTTTACATGTCATATCCGCTCTCAGTAGGCTACAGAGCGCCAGAGCACCATGCAGTGCTTCGGGAAGTATCAGGTTCCGTATTTTGCGGGTCTCCGGTCTCCAATGGAAGCTATGGAATAACAAAGACATGTTTGAGAGTCGAGCAGCGAGCAGCAGCGGCTACAGCGGTAGGCTTGGCTGAGGGGTGACGTCAAGGAGCAATGTTGTTTCCACTAGTTACCACATCCAAACAGTCAAAATTAGCTAGGCCCTAGACCTAGATCGTAAAAATGCATAAAAACTAAAATTATATTTTTGGTGTTCATTTAAGGTTAAGGTTAGCAGCTGGTTAAGGTTATGGTTAGGTTTCAAATCACATTGTAAGAAGATAAAATATAGAAATAGGCGGGGTTTATGACTTTGTGGCTGTGGTAACTAGTGACGACCGAACAATGTCTCCCCCCGACACACACGCGCACACACACACGCACACACAAAGAGAGAGAGAGAGAGAGCAGGCAGACTCTTCTCAGTTAGTGAAGCACAGCTGAACTGCCTGGAGGGAGGGCCGAGCAGTGCCGAAGCTGGAACAGTGCATCAGATAGAATCACTCACTTCTCATGCTGTGCTTGTTTCTCTTCCTCCCTCCCTCTCTCCCTGCCTGTCTCTCACTCTCCTTCCTTCTCTCTCTTTATCCACAAGTCATGCAGTGTTGCAGCATTGGACTTCCACCTTGTGCTTATTTCTTTTAATATTTGTTATACAAGCAGTCAGTACATTTTACATTAATATTCATGTAATATTATATAATGAGTCATGTAATAAGACCTTGCAAGTAAAAAAAATAGAGGTTCTTACATGGTTCTTCCTCAGCTCTTAATGTTCCTTGGAGAACTATTGCCCAATAAAGAACCGTACAGTTAGGTGTGTGGTTCTTGACTTGGCATCTACGGTTCTTCAGAATTCTAAATGGTTCTTGAAATGTATGAAACCTGCAGATGTGTCCCTTTCATAGCACACAGCAAATTGGCCAGTGTTAACTACTGTTGATTTTTCAGTGTAACATTTCTAGTGTTGATTCAAGAGTTAAATTAACACTGGTGGTGTAAAATAACCCCAGTGTTGGTGTTAATAACCAAAACCAAGCCCATCATAGTCATTCCCAGCTTGTGATGGCCACAGGACTGATAATGCAACAACCATGTCTCTGTCACTAGCAAACACAGTGGTACTAGTAACTCTAAATTTCACTCAAAAGGCACCCTGTGAAATATGCAAATTAGGCTTAAAACCCTACACCAAGGGTTACGGTTTGGGTTAGGGTTAGGATTATGTTTATGGTTAGGATTATGTTTATGGTTAGGGTATTAAACTCTGGTCCTGGAGGGCCGAAACCATTTTTGTATGGTTCTTAAATGGCATCGCTCTCAACAACCCTATTTGGTTCTAACTTACACCTTTATTTTTAAGAATGTGGTTGAGTGTGAATGTTGCATAAATAATAACAGATAATACATATCGTTCCAATTATGTTATCATAATAATTTTGTTATCATAAAAAAGTAAATTTTTTGGTCAATTATATTAGTCTAACTTGTTTTTATTTGATAAATAAGACATCAAATGCACTTTTAAAGTTAATATTTTGTATAAATCAAGTTTTTTTTTCACCTAAGATATTATCAATGACTCAGATAGTGAAGTACTACAACAGCAGAATGTGCTCCAATATGCAGTTCCTCTAGAGTTGGTGATTGATGTAAACATTACTTAGGGTTTAAATTCTCCCTCTTCGCACTACACGACACGATTTGACACACACACACACACACACACACACACACACACACACACACACACACACACACACACACACACACACACACACACACACACACACACACACACACACACACACACACACACACACACACACACACACACACACACACACACACACACACACACACACACAGTTTCCTGTTGAAAAGTAGTCCCCCTGGTGGGCTGTAAAGGGTGAAAGCAGGAAAAGAGAGAAGAGAGAGCAGGTCTAAGAATTCTCAGGAGAGTACAGAACACTGACTGTAAAGAGTGTTGGGAGCCTATTTGGATGGCTTTTTGGTTGATTTAGATGTAGTTGTAATTTTAAGTAATTTCCCCACGGGGATCAATAAAGTATCTATCTATCTATCTATCTATCTATCTATCTGTCTGTCTGTCTGTCTGTCTGTCTGTCTGTCTGTCTGTCTGTCTGTCTGTCTGTCTGTCTGTCTGTCTGTCTGTCTGTCTGTCTGTCTGTCTGTCTGTCTGTCTATCGTTAAGTAATATAGAAATATTATACAAATCCAGGTTCAGAAATATATTTTAAATGAATCCTCTCCTCTGCCATGTGGACACACATACTGACCAACAGCCATCGTTAGCTTCCCTCCTTCAGTGTTAGTGACAGTAATGTTCTGGGAGACTGGGAGCTGGAGGCTGGGGGTCCACCCCACTCAGGCAGTAATATCATGGGGGCTTCACTCCACAGGGGCCTGGTTGTCACAGAGCAGAGGGTCTCAAGGACACCCTGGCCTCCCAGTCGGGACAGGACACACACACACACACACACACACACACACACACACACACACACACACACACACACACACACACACACACACACACACACACACACACACACACACACAGGACAGCCCTCCTCTCCACACAGGCTGACAGGGATAAATGTGGAGGCTGACATCACCAGCTCCGACTGGCAGTCAGTCATTTTTATTATGGGGGGCATCATAAAAGAGGGAGAGTAGGGGAGAGAGACGGAAAAAGAGGGAGAGATAGAGAGATAGATGGAAGAGGTGGGTAGATAGAAAGAGGGAGAGAGAAAGGGAGGGGGACGAAGAGCTAGCAAGGGATAGCGAGAGAGAGAGAGAGAGAGAGAGAGAGAGAGAGTGAGAAAGGGATGAGGAAAATGTTCAATGTCAGAGTGGTCTTGCTGTGAACATGTGATGGGCTGCGATCTGATTTGTCTCGGTGGTTGTGTCAGGTCCTGACTATAGGGAGGCCTCTAGCCATCTTTATGTTGTTATGGAGGTGACTGTCAGGGCCTGACAGAGGGGAGGTGTCTAGAAAACATTATGTTTGGTTTTGTTGGTCCCAAATTAGAGGCCTTGCATTGTCTCTAATTGGGGATCCTACTTAAGTCGATGAGTTTCCCATCTGTGTGTGGGTTATTGTTGGTGCATGTAGCACTCCAGTTCATGGTTGCTTTGCTTAATTTCCTTTTGTTGTTTTTTGTATTTCCGACAATAATAATATATTTACTACAGCTTTACGCCTTGGGTCTTGCCTACCACCAACAGTGACATGTTGATACATTGTATATGAGGATGTTTCTGTGATGCAATGAGTGTATGTTTAAACAACATATTTATATTGAAGTGTATGAAGCTGCTGTCCCTTCTAATGTCCTCTTTTCAATGGACCACAGAGACAATTGAGTTCTAGTGCCACTTTCTTTAATGTGTTTTCTTATGAAGTGTTAAGTCGCCTTATAAATACAATTATAACCCATAGAAGTGTATTAATATTTATCAGGCATCTTGTGAGAGGGATTGTTGCCTGAAATTCTTGAAGATCCTAATTTTACCACAAATATTATAATAAGACTAGACCAACAGCTCTATATGAACAGACCCTGACCATCCTCAATATTATTGCTATCGAGATGGATTTCTCTATGAAACAAAAGCCTCAAAGACTTTAACCAAGGCTTTGTGCTCAAGTGCACCGTTGTGGCTCATTGTCATCTACTTTTCAGCCGCATCATAGCGCTATCTGTTTTGGGTCATCAATCATAGTTTTGTGATGTCATCCAAAGACGACAGGGTTCCTTACTGATGTCAGCAGACCTGCTACCGGTCACTCAGCCACACACACACACAACACACACACACACACACACACACACACACACACACACACACACACACACACACACACACACACACACACACACACACACACACACACACACACACACACACACACACACACACACACACACACACACACACACACACACACACACACACACACACACACACACACACACACACACACACACACCCTCCGAGTTCAAAGCAGTCTTGTTGTCAGAAGTCCCAGGGCAGGCAGGCCCACTGCTCCAGCTCTCCAGAACAACATAACCAGATGGCTGCCAGGAAGATGGATGGATTATAGGTGGGGTGACTTCAGCTTGACTGGGTTGCATGTATAATTTCACACAGGCACACGCACACACATGCTCGCACAAGCACACGGACGTGCACACACCTGCATATATACACACACACACACACACACACACACACACACACACACACACAAAGATGCAAGGGAGTCCAGTGAATGCATCAATAGAGAACAAAGAAAAAAGTATGTCCACTCCAACAAGGTTAATGCACTGTGTAGTAGTGCATGATCTTAGTTATGTTGATATTGTTCATGAACAATTAAAACAATCAAGACTCTCTTAAGTGTGTGTACATGCATGTGTGTGTGACTCTGACAGTGTATGGGGGGAGTGATGATGGATGTTGCTAGGGCTACATACAGCTCTATAATGGAGGCATCAGCTCTCTGTTCAAACAGAGTCTGCATCCCAAATGGCAGAGCCCCATGGACATTGTTCAAAAGTAGTGCACTAAATAGGGACTAGGGTGCCATATGGGACACACTCAAAGGTTTGATGGCTGTTTAGAACAGATCCTCTACCTGGTGTTCTCCACCTACACCAGAATCCTGGTCACACACACGCAAGAACGCACGCACAAGCATATATGTCTCCATGTTGAGTGGGAGGTGTGTGTGTTGGCAGGGTAGTGAATGGATCAGCCCCCACAGAGAAAGGCAGAGGAGCTCTATGTGAAAACAAGACGCGATAAATCCGCTTGAGTACCCTATTGATTATCTTCAGAGTCTGAGAAACTGAGAGAGAGAGAGAGAGAGAGAGAGAGAGAACGAGACAGAAGACAGATGCTTCTGACTGCCACTTTTGGAGAGTTGAGGTGGCTTTTTAGTCCCCCCCCCCTCTCTCCCCCTATCTATCTCCCCTCTCTCTCTTTCCTCTCTCTTTTCCCTCTTTCTCTCTCTCTGTTCTCTCTCTCTCTCTTTCCTCTATCTCTCTCTCTTTCTTCCCCATCTCTCTCTCTCTTCCTCCCTCTCTCTCTCTCCCCCCCCCCCCCCCCCCCTCTCTCTCCATCTCTTTCCCTAGCGGTGTCAGATAAAGCAGACTGGCTGCACCCCATGCTGACTAGCAGAACTGGCTGTGGAGAGAGAGGCAGCGAATGGAGCGGCAATCAATGAGCACTCACAATAGAGCGCCAGCATCCACATCACTAACAGCTCCCTCAGGCAATGGGAAGGAGGTGGAGAAGAGGGGGGGATGAGTGGGGTAAGCAAAGGAAAGGAAGAGGGGGATAGAATGTAAGGATGGGGGCAGGGGGATTGAGGGAAGGTTGGTTCTGCTTTATGTAATGAAATGTGGGAGGTACAAGTTGTTTGTTTTCATGTTTAAAAAAGACCTAGATACGATTTTGAAACCAGTCAAAGAGTAGAGTTTTCCCCTTGTTTAGAGTTGTGCAATGTCAATAGTCTCATTACAATATGTCACAATATGTCATGTTATGTTCTGTTATATGTTATCTGACCTCAAGGCCAGGGTCAAGATTACACACACACTTAGCAGGTGTAGTTGTTCCTTTAGACGAGAATGACTATGATAGCTGTTCATCAAAACTGATGTCGCTGAAGAGAAACAATGGTGAAACAGGCTATGCCAGGCAATGCTTATTACCTGTGTTGAACATATCGGTGGTACTCTAGCCTGCCTTACGCCTGGTGATGGCTAAAGTAGTGATGCTGTCTATTAATAGTAGGCTTCCTCCTCTGACCTTGGAGGAAACACGGAAAATGAATACTTTGAGAGGAGAAACACACTTGGCACTACCTTAACGGTGACTAACTATCCCCAGTAAAACACCAGGGTTTAAGCCCATGGAAAGCCTCAGGCTGGACCCCTGGTGCACCATGCAGGGCTCTCTCCGTCAGGGCCTAAAAAGGAGGCCAGGGTTCGTATTCATAACTCATCTTAGAGTATGAGTGCTAATGATCTAGGATCAGCCCCCTCTTGTCCATGTAATCATATTCATTATGATTTAAAAGACTGATCCTAGATCAGTTCTCCTACTCTGAGACACTTTGTGTCCATGTAATGCTATTCATTATGGTTTAAAAGGAAAACTGATGCTAGATCAGTACTCCAAATACTCTGAGATGCTTTATTAAAACAGGACCAGACCACAGCAGACAGGCTACCCTGCCTGGACAGTGCCTATTCCTCAGGATGACATTAATATAATAGCTCTGGTGCCCAAAACAACTGCCTATTGATCCAGCATAACCTTTTAAGCCTATCGACCGCTCTGTTCTCCAACAGCAGGCAGATGCTACAGTATTTTGAAGCTGCTGTGTTAAGGGCTGCAGTATTCTAAGTAAAAGGGCCATGTTGTTAGAGGTGTCGTTTCGGCTGTGTTTTGGCTAATTAAAGGCCCACTCCTTAATTCGAACAAAACAGGAGCCCCCTATTTGGTTTGCTAAGCTGATGATTGGGGCTGGAGAAATGTGAACACTTCCTGGAGTTGTTCCTGGTGTGCTGTTTTTGCTCATTAAAGAGGATCTTAGAAAGTTTAGTTGCTAATAGTTTTCCGTCAAAGTTAACATGCATACAGTATATCATACAGTGGCAATTTTTATTTTAATCTTGGTGGGGCAAACTCCCCATTAAAAATAATAATAATTGCATGCCAGCAAAGCCACTACACGCCACAACACTAAACAATACATTAATTGCACTATAACGTTGACAAACGGTGCCCACAAACTGTTTTGACCTACATAAAGCTGTCCCAACAGCAGTCCCAACAGCAGTCCAAACACCTTACCACTGCTACACCTGGCTATCAGCGGAGCCTTGTCTGGTAGCGAAACAGTTCATTCATCTCATTTACTGCAATTTAAAAAAACATAGCTGATATGGCTGACTTGCTGAAACAAATGTGGTTTCTACTGACAGTTGAGATCTACTGTACAAACTATGGCATAAGGGGACGACGAGCGGATAAGAGGTAATCCGTAATTTCGATGAAGACATTAATGAGCGAGCTAGGACGGACGTAGTCAATATAACTATTTGCTCAGCACTTTTGAAATGTAGAGCGACAGAATTCAGAACATGGGCTGTTCTTACAGTATTCGTACCTGCACAGCAAGTCAGAACCGTAGGATAAATAAAGGAGGCATATAAGCAGACAATGAAAGCTCTTACAATATTTGATCATGACATTTCTCTAAAACAGGCTATAGGCTACATGTGCACCAAGTTATGAGGGGAAAAGGGACCAAATTATTAGGGTGAGGCACATGGGTTACTAACAGTCTGGGATTCTCTGGATTTATGGTGCTTTCAACTGGGAACTCTGAAAAAAACAAAGTAGACTCATGACGTCAGTGATCTTCAGGTTGGAGCTCTAGAAAGAGGCCCGAGTTCCCGACATGGAATTCCGAATCATGCTGGATTGACAGCATGGCCAATGATGAATGTTTATCATTTTAAGCTTGGAAAAGAGACTACTCCACTGAATAGCAGGCTCGTGATTGCTTTTCAATGCTTGCATTTAGCCACCGATTCCTTCCAAAACACTCATTGTTGAAATTGCAATTTCCAACTTGTTGTGTAATGTTTATGTCCAATGGCCGATGAGCACTGATACATTTTATCTAATATTTATCTTCATAATTTCTCTTCATATGACAAGGATGAAAAGGATTTGCCAGTAGATTGTCAACTTGATTCATGATGATGACTGCTAGCTTGCTAGCTAAGATTTCGAAAGTATTATGTTGACACGATCAGTCCAATCGAAGCTACTGTAAATATAACGTGATTTGACGTCATTTTATCTGTGGCCAATGACCTTGAGCCTTCATGGATGGGCACTTCTAATGTAACTATGGCAGCACCCAAGGCGCTTGAATGTTCAAGCTCTACTGTAAATTATGCGATGAGAGAACACTGAGCCAATCACTGCGCAACTAGAGAACATAACCAACCCCTACACTCCATATTTTCCGCTGGCTGCCCCACCACCACAGTAAGCACTGAGTTAGGCTGAAACACCTGCATTTTAGAGCTGCCTTACTCAAGAAAGCAAAAAAGAGACCATGTTTGTATGCAGCTTTATTAATTTAATTATTTATAAATGTTTTATATTGTTTGCAAACTGATATGTGACACGTATAAATGCCAAAATAAAATGCAAAACAGACAACAAATAACAAGAGCTAATAACAAAGGGGGGACCTACTCCATTTTAATGCCCATGATTTTGGAATGAGATGTTCGACGAGCAGGTGTCCACATACTTTTGGTCATGTAGTGTATATATTTTTCTCTTGTGTAGGGAGGTGTGCTCCTTTCTGTCCAATGGCTGGAGTGAGGGAAGCATGTGTAACTAGTCTGAGATCAAGACCAAGAGAGTTGTTTCTACTTGTCTGTCCTTTCTGCGGCTAGCCTAGCACCAGCAAAAGCCAAATTGCTCAAGACAAAATTTGGACTTTTCTCTGAGAGTTCAAGACTAACCCCAGAACCTCAGAGGAATTGAATTTCCTCTAGTCAAGAGAAAATAAACAGTGCTCTTGTCTGGGAGTGACCAGCGTTTTCTCCCCGATTTTGATGGTGTGTCAGGTTACAGTGGGTTACTGTGCCACCCTGGCCTCCTGACGGGAGCAGACAGGTTGTGTCTGGCCTGGTGAAAGAACACCCTACTGATGACATCACACAGCTGGGACAGAATGCCACAGAAGACAGGACAGCCCATGGTTCCCTCATACCAGTAGCCTACAGATAGATGGGTAAGCTGACAATGTCATGGAAACGATGTGCGCGCTTCCATGGGGCAGAAGTCAGCGTATCGTTGTGATTCTGAATGGCCAGATTGCTCGCAAGAATGACAAGAAACTGCCATGTGGGGAATCGGAAGTGGCTCATTTCAGCTCGTTTCATCTTGTTCTTGAAACCATGTCTTGTTTTGATGTGTATTGACTGATTTCATGTCAATGTTAAAAATGGCAAAAATTCGCTAGCCAGCTAACCATGTTTATTTATGTTTTCAATAAAACATTGGACACGAAATATGTCTGTTTTGCCCCATAGATGCGCACACGTCGGTTTTGTTGCTAAACAACCAACCCATCTATAAAGACACATACAGGGCAATAATCACAAGTCGATTCACACCCAACATCATGCATCTGGTTGGTCATTATTGGGACCTATTGTTAATTATTGTTGTTTAACTTATGATTAAAACAGTCGCTTTCACAAAAAGCTCACATTATAATATAATTTTCCTGTGCGGTGCTGTTCTGCGGACAGAGGATAGCCTTCAATGTGGTGAGTCTATGGGGTGAGTGTGTATTTTTACCAGAGATTGTGTGGGTCGACAGAGCAACACGTGAAGTGGGCCACTCCAGTCATTACAGCAGGAGAGGCATGACAACATTATAATGGAGTTAATCCTTTAGGAGGGGTGAAGGGCCCTCGAAGGGTGTAATGATTAATTCAAAGACGACAGAGAGAGAGAGACTCCAGGATAAGGGTTGGCCACCACATATGGGGAATTCATTGAGAATACTGCCATCTGCTGCTTGTTTTAGGTATACTGTTTTGAGGTCAGAGGTGGGGTTGACTTTCCTTGATGGGTGGAACGGTGGCCATATTGAATATACCCATGAGTTCCAGTCAAGTTGCCGTGGTCTGAGAGGCTTTTAACAATTCTGGTCACTCTATTTCTATTGTCCCACCCACCATGCACTGGCTGGGGTGCGAGGCAATCCCCATTCTGGGTGACCCTACTCTGACCTTTACAGTGCTCAGTCAGTGTTCCGCAGACGGAACCCTGTTTGGAACATGTTGCCCAGCAGCGGTCTCCGTAAACACTGCACCTGGCAAGTCCAACAGGAAACCACTACGGGCTGCACTCTGGAAAAGCTGCGCACACACGCACCAACACACACACACACACTAACACACGCACTAACACACACGTACACACACACAATGAGCAAGTTAAAGTGTTTTTAGCTGTAGACAAAAATCTACTTATCTTATTACCAACCTGAAAGACATTTAAAACATACTCTATCGTCTTCCAAAATACTAGGCACCTCTCCTCACTATTAGTGTTGCTTCATGACCTTTCTCACCACCTCCAATCCTTCCTCACTCAAAACAGTCTTCAACCAATCAACTCTTCCTCGGATTGACGTCAACCCAGTGAAAGGCTGCCCAATCTGTGTCATTACTGCTCTCTAAACACTGCCCCACACACAGGCACACACGCACGCACGCGCGTACACACACACACACACACACACACACACACACACACACACACACACACACACACACACACACACACACACACACACACACACACACACACACACACACGTACACGTACACACACACAGCCTCTCTCCCCTGTCCCATTAATTTCCTGTTATTGTTGGGGGTTGAGCTGAAGACCTAGATTGCATCTGAAATGGCACCCTATTTCCTATGTAGTGCACTACTTTTGACCATGGCCCATAGGGCTCTCGTCAAAAGTAGTGCACTATGTAGGGAATACGGTGCCACTTGGGACACAACCTCAGTATTGATCCTGCACCCTGGAAAAAGATAAGGTGGGAATCCAGATGGATTCCATATCTATTATCTAATGGAATCCCTCCTCCTAGAAAGACCTATGGATTTTCTGCCATTGAACCTGTGTGTGTCTGGGAGAGAAAGGGTGTGTGTGTGTGTGTGTGTGTGTGTGTGTGTGTGTGTGTGTGTGTGTGTGTGTGTGTGTGTGTGTGTGTGTGTGTGTGTGTGTGTGTGTGAGTGTGTGTAGCTGGTTGGATTACTGCACCAGGCACAATATGGAGGACATAGGCCCAGCGGATTTGCTAAGAGATCCTGTAGTGGGGTTGTCTGAGAGGAGAAACACATAGCCTGAATGTGTATTGACCTGCATAGAGCACGCAAAATGGCCTCTGCCCAGTGCACACGAAGGATGGACTAAACTCAGAACATATCACACACATACACATACACAGACACACACACACGGACACACACACAAAGACAAACAGTCTGTCTCTCTCTCTCTGTCCGTCTGCATGGATACTGTAAAGCAGAGATCCGTCTGCTTGCGTCAGAGCATCGAGAGGAAACTGTGCAGATCCCATCAAAAACAGATACATGTAAGCACCACCTAACCCTGCCCAGTTAACATCCCTTATTTTATGTATTATATCCAAACGGCAGTAAGTAAAGTGGTATCTCATTCCAAACCAGGAGCACCTATTATTGTATGGTAGGTCTCTATCCCATAGTAAGCATGTGTTTCCATGGCAACCATATTTTCATCTGGCGTTGGAGTGCTGGAGAGCTCCTCCCTGCCTTCTGCTGTACAGTTTATAGGCACACACACACGGACACATGCACACACACACAGAGTGAGGTTTAAAGGCCCAATGCAGTCAAAATATTGATTTTCCTATGTTTTATATACTGTATGTTTCCACGCTATGAGGTTGGAATAATGTTAAATTGTGAAAATTATGATAATGCCCTTTTAGTGTAAGAGCTGTTTTGGTGGGAGGGAGTTTTGGCATTCCATGGTGACATCACCATGCAGTAAATTAGTTAATAGAGCATAAGAAAGATAGTTCCAAACCTCTCTACCAATAAAAGCAAATGTTCGGTTTTCCCCTCCCCACTAAAACAACTCCCAAACAGTCCTAGCTAAATTATTGCTTGAGAAATTCCTCTTTGCTAAGAAGCTATTTTTGTTTCTTTTTGACCGTTTTAATTGAAAACAGTCACAGCAAGGTATTTTGGTATTTTATTAGGATCCCCATTAGCTGTTGCAAAAGCAGCAGCTACTCTTCCTGGGGTCCACTCAAACCATGAAACATGACATAATACAGAACATAATAGACAAGAACAGCTCAAGGACAGAACTAAATACATTTAAAAATGGCACACGTAGCCTACGTATCGATACAAACACACAAACTATCTAGGTCAAATAGGGGAGAGGTGTTGTGTCGTGAGGTGTTGCTTTATCTGTTTGTTTGTTTTTTACCATGTTTGCTGTTCATTTGAGCAATATGAGATGGAAGGGAGTCCCATGCAAAAATGTCTCTATATAATAATGTACGCTTTCTTCAATTTGTTTTGGGGACTGTGAAAAGACCCCTGGTGACACGTCTGGTGGGGGTAAGTGTGTGTGTCAGAGCTGTGTGTAAGTTGTCTATGCACATTTTCTTTACTTTTTAAAAATGTAACCTTCATTTAACTAGGCAAGTCAGTTAAGAACAAATTCTTATTTACAATGATGGCCTACCTACAGGGTCAGCCCATGGAGCAAATTAGGTTTAAGTGCCTTGCTCAAATCATTTGGAATTTTCAACACATTCATGTTTCTTATAAAAAATAAAAAGTAATGCAGTCAGTCTTTCCTCAACTCTTAGCCAAGAGAGACTGGCATGCATAGTATTTATATCAGCCCTCTGATTACAATGAAGAGCAAGACGTGCCATTCTGTTCTGGGCCAGCTGCAGCTTAACTAGGTCTTTCTTTGCAGCACTTGACCACACAAATAATCAAGACAAGACAAAACTAAAGCCTGCAGGACTTGCTTTGTGGAGTGTGGTGTCAAAAAAGCAGAGATACATAATAGTTACCCAGAAATCATTTGAAATTGAGATAAAAACGGCTGCATTGGACCTTTAAGGCTCCCCTGACAATAGCTCACAGCTTGAATGGAATGAGCACCAGAAACACCTTCGCCCAGCAAACTGTCTTGCTGTGTTCCAAATGGCAATCTATACCGTATGGGCCCTGGTCAAAAGTAGTGCACTACATAGATAGATAGGTACTTTATTGATCCCTGAAGGGAAATTACTTAAATAGGGAATAGGGTGCCATTTGGGATGCATCCTCTCTTTCTCTGGCAGAGTCCTCCTGCTCACATCTGCTGCTGTTGTTAGCCTCTGAAAGAGAGAGCTCTCTGCTGCTTAGGGCTCAATACAAAACTCTACCTCTCTTTCTGTTTCTCTCCATCTCTCTGTTTCTTTCTCTCTCTTTATCTCTTGCTCACACATTTCTTTCTTTTCCACAGAGCAGTTGGAGGAGGATGATGAGGATAAAGGATAATGACAGTAGTGATGATGCTACTACTTAAGTCTTGATAGGGCTAGAATGATACAGTTATCTTACTCATTGAATATTGTCCTTTTGAGGACAGTCTGTTTTACAGAATCATATACATGTACAGAGCAGGCATTTCAAACATTGGACGAAGAGAACTCATGCCCATCTGCAATGACGGCCTGTCCAAGAGACAAATAAAATGCAAAGGCAGACAATATGAATGGAATAAAATCCAGGGAACAGTTCCAATTGTTCTATTTGTTCTACCCAGTTCTACTTGGTCGTTGTAGACATGAAGGTTCAACTGTGAGAGAAGAGGGTGGCACGTAGCCTAGCAGTTAACCTTTTAAGGATCTGACCCTTTTTTTAAATTGTCGCCTAAAATGGTAAAAGATAATACATGCATTTTTGGGATTTTGTTTTGTCACATCATCTTTGAAATGCAAGAGAAAGGACATATTACTTAGGAGTCCAGAATAAATTTAGATTCTGGCCACTAGATGGCAGCAGTGTATGTGCAAAGTTTTAGACATATCCAATGAACCATTGCATTACTGTTCAAAATGTTGTATCATGTAGCTGCCGTAAATTGGACAGTGCAGTTAGATTAACAAGAATGTAATCTTTCTGCCCATATAAGATATGTCTATGTCCTGGGAAAAGTTCTTGTTACTTACAACGTTTTGCTAATCAGATTAGCTCAAGCATACCGAGGACGGGACGCGATCCGGTAGAGGTTAAGAACGCTAGGCCAGTAAATGAAAAGTCGCCGGTTTGAATCCCAGAGTCGACTAGGTGAAAAATCTTTTGACGAGCAAGGCACTTAGCCTTAATTGCTCCTGTAAATTGCTCTGGATAACAACGTCTGCTAAATGACTAAAATGTAAGAGAACAGGAGATTTATATTTTCTTGTCTGACAGCAGAAGGTGAAGGGGTAATGAAATGCAGAGGAACATCATATTGGAATGCCCCTCGTGTCTGTTTTTGTCGATACAACCTTGCATGTCAAATACTAATAAGTGGCATAATTACTAGTACAACCTTCGGCAGGCCGCAAACGCTTGTCCCCCTTTAGAGTCAATGTAAGCGTTTTTGACCAACACAAGGACAGTGTGTGTCAAAGGCAATCTACTCGGTCAGTAAACCCATTTGCTCTCTCTCTCTTTCACTCCCCCGTTCTACCCTCTCTCTCCGACTACTCTCTCTCAGGGGGACTGTCACAGTCTCTTTGCTGTCCTGCCATATGTGAAGTCTTTGCCAGCCTTAGCCCAGGAACAGCCCCAGCCTCAGGGCGTATGATATAAGAGCTTTCATTTATTAACGATTATATCAGAAACACAAACCAGACCAAGGAGGTCCTGTTTCTGCTAACTGAAGGAAAGAGAGGGAGAGATGGATATATAAAGAGAGAGAGAGAGGGGGGGGTTATCTGAAAAAAAGGTTGCACATTTTTGTTCTAACCCAGCACAAGCTGATTTAACTAATCTACTAACCATCAGTTCCTTGGGAAGAGGGACCTGTGCAACATCTGAAAACCTTGAGGGCCAGGTTCTGTTACTAATCTGATACTAAACCCCTGGTGCATATCTGGAGAGGAAGAGGGAGGAGGCCCAACTCAATTCCACACATCTGGATGTGATGACTGTAATGAGGAAATACATACAGAACGGCATGAAACTGCACCTGAAGACAAAGTTACATCATTACTTACTCATGACATTCAGTCCAAACACAACAATGATACAAAGCAGTCAGATTTTCCAAAGTTTAAAAATTATCTCAATATTGCCAAGCCAAACTTGTGTTGAACCAATAAAGACAATGATAGCAAATTGGCTAGGTTACGGAACAGACTGGTGCTCAGGCTAAAGACAGTGTGATGGAGATCTGCTAAATGGCACATATTATTATTATTATTATACATTTCTAAAACTTCAGATTATGAATTGATCACATAAACTGTATATTCAGAATGATTTATCAATAGCTTCAACCCCTCTCCGAAACATTGTGTTTTGATAAACATCTCTCCTTGCTGTCCTCTCCTCCGTATCCCGGCGATGGACCCACAAGCCCCTGCCAGCTCATTTGCATAAATCAGCATCTAGACGTGGCAGCTACTAGGCAGCGTGGGAAGGAGACACACCCATAGCACTGCAACAGAAACCAGGCCACCAACCCAGAGCAGAGAAGGAGGCTGGGATTGGATGAAACTGTTACTAATGACCCTGTCTGACCGGAATGTGTGTGTGTGTGTCTGTGTGTGCAGAGCTGGACCTAGCCTTTTGGGGGCCCTAAGCAACATTTTGAAGCACATTTCCTGCAATTCTACACATTTTCCCCTTACTTATGCCAAGTTAATACGATATCTGAGTCAGAGTGGGGGCCCCCTAGATGCCAAGGCCCCCTGGGCACGAGCCCTGCGTGCCCCTGTCGGTAATTTGACCATGATTACTACAAGTTCAGACTAATTTACCAATCTAAAATTGTTTAGTTGAAATGGGCTAATAGAGTACCAGTCAAAAGTTTGGCATATCGCTGCAGAATGCTGTGGTAGCCATGCTGGTTAAGTGTGCCTTGAATTCTAAATAAATCACTGACAGTGTCACCAGCAAAGCACCCCCACCTCCTGTTACTTGAACTTCGTAAAGCATTTATTTGGGCTGCAATGAACTTGTCCTCTGCATTAGAGGTAACTCTGGGTCTTACTTTCCTGTGGCGGTCCTCACGAGAGCCAGTTTCATCATAGCTCTTGATGGTTTTTGCGACTGCACTTGAAGAAACTTTCAAAGTTCTTGAAATTTTCCGGATCAACTGACCTTCATGTCTTAAAGTAATGATGGACTGTCATTTCTCTTAGCTTATTTGAGCTGTTCTTGCCATAATTAGGACCTGGTCTTTTACCAAATAGGGCTATCTTCTGTATACCACCCCTACCTTGTCACAACACAACTAATTGGCTCAAATGCATTAAGAAGAAAATAAGTTCCACAAATTAACTTTTAACAAGGCACACTTGTTAGTTGAAATGCATTCCAGGTGACTACCTCATGAAGCTGTTTGAGAGAATGCCATGAGTGTGCAAAGCTGTCATTAAGGCAAAGGGTGTCTACTTTATAGAATCTCAAATATAAAGTATATTTTGATTTGTTTAAAACTACATGATTTACATGGTTGCTACATGATTTACAATGTAGAACATAGTAAAATAAAGAAAAACCCTGGAATGAGTAGGTGTGTCCAAACTTGTGACTGGTACTGTATATACAGTATATATACAGTATATATACACTCCTCCCCTTCATCTACACTGACTGAAGTGGATTTAATAAGTGACATGAATAAGGGATCATAGCTTCCAACTGGATTCACCTGGTCAGTCTACGTCATGGAAAGAGCAGGTGTTCTTAATGTTTTGTACACTCAGTGGCTGTGGGAGCGGGGCTAGGGCTTAGTTGCTAGGGCTGGCTCTGTCTGTGTGTGTGTCCTGAGTGCATGAAGGATGATACCAGGGCTGGCTCTGTCTGTGTGTGTGTCCTGAGTGCATGAAGGATGACACCAAGGCTGGCTCTGTCTGTGTGTGTGTCCTGAGTGCATGAAGGATGATACCAGGGCTGGCTGTCTGTGTGTGTGTCCTGAGTGCATGAAGGATGACACCAGTGCTGGCTCTGTCTGTGTGTGTGTCCTGAGTGCACGAAGGATGACACCAAGGCTGGCTCTGTCTGTGTATGTGTCCTGAGTGCATGAAGGATGATACCAGGGCTGGCTCTGTCTGTGTGTGTGTCCTGAGTGCATGAAGGATGACAGCAGTGCTGGCTCTGTCTGTGTGTGTGTCCTGAGTGCATGAAGGATGACACCAAGGCTGGCTCTGTCTGTGTGTGTGTCCTGAGTGCATGAAGGATGACACCAGGGCTGGCTCTGTCTGTGTGTGTGTCCTGAGTGCATGAAGGATGACACCAGGGCTGGCTCTGTCTGTGTGTGTGTCCTGAGTGCATGAAGGATGACACTACAAATAGGGAAAAGAGGCTAAGAGGCTAACCCCACACACTTCAACACAAGGAACCATGCAGAAATGCAGTAGTGAGTTCCGAGCAACATCAGGCATTCTCCCTGTTCTACGTAAGATGGAAAGATGGAACCCTGTCCCTGTGTTGAGTGTCAGGCAGTGATTATGTCACTGAGCCCGAGGCCCCTGGCAGTGTGCTATGTTCTGACACTGCAGCTGTTTACACTTCCCTGCAGAGAGAGTCACTCAACCAGACCACAGCTTATATAATACTTAGGTGTGTGGGGGGGGTGGGCTTGTGTGGGGTGTGTGTGTGCACGCGTCCGTCAGTATCACAGAGAAGATCAGTATTATCCATTTACATCCCTCTATCCTCTAAATCAGCATGATCCCTCTCATTGTTAATGGGCCTGTGATTTGAAATGAATATTAACAGTGGCAGATTTCAAGTATGAAAACGAAACAGGCCAATTGCAACGCATCACGTCCAGTCAAGTGGAGGCTCTACTACTACCACAATGTTCAGGATTCAGGTGGAAGCATTTAGTTGTGGTCTGATGATCCCACGCTTCAAACACACTTTTGATGTTTCCTCCCTGTTTTTCCAGAGCACTCATGCATCAGTCGTTTGGTGAAAAACACATACTCTGAGACAATATTAGAAACGATGGCCTCCGGGCAGTCTTTTGATGCTGAATGCCAGAGAGAGAGGGGGGGGGATAGAAAGAAGAGGGGCAAGAGAGAGAAAGAGAGAGAGAGAGAGAGAGAGAGCGAGAGAGAGAGAGAGAGAGGCCATTGATATCGTGCTAATCTCACCACTATAGCTAACACTGGTAATGCTGGTCTTCATCTGGGCTTGAGGATTCATACAAAAGCAGCTTTTTCCACCACAATGGCAATACTTATGTTCAATCAGTCTTCATTATACTTTTGTCTGGTTATAGAGACGCTTAATAGAGACGTATTAAGGGCTGTATGCAGGCACTCCGTGTTGCGTCATGCATAAGAACAGCCCTTAGCCGTGGTATATTGGCCATATACCACACCCCCTTCTGCCTTACTGCTTGATTATAATTACTCCTGTAACTGCACTTTGTTTAGCAACCAATTGGATAGAGAATTTCATGCTACCTGCAGTTACCACGCACAGCTATGTACTGCCATATGGTTGGCTACAAAATGAGTGATTGAGTAGACCTAACGAGCCTACAGTGTACCCAGAGAACCGAGCGTAGTGTTGCGTCGTAAGCACTGAATGCCAATATGAACCCTCATATCTTAGCCAACAACAACATTACTGTATTTATTAAGGCACCTTTTCATTCCATTGGAAATGGTTTGTGTGATGTGTCTTTTGCATCATAAGAGAGGGTGGATTGTGGTAGGAGTAAACACCAACCCTCTAATCATAGCTGTTGTTTCTCCTGGAATAGCTACGCCTGCAGCGGTCTAACCATGCATACGTTTCCTTAGTTAGAGGAAATATTAACTATTCACTAGTTGTTCACTTCTTGCCACACACAGACACACACACATTTGGTATTGTGGGGATATAACGTTTGGTATAATGGACCTAAAATTGATTTCCATTCAAAATCCCATTACCCCTAACTCTAACCCTAACCTTAAACCCTAACCTTAAAATAGCCTTGTGGGGACCTGGGAAACACACACTCACACTCGGTTATGAAATCTAAGCGTCCAAAATTAAGAGTTGAGTAACACATTCTATACGCTAAGTTCCACAACTTAGCTTTACTTTGAGGCTAAAGTAAAGGGGTGAGATATCTTCATTAAGTAACTTCAAGTCAAATTTGAGGATTTCGCAATTAAAACAAACTTCTGACTGTGTAGTTTAGTGTCAACTTCCAGTCCTCTTCTCTCATCTCTCTCTCTCTCTGCTCTCTCTCTCATATCCATATTTCATAAGAACTTCTCACCATTCATTCCATCTCTGTTTCGTGCTGCCACAGTCCACTGCACAACAGGGAGCAGCTTATTCTGTGGGATTCTGCTTAATTATTAATGCCTTTGAGTGCGTCCCAAATGGTACCCTATTCCCTATTCAGTGCAGTACTTTTGACCAGGGCTCACAGGGCTCTGGTAAATTATTATGTATCTTTTTTAAATGTAACCTTTATTTAACTAGGCAAGTCAGTTAAGAACAAATTCTTATTTACAATGACAGCCTACACCTGCCAAACCCAGACGACACTGTGCCAATTTTGCACCGCCCTATGGGACTCCCAATCACGGCCGGATGTGATACAGCCTGGATTCGAACCAGGGACTGTAGTGACACCTCTTGCACTGAGATGCAGTGCCTTAGACCACTGCACCACTCGGGAAATACGGTGTCATTTGGGACACATACCTTCTCAGTACAGTCATAATCAATTTACGCTGGTTAAAATACTGATGCAAGTGGAAATCACATTCAACCTTGTTGCTTAAAATTCCATAAAACATTCACCACATGTCCTAATACACTTAATCAGGTTGAACAACCCTGAAGAAGGCACAGCGTGCCAGAAAAGTTCCATTACAGTGATAAAAGAATGGGAGAGCAGTAATGTGATTCTCATGATAATTATCTGTCAGTTTGTTGCAAGTATCTTTAGTATCTTTAGCTCCTACACTTAGGGCCAAGACTTTTTCATGACCAGCTGACATAGTTATGAACCCTGTACTTTTCCTGGACAGGTCACATGGCCTAGAAAAACTCCTGGCCCCTACCCATACTCTATCTATCAAGTTTAAACAATTGCTGGCTACGCTAGACTACAGTTTCTGTCACCTTATAGTCTAGTCATATCCTGAAGTCCTGAATGTTAGCTGACTAAATCTTCAACTGCAGCAAATACATAATATATATGATTGTATTTTTTTTCAAATACAGTATATGGCTGTATTTTCTTCAAATACAATATATGGCTGCTAACCTTATCCCCTTATTTTTCAAAGATGCTGGTCGTCCTGGGTTTACCCCCTTGCCACTGGAAACCGGACTTAAGCCTGGCGGCGTTGGGGTGTCTGGTGACGGGTGAAGGAGTGAATGCACTGGGAGCCCTTAATCAGAACCCTGCACACTAGCAGCACAGGGATATTATGGTCGCCTAGCAGTTGAGTGGCAGCTGCTCTCGGCAGACCCCTGTGTGACTGAGCAGTCCTATTTAGGAGCCCCAGCTGGGGAGAGGCTTAGAAAAGGTGGCCTAAAATATGCCCACTTACTCTTTCCTGGATAGGCTACCGCACCTATTGGGAGTTTCACTCAGCGGTCAAAAAATGCTAAAGAAAATAATTCCCCTGAAACTGACAACATGGAACATCAGAACTCTTTCGAACACTGACTATAATAACGATATACCCCATCAGAGAACAGCTTTGATTGCTGTAAAACTAAGGCACTACAACACTGACATTGCTGCCCTGAGTGAGACCAGGTTCCTGGATGAACGTTCCCTGAAAGAGGAGGGCAAGGCTACACCTTATTCTGGAAAGATGACCCTCTGGGTGGACAACATCAGCATGGTGTGGGACTGGCAATTAAGAACAGACTTATGTCTCTCCATATCCCTCTAGCCAAAATGCTCTATGCTACTCTTCCCAGTGCATACGCATAAGCTGATCAGGAAGGCTAGCTCTGTCCTGGGGATGAGCCTTGACACTCTAGAGGAGGTGGCGGAGAGACGGATCCTGGCCAAACTGCTGGCCATCATGGACAACGTCACCCACCCTCTGCACGCTATGGTTATGACGCAGAGGAGCACTTTCAGTCACAGACTGATCCCACCACGGTGTGCCAGAGAGCGCTACAGGAGGTCCTTCCTGCCGGCGGCTATTAGACTATATAATGCCTCACCGGGGTGCCGTGCCGTCGGCAACATAGATCTGGAACTGTTGGGGTGCTAGGACCTAGTTTAACAATTATGCATCCATCCGTGAGTAACTCTGGTCCATCAGCACACATCCACTCAGGACCTATTTATTCATACAGGTCTGTATATACATACTCATGTACAGTTGTTATATCATATCACATGCAATATTGTAAGTAATTATTGGACTTAACTTACGTAGGCATTCACTCAGGAATGCATATTATTAGTATCCTGCCAGTTGCACCTTTTCTCATTGCTTTTAGTATATCGAATGTGCAATACGTGCAGTTGTCTGTAATTATATCCTGCGCACTAAGGACTGTATTTTAAGGGAATTACTATTATTACCCAAAATTATATCATACACACATTTAGCTATTAAAGTATCTCTTCCTGTCATTTACCTGTACAGTTAATGTAACCATGCAAATATTCTCTTACCTGTAAATTTAACTGTATATTTACCTGTACAGTTAATTTAACAATGCAAAATATTCACTTACCTGTTCATTTAACCAGTATGTCTATTAAGTAAACTATTATTACCCTCACTCATATCATACGCATTTTTAGCTATTGAAGTATTTCTCTGCCATCGACCTGTATAGTATAGTTAACCATCCACCAATGTATAGTGTACATATTCAGCCATCCACCCATACTATCTCTCCCATACTATGTCTTTTTATAGCTTTTTTGCACTCCAGACTTCTTGTATTTCTATACTTTTTCATACTGCTGCTCTATGTATCATGTATCGTGTATCGTGTATCTGTCTTTTGTGTATTTTCATTCTGGCATTTTGCACCTGCCCTGTGTTTTGTTGTAGCTGCTTGACAGAAATTTCCCCTCAGGGATCAATAAAGTATCTATCTATCTATCTATCTATCTATCTATCTATCTATCTATCTATCTATCTATCTATCTATCTATCTATCTATCTATCTATCTATCTATCTATCTATCTATCTATCTATCTATCTATCTATCTATCTATCTATCTATCTATAATTGTGTTCATTGTCCGTAGCTTATGCCTGCCCATAGCATAACCCCACCGCCACCATGGGGTGCTCTGTTCACATCAGCAAACCACACCAACGCCATACACGTGGTCTGAGGTTGTGAGGCCGGTTGGACGTACTGCCAAATTCTGTAAAACAACGTTGGAGGTGGCTTATAGTAGAGAAATTAACATTAAATTCTCTGGCAACAGCTCTGATGGACATTCCTGCAGTCAGCAAGCCAACTGCACGCTCCCTCAAAACTTGAGACATCTGTGGCATTGTGCTGTGTGACAAAACTGCACATTTAAGAGTGGCCTTTTATTGTCCCCAGCACAAGGTGCACCTGATTAATGATTACGCTGTTTATTCAGCTTCTTGATATGCCACACAATTATCAGATGGATGGATGGATTATCTTGCAAAAGGAGAAAGGCTCACTAGCAGGGATGTAAACAGATTTGTGCACATCGTAAGCTTTTTGTTCGTATGGAACATTTCTGGGATCTTTTATTTCAGCTCTTGAAACATGGGACCAACACTTTACATGTTGCGTTTATCGCCACTCAATACTAACAAATGGAGCTTGACCTACACCTACTGTGGCCATCTCTTGGTGTTTTAAGCATTATCAAAAAATATATAAATACAGAAAATGGTCACATTCACAACCAATAATATACTCCAAAATGATTTGCAGTGAATGCCCTTTCCAACATCCAACCAATTAACTACCACCAGGGGGCAGTCGTGTAAAGTAACAAAGTAAAAATACTTTAAAGTACTACTTTAGTACTTTAATATTTCTATTTTGTAAATTTTACTTTTACTCCACTACATTTCTAAAGAAAATATCTATATCTTTTTACTCACATATATTGTTCCTGACACCCAAAAGTACTCATTATATTTCAAATGCTCAGGCAGGACAGAAACATGATCCAATTTACGCATCTATTAATATAATGTGTTGACATCCGGACTCACTGAACACAAATAATGTGATTGTTAATGATGTCAGTGTTGGAATGTGCCCCTGACCATCCTTGCATTATAAAAACAATAAAATCTTGCCGTCTGGTTTGCCTAATATCATTTGATGTATAGAGTTTACTTTTACTTTGTAGTTTTACTCAAGTAGGCCGTCATTGTAAATAATAATTTGTTCTTAACTGACTAGCCAAGTTAAATAACGGTTAAATAAATAAATTAAATAAAAGTATGACAATTGAGAACTTTTTTCACCACTGTACCTAAGTACATTTAAAACAAGATAATTTTTTACTTTTACCCAAGTACAGTAGTATTTTACTAGATGACTTTCACTTTTACTTGAGTCATTTTCTAGTATGGAATCTTTACTTTTACTCAAGTATGACAATTGGGTACTTTTTCCACCAATATATGTGTCTGTTGTCATTACAATAGAGTGTGGTGAGGTCAAGTGACTGCTCTTTTTGTCCGAAATCATTTCGGACTAGAGCAAATGCTCAAAGTATTTGAAAGATTTTGAGTAATATTTGAACCCAGGTCTGATATAACTATGTATTTGTAGACATGCCTGCTGCCCTTGACAACATACTTAATTATCCATCCATCCTGAGACAGGATCAGAATACTATAGGATGTGAGAGGCAATATGAGCAGATCTGCCTTTTTATTCATGCCATTCCTCATTCAATGAATCACTGAGAGATTGTGTCCCACATTGCATCCTATTCTCTACATAGTGCACTACTCTAGTCAAAAGTAGTTCACTATGTAGGGAATAGGGTGCCAATTTGAACGCAGTCTGAGAGATCGCTCACATGGTTGCCTTTAATCTGAGTCTTTCCGCCAGTGATTGAAGAGGGTAATGTGAACAGGAATAACCAATGAGTGGTGGAGAGAGCTCCCGGCGTGTGTGTGTAATGATATAATAATATGGTTTTCATATCTGCAGTTTCTATCTTAATTTGATCACTCTCCTGTCGCAGAGAATTTTCCACAAATTCTAAATATGTAATTTATTTTTCAAAAGCACTGATAACAGCATTTGCATTGCTGTGAGATGTTTTGTTTGAGTAATTTTTTAGCAGAAGCTCTTATCCAGAACAATTAGGGTTAAGTGCTTTGCTCAACAACACATTTTTCACCTAGTCGGCACAGGGATTCAAACCAGCGACCTTTTGGTTACTGGCCCAATGCTCTTAACCGCTAGGCTACGTGCCACCCTGTGAAGTATCTAGTATATCACAGCTACACCTACTCTATTTGCCTACCAAACATACTGTATAACTGACTGTCACAATCAACGATTAATATTCAAAACTGTTCAATTATAATTATGCACATTTTGTTCATAATTAATGCTGTGTTTTGCTCTCCACAGTCTGAAACTATTAACTATTAAATTAAAATTAAATGCCTATGGGCCCTGTTCAAAAGTAGCGCAGTGCACTAAATTGGGAATATGGTTCCATTTGGAACTCAACCTACTGCATGTCTCCAGAACCAGCTTGAATTAATCATAGTAAAGGAAGCCGCCACTACACATGCACACACACACACGCACTGACCCACCCCACACACACTGCAGGGCAGGTTTTTCTCTCTTTACTTTCCCCACATCTGGAGGGTCACATTCTCTGCCTGCCTGCCTGGACCCCACACAGCAATATGTATGATATGTCATGAATTACAATTTGTTGTGGCTAACGTGAGCTAGGTGGCTAGATGGCTAATGATAACATTACTAACGCTAGCTAGGCTAAGGGTTAGGGGTTAAGGTTAGGGTTAAGGTTAGGAGTTAGGTGAAAGGGTAAAGGTTAGGGTTAGGGGTAGCTTACATTGTACATATTGATGGGCATTCTGAGTCTTTTTGGTGACCCGGCTTCTTTGGCTCTGTTCTCTCAAGAGATCCAGATAATTTGGCTCCCAAATAGCTCTTCGTTCCAAATACTTAAAAATCTACCTAGAACCATGAAAAAATTGCAAATCTCCAATGTAAAGTCTCAAAGGTTGGCTACCATTATGTCAGATTGTGAAATGCGCTTGAAAAATGTTTTTACCTGGCCAAATTATTAGATGGCCTGCAAAATTCATGATGACGCACTGAAAAAAATCAGCGTGGACCAGATTGTGCTCTCCTCACTTTAGATATTTTTTTCTTCTAACTTACCTGTAAAAAATATTAGCAGAATGCAAATCAGGGAGCCAAATGAACGACTCTTTCACCGATGCTATTCGGTTCCCAACGTTCACCAAAAAGATCAATTCAAAAATAGCCGTTTGTTATACTCCCACTCATCCTCTCCAACCAACCAACCACCCTCCCTCCTTAAGTTTTTACCTTATGTAACCTTCTGTTCATACAAAACGTAACATATTATACTCATTTGAGTGTCCAGGATTTTTGTTTACTATGTTACGTCTAGTCTATGAGACCAGGTTGGACACACACGTGCATGCACACGCAAACACCGTTCCCTGGTGACTGCCCACACATAATCCTCCCAGTCCATCATACTGTCACTCACATCTGCTGCCTCCTCATTACCACTCCCTCCCTTGCTTTCCCTTTCTCCTCCTCCCCTACCTCTCTCTTCTACGCTCCTTCTATCCATTCCTTACCCCTCCCTTTCTTCCTTCCCTCATTTCGACTTGCTCCTATTCCTCTATTTCCCCTGCTCTCCTCTATTTCCCCTGCTCTCTTTTACTTAATACACTTTCTCTCTCTTCTGTTGCCTTCCCCCTTCTCCTCCAGCCCTTCATTCCCGATCACTATCCCTCTCTTTCTCCTCCTCTACCTCCCTGTCTCTCCCAACCCTATCCTCCCCTATATCCCCCTCTCACTTCCCACTCTCTTGTCACCTCCTACCTTTGAAAGCACATCCTCCAGGACCTCTGAAAGTAGAACGAAAATAACACAGTGCACTACTGTTGAGTTAAAAGAATGTAACATAAAAACAACAAAGGTTTACTGTTTTAGACAGTGACTTGATACTCAATATTAGCTCTGCAGCTGTTGGCTGAAGATAGCTGACGTACTGTAGCTCAAATCAAATCCAAATGTATTTGTCACATGCTCTGAGTACAACAGGTGTAGACTTTACCGTGAAATACTTACTTACGAGCCCCTTCCCAACAATGCAGAGTTAAAAAGTAATAAAAAAGGAAATAGTAACACAATAAAATAACACTATATACAAGGAGTACCAGTATCGAGTCAATGTGCAGGTAGTTGAGGTAATGAGTGTGCATAGAGCCGGTGGCTCATCAGTTGAATGGTGTTTCCTCCGACACATTGGTGCAGCTGGCTTCCGGTGTAAGTGGGCGGGTGTTGAGAAGTGCGGTTTGGCGGGTCAAAAAAATTTTTACTCGACCTTCGCCTCTCCCGAGCCCGTTGGGGAGTCGCAGTGATTAGACAAGATCATAATTGGATATCAGAAAAAGGGGGTAAATACAATAAAATATAAATGAATAAAATAGCAGCTTTATGTTCTGCAATGTGAAGTTTCAATGCCAGTTTAGTTTGACCAATATAAGCAGCCCTGCAGATGCAAGGGATTAAAATAAGAAATCAATCTCTGCTTTTTTTTGTTGAGTGCTCCAACTCCTTTTTACCTCGACTTAGTCCTTTTGGACGTTTTTCTTGGTAATCCATTCTCTTGGGCGGCTGGAGTCTGACAATTTTATGGCCTTCATCGAGTGGTATAAAGGTCCTGGATGACAGGGAGCTCATCCCCAGTGATGTACTGGGCCGTATGCATTACCCTCTGTGGCGCCTTATGGTCGGATGCCAAGCAGTTGCATTACCAAGTGGAGATGCAGCCAGTCAAAGAGCTCTCAATGGTGCAGCTGTACCTTTTTGAGGATCTGATGGCCCATGCCAAATCTTTTCAGCCTCCTGAGGTGTTGTTGTGCCTTCTTCACAACTGTGTTGGTGTGTCTGGACCATGATAGGTCCTTAGTGATGTGGACACCGAGGAATTTGAAGCTCTCGACCTGCTCCACTACAACCCTGTCTATGTGGATGGGGGCGTGATCGGCCCTCCATTTCCTGTAGTCCATAATCAGCTCCTTTGTCTTGCTGGCGTTGGGAGACAGGTTGTTGGCCTGGCACCACATGGCTCTGACCTCCTCCCTATAGGCTGTCTGTCTCATCATCGCCTGTGATCAGGCCTAACACCAACATATCGTCTGCAAACTTAACGACGCAGTAGTGGGTGAATACGGAGTACAGGTGGGGACTTAGCATGCACCTCTGAGGGGCCCCCGTGTTGATGGTCAGCGTGGCGGATGTGTTGTTGAGAGCGTCAGAGCTGGTGTAGTAGGATTCGATCTTAGTCCTGTATTAACGCTTTGCCTGTTTGATGGTTTGTTGGAGGGCGTAGCAGGATGTTTTATTAGCATCCAGATTATGTGGCGCACCTTGAAATGGCAGCGCTACCCTTTAGCTCAGTGTGGATTTTGCCTGTAATCCATGGCTTCTGGTTGGGATATGTGCGTACGGTCACTGTGGGGGCGACGTAGTCAATAATTAAGCCGGTGGACTGATGTGTTAAACTCCTCAATGCCATTAGATTAATCACAGAACATATTCCAGTCTGTGCTAGAAACAGTCCTGTAGTTTAGCATCCGCTTCATCGGACCACTTCTGTATTGAGTGCGTCACTTGTACTTCCTATTTGAGTTTTTGCTTGTAAGCAGGAATCGGGGGGATACAGTTATGGTCAGATTTGCCAAATGGAGGGCGAGGGAGAGCTTTGTAGGTATCTCTGTGTGTGGAGTAAAGGCACAAATTAGGTAAGACAGATTTCAGTTTTCCTGCATTAAAATCACGACCACTAGGAGCGCCGCCTCTGGGTCAGCATTTTCTTGTTTGCTTATGGCCCTACACAGCTCATTAAGTGCAGTCTTAGTGCCAGCATCGGTTTGTGGTCCCTACAGGTCGTTTTCCTCTCTCCCATTTTCAGAGGATAAACTGCAGCCCAATGCCACACACACACACACACACACACACACACACACACACACACACACACACACACACACACACACACACACACACACACACACACACACACACACACACACAGACACACATAAACAGAGAGAGTGTGAAATAGAGAATGAGAGAGAGAGAGAGAGAGAGAGAGAGAGAGGGAGAGAGAGAGAGGGAGAGGGAGAGAGAGAGAGGGAGAGGGAGAGAAAAGAGACACACACACACTGGCCCTGGTGGAGGTTGTGAAGGATATCTGGCCTGAGGTGCGGTGGGGATGATTAGGATTCAGACCAAACTCAGCTTGCCCTCAATAGAAAATCACCTCCCTAGTGCTCTGGGGCCACAGAAGAGGGGATCAGCTTACATATCACTTCCTAGCAACTGCCAGCTGTACTGTACTGAAGAGTATGGCTGCATCTCAAATGTACCCTTTTAACTATAAAGTGCACAACTTTTGACCAAAAGCCCATAGCGCTCTGGTCAAAAGTAGTGCACTATGTAGAGAATAGGGTACATTTGCGATGCAGAGAATCTGTCTGCATCTGGGACTGATATCACTGCTGGTGGGACAGATAGGCTGTTGTAGGACTGCAGGATGAGAAGAGATAATCCGCTGACTGAGGGGAACTCAACAGAGGTAGGTTACCTTGTTATAAAATTCACCACTACTACACTATCAAACATTACTGGTGTCATTTAGCTAAAGCCCAAAATATGTGCACTGTTCTGACAAGATTGAATTTACAATTCATTGTACAATCATTCAGGAAATAATTTGTTGGCATCAAGCCTGACCTGATAGATCCAAGTATAACATGTGTCTAATACATACACAATGGAAGGATAACAGCTCTATTTACATACACACCAGCACCTAAGCCACATCCAAAAGAAGTACATTTGACAGATGCCTTTCTACCGTCTCATGTAGTGAGAGAATGAAGACCTCTGGAAAAAATTAAAACTCTCTCTCTTTATATTGCTTGAGTTCTGTTGGCCCCTGGAGGCCTTTGGTGCAGCTCTACCATCTGGTGCTGGGGGCCCAGTGAGGCAGAAAGAGGCCCAGGTGACAGAGACCATATCCCAGCCCAGACTCCTGCATCATCCCCTCTCTACGTCCCTGCACCCCTCTTTCTCTCTACTTCCCCGAATCCCCCTCTCTCTCTATCTCCCTGTATGCCTCCCTCTTTTCCTCCCTGCATCCCTCAATCTCTCTCTCTCTCAATCTCTCTCTCTCTCTCTCTCGCTACCTGCCTCTCTACCTTCTTACCTCTCTGCATCCCTCTCTCTCCCTCTGTACCTCCTGCATCCTTCTCTACCTCTGTACATCCCTCTCTCTCCACCTCTATCTTTTTACCAGGGGAGAAGAGAAAGAGCAGTCAGATGGAGGGAGAGAGGGAGGGAGGGACAGACAGCGTGAGACAGAGGGATATTTAATATGCAGCACCAGAGAGAAGGATACAAGGAGAGATATGGAGGGAGAGAGAGAGAGAGAGAGAGAGAGAGAGAGAGAGAGAGAGAGAGAGAGGGGGGTGCAGGGAGGCAGAGGGAGTGAGATGGAGTGGAACAGAGTGAGGTAGAGAGGAAGAGAATGTGCATGGACGGAAAGGGACAAATGCAGGGAGGTAGAGAGGTAGAGAATGTGAGAAGCAAGGAGAGAAAGAGAGAGAGATGGGCAGAGAGAGAGAGGGGAGGGGGGGCAGAGAGAGAGATGTGCTCCTGGGAGAGAGTGACAGAGAAAGGGCTGCTGCCTGACTGACTGGCTGGCTGCATAGATGAGCCTCATTTCCCAACGCCATCTGTTACCAGTCCCTGCGTGGCCACGCAGTCGTGGGTGAACAGGGAGTACAGGAGGGGACTAAGCACGCACCCCTGAGGGGCCCCCGTCACTGGTACTTTCTGTTTGAGTTTTTGCTTGTAAGCAAGAATCAGGTGGATAGAGTTATGGTCAGATTTGTAAAGGTGATCTAGAGTTTTTTTTGCCTCTAGTTGCACACATGACCCTAACCCTAACCCTACTGCTGGTAAAAATTAGGTATGGTGGATTTCAGTTTTCCTGCATTAAAATCACTGGCCACTAGGGGTGCCGTCTCCGGATGAGCATTTTTTGTTTGCTTATGGCACTCTAAAGCTTGTGCGCTCTTTGTGCCAGCATCGGTTTGTGGTGGTAAATAGACAGCTACAAAAAAGTCCTTGAGACTTCCTTAATATTAGAGATTGCGCACCAGCTGTTGTAAACAAAGATACACACACCACCTCCCTTGAGCTTACCGGACGCTGGCGTTCTGTACGACCGATGCATAGAAAAACCAGCTAGATGTATATTATCCATGTCCTTGTTCAGCCACAACTCTGTGAAACATAGGATATTACAGTTCATTAGGTCCCATCGATAGAATTGTCTCGACGGAGCAGTTTGTTCTCCTGTGGTACATTCGCCAATAGAATGGAGGGTAGAGGCGCTTTATGGATTAGGGCCTGGTCCGGGGTGAGCAGGATGTCCTGCATCTCCAACTCATTGAAGTAGTAATATTCCTCCAAATTGAGATTAATTATCGCTGTTCTGATGTCCAGAAGCTCTTTCCAATCATACGAAACGATGGTGGAAACATTATGTAAAACAAAAGTAAAGATCATGGCAAAAAAATACACAAAATAGATACCTGCTAATGATCAAAATTGGTCAGGAGCCCATAAACGGCTGCTGTGCAATGCAGCGCCATTCTAAAGATACTGTTTATTATCTGTAACTTTATTCCTTGCTATAGATACACACACTACATCAAATCAAATCAAATTGTATTGGTCACATACACATACGCTGCCCTACCAAGCAAAAAGGCAGTAACTGCTCACAGCGTGGAACTGAGAAAAATGGCTTTTATTTACCTTGGTTTCACAGTAACGTTATTCAGTGACTGCTAACATGACACCCATTTTCTCCAAAACACAATACAACAGAGGCAGGATACTTGTCCACATGATTAAGCATGTATTTAATCTAGCAAAAATTACATGAACTCATTTTTGTCCAAATGAGCAGTTACTGCCTTTTTGCTTGGTAGGGCAGTATTTAGCAGATGTTATTGCGGGTGTAGCAAAATGCTTGTGTTCTTAGCTCCAACAGCGCAGTAGTATCTAACAATTCACAACAGTATCTAACAATTCACAACAGTCTGATGGCCAAAGGTTTGTGGAAACTGGCTCGTCAAACATCTCATTCCAAAATCATGGGCATTAATATGGAGTTGGCCACCCCTTTGCTGCTATAACAGCCTTCAGGGAAGGCTTTCCACTAGATGCTGGAACATTGCTGTGGGGACTTGACTCCATTCAGCCGCAAGAACATTAGTGAGGTCGGGCGCTGATGTTGGGCGATTAGGCCTGGCTCGCAGTCGGCGTTCCTATTCATCCCAAAGGTGTTCGATGGGGTTGAGGTCAGGGCTCTGTACCGGCCAGTCAAGTTCTTCCACACTGATCTCGACAAACCATTTCTGTATGGACGTCGCTTTATGCACAGGGGCATTGTCATTCTGAAACAGGAAAGGGCCTTCCCCAAACTGTTGCCACAAAGTTGACAGAATCGTCTAGAATGTCATTGTATATTGTAGTGTTAAGATTTCCCTTCACTGGAACTAAGGGGCCTAGCCTGAACCATGAAAAACATCCCCAGACCATTATTTTTCCTCCACCAAACTTTACAGTTGGCACTATGCATTCGGGCAGGTAGCGTTCTCCTGGCATCCGCCAAACCCAGATTTGTCCATCGGACTGCCAGATGGTGAAACGTTTCCACCGCTCTAGCCGACACTTGGCATGGTGATCTTAGGCTTGTGTGCATTTGCTCAGCCATGGAAACCCATATCATGAAGCTCCCGACTAACATTTATTGTGCTGACGTTGCTTCTAGAGGCAGTTTGGAACTCGGTAGTGAGTGTTGCAACGGAGCACAGATGATTTTTACGCACTACACGCTTCAACAAACTGCGGCCCAGTTATGTGAGCTTGTAGCTTGGAGCTCTGTGCTGAGCCATTGTTTCTCCTAGACGTTTTCACTTCACAATAACAGCCCTTACAGTTGAACAGGGCAGCTCTAGCAGGGCCGAAATTTTACAAACTGACTTGTTGGAAAGGTGTTATCCTATAGCGGTGCCACGTTGAAAGTCACTGAGCTCTTCAGTAAGGCCATTCTACTGCCAATGTTTGTCTATGGAGATTGCATGGCTGTGTGCTCGATTTGATATACCTGTCAGCAACGGGTGTGGCTGAAATAACCAAATCCACTAACTTGAAGGGGCGTGCATATACTTTTGGCCATGTGGTGTATCTACCTCAATTACCTCATTCCCCAGCACTGGTACCCCGTGTATTTAGCCATTGTTACTCATTGTGTATTTATTATTGCAGGCTTTACCTTTCCATAATTTCTCCACACAGGCAGAACACAGCAGAGAGATGTAGTCATGTTCTTCCACTCGGTCTCTTCCTCTTTCTCTCTCTCTATCGTCTCTCTCTCTCTCTTTGCTTTCTCTCTCTCCATTGTACAGCAGCTCACAGTCTTCACCCAACCACTCAGTGTCAACCCGACTCTGTGATATAAACAGTGGGCATAACCCAACACTTTAGCAGTACACAGCTAAGATAAATGAAGCTGCCAACCTGTTTGTAGGTCACCCAGTGAGACTAAAGTCTGTGTTGTACTGCCTTGTGGAAAAGCATGTACATACAGAGGTATCATAGTGTTTGTGGCTATATAGGGGCCTATTGTTAATGTAATTAGACTGATGAAGTAGTTTCTTGTGTAAAAGAGGATGTAAAGATATTTTAAACAGGTGCCTCTTGTGTCTTCTATGAGTTTGAATTGAGATCCAGGTTTCATATTCATAAAGCGTCTTGAGGGCTGTTCTAGGATCAGGTCCCCCATGTCCTTATAATCATATTATTTATGATCTAAAGGCAAAACTGGTCCTAGATCTGAACTCTTTCTCTGAGACGCTGTATGAATACAGGCTCTGATTCACAGACTGTGTTTAATCTTGATTGGACAGCATTTATTGAAGATTAGCCCACATAGCGGAAGCCATGACGACCTACTGGGAATTCTGGGAAAGAAATTCAGTGCTCAGAAAATGTGTCAATGACTGTGCCTCCAAGACACTGTTTCTTCTCTCCACATACAGACACAGACACACACAAACACACACACATACACACACATTTATTTTCTCCACACATCTCAGAGGACCAGACAGTAGGGGAGGACACTTTACTTGGAGAGTTGTCTGGATGGCCTACATTCAGAGTTTGTTAAGGCGTGAAAGTGTGTCAAATCCCTGGGTTTGAGACCAAAAATAAAACCTTGTGGTTGAGTGCAGTCCCTAGGTGCAATGGTATTCTTGTAAAGCATAGCCTGGCACGCAAGGATAGGTGTAGGACGATGCAGGTTGATCATGCTGTTGGAAATATACAATCCATTAGGTCAACATTTACTTGAGGCACAATATAAAACTTTTAATTAAGTCAATTGTAGTAACTCTCTTTATGTGGGAAAATGCATTTCATATTTCACTAAAGAACAATGAGAGAGAGAGAGAGAGAGAGAGAGAGAGAGAGAGAGAGAGAGAGAGAGAGAGAGAGAGAGAGAGAGAGAGAGAGAGAGAGACCTTGGCCTAAACATCAGCGCCACAGGTAACTTCCACAAAGCTGTGGAAAATCTGAGAGACAAAGCAAGAAGGGCCTTCTATGCCATCAAAATGAACATAAAATTTGACATACCAATTAGGATCTGGCTAAAAATACTTGAATCAGTTATAGAACCCATTGACCTTTATGGTTGTGAGGTCTGGGGTCTGCTCACCAACCAGGAATTCACAAAATGGGACAAACACCAAATTGAGACTCTTCATGCAGAATTCTACAAAAAGTGTACAACGTAAAATATAAAATAATGCACACAGTGCAGAATTAGGCCAATACTCGCTAATTATCAAAATCCAGAAAAGAGCCGTTAAATTCTACAACCACCTAAAAGGAAGCGATTCCCAAACCTTCCATAACAAAGCCATCACCCACAGAGAGATTAACCTGGAGAAGACTCCTCTAAGCAAGCTGGTCCTGGGACTTTGTTCACAAACACAAACAGACCCCACAGAGCCCCAGGACAGCAACACAATTAGACCCAACCAAATCATGAGAAGACAAAAAAACTGAGCTGCACTTCCAAACCTCTTGCCAAATGTATTAGAGACACATATTTCCCTCAGATTACACAGACCCACAAAGAATTTGAAAACAAACCCAATTTTGATAAACTCCCATATCTGAAATACTACAGTGTGCCATCACAGCAGTAAGATTTGTGACACGTTTCCACAAGAAAAAGGCAACCAGTGAAGAACAAACAACATTGTAAATACAACCCATATTTATGTTTATTTATGTTCCCTTTTGTACATAATTACATTTTAAGTCTTTATTCTTACAGAACTTTTGTGAGTAATGTTTACTGTTCATTTGTTTATTTCACTTTTGTTTATTATCTATTTCACTTGCTTTGGCAATGTTAACATATGTTTCCCAAAGACTATCTGCGTCCCAAATCGTACCCTTTTCCCTATATAGTGCATTACTTTTGGCCAGCGCTCCAAGTCACTGACAAGGATGATAATCCACAGTAATGCATCGCTCAGACCAGACAACTGCAGTCAGACATTAGTTTCACCAATCAGCAGTTTACACATTCTCACCTCTCTTCTCCTCCACTGTCTGTCTCTGTTCTGAAGCTGCTGCAGACCCAGGGTGCATCTCAAGTCTAGAACGGCTTCCTCCCCTCATCTCCTCTCCTTATGGCTTCCTCTCTACTCCATCTGGCTTCCTTTCCTTGTCTCCTCTCCCTCTGCATTGATCCATAAACAAAGGAATGGTGAAAGCAATATAGGGAAGCCTACTGGGAAGGAAAGGAGACACGAGGCAGAGATTAAGGATAGGAGGCAACTTTAGACTATTGAGTTGTACCTCTCCCAAGTGCGTCAAACTGTGGGTGACTGCTGTTGCTCAATATATTATTGACTGAGGCTTCAGAAAATTGCTGCAGTGACACTGTGGATGTAGGTATTTCTTCGTACTACAACCCTGGCCCCATTCTGTCCTTTCACTGCTATTCCTGAGGATTGCCATGCATATTGAATCAAGCCTGCCGCTGGGAGGGAGCGTGTGTTTATGTGTCTTTAACAAAGTATCAATCCGTGACATATAGGGAAAGAGAGCCATCGTGTGGCAACCTCTGTTACTACAACCTGTGTGAGTTATTACAATTTCTAACCGCTCCACATGAGTGTTTCTCAATCTATTCCTAGCCTGGCTAGATGTGTAGCCCAGCACTGTAATTCAACTCGTCGATGGCTGGGTAAGCACAAAAACGGCTATTCTGTTAGCATCCCACATGAATGGATTGCACGGCTCTATTACAAACCACTAGGCACAGGGGTTCTCCTAGGTCTATGATCACATCAGTTTGCACTGCATCCTTTGGCTCGTTCATTTACATCAATATCCCGCTTTGCAAGTGCCCTTGTAACTGGGCCCACACTAGTCTTTGTAAGGTGGATGTTATAAAGATAATTATTATGCGCTGCCTTGGGTAGTAGTGGCATCTGCTTAGACAATACACATTGTGTTGCAATGTAAACCTCGGAGGTCCTGGGCGGTATGTGCCACTAACTGCACTGATTATGTGCATATTTGATTCGTGTTTACTACAATGCTAATGAAAGTCTAATGGGTCGTTCAGTCTCATAATGGTGTCTAGCTACACAATGTGTGTGGTGCCAGAAGTCCAGCGTGTCCTCTCATGTTTAACTGAAAATCATATATTAATATTTTGGTTGGAATTATGAGAACGTAGGTCGTTGGGTGCTGGTTATCTAACTAAGAAAAGTGTGTCCTGTTGAAGTACCCTGATTATCAGCAAAAGTCAGTGTTACTTTATGTACTGGCTGATGTATTTCGTGTTTCCCAGAGTTATGTGAAGGTCTGGGCGCTCCTGTTTTCAGAACTACCCAGTTATACCAAAAACTAGCCTCGTTAAACTAGACTGATCTCGCAAACTCACATTCTGTTTCACATCACGTGTCAAATTGACAAAAAAGTGCAGAGACGGATTAAATATAAATGTACAGGTTGAATCTCTGAATCAATGTGTTGAATCAATGCATCGTAGCACCATCAGTTTGGCTATAAACTCCACAACAGGTCACAGAGGTTATTTGCAGTCTGGAAGGTGGACAGGAACGAATAGCGGTGCACTATTGTTTAGCTTGAGGTGATTGGCCAACATCAAAGCAGAGATGTCTGCCAGCCACACAAAAATAATTCCTGTCAGGCCAGGGATGTGTAAGCAAGAGTTGAGTGCCATAAACTCACAAGAGACTATGTGAGCTTATGACAGAAGGACCAGGTGAGTTTGTGTACAGAGAACCAAGGGGGGACCTAGTAATGAGACCTTGGGGGCAGCAGAAGTAAGGGTAAGGTGCCAGGTATGATGCCAACAAAAATAGTGCATAGGCGGAGACGAATCAGAGTGAGTTGCAGCAGCAGCCTGCATCGTTGTGCCATTGGTTCGGCTCTGAACTTAATCTGGGAGGTGGACACAACGAAACCTTTCAGAAGACTACAAAATATTTTTTTTACTGTTCATTTATGTCTTTGTGAGTACATCAGAAATATTCAGGTCATAAGCGCTGAAATGTCTACAAAGAGAAAAACACACTGGACCGGTGTATGATTATCACAGGCTATACACAACCCACCTCTATAATTCACTATTTAATGTATTCGTAACATTGGTTTTCTCACTCATTAAATGGGAACACCATTCAACATTATTGAAAGGAGAATATAGCCAGTCAACAATACAGACGTCTGGTCAGGAGCCAATAATGCAATATTTGCTCAAATTGGGTGGAGTTAACCTCTTGTTTGGATTTGAAAAACCAAGTAATATAAGGGGACGGTGCTCAGGACTGTGTGGCTGTTTGCATGAGAAGACCCAGACGAAAACTAACCAACCAGTAAAGGCACAGCCACTGTCATTAGTGATGCCAACAGCATCAAAACAGCCTTTCCAGACTGAAATCAGTAGGACAAGTTTGATATGAGATAGAATTACTGCTTTGAACATAACCATCTTCAAGCACACTGCAAATGTAACAGTGTACAGATACAAACAAACATGTCAAATATACATGATTTTCAGTCCAGGACATGTAGAAGAAATTATGAAAACAGGACAGTTTTTTTTCCCAAACTTTTTTTATTTGATGACAATATACAAGAACATCTTGAGCACGAGGAACATCCCTGATTCTCCCGGGCTCACTGTAGGGAAACACAGAGGAAGTGAAGTTAGTTCACCTGCAAAACAGAAGTTTACAATCTCCCTCTACCACAACTCTACTCAAGGGGGAGGGGGAAACTCAACTAGAGGAAGAGGGGTAATTGGCCTGAGGGTTCAAAGGGTAATATATTGAAAATGGGAACAGATGCATTTACTAGAGATGGAGCTCAACCTACATGGTTTTTTTTGTTTTTAAAAAAATAGTAAATGCATCCAAATGAAAACTGCAATATTACAGTTTAACTGACATTTTTCAGCTCAGAAAATAATTTATTGGGCAGTAAAGTATAAAATAATATTGAAGTATATATCAAAGTACATTGTATTAAATGAAACATTCCTAAATGAAATTAGGAACTTTTAACATTCCTGATAAAAGTCGTATGAGTAGGCATGTGGTTCAGTTGTCTTGCATCGAGACAGTGGGCTACAAGTTATTATCCTAGACATGCTTTAATAAACAACCACCAATAACTGTACCAAGCGGTTGACCAATACACATTTATAATAAAATAGTTTAACTGCAGAAAAAGAATGGTAACCTTTTAGAAGCAGAGTAGTGGTGCAATTAAATAAGTTTGTTTGTTGATATGACGTTAGTTGATATTATAATATCCGCCAAGAGTACAAGTACCACCAGCCAGGATAGGTTTAGGATTTTGGGGGAAAAAGGGGACGGAAGATGGGTTGAAGTAGTAAGGATGGGTGCTGGTAGATAAGGTTGTTGGAAGACTACCAGGTGAGATCTCTACAGGTGAGGTACCAGGAGATAAGATTCAATGTGCATATCAACACAATAATATAGCACACCATGCCCCTTTTGCTTTGTACCTGTAACAGACACCTCATTTCTGTAAAACAAATCCATGGGAGGCAAAATAAAAGGCAAAAGGATGAAGAAAGAAAGTAACGTTAAACTCTTTTACTTAAAATACTTCACACTCCTATAGTAGATCTCTGAATGGCATAAGATTTGCACCATAGATTCATTTCCTTCAGTTGGGACCAATTCCACCCAGGGAAAGAATACAAAGTCAAAACTGAATGTTGAGCACCAGATGCAGACGTGTCAATAAATGCACACAAATGCAGCTCCTAGATAAGTCCCTCAATACATTCCTGGGGGGATCCCTGGAGATGCACATTTGTGTTTTAGGCCAACTCTAAGACTTGATTAGATGAATTATGCGTGTTAGTGCTGGGCTAAAACAAATGCGTACTGCATTGGGGTCCTCAAGGAATTAATAGGGAAAATGCTCTAGTTTCTAGTCTTTCAGAGATCCACTAGGCGACCTACTATTGCGTCTTAGGTCCACACTATACGGTTCAACCTGGGATCTAAACCACAATTAGTGCTCAGTTCACACGCGCCAACATTAGTGTCACGAGTTAGAATGAGCAGCTAAGTATTAACTGGTAGGTGACTGAATTGAAACAAAATGTGGATGTTAGATAAATCCACATGTAAAAAATCACCGTAGCTTTTTTTGGTTATATAATGGGAAGATGGGGATGAAGTCTAACAGGAGTTAGCTAGGAACATCACTCCTAAGTAGTATTATCTGCACACAGACATTCTACTGATGAAAACAACATTTACCTTCTACAGTCCCGAACAACAGTAGACAAGAGAAGATGGCAACGCATATTAAGTAAGAGTGTATAAATAAAGACAGAACAGACTTGGGAAGAAGGAAAGATATGCATATAATTAATGATTACGAAATAAGTGAAACTTGGGGTGTGTTTCAATAGTCTTAAGAAGCTCCCTCTTCCCGCTTGATGTGAATTTTGCTTGGGTGAAAGCATAGCCTACATCTTGAAGACATCCAGTATTATGCATTCACTAACTCAAAAGACTATTTACAGTGCAGATGAAGGAGAATAGAAAGAGCTACTGTAAAAATGTGACTATTGAAATGCACCCATCCCTGAACAAGGGGAATGAACCATAGGGCGAATGGCCACAATACCTTTTTGCCAGCAGCGCCCACACTGGCTTTCTTGGTGCCTCGTACTTTCTTCATTCTGTTCTTGCGTTCCTTGCGCTGTTTTCTGGAGGACTTCTTCTTCTCATAGAGGCCGTGCTGTGAGAACAGAGAAAACCAAACATTTTAACCAAACAGCACTGCTTCCATTGTGTGCGAGTTATCTTTCCATTAGTCAGCATCAATGTGGGCATCACTGGCAGACAATACTTGATAATGATGGGACTCATACAAACTAAGCACAGACCTGGTGTCATACAACTAGAGAATATAGCCTAAAAACAGCTATATCCATTAAAATGGTGCATTCCACAAGCTAAGCCCCACTTGTTTCCATTTTTCCAACATATACTCACCCTGGCTAGTCTGTGCTTGGGCTCGTTTTTCTTAGCGTAGTCGAGAGAGTCGTAGACCATGGCGAACCCTGTTGTCTTGCCGCCACCAAACTGGGTCCTGAAGCCGAAGACGAACACCACATCAGGGGTGGTCTTGTACATTTTGGCCAGCTTCTCCCGGATCTCAGTCTTGGGGACTGTGGCTTTGCCCGGATGGAGGACATCGACAACCTAGAAGTGGAGACAATTGGAAAAACTTTTTAGACCATGCAGCACTAGGAAACTAGCACACTGGTGATCTTGATGCTTCCTAACATTTAATAGATAATTGAATCAATAAAACATCAGTGCAGATCACGACAGTCTTTTGCTCAACTGATTGAGGTCAGCTGAACACAGTATGAAGAAATGAGATGATGTTTTGGTGATATATGGTAGGAAATAAACATTTCGGCTTACCATTTGCTTTCTCTGAAGCAGACGGTTTGTCATGAACTTCCGGGTTCTGACTGTCACTGTGTCGTTCTGAAAGTAGATGGAGAACAGAGTTTAGGGACCTTACACATATCTAGATACTATATACACTACCGTTTAAAAGGGTTGGGGTCACTTAGAAATGTCCTTGTTTTTCAAAGAAAAGCAATTTTTTGTCTATTAAAATAACATAAAATTGATCAGAAATACAGTGTAGACATTGTTAATGTTGTAAATGACTATTGTAGCTGGAAACAGCTGATTTGATGGAATATCTACATAGGCATACAGAGGACCATTTTCAGCAACCATCACTCCTGTGTTCCAATGGCACGTTGTGTTAGCTAATCCAGGTTTATTATTTTAAAAAGTCTAATTGATCATTAGAAAAGCCTTTTGCAATTATGTTAGCACAGCTGAAAACTGTTGTGCTGATTAAAGAAGCAATAAAACTGACCTTCTTTAGACTAGTTGAGTATCTGGAGCATCAACACTTGTGGGTTCGATTAGAGGCTCAAAATGGCCAGAAACAAAACTTTATTCTGAAACTCGTCAGTCTATTCTTATTCTGAGAAATGAAGGCTATTCCATGCGAGAAATTGCCAAGAAACTGAAGATCACAAAGAAGAACATTTGTGAGACGCAGACCAAATGAAAAGATGCTTGAGGAGTGCTTGACGCCATCTGTCAAGCATGGTGGAGGCAATGTGATGGTCTGGAGGTGCTTTGGTGGTGGTAAAGTGGGAGATTTGTACAGGGTAAAAGGAATCTTGAAGAAGGAAGCCTATCACTCCATTTTGCAACGCCATGCCATACCCTGTGGACAGCGCTTAATTAGAGCCAGTTTCCTCCTACAACAGGACAATGACCCAAAGCACAGCTCCAAACTATGCAAGAGATTTAGAGATGAAGCAGTCAGCTGGTATTTTGTCTATAATGGAGTGGCCAGCACAGTCACCGGATCCTTTGTAAACAACAGGTGTAGACTTAACAGTGAAATGCTTACTTACGGGCCCTTCACAACAATGCAAAGAGAAAGAAAATTGAGAAAGAAAATTGAAAAGTAATAACATGTAATAAAAAGTAAAACAATGAGTAACAATAACGTGGCTATATAGTACACATGGTACCAACATCGAGTCCATGTGCAGGTGTACGAGGTAGATATGTACATATAACTAGGAATAAAGTGATTAGGCAAAAGGATAACAGAGCATGTGACAAGTCATAAAAGTTAGTGCAAAAAGGGTGCAGATAGTCCGGGTAGCCTTTTGGTTAACTTTTTAACTAACCATTTAGCAGTCTTATTGGCCTGAGGTTAGAAGCTATTTAGGGTCCTGTTAGTTACAGACTTGGTGCATCGGCACCGGTTGCCATGCGATAGCAGAGAACAGTCTGACTTGGGTGGCTGGAGTGTCAATTTTTAGGGCCTCCTCTGACACCACCTGGTATAGAGGTCCTGGAGGGCAGGGAGCTCTGCCCCAGTGATGTACTGGACTGTACGCACTACCCTCTATAGTGCCTTGCAGTTGGATGCCAAGCAGATCCCATACCATGCCTGATGCAGCCAGTCAAGATGCTCTCAATAGTGCAGCTGTAGAGAACTTTGAAGATCTGAGGGCCCATGACAAATATTTTCAGCCTCCTGAGCAGGAAGAGGCTTGTTTGTGCCCTGTTTACGACTGTGTTGGAGTGTGTGGCCATGATAGATCCTTAGTGATGTAGAAACAGAGGAACTGAAAGCTCTCGACCCGCTCCACTACAGCCCAGTCGATGTGAATGGGGGCTTGCTCGGCCCTCCACTTCATGTAGTCCACGATCAGCTTGTGTCTTGCTGAATTTTAATTAACCTTTATTTAACTAGGCAAGTCAGTTGAGAACAAATTCTTATTTACAATGACGGCCTACCCGGGCCAAACCCTCCCCCAACCCGGACGACGCTGGGCCAATTGTGTGCTGCCCTACGGGACCTACGATCACGGCTGGCTGCGATACAGCCCAGGATCAAACCAGGTCTGTAGTGATGCCTCTAGCACATATGCAGTGCCTTAGACCGCTGCGCCACTCGGGAGCAATTGAGGGAGCGGTTGTTCTGCTGGCACCACACTGCCAGGTATCTGACCTCTTCCCTATAGACTCATCATTGATCAGGCCTATCACAGTCATGTCATCAAACTTATCATGCCATGCAACAAGAGGTAGCTAGCCAACAACATCAACTTGGATTTAGTTACTTACACAAGTAACATTTAGTAGCTACCTAGATACCCAAACAGCATACTAGGTAGCTAGTCCTAAACCAAATCATACCAACAGGTTGCTGCATCACTAACTAACAACCTAGCCAGCCAAGGTAAGTTAACTAGCTAACTTCCATCTGCTCAGATCTTGTAAACTAACCACTTCAAACACCTGAGCATTTATGGACAGATTGATTACAAGGTACATGGCAAAGATCATGCATTTGTGGTAACAGCGTTAGTTATGTGGGAACTAACTAGCTAGTTTCCAGAATCCTAATTCCAAGTGACATGCTACAGACGGTAGTGCGTGTATATATATAGTTTTTTTTTCCCACTGTCATATAGTTTTGTCTTTTTTCTTTACCTCGTTTAGATAACTTATGTTATACTTAAACTGCACTGTTGGTTAGGGCTTGTAAGTAAGCATTTCACTGTAAAGGTCTACACCTGTATTCGGCGCACGTGACAAATAAACTTCGATTTGATGCTGTACCAGGGAGGCTCACCAGCCACAACAGTCGAAAACACCTTGCTAGCACATACCTTAGCATGTAGCTAGCCATATTGTCTGTGCTGGCCAAATAATAGTATTATACAAGACTGGGGGAAAAAACACAATGTAGGCGCCAACAAGTAGCAGTGGACAATTAGAAGCCATGTGTTACAAAATGACTAAATGGTTTGTACAACTAACTGAACAGGCGGTCCAACAGCCGACCGCTCGGCTAGGCCACCGAAATTCCTCAGTTCATAAAAGGGCTAAAAACAACTTTTACCATTTCAATATTCTAGTATTCCTATAGGAATGGCTTATAAATGTATTTGGACTTCATGGTTTTAACAATGATGAAAGGATGGTGACGATAAACAAAGGATTTAATTCTTCATTTTATGCCACAAGACTCACCATCTTGACATCAGTCTCTCAGGGACGAGGAAAAGGAGGAAGGACCCGTAGCCGGCCAACCAAACGCATGAATGGAAGCGGTGCGACCTGAATACTTGCCTGACTAAAAGTAATTTCAGATTATTTGAGAAACCACAGAGGGAACTAGAACGTGTCGTTTTAGTATTTTTTATGTATTATTTTCTCAAGTGTGTATGACTATAGATCAAACGTCACTCAATCAAATGTGACAAAACACATTACTAATATACAGTAAGAATAGTATGTTTGTTGATTACAAATGTATTAATTGATTACCATTTTATTCATTATAGCAGCTACATAATCATGCCCAGATGCCCTTTTTCCAAACATAGCCCACCACAGTATTATATAGTATATTAACACAACAATGTATGTTTATGTATACTTTTGTTTATTATTGAACGACGTCAGTATTTTTATTCACATCATTCATGGAAATGGACGATATTAGACAAAACAGAGCGCAATTTTTGTATTTGTATTTATTAGGGATACCGATTAGCTGTTGCCAAGGCAGCAAGCTACTCTTCCTGGGGTCCAAACAAATTAAGGCGTTGACATTATTTTTATTTATCCTTTATTTTACTAGGCACGTCAGTTAAGAACAAATTCTTATTTACAATGACAGCCTACTCCGAACTCAGATGCCGCTGGGCCAATTGTGCGCCGCCCTATGGGACTCCCAATAACGGCCGGTTGTGGTACAGTCTGTATTGGAACCAGGTTGTCTGTAGTGACGCTTCTGAGATGCAGTGTCTTAGATCACTGCGCCACTTGGGAGGCCTATAAAACAAAATATAAAACAGTACGTCATATAACATTATTACACCACTACATATAAAATGTATAATACCGTTCAATTTTTTCTATAACCTTTATTTAACTCGGCAAGTCAGTTAAGAACAAAGTATTATTTACAATGATGGCCTACCCCGGCCAAACCCTCCCCTAACCCTTCAATTATGCTCCGCCTTATGGCCTCCCGATCACGGCTGGTTCTAATACAGACCAGGATCGAACCAGGTTCTAAGGTGACGCATCTAGCACTGAGATGCAGTGCCTTAGACCACTGCGCCACTCGGGAGCCCCTGAAATGTGTACATTGCCCATGCGTCGTCAATGGGCCGCGCTGTGCATTCTATGAGATTCTGGGACAAGGAGAGCTCTTCAATGCTATGGTAATGTCTCCAAAAACAAATAAATACTACAGTACACTACAGTCCGCAAAAACCCTACAGTAAATACTACAGTATACAACAGTCTGCAAAAACACTACAGTAGATACTACAGACCGCAACAACACTAGAGTAATTAATATAGTATGAGAGACTACATTATTTATACTATAGTAAACTGTAAATACTACAGTATAATACAGTACATTTTTACTAGGATTAAATGCCAGGAATTGTGAAAAACTGAGTATAAATGAGTATAAAAATGAGTATAAATATTTGGCTAAGGTGTATGTAAACTTCCGACTTCAACTGCACTGTAGATGTGTCTGCAATTCATCATTAGCAGACACCAAAGACAATTGTATGTCTGCTTCTTGACAGTGAAATGTCTCTCTACATTCATTACTTTGTTAAGCACTTTGCTGTCTTCAAACCTAGACTAATCATATTTGAAAATATGAAATGTGTTATCCCTCCTTCTGCATATGAAAGCTATGGAAAGTTTTGGGTTTTAATCAATAGTTATCTTGGTCTAGTTGACACTTTGTTGTGCACATTTAATTGGACCTTATGTAATTTAATTGCTTTTTTTTCTGTCTTCGTAGAATGCACTTACTATCTCCTTTAGGGATTTTGTTTTCAAACTTTACGGATCTAGAATTCTGATAGTGTTTCGTTGTTTGGACAAACCCCAGGGAACCCCGATTACACTGCATTGATTTTGTCCCCAGTCCTTTCCTATTTGGGCAGACTCCCAGCCATTTATAGATTCAGTTGTTGTGCCAATAAATTCCACTGCGCTTCACAAACCTAGACAACAGTTTAATTTGAAGCTAGAAGTTTAATCAAAATAGAATGATTTTCCAATTACCCAACACAGTTATATAACAAGCTGTTTGGCGGCATTAGAACACTTTTCGTACCCTCTACGGGAGACCACCTGTGTGTGTGTTTGTGTGTGTGTGTGTGTGTGTGTGTGTGTTTGTGTGTGCGCCAATGCACTAGTATTCTCAGGCATTGCCTAAGGGGCCATGGCAGACCTACTCCTCTTATAAACAAGGTTTCATCAGGAAGAAAATAACAATGTGTTTCTTCCTGTAAGACTGGCTGTAATCATAGACTCATTCCAAATCCCCAGATGTGTCTAGTACTGCCTGGTCTCTCAGCGAGGTGGACAACAGTAATCTTTGTGTTTGTTTTACCTGGAAAGGTATGTATAGGAGCCTCAGGGTACTAAAGTAGGCTATGTTTAAAAACTTCCTCATCCATCCCAATAGCTCAACCTCTAAAGCCAACTCACCAACAGTCTCCTACAGTCTTACCACCTTCTCGGGTACCTATACCCTACACTTTCACTAATGATTCATTAAGCACTAACTAGCTATCCAGCTGTGACTGTGAAAACTATTTCAGATCATGAAACAGGCATATCAATATAAGTATTTTTCAGAACTGATTTATTCATTGGATAGGTGTAGAATGTATTTGAAAATGTAAACTGCATGTTCATATTCAGTCTACATCGCTCTGTTAATAAATGTGTATTGATTTTATATTTTCTGGCTGAGATCAAAACACAGTGGACCCACGGAGCAGTCGAGGCTGGAAATGTGTAAGTGTTGACTCAAATCTTATTACACAGGATTCGGTTCATAGTTCGGTCAAAGACCTTGTGTAAATGTCATGGACTTTTAATGATCAAATTGTATATTCCCGATTAGTTTTTCTCTAGGCAAGTCAGTTAAGAACACATTCTTATTTACAATGACAGCCTACCTACAGGGACAGCCACAGTAGTACAGCACCCTTGGAGCAATTTAGGGTTAAGTGCCTTGCTCAAGGACACATGGCTCAGAGATTCGATCCAGCAACCTTTTGGTTACTGGCCCAACGCTCTGCTGTAACCTGCTGCCCTCATACAGCTTTACTGTACTTGACTATATCTACCCAAGCAAGAACACTCTGGATCTCTGCGCATTTCTACAATGTAATGAGTGCCTGGAATAAAATAAATTCTCCACTTACTTGCTTGACTTTTACTTTCTGTGGATAAATTATAATGCTCTGTAAAGAGTAGGCTTTTTACAGAGATCTTGCTACTTACAGAGTAATCTCATGTAGTCATGTATTGAATAGACTATAGGAATTCTCTGTCAGACCAGAGCTTAATTTTGAACTTGTAAAGACATCATGGTAGCGTTCTGTGATGTACCGTATATCCGAAATGTTTTGTACTAACTAGGGCCATATAAATTATTTTGTAAATAAAACAATTACTGAATAAAAAATACACTTATGGATGTTCCCCTGGAGCTAGATGTGGGGGTCTTACACTGGTAAGCACTTTTTTTAAGGGCACAACAGCAGGAGAATTTCGCTACATGGCACAAGCATTTCGCTACACCCACAATAACATCTGCTAAACACGTGTATGTGACCAATAAAATTTGATTTGATTTATTTGAGACGGTATAGGCTACCTGGTATCTGAAACCAGCAGTTTTCTGGTTGCCGGCAGTACATAGGCCTGTGGGAAAACTACTTAAAGACTGACACTGACAAAAGCCAGTGCCTGCTTCAGTACTGATGTACTTTGTTCTATACTAATCCGATCTCCATACAGTCTTGTGTAAAGCCTTATTCTCCCCATGTATTTTCAATGGGATCAACTAATGATGAATCAGGAAAGGACAGTTTCTGAATGACTTAATGGCCTTCAGGTGTTACACAGACACACCCACACCCCCACACACTCATTGATCACCATGTTGTTATTGTCAGAGGATGTAAAACAAGAACACCTCAGTGGAAAGTTACAATTAAAACATTTGTAACTTCCTGTTATCAGACATAATTTAAATGACCTCAGTCTTCTCAGGTAAGACTAATCTGAGCTAGCCTTATTCATTAGGAAATGTAACACCACAAAACAAGAATTCCAGTCATGACTTCCTGTCTTCAAGCATTCAATCAAAATGGCCTCCGTCCTCTTGGATAAGAATAAGACAGATCTGAGCTACAGTAGGCTAATCAAGCAATAAGGCTCAACAGGCCATGCTATATCATGATATAGTCACAGCTAAATGGCGTTCTTCAAACCGACACGCACTAGAGGGCCAGTCAAACCATTTACCTGTGAGTATATTCAAAATATAGTAGAAACTCACGTGCCTTATTGCTTTTATAAAATGGCTACTAACATATTAAAATAACAATGAATAACATATTTTAACCAACACATTTTTTTTTGAAGCTTTTGGGTAAAATAAAAGCTGAAAATTAAGGAAGATAATGGTTCAGACATGATTATACTGACACAGTAACCCATTTTAATACATACATTTTTATAAATAATGTTTTGTTGTTACATTTAACTACAGAAAATGCTGTAATCAAGTTAATTTCCTTAGGAGGTGACATAAGAGGTCAGCATGTGGGAGAAGTCGCAGCTCAGGAATGATATACCTGTTTCCCATTAGTAATTACAAGTTGGAGGGGCATTCAGGTGGATTTTTCCAGTATTATGTGGTAAATACCACCTTCCCACTTGGTTATGAACGCAGCATTAGGCGTGGTATATTTAAGCAATTAGGCACGAGGGGGTGTGGTCATTCCTAAGAACAGCCCTAGGTTTGTGGTATATTGGCCACATACCACAAACCCCCAAGGTGCGATACTGCTATTATAAACTGGTTACAAACGTAATAAAAATGGCTTTGTCATACCCGTGATATACTCCAAAATAAATGTTTTGTCATACCCGTGGTATACCATGGCTTTCAGCCAATCAGCATTCAGGGCTCGAGCCACACGGTGGTTCGAGCCCTAAGAACAGCCCTTAGCCGTGGTATATTGGCCATATACCACACCCCCTCGGGCCTTACTGCTTAATCGTAATGTGTGTCAATAGACTGTGGGATCCGACGACTTACAAGGAACTTTGTTCCGGTGTGCAGAATTTTCTTCACTAATCATTTGGACAAATCATGACTTCGCAGGTGTTCACAACTTTAGAATTTCGGCAGGGTAGGGGACATTTGGCCCATACACTTGACTGTAACTTGCGAACAGATGGGGGTGGATGGCGTTGTTCAGCCATGTAGTCTCTATAGACAAACATTGGTAGTAGAATGGCCTACAACGTGACACCGTATGGATGCCACCATTCCAAATTTCTGCCCTGCTAGAGCTGCCCCGGTCAACTGTAAGGGCTGTTATTGTGCAGTGGAAACATCTAGAAGCAACAATGGCTCAGCCATGAAGTGGAAGGCGCCACACAAGCTCACAGAACGGGACCAGCGACTGCTGAAGCGTGTAGCATGTAAAAATTGTCTGTCCTCGATTGCAACACTCATTAAGAGTTCCAACTGCCTCTGGAAGCAACGTCAGCACAATAACTGTTCGTCGTGACCTCAAGCCCATCGAACACCTTTGGAATGAATTGGAAAGCCGAATGCGAGTCAGGCCTAATCGTCCAACATCAGTACCCAACCTCAATTTCTCAACATCTAGTGCCCCATGTAGCTCAGTTGGTAGAGTATGGTGCTTGAAATGCCAAGATTGTGGGTTCGAGTCCTACGGGGTACCAGTATGAAAATGTATGCACTCACTACTGCATAAGAGTGTCTGCTAAAATGACTAAAATTTTAACTCTAGTGGAAAGCCTTCCCAGAAGAGTGGAGGCTGTTATAGTAGCAAAGGGTGGACCAACTCCATGTTGGTCCATATTGACATTATAGCATCACGCAGTTGCTGCAGATTTGTCGGCTGCACATCCATGATGCCAGGGCCGGCCCGTGGACTAGGCAAATGCTAGGGGCGCCCAAATGGGTGAAGTGAATGATTTGTATATACAGTGGGGAGAACAAGTATTTGATACACTGCCAATTTTGCAGGTTTTCCTACTTACAAAGCATGTAGAGGTCTGTAATTTTTATCATAGGTACTCTTCAACTGTGAGAGACGGAATCTAAAACAAAAATCCAGAAAATCACATTGTATGATTTTTAAATAATTAATTTGCATTTTATTGCATGACATAAGTATTTGATCACCTACCAACCAGTAAGAATTCCAGCTCTCACAGACCTGTTAGTTTTTCTTTAAGAAGCCCTCCTGTTCTCCACTCATTACCTGTATTAACTGCACCTGTTTGAACTCGTTACCTGTATAAAAGACACCTGTCCACACACTCAATCAAACAGACTCCAACCTCTCCACAATGGCCAAGACCAGAGAGCTGTGTAAGGACATCAGGGATAAAATTGTAGACCTGCACAAGGCTGGGATGGGCTAAAGGACAATAGGCAAGCAGCTTAGTGAGAAGGCAACAACTGTTGGCGCAATTATTAGAACATAAAGAAGTTCAAGATGACGGTCAATCTCCCTCGGTCTGGGGCACCATGCAAGATCTCACCTCGTGGGGCATCAATGATCATGAGGAAGGTGAGGGATCAGCCCAGAACTACACGGCTGGACCTGGTCAATGACCTGAAGAGAGCTGGGACCACAGTCTAAAAAAAAAACATTAGTAACACACTACGCCGTCATGGATTAAAATCCTGCAGCGCACGCAAGGTCCCCCTGCTCAAGCCAGCGCATGTCCAGGCCCGTCTGAAGTTTGCCAATGACCATCTGGATGATCCAGAGGAGGAATCCACATGACTCATGTGGTCTGATGAGACAAAAATAGAGCTTTTTGGTCTAAACTCCCCTCGCCGTGTTTGGAGGAAGAAGAAGGATGAGTACAACCCCAAGAACACCATCCCAACCGTGAAGCATGGAGGTGGAAACATCATTCTTTGGGGATGCTTTTTTGCAAAGGGGACAGGACGACTGCACCGTATTGAGGGAGGATGGATGGGGCCATGTTTTGCGAGATCTTGGCCAACAACCTCCTTCCCTCAGTAAGAGCATTGAAGATGGGTCGTGGCTGGGTCTTCCAGCATGACAACGACCCGAAACACACAGCCAGGGCAACTAAGGAGTGGCTCCGTAAGAAGCATCTCAAGGTCCTGGAGTGGCCTAGCCAGTCTCCAGACCTGAACCCAATAGAAAATCTTTGGAGGGAGCTGAAAGTCCATATTGCCCAGCGACAGCCCCGAAACCTGAAGGATCTGTATGGAGGAGTGGGCCAAAATCCCTGCAGCAGTGTGTGCAAACCTGGTCAAGAACTACAGGAAACGTATGATCTCTGTAATTGCAAACAAAGGTTTCTGTACCAAATATTAAGTTCTGCTTTTCTGATGTATCAAATACTTATGTCATGCAATAAAATGCAAATTAATTTCTTAAAAATCATACAATGTGATTTTCTGGAAAAGTACAGACTTCTACATGCTTTGTAAGTGGGAAAATCTGCAAAATCGGCAGTGTATCAAATACTTGTTCTCCCCACTGTATATATATTTTTTACTAATACTATTTTAATATTACAAAAAAGCGAAAGCCCCCACAACAACATAACTACATAGCTTATTAGGCCATATTTTCTGTGTTGCCCGCAGCGTCTCCCCGGCCCGGTAAATCAATCGCCCCCCTAACCCGCTCTCATAGTTAGACTTACCTGATTGTGTGGGATGGGCGAGTTCAGTTATCTGAAGTGGTGAGTTACACTGAACATGAAACATGATAAATTAGCATCAGTAGCCTACTTCAAACAATGTCAAAAAGACCAAAGCCCTCTGGTGCCCAGGGAAGAAAAAGAAAAAGAAAAAACGGGATAAGGACAGAGGTCATGTGATGTGATGAATGAATAGTTTATCTAACTGCATAGTAGTTACCGTTGGAGCAGTGTTACTACTAGTAGGCTGAACAATAGAACGAGTAAAAATTCACCTAAGGCTGAAAAACAGCAAAATAACGTTGGCTAAGCTGAAACACTAGCGTGAGCCCATAGCCAATGAAAGGAATCGAACGTTCGCAGAGGCTGTTTTGACTGGAGTGATGCTTAGAATTCCATTTCGCACCTCGATGGTGTCAACTGTGCTTATGTCTGCGTAATGAGAAAGTAGGGAAGAAATGAAAACTTCTGACTATTTCTGGTCTAGTGATCGATGACAACTGAGCTCGCTGCCCAGACTTAAATAATTACAAAGAGGAGATTCTCCTGATTAAAATGGTTCATGACTTGAAAAAATCTAAATATACACATTGTGAGATATTTGGCGAAATAGACAGACATAGCTATATTTCCCTATAGGAAACAATGGGACGACCTCAGAGTTCCATGAGTACGTATTTGTTGTTGTTTACATTTTAACTACAAACAACGTGGACAGGTCTCATTGCCAACAATAGCGAAGCAGGCATTGTGACGTAGAACAATAAACTGGGAATAGAATGTTTGGAAGGCGAGTTGGTGCCACGGTGCTCAATAAAACTAATAGGAGCTGGCAGGGTGAAAAATGCCCTAAAATAAAGCCTGTTATTTCGTGATTACTTCAAAACTACGGCAAGCAGCTGGGAAATATGGTCATATTATGGAACTGGGCTCCAAGGCGGATACAATGAACTAGTTTTTATCAGAAAAAAGCATTGTAAAAAATGTAATGTGTCCAGCCTACTACTAGCTAGTTTACTTTGGATGATACTAGTAATGTTCGCTCATTTAAATAGCTAGCTAGCTCAAGTTAATGTCAGTTACTTTTACCTTAAATTCATTAGGGAATGTTGGAAAGACTATTCTGGTGTTTGGGGAATAACCTAACCTATAACATAATTTAGAGAAATACACTTTTTCTTTCAAGTGTGCTGCACGAACCATCCACTGTCTGGCTCAAGAAACCCGGAATAGGACTACATTTTATTGACATCTTAGCTAGTCTAGTTAGCCAACGTTAGCCCTGCTTGTAAAAGTCAATTAAAATGCTTTTCCTTTCCCATTAATTAATAGTTGTAAGCCTTTGCATTTTCATTATTGATTAGTCTTATATGTATTATAGCAAACAGCATCCTAGAGAAGTGCTCATTTAATACATGTTTTGTGCATGAATGCTAGGTGTAATTACTATTGTTGTATAGTTTCACCATCAGCAGCTTTTTTATTAATATAATGTAACACCCAATGGTCATATACTCATCTTCTCTCTTCAGATGCACTTTTGAAATACTTGAATCCCACCCCTGCAAATCCTGGGCCACCTGCAGACACCTTCTCTACCTCTGTACAGCCGAGTGATGCAGCATCAAGTGCTCCTGTCCCCTCTACCTCTGCACAGCCCAGCGATGCAGCATCAGGCATCCACAAAAAGGCTGCACCAATTTACCCTACTGACTGGCCATCTGTTTTAACTGATAAGGTAAGAACAGAGTTTGTTCTCAGAGGACCGTATCAAATAAAAAACAGTTTCACGTTTCTGAAAACAAAAGACTGGAGAAGGTGTCACAATGAATATTTCAATAGAGTCTTAGTCAATGGAGAAAAAATCTAAAGAAGCTGACCAATGTACTCAAAAAAGAATGATAGTTTGTACTGCTTCAACTGCCAAATGTTTTCTCGGAGACACTTAAAATTGAATAGAGAAGGGCTAAGGGATTGGAAAAATGCAAGCCACTTGCTCAAGGTCCATGAGGATAGCCAGGAGCACAATACACACATGGCAACATGGAAGGTATTGGAGGTCCGTCTTGCAAAGGGGCTAACAATAGATAAGCAAGAGATGGCATTCGCTGAGGCTGAGAGAAACAGGTGGTGTGAAGTTCTTACCAGATTGGGGGTAATAATTCACTCCTTAGCTGAAAGAAACATGGCTTTAAGGGGATCCACAGACACATTAAACAAACCAGACAATGGCAATTTTCTCAAAGAGGTGGACAAATTTGATCCAGTAATGAAGCAGCATGTTGGTAGGGTGGAAAGTGGAGCTGGCAGTCACACACATTACCTTGGCAAAATAATTCAAAATAAACTGATAGACTCCACAAAAGGTTTTCTTGCACCCCTGATCTGAGTCATAAGGAAAAGCTCTCTGTCATTGTCAGGATTGTGTTACTGGAAGACATACCATAAATTAAAGAACATTTCATGGGCTTTCTTGTGGCAGAGGAGTCAACAGGGGAAAGTTTGTCATCTCTCATCCTCAAAAGGCTGGAGGAGCTGAACATCCCCTTTGAGGACTGCAGAGGACAGTCCTATGACAATGTCGCCAACATGAACGGAAAGAATAAATGTGTTCAGGCTAGGCTGCTTCAACAGAACTCAAGAGCCTTTTTTGTCCCATGTGGTGCCAACACTTCAAATCTGGTGGTAGCTGATGCTGCTAAGAGCTCACCAGATGCCATTGGCTACTTTGGATATTTATCCAAAATATTCAAACTCTTCTCAGCCTTCACCCATAGATGGGATATCCTCCTGAAACATGTCAAAACCACCCTCATGCTCAGAGACCAGGTTGGACAGCAGGATAAACAGTATTCAGGCAGTAAGGTACCAGGCTGGGCAAGTCAGAGGCTCTTCTGGAGGTGAGGGAAACTACTGCAGGCCCTGTGGTGAAAGTTGAAGCCCAGTCTTTGGCGGATCCTACCGGTTTTCTATTTGCACCGTTATATGGTATGTCATCCTCAACAAGATCCAGCATGAGAGTAAACTGATGCAGTCACCCTCTATGCAGCTAGATGTGGCTGTCGACTTGCTGAAGAAGAGATTCCAGAGATTCCCTTACCTGCTACAGAAACACTGGATTTTCAGATGCACAGACAACTGCAAAGGAAATGTGCGAGGAGATGAACGTAGAGGCTGTACTTTTTGTGGATGAGAACCACAAAAAGGCACTTTGGTTATGAGGCTCCAGATGAGCCTATTGGTGGTGCACATCGAAAAATGGAAACCACATTTTTTGATGTGGTAGTGGATACAGCCCTCTCTTCACTTGATGAGAGATTTCAGAGCCTGGGAGAGGTGAATGACACATTTGCTCCTCAACTTCCCCAACATGTCAAAAGAAGAGTTGGTAGAGCACTGTCAAACCCTGAGCACTGCTCTAAGCCATGACGGACAGCCAGATATTGATGGCAGGGAACTAGCTGTGGAAATGCAAAACTTTCCACATTTGCCATAAAAAAACAATGACAAACATGGAACTCTTGACCTTCCTGCATGAGAAGAAGCTGACAGAAATGTACCCCAATATGTGGGTAACTCTGAGAATCACTGCCACTCTTCCTGTTACAGTGGCTGCTGCTGAAAGGAGCTTCTCTTAGCTCAAACTGATTAAAACCTACCTGAGATCTACTACGGTGCAAGAACGTCTCAGTGGACTTTCCATCATTAGTATAAATCATGTGGTCTCACAACAGCTGTATTATGATGATATCATAGATGACTTTGCTGCAAGAAAGGCGAGAACAATGTAATATAGTTCGTTTTTTGTGCAATACTCTTATTTATAATTCATTTTATGTCACTTGTTTCTTTAATACTTTCTAAAATAAAGAAAATCTCAAAGACATAAAGCTATGCAGTTTCTGTGTGAGTGTATGAACACCAGCTAAAATCTTTTATAGAGCACCAAATTGGTCAGGGCCGGCCCTGCATGTTGCGAATCTCCCGTTCCACCACATCCCAAAGGTGCTCTATTGGATTGAGATCTGGTGACTGTGGAGGCCATTTGAGTACAGTGAACTCATTGTCATGTTCAAGAAACCAGTTTGAGATGATGTGAGCTTTGTGACATGAAGCATTATCCTGCTGGAAGTAGCCATTAGAAGATGTGTACACTGTGGTCATAAAGGGATGGACATGGTCAGCAACAATACTCAGGTAGGCTGTGGCATTTAAACAATGCTGTTTGAACTACTATGGGGCCCAAAGTGTGGCAAGAAAATATCCCCCACACCATTACACCCCCACCACCAGCCTGACCCATTGATACAAGGCAGGATGGATCCATGCTCTCATGTTGTTCATGCCAAATTCTGACCCTACCATCTGAATGTCACAGCAGAAATCGGGACTCATCAGACCAGGCAATGTTTTTCCAATCTTCTATTGTCCAATTTTGGTGGGCCTGTGCAAATTGCAGCCTCAGTTTCCTGTTCTTAGCTGACAGGAGTGGCACCCGGTGTGGTCTTCTGCTGCTGTAGGCCATCTTCTTCAAGGTTCAACGTGTTGTGCGTTCAGAGATGCTCTTCTGCATACCTTGGTTGTAACAAGTGGTTATTTGAGATACTGTTGCCTTTCTATCAGCTCGAACCAGTCTGGCCATTCTCCTCTGACCTCTGCCATCAACAAGGCATTTTCGCCCAGAGAACTGCCGCTCACTGGATATTTTCTCATTTTCGGACCATTCTCTGTAAACCCTAGAGATGGTTGTGCAGGAAAATCCCAGTAGATCAGCACTTTCTGAAATACTCAAACCAGCCCGTCTGGCACCAACAACCATGCCACGTTCAAAAATCACCTTTATTCCCCATTCTGATGCTTGGTTTGAACTTCAGCAGATCGTCTTAATCATGTCTACATGCCTAAATGCATTGAGTTGCTGCCACGTGATTGGCTGATTAGATAGTTGCATTAATGTGCCTAATGAAGTGGCCGGTGAGTGTATTTCAACGTGTCTAGGGATAATGTAATATTGGCCTCCAGTTTGGAGAGTCAAAAATAATATCAATATGATCCATAAACTGTATGCAGCAGACATGTAATTAACTGACTTATTTGGACATTTATTAATCCATTGGCACAATATAATCCGATTTTAAAGAGAAATAGGCACTGGGAAAATTAATATATGGAAAAACAGATCATTTATCTTTAGGCTACATGCATAGAACATTGTTTTAAGCATAAAATTGTTCCCATGTTTTTACCCAGACTGCAAGCAGCAATACCCCTCAAAAACACAGGGGTGTCGATTCACATGGGATAAGTATTATCAGAGGGTTCTACATGGAACCCAAAATAGTTCTGCCTGGAACCAAAAAGGGTTCTTCAAAGAGTTCTCCTATGACGAAGAACCCTTTTTTTCTAAGAGTGTACACTGTAATCTCCAGCATTTGCTCAAAGCAATTGGTTGTATGTGTGCATCTCTGTCTTTTGGAGGTGTTGGGAATGGGATAAAGCAGAAGACAAGTTTGTTTTGGACATTCGTGCACATTGGACAATAAAGTATTCCTCTTTTGTTATCAATGTGATCTCAACCATGTGTAAAAACAAAATAGGGAGAACAGCATAATCCTCATCATTTATTGATCTTGCTGTAACAGTCCACTGGCACTGAAATGTCTCTGAAAAGAAAGTTCATTTAAATTAGAACAGAAGTTAGGTTTGTTGTTTCAAATCTCTTTGCGACAAAATACAAACCGTTCATGTAGTTAATTCAAATTTATTTAGCAATTATCTGACTATGTTTAACATTTAGTAAAGTCTGAAATAATGTATCAATTCATTTTCTCCTTCCATTTGCAAATCTATCAAAACATCACCACAAACTGAAAGCCAAAGTTTTCGAAATGGTAAATCTTTATAAAATACTTTACCAGAAAGACCCAAAACGCAACATAAAGTCAGGCTTGTATATGTGATGGATAGATATTCAAGGTTTGGAATGATGATGAAATTCTTAGCTGACCTGAATGATTTAAAAAAAAAATCCTACTCAGTCACATCATCCCTTAATAGTTTAATTGCTGGTAACTAACGGACTACAAAACAGTCAGGTAAGAGCATATCCAGTATTAGGAACAATTTACCCAAACAATGTGTTGAACGACAAAAGTTCTGAAAAGGATAAGTAATATCAATCCCTTTGACTGATGATTCTAAGGCCAGTACTTTGCTCTACAAAGTAGTACAAGTAGTAGATGTTTTACAGTTTCTTGGGCAACATTATAAAATGTTTAAAGCGGTAAAGATGGCTTTGTTTACAGTGTGCTCTGATAGTAAGGACTACAGAATGGTCAGCTTAAGATTACTGCATTGACTTGGGCGTCTACATTTCGCTAATGGGTAAGAATATCTCTGGTTACCTTTAGGCTCTTTTCCTTGTTGTGTGGCTGAAGTACATACAATACATATACGGCAGTTGGTAACCCTGAGACCTATTCAAATAAACCTTCGGAGTCTTCCGCTAGGTCTCAGGGTTGGCCATAGCCTGGTAGCCCAGTCAGTTTGTATTGTAGCAAACTCCTCTCTGTGTTGTTTCGTTGTCATGCCAAACTGTGGCTTGACAATGATAGAAGAGTTGGCTACAACACATGCAGGCTTCATTCCAATATCCACACTACCATACCACTTAGGATGCATGTCACAGCCACAGTATGGGGCTAAGTTGGCCGTATAGTTACCGTATTAAATGGCATAGTTTATCTGCGTGGTTTACATACATCACACCCAGTGACGGCGAGACAGAGAGCTAAAGAAGATGGCTGCTGTGAGTGATGTGAGGGCTCACAACATTGGTTTCTACAAGCCAAGCCACTGGCACACAGCACAGGACAGGAACCAGGTTAGTTTCTTCTTCTGTTGTTTCCGGTGTGGTTTTCTCAGGTGAGGTCAGATGTCCATCGCGAACTGAGCATCCTCACCTTTAAACACAATAACGTAAATACAATGTCATCAACACGTGAGTTGTACTCTAAAGCAGGGGTGTAATACCGTTGTTATTACTAATATGACTCAGGGGTTCATTGATAAAACATGGTTGACATGGAGTGCATGTTGTATGGCATGACAACGGTTATCAGAAGATATGGCATCCACTCACCGGTGGCTGTCTTGCCATGACTGTTGTGGGGTTTGATGTGGTTGTTGGCCTCGTTCCTTCTGTTCTCGGTCAGGACGTTGAGGCTGGTCACCCCGGGGATGATGGGCAGGTGGGCTGGGGGGGTCTGGGCGATGGGGGAGTTACGCCGGTCCAATAGGAACTTACGGTCGTAGATGATCCGGGTCCCTACGATAGAGGAGAGTGATTATTTAATAACATCATTGACATATTAGTTACAACCATTGACTGTATAGAAATGCATTAACTACAGATGTATTACAAACCTACTTTAGAGAATTGGTACACAATCATGTCGACAACAACACGTTGATTATATTGCATCTATTACCTTGTGGAAATGGAGACGTTTAATTTACAATGTTGTTCCTATACATGAAACATGCAATAGTGTAGCACTGTGCAGCAGTGAAAATATAGACAAATCAAGTTCAGATTTCATTCATCTGTTTTCTTGTTTTGCAAATGTCATCCTGTCATCATTGCAATGGGTGGTGACAGCAAACAAAACAAATTATGCACCAATTCACAATACACACATCTGTGAATAGAAAGGGCAAGAGCATAAACCTGTTTAGCTCGTTACATATTTACTGTAAATAGCCATTTTAAACAAAAGATGGCGTGTGTCATGCACAACACCGCCTGGCTAGCCTTGTTAGCTAGTGTGTTATATATGCTGGTTGTTAGCTTTCATAACTGATATGTTTATAATTGTAATGGACACTTCAAGATAATATTAAAATGTACAGAGTGGGTGAGCTCCAGCCTCCGAGGCTGATAAGTCAGGACTATACCTTTTAGGTTGTTTCATAGTTAAAGCTCCTTGAAGGAAGATTAGCAGTCAGTGCATTATATATATATGATCAAGACTGGATGTGCTCTATTCCTGACAGGCTGATCAGATTCAATAGAAGCCTCAGAGGCTGATAAGTCAGGATGCTGCCTAGTAGGCTGTCTGCAAGGAGCCTTACATATGAAACAGCCTACAAGGCAGCATCCTGACATCAGCCTCTGAGGCTGCTATGGAATCTGATCAGCCTGCCAGGAATAGAGCTCACCCCCTGGATCAGATATGCATATGCCTATAAAGCACTTTGACAGCTAATCTGCCTGCAATAAACCTTACCTATAAAACAGCCTATACGACAGCTTCCTGAATTATCAGCCTCTGAGGCTGAAATTGAATCGGATCAGCCTGTCAGGAACGGAGCTCACCCACTGTACATGTAAATATTATCCACAAGACAGGAAGTGTCCCTTATAATTATACATATATTAGTTATGCAAGCTAACAACCATCATAGATAACAAGCTAGCTTGCTAACAAGACTGCGTCTGCTAAATTACTAAAATGTAGAAAGGTCCCTGAGTCGAGCATTTCAAACACAGATTCAACCATAAAGACCAGGGAGGTTTTCTAATGCCTCGCAAAGGGCACCTATTGGTAGATGGGTAAAAAAATAAAAAATAAGTGAATATCCCTTTGAGCATGGTGAAGTTATTATTTACACTTTGGATGGTGTATCAATACACCCAGTCACTACAAATATACAGGTGTCCTTCCTAACTCAGTTGCCGGAGAGGAAAGAACAAGCTCAGGGATTTCACCATGAGGCCAATGGTGACTTTAAAACAGTAACAGAGTTTAATGGCTGTGATAGGAAAAAACTGAAGATGGATCAACAACATTGTAGTTACGCAACAATAATAACCTAAATGACAGAGAGAAAAGAAGGAAGCCTGCACAGAAAAAAATATTCCAAAACATGCATTCTGTTTGCAATAAGGCACTAAATAAAATTGCAAAAAATGTGGCAAAGAAATTTACTTTATGTCCTGAAAACAAAGCGTTATGTTTGGGGCAAATTCAACAAATCACTGAGTACCACTCTTTCAAGCATGGTGGCGGCTGCATCATGTTATGGGTATGCTTGTCATCGGCAAGGACTAAGGAGTTTTTTATGATAAAAATAAATGGAATAGAGCTAAGCACAGGCAAAATCTTAGAGGAAAACCTGGTTCAGTGTGCTTTCCAACATACACAAATTCACCTTTCAGCAGGACAATAACCTAAAACGCAAGGCCAAATATACACTGGAGTTGCTTACCAAGACGACATTGGATGTTCCTAAGTGGCCTAGTTAAAGTTCTAGCATGTATTTTAATCCCACCTTGTAACACAACAAAATGTGGAAAAAAATCAAGGGATGTGAATACTTTCTGAAGGCACTGTAATAAATCATATATTGCATTGTTACAAACCAACCAATCACATTGCCAAAGTGGACGGCAGGGGCGGGGCAAATCTTTGTTTTTAACGCTTGGACAAGGATGTCTTGCCATGCCATCGGTCTAGCTAGGCCACATTGCACGTGAATAGCGACATGGCGATAGTTACTGAAACACACATCATATCAGTAATAACATACAACGTATAGGCTTTTCTTGATTTTACCTCCCGGAGTTGTTGAAAATAAAGTTCCTCCAGGGGTGGTGCAATAATCATGAGGTAGGTGCGTTCTATCGTTGATCAACACAGTCCTGGTTGGAATGGCCCTGCTTTCGCTAAGATGACGACTGGTAGACGACGACATTTCTCCCCCGGTTTAGTGACTGGTCCGACGGTGTTGACGGTTGATACCTAACCTGACGGACGGTGGAACCCAGGGCCTTTTCCCTTTCTTTCTTATCTCTTCCCAAGGCTTTCTTGTCGCTCCTCTTTTCCTCCCAGCCGTCAGCACAACCCTACTCCCTCCGCCAGGCAGGAAAAACAACAACAACATAAGCAGACCGGATATGATGTCAATGGAAGACAGCCGCCACACGTGTTTAGAAAAAGAAAAATCATATATATTTTTTTATGTTATTTGATGTAGGTTGAGGCCATTGACCATGGTTCCCCAACTGACTGTAAAAACAATAGCAAATCAGCTCCAAGTGATTTTAAGTTTAGAAATCTGTTACAAAGTATTCCCACACATAATAGAGATATATATATATATGTGATCGTAAAAAAATGTAAGCAAGTTTCGAAATTATTATGTTTTAGTTAAATATTATATCTGTGGTCAATTTGCAGACTACAAATTATTTGTAATTATGTTCCGGTCACCTGACCGACCCTCGAAAATTAGAAAAATCTAATTGAACAAAAATATAAACGCAGCATGCCACATTTTCAACGATTTTACTGAGTTACAGTTCATATAAGGAAATCAGTCAATTGAAATGGGTGCAGCCAATCAAAATTAGGACTTTATTATAGACAGATATTCTCCTCAGTTTCATCAGCTGTTCGGGTGGCTGGTCTCAGATGATCTCGAAGGTGACAAGCTGGATGGGGATGTCCTGGGCTGGCGTTGTTACACGTGGTCTGTGAATGTGAGGCTGGTTGGATGTATTGCCAAATTCTCTAAAACGACTTTGGAGGCGACGTATGGTAGACATTAATATTCAATTATCTGGCAACAGCTCTTGTGGATATTCCTGCAGTCAGCATGTCAAGTGCACGCTCCCTCAACTTAAGAGTGGCCTTTTATTGTCCCCAGCACAAGGTGCAGCTGTGTAATGATTATGCTGTTTAATCAGCATCTTGATATGCAACACCTGTCAAGGGAGAGCGGTGGAAGGCGGAAGGCGGAAGAAACGCGGCGCGGAGTTTGAAATTAACAAAAAACAAAATCAATCAACGGGATTTTTACGTTGAGAGAGAGAGAGAGAGATGACTAAATCTCGACTAAAAAAGAATGTTGCTGATCCAGAGAGAAAGGAATGCATAGAGGATTCAGAGGAAGGAGAATGAGATGGAATGGAGGTAGGTGGGGGAAATGTAGAGGAGAGGAGAGCATTCACAATGGTAGGGACAAGGAAAAGGAAAAATTAAAATAAAGAAAGGACAGCAAGTAATTCAGGGGAAAGTGGAGAAGAAGAGTGGATAGAAAGGAGAAGGGATGAGTTTAAGTTAATAGTTAGGTTTAAAGAGGGTCAAGGAATGATAGGGGTGAGTCCCATAGCTTTGACGATTGAGTTAAAAAGGTTGATAGGTGAGATAAAAAGTGCAAAGGTATTGCAGGATGGAGCATTGTTGATAATATGTGTTAAAAATAATGAAAGTCAAAAAGGTGTGTAAACAAGAGGTAGTGAGTTGCAAGCCAGTAGGTGAAAAGACGTGGGTAAGTGGAGTAATTTCTGGAGTTCCGTTAGAGGTATCAGTGGAAGAGTTAAAAGAAAATATTGAGGGAGGGAAAGTAGGAGAAGTCAGATGATTGAAAACAAACAAAGATGGAAGTAGAGTGGATAGTTTATCAGTGATGTTACAGTTTGAAGAGGAAATGTTACCAGAGAGGGTTAGAATTGGATATATACGTTTTCCAGTAAGAGCTTATTTGAAGGTGCTATTGAGATGCTATAATTGCCAAAGATATGGACATATCGCAAAAGTGTGTAAGGCAAAAAAGAGATGTGCGAGATGTGGAGGTGAACATGACTATGGGAGATGTGAGGAAGGTGTGGAGGTAAAGTGCTGCAACTGTGGGGGTGCGCACAACGTTGCATATGGGGGCTGCGCAGTAAGGAAGAAAGCAGTAGAAGTTCAGAATGAGAAGAATAAAAATAATATGACATATGCTGAAGCAGTGAAACAAGTGGAACGAAAGAGAAAGGAGAAGCTAGAAGATGACAATAAAGAGGGGCAGAATGTAAGTAAGCCGAGAGATCAAATAAAGGTGGAAGAAGGGACGGTCAGGGAAGATGTGTTAGTGGTAAGCAAGAAGAATTTTGTGTTTATGGCAGAAGTTATTAATTGTACAGCTCAAACGGATAAAAGAACAGAGAAGATTCAAATAATCGTAAAGGCAGCGGAAAGATTTCTAGGTGTAAAAGGACTCACATGGGAGAATGTTAGAGATGGTCTAACTTTGGAGTCTCAGCAAAGTCAGGAAACATGGGTTGGTCAACAATATGGATGATATTAATATTGCAGTGGAATGCAAGGAGCCTGTTGGCTAATGGTTTGGAGTTCAAAGGATATGTTAACCAAATGAATGAGAAACCGGATGTGATTTGTATACAGGAATCTTGACTTAAACCTGGACTTGAGTTTGTACTGAAAGGATATTCTGCAGTGAGAAGGGATAGAGAAGAAGGTAATGGAGGAGGATGTGTGACTTTTATTAGAGTAGGCATTCCATATAGGAAAGTAGGAATAGGGAAAACAAGTGAGTATGTAGTGGTTGAAGTATGGGATCAAGGGAAGAAGTATGTGATAATACATTTGTATAACCCATGCAAGAGATTAGGATTGAATGAATTGGAAAAAAGGACAAGATGATGAAAGAGTTATCTGGTGTGGAGATTTTAATGCACATAATACACTGTGGGGTGGGAAAGTAGTGGATATAAATGGACAGGTAGTAGAAGAGTTAATAGATGTGAGAAAATTAGTTTGTCTCAATGATGGGGGTGTTACGAGGATAAATGTATCTTCTGGATTAGAGTCTGCATTAGATTTAACATTGGTATCAGGAGTGTTAGGAGGAATAACGTAATGGGACATTTTGAAGAATTGCACTATGGGTAGCGATCATTACCCGCTAATAATCACTGTTATAGGGATAAAGAAGGGAGCTACAGGGAGATGGATATATGAAAAGGCTAACTGGGCAGAATTTATGAGAAAAAGTGAGGAGGAATTGAGTATGGTGGATAGAACAGAAGGAAATAGTATTGATGCTTTAAATGATAGGATCATTGCAATAATTAAAGGGGCTGCAGAGAAATGTATCCCAAAGGGTAAAGGAATTAGGAAGTCCAAAATGGTTCTCACAATTTTCAAAATTTAGTTAAATATAAAGTGACTCAAGCAGTGGTAAGGAGAGTGGTAAGAAAGACAAAACGGGAGTTTTGGAGATCATTCTGTAATGAAATAGGGCGAAGTACTCCAGTAGAAGAGATATGGAATATGATTAAGAAAATGAGAGGAATAAGTAAAGAATTTGATTTACCAGTGCTCAAACTGGGAAAGGAGATAGCAGTAACAGATGAAGAGAAGGCCATAATGTTTCGAGATTAGTTTATTAAGGTAAACTCTTCCAGAAACTTGTGTGAAGAGAGAAAGAGAATAAGAGAAGAGATGTTAAAAATAAATCCGACAGTGGAAAACAGAAGGGAAGTTTTGGACAGTGTATTAGATGTTCTATTTGAAATGGCTTAATTGAAGAGAGCATTAAAAACATTGAAATAATCTGCAACAGGGCAAGATGGAGTAAGCTATAGTATGATAAAATGTTTTAATGAAAAGGCATTGGGTGTAATATTGGAGTTTGTAAACAGGATATGGATGGAAGGAGTGTTACCTAAGAGCTGGAAAGAGGCAATAGTAATTCCCATAACGAAGCCAGGGAAGGATCATAGTATTCCAACAATTTATAGACCAATAGCACTTACCTCTCATGTATGTAAAATAATGGAAAAAATGATTACAGACAGGTTAAGGTATTATTTGAAAAAAGAGAAGGATTTAGGGGGGGGATGAGGAACGATGGACCCAGTAGTTTGCTTGGAGTCAGATATTAGAAAGGCGTTGATTAATAAAGAGATTGTGATAGCAGTGTTTTTTGACATTGAAAAGGCATACGATATGGTATGGAGAGAAGGGTTGCTACTGAAATTGGAAAGTATGGGGGTAGGAGGGAGAATGTATAATTGGATCAAAGGATTTCTGGAAGATAGATCAATTAAGGTAAGAGTGGGAGAGTGCATATCATCAAAAGGTATGATAGAGAATGGCACTCCTCAGGGGAGTGTCATTAGTCCATTGCTTTTTATAATCATGATAAATTATGTATTTAAGAGGGTGGATAAAAATATTTGTAGATCTTTGTTTGCAGATGATGGAGCTCTGTGGTTCAGAGGGGGGAATATAAAGTATGTTGTGAGGAGAATGCAAAATGCTTTAAAAGAAGTTGAGGAATGGTCATTTAAGTGGGGATTTAAATTCTCAGTGGAATTGATGATGAAATGAAATTAAAGTTCTATAATCTCAATCTAGAACAGGTATCCAAAATAAGGTTTCTTGGAATATGGTTAGACAGCAGACTCGCATGGAAAGGGCATATTGAGAAGATGGAAGATAAGTGTAAAAGAGTGTTGAATATAATGAGATGTGTGTCTGGGCAAGTCTGGGGGGCAGATAGGCTGGCACTGAAAACTATTTATATAACGTTAATTAGATCTGTAATAGATTATGGAAGCATAGTATATGGATCAGCGGCAAAGACTCACATGGACAAACTAGAGCGAATTCAAGCAAAGGCATTAAGGATTTGTTGTGGAGCTTACCCTTCACCTGTTTCAGCATTGCAGGTAGAAGTAGGAGATATGCCTCTCAAATTAAGAAGACAACAGTTAAATGCAGTATATTGGGCAAATCTTATGGGACAGGACAAATCTCATCCTACTTTAAGGGTATTAGAGCAGTGTTGGGAGTATGGAAAAAGGAAATGTAATAGTTTTGGATGGGTGATTGGTGATTTAGTAAAAGAGTTGGATATTAAAGAGTTAAGAATTACTCCAAGAGTGGTGTTACAAGCTGTCCCTTTGTGGATTTTGCCACAGCCGTCAGTTGATTTAAGGATGCTAGAAAACAGGCAGAAAGAAGGTCAGAGTGAAATAGAGGAAATCCAGGTAAGGGAATACGTATGGTTAAATTATGGGCATAATATACAAGTATTTACAGATGCATCAAAAAATCGAGATAATGAACATGTAGGGGTAGCGTTTGTTGTTCCAAAACTACAGATATCCAGAAAAATAAGGATATCAGATAAATTATCCGTTTTTTCAGGGGAGTTAATTGCAATAATGATGGCATTGAGATGGATAAATGAGGCAGGATTAAAGGATGTGGTAATATGTTCAGACTCCAGTTCAGCTCTTAAGTGCATTGAAGCACAACAGTCAGACACTAGACAGGACTTAGAAGTGGAGATATTACAAGAATTATATTTGTTACAGCAGGAAAGAGGGAGGGTAATATTCATGTGGGTACCAGCTCATGTTGGGGTAAAAGGGAATGAGGCAGCAGATAAAATGGCGAAACAAGCATTGCAGGAGGATAGAATAGAAATTGAAATAACACATAGTAGAAATGAAATAAAGCTATAATTAAAATACCAAATAAATCAAAGATGGCAACACATGTGGGAAACAGGAAATAAGGGTAGACATATGTATGCAATCCAACCAAAAGTGGGGAAAAAGAGGTACTCAGGTGGAAGTAGAAGGGAGGAAAACATTTTATCAAGACTTAGAATAGGACATACAGGGCTTAATAAAACATTGAAATTAATGTCCAAGCATCCGACAGGACTCTGTGAATGGTGTGGAGAAAATGAAACAGTAGAACATGTTCTCATGTATTGTGAAAGATATAAAGAGGATAGAGATAAATTATTTGAAGAGATTCTGAGGAAAGAGGAGACTGATAACTTTGAGAAACATATTAAAACAAGAACAGGAAAATGATAATAGAGAAGCTTTATTTAAATATTTGGAGAATACAGGTTTAATTAATAGGATTTGAAAGGTTTATTATTTTATATATATATATATATATATTTTTTATGTTTAAGCTGAACACGCAGCGCTGTCTGTAGCACATAATGTTTTAATATAGTGGGTAAGGATGAGGAGTGGGTAGTTGTTAGAGTCTCTGGATCAAGTTCACAGTAGGTGGCGGTAATGCGCGAAATCGATGCGAATCGCCCAAAAAAAAGGAAGAAGAAGAAGAACACCTGTCAAGTGGATGGATTTTTTTGGCAAAGGAGAAATGCTCACTAACAGGGACGTAAACAAATTTCTGCACAACATTTGAGAGAAATAAGCTTTTTGTGCATATGAACAATTTCTGGGATCTTTTATTTCAGCTCATGAAATATGGCACCAACACTTTACATGTTGCGTTTATAATTTTGTTTAGTATGGTTGATTATTCCTGCCATAGACTGTTCTAGCCAGTCTCTTAACGAAAAGCCACTAGAAGTCACAGTCTCAATTAACTGTATCCAACCAGCATCGCCCGTTTGACGTGTGGTCCAATCGTATTCGCCCTTTGACTTTAGCCCCGGCTCCAACTCGAATTTTCAAAAAACAAAATGCGGCCATGACACTTTCACTGCATAGGATCATTGTTTACATCACACGGAGAGAGAGTTACAGAATAAGTATATTTTATACGCTTGAATGAAATCGATTGTAATGTTATTGCAATGAATTTGTAAGAATGGGACCAGAAGAGGGTGATGTCCTTCCTGCCTCCAATGCCTGCCTCAGAAAGTGCTGAGGTGAGTTTTTCTATAATAAATGAGAAGTTTAGAAATGGTAATTGAATATTTGCTAATGTTGGGTTGACTGTTAGTAACTCTCTCTCTCAGAGCTGGCGGGCAACTCTCAACAAGCATCAGCAGTGGTGGATTGGCTGGACGCTGTGTACCATCGCCGGACCCCCTTCTTTACATGTCCACTGTTCCCCTGGAAGCCCCTTTGTATGTGGGCATTTAAGCTGAAATGCCCCCAGCCTGGGAGAGGGCACAATTAATCACAGACTTGCTTGAGACACCAGACTAACGATGGTCCAGTGTTGACTTGTGTAGCCCATGCTGACAAGTGATATTTAAGTGTGACATTTTGTAACTAATAAGCATTTCACTCAAATGTGTGGCATGAATATGCAATGCTTAAAATGGTCTACTACAATGGAAGAGTTATACAGACACCCCTGCCATTTCTATGGCCTAACTTCAAAAGGTTAATTGTGAACTGAAAATAACTAAGTGCTTCTGAGGGGAAGACTGTAGAACAGTGGCTGGCGGAGATGAGATGCTGAAGGAAACTGTGCCACTCGTTGGGTGGTCGTGAAACATTCCCCTTGTATGTAGTTCAGTTCCCCTCTACCAAGACAGTGTAGAGGCTTGTGTGTGTTGAGGACCCTCTGAGCTATATTGTATGTAGCCTATGACTACTGGCAGGAGCTCCCATGACAGAGGTCTGAGGTGAGGCACCAGCCTGACATCAGTCCTGTTTTCAATGTGGGCCTGTCTAACCAATGCTAACAATGACCTATTCCAAAGGAACAGATATTTGAACATTCCTGAAATGTGGTTTAAGTTTGATATTTGTTACTAAGCTGTATTTCAGTCAAATGTGGGGTGTGAATATAAGCAATGCTTACAATTGTTTCCTACAAAGGGACAGTTATACAGGCACTCCTGTAATTTCTATGGCCCCCTTTAACTTCAAAATGTTAATGGTGATCTGAAATTAACTTAACTGTTAAGTGCAAAAGATTAGAGTACAAGAGGCTCGGTAAAGATTCATTTCACTTTATTATGCATTCAAATGGGAAAGGGATACGTTTGAGGGATATGTAAAAATACAATAGGAAAGGGATATTGACAATGTATGAAATTGAAATATGAACTGTAAAATGAATAATGAGATGAGTAGAATACAATGACATGATCTTCTTTTTGTCTACTATAAAGGGACAGTTTTACCTTAACTTGTATGTCTTGTAATTTAGTCCATCTTCTGTCACCTTAACATGCACAGTAGGTATACAGGGGACATATAGACAGTGGGCACACATTGTCCTGTCATTTCTTTCAGTGTATTTTGAACAGGTGTGGCATCTGTTGTGAGCTGATGTTCAATGTTCCCCTCCTGTGAAAATGTACAATATTATTTATCATTGCAGACTTTAATAAATCATTTTGAATTCATTACATTTATTTCCATTATTCAGTCACAAGGCCCTGTCACTAATACAGTGGTCCCCTATTGGACACCACAATGAAAACATTTAAACAACGAAGCTGCAAGCAGCCATGGTGGGGTTCAAGCTAGGGCTGTGTATACAGACTAATGATTTTTTTTAATTAATTACATTTGCATCCAGTTTTCAATCACAAGTCAACTGTTACTAAGTTAGTCACCCTACTATTGGACACCATAATGCAAATCCATTTAAACAATATAGCTGCAAGCAGCCATGTCTGAGGTTCAAGCTTAAATTACATTATTTTGTAATTAATTGTTCCCAGGATAATGTAAGGTCAACATAGCACATGGCTACTTAGTTATGCATTGTTTACATTTGGTTGGGTGTGTTCTTGCTCATTGTCCCCCCCCCTCCTCACTTCTCCTTATTTGGCAATACCCCTCTTTAGCCCCCCCTTCCTCGACAGAGAAGATTGAGCAAATTCTTGCACAAGTTTGGCAGAAGGCCTATTATGGCATTAGTCATCTGATTATGGTGACTGCTGTACGTGACGAATGCCATAATCAGTTTAATATGGAATTATTAGTGTGTATGTACTGATACTGCAGTTCATGTCTAAGAGTTTGTCAGTATGCCTACATACTTTTCAGATCATAATGCTGCGTTCATAACCAAGTGGGTAGGCGGTAATTACCAGCTGTGAAGTCGTAAATACCAGTTGGATGCTTTAAACTTCGTAAATACCAGCAAGTGCTTTAAACTTGTTACATATATTGCTTTTTATAAATAATGTTTTGTTACATTTAACTTCTGGAAATGCTGTTATCGAGGTCATCTAACCCGCTGTAGTGGATTTTTATAAATGTTTTGTTATATTTAACTGCTGGAAATGCTGTTATCGAGGTCATCCACCCGCTGTAGGGGATTTTTATAAATAATGTTTTATTGTTACATTTAACTGCCGGAAATGCTGTTATCGAGGTCATCCACCCGCTGTAGGGGATTTTTTATAAATAATGTTTTGTTACATTTAACTGCCGAAAATGCTGTTATCGAGGTCATCCACCCGCTGTAGTGGAGCGGGTCGAGAGCTTCAAGATCCTCGTTGTCCACATCACTAAGGAATTAACATGGTCCACACACACCAACACAGTCGTGTAGAAGGCAAGACAACACCTCTTCCCCCTCAGGAGGCTGAAAAGATTTGGCCCTCAGATCCTCAAAAAGTTCTACAGCTGCACCATTGAGAGCATCTTGACTGGCTGCATCACCGCTTGGTATGGCAACTGCTTGGCATCTGAGGGGAGAGCGTACGGGCCAAGCTCCCTACCATCCAGAACCTCTATACCAGGCGGTGTCAGAGGAAGGCCCTAAACATTTTGAAAGACTCCAGCCACCCAAGTACCATTATTGATATCATCCTGACTAACTTGCCCTCCAAATACACCTCCTCTGTTTTCAACCAGGATCTCAGCGATCACTGCCTCATCGCCTGTGTTCGCAATGGGTCAGCGGCCAAACGACCACCCCTTATCACTGTCAAACGCTCCCTAAAACACTTTTGCGAGCAGGCCTTTCTATTCGATCTGGCCCAGGTATCCTGGAAGGATATTGACCTCATCCCGTCAGTAGAGGACGCCTGGTTGTTCTTTAAAAGTGCTTTCCTCACCATCCTAAATAAGCATGCCCCTTTCAAAAAACGTAGAACTAAGAATAGATATAGCCCTTGGTTCACCCCAGACTTGACTGCACTAGACCAACACAAAAACATCCTGTGGCGCACTGCATTAGCATCGAATAGCCCCTGCGATATGCAGCTATTCAGGGAAGTCAGGAACAAGTACACCCAGTCAGTTAGAAAAGCAAAGGCCAGCTTTTTCAAACAGAAATTTGCTTCCTGTAGTACTAACTCCAAAAAGTTCTGGGACACTGTAAAGTCCATGGAGAATAAGAGCACCTCCTCCCAGTTGCCCACTGCACTGAGGCTCGGAAACACTGTTACCACTGATAAATCCACGATTATTGAAAATTTCAATAAGCATTTTGCTACGGCTGGCCATGCTTTCCATCTGGCTACCCCTACCCCGGTCAACAGCTCTGCACCCCCGGCAGCTACTTGCCCAAGCCCCCCCCGCTTCTCCTTCACCCAAATCCTGACAGCTGATGTTCTGAAAGAGCTGCTAAGTCTGGACCCCTACAAATCTGCTGGGCTAGATAATCTGGACCCTCTCTTTCTGAAATTATCAGCCAAAATTGTTGCAACACCTATCACTAGCTTGTTCAACCTCTCTTTCGTATCGTCTGAGATCCCTAGAGATTGGAAAGCTGCCGCGGTCATCCCCCTCTTCAAAGGAGGAGACACTCTAGACCCAAACTGTTATAGACCAATATCCATCCTGCCCTGCCTTTCTAAAGTTTTCGAAAGCCAAGTTAACAAACAGATAACTGACCACTTCGAATCCCACCGTACCTTCTCTGCTATGCAATCTGGTTTCCGAGCTGGTCATGGGTGCACCTCAGCTACGCTCAAGGTACTGAACGATATCATAACCGCCATCGATAAAAGACAGTACTGTGCAGCCGTTTTCATCGACCTGGCCAAGGCTTTCGACTCTGTCAATCACCGCATTCTTATTGGCAGACTCAACAGCCTTGGTTTCTCAAGTGCCTGCCTTGCTTGGTTCTGTAACTACTTTGCAGACAGAGTTCAGTGTGTCAAATCGGAGGGCCTATTGTCCGATCCTCTGGCAGTCTCTATGGGGGTGCCACAGGGTTCAATTCTTGGGCCAACCCTTTTCTCTATATACATCAACGATGTTGCTCTCGCTGCTGGTGACTCTCTGATCCATCTCTACGCAGATGACACCATTCTGTATACATCTGGCCCCTCTTTGGATACTGTGTTTACTAACCTTCAATCAAGCTTCAATGCCATACAACACTCCTTCCGTGGCCTACAACTGCTCTTAAACGCTAGTAAAACTAAGTGCATGCTTTTCTATCGAACGATGCCAGCACCCGCCCACCGGACTATCATCACTACTCTCGACGGATCCGAATTAGAATACGTGGACACCTACAAATACCTAGGCATCTGGTTAGACTATAAACTCAACTTCCAGACTCACATCAACCATCTTCAATCCAAAATTAAATCCAGAATTGGCTTCCTATTTCGCAACAGAGCCTCCTTCACTCATGCTGCCAAACATGCCCTTGTAAAACTGACTATCCTACCGATCCTTGATTTCGGCGATGTCATTTACAAACTAGCCTCCAACACTCTACTTAGCAAATTGGATGTAGTCTATCATAGTGCCATCCGTTTTGTCACCAAAGCCCCTTACACTACCCACCACTGCGACCTGTATGCTCTCGTTGGCTGGCCTTCACTATATATTCGTCGCCAAACCCACTGGCTCCAGGTCATCTATAAGTCTTTATTAGGTAAATCCCCGCCCTATCTCAGCTCACTGGTCACCATAGCAACACCCACCCGTAGCATGCGCTCCAGCAGGTATATCTCACTGGTCACCCCCAAAGCCAACACCTCCTTTGGCCGCCATTCCTTCCAGTTCGCTGCTGCCAATGACTGGAACGAATTGCAAAAATCATTGAAGCTAGAGGTTCCTATCTCCCTCAATAACTTTAAGCATCAGCTGTCAAAGCTGCTTATCGATCACTGCACCTGTATATAGCCCTTCTGTAAATAGCCCACTCTACTACCTCATCCCCATATTTATTTTTGTTTATTTTTCACTAATCTTGCACTCCAGTATCTCTATTTGCACATCATAATTTGCACATCCTTCATTCCTGTGTTAATGATGATAATTCTGTAATTTATTTCTACTCTATAGTCTATTTATTGTCCTACCTCCCAACCTTACTGCATTTTTGCACTACATTTTGCACTCTGTTTATAGATTTTCTATTGTGTTTTTGACTGTTTGTTTAATGTGTAACTCTGTGTTGTTGTTTTTTTTTTTGTCGCACTGCTTTGCTTTGTCTTGGCCAGGTCGCAGTTGCAAATGAGAACTTGTTCTCAACTGACCTACCTGGTTAAATAAAGGTGAAATAAAAAATAAAAATAAAAAGTCATAGACTGTTCTCTCTGCTACCGCACAGCAAGCAGTACCGATGCACCAAGTCTGGAACCAATAGGGCCCGACCCCGAACTTCTACCCCCAAGCCATTAGACTACTAAATAGTGAAGCAAATAGCTACCCGGGCAATTTGCATTGTTCGTCTTTGCACTAACTATTTTGACTCATCACATACGCTGCTGCTACTGTTTATTATCTATCCTGTTGCCTAGTCACTTTATCCCTACCTCTATCTTCATATCTACTGTACCTTAATTACCTCGTACCCCGCACATAGATTCGGGACTGGTACCCTGTGTATATTGCCAAGTTAAGCTAGCTAAGCTCATGCGCAGAAACACGTAATCGGGTCAAATTAAAGGCACTCCTTCCATATAAAGTTGTTTTTAAAGAAGATTTAAACGTATAAGTTTGTCACTTTCACGAGGTTGGAGTAATAACATGTTCAGTTACTTGAGAGAAAATTAACAACCACTTCTCTCATTGACTTCTTGAACCCCAAATCCCGGCCTGGTCTGTTTGGTATGCTTTGCAAGCATTTCCGGAAGTCTCACAATGTTGCACCTCTGGGTTTAGTTACTCATTGTGTATTTATTACTTGTTTAATTATTATTCTATCTTTTTCTCTCTGCATTGTTGTGAAGGGCCGGTAACTAAGCATTTCACTGTTAGTATACATCTGTTATTTACAAAGCATGTGACAAATAACATATTTTATTTGATTAATTTCCATAGAAGGTGATGTCAGCAGTCAACATTTGGGAGCAGATGTGTTGCTTTCAAGATAACTGGAACTTGAGTTCTAGAAAGATCCAAGAGTTTTTGAGTTGGATGACCGTTCAAAACGATTTTCCCAGTCTGAGCTAGTTTCCCGAGTCTTTAGACGAGTTTCCCGCTTGCACGTATCAGTTGGAGGGGCATTTAAGTGGATTTTTCACAGTCCTATGTGGTAAATACCACCTCCCACTTGGTTATGAACACAGCATAACTTATTGTCTTTGATGCTGCGTTAACGTGCTAGTCGGAAATAGGAAACTCAGACATTTCCGACTTGGAAACTCGTTGTAGAAAGATGATACCCAAGTTTCCCACTTGAAAGGTATCATAACCAACAAACAGGAAGCTCAAAGCAAGTAACTATGTTTATTTTAACTCGGAGGTTCCGAGTTTCCGATAGCTCGTTAACTCGGCATCATCCGTTTATGATTATTCATTATGCGCAGTTGCTGCACACTTTCCAAGCTTTCTGTCTAGAAATGCGCATGTGCAGTACAGTTCTGGGTGTACTTCTTTGGAACGCTGAAGTGCGCTAGGCATCACTGCATCCTCGGCAAGAACCCAACCTAGACTAAACATGAGCTTCACAGTCGAAGAGAGGGGAAACCCCAATACATTGAGCTATCGTTTGTTTTTCAGTAAGTATGGTTCACTTTTTAATGGAAATATAGCTTAAACTAGCTAAGTTGCTAGCTAGCTATAATATGGCAAGGGTCGTGTTCATTGTGGATTTGTCGGCTTACTAGTTGTGGGATCGGGCCCCCCTCCCACGTGTCACTTTTATTAATTCATTTAGCGTTTGTTTTCTACTACTAATGTCAAGTTCAAGTTTAGATTTCACACGTATTAGCGCCTAGTTAGGATCGTTGAGTATACGCATCTATCAGCGCTTTGACCTTTGCTTCCCAGTTGTGTTGAGCAGACATATACAGTAACGTTAGTTTTGAAATTGAATATACCAGTTTTGCTTTTGCCCGTTTGCTGGCAAATCGTTCTATCGAAGTTTTTGGACATTAATTTGACTTGCCGGTATCAGGATCCAATTCAGCTGTTTTAGTGTGTTAGATTTATGTGGGTTACGCCCAGTTTCAGTTTCTAAGATCAAGGCTAGGTTTCAAGACGTGTCAAACAAAGGTGTTTCTCATGTAACCAGTGTTAGCCTGAATGTATCATTGTTCAAATGTGATGTAGCAGTCTTTCGTATTTGTGGCATACAGTGCAGTATTTGTGATTGGTCACTTAATTACCATTACACTGGGGGTTAATTGCATCATGAATATTGTGTGTAAGAGGTTGATCACATAATTTACACACACACTATAGTTAAAGGTCACTCATGTTCTCCCATTCTCATAATGTATGCTGTCTCTTCTCTGTAGAAAATGCTGATGGAAAGTATGTCTCCCCCTTCCATGACATACCTATGTATGCTGATGAGAGCCAGGTAAAGTATGTCACCTTTATCCTGCAACAACGTCCCATTACATAACACACACACACACACACAATGGAGATTGGATATCTATTCAACTGTTTCTTTATAGAAAGATACCCACTTAGTCTAACCTTTGACTCCATGGTTAAAGCTGCAATATTTAACTTTTTGTGTGACCTGACCAAATGTACATAGACATTTTAGTTGTATATTTTTTTTATTTAACCTTTATTTAACTAGGCAAGTCAGTTAAGAACAAATTCTTATTTACAATGACGGCCTACCCCGACCAAACCCTCCCGCTAGGGCCAATTCTGCTCTGCCCTCGGAGGTAGATCTGTCATTCTCATTGGATGCAAGTTTTAAGAAGCGGTAGATATGTTTTTATGGGGTGTATTTCTATGCTTCTCAGTTTCATTTTTGCATCTTTACTTTTGGTTTTGTACACCAGCTCAAGCAAACATACTAAAGAAAGGAGGAGATAGGAATCCCATTGGGCAACGAATGGAATAACGCCCTGCCCATCAGACTGTTGACCAATCGCGTTAAAGTTATGTTGCGTCACATGGTTGCTAAGCTAATCGTCACTCAATCCCTTCTCAAAGTCAGTGTATGAGTTGAGAAACCTGCCTATTTACCTCGAAAGTACGTAATGTCACGATTCCAACGCTATACGATATTACAGAGAACAAGTTAATTATCTCACGTCTTGGAAAAGATTTGTAATGTTGTACTTCTTGTTGACGCAATTCATGATAAACTTGTGTGTTTGAGCTAGCGCCCAATAGACTCCCATTCCAACCCAGTCGCTCATTAATGATGTACAAATTAGCACAATGTTTTTATGTACTAATAGCAGAAATTTATGGCACAAGCAGATACCAACGATGCCTTCTGAATCCCTTAACTCAATTCTCTCTGAGTTTGTGCTTTTAATACAAATAAACATAACTGCTTATTTGGTTGAGGCTAGCTAGCCCATTCACTCCTTGGAGGAGCGCTCCTTGTCCCAGAATCACCCAAAGTGCACCGCATGGTCCTTTGACGACACATTGTCAACATACACAATGGGTGTTAATACGATTCCAATAGAGTTTCCCCGTCTCCTCAAAAGTATCTCTGGCTCAATATGGATAGCTGCAGCCCAATATGGCAACCGGAGTATAAACAAGTGGGTGTGTGTGTAAAGGAGTAGGTGTAATGAATTGGGCAGATTTGTTGCCACTCAAGACCGTTTTGCGTGGCTGATTGGGCTGCACTTTGAGTCGATTGTAAGCCGGCGACCAGTGCTCTGTCTGTTGTGCCATTCTGACTTTAAGTGCTTCCTACTGGGTAAGTTAACGTTATTATTGTTGTGTCGCCGGTGGTAGCTACGTGGACATTTTTTTTTCTCAAATTATTTCATTTCAAGTAGGATAGCAGACTACACAAGAAATTACTAATATTGATAACCATCTAATGTCACCTTGATTACATATATACATACAGTCAACTACTCAATTGGGAGGGCATGAACTGCAATAACACTGCAACACCACTGGGACAGGGTGCCTTTCGCTCTCACTTGACAAGTATGGTGGGAAGTAGCTACCTAGTAGCCAATATTATGGTGACAGTCACAGTAAGCGCACGCATAGAACGCATAAATCAACAGTGAAATACGACTCAGATTCATCCTCTGGCTTAAAAACGGAAGTCCAAACTTTCATGGTACGGTAGTTCAATGTACAGTAGTTGCCTGGGAAGAAAAAAAACTACTGGTGGGGAGTCAAAATAATCGCTTCCTCGACTCCTTGCCCGTCGACTCCTATTTCTGGGTGTCAAGCTTCGACTCCTCCACTCCTAAGATTCAGTATTTTTTGCAACGGAGGAAACTATTTTCTGTAGTGTACTTGGAGAACACAAACTTGCATCTTTCACAGCAAAGAAAGATGGAGCTAGCGAGGGAGAGAGAGATGGGAGGGGCACAACCAGACATAGGTAGGCATGTCAGGCACCAGGCAGGCAGTCAAGACCGTGCATTGGAAATCAAAATATTACATTTCTTGGATAGCATTGTCTCATACAAGTTAATTTAATTAGGGGCTATCAATGAGAATGCTGAGCTATTCTACACATAATAGACCGAAGACCAAACACACAATAGCTTTTTTCCTAGCGAAGAAAAAGGGGAGCAGGCGAGGGAGATTGAGGATCGGGACAAATCAAAGAGACGGTCAGAACCGTGTGCATAGGCTATACCAGTGGTTCACAACCTTTTTTGGTTACTGTACCACCAACTGAATTTTTCTCTGCCCGGAGTAGCCCTGAAGTACCCCCTCATGTGCATTTTACCAGTAGGCCTATGGTGTCATGAGTCTTCTTAAGTACCCCCTGTGGATAGGCAAAGTACCCCCAGGAGACCTAGTACCCCCAGCGCAGTCCTAGTGGGAACCACTGGGCTATACTGTATTTTGGTAATTGTTACCTTCTATCAGTCTCATCTGAGCGTCGTAAAATTCTTGGATATCTGCACAAACCCTAGTCTCCATGATGAATTATCGATGCACAAATTTTAGTAAACAAATAATTAACTAACTAATTACACAGAATTACCTCAACACACACAATAGATTACACATTGATTACTAATTATGCCATGAAAAGTCCCTAGTGGACTAACACGATATGACAGCTGGTTACACACAGGAAGGGGGTGGGGAAAGAGAGAACGGGAGGAGGGAGACCAAGGAATTCAACTAGTACATACAGTTGAATAATGCGCTCATCGTAAATATATTTAACACCCTAACAACCGCTCATTCGGTTGTTAGGGTGCAACACATATTTACGCTTATGTCTTTGTCGTCTTGCTCTGTTAATGCCCGATCAGTCTGTACAGTGTCTGTTAGAACGGCTCTTCATTATGGAAGTGTTTGTTAAAATGGATACATCAAAGTGTCACACAGTGGTGAGTGTTCTCCTCTCGTCTTCGTTAGATTGGTTCCTTCAAAGGTACACACGCGGTGGTCCTCAGTCGAGTCTACTAGGTTAACAATACTTAATCAGCTGCAGACAGACTGTGCCTGTGTAGTCTCCAATCCTTTTCACTCGAGAGTTTCGGAGGCCTAGAACCGTTTTACACGGCAGTAGCTACTTGGCAATGTACTATAGTCCAACCATTCGTGACGTCCGGCTTACCGTCCACCTACCTGGTCTAATGTAAATTTCGTTAGGAGTCCTTAATAAGCACTCGGGGAAAAAGGGGGCGTTCCATCGAGTTGCTCCCATGGCACACTATGAAAACAATTCTATAATTTAGAAGATTAAAATCACATTTCATCTTCTCACAAATAGTTTCATATTTAATCATATAAGTTTTACAACATTTAGATGTAAATATGATTGATCCTCACCCAACAGGGCAAGTCTTGACCGTGCCAGTGAATTGAAGTTGAACATCGCCAACTGCATCAGTTTAATTAGGCCTAAATGTGCATTAAAAAGTATTGCCTATAGCTTATTTAATGAAACCCGGGTTGGATGTTGAGGTCCTAGGTCAGGGCTCTCAACCCTGTTCCTGGAGAGCTACCTTCCTGTAAGTTTTTGCTCCAACCCCAGTTGTAACTAACTTGATTCAGTTTATCAACCAGCTAATTATTGAATCAGATGTGCTAGATTAGGGTTGGAGTGAACCTACAGGATGGTAGCTCTCCACAAATGGGGTTAGAGAGCCCTGTCCTAGGCAATAGATTGCAAAGCAGCATCCCCGCTAAACTTTTTGGAAATGTCAACTTCATGTTCTCATCCATAAACACAGTCAAGTGCAAATACGGTTCAGCAGCTCAAATCAGCAGTTTTATTTTTTTTGGGGGGGCATTGTTATTAGGAAGGACGCCTACCATGGATGGATCGCTAAAATGATGAATATGATCACACTTCATACATTTTAATATTATGGGGAGACTTATACATTTGGCAGTCAAGCACGAGTGTAGCCTATTATCGTCCAGACATGACATTGAAATATCGTCACACCTACAATAAAAGCTTCGTTATAAAAGTCTGTTTCAATTTGAAGAAAAAAAAGAATTACAGCAGGCAATTTGGTAAAAAACTAGTCCTGTGTGAATCATCCTCTGGAATAAATCGCACTCTTGGATAATAATGAGAGAACCAACGTCTCTAGTAATACCCGATGATAGGCTTATCAGCATAGTGTGCCGCATCATCACATGGGATATCACTAAAATATGATTTCTATATTCAAACAAAATAGGCCTTTTTTTTTTTATAGGCAGAAGGGGCAACATCATGCTCATGACAGTCCTCTAGAACGCACATGTAGTCTTCCTAGTAGGACTGCAATAATGAGATGGTGTGTACAGTGGCAAGAAAGTATGTGAACCCTTTGGAATTACCTGGATTTCTGCATAAATTGGTCATTAAAATTGATCTGATCTTCATATGTCACAAAAATAGACAAACACAGTGTGCTTAAACTAATAAAACACAAATTATTGCATTTTTCTTGTCTATATTGAATACATAATTTAAACATTCACAGTGTAGGTTGGATAAAGTATGTGAACCCCTAGGCTAATGACTTCTCCAAAAGCTAATGGGAGTCAGGAGTCGGCTAACCTGGAGTCCAATCAATTAGACGAGATTGGAGATGTTGATTAGAGCTGCCCTGCCCTATAAAAAACACTCAAGAAATTTGAGTTTGGTATTCACAAGATGCGTTGCCTGATGTGAACCATGCTGAGGAGCGGGGTGTCATGGGAGGACTTGGGAAGGTTGAACACCAAGCGGGCTGCAGGGTTCTGGATAAGTTGCAGGGGTTTTGATGGCACAAGTGGGGAGCTCAGCCAACAGTGAACAAACACACATTTGTTGCTACTAGTGAAATATGACTCATTGCTTTCTTCTCTTTCAGAACATTTTCCACGTGATTGTTGAAGTACCAAGGTGGACAAACGCAAAGATGGAGGTAGGTTTTTTAATTAATTAGGTTTTATTTAACTAGGCCGTTTAGAACAAATTCTTATTTACAATGACTGCGTAACCCGGCCAAACCCTCCCCTAACCCGGTCGACGCTGGGCCAATTGTGCGCCGCCCTATGGGACTCCTTATCACGGCCGGTTGTGATACAGCCCGGGATCGAACCTGGGTCTGTAGTGACGCCTCTAGCACTGCGATACAGTGCCTTAGACCGCTGCGCCACTTGGTCCACCTTGATTGATTTTATTAGACAGTTAAAAACAATACATACACAGTACATGCATCCATTTGTCACTTATCAGAACAATTCAACCTTTTTATTTAGCCATATAAGTCTGGCTTTTACGATAACAACCTGGGGCTATTTCAATAGACGCTCCATTGAGCATGCTTAAAAAAAAATAAGACAAAAGATAATTCAATAATGTTTTTCTACTTCCAGATTGCGACTAAAGACCCCCTGAATCCGATCAAGCAGGATGTGAAGAAGGGGAACCTGCGTTATGTTGCCAATGTTTTCCCCCACAAAGGCTACATCTGGAACTATGGAGCAATACCTCAGGTCAGACAGTCATTAACTTGTCACCAAGCTGCACATGGTCTGAAATACAAGCCTGTGACTGTACATTTACAAGAGTTCAACATTTTGGCATTCCAACATAAGCCTTGTAGTGTGTCACTGTTTCTGCATTCGAACATGCTACAATGCAGACTAACACGTTTGTAGAAGCAGACCCACGCTACATGTCCAACTCAATTCATGGATCACCTAGAATTGAATTGGCCACGATTGCCTAGTTCTAAATATCACAATCTCTTTTGACTGATATTTCTCTTTCTTAATAGACTTGGGAGGACCCCGGGCACAAAGATGGAGACACTGACTGCTGTGGTGACAACGACCCCATTGACGTCTGTGAAATCGGTACCAAGGTAGAGCACTTGTTCTTTATCCTCTAACTGCTATTAAACTTTGGAGCCGTTTTTAAGATGTTGATATTTGTTTCTTCCATTCAATCTCTGCCGTTCCTACATGCTTAAGGTGTTATTCAAAGGGGCTTTTTTGTCACCTAAGCAAGGTGTCCCAATTTCGAAAAGTATGCCCAACAATGTTGCTGGGTTTACTACATCAGCTGCCTGAACTGATTTTGTGTTGTGAGCTTAATTTATGGTTGTGTGACGAAATGCACTTCCCTTCGGCATGTGATCTGCGTTTTGACTATCATTGAATATCTTACTTGTCTATGCTGTACTGATCATAAATCTGCCTCCTCTCCAGGTGTGTTCGCGTGGTGAGGTGATCAAGGTGAAGGTACTGGGGGTTTTGGCCATGATCGATGAGGGGGAGACTGACTGGAAGGTCATAGCCATCAACGTGGAGGACCCCGAAGCTAAGGACCTGAACAGTAAGCACTGGAGGAGCTGGATGTGGACTGAACAGAGAATCCCTAATATAACAGGACATTCCTTAATACTGCCCATTAGCCCAGTCACTGCATATAGCAGTAGTGGAATATGCAGTGATTGAACAATTGTTTTTCCAAGTGTGTGCATGTGTATTCCTATTGCCACAGTCATCTGCAAGTGAAGAATGCAATTATTCAATGTTTTTTCCAAATGTTGGTGTGTGTATTCCTTTTCCCTCACCTGTCACCCTATCCTGTGTATCTCAGACATCGCTGACGTCCAGAGGCTCAAGCCAGGTTACTTGGAGGCCACAGTGGACTGGTTCAGAAGGTACAAGGTACCAGACGGGAAACCAGAGAACCAGTTTGCCTTCAACGGAGAGTTCAAAGACAAGGTATCCATTTTGTACTCCATACACAGGAGTTTGTGTTCTGTAAACCTTTGGCCCGAGCCAGAATGGCTCATCTACTGTTTCTGCAGTGTTTGGAAGGTATTGTAGCCTTGAAGTTGCCACTGCCTTGTATTACAGTAGCTAGATCCACCCTCATCAACATACTTTTCATTTGATCTATTGACCTTGTACCACATCCACCCTCATCTAAAACAGCTTTTTCAAACTGTTTTTTTTATTTTTTTTTATAAAAATATTTTAAAAATATGCCAGTGTAGAAATGTTACGTTGTTGAATGCAGAAACAGTCTGGTACCAAGGCTAGATTGCGTTGGCCAAATAGAGACACATTCTAGAGATTGTGTTGTACAAGAACTGACTATTTTGCAAGGCCCATAGGGTTGTATTATCTTGTTTGCAACATAGTATGTCCCTGAGGATGTGATGAGACCTTTTCACAATATACAGTGTCCAATGAAGTTCAATAGTAACTAGTAAGAAACTTGTTTTAAAGTGATCGGTTCCACTAAAATACAGAAACAGATTAAGACTATCCTGGACTAAAAAGGACTCTCATTTGGGATTCTCCATTGAGTTTGCATTTTCCAGGAGTTGGCTTAATCTGTGTCTGGGAAACCACCCCTTAACTGTATGTTTCCTTGCCATACAACAGCCTTAATAGTGTGTTTCCTTGTCAGGAATTTGCCATTGAGACAATCAAGAGCACCCATGGTTTCTGGAAGTCACTTATTTCTCAGAAGACCAGCTCTGGAGGACTCAACTGGTGAGGAGAGCGTACACGATTTACAATCCTCGTACAGTACAATACCTCTAAAACTGGCATTTGTTACAGTCCCATTTTAATATAATTACTGTAAATTAGATCAGTCCTTAAAGGCTCAATCCGTAAATCCAACATGTAAGCCCCGCCACTTAATCTGTGAAAATATACCTTACTTCTGAAGAACTATAGCAACAAGCAATAACTTGTTTGAATCTGAATACAGTATTACAGTATTAATTAATACCTGACTGATGTGACCGTTTTGCTACAATTCTGCAGTAAAAACACGTGTGTGTCAACTGGCGACAGCCCCTTCTGCTGCTCCACAGACGAGGCCAAGGCTGTCATAGAAGGGGTCAGTACCTTCTCTATGGCTAGTTTGTAGAACTTCAGGGTCAGGTCAGACCTGTCTCCTTTATGTGCTGTGCTCTTAACTGCTGGGGTCAGTACTTGGGTCAGTAGATATTTCAAGTAAAATAGAGCAATTCGAAGGTCATTTCAAGGATGAAACTCGCTTCTGTTGATGGGGTCAGTACTTCAAATCAAAATGAGCAATTGTAACATTCTACACATACTTGCCTCCTCCTACATGCCTCTGTTGTGGTAAAACATGTCTAGCCTACACATTTTTTTTTATAAATTGCTCAGTCAGACCATACAATTATGTGTATTTATGTTTTGTCTTTTTTGGGATTATTGTTTTTAGACAAGCCCTTGTGGAACCGAAGATCCTGTCCCCTGCTCAGGTATCTCTTAAAATAATTTTTACCTCAAGATTGTGATACGTGTACTATGAATATACTTTGTTTTATTGAATATTCATGTGAGAATGTGTTTGACATGCGCTGACAATGCCATTGTTATTTGTTAAATTCTGTCAATTCTGCCTGTTTGCTTGAGCATATAATAAAAACAGATCTAAATTGATCAACAAAAGTTAAATAACTCCCACTGTTAATAATGATCCTTGATATGGTCATATATTTACGGATTGGATCCTGCCTTGACTCAGATTTTATTTGATGTAGTGTAAACTTCCCACTCTTTATGGTCATTTTATGACCAACCTGGAACGATAGGAAAGGACTGCATGGTTGGTCACACATTATTTTATTTTATGACGGTCAATTCCATTGCTATTCAGTAAGTAAGCTAAGATTCCAATTACATTTTTCATCAGTGGGGAAAATTGGAATTTCAGTTTACTTCCTGAATTGAATTGGAATTGACCCAATGTATTCTGGTGGATTCACTTGGCTTACTCTGTACACATCTAATCATGTGATTTTTCTATTTCCAGTGGATAAATGGTTCTACTATGAGAAGGAGTAACTTTAAGATAAAGACTCAATGGACCAGACGTGTATCCCCTGTTTAGCAAGCGTACTTGAAGATTATAGACTTAACGACAGTTGTGGATGTGGCTGAGAAAGAATACTCTCTTCTCCATACGCTGAAGATAAGAGATCAGACAAAAAGAGTGAAATAATGTCTTAGGAAATGTATTGTTACTGTTATTTAACAAAGGTCTCATTGGAGATGTGCTGTCGAACAGATGGTACTGGTAGTGTGCTTCCTATAGCTATCTACTCATGTACTTGTATGGGATCATCTTAATTGCTTTAATAAAGCTTTTTCTGTAAAACAAAAATACTATGATCATTTTTATTTTAATAACAACCTTCAATATTTTATTTGGTCTGACATTATTTTGTATAAAGTTATACTCTGTTACCCAGCTGATATGTAGATGAGGGCTGATTTGGTTACACTTTGCAAGAACAGTCGAATACTGTACTGTGTAAAACGCACCTTTTGTATGTTGTGATCTACTGCCATCTAGCGGTACTTTACTATACCACAGCGCGCTTCCGAGTTATGTCATTCTCTGCATAGTTGTGCGTGCGACTATAAATTGTAATTCACGATGGCATGTGTATTATAAAAATATATACACTTTTTTTGGATGTGAGATTCTGAGTTCATTGTCTCAAATCTAATTACATAAACGTCCCGATAGCAGTTGTTACGCAGTTCCGGTAAACTGTCAAATTATTTTTGGACCCGTCATCTACGGAAAAAAAGCCTGGACCAAAAGTAACGGTACGGAGTGTTAGAGCCACGGACACAAGGTAAATGATCAAATGTTTACCATCAGGTCCTTGAAAATCAAAATTATACACTTGTTTACTGCAGAATCAGTATGTTTTGATTTTGATAAATTGTCGGTTGTTTTGCGACCTATTCTGCATCGGCTTGTTTGTTGTTTACACTGCTATTTATTCCAGCAACGCTGATGTTGCAAGTTTACAGTAACCTGCTTCCCGACTGGATTTCTATATGGCTTCAACAACCGTAGGCCTATAGCTATGATACTATGTAACTCTTAGCAGTTCCATTGTAACAATTTCACAGCTGTAATGTCTGGTAATTAACTATAGATACACACTAATCTTACTCAATAACCTTGAGTTTTATCATGCAGCTATAGGTAAACTCTAGATTTTAGTTTTTGCATTTTTAAGGTCACTGTCATGATACACAGCAAGTTGGGAGACACGGTCAAGAAAGTGACAGGTGTGTGTCAGTCATGGCTACCCCGGAGGTATCAAATGTCATCTGTAGCCACAATTTGTTATCGCTAGACTATTTTTATGGACGGTCTGACTGCTATGTTCAGTTAGCCAGCTGTCTGTTAAAGTGAATGGGCTACAGTTGCCTACCTGCACTGTATATACAAAAGTATTAGTGGATTTAGTTATTTCAGCCACACCTATTGCTGACAGGTGTATAACATCGAGCACACAGCCATACAGTCGCCATAGACAAACATTGGCAGTAGAATGGCCTTACTGAAGCGCTCAGGGACTTTCAACGTGGCACCGTCAGGATGCTACCTTTCCAACAAGTCAGTTAGTCAAATTTCTGCTTTGCTAGAACTGCCCAGGTCAACTGTAAGTGAAGTTATTGTGAAGTGGAGCAACAACAGCTTAGCCACAAAGTGGTAGGCTACACAAGCTCACAGAACGGTGCTGAAGTGTCAGTCCGCTGTTGCAACACTCACTACCGAGTTCCAAACTGCCTCTGGACACCAACTTCGTCAGGAGCTTCATGAAATGGGTTTCCATGGCTGAGCAGCTGCACACAAGCCTAAGATCACAATGCGGAGACTGTCAACGAATACAGCAAAGATATGCTGTTTTTATTAGTGAGTTCATGTTTAAGTTCTTACTCCGCACTGTCAACACTTATAATCCATAAAATGTGTGTTCTTCCTATTTCCATTCAGTGCTAATAAAAGCAAAGCCGATATTCTGTGTTAATGTATTGGGCTTATAACTCACAGCACAAACCTCATTTATAGAGTACTGTTGGTAATTGGTTAATGTTGCATAGGTTTATTTTTTTAAGTCATGTAAAAAAAAAAATCTGCGGTAGATCTCTGCTTGCATTTTGACTCAGTGATCTTGACTCAAAGGTTGGTGACCACTGTTCAGGAGTTTTCCTTTACTGTGGCAATTGTGATTGATTCAATGCAATATTAGCCACTTTCAATGCAACATACCAAAACAAAACAAACAAAGCAAAATATTTTGTTGTAGGCAGAACGCATCGCAGTACGATTATATTGAATTGACACGCACTACACGGCCCGTACTCTACACAGATTGTTTACAGCATGAGCTGTCTTAATAATAATTTTGTAAAGTGGTTTCTTGCATCAAACACAACATTTTCAGTCACCTCCTTGTCTGAAGGACAAGTGGATAAACAGGTTAATGTCAAGTCCTGCATGCTTCCCCCCCACCAAAGTCTCATGGTACGTTGAACACCACACATTGGGTGCTACCGTAGGCTGAATGATAGAACAGCTATTTCCATGTTAAAATGTTATGGGATGCATTTTCTCCATTGTTTCTGATGGTAGGCCACTCTGGTAGGCCTACATTGTGATCAAATAGCTACAGTAGCCTACATTGCCACTTAAAATAACTTAAAGCTGGTACAGCCTCAGTGTTCACAGTAAACACACTCTGGAAGTTGCACAGAATTTTCACAACGTTTAAGTTTGCGCTTAGCAGACCTGAAATGTGCTCAGTGTCCAAAACATTGGTCGTAATACCCATGAAACCTAGCAGTCAAACAGGGAAATTGATTCAATCGTTTTTCCACCATTCATTTTTCGCATAGGGGATTTTAGAAACACTTAAAATAAGGCCTGTGTTTTGTGTAGACTAACCCTGACATTACTTTTTGATAACCGTGCAAATCCCCAAAAAATGAAATGCTAATGTTGCTATCATAAAGAACTACAAATGCCATGATGATCTGGACGAGACTGCCGAATCGAGGCAAAGGTACGAATCTCTGGATTAACTATCTGTTAGATGTATTTAGCAATGAATAAATTGGCTCTATTGGAGGTTATATAGGTGTGACTAGGTCTATTGAACTGTGTGATTTATGATTTAGCTACAAAATATAACTGTATTATGTGTGGACTGTGGAGGGTCTTCTCTCTTATATTATTTCAATTGATTATTTCTGTATTTTTATTTCAAAATTGACAAACAAATTGTATCAGAGATTTTACGGCGTTACAGTTCAGGAAATCGGTCAATTGAAATAAATTCATTAGGCCCTAATCTATGGATTTCACATGACTGGCAGTACATATATGCATCTGTTGGTCACAGATGCCTTAAAATAAAAAAGTTTGCCCGTGGATCAGAAAACCAGTCAGTATCTGGAATGTTGTCCCACTCCTCTTAAATGGCTGTGTGAAGTTGCTGGATATTGGCGGGAACTGGAACACGCTGTTGTACACGGCAATCCAGAGCATCCCAAACATGCTCAATGGATGACATGTCTGGTGAGTATACAGGCCATGGAAGAACTGGGACATTCAAAGCTTCCAGCAATTGTGTAGAGATCCTTGCGACATGGAGCCGTGCATTATCATGCTGAAACATGAGGTGATGGCGGCGGATGAATGGCACAAAATGGGCCTCCAGGATCTTGTCACGGTATGTCTGTGCATTCAAATTTCCATCAATAAAATGCACTTGTGTTCGTTGTCCGTAGCTTATGCCTGCCCATAGCATAACCCCACCGCCACCATGGGGCGCTCTGTTCACAACATTGACATCAGCAAACCACACAACGCCATACACACTGTCTGCCATCTGCCCGGTACAGTTGAAACAGGGATTAATCCGTGAAGAGCACACTTCTCCAGTGTGCCAGTGGCCATCGAAGGTTAGCATTTGAACTGCAGTCAAGTCAAGACCCTGGTGAGGATGACGAGCATGCAGATGAGCTTCCCTGAGATGGTTTCTGGCAGTTTATGCAGAAATTCTTCGTTTGTGCAAACCTTTTCATCAGCTGTCCGGGTGGCTGGTCTCAGACGATCCCGCAGGTGAAGAAGCCAGATATGGAGGTCCTGGACTGGTGTGGTTACACGTGGTCTGCGGTTGTGAGGCCGGTTGGACGTACTGTTGCCAGATAGAGAAATGTTAATTTCTCTATCTGGCAACAACTCTGGTGGACATTTCAGCATGCCAATTGCACGGTCCCTCAAAACTTGAGACCTCTGTGGCATTGTGCTGTGTGACAACTGCACATTTTAGTGGCCTTTTATTGTCCTCAGTACAAGGTGCACCTGTGTAATGATCATGCTGTTTAATTAGCTTCTTGATATGCCACACCTGTCAGGTGGATAGATTATCTTGACAAAGGAGAAATGCTCACTAACAGGGATGTAAACAAATTTGTGCCAAAAATTTGAGAGACATTTTGTGCATATGGAAAATGTCTGGGATCTTTTGAAGCAATTGACTTTCTCTTGCTCTTTCACAAATAAAATGTGAAGTATAGAGGCAATGTGTCTAAATTTCTCTTGCGTGGCAGAGACTTTCTCAGAGTTGTAGTTGGCCCTTGTCTGTCCTCTAATCAATGAAGCTGAGAATAGTTAAGAGTTAAGTTACCGTCAGGATGTTCATTAAAGCTGTAAGTGACTGTGTGTGTTTGTTATTTAACCGTTCTGTTTCAGGTGAAGATAAGACATGTCCTTTATATTTAACTGGATCTACAGAGGCCTCAGTGGTGTGCTGCAGTTACTAGGTACAGTGCATTTAAGCAATAAGGCCCGAGGGGATGTGGTATAATATACCACGGCTAAAGGCTGTTCTTATGCACAACACAACACAAAGTGCCTGGATACAACCCTCAGCCGTGGTGTATTTGCCATATATCACAAAGCCCAGAGGTGCCTTATTGCTATTATAAACAGGTTACCAATGTAATTAGAGCTGTGAAAATAAATGTTTTGTCATACCCATGGTATACAGTCTAACATACCACAGCTGTCAGGCAATCAGCATTCAGGGCTCGAACGACAGTTTTATAATACAATTTAAACCATTCAATTTAAACTAACTGCTGAAGAAAGATGAATTACTTACTGAAGAGTGATCAACTTTATTTCTGAGCGTATCTGTAGCTTGTGGTACCAAGTACATGCCTAGCCTAATCATAATATGGTCAAATCAGGTATTCAATCCCATGTCATCATCATTTCCTACATTACATTATATGGTAAATAGACTGTCCCTTCCCTTGTATCTCCCTCCAGGTTTGTATAAGAAGTCTGGGAAGCTTGTGTTCCTTGGTTTGGACAATGCTGGGAAAACAACACTACTGCACATGCTCAGAGATGACCGACTGGGACAGCATGTGCCAACACTACATCCCAGTAAGGCAAAGGAGGTTCAGACACCTTGCTTACTTAGCTATGGCTGCCCATCATTGTCTTTTAAGTGCGCTCATTGAATGACCCTTGTCTGGTGTTCCTAAAGTAGTCTATCTGTGGTCTGCCTCTGTCCCACAGCATCAGAAGAGTTGACCATTGCTGGGATGACATTCACAACATTTGATCTTGGTGGTCACACACAAGGTACACAATAGAACTCAAACATGTACACATGGTAGTGTTGAAACCTTCAGGTGATACTAAGGCTTAAGTGTTAGTGACAAGTCACTTGTGAACAATTAAACTGCTTTGATTTTCACTCACAGCCAGAAGAATCTGGAAGAACTACCTCCCAGCTATAAACGGTATAGTCTACCTGGTGGATTGTGCAGACCTTGAGAGACTACAAGAAGCCAAAATTGAACTGGATGTAAGCTCCCCCCCCCCAACACAATTCTACAAAGAAAATACATAGTAAATAAGCAGCATACAGTATCTTACACCCAGTAGTTATTGTATGGCTAAATTCTAATCAATACAGCATTGCTTTTCACTGATGAGCAGGGCATTAATCCTTAAGAGTCCATTGACACACCTGTGCATCGATCTAATGAACATATTACAAAAATCCCCATCAAAATCCGTCAGTTTAAAGCTGCAATATGTAACTTTTTGTGCGACCCCACATAAAATGTAACATAGAAATGGGAGTTATAGATCTGTCACTCATTGAAAGCAAGTCTAAGAAGCGGTAGATCTGTTCTATGTGTGTTATTTCTATGCTTCCCGTTTTTTTGTTTTGCTTTTGCGTCTTTTTCTTTCTGTTTTGTACACCTGCTTCAAACAGCTGAAAATACAATATTTTTTGTTATGGAAAATATATTTCACAGCGGTTTAAATGGTACAATGATTCTCTACACTATACTTGTTAATTTTGTCACATAAACTGAAATTAGGCAAACTATTACAATTTTAGCAACCAGGAAATGTCAGAGCAATTTCTGAATAGTGCATCTTTAAGCTAGAGATATCTGTTTTGTTGCATGGGCTGCTTCTCAGTCCACCGCATCCGCCCATGTCGCCCTTTCGCATCTGCGTGGAAAGTGGCAGCGCTACAGAGCTGTTTGTCAGACCAGGAGACATCCTGAAAATCTGTAGCGTCTGAAAGGTTTGGCCTACTAATTAAAATGACCACTCTATGGAAAGATGAGACTCTCACGAACACGGCCCCCACAAGTGTCACGGAACTAGTCTGAAGGTAACCAATACAAATTAATGGAGGTAATTTTGTGCCAACAAAAATAAGGGGTTAAATATGTGTCCGAAAAAAAACAAATATTCCTGAGCTTTCTTATATCTCCTAGATATAGGACAGACAGCTTATTGCTTGTTATTTATTTTTTGACTGTCTTTTTTGCCATTAATGAATGTGTTATTCAATGCGTTTCTAAGCGCAATAGTAGTAAAGGCGAATTTAAATATTTTATAAACATTTTTTGTTGTAATTTGTTTTATACCTAAAGGGTACAAAGGGGTTCTAAAATTCCAAGTCAAATAGCTAAATTATCCATGATATGACCATCCTAAAACAATGCTATATGTTACACCCCTCCCCCCTTACACTTTTAAAGGTTTAACTGCTCCTCTACATTCTCTCTCTCCAGGCGCTGTTAACAGACGAGACCATTTCCAACGTGCCGGTACTTATCCTCGGGAATAAGATCGACCGTCCAGAGGCAATCAGTGAAGACGCACTCAGAGGGGTGTTCGGACTCATTGGACACACTACCGGAAAGGTGAGGAGGACAAGGGCTTACTGTTGAATGAACACCACATCATTTACCCTCTAGAGCAGCAGCCTCCAGGACAACTGACATCAGATAGTACCAGTACCATCATACGAAGTAAGGATGAAAAATAAACAATACATAAAGCAGTCCTAATGTTGGAAAAAAACAGCCTTATGTTGTCACACTTTTTTTTATTTATATTTTACATATGTTCATTTAATAGGTTTTTGAAGGACCATAGAGTTAAGTCTGCTTTGTGTTTTCCTTGTTGCCAAGGAAATCTGGTATCATAGTATTGCAATACTGGTTTCGTGAGAATACTACTACAGAGCTAGGCAGTTGGGTCTAGTATTGACAATTACTAGAAGTGGATGACAAATGACTGATTTAGACTACAGTTAGGATCCACTTCATAGTGGTAGTTTACTATTGATAAGGCTGTAGTCTCACTTGTCTCTTCTGTCTGTGTGTTTCTCTCCTCAGGGAGATGTGTCACTGAAGGAGCTGAACCTGAGGCCCATGGAGATCTTCATGTGTAGTGTTCTGAAGAGGCAGGGATACGGAGATGGTTTCCGCTGGCTCTCACAGTACATTGACTGATCTGTCCATCACTCCCATCATATGTCTCATACCTGATCACACTATCGAGCCAACCCAAACCTTACTGGTTGGGCTAGATAATTTCATTTGAAATGGTCATTTCCAGCATGGTTCCAGCAACTATGATGTATGTGTAACCAGTTCAGGCCAGCCAAGTACACACGAGGACATTTTACAACTATACCTTCTGTAAAAGCTATTAACTGCTAGCGTGTTATATTTTTTGTAATTTTTACATGAGAGAGTGTGCCCTCAATAAGTAAATATATTTCTAAGAAAAATATATTTTTATTGATATAGTATTTATACTCTTGTGTTTTGGACATATTTCCAACCCAATATTGTGTAGTTTACACATTGCTCCGTTTTCAAAAATGATCTGTTACTTTCTGAAAGTACTGTGGTGGTGTGCATTTTGAATGATACCTCATGATGTCAATCAAACAGTTTTATTAGTATTACAGTATTATTTCCCCTCCTTATGATGAAGTTACAGGGTAGGACATGCCATTGCTTTGAACCAGTTTGTAACCCTGGTTTATTTTGAAGTTGCTGGAATTGGATTACAGAGGAGGGGTTATTGGTGTAACAGTTCCGCGTTTGTGTCTTTTCGCTATTGCTGCTCTCTCCTTCCACGTACTACATACCAGGCCTGGGTTCACATACTATTAGGAATCTTTGAAATACTTTGAGCATTTGCTTTAGCCTGCCTGGATTGCCAGGTTTTGTACTTCTGCTACTTTTATGTTGGTTCTATTGCCACAGGCAAGCTCAATCAAGTACAGCGGATGTATTTGAAATGATTAAAATAGTAATTTAAATAGTAATTGAGATAGGTCTGCTATACCAGGCCAAATTTTTTTTTCTATAACTGCCAAAGCATACAGGCCTACACCCTTACATTTATTCTAACCATTTGTCTTTTTAAATGCGTATTATAAAAGGAAAGTAATGGTGCCCTAAACATACAGTATGCAGATTATGCAGATTATGTTTGATTTCATGGCTATTCTAGTAGAATTCCCCTTCCTTCAAGAATATAGTCTCACACATTATTATATTATTATTCTGTTCTATAATTCTATGGTCTCACACCTCAATATAACAGCACTCCTCAAGACATGCTATTTCAGGTTATTTGTGCATTAGAAATACAGTTACATAACAGACGGGTTTTTACCAACCAGGACAAAGTTGTTCTCTCAGAAAATGACAGCTTTTTATTTATCAATTCAAGTTGTTTCACTACCAACCGATAACATGAATGTAACTACAAGTGCATTATCACTTTTAATTTATGAATGCTAGTTTATAATACAAAAATGCAGTATTTTTTAATACCAAGGTTTTATCGCAACTGTGTGGCTGCATACGTTGTAGGTCACAGATAATGTATGCAATTTCCTATGGTCTAATTTCCTATTTTGTTTCTGTAAAAATAAGTACTTGGTGACTATTGGCTGCTCATAGCTATAATATGAGAGTACTTGTGTGGTACTGAATAATATAGACAGTGACAAGTAGGACAGACATACAGACAATATCTGAGAGTACAGTAGATAGTGGGTGTATTTTATCCTTTTTGTATATAATGTGAAACTATTCTGCATGCCCTCTTACAGTTCATGGACAGTCATTTATTGATGTTTTTTTTCTTCAGTTTTGATCAGTATCAAAATAAGTATTTTGGACAATCTGTTATGCTATATTATGTTTTTATTTTATTTGCATTTTATGTTCTTACGTGCAGTATCTATGACACATTTACTGTTGGTTCTCTTAAAATTGCAATGATATGAGACTACAATTGATGATATTTGAATTGCCTCAGGTTTGATCTAAATCACTAAATACCAATAGAGAGAATGGTCATCTAACAGCCCACTCAAAGTTATTCCTTTTCTCTAGTAAGGAATGCTGTTACTGAACAACCTTTGACATTTGTCATACAGTGCCTTCAGAAAGTATTCACACTCCTTGACCTTTTCAACATTTTGTTGTGTTACAGTGTTAATTTAAAATGGATTAAATTGAGATGTGTCCCTCATCTACACATAATACCTCATAATGCCAAAGTGGAATGTTGTTTTTAGAACATTTTACAAACTAATAAAAAATGAAAATCTGAAATGTCTTGAATCAAAAAATATTAAAACCCTTTGTTATGGCAAGCCTAAATAAGTTCCGGAGTAAACATTTTCTTAACAAATCACACAAGTTGCATGGACTCAATAATAGTGGTTAAAATGACTACCTAATCTCTGTACCCCACACATACCTCAGTTGAGTAGGGAATTTCAAGCAAAGATTCAACCACAAAGACCAGGGAGGTTTTCCAATGGCTTGCAAAGAAGGGCACCTATTGGTTGATGAAAAAAATAAATAAAGACATTGAATATCCCTTTGAGCATCGTGAAGTTATTAATTACACTTTGGATGGTGTATCAATACACCCAGTAACTACAGATACAGATACAGGATAAAAGCTGTTCAGGAGCCTGTTGGTGTCAGACTTGTTGCTCCGGTACCACTTGCCGTGAGGAAGCAGAGAGAACAGTCTATGGCTTGGGTGGCTGGAGTCTTTAACGATTTTCCGGGCCATCCTTTAACACTGCCTGAGGTCCTGGATGGCAGAGAGCTCGGCCCCAGTGATGTACTGGGCTGTCCGCACCACCCTCTGTAGCGCCATGCGATCGTGGGTGGTGCTGTTTCCATACCAAGCAGTGATGCAGCCAGTGAAGATGCTCTCAATGGTGCTGCTGATTCAGGGTCAAGACCCTGATGATTGGCCAGGGCTGGATCAAAAGCCTGTATACAACTTTCCAGGAGCATTGTGACTAGATGGAGTACAGCTAACTTTTTGTAGCATGTTAGGAGAGCATTTTTGCTAATGCTAACCTGCTATATTAACTCTTCTAACCTGCTGCGTAAGTTCTCCTAACCTGCTCCAAAAGGTAACTTCAGGTCATAGCTGTATACCACCTAGTCAAAACCCTCAAGGTAGGATCGTAGTAACCACTGATATTAAAAGAGTTATTCGACCTGAGCGTTGTAACTTGTTAAATCCACTTAAATCTGTGAAGATGAAGGGGAGGAGACAGGTTAAAGAAGGATTTTAAGCCTTAAGACAATTGAGACGTGTATATGCGCCCCAACAAAAATGTGTGCCATTCAGAGGGTGAATGGGCAAGACAAAATATTTAAATGCCTTTGAATGGGGTATGGTAGTTGGTTTGAGTGTGTCAAGAACTGCAACGCTGCTGTTTTTTCATGCTCAACAGTTTCCCGTGTATCAATGGTTCACCACCCAAAGGACATCCAGACAACTTGATACAACTCTGGGAAGCATTGGAGTCAACATGGGCCAGCATCATTGAAAGATTTTGACACCTTGTAGAGTCCATGCCCCAACGAATTGAGGCTATTCTGAGGGCAAAAGGGGGTGCAACTCAATATTAGGAAGGTGTTCCTAATGTGTTGTACACCAGTGGAGGCTCATCAGAATTGTAAAATATGTAAAAAGTTATCCTTTTTAGATACAATTATACTAAATATATTCACATTTCATCAAATAATTATAACACACTGTTTTGCAATTAAGGTCTACAGTAGCCTCAACAGCACTCTGTAGGGTAGCGCCATGGTGAAGCCTGAGGATAGCTAGCTTCCATTCTCCTGTGGGTACATTGACTTCAATACAAAACCTAGGAGGCTCATGGTTCTCACTCCCTTCCATAGACTTACACAGTAATTATGACAACTTCCAGAGGACATCCTCCAACCTATCAAAGTTCTTGCATCATGAACTGAAATGTTGTCCACCCAATCAAAGGTCCAGATAACGAATCTAGTACTGAAAGCGTAAGCTACAGCTAGCACTGAACTCTCCCAAGTCAAGGTAAGCTTTTGGTTTTACTAATGAATTGCCACCGGGGCTGCCGATGTAACTGCTAAACTGCTTACTGACTATACACTGTAACGTTACTGCATGATTATAGCAGGTTTACTTACGCATTAGTTGTATTAGCTATGTTGTTGACTATGATGTTACTTTAGTTAATATGGTGACAACTATGTAGGCCGTGTGTAGCGGTTATGATATGGTTTGGTATGTGACCAAACGGTTTTTCCGTTTGGTCACATACAGCTGATGTGTAGTGCATTGTAGTCCACAAATGAAGGGAAAAGGTGAGAGGGGAAGAGTGCATAGATGCGAGAAGCAATACAACTTGGCTGCTATGAAAGTGAACTGTGTATATGTGTGATCAAAAAAGTTTCTTAAACGGAAGCAAACGGAACAAAACAGGGATAAACATACCTGAATGTGTCCAATAGAAACTCTTGTTTGCAACTGTTGGACTAATGATTACACCTTAGATCAGCTAGATGCAGGCAAGAGTGTGCCAGGCAGTATTGAATGTGTCACTGTCTGTCACCTCATTTTTTTTATCTCGACCTGTGTGCACCTACGTTGTAAGCTTTTATTCAGAGGCTAGGTTGTAGCAACCTCATGATGGGTATTGGAAAAATTATTAGAGTATCATGTAGTAGCCTAAACCTATCGATGTTACATTGAACTGGGTGAATGGAATATGAATGACAGTCATCCAGTATGCTGTAATCTTAAATGGCACCGACCACCACTGTGTACACTCAGTGTATATGACAGTACCCTTCGCTCTCTCAAACCCTAACCTCATGGCTGATTGTTCTTATTGTATTCCAAGTCAGGTTTCCAGTAACACCAGAGACTTTGCAGCCAAGGTGACCTAACCCCAACTGAACTATGGAAATACGCCCAGAAGGGCGACCTCCGTGTTTTCCGGGCCTGGGATAAGACCAATGGTGGAGTCAGGAGGGTGTGGAGGCTACAGGCTGCTCAGAGCAAATTGTGACTTTGAAATGAGAGAATGTTTTTTTTACCATCATGTAATTTCTCTCCTCAATGTTACCATACCACCATGATATGGTAACGTGAATTACCACGATGAAGAGTGGATCAGGGCCCGGTTTCCCGATAGCAATGGAATTTAGGCTTACGAGTGTTTTAATGATGCATCTTTCCTACAACGGTTTCCCAAAACGCCAAGAGAGAACGGTCGATAAGTGAGTATTTGGAGCATGTGTTGATATTGATAGGATCGAAAGAAAGAATTATAAATATTTCACAATACTGACGACGGATCAGCTCCTAGAGAGATATTACCACCTACGGCTGCAAATAATGAGGTGCCTTATACCCAATAAAAATGCACAAAAAGAATAGATCTGGCCCATTATTGTGCACGTTAAGCTACACACCAGAAATATCTTGAGACAAATTACAGACAGTAGCCTACAAGTAGTAAAATAGAACTCAAATGACTGAACATTAAATGTATACTGAACAAAAATATAAATGCAACATGTAAAGTTTTGGTCCTATGTTTCATGAGCTGAAATAAAATATCCTAGAAATGTTCCATATGCACAAAAAGCTTATTCCTTTAAAATGTGTTGCACAAATTTGTTTACATCTCTATAAGTGAGCATTTCTCTTTTTGCCTAGATAATCCATCCACCTGACAGGTGTGGCATGTCAAGATGCTGATTAAACAACATGATCATTACACAGGTGCACCTTGTGCTGGGGACAATAAAAGGCCACTCCAAAATGTGCAGTTTTATCACACAACAATGCCACAGATATCTCAAGTTGTGAGGAAGCGTGCAATTGGCATGCTGACTGCAGGATTTTCCACCAGAGCTGTTGCCAGAGAATTTAATGTTCATTTTTCTACCATAAGCCTCCAATGTCGTTTTAGAGAATTTTGCACTACGTCCAACTGGCCTCACAACCGCAGACCACATGTAACCACACCGGTCCAGAACTTCCACATCCGGCTTCTTCACCCTTGGGATCAGCCACCCAGACAGCTGATGAAACTGTGGGTTTGTACAACCAAAGAATTTCTGCACAAACTGTCAGAAACGTCTCAGTGAAGCTCATCTGCTTGCTCGTCTTCCTCACCAGGGTCTTGACTTGACTGCAGTTTGGTATCGTTTCAACTGTACTGAGCAGATAGCAGTTTGCTGATGTCAACGTTGTGAACAGAGTGCCCCATGGTGGCGGTGGGGTTATGCTATGGGCAAGCATAAGCTACGGACAACAATCACAATTGTATTTTATCTATCACAATTTGAATGCACAGAGATACCGTGACAAGATACTGAGGCCCATTGTCGTGCCATTCATCCACCGCCATCACCTCATGTTTCAGCATGATAATGCACGGCCCCATGTCGCAAGGATCTGTACACAATTCCTGGAAGCTTTTAATGTCACAGTTCTTCCATGACCTGCATACTCACCAGACAAGTCACCTATTGAGCATGTTTGCGATGCTCTGGATTGACGTGTACGACCGTGCGTTCCAGTTCCCACGAATATCCAGCAACTTTGCACAGCAATTGAAGAGGAGTGGGACAAGATTCCACAGGCCACAATCAACAGCCTGATCGACTCTATTCGATGAAGATGTGTCGCGCTGCATGAGGCAAATGATGGTCAGACCAGATACTGACTGGTTTTCTGATCCAGTCAAGTGAAATCCATAGATTAGGTCCTAATGAATTTATTACAGTTGATTGATTTCCTTATATGATCTGTAACTTAGTAAAATCTTTGAAATTGTTGCATGTTACGTTTATATTTTTGTTCAGTGTATTTCAATATAATTGAAATAGGTCAATAGCCTACTGTTTATATTTGATTGCAGTCATCTAGGTTTAAATTTGAAGCATCTTTTTATAGCCTACATTACTTGTTTGTATCAATTGCAAATATATTGGCAACTTTGTATTTGTAGTCAACTTTGTTCTGAAGTTATCAGCCTTCACAGAGAGACTGATAAACTATGTGATCTTCTGTTTATAAAGTGACGGGGGGGGGTTAGGGTTAGGTGAAGGTATAGCTAAAAGGGTTAAGGTTAGGGTTAGGGGAATGGTTAGCTAACATGCTAAGTAATTCCAAAGTAGCTCAAAAGTAGTAAGTAGTTGAAAAGTTGCTAATTAGCAAAAATGCTAAAGTTGTCCGTAATGAGATTCGAACTCGCAACCTTTGGGTTAGGGTTACGGTTAGGGTTAAGTTTAGGAGTTAGGTTAAGGTTAGGTTAAAGGGGAAGGGTTAGCTAAAAGGGTTAAGGTTAGGGGAAGGGTCAGCTAATATTCTAAGTAGTTTCAAAGTAGCTCAAAATTAGCCAAAAGATGCTTTTAGGAAACTGGTCCCAGAGCTGAAACACTGGTATTTCAAAACGGTCTGATTTTAGTACATACAGTACATGGTTAATTCATATTACTCTCTGCTTTCTGTCCACTGACACCATCCTCATATGTAATAGAATATACACACAGGTGCCTAGCGTATAAGGGCTTCTAAAATGAGCTGTAGTGAGTTTTCACAGCATGAGAGCACACACAAGGCTTTATACACACAATCTCTGCTACAGATTAGTATCTAACACCTTCAGGGTTTTCCACAATCTCATCTTCTTTACTTTTATACTGTACCGTACACTTTAGTCTGGAGGTAAAACTAAAACCATCGCATCGACCCCTCAAGTGTCAGATTTACACCTGTTAACATTCCACGCGGCTCGCTTCCGGCCAGGCGGGATGGGACGAGAAATCTGATAATCTGACATGTTGCACAGACTGATTGGCCCATATGGGTAGCTCAGAGGAAAAAAACAGTCAAGATCCCTTTTCCCACATCTGTTATTCTCTCCTCTGCAGAGGACTGGAGCGTCAGGAAAAAGGTTTATAGACGCCAAACCTGGGTTCAAGTACTATTTGAAATAATTGAAAATACTTGCTAGGCTTGATTGATCTTGCCTGATGCAAAGGACCAATAGAATAGTCACAGAACTGAAAAACCTCACCCACCTTGCACTTCATGCATGCTCAAAGTTTTTGAGATATTTGAAATAGTATTTCAATCCAGATCTGTTTAGACACCGAGGTAACATACATTATATCTTCTTCTTGATCCCAACGGCTATTACCGGATTCCATCATGGCAGAAATATGATGCTGAGAAACATGATTTAAAAAGATTGATTACTTGTCCATTTGAAAAAGCACAATACCCGGCAGTAGAGCTAAGGGGGATTGGGAAAGCTATGAAGCCTCATGCTTAAATATGACAACATAAAGCACCACGGTTACTTGTTTATATGGCTGTAGTTTATAGGGAAAGGAGCTGAGAAATACCTTCAGGATGCTGGGTAGAAGGGGCCTCTACGGTATTGTTTTGCTATAATTGCAGATGTGCAATATACAGCCTGGATCCTGTTTCAGCTAAAAAGAATGTACACACAATGTACATTCTTTACATACAATGCATGTTATATGTTTGCTAGCCTATAGATGTAAGCCTCAGAAGCTGCAGAAAAAGGTAATTGGAAATGGAAGTGAACAGAACTGCTGGACATAGCAGTCCAGAGGGGAGTGGATAAAAGGTCAAGGAAAGGACAGTATGACATAGGAATATTGTGGACTCGTTGGGCCACACACAACCAATTAATTTTATTATTAAACACAAATGTTGATCTGCAGATAATATAATGGACACTTTTCAATCAAGCAGTACAGTCTGCCAGTCTCTCAAGGCATTAGCAATACAGGACTAATAGTAATAAGAGTGGAAAATCTGTCACATTGAGGAGTGTAGCGTGAGAAACTTTATTTTATTAGACTTGACGAGACAGAGCACTACTGTCATATGAGGTGAAGCATACGGGATGGAATGGGGGAAGTCAAATGATGCAACAGGAAAATGCAAAAAGTCTCAAATGGATTCCTCTCCTTGTCTCCTCTCTTTTGCACTGATCTGAAAGCACCGGGTTGGTGAAAACAGTAAGGCGAAAGCCTGACAGTAATTACCTGTCCAGTTCTTTCACATCAGTGCAGAGAAAGGAGGAAATGAAGGAAAGGGAGGACGCCACTTTTGACTACACCCAAAAGCGCCTCCCGTTGCAGATAGATAGCAGATAACCTCCAGCTGCGTCCTGCCTTTAATAAAACGTTTTAAGCTGCTAAAAACTGCTCCAGGAGAAAGTTGTCTTGCACATACAACAGAAATAAAGAGTCAAGATATTCACAGGTATTTAGGATACGTCTCCTGACTCATCAGACCACAGTTTCTAGCTATTGATATCACACATTGTCACGCCACCACACCCACCCCCCCCACCCACCCCATCTGTCCCTCCAACCCCCATCCCTTAGTCCAGGACTGATTCAGTGTTGTTCTGAGTGGGTTTTTTCAAACATCTCTTCAGGTTTTCAGGATCATTATTTGTTAGTGTATGTAAGAGACAGAGAAAGCGAGAGAAGTTGATATGCTCCGGTAGTAATGTTGGGCCAGCTAGACTCCATTATTTCTTCACCTCTACCAAATATATCCTCCGTCATCCACCTCTCCTTCCTCTTCCTCTTCATTCTCCTCTGCTTCTTTCTCTTCCTCATCCTCCCATCCGACTCCACTGCCAAAATCTCCTGAATATGTCACCGCCTCATCTGGAGAAGAGGAAGAGTGACAGCGAGACAGAAAGATGGGAGGAGAAGGAAGGGAGAGATTGAATTAATCAATGTACCTGTATTCAAATATGACATTTAATTCGAAGTTGACTTCTGTTCCCTGCATGTATACTTCCCAGCTTTGATCAATTCCATCTATTTAATCTGAGAAATACATATGTTAAAAAAACACTGAGTGGATTTGAAAGTGGTGAAGTAAAGGGCATGTGTTTGACTTTGTCTGGGTTTTAATGGTTGTTTCTGAACCCTGCCAGGGGAGCCATTTTTATCAGGAGCAGGTTCCGTCCAGCCAGACAACCACTTAGCTTGAAAGACTTTTCTCTCAGCGACAAGCATCCCTTTAGAATGCAAATGATCCCTGATAACATGATTTGAATGTGGCACTGTGTCTGACTGCTATTGGTGCTGTGGACCTGAGCCCTAGCTGACGCATAAAGGTGGCATTGTACCGAGTGTGTGTAGGGATCTGTATCGAGTGTGTATTACAATCTATAAAGACTGTGTGTCGAGGTTCTGCAACGAGTGTGTTAGTATATGTTGGGGTACAGAGTGTGTGTGATGGGTCAATACTGATCATTCGACTGTGTATGGGTATCAATACTGAGTGTGTGAGGGTGTGTGTGTGTGTGTGTGTGTGTGTGTGTGTGTGTGTGGTGGTCTGTAGCCTACCAAGTACAGTACCAGTCAAATGTTTGGACACACCTACTCATTCAAGAGTTTTTATTTATTTTTTTACAATTTTCTACATTGTAGAATAATAGTGAAGACATCACCACTATGAAATAACACATATGGAATCATGTAGTAACCAAAAATGTGTTAAACCATTTTAAAAGCTAATTTGTGGATTTTCTTTCCTTCTTAATGTGTTTGAGCCAATCAGTTGTGTTGTGACAAGGTAGGGGTGGTATACAGAAGATAGCCCTATTTGGTAAAAGACCAAGTCCATATTATGGCAAGAACAGCTAAAATAAGCAAAGAGAAACAAACATCGTTACTTTAAGACATGAAGGTCAGTCATTCCGGAAACTTTCAAGAACTTTGAACGTTTCTTCAAGTGCAGTCGCAAAAACCATCAAGCGCTATGATGAAACTGGCTCTCATGAGGACCGCCACAGGAATGGAAGACCCAGAGTTACCTCTGCTGCAGAGGATAAGTTCATTAGAGTTACCATTCTCAGAAATAGCAGGCCAAATACTGTAAATGCTTCACAGAGTTCAAGTAACAGACACGTCTCAACATCAACTGTTCAGAGGAGACTGCGTGAATCAGGCCTTCATGGTCGAATTGCTGCAAAGAAACCACTACTAAAGGACACCAATAATAAGAAGAGACTTGCTTTGGCCAAGAAACATGAGCAATGGACAATAGACCGGTGGAAATCTATCTTTGGTCTGATGAGTCCAAATTTGAGATTTTTGGTTCCAACCGCCGTGTCTTTGTGAGACGCAGAGTAGTTGAACAGTTGATCTCCACATGTGTAGTTCCCAACGTGAAGCATGGTGGAGGAGGTGTGATGGTGCTTTGCTGGTGACACTGTCAGTGATTTATTTAGAATTCAAGGCACACTTAACCAGCATGGCTAACACAGCACTCTGCAGCGATACACCATCCCATCTGGTTTGCGCTTGTGGGACAATCATTTGTTTTTCAACAGGACAATGACCCAACACACCTCCAGGCTGTGTAAGGGCCATTTGACCAAGAAGGAGAGTGATGAAGTGCTGCATCAGATGACCTGGCCTCCACAATCACCCGACCTCAACCCAATTGAGATGGTATGGGATGAGTTGAACCGCAGAGTGAAGGAAAAGCAGCCAACATGTGCTCAGCATATGAGGCAACTCCTTCAAGACTGTTGGAAAAGCTTTCCAGGTGAAGCTGGTTGAGAGAATGCCAAGAGTGTGCAAAGCTGTCATCAAGGCAGAGGGTGGCAACTTTGAAGAATATAAAATATATTTAGTTTATTTGCTTACTAAATTATTCCATATGTGTTATTTCATAGTTTTGATGTCTTCACTATTATTCTACAATGTAGAAAATGTTACAAATATAGAAAAACCCTTGAATGAGTAAGTGTGTCCAAACCTTTGACTGGTACTTTATGTGAGTGGGGTGCTGTACTGAGTGTGTGCCAGGGTTTTCACCATCAGTTTGAGATTTGAGAGCAATTGAACCCCTCTTACCACAGTCAGGGTTGCCATGAATTCTGGAGTTGGCTAGTTCTCCACCGTGTTGGTCGACACACCAGCACTCTCCCCTGGCCTGATCACACTGTAGCTTTCTATAGTATCCATCCTCATCACAGCTAGGGATGAACAGGCCTAAGACACACACACACACAAACACACAAAGGGAAGTTACAGAGGCACACATGCTTTTTAGACAGAATAAATATATATTTGAATTGCAGTGTATCTGACGATACATTTTCATTAACCTACTCAGTTGCATATCAAACAATTTGTGTTTCTAGGCCTATTACTGACAATTAATTATCCTATGATTTTATATATTTAAGGATACATTTTATGGTTTGTATTAGAAGACAGCTTGATCTTATTACATGAAAAAAAGTCTCATTGTCACATGATTGTAGAAAGCAATATATACTGTATAGTCATGAAGGTGATCCAAACATTCCAAACATTAACACCTGTGGCCTATAATAGGCCTAACTGCTGTGGGTGCAGCTATAGGTGCACATTCTTTCCCAAGATGAACACTTCTGAAATGCATCTGAATAGGAACATAATGCATACTGGATAGGCACATAATGCATACTGGATAGGCACATAATGCATACTGGATAGGCACATAATGTATACTGGATAGGCACATAATGCATACTGGATAGGAACATAATGCATACTGGATAGGCACATAATGCATACTGGATAGGAACATAATGCATACTGGATAGGCACATAATGCATACTGGATAGGAACATAATGCATACTGGATAGGCACATAATGCATACTGGATAGGAACATAATGCATACTGGATAGGCACATAATGCATACTGGATAGGCACATAATGCATACTGGATAGGCACATAATGCATACTGGATAGGAACATAATGCATACTGGATAGGAACATAATGCATACTGGATAGGCACATAATGCATACTGGATAGGAACATAATGCATACTGGATAGGAACATAATGTCAGGCTCTGGCCATAGAGAAGCTTTGCTTCTCTATATTTCTATGGTCAGAGTCTGGCAGATCTATCATTTCTATTTCTGTCTGGTGTTGTGTGTGTGGGATCCCTAATTAGAGGCAGCTGCTATGCATTACCTCTAATTAGGGATCTTACTTATATGTCTGTGTTCCACTCCGTTGGCGTGGTTCATTGTTGTATATTGTCTCGTGTTCGTGCTACGTGTGTTATCATTATTATTAGTTGTTATATTTGTATAGTTCGTCAGTTCATTTAATAAATATGTCGAACTATGGATACGCTGCGCCTTGGTCTCTCTACACACCCGAACGTGACAGAATGAACCACCACCCGACCAAGCAGCGATATACTGGAGCAAAGGAGAGAAAAGGAAGACAGCGGCGTAATCGTGGATACGGAGGTAAAGGAGCCCGTAGTCAACCCCAGGAAAATTTCGGGGGGGGGGCTATGGGGGTGGTCTGGTAATGAAGAGGACGCACCAGTACCACTTTCCATGTGGGATACACTGTGCCCGACATATAAATGGGGGGCGCAAAGTGAAGAAGAGGAGGATTATTTGGAGAGCCATTTTGGAGATGTTCTGGAGGAAATGTGGGAGATAGCGGAGGAGGTTGAACGGGAAATGTCGGAGTGGAATAATCCGTGTCCAGTCGCCTACTCCACTCCCATGAAAGAGCAGTCCGCTTTACCGGTGCCCAGTCGGGGTCCGGCCGTCTGCTCTACTCCAGTGCCAGAGCAGTCCGCTCCACCGGTGCCCAGTCTGGGTCCGGCCGTCTGCTACACTCCAGTGCGCCTCTCCAGTCCGGTACGTCATGTGCCTGCTCCTCGCACTCGCCCTGAGGTGCGTGTCACCAGTCCGGTGCCATCAGTGTCGACTCCACGCATCAGGCCTCCAGTGCGCCTCTCCAGTCCGGTACGTCATGTGCCTGCTCCTCGCACTCGCCCTGAGGTGCGTGTTATTAGTCCTGTGCCACATGTGCCGACTCCACGCACCGGGCTTCCAGTGCGCGTCTCCAGTCAGGTACGTCCTGTGCCTACTCCCCGCACTAGCCCTGAGGTGCGTGTTATTAGTCCTGTGCCACATGTGCCGACTCCACGCACCAGGCTTCCAGTGCGCGTCTCCAGTCAGGTACGTCCTGTGCCTGCTTCCCGCACTCGCCCTGAGGTGCGTGTTAGTAGTCCAGTGCCACCAGTGCCGACTCCACGCGTCAGGCTTCCAGTGCGCGTCTCTAGTCCGGTACGTCCCGTGCCGACTCCCCGCACTCGACCTCCAGTGCGTGTGCCCAGCCAGGTTCCTCCAGTGCCGGCTCCACGCACCAGGCCTCCAGTGCGCCTCTCCAGTCCGGTACGTCCCGTGCCGACTCCCCGCACTCGACCTCCAGTGCATGTGCCCAGCCAGGTACCTCCAGTGCCGGCTCCACGCACCAGACCATCGGTGCGCCTCGACAGCCCGGAGACTCCCGTGATAGTCGACAGCCCGGAGACTCCCGTGACGCTCGACAGCCCGGAGCCTCCCGTGACGCTCGACAGCCCGGAGCCTCCCGTGACGCTCGACAGCCCGGAGCCTCCCGTGACGCTCGACAGCCCGGAGCCTCCCGTGACGCTCGACAGCCCGGAGCCTCCCGTGACGCTCGACAGCCCGGAGCCTCCCGTGACGCTCGACAGCCCGGAGCCTCCCGTGACGCTCGACAGCCCGGAGCCTCCCGTGACGCTCGACAGCCCGGAGCCTCCCGTGACGCTCGACAGCCCGGAGCCTCCCGTGACGCTCGACAGCCCGGAGCCTCCCGTGACGCTCGACAGCCCGGAGCCTCCCGTGATAATTATATGGCCGGAGTCGCCTGCCACACCGGTGCTCAGTCCTGGCCCGGTTATTTGCCCCGCTCCATGGCCTGAACTTTTTCCCCCACCATTGTTATTTAAAGGACCGGTGGGTTGCCCCTTTACATGGCCGGAGTCGCCTGCCACACCGGTGCTCAGTCCTGGCCCGGTTATTTGCCCCGCTCCATGGCCTGAACTTTTTCCCCCACCATGGTCATTTCCAGGACCAGTGGGTTGCCCCTTTAAATGGCCTGAGTCGCCTACCACACCAGTGCCCAGTCCGGGCCCAGTAGGAATGAGGAGGAAAATATCCACTTCGCCGGGGCCGGAACCGCCACCTGCGATGGTTATGTTGTGATGTTTTTCCTCTCTTACCCTTCCCTCATGTTTTTGTGTTTGTTTTCTTGCGGCCGGGGGTCCGCGCCTTTGAGGGGGGGTACTGTCAGGCTCTGGCCATAGAGAAGCTTTGCTTCTCTATATTTCTATGGTCAGAGTCTGGCAGATCTATCATTTCTATTTCTGTCTGGTGTTGTGTGTGTGGGATCCCTAATTAGAGGCAGCTGCTATGCATTACCTCTAATTAGGGATCTTACTTATATGTCTGTGTTCCACTCCGTTGGCGTGGTTCATTGTTGTATATTGTCTCGTGTTCGTGCTACGTGTGTTATCATTATTATTAGTTGTTATATTTGTATAGTTCGTCAGTTCATTTAATAAATATGTCGAACTATGGATACGCTGCGCCTTGGTCTCTCTACACACCCGAACGTGACACATAATGCATACTGGATAGGCACATAATGCATACTGGATAGGCACATAATGCATACTGGATAGGCACATAATGCATACTGGATAGGCACATAATGCATACTGGATAGGCACATAATGCATACTGGATAGGCACATAATGCATACTGGATAGGCACATAATGCATACTGGATAGGCACATAATGCATACTGGATAGGAACATAATGCATACTGGATAGGAACATAATGCATACTGGATAGGAACATAATGCATACTGGATAGGAACATAATGCATACTGGATAGGAACATAATGCATACTGGATAGGCACATAATGCATACTGGATAGGCACATAATGCATACTGGATAGGCACATAATGCATACTGGATAGGCACATAATGCATACTGGATAGGCACATAATGCATACTGGATAGGCACATAATGCATACTGGATAGGCACATAATGCATACTGGATAGGAACATAATGCATACTGGATAGGCACATAATGCATACTGGATAGGCACATAATGCATACTGGATAGGAACATAATGCATACTGGATAGGAACATAATGCATACTGGATAGGAACATAATGCATACTGGATAGGAACATAATGCATACTGGATAGGCACATAATGCATACTGGATAGGCACATAATGCATACTGGATAGGCACATGCCCATTGTGTGGAGGAACTGCAGTTTTGGAGGGACCTTGATAGTACAACAATAGACCTGCAAATCAGTAGTATGCTAATAACCCCAAGATTTGTACAAATAGATCACCCCTTCTCTCAGCAGTCTTTCTGAGGAGATCCAATGGAGCTACAGTGAAAATCAACTTTGGAACTACAGAACCCAAGTTTGCCGTCTCTGTGCGTGGAAGCACAGCGGTGGGTGGAGGCCAGGTTAAACCTGCAACCCTCTCCAGCCTGGTAATATCCGAGATCTACCAAACCATGCACCGTGGAGACCTGTTCCTCCAGCACAACAGTGGGTCAGGCCCAGACAGGTTTCTGATCTTAACAACCAAAGACAACTTGGAATTCCTGTGCAACTGCGATCCCTTGTTTGCCAATGGAACATTCAAGAAGGTCCCACGTCTGTTACAGCAGGTGTATACCATCCACGGGATGCCCACATATTCACCAAATGAAGATGACCTGATGCGACAGGAGTACGTGATTGGAGCAGCCATTATTATGCTGCCTGGTAATTCTGAGGTAGGCCTAGGCATCATCATTCACTAGCCTATTAAAGTTGTTTTAAAAGGGTGTCTGAGCTGTGTCACTAGTCGTTTAAATAGACAGCTCGGTGCTTTCAACATGTCAATACCTCTCACAAATTCAAGTAGTGATGAAGTCAACCTCTCCTCCACTTTGAGCCAGGAAAGATTGACATGCATATAATTCATGTTAGCTCTCTGTGGATTGGGTGCCCGATGGGAAAGGGTAAAACGACGAAGAAGAGCACCGGCCAATCACTTTATTAGGACATGCAATGTTACTATACTACTAATAACACTAAATAGTCTAACAAAATAGGATAATAATTATATACTAAGAGTAATGTGAGTATAATATGCTGTTAGCATTATATGCTATGTTAGTATAATGCTAGTATATTATGCTGTTAGTATAATGTGAGTATAATATACTATATTAGTATAATGTTAGTATTATATGCTATGTTAGTATAATGCTAGTATAATATGCTATGTTAGTATAATAGGCTATGTTAGTATAATGTGAGTATGATAGGCTATTGCAACAAGGTTGATGACAATAGCAAACAGGTGTTTAATATGTTTTGATCTTTTGATTTCAGAAATGTGGAACTACTACGATGCGGTCCTGAAGGACATGGGGAAGACCAATAACATCACAAAGGGCTGGTATCAGTCGTTTGTGGGGCATCTTGCCTATTCCACAGTGACACAACCCACAATTTGGCAGTTCTTCGATGCCTTGCAACTACAACAGCATAGGACGACACTACAGAATGAGCAGTACCTCGCTGGTAGTCAACCGCTACTAAAGTTGCACCGCCTGCGCAGCAGGAATTGAAGCAGCTCGTGAAGCAGCTCGTGGAGGCCTGCTCTACAACACTCATGAGAACAGAGAGCAACTCTAAACTGGCACACCTGGTCATGGCACGGCACTCACGGCACGGCACTGGACGAGTCTTTACTGCATTGTTCATTCTTTTTTTATTTGTTATTCTCCTTCTTTGGTGCTTCTTTTTTATCACTGTTGGAGAACCAGGCTATTTGTAAATAAAATGTTCATTGTGAATTTGATTTTTCTTAATTTATTACATTGAATCAAGAGATCCATGTTCAAAAAGCATTTGACTTGCTGATGTGTGTAGGTTATCATATACAGTTAGACCTGCATACAGATGTCGGATATTAATTTGAGCCAGTTTGCTACAGCAAACTAATGGACAAAGTCAAAATTACAAACTTCAAAAGCCTTTTTAAACCTTAAAAACAATACAAGTTAGAAATATCATGCATTGTAGGAAAGTTCTCCTGCAACAGGGTAATTAAGATCCTACATCTGTAAGCCAGTAAGCTATACAGTGGCAAGAAAAAGTATGTGAACCCTTTGGAAATACCTGTATTTCTGCATAAATTGGTCATAACATTTGATCTGATCTTAATCTAAGTCACAACAATAGACAAACACAGTCTGCTTAAACTAGTAACACAAAACAATTATACGTTTTCATGTCTTTATTGAACACACCGTGTAAACATTCACAGTGCAGGGTGGGAAAAGTATGTGAACCTTTGGATTTTATAAATGGTTGACCCTCTTTTGGCATCAATAGTGTTTGGCGCCGCCCTGAGTGGTCGCCTTTTAAGCAGCTCCCGTTGTCCCGTTGTTCGTGCATTAATTGTTGTTTTAGTTCGTTTTCTTTCGTCTATTTTCTTTAGTTTTATTTTTTATTTTGCTACAGTCGAACTATAACAGTTCAGGATTATGGATTTTATGGATTTTATCGCAGCTGAACGTCGACAGGAGTCGTCAACTGTTATTGTTTACAGCAGAGCCCAGCTCCTGGATTTAGCCCACGCAGCGCTGCTGCTCCCCAGGGAAAAGTTTGATATTCCGGACGAATTGAAAAGACGACGCCGTGGATGCAGGGCGGGATTGAAATGTAAGGCAAAGCGGAGGAGGTTCAAGTACAAGCCGGCTATACCATCTATTATTATGGGCAATGTGAGGTGTCTACATAACAAGATGGATGAGTTGGCGGGACTTGTTCGTGGACAAAGGATTTATCGGGAAGCTAGCCTAATGTGTTTTACTGAGACTTGGCTGAACGATAACATCCCCATACAGAACGTCACTATCGACGGTTTCCAGACCATCACAGCGGACAGGGATCGCGTCTCTTCCGGTAAGAGTAAGGGTGGTGGGCTGGCTTTATTAGTTAACAACAGATGGTGTCATCCGAACCATATTACTCTTAAGGAAAAGTTTTGTAGCCCGGACATTGAACTGCTAGCCGTTAGCCTGAGACCCTACTATCTACCTAGGGAATTCACGGCGGCCATTGCTGTTATTGTTTACATCCCGCCCTCTGCTGACGCAAACGCAGCGTGTGACGTCATCCACTCTGTTATCGCGAGGTTACAGACAGCGCATCCCAGTGCTTTCTTTGCAATTTCGGGGGATTTTAACCATGCATCTCTCTCTTCCACGCTGCCCACGTTCAAACAGTTCGTGAAGTGCCCAACCAGGAATAATAAAACTCTGGACTTGTTATATGCTAATGTGAAGGATGCATACAACTCCACTGCACTCCCTCCCCTCGGTAGATCGGATCACAACCTTGTCCACCTCACCCCACTCTACAGGCCTATGGTCCAACAGCAGCCTGCAACCACCAGGACTATTAGGAGATGGTCCCCGGAGGCGAATGAGGCCCTACAGGACTGCTTTGAAACAACAGACTGGGATGTGTTCTGTGAGGCTCATGGGGAGGACATCGATGGACTCACTGACTGCATAACAGACTATATTAATTTTTGTGTAGACAACACTGTACCCACCAGGAAGGTACGCTGTTTCCCAAACAATAAACCCTGGGTCACCAGCGACCTGAAGGCCCTGCTGAATGAGAAGAAGAGGGCCTTCAAGGAGAAGGACAAGGACAAATTGAAATGCGTCCAGAGGGAGCTGAAGTTGCGGATTGCTGAGGGGAAGAGAGTGTATAAGGAGAAGATGGAGGACAAGCTGAGGCAGAGCCAGGTGAGAGAGGTGTGGAAGGGTATGAGAAATATCACTGGCTTCAAAAAGTCAAACAGTGGGCAGACGGAGGGGACCCAGGACAGAGCCAATGAGCTGAACCAATTTTTTAACAGGTTCGATACTGGCCCTGTCCACCTCCCCTCCAGCTCCCCAGACCACACACCCTCACGGCTATCCCACCCCCACTTTGCTCACAGCACCTCTGCTGAGACAATCAGTGACCCCACCTCCGCCCCTGCCCCCCCTGGACTGATCCTCAACACCCCCCTTCCCCCCACCTCCCTACCTGGGCTGGCTTTCACCACCAACCAAGTGAAGAGAGAGCTGGAGAGACTACACCAGTGGAAAGCGGCGGGCCCCGATGGCATCAGCCCAAGGGTGCTGAGGGTCTGTGCTGACCAACTGTGTGGAATACTCCAGCGTCTTTTCAACCTTAGCCTGAGCCTAGAAAGGGTCCCTGTGCTGTGGAAAACATCCTGCCTCGTCCCAGTGCCCAAGAAGGCACACCCCACTGTCCTGAATGACTTCAGACCTGTAGCGCTAACATCCCACATCATGAAGACCCTGGAAAGGTTAGTCCTCGCTCACCTCAGACCCCTGGTGTGTTCATCAATGGACCCCCTGCAGTTTGCATACCAGCGCAACATCGGGGTGGATGATGCAATCATCTACCTTCTGCAGAGGGCCTACTCTCACCTGGACAACGCAGGTTGCACTGTGAGGGTCATGTTTTTTGACTTCTCCAGTGCCTTCAATACCATTCAGCCCCTGCTACTGGGTGAGAAGATGAGGAGGATGGAAGTGGAAGCACCCTTAGTCTCCTGGGTCACGGACTACCTGACCGGTAGGCCACAATTTGTGCGACTACAGAGCTGTGTGTCAGAACGGGCAGTTAGCAACACAGGGGCCCCCCAGGGTACGGTCCTGTCCCCCTTCCTGTTCACCCTCTACACCTCAGACTTCAGATATAACTCTGAAACATGCCACCTACAGAAGTTCTCGGATGACTCTGCTATTGTAGGGTGCATCAGGGGTGGGCAGGAGGAGGAGTACAGGAGCACAATCAGTGACTTTGTGTTGTGGTGTGAGCAGAACCACCTTCAGCTCAACATCAGCAAAACTAAGGAGATGGTGGTGGACTTCAGGAGAACCAAGGCACAACTGACTGCAGTCCCTATAAAGGGGATGGATGTGGAAATGGTTGAGTCATACAAGTTCTTGGGGGTCCATATGGACAACAGACTGGAATGGGCTGGTAACACCGGGGCCCTGTACAAAAAGGGCCAGAGCCGACTCTACTTTCTGAGGAGGCTCAGGTCCTTCAACGTGTGCAGTAAACTACTGCATACCTTCTACCAGTCTGTGGTGGCCAGTGCCATCTTTTTTGCAGTGGTGTGCTGGGGAGCAAACATCAAAGCCGGTGATGCTTCTCGGGTAAATAAGCTGATCAGGAAGGCTAGCTCTGTCCTGGGGATGAGCCTTGACACTCTAGAGGAGGTGGCGGAGAGACGGATCCTGGCCAAACTGCTGGCCATCATGGACAACGTCACCCACCCTCTGCACGCTATGGTTATGACGCAGAGGAGCTCTTTCAGTCACAGACTGATCCCACCACGGTGTGCCAGAGAGCGCCACAGGAGGTCCTTCCTGCCGGCGGCTATGAGACTATATAATGCCTCACGGGGTGCCGTGCCGTCGGCAACATAGATCTGGAACTGTTGGGGTGCTAGGACCTAGTTTAACAATTATGCATCCATCCGTGAGTAACTCTGTTCCGTCAGCACTCATTCTGTCATTTACCTGTACAGTTTGTGTAAACATGCAAGTATTCACTTATCTGTAAATATAACGGTATACCTAACTGTACAGCTAATTTAACCATGCAAAATTTTCACTTACCTGTTCATTTACCCATTCTGTCTATTAAGTAAACTATTATTACCCTCGCTCATATCATACGCATTAGCTACTGAAGTATTTCTCTGCCATCAACCTGTATAGTATAGTTAACCATCCAACATCCACCAATGTATAGTGTACATATTCAGCCAACCACTCATACTACGCAATGTCCTTTTATAGCTTTTTTTTGCACTCCAGATATCCTGTATTTCTATACTTTTTCATACTGCCGCTCTATGTATCATGTACCGTGTATCTGTCTTTTGTGTACTTTCGTTGTGGCATTTTGCACCTGCCCTGTGTTTTTGTTGTAGCTGCTTGATAATGAAATTTCCCCCCCGGGGGATCAATAAAGTACCTATCTATCTATCTATCTATCTATCTATCTATCTATCTATCTATCTATCTATCTATCTATCTATCTATCTATCTATCTATCTATCTATCTATCTATCTATCTATCTAACCAAACGTTTTCTGTCGTTGCAGATCAGACCTGCACAACGGTCAGGAGGAATTTTGGACCATTCCTCTTTACAAAACTGTTTCAGTTCAGCAATATTCTTGGGAAGTCTGGTGTGAACCGCTCTCGAGGTCATGCCACAGCATCACAATCGGGTTGAGGTCAGGACTCTGACTGCGCCACTCCAGAAGGTTTATTTTCTTCCGTTGAAGCCATTCTGTTGTTGATTTACTTCTGTGTTTTGTGTGGTTGTCCTGTTGCATCACCCAACTTCTGTTGAGCTTCAATTGGCAGACAGATAGCCTTACATTATCCTGCAAAATGTCTTGATAAACTTAAGAATTAATTTTTCAGCCGATGATAGCAAGCTGTCCAGGCCCTGAGGCAGCAAAGCAGCCCCAAACCATGATGCTCCCTCCACCATACTTTACAGTTGGTATGAGGTTTTGATGTTGGTGTGCTGTGCCTTTTTTTCTCGACACAGTGTTGTGTGTTCCTTCCAAACAACTCCAGGCTTTATCACATAGGGCGGCGCACAATTGGCCCAGCGTCGTCCGAGTTTGGCCGGTGTAGGCCGTCATTGTAAATAAGAATTTGTTCTTAACTGACTTGCATAGTTGAATAAAGGTTAAATAAAAAATAAAAAAAACTCAACTTTAGTTTAATATGTCCACAGAATATTTTGCCAGTAGCGCTGTGGAACATCCAGGTGCTCTTTTGCGAACTTCAGACGTGCAGCAATGTTTTTTGGGACAACAGTGGCTTCTTCTGTGGTGTCCTCGCATGAACACCATTCTTGTTTAGACAATTTGTCTTACCGTGGACTGATGAACATCAAGGCTTTTAGAGATACTTTTGTAACTCTTTCCAGCTTTATGCAAGTCAACAATTCTTAATCTTAAGTCTTCTGAGATCTCTTTTGTTCGAGGCATGGTTCACATCAGGCAATGCTAATTCTAATACTGTATGGTCAGCATACTACTGCTGCACCAAGGAGCTGGTTAATGACAAGAGAACAAGGACACACATGCTCTGAATCTGGACTAGTAAACCTTTACAAGACTACTGAGACTTAAGCACTGACACTTTAGAATATATCAGCATCTACTGTTGGTTATAATAACATAAGATATGCACTACTATTTAAACAGCCTCCTACTGAGGGACAGAATTTGCTCCCCAAAAAGGGATACAATTGGGAGAGGATGTCATAGGACTTCTATAATGTAAATGCAGAATAAGTTGAAAAATGGGTTAGTGATTGGCTTTCAAGGGAACTGTCTGAGTATCAGGCTGGCAGAATTTCCCCTATACTGCCGAGCCTCCTCTATGCTCCACTCCGTGTCCTTGAAGGGCCTTGATACACAGCTTAGCCAAGTCAGCAGCACACACACAGTACCCACGATATGCATGCACGAACATGCAAATACACACAAACACGAAAACCTCACACAAAATATAAACAGAGTGTACTAACAAGGAACACATTCCTAATAATGAGTTCCACCCCCTTTTTCCCTCAGAACAGCCTCAATTCATTGGCGCATGGACTCTACAAGGTGTCGAAAGCTTTCCACAGATATTCTGGCCCACGTTGACTCCAATGTCTCCCACAGTTGTGTCAAGTTGTCTGGATGTCCTTTGGGTGGTGGACAATTCTTGAAACTGTTGAGCGTGAAAAGCACATCAGTGTTGCAGTTCTTGACACACTCAAACTGGTGCGCCTGGCACCTACTAGCATACACTGTTCAAAGGCACTTAAATCTTTTGTCTTGCCCATTCACCCTCTGAATTGCACACTTACACAATCCATGCCTCAATTGTCTCAAGGCTTAAAAATCCTGTCTCCACCCATTAATCTAAGTGGATTTAACAGGTGACGTCAATAAGGGATGATTGCTTTCACCTGGTCAGTCTATGTCATATTCCTAATGTACACTCAGTGTATTGCATCACACACGCATGCACAGTCCGTATTGTGTCACGGACACACACTGGCATGAGGTTAGCATCACACACACACATCCTAGTTCCCGCAACCTCTAGCCGTTTTACAGTATGGAACTATAATCCATCGGGCTGCTTCGGGGATTATCCCTGCCTTATGCTTGGCATCTGTTTAATGAAACTCCTCTATCAGTGACACAGACACACACACACACACACGCACACTGGCGCGGGGCATACATGGCACACACTGGCACACATGTTCACTCAAGCACAAAGCACACATGTGCATCTGGGAAATGTGAATCATGCAGGAATATAAAATAATGTGAATCATGCAGGAATATAATGTGAATCATGCAGGAATATAATATAATGCTGCTGTACCAAGTTTCTTCTTGTTTCCTTCCTGTTCTTGGATCCTCTCCAGCTCAGCCAGGCAGGGGGGCTCTGAGGAAACACATCAAGGCCTCAGTACGTCACTCCAATACACACACACAAACACACACTAATGCACGCGTGCACAAATACACATTGGGTTGAGCTTTTATTGGTAAGTCAATGCTAAACTTTGAAATCAATTGGCCAAATCTTAGAAAATTCAGATAGACGTAGGAAATCTGTAGAAAATTAAGAAGTCAAACATTCACACAAATCTCCCATTACTATGCAGGATTTAAATGGTACTTTGAGCTACTGTGTTTCTCAGGTTCTCCCCTCTGTAGGCTATGCAGTGGATTTGGACTCGACAGATGTTTTGCCCAAAATGACACCCTATCCTTTACATAGTACACTACTTTAATGGGCTCTGGCCAAAAGCAGTGCACTACACAGGGAATAAGGTGCCATTTGGGATGCAGCCAGTGGCTCCAGCCAGGTCCAGTGGTAAACACAGGTCTTGTCTGGTTTCTGCTCGGCTGCTTGGCTGACATACATACATACAATCTGTGAGAGCTCTGGGAGGACCAGCCTGTCAACAAGCTACAGTCATGTAGTTACTGCACAATGGTGGCCATTCCCCCAAAACAATGAGGGGGGAGACAAAAGGGTTGAGAGGGGAGAGAGGCGAGAGGGGAGAGAGAGGCCAGAGTGGTGAGGGGCGAGAGGGGAGAGAGAGGAGAGGACACGGAGGTTGTTATACCTGTACCTAGTGTAGCCACGGTCACAGTAGGGAACTCTGAATGCCAGGACACATGGAAAACACACATGAACGCACACAAAGACACACACACACACACACTTCACCCCCCCCCATATTCACTCTCTCTCCAGAAACAGAGTTACCAGGCAACGGTGCAGGCCTCACTCTCTCGCACACACACCCCTCTCCCCACAATATACTCACTCTCTCTCCAGAAGCAGAGACACCACTCGGCCGTAGACACCTTCCCATCCCCGTAGGAGTCGCAGGAGTTAAAGAAGGGTCGGATGCAGGCCTCATACTTGTCCAGGTTAATGGCTGCCAACTCTGCCTGGTCCAGATACAGATCACTGTTGGTGTCCAGCTTCGAGAACATCCAACCTATAGAGTCCTTACAGCTGGCAACCACACTCCTGTCCAGGTCTATAGACAGAGAGAGAGAGAGAGAGAGAGAGAGAGAGAGAGAGAGAGAGATATGAGACACATATTAGAGAGAGAGACACACGCACACACACAGTGAAAAGGGAGAGGGGGAATGAGTTATAACCCACATATACTGATCAAATATTTATAACAGTGGTAGACGTCAGGATTACAGTAAGTCAAAATGTCACCAGATTGCAAAAGAAAGGAGAATATCATCACTGTTGCATCTGATACAGTATGTCGCTGGTCCTATTTTAATCTGACCCGATGCAGTGCTGGCCCTATAATAACTTTATTGTCTCTTTTTTTCCCTTTCTAATCTACTGTATTTGTTCACTTTATTGAGACATTTATGCAACGACAGAGGGTGAGACAGACAGGTGCGATAAGGAGATGAAAGGGTTGGAGCGGAGTTTGAACCAAGATCTCTGGTGGGGGGAGGAGTATACGCCGGGAGCGTCACCGCTTCACCACAGGCTCTGCATCTGTTCTATCTCTTACCTGATCCAGTGTTTGCCCCTGCTGTGTTGCTGGCGCCAGTCTTGCTGTTGTTGTTCAGCTTAGCATTGCCCTGCAGCAGCTGGAACCAGTCCCTCAGCCTCTCTCCCAGATCAGAGAGGTCCTGCCCTGTACAACTCTCTGAGAAGAAGAGCGAGAGAAGAAGAGCGAGAAGGAGAGAGAGAGAGAAGGAGAGAGAGAGAGAGAAGGAGAGAGAGAGAGAGAGAGAGAAGGAGAGAGAGAGAGAAGGAGAGAGAGAGAGAGAGAGAGAAGGAGAGAGAGAGAGAAGGAGAGAGAGAGAGAGAGAGAGACGGAGAGAGAGAGAGACGGAGAGAGAGAGAGAGAGAGAGAGAGAGAGAGAGAGAGAGAGAGAGAGAGAGAGAGAGAGAGAGAGAGAGAGAGAGAGAGAGAGAGGAGAGAGAGAGAGAGAGAGAAGGAGAGAGAGAGAGAAGGAGAGAGAGAGAAGGAGAGAGAGAGAAGGAGAGAGAGAGAGAGAGAGAGAGAGAGAGGAGAGAGAGAGAGAGAGAGAGAGAGAGAGAGAGAGAGAGAGAGAGAGAGAGAGAGAGAGAGAAGGAGAGAGAGAGAAGGAGAGAGAGAGAAGGAGAGAGAAGGAGAGAGAAGGAGAGAGAGAAGGAGAGAGAGAGAAGGAGAGAGAGAGAAGGAGAGAGAGAGAAGGAGAGAGAGAGAAGGAGAGAGAGAGAGAGAGAGAGAGAGAGAAGGAGAGAGAGAGAAGGAGATTTAGAGTTATTGTATAGCATTGCAGTTTTGTGTGTGTGAGCATGTGTGTGCATTTGGACTCACCATGCTTGACCTCTGTCTCTGTGATGGGGACTGTGGTTGGACAAGGACAAAAACCTGAACACTTCATATTCAGCTCCTTCCCTGAGAGGCAAGCCTGCTGCTCCAGTTTACACTGCAACACACACATCTCTTATCAGGCGGTTTCCTCTGCGTTTTCTGGTTATTTTCAGTGGATTAAAACACGGCTGTTGTGTTGTGTCTCTTGGATCTAGAGCTTGTACATAATGGCATAGATACTGTTAGAGGTGGGTGAACAGTGTCTAGTGATATACAACACAATGACAAAGGGAGGTGATAAATAGCCTCAGAGGAACAGGTGGAACAGAGGGTTGTTGTGTTGAGGCATCTCTCCCATGTGTTTCTGTTGATTTACGCTTTGTCTTCTCTGACCTTGTTGAGAAATTATATGTTGAAGAGGAAAAGGGACATGACATGACTACACTCTATTAATCTGAAGGGACATGAAATTACTAGACTCTTAATCTAAAGGGACATGAAATGACTATGCACTATTCATCTGAAGGGACATGAAATGACTACGCTCTATTAATCTAAAGGGACATGAAATGACTACGCTCTATTCATCTAAAGGGATATGAAATGACTACGCTCTATTAATCTAAAGGGACATGAAATGACTACGCTCTATTATCTAAAGGGACATGAAATGACTACGCTCTATTAATCTAAAGGGACATGAAATGACTACGCTCTATTAATCTAAAGGGACATGAAATGACTACGCTCTATTAATCTAAAGGCTTGTTTCAGAGAGAGATTTGAATGAGGGTGTGTAGTCAGTCGACAGTCACCTTTATAAATATTTTATCTGTACCTGGGATATAACTCAATTCCCCCCCCCGTCACTATGTATGTGCATGTGTGTGGATGTACCTGTGATGCGTAGTTGTGTCCGTCAGAGCCACACACAGGAACAGAGGAGGAGATGGGGCAGGGCTGGCATCCTCCCTCAGGAGACCTCAGGGTAGGCTGCTTCAGTCTACAGAGCACACACACACACAGTAGTTGAGCAGGATGCTTCACTCAGTACACAGAGGTCACAGAGGTTCTATAATGCTTACCATGGCTTGGTGGCTACAATAACTACAAGTGCTTCCCACGTGCAACATGACAGTAAACTAAGTTGCATACATCAGTTTCGGTTTTAATGAATTCCACCTCATAATAATACTATATATTTACATTATATTTTGTGAAAGCTTGTGTTGTGATAATCTAGTTTAGTGGTTTTCTACCCGGTAACACATTCACCGACATGTCCTGAGAATCCTTCCTCGTATCATAACAACCACAGGGTATTTATAGAGCAAGCGTTGCCCTGGGGACGTACAGTAACAGTGCAGTACAGTACGCCTAGAGGTGTTTAATCAGTCTTACAGCACAGCAGCTGAATCATTAAACATCAGACTGTAACGAGGGAAAGCACTTCACTTTTAGTTTGCTAACCATAGAAATAGAATCTGATTATAGTTCTGTGGCACTAACCTTAGTAGCCTTAGAATTACCATTGACTAGGATGTGACAGCATACTGTATCTAGACCTTGAAGGGCACAGTATGTGTTCGTGTGTGCATGTGAGTGTGTGCTCGCGTTAGTATGTGTGCGTGTGTGTGTGTGCGCACGTGCTTAGTGTTCACACATTTATCTCTTTGAGTGCATGTCAAGTCAAATTCATCAACCTTCTTGCTTGGGGGCTCGACACACTCACCTGTGCTCAAGCTTCTTGCGGTTGACACACACAGCCCTCTGGTATCCCTGGGCGATACACACCTTGTGTCGGCTACACTTCACCTTCTGACAGGGGTCCTTGGTGGTGTCAGCGTCTGTGGAAAGACAAGAAGATCGTAGAAATATCTCTGTGTTTCTCTCTCCCCACTACCCTTTATCCATCTCGTTTTCCGTGCTATTTTCCGTGGAAACAGGGAAGGAGATTAGACATAGAAATACAACCCATATCTATTTATCTTCCCTTTTGTACTTTAACCATTTGCACATCATTACAGTCCTGTGTAGCTCAGTTGGTACATCATGGCGCTTGCAATGCCAGGGTTGTGTATTCGATTCCCACGGAGGACTAGTAAGAAAATGTACAGTGATTTTTAAGTAATTAATTTGCATTTTATTGCATGACATAAGTATTTGATACATCAGAAAAGCAGAACTTAATATTTGGTACAATTAATATTTGGTGCAATTACAGAGATCATACGTTTCCTGTAGTTCTATACCAGGTTTGCACACACTGCAGGAGGGATTTTGGCCCACTCCTCCATACAGATCCTTCAGGTTTCAGGGCTGTCGCTGGGCAATACGGATTTTCAGCTCCCTCCAAAGATTTTCTATTGGGTTCAGGTCTGGAGACTGGCTAGGCCACTCCAGGACCTTGAGATGCTTCTTACGGAGCCACTCCTTAGTTGACCTGGCTGTGTGTTTCGGGTCGTTGTCATGCTGGAAGACCCAGCCACGACCCATCTTCAATGCTCTTACTGAGGGAAGGAGGTTGTTGGCCAAGATCTTGCGATACATGGCCCCATCCATCCTCCCCTCAATACGGTGCAGTCGTCCTGTCCCCTTTGCAGAAAAGCATCCCCAAAGAATGATGTTTCCACCTCCATGCTTCACGGTTGGGATGGTGTTCTTGGGGTTGTACTCATCCTTCTTCTTCCTCCAAACATGGCGAGTGGAGTTTAGACCAAAAAGCTCTATTTTTGTCTCATCAGACCACATGACCTTCTCCCATTCCTCCTCTGGATCATCCAGATGGTCATTGGCAAACTTCAGACGGGCCTGGACATGCGCTGGCTTGAGCATGGGGACCTTGCGTGCGCTGCAGGATTTTAATCCATGACGGCATAGTGTGTTACTAATGGTTTTCTTTGAGACTGTGGTCCCAGCTCTCTTCAGGTCATTGACCAGGTCCTGCCGTGTAGTTCTGGGCTGATCCCTCACCTTCCTCATGATCATTGATGCCCCACGAGGTGAGATCTTGCATGGTGCCCTAGACGAGGGAGATTGACCGTCATCTTGAACTTCTTCCATTTTCTAATAATTGCGCCAACAGTTGTTGCCTTCTCACCAAGCTGCTTGCCTATTGTCCTGTAGCCCATCCCAGCCTTGTGCAGGTCTACAATTTTATCCCTGATGTCCTTACACAGCTCTCTGGTCTTGGCCATTGTGGAGAGGTTGGAGTCTGTTTGATTGAGTGTCAGGACAGGTGTCTTTTATACAGGTAACGAGTTCAAATAGGTGCAGTTAATACAGGTAATGAGTGGAGAACAGGAGGGCTTCTTAAAGAAAAACTAACAGGTCTGTGAGAGACGGAATTCTTACTGGTTGGTAGGTGATCAAATACTTATGTCATGCAATAAAATGCAAATTAATTATAAAAAAATCATACAATGTGATTTTCTGGATTTTTGTTTTAGATTCCGTCTCTCACAGTTGAAGTGTACCTATGATAAAAATTACAGACCTCTACATGCTTTGTAAGTAGGAAAACCTGCAAAATCGGCAGTGTATCAAATACTTGTTCTCCCCACTGTATGTAAGTTGCTCTGGATAAATGGAGCGTCTGCTAAATGATGTAAACGTTACAACACTGTATATAGATGAAATTTGAAATGTCTTTATTCTTTTGGACCTTCTGTTTTTTTTTTTACTGTTAATTTTCACTTTGGCAATGTTAACATATGTTTCCCATGCCAATAAAGCACCCTGACTTGAATTGAAATGAGAAGAGCAATCTTTCTTTCTATGTATGTATGTTTCTCACCAGTTCCCTCTCCTGATGACTATCCAGCTCTCTTTCTCTGTTTGTCTCTTTCCATGTTCGCCGTAAACCTTCTGCTGTGTCCACTTTCTAAATGTTCCAGGCAGCGTTACTCTTGTATTCTGATGTGTCAATTAGCATGTGGTTCAATGCTAAAACCTCCTCTGTAGGTGAGCATTGCATGAATAGAGACTATACAGTATGGTATGTACAGGAAGACCTAGGGGGAAAGACGTTTTCTTCACGGGGCCTAGATGGATCTTTGTAGATGGTCTAGAATGGTCTTTGTTCTACCTGTGGTACCGTGCGGGGTAGCAACTTCATATTCACGCCCTCACCTACACTTGAAGCTAAAAGTAATCAGAATAGAACATGTGTCACATTCGGGTGTGTAGAGAGACCAAGGCGCAGCGTAGTGATAGTTCGACATTGTTTATTAAATGATTAAACTATACTTGATGGGAACTATGCAAAATAACAATACAATATATAAATTAAAAGGAAACACACGTACTCACAGGACAATCGACAATGAACCACGCCATGGGAGTGGAACACACACATATAAGTAAGATCCCTAATTAGAGGTAATGCAATGCAGCTGCCTCTAATTAGGGATCCTACACTCACAACACCACACAGAAGTAGAACAGCTAGAACTGCCAGACTCTGATCATAGAAATATAGAGAAGCAAAGCTTCGCTCTATTTGAACTTATACTATTGAAAAGCGATATCCCAAGTATAAATACAGAGTACACACACTAAAGGGTAAAACAATATGTTTTTAGCAAAATATTGTTTTTTAAACACAACTGCCAACTTCAAGGAGTAGGGCATTCAAAGAGTTGGTCTGATGAGAATCCGTGATGTCATAGTCCTCCTCCTTGCTTAAGGAACAAAAGAGAAAAGCTTCCTTCCTGGCTGCGGGAAGATGTTTTGAGTTGGGGGTGCTGCCAGTAGGGGGGGGGGGGGGCTTCATAATAAATCATTGCATGCATCTACAGTATAATCACATTTGCGTAGTGGAATACAGTTGAGCAGACAAGTTTTTAGGATTTCCAATATTTTGTATTTTTTGTTTTTTTGACATGATAGATGATAGGTGACATTAGCAGAATATTTTTTTAATACCACACAAATGACCAAAATGAGTGGCTACTCTGACCGTGACAAACAGAGCAATAAAAACAACCTGGTCTTGAATGCAAACAATAGCCCAGGCTATTAAGAGACCCAGATATATAACCCCTATAAACAATGGCTTGTGTGATGATGCAAGCTCTCTGCTGCTCTCTCATCACGTTGAACCACCATTCTCCATTCATGCCCGCCAAGTATAAACATTTCTATTGCTATAAACTCCATTACTGCCGTTGCATTAAACGTATGAGTGCCCCATTTGTTTGTGCTGTTAAAGGTGAAGCAGCCAAATAGGTTAAATTGTTCAAATTCATTATGAATTTTGGTTGTATGCGTGTTTGCCACTAATCCCATGTCAAGCGTGTGTACCCCTCTACAGGTATAATGGAGAAAACGGTTAAAAGGCACCAAGGCCTACTGGGAGTGACTGGAATGGCAGCACACAGTATTTAGACCATACCAGACTAGGGTTGAAATGGCGGGAACCCGGTTGACGAGATTTACCGCCCAAAACCACTCCCTTTTTAAATAACTGAAACCGGTAAATTATAAGAAATTATTTATATGAACAGCATGACATGAAACGGAACTGTTAAATTATATGCCATGTCTAAATCTGGGTTCTCTATGACCTTCTCTCTGCTCTCTGCATGATAAATCATCAACGCTCAGGGTGGGGAAAGACAGCCGATCTCAGTATGGAGCGCAGTTCACAATGCATGTAGAGCTATCATCTCATCATGGTAACTTTTTTCTTTGTGACAGATAGGCCTACATTTGCTGCAGCATAGCCTATTCTACAGTAATATAATGCACGCTGGCCTCTCTTTATTATTATTTTTTTAAATATATATTTGTTGCCAAACCCTCCCCTAACCAGGACGAAGCTGGGCAAATTGTGCGGGATTCCCGACCACGGCCGGTTGTGGCACAGCCCGGGATATGAACACGGGTCCATAGTAACGCCTCTAGCGCTGCATGAGATGCAGTGCCTTACGCTTTGAACACACCAACTGTGTCATTGCGCAAAATAGTATGCAACATCAGCTAGATATGTGTGCAACAAAAGTTCAACATTCACCTTCTGCTACTATTTCTGTCAACCAATTTACACATACAGTTTGACGCATACATATGCACCACACAGAACGCACTGCCTCTGCAACGCAACGCTGCAAGGTAAAACGCAGCGTTCCTTTGGAAGCTAATGTGCTTCTGGTGTACCAAAATGCAAGGACACTGTCGGTGTGTTCGAAGCGTTAGACCGCTGCGCCACTCAAGAGGCCCTGGCCTCTCTCTTTAAAAAACGCTCCTTAGCGAGAGTCCTGTTATGTTTGGAAAAAAAACAACAACACCTGTTCTCAGGTGAAGCTGACGTGTATCTCAACGAGTAGCATCTAAAAAACTACGGAAATAGAACCACCAAACTAGTAATTTCCCATAAAAAAACTAAAACAAAATTGACGATACAAACAATTGACGATACTAATCATGGATGCTACACTAGACAAGGAGTGATGAACACAACACAAGTCCCATACAGGAAAAAAGCTAGACTAGAATAGCTTGCTGGACGTATATATTTTTTTTTAGCATTTCTTATACCAACAGACTATTCGAAGTGGGACACAAGCTCTTGTTTGCTGAATGTTTAATACAGCAGCCAATAGAACTCACGGGTAGTTTGAAAGAAGAGCAAACGCGTGATGGTGGTAGCAGTTATTTATTCAGACCCGTAACCATTCTTCGTGAAAAGAAGTGAAAGCATCATATTCTGGTCCTATATTATTCAAGGATGTCATTAGAATGATGAAGATAAGGACAACTGTTAATTTAACTGTAGAAAGCAAGGAAGGAATAAAGCAACATTAGAGAGAGAGAGAAAGAGGAGGTAGGCTAATAACATTAGAGGAAATACAAAATGTATATATAAACGTAGCATGCAACAATTTCAAAGATTTTAATGAGTTACAGTTCATATGAGGAAATCAGTCAATTTAAATAAATTCATAAGGCTCTAATCTATGGATTTCACATGACAGGGAATACACATATGCATCTCTTGGTCACAGAAACCTTAAAAGAAATGGGCCTCACAATGCAGTCAGCATGCCAATTGCGTCTGTGTCATTGTGTTGTGTGACAAAACACCACACCTGTCAGGTGGATGGATTATCTTGGCAAAGGAGAAATGCTCATTAACAGGGATATAACATGGGACCAACGCTTTACATGTTGCGTTTATATTTTTGTTCAGTATAACTTTGTAGGCCGCATGAGCTGCACTAGAATCGCACGTTCTCTCCCTGCTTTATCATGGTTTGAACGAGATGCGTAATTAAAATCCATATAATACAGTACAGTAATACAGCCTACTGGAGCTTGTATCATGCATTTACCCAAGAGAGCATATACAGTGGTTCCTCGTTTAAAAGTTGCATCCTACTGCAGCATAGCTTGCAAGGTGTACAGCATAGTATTTTACTGTCAGCCATTTTTGCCGTTAATGCTGTTAATGCTCGTTGAAACCAGCAGAGGGCATCTTTGAGTGCGTCTTTATGAATCTTGTTGGCGCTTGCTTACTTTCCCAAATAATCCTACAGATGTCCATGCAGGCCAGACCATCGCCTCAGCTGCTTTTCTTTTATTTTGAAATAACATTTTCTTACTTTGATGGTCACCAACCGGTCGCCAAACGTTTCTTTAAAAAAAACAATGATAAAGCCTTGTGTTCCTATTTATTTTATTCGTCTCGGGCTGTTGGTGGTAGGTACACACGATTCAGCTGCCCTGCGTGCCGGGTAGGCAAACGGTAGCCACTTTGAACCATATAATGTGTCTGAAGGTGCAAACTCTGCCTTCCCGGCGGGCCCGGAGAGAAAAATCAAGTGCACTATAGGTCTTCCACTGGCCAATCGGAAGGCTCAGATTTCCACGTCTGCAGTAACGTTGCAGGCATAAAAGAAAACAACAGCAGAGTTGATACTGTGAGATTTCAAAACGTTTAAAACCATGACTGGAGAGAGACTGTCAACGAATACAGAAAAGAGCTGCTGTTTGTATGATTGAGTTCATGTTTAAGTTCTTACTCAGCACCGTCAACACTTTGTATTCAACAAATGCATATTCTTCCTATTTCCATTTGACGCTACATGAAGCACTGCAGCAGTAATGAATGAGTAGGACAGTGTAGCGATTGGCTTGTGTTGTTATTAATTCAATTCAATTCAGCACCTTGGGTCTTTTTTAATAGGAATATTTCACATTCTCTGTTCGTAGGAGTAACAACATGAATTTGTGCATGAAGCAGAAATAATGCGGTGCGACTCGAGTTTTGCCATCAGCTGGAGGAAAGGGAGCGGAGGGATGTTGAGAGGCGGACCCTCAGTCTGCCGCTCTCTCCCTCCGCTGAGACTGACCATCAGATAAAGGCACTATCGGCCCCGCAGGCACCATCAGCCCCGTAAAATAAAAATAAATAGCAAATAATGTAAATGTATAGTCGCTCAGATGTGCCTTGCAAATAATACAACAACGGATCTATTACCAGTAAAGCCTGCCTCAAATTGTTAAATATAATTTTTTTTAAAGAGCCCAAACAACAATTCAATCAAAGCCAATATCATATGCTTACGTTTCTTAAGAAAGTGATCTTGACTCAGAAAAGGTTGGTGAGTACTGCAATAAGGCCATAAGTATAAAGCAGATCGCCGATTTGTCTTCACTTTGATTATGCTGTAACAACATACTGTAGCACCATGACCAGGAGCCAGCTACATCTATGGGCTTTTATGTTTTTCTTTCATGCGTAATGTGCAGTAGCCTATATATCATATACAGTATGTACTGGATAATGGCACAATCATTTGGGCTCGGGCTCATAACATATATTTAATGTATGGCTCATCAGGCTCAGGTGGCATCAAGCTAACATTTTATATCAAAGCTCTAATCAAATCCACTGTCGCAGCGGTCTAAGGCACTGCATCTCGGTGCTAGAGGCGTCACTACAGACCATGGTTCGATTCCAGGCTGTATCACAATCCGGCCGTGATTGGAGTCCCGTAGGGCGGCGCACAATTGGCCCAGCGTCGTCCGTGTTTGGCCAGCATTGTAAATAAGAATGTGTCCTTCACCAACTTCACTAGTCAAATAAAGGTAAAATAAAATACAAATATATGCTTTTGAATGACTTCCGGTCTTGGTGTGAAATACCGGGTTACCTGTGAGAAAAGTGATTTATTATAGGGATGGAACATTTGTAAAATAACAGGGAAATATTCAACCCTATACCAGACCATGTTTACCATACTATTTGTTTTTTTGTTTGAATTATCATAATTCGTTTTAGTAAAAATTTCTATAAAGTTTTGTATGTAGAAAAACGTCAAATACATTTAAAAAAAACTTCAATCAAATTCTGGACATTGGATTTGTATGCGTCAAGACTAACATTTCACCACTCTCCATTGTAGTTAAAGGATTAGAATGGATATTGTACTGGGACAATATAGCCAGTATATTTAGTCAAACGACTACGTTGGAATTGTAAAATTGGATTGTTTGGAAAGACGCGGCAAAAAGGAACAAAGGACTTGCGCGGCCTCAATACTACGGCGTAGAAAAGACACACCTGGTTATGTAAAGTAGCGTAACAAGCTTACAAACTGTTGGATTGATGAATGGGTACATTTAAGTGTTCATGGATTCAAAGTAATAGAAAGTTTGCTATTGAAGTGACTTATTTGGACAAAGTATTGAATGCACAGAACCAGAGTTCCAATATCCGCTGCCTAATTCATTGTAGTGTGAAGATTAATGATATAGTGACACTATTAAAGGAGTGCAGCGCACCGGATCACCTATTGACCCATGCTCATGGTTGCCGACACGTAATTTCAACACATTCTGTGCCACCACCACGTAAATCGGGGTTAAGGGGTCGTGTTCATTTCACGTATTCTGTGAGATCAGGTTGCGAAATATATATATATATATTATTGTGATAGCCTACTGAGGGAATATGGCTGGAGAGAATTCTACCACTGCAGATAGCTTTGTGTATGGGGCGACACGGCGCTAGTGGAGGAGCCTTTATCCGAAAAGGCCTGCAAGTAGAACGTTTCCCAAATGCGCAAATCCAGAGGTAAACTGGGATTGCTGACTAGCAAAATCAACAGTGTTAATGATCCGATGACTGACAATAAGAATATTTCATTTGTAAAAAAAAAAAATTCTAATACATGCTCCAGTTCAATTAAATGTTGAATGGATTCAAATATTTTATTGATTCCTATCATCTGAGGATGAAAGAAAAAAGTTTGAATTGGTATGAACCCAAATGGCAGAATATTAGCATTTCTTGTTGCTGTGTCCACATGGATTTCAGGTGCAGTCCCAGCACCAGAGAAACCTGATGAAATGCACTGATGCGAAAAATGATGTTAAATCTGTGTCCCAAACCTCCAGCCATCAGGTCAAACAGGAGTTCAGGTGTATCCTCCACATTCGAGCAGAGGCTGAAAGAGCAGCATTAATAACAAAGGCTGCTGCTCTTAAGTTCAAACACCATCTAGAGGATAAGGAGGAGGAATTAAACAAACAAAAGATGGAATGGAGGGAAAGAAGGGAGCTGGAAACTGAAATAGCAGGCCAGGCTCACAGAGTTTCAGCTCAATCAGTGTGATTCAGACAGCAGCTCATGGAGAGCACACGGCCGCATAAGACTCTAAACCAAGTCTGCAGGCCTATACAGGACAAGGCCCCTCTGTGCTGACCAACTCACAGAGGGCCAAGGGGAGAATAGGCAAGCCTTTCCAATTCACAGGACAGTGCTCTGGACATTTCACAGGGAAACATAGAAAACCCTCTCATCACCATTCTACAAACACTGAATTAAGTTACTGCTATGCTAGTCAAACAGCAACATCATTCCTTTCTGCCAACCAGAGACATTACTGTTTTTGACGGTGACATTTTACAGTACAGGTCCTTCATTCAGTCATTTGAACATGGCATAGAGGCCAAACTAGCCAAGACAAATTGCACTTCCTCAAACAGTACACCAGAGGGATTCCTCGAGAGCTAGTTAGGAGCTGCCAACATACGGCTCCAGATAAGGCTATCAGAAAGCCAAGGGCTTATTAAAGGAGCACTACTATAATTAATAAAAGATTGCCAATGCATGGAGATGGCTTTTAGCTGGCCTAGCATCAAATCCAAAGACCACAAGGCATTACTGATCTATGCGTTATACCTCAGAGGTTGTTGTAATTCAATGGAAGACATGGACGAGATGGATCTGGCTTCCAGCTTAAATTACTCCACAAAGTCAGGGAGAGGTGGTGGAAGTCAGTTGCTTGTGCATTACAGGAGCAGGGGTGCTAGACTCATTGATCTCATCCTGGTTATTGAAAAACAGGTGAGAATAGCCACATCCAGAGTTCGGCGATATTCAAGATCCCACACAATCCAGAAGAAAGACTCAAAGGCCAAAGGTCAAGGCTCATTCACACGTCTATTCACAAATCCACAGGGAGCAGCTTTGCTACCAGCATGTCATCACCACACAGTTGAAGCTTACTTATGTTTGTACAAATAAAAAAATAAAAAATACATATTTGATCTTGTTTAACTTTTTTTTTTATTTTCACGGTCCTAACCTCTGTCAAAATATGACCTTTCAATTTCAAAATATCTAGCTATATGAGAATGGAATTCAGTTATTAAAGGCAAAAGAAAAAATATGCTGTGGTGACTATTCAGGATCTTATATTCAGGATGCCTCTGATAGTAGGATTGTCTTAAATAATTGTTTAAGAACAAAACATAACAATTGCCTCTGCTCCCCCCCAACCCAACACATGTCTGTTCTGTAACGGCGGACACAAATTGGAGCTGGGTCCACAGCTTAGGAAAAGGAGCCACAGGGAGAATATTGGTTTCCTAAAGGAAAAGAGAATTTGTTTTGGTTGCTTGTCAAGTGGGCACAAGAGACTGCAATAGGTGTCGCAAATGCAGTGTATGTAACCAAACTCAGCCAAGTGTGCTTCATATTGATCAGAGAGACAGAGGAACAGCAGAGCAGTCATCAGAAGCACCAGTGAGCAGAGCACTGGTTTCTTTGAACACGTGGGCATACTGGGGCCGGGGACCAAGAATGTGTACTTGCTATTGTACCAGTAAAGGTCAACCCCCCTTGCGAGAGTGTCCGGTACGCCAGTGACTGTGTGTCAGCACCACACACACACACTCATATGTCACTGCTGTCTGCAGCTTCCTAACAGGCCCGCTGAGGCTCAACCGGATGACGCACACACAGACACCACATTCGAACACACTCATATGTTACCACTGTATGCAACTACCAAGCCCACCAAAGCCTCAACCGGATGACACACTCTCCCTCCCCCACCTCTATACACCCATGCTATTCATCAATACCTTAGGCTACTGCAGGCAACTGGGTCCTTACAACACAATAGATAGATAGATAGATAGATAGATAGATAGATAGATAGATAGATAGATAGATAGATAGATAGATAGATAGATAGATAGATAGATAGATAGATAGATAGATAGATAGATAGATAGATAGATAGATAGATAGATAGATAGATAGATAGATAGATAGATAGATAGATAGATAGATAGGTACTTTATTGATCCCCCGGGGGGGAAATTTCATCAATAACACTGAGTGCTTTGTCAATTAGACTTAAATCTCTTGACATTTGTATTAATTCTCAAATCTCAAGCATTCTCACAACAGAATCGCTGTTCTCTCTTCTCATTCTCCTCTAAATCAGCTCTTATGGCACAATTAGAGCAGATCTTGTGACGTGCGGAGACAAACTGTATTCACATGTACACATAGTCGTCTTATATCTATGCCTGTGGTGACATGTTATGGCAATGTAGGATGAAGAAGTTCCAGAAAATAATATATATTTACAAAATGAACAAGATCCAGCCTGATCATCACCCTTTCAGTCTGTCATCACCCATTCAGCCTGATCATCACCCTTTCAGTCTGATCATCACCCTTTCAGTCTGATTATCACCCTTTCAGTCTGATCATCACCCATTCAGCCTGATCATCACCCTTTCAGTCTGTCATCAACTGGTCTTTCTCCCTTTATCAGCTAAACACACTCTGCTGCTGGCATTGATCGTGTATCTCTCTGTCCCTCACCTCCCTTGTACTATTACCATCTATCCATAATCAATCAATCCATCCATCCATCCATCCATCCCTCTCTCCTCTTTCTCTCTCGCTATCTTTCCCTCCTCCCCTCTTTCTATTACCTCCCCCTCTCTCCCTCCCGCACTCTCGCTTTCCCGCTCTTCCTCTCTCCTCCAGGCTGGTTCTATGCTTCGACCCCCAGCTAATTCTCACTAATGCATCAGCAGGAGCAGGACAAAGCAGGCTTGCTGCCAACTCGCCCTTAGAGAGAGAGGGAGAAGAGGGAGGGAGAGGGAGAGAGATGGAGAGAGAGGGAGAGTAAATAAAGATGGAGAGAGAGAGAGAAGGAGAGCCTGAGGGGAAAGAGTAAATGGAGAGAGACAAATGGAAAGAGAGAGAGATAAGGAGAAAAGAAAGAGAAATCTTTTTCTCTGACTTGTGCCTTTGCCTATGGTGGAGCCCTACAGACAGTCGACTGCATAACCCTTTGTTGTGTCTTCTTCAGAGGATTTAACCTTAGCGAAGGAAATAAGAAAAGAAAGACAAATAGAGAAGACAATCCACATAATGTTTATAGAAAACATTTGTAAATAAACCTTGTTGGTATAGCAGCAGCCACAATACTGGCGCTGGCAAGGCTTGGAGTTGTGTTGTGTGTTGTACAATAGCATAAGGTGGTTGCCTTAGCCCAGTGATAACTTAACAGGCTTCCATGGATTAAAGTAGTGCCTGCACTACAATGATGACGTCTCCATAGCAACTGGCTCTGAGCACTGCGGACTGATGGGGGTCTAGTTTCTGGACTGGCTGTGATTTGCAGCTCAATCTGCTATATTACTGAGAACTCTCTCTCTTTCACTCTCTCCCTCTCAGTACCCCCTCTCCCTCCCTTCCTCTTCCTCCCACGCTCCCTCGCCTTTAAACAACAATCTCCCTTTATCGCTCGGTCTCCACATCTACCCTCTCTTTATCTTTGTCCATCCCAAGTCTCCCACTCTACACCCTCTCCCTCTGTATCTTCCTCGCATCACCATCTCACTCCTTTTTTCCCTCCATCGCTCTCTATCTCGATCTCTATCCTGGTTATGCCATAAGAGCGTGCTGCTATAAACTCTCCTAATGAGACCCTGCATATGGTTATCCATCCTAATACAGATTGGGGCTGGAGAATGGCAAGCTCAGATCAGTCCACTGACTCATCATCATCATCTCTCATCCTCTGTTTACAAACTCTCTGCTACTAATGTTGTCAGAGCTATTGCAAATTGTTTTTTCCGGGAAATAGATAAATGGAGATATGACTCAGATATCTTTAGTTTATGAACACACACAGATGAGTGTGCTCACTCGTGTGTATAAACGCACATACACAGAACTATACATAGAAACACACACACACCAAGACGGCGGCAATCAACCATGGTTGTGTGTTTCTAAACAGCCTTCACATACACCATGACCTGCCTCCTACAGTCCCTATAGCAGGGGTATTAAACTGCCAACCTATCGATACCCTGCAGTTCCTCAGGGGTATTGAACTGTAAACCTGGGGGCTGCAGAGTCAGCTAGTTTCCCTACCGCCTTAGAATACATAATTGTTTCACCGCTGTTTCAAAATTGTTTCACTGATTTGACGAATTTGATTCAAGGTAATTGATTAGTCAGCGAGTAAACGTCCGCTCACCTGTCCTCCCTGGGTCAAACCAGTTACTGAGTAAACAAAGATAAGCAGATAGCTATCAGGGACCTAGAGCAGTGATTCTCAAATGGGGGTACGTTGCGGTACTGTAGGGGGTACGTGAGATTTATAAAAAAATATATAATACATTTAATAATAATTTAAATTATTAATTTAATTTAAAAGATATACAAAATCATCCATGATTACTAAAAATATCATACGAAAATAAGTTTAATAAAATGTTTATGTAAACCACATTTTTATATAAAATGTTTCTATTTTAAATGTGATTGTAAACTACCTAAATCAGAGAAGAAGAATTTGAATCACGCCGAGCGGGAAGCCAGTTGCTTTACTGGAAACAAACAGACATTTAAATAAAATCCTGGTTAAAACGTAGCAATACTACAGCGGAGAACGGGGAGGATGAAGAAAAAAAGAAAGCCAAAGTGGAGCCAACAAAATACTGTCAATATCAGGAGGGGTATGTTTTGATGGGATTCACGGCAACAAACGGCAACCCTCCCCAGGCATTGTGTTTTTTCTGTGGGGAGAAACTAGCTAACAGCTCGATGAAACCTGCGCACCTCCAGAGACATCTCAGCACCAAACATCAGTGTCATGTTGGAAAGCCACCAGAATTTTTCAAGAGAAAACTTGCTGAGTTTAGATCATCGCAGGAAACAATGCGAAAAGTCTCCACAACATCAGCCAAAGCACTACAGGCGTCATATGCGGTGTCACTGCTCATGGCTAAAGCAAAAAAGCCGTTCACGATCGCTGAGGACCTGTTACTCCCAGCCGCTGTTGTATTAGCTGAGACAATGCTGGACAAAAATGCTGGACAAAAATGCTGGACAAAAATGCTGCGGATAAATTAAAAACGGTGCCTTTGTCTAATGACACCGTTTCCCGCAGAATAGAAAGAATGGGAGCGGATATTGTTGAACAAGTTGTGGGAAAACTTGGCGAAGCATTTTCACTCCAGCTTGATGAGTCGACCGATGTCAGTGGCAAGGCACATCTCATTGCTTTTGTGAGGTGTGTGGATATCGACGACATTTATGAAAATGTACTTTTCTGCAAGCGCTTAGAGGGGAAAACAACAGGAGACGACCTTTTTAATGTTGTGGATAATTTCTTCATTGAAAACGAGCTGGACTGGAGAAACTGTAAGAGTGTCTGCACTGACGGAGCTGCGTCAATCACAGGCCGTGTTAAAGGGCTCATGGCGCGTATTAGAAATAAACATCCAGAAGTGCAGTGGAATCACTGTGTCATACACAGGGAAGCACTGGCATCTAAAAATATAAGTCCTGTGTTGCATGACGTTTTGAATGACAGCATTAAAGTGATTAACTTTATTAAGTCAAGGCCACTCAATGCACGACTGTTTCACCGCCTTTGTGAGGACATGGGAGCTGAACACACACAACTGCTGCTACACACAGAAGTGCGCTGGCTATCTCGAGGGAGGATACTGAACAAGCTGTTGGAACTACGGGCAGAGGTGCACACCTTTTTGTCAGAGCAAAGATCTCCATATGCCACCCTGTTTGAAGATAAAGATTGGCTTGCAAAACTGTGCTATCTTGCAGATATATTCAGCAAATTGAATGAGCTGAATGTGTGTCTGCAGGGCAAGGACACCCACGTTCTGAACCTGTATGACAAGGTGGATGGTTTTCTGAAGAAAGCAGAGTTGTGGAAACGGGCATGTGTACAGGGGGATCTCACCTGCTTTTCTCAGGTGGATGCTTTCCTCTCCAGGGAAGATGTGGAGAGAGAACCAGTGAAGTCCATCATAGAAGAACATTTGGCCAACCTGATTGTGAGTTTTAACTCATACTTTCCTGACATGGAGGAGAAATCTCCACAGCTCAGTTGGGTGAGAAACCCATTTATTTTGTCAGAAGAAAGCAGAATCAAGCTCCCTCTCTGTCAACAGGAAAAACTCTTGGATGTGTCATCTGACTATGGCCTACAAATGAAATATGAAAACTCCACTCTTAACGCAGTTTTGGGTGTGTGTAAAAAAGGAGTACCCTGAGCTGGGAGAAAAAGCTTTGCAGCAGCTACTGCCCTTTGGATCCACATATTTGTGTGAGGCCTCATTTTCTGCAATGACTGTGATCAAAACAAAGCAGAGAAACAGACTGGACCTGGAAAAAAGTCTGATCACTGCTGTGTCCTCCCTGCCACCGAGGATGACCAAGATCCTCAGTGAAGCACAAGCACGTTTCGCACTAAATTATAAGTGCAACGTTTTGAGCTAAAATGTTATAAACATCATATATATATATATATATATATATATATATATATATATATATATATATATATATATATACACACACTGTATATATATTATTTATATAGGTTTCTTTTATCAAACATGTTTGGGGCCAGTCATGGGGTACTTAAACTGCATGATCGGCAATTATACATTGTTTATTATTGCAAATGTTTATTATTGCAAATGTTTTTCATTTACAATGTTTAATAAATCTCATAATGATGGCACATCACTATATCGTAGTCATAGCTTTTATTTCTATCTCAAATGATTGGGGCCGATCAGGGGGTACTTGGCTGAGAAAAAATTTGATAGGAGGTACGTTATTGAAAAAAGATTGAGAAGCACTGACCTAGAGGACTGGACGAATCCTCCAGCTTTAAAAGCCCTACACATGATCACGAAAACGCTCATGAAAAAGCCATAGGTATTGCATGTATTGCATGGAGGGATGTATTGGCGTGATATGATTTATGTGTATAACTGTAGCCTATATGTAGACAATAGTATTTGTGACCTGGCAGTGCCTTCCTGCTTTTGTGTGTTGCGTTCTCTACAATAGTTGTGTGTATTGAGTCTACTAAAAAACACTTATTCCATGATCTTTTGACTTCTGATTTATACTACATCCATATGACTGTGTTTACACAGTCAGTCCAATTCAGATATTTTGCCAATTACTTGCATATCTGATACCTATCTGATATTTCCCCTAATGTGTAAACAGCAAAAAAATAACACATGTAATCTGATCTTTTTACTTCCGATTTATACCAACTCTATATATGGATTTGAATCCTGATACAAACCCGATCCTCCACATGTGACTTCTGTCTAGATTCTCAGATCAGATGTTTTTGCTCTGAAATGTTTATTTTTTTGCACATGACCTACTGTTACCACGACAACCCCCTCAATATCTAAAGGAACAGTGACAGGAAATTAGCATTGCATCTGTATGTCATTTCAGATGCTACATCAGTGTGAGTGTGCAAATCTGTAATGGGTCAAATGTAAAAAAAAATCTGAATTCGGTTCTTATGATGACTGTGTAAACACAGCCATTGTGTGTGACAGTATTGAGTGTGATTGGTTGTCTATCCTCTCTGGGTTTAGAGGCCTGAAATGGTGTCTGATCAGCCTGGCTCTACAATGAAGACATCACACTCACTCTGGAGATGTCTCTCTCCTATTCATCTCTATAGCTCTCTCCCCATCTCAATTTCTATCACTCTTTCTGTATCTCAATCTCTCTTCCCCTCTCTCCACCTCCCCCTTTCTCTCTCTTTCCCTCCATCCCTCTCTCCATTGCCTCATTAAGCCAGCCGTAGAGGAAAGCAAATCATTAGAGATCAATGCTATTATTAAGATGAGAGCTCCAACAATTTCTACAGCATCGTTTGATATTTCAATTATTGATAATGATAAAATACAATGGACACAAAATGGACTCCAGCAAGAAAATCTCTCACTTCCTCTCCCTCCTCCACTCTCCCTCCTCCACTCTCCCTCCTCTCCCTCCTCTCCTTCTCCCCTTCTCCCTCCAGCACTCTACAGGAAGTCATAATTACCCGCTAATTAAGCTCGGAGAGATATAGCAGTACTAATGGACTCAGCAAATCCATTCCCAACACTTTATTTGAGCTGCAAATCAAAACAATGGTCATGGACATGATTTCAGTCTATGTTCCAAATGGCACCCTATTCTCTATATAGTGTACTATGTTTGACCAGGAACCATAGGGCTCTGGTCAAAAGTAGTGCACCATATAGGGAATAGAGTGTCATTTGAGATGCAGCCTGGATGTCATGACTTGATCTGCCTGTGGCTGAATTAAAGACAGAGGAGTGGAGAAAAGACAGAGTACTCAATGTTGATAGGTAGGTGGTCGACAGCAGAGCTCAGAACCTCCACAGAGAGAAAAAGACAGTCAGACGGCTGCTGCTACAGTGAGCTAACATCTCTGACATCACTTGAACTTTTCACTGAGAGGCCACTATACGTGTGGACAACATCTGACCCGAGAATACAAATGGTATTGTAAACAAACATTTACCCTGTTGCGTCTAATATACCAGAGTAGCGTTTGGTATCTCAGTTGAGCACCTTTTTGCTCCCCTTTTATCCAACCTGGGATGAAGCGTGTTGTGGTGCATTGATTCTCATTCCTATGAACCGTGTCGTGTCTGATAAACCCAGTGATCTTCAACCCCTGGTTTCTTGCCCATCACTGGTCCCTATGATGTTGCTGGCCAGTCTCTCAGATGGTTAGGCAGCTAGCCTACACTGATTTAATCAGTTCTCAAGATTGACAGGGTTTTTTTCTGACATTTAAATCCTTTGGCAGGCCACCTAAGCAATGTTTGGGGTAGCATAAATCGCAAACAGTGTAAATACAGTGCATTCTGAAAGTATTCAGAACCCTTCTCTTCTTCCACATTTTGTTACGCTAAAGCCTTATTCTAAAATGTATATATTTTTTTAAATAATTACTCATCGATCTACGCACAATACCCCATAATGACAATGTGAAAACAGGGTTTTAAAATGTTTTGCAAATTTGAAAGGCCCACACCTGTCTATATAAGGTCCCACAGTTGACAGTGCATGTCAGAGCAAAAACCAAGCCATGATCCCGAAGGAATTGTCCGTAGAGCTCAGAGACAGGATTGTGTTGAGGCACAGATCTTGGGAAGGGTACCAAAAAATGTCTGCGGCATTGAAGGTCCCCAAGAACACAGTGGCCTCCATCATTCTTAAATGGAAGAAGTTTGAACCACCAAGACTCTTCCTAGAGCTGGCCCCCCGGCCAAACGTAGCAATCGGGAGAGAAGGGCCTTGGTCAGGGAGGTGACCAAGAACCCGATGGTCATTCTGACAGAGCTTCAGAGTTCCTCTGTTGAGATGGGTAAATCTCTGCAGCACTCCACCAATCAGGCCTTTATGATAGAGCGGCCAGACAGAAGCCACTACTCAGTAAAATGAACATGACAGCCTGCTTGGAGTTTGCCAAAAGGCACCTAAAGGACTCTCAGACCATGAGAAACAAGATTCTCTGGTCTGATGGAACCAAGATCGAACTCTTTGGCCTGAATGCCAAGCTTCACATCTGAAGGAAACCTGGCACCATCAAGTATGGTGGTGGCAGCATCATGCTGTGGGGATGTTTTTCAGCGGCAGGGACTGGGAGACTAGTCAGGATCGAGGGAAAGATGAACGGAGCAAAGTACAGAGAGATTCTTGATGAAAACCTGCTCCAGAGCCCTTAGGACCTCAGACTGGGGCGAATGTTCACCTTCCAACAGGACAACGACCCTAAGCACACAGCCAAGACAACGCAGGAGTTGCTTCGGGACAAGTCTCTGAATGTCCTTGAGTGTCCCAGCCAGAGCCCAGACTTGAACCAGATCGAGCATCTCTAGAGAGAGCTGAAAATAGCTGTGCATCAACGTTCCCATCCAACCTGACAGAGCTTAAGAGAGGATCTACAGAGAAGAATGGGAGAAACTCCCCAAATACAGGTGTGCCAAGTGTACGAGCCTTTTATGACAAGCACCTCAGTTATTGTTTCCAGAAAGAAAATTTATTGTATCATTGTTATTGTTTATGCTAATGCTTAGGCTTATGTGAATAATATTTATATATTCGTCACTTACCTGAAATGCCATTGACGCCCGTGTGAACGTGACGCAGGGATTTGTACAGATAAAGGACGGGACTACGTGGGCGGGGATGGGACCAGGGAAGTGACACAGTTTTCCACCGTAATTGGCAAGTCGTATATTGTAATTAGTAATTGGCATTGAACTTATTGGATGTTTAATGTATCAGAAAATAAATGTAAAGAACCCAGAGTCATTAGTTGTGAATGCTGGTTAATTGGAATATACTTGAATACGCGTGGTGAGCCATGTCCCTGGTCAGAAGTGGCTAAAACTAAACGAAGTCCAAAGAAGTCACTACACCAAGCTTGTAGTGTCATACCCAAGAAGACTCAAGGCTGTAATCGCTGTAAAGTACTGATTTAAGTTTTACGTTGTCTAAAAACCTGTTTTTGCTTTGTCATTATGGGATATTGTGTATAGATTGATGAGGGGAAAAAACGATTGAATACATTTTTGAATAAGGCTGTAACGTAACAAAATGTGAAAAAAGTCAAGTGGTCTGAATACTTTCCGAATGGGGTTTTTAAATTAATTTTGGGGAAGGAAAAATGCTCTCAGTGATAACTTAAATAACTAAAACCAGATATTTAGAAAAGATAATGGACCTATATATTTTTTTTAAATAATATAATCTTTGAGAACTAACATCACCAAAATAAAAAGCTAGACAGTCAGTGATAATAAAAAAATTAATACAAATAAATACATTTACCAGGATAGATTTTGTTATTATGTTTGATCAAAATAACACAGCCTTAGCCATGGTAAAATGCATCGAATTGCATGAAAATAGCTGCAAAATATTCTCTCATCTCCATGGCAAAATATGTAGAATCGTAGGAAATTTGCTATACAATTGCAACCGTTTCTCTCAGCTGCATGGCAACATTTCTAAAATTGCAGGAAATTTGCTTGTACATGCAAAAATGTCTCTACTGTCACGTATACTCCCGCTCATTATTATGCACACCTGTCACCATCGTTATGTTCATCAGACTCACCTGGACTTAATCACCTTCCTGATTACCTTCCCTATATTTGTCACTCCCTTTGGTTCTTTCTCCAGGCGTTATTGATTCTGTTCCTGTGTTCCATGTCTGAATGTGTTTCTTGTTTTGGTCCTTGTTTTGGTCCTTGTATTATTTATTATTAAAGTCACTCCCTGTACTTGCTTCCGGACTCCCAGTTTACACTGCACAGATGTGGGCTTCTAACATTTTCCAAAAAAATGCACCGCGCTGACAGCCACTGCCATTCCCACCACCGAAGCCCCTTTTTGATTCAGAAAAAAAAACCCTGATTGGGTGATGAATCCTCCTAAATAAAGTCCATAGTAAATGACATGTACAGCACACAAACATATGGTGCCTTCAGAAAGTATTCATACCAATTGACTTATTTCACATTTTGTTGTGTTACAGCCTGAATTCAAAACTGATTCAATATTTTTTTCTCACCAATCTACACACAATACCCCATAATGACAAAGTGAAAACATGTTTTTAGTAATTTTTTCAAATGTATTGAAAATGAAATACATAAATATCTCATTTACATAAGTATTCTTTCTGGGTAAGTCTCTTAGAGCTTTGCACACCTGGATGGTACAATATTTGCACATTATTCTTTTAAAGATTCTTCAAGCTCTGTCAAGTTGGTTGTTGATCATTGCTAGACAGCCATTTTCAAGTCTTGCCATAGATTTTCAAGCCGATTTAAGTCAAAACTGTAACTAGGTCACTCCGGAACATCCAATGTTGTCTTAGTAAGCAACTCCATTGTAAATTTAGCCTGCCGTTTTAGGTTATTGTCCTGTTGAAAGGTGAATTTGTCTCCCAGTGTCTGTTGGAAAGCAGACTGAAACAGGTTTTCCTTTTGGATTTTGCCTCTGCTTAGCGGAATTCTGTTTATTTTTATCCTAAAAAAAATCAGGATGCATGTTTTTGATTTTTTTAAATTCTGTGCAGGCTTCCTTCTTTTCACTCTGTCAATTAGGTTAGTATTGTGGAGTAACTACAATGTTGTTGATCTGTCCTCAGCTTTCTCCTACCCCTGAGCGGTTTCCTTCCTCTCAAGGAACTGAGTTAGGATGGACGCCTGTAATTTTGTAGTGACAGGGTGTATTGATACACCATCCAAAATGTAATTAATAGCTTCACCATGCTCAATGGGATATTCTGCTTTGTTCTTTTTTTTTACCTATCTACCAATAGGTGCCCTTCTTTGTGAGGCATTGGGTAACCTCCCTGGTCTTTGTGGTTGAATCTGTTTTTTTAATTCACTGCTCGACTGAGGGACCTTACAGATAATTGTATGTATGTAGTCATTCAAAAATCATGTTAAGCACTACTATTGTCCATGCAACTTATTATGTGACTTGTTAAGCAAATGTTTACTGCTGAACTTATTTAGGCTTGCCAAAACAAAGGGCTTGAATACTTATAGACTCAAGACATTTCAGCTTTCATTTTTAATTAATTTGTCAAATTTACCCCAAAAGAATTCCACTTTGACATTATGGGTCATTGTGTGTAGGCCAAGGACACACAATCAAAATGTTATCCATTTCAAATTGAGGCTGTAACACAACAACATTTGGAAAAAGTCAAGGGGTGTGAATATTTTCTGAAGGCACTGTAATAGATAAAAAGGTACTTGGAAAGAACATAGGTGAAACGTACTTTCATTAGAGCCTCCCTGATTCTCATCCAAGGTCCGCACATAGTCATCCTGCAGAGACAGAGAGTTCCAGATTAACCCACAGTAAAATAAGCATCATGATTAACTGAGTGAGTGAGTCAATGGTTGCTTCCCAAATGGTACCCTATTCCGTATATAGTGCACTACTTTTGACCAGAGCCCTATGGGTCTGCATGGGGATTTAAGGAGCAGCATGGCATACTGTAGTACTTCACCAGAATAGTCTTGCACACAATGTGTGTCCCAAATGGAACCCTATTCCCTATTTAATGCACTACATTTTCCATGGGGCTCTGGTGTAAAGTCAAAAGTGGTGTATGATATACAGTTCCAGTCAAAAGTTTGGACACACCTACAGTGGGGAGAACAAGTATTTGATACACTGCCGATTTTTCAGGTTTTCCCACTTACAAAGCATGTAGAAGTCTGTAATTTTGATCATAGGTACTCTTCAAATGTGAGTGAAAGAATCTTAAACAAAAATCCAGAAAATCACATTGTATGATTTTTTAGTAATTAATTTGCATTTTATTGCATGACATAAGTATTTGATACATCAGAAAAGCAGAACTTAATATTTGGTACAGAAAGCTTTGTTTGCAATTACAGAGATCATATGTTTCCTGTAGTTCTTGACCAGGTTTGCACACACTGCAGCAGGGATTTTGGCCCACCTCCATACAGACCTTCTCCAGATCCTTCAGGTTTCGGGGCTGTCGCTGGGCAATACAGACTTTCAGCTCCCTCAAAATATTTTCTATTGGGTTCAGGTCTGGAGACTGGCTAGGCCACTCCAGGACCTTGAGATGCTTCTTATGGAGCCACTCCTTAGTTGCCCTGGCTGTGTGTTTCGGGTCGTTGTCATGCTGGAAGACCCAGCCACGACCCATCTTCAATGCTCTTACTGAGGGAAGGAGGTTGTTGGCCAAGATCTTGCGATACATGGCCCCATCCATCCTCCCCTTAATACGGTGCAGTCGTCCTGTCCCCTTTGCAGAAAAGCATCCCCAAAGAATGATGTTTCCACCTCCATGCTTCACGGTTGGGATGGTGTTCTTGGGGTTGTACTCATCCTTCTTCTTCCTCCAAACACGGCGAGTGGAGTTTAGACCAAAAAGCTCTATTTTTGTCTCATCAGACCACATGACCTTCTCCCATTCCTCCTCTGGATCATCCAGATGGTCATTGGCAAACTTCAGACGGGCCTGGACATGCGCTGGCTTGAGCAGGGGGACCTGCAGGATTTTAATCCATGACGGCGTAGTGTACTAATGGTTTTCTTTGAGACTGTGGTCCCAGCTCTCTTCAGGTCATTGACCAGGTCCTGCCATGTAGTTCTTGGCTGATCCCTCACCTTCCTCATGATCATTGATGCCCCACGAGGTGAGATCTTGCATGGTGCCCCAGACCGAGGGAGATTGACCATCATCTTGAACTTCTTCCATTTTCTAATAATTGCGCCAACAGTTGTTGCCTTCTCACCAAGCTGCTTGCCTATTGTCCTGTAGCCCATCCCAGCCTTGTGCAGGTCTACAATTTTATCCCTGATGTCCTTACACAGCTCTCTGGTCTTGGCCATTGTGGAGAGGTTGGAGTCTGTTTGATTGAGTGTGTGGACAGGTGTCTTTTATACAGGTAACGAGTCCAAACAGGTGCAGTTAATACAGGTAATGAGTGGAGAACCGGAGGGCTTCTTAAAGAAAAACTAACAGGTCTGTGAGAGCCGGAATTCTTACTGGTTGGTAGGTGATCAAATACTTATGTCATGCAATAAAATGCAAATTAATTATTTAAAAATCATACAATGTGATTTTCTGGATTTTTGTTTTAGATTCCGTCTCTCACAGTTGAAGTGTACCTATGATAAAAATTACAGACCTCTACATGCTTTGTAAGTAGGAAAACCTGCAAAATCGGCAGTGTATCAAATACTTGTTCTCCCCACTGTACTCATTCAAGGGTTTTTCTTTACTTGTACTATTTTCTACATTGTAGAATAATAGTAAAGACATCAAAACTATGAAATAACACATATGGAATCATGTAGTAACCAAAAAAGTGTTAACCAAATACACTTTAGATTGTTAAAAGTAGCCACCCTTTGCCTTGATGACAGCTTTGCACACTCTTGGTATTCTCTCAACCAGCTTCATGAGATAGTCACCTGGAATGCATTTAAATTAACAGATATGCCTTGTTAAAAGGTCATTTGTGGAATTTCTTTCCTTCTTAATGCGTTTGAGCCAATCAGTTGTGTTGTGACAAGGTAGGGTTGTTATCACTTGCCACGTCATCATGATGATGCGTTTTGCATCATATGAAGAAATTTGCATCATCATTATGATGGGTCCAGTGACAATTTGCTTTTTGAAAACTCTAACTTCATTGCTGACATGCAAAACATGTTGGGACTTTATCAACAGTAGACTAATTATTTTTGTTTTTAACAGTAACCATCCTCATTAAAATGGACAAGTTGAAAGAGAGAAAGAGAGATAGAGAGGAAAGGGCAATAAAGAGAGAGACAGAGACACAATGAAAGTGAGTTACAAGCATTTAAAAAAGACATCAGATAAAATAATAAGGGAAGATTAGATAAAAAAAGAAACTGACCTCTACTTCCTGGTAGAGCGAGATGCAAAAGAGAAGAAGAAAACAGAGGGATAGTTAGATATGTTGTGAGGTCCTCCCACGACAATTCAGGAAAGCATGCAGTTTATTAGCCTACAGATTAAATAAATTATGATGAACTTCAGAAGGTGGTGAAAGTGCACTGTGATCTTGATGCTCATTTCAATAAATATCAAGGGTCTTATTCTGGTGACATGATGATCGACGCTTGGCTGTCGTTTGACAAATAAAAATAATAATTTTTATATAATAATATCTCATCATGTAGACTATCCTACTCACACAGCCTACCAGCACAGTATCTGTGAGCTGTTGGCTAGAGTGCACGTGCCAAGACCAGAGTAGGCACATTTTCTTTATGCGGATTTTAGATTATTCTCATGAAAATCTGTTAACAATTGGATGGAAACCCAGCTAATGATGTAACAAATATTTTAGACATGTCTCTTGTGATGCGGTTCACAGCAGCACTGATGGATGTGTTGAAAAATGAGCATCTTTTTAATTATTTGAGCAAAATTAATTCTCCAGTAGATTAATAAGAATGGTATGGTTGTGGCAGCATCATGCTGTGGGGTTGTTTTTCAGGGGAAGGGACTGGGAGACTAGTCAGGGTTGAGGGAAAGATGAATGGAGAAAAGTATAGAGAGATCCTTGGTGAAAAACTGCTTCAAAGCGCTCAGGACCTCAAACTGGGGTGAAGGTTCACCTTCCAACAGAACAACAACCCTAAGCACACAGCCAAGACAACACAGGAGTGGCTTCAGGCACAAGTCTCTGAATGTCCTTGAGTGGTCCAGCCATAGACCGGACTTGAACCCGATCTAACATCTCTGGAGACCAGAAAATAGCTTTGCAGCAACGCTCCCCATTTCAACCTGACAGAGCTTGAGAGGATCTGCAGAGAAGAATGGGAGAAACTACCCAAATACAGGTGTGCCAAGATTTTAGCGTCATACCCAAGAAGAATTGAGGCTGTAATCGCTGCCAAAGGTCCTTCAACAAAGTACTGAGTAAAGGGTCTGAATACTTATGAAAAGAGACTATTTGAAGAATGTTTGGCATGGGTCCCCAGATCCTCAAAAAGTTCTACAGCTGCACCATCGAGAGCACCCTGGTACGGCAACTGCTCGGCATCTGACCGTAAGGCGCGACAGAGGGTAGTGCGTATGGCCCAGTACATCACTGGGACCAAGCTTTGTCAAAGACTCAAGTCACCCCAGTCATAGACTATTCTCTCTGCTACCGCACGGCAGGCGGTACCGGAGCACCAAGTCTAGGACCAAAAGGCTCCATAATAACAGCTGCTACTCACAAGCCATAAGACTGCTGAACAATTAATCAAATGGCCGGCCGGACTATTTACATTGACCCTCCTCACATTGACTCTGTACCGGTACCCCCTGTATATATTCTCCTTACATTGACTCTGTACCGGTACCCCCTGTATGTATCCTCCTCACATTGACTCTGTACCGGTACCCCCTGTATGTATCCTCCGCACATTGACTCTGTACCGGTACCCCCTGTATATATCCTCCTCACATTGACTCTGTACCGGTAACCCCTGTATGTATCCTCCGCGCATTGACTCTGTACCGGTACCCCCTGTATGTATCCTCCGCACATTGACTCTGTACCCCCTGTATGTATCCTCCGCACATTGACTCTGTACCGGTACCCCCTGTATTTATCCTCCTCACATTGACTCTGTACCGGTACCCCCTGTATTTATCCTCCTCACATTGACTCTGTACCGGTACCCTCTGTATATAGCCTTGTTGTTATTTTATTGTGTAATTCTATTTCTCAAACTGCATTGTTGGTTAAGAGCTTGTAACTAAGCATTTCACGGTAAGGTCTACACCTGTTGTATTCGGCGCATGTGACAAATATTGTGTTTAGATTGATGAGGGGAAAAAACAATTTAATACATTTTAGAAAAAGTCTGTAATGTAACAAAATGTGGAAAAAGTCAAAAGGTCTGAATACTTTCCGAATGCACTATATATAGCTATATAAACCACGCCCCTCTGCTACAATTGGTGTATTCAAATTGGATGTCACCCTATCCCCTTAACAATCTTGCCTCCTGAATCCAAGTGTTTGACACGGGGGAGCGGACCAGTAACTTTATGAACAAACTTTATCAATGTAGAAGCTGTCAGGTTCTGACTGAGGCCAGGTCTCTTGACTCCACTAATGGAGTCGATAGGCCGCAGTCAGGACCTGACAATAGAGTTTTCTAGGCAACTCTATTGTAATTTTGGTTGATCCCCAATTAGAGGCAGCTGTCTCTAGTTGTCTCTAATTGGGGATTCTATTTATGTTTGATGATCTCCACCTGCGTTGTGGATCATTATATGAGCATGTACCTGTGTTTGGTGCAGGGTGTGCAATAGTTCAAGTGGCTACCCTTTTGGTTATTTGTTTATTGTTTTGCTTAAGTGAATAAACATGTTTGGTGACAACTATCGCTCTGCGCCTCGTTCCCTTCAAACGCCGCGCGACAGAAGCAACAGTCATTTTTCTTACTGTGGTCATCATATGATCTGTTTTAATCTAAATATCATCCAGTTTCATGAAAAACATGATTTTGACTGTACATTGCCTATAAATCTACCTTTGCTGTTTGGCTCTGTGAATTATTGGCTCTCACGTAGTTTAACCTTATCCGACCTGATGGAGTCATACATTAGCGGGGACTTGTGTGTGTGTGTGCCACAGAGTTTATGACCCGACCATGACATGGGACACCTCTGATGTTCCTGTTACTGATTATTTTGTGTACGTGTATCGTTGAAATTGACTTCGAAACACATATAGTGGCTAAAGTGCACACGGTAGCAAGGTGACATCACTTGGGGATGTGTCACAAGGTTTAATTTCAGTTTGTGGCAACTAGGCAATGTCAAACGGGTATGCAAATGCCTGCCAATACTCAAGGATGCATATGCAGCTAACACAAAATACCCTAATCCCCCCCCCCCTCCCCCCCAAAAATATTAGAACAAATATACACTCATATCACAATAACAGGTCTGTTGAAAGCGGGATATTGTAACACTGTCAGTTTGAAACATTTTAAATGAATGAGCCGAACACCTGATGTCATGTAAAAATCCCTTTGTGATATCGACTCTCTCTTTCTCTCTCTGTGTGTGTGGGTGTGTGTGTAGCAGCTATGTATATGACAGGAATCTGCTTAACTTTGGCTGTCTCAGTATCTGACATGGCAGACAGCTCCACCCCTTGCTGTGTATCCACACCCTGACTGACAGGTTATAATCCCTCGTATCACTGGGACGAGACAGCCTGTGTGTGTGGATGTGCTCACGTGCACATGCTTGTCTGTGAATGACAGGTATTTCTGACATGTAGATGTCAGCTGTCACATGCTGCATCCTTTTCAGTTGTCCCAAAGAAAGCACTGGGGATGGGGTGGATCAAAATACCAAGAAAGAAGGTAGTGGGACATGCACCTCAGATGATAATCTATGTATGGATACTCAAGCATAATCTATGTATGCATGACTATCCATACACTATTGCTGATCCAAAAGGTATTCGATCACGTGTAGATGAGGAAGGAGCAAATATCAGTATCTTATCAGAGGAGGCATTTAAAACATGAGCATTCAGTAACACTAATCTCATAGAGAAAGACCACCTCAACACCTTTATTTCTTACATTACTCAATGACTGACTGCAGTATCAGTATGTGCATTTGTCCTCTGCAGGAAGTGAACCCACAACCATGGGGTTGCCAGCACCACACTCTTACCAAGTGAGTCTACAACCGCTCATCATTGAGGTAAATGGGGGTTATTTCTTTACAGAAGCTATTACCCTCTGTGATGACAGAGAGAGGAAGATGAAGTGAGTTCTGCTTTGCCTCTCTGCTTCGGAGTAAATTCAGTTCCTCCCGCTGCCTCACACTACCTGCTGGGCAGCTCTCATTTTGCCTTGCACCCGACCGCCGGCCCAAAGATGATTTTAGACCATGTAAGACTCTGCAGTCTGACTGTCCTCATTTCCATTCCTCTCTCGGTCTCCGTTTCATTCTCTATATGCGAGGCTCTCTGTCTTCTCTCTCCTTCTGTTTCTCTCTTTTGTCTCATCCCCTTTCACCTCTCTTCCATCCCTCCTCTCCTCTTTCCCATCTTCCTTCCTCTGCATCTCAAACTACTCTTCCCCTCTTTCATTCACTCTCTCTTGTTCGTTCACTGATGATAACACACAGTCCCAGTTAAACACTGATCCAGCCGTTGAGTCGAGGTTGTAACCATATCCCTTAGTTCATCTTCCATAATAGATCAAAGGTTAAAACCAAATCTTCAGTTCCATCCATAGGAACCTCTACTGCAGTACTGCTTTGCTACACATGCACAGGCTTTGTGCTACATCATGTTCTTATGTTCTAGTCTCCTGGGACACAGACTCTTCAAGATAAGAAACACAGATTCCTCCCTTTGATTGTGGATCTAATAAGTCATGGTCTAAGAGGAGAACACACAGGACGTCCTCTCTGGTCTCCAGAACATTGTATACTTTCTTCTCTTCTCCAACAGGTTAAGCTATGTCAGCAGTGTGTCGCTATGTCAACAGTGTGTCGCTATGTCAGCAGTGTGTCGCTATGTCAGCAGTGTGTCGCTATGTCAGCAGTGTGTCGCTATGTCAGCAGTGTGTTGCTATGTCAGTGTTGGGACAGACCAAGGCGCAGCGCAGTAATAGTTCTTTAATGAAGCGATACACTCAAATGACGAGTATACCGTGACTGGAGATATGATAAAGCTATACACTCAAATGACTAACTATTATCCAAAACCAACGAGAAAACGAAAACAAACTTACTATAACGTGACCTGTGACATATATAGATAACGACCCACACAAAGGTGTGGGACATACAAACATATGTAGGATCCCTAATTAGAGACAATGCAGTGCAGCTGCCTCTAATTAGGGATCCAACACCAAAACACCACACAGAGCCGGGCCCGGACTGGGCACCGGTGGGGTAAACGGCTCCGGCCATGGAGTGGAGCAGACCACCGGACCAGGACTGGGCACCGGTGGAGCGGACTGCTCTGGCACTGGAGCGGAGCAGACGGCCGGACCCGGATTGGGCACCGGTGGAGAGGACTGCTCAGGCACTGGAGCGGAGCAGACGGCGTGGAGCGGACTGCTCTGGCACTGGAGCGGAGCAGACGGCCGGATCCGGACTAGGCACCGGTGGAGCGGGCTGCTCTGGCTCAGGAGCGGAGCAGACGGCTGAACCCGGATTGGGCACTGGTGGAGCGGACTGCTCTGGCACTGGAGCGGAGCAGACGGCCGGATCCAGACTAGGCCCCGGTGGAGCGGACTGCTCTGGCTCTGGAGCGGAGCAGACGGCTGGACCCGGATTGGACACCGGTGGAGCGGACTGCTCTGGCTCAGGAGCGGAGCAGACGGCTGGACCCGGACTAGGCACCGGTGGAGCGGCCTGCTCAGGCACTGGAGCGGAGCAGACGGCCGAACCTGGACTGGGCACCGGTGGAGCAGTAGGTTCCAGCCACAGAGCTGTGCTGACTTCTGGAGACTCCGGGCTGCGGACCTTCGCTGGAGGCTCCGGGCTGCTGACCTTCGCTGGAGGCTCCGGGCTGCTGACCTTCGCTGGAGGCTCCGGGCTGTGGACCGTAGCTGGAGGTTCCAGGCCTTGGGCTGTGGCTGGAGGCTCCGGGCTGCGGACCTTCGCTGGAGGCTCCGGGCTGCGGACCTTCGCTGGAGGCTCCGGGTTGCTGACTTACGCTGGAGGCTCCGGGTTGCTGACCTTCGCTGGAGGCTCCGGGCTGTGGACCATAGCTGGAGGTTCCAGGCCTTGGGCTGTGGCTGGAGGCTCCGGGCTGCGGACCTTTGCTGGAGGCTACGGACCTTCGCTGGAGGCTACAGACCTTCGCTGGAGGCTCCGGACCTTCGCTGGAGGCTCCGGGCTGCGGACCTTCGCTGGAGGTTCCGGGCTGCGGACCTTCGCTGGAGGCTCCGGGTTGCGGACCTTCGCTGGAGGCTCCGGGTTGCGGACCTTCGCTGGAGGTTCCCGTCTAGCCATAAGCCTCGTCACTAGAGCCCATCGGCGCTGGGAATCCTTATCTCCTCTATTTGGAGGATCCGCAGATCCCTCGGCACCTCCAGAGGAAGAGTGTTCCAGGCTTTCCACCACCTCGTCTGCTTCTCTTCTGACCTCTTGAAAAAACCCTCCGGTCTCTCCCTATCTAGGATCGTGGGAAGACGAAGTGGTGGGCGATCCTCTTCCTCCAGCCTCTCCGGGTGCTGAGAGCGCACCGATGGTGTGGTGCGTGGTCGGCACAGACCGTACCGAGCTCTGGGACGGCTCTGGAGGCACCGGGTTGGGAACTGGCGTTGGAGCGCTGGGACTGCCCCGATCTTCCTCTCCCCATCGCCTATCCCCCTCCGGTGAGGTCTCCTCCAGGAGCCCCCACGAGTGAGGGAACCGAAGCACGTCGTCGTTATCGTCCTCCTCCGACGAGTCCGTCTCGAACCTGCCGAGGAGTTCCCTTACCATATATCAGCGCTGCTTGGTCACCTTTTGGTGGGTCGTTCTGTCAAGAACAGGTGTTGGGACAGACCAAGACACAGCGCAGTAATAGTTCGACATGAGACTTTAATGAAGCGATACACTCAAATGACAGGTATAACGTGACTGGATATATGATGAAGCTATACACTCAAATGATGAATATAACGTGACTGGAGATACGATGACGCTATACACTCAAATGACGAACTATTATCCAAAACCAACGAGAAAAGGAAACACTTACTATAACGTGACCTGCGACATATATACAGCGGGTGAAATAAGTATTGAACACGTCACCATTTTTCTCAGTAAATATATTTCCAAAGGTGCTATTGACATGAAATGTTCACCAGATGTTGGTAACAACCCAAGTAATCCATACATACAAAGAAACCAAAAAGTTCAGAAATTAAGTTATGTGTAATAATGTGAAATGAACACATTTACTGATATTTATTTAATACTTTGTACAAAAGCCTTTGTTGGTAATGACAGCTTCAAGATGCCTCCTGTATGGAGAAACTAGTCGCATGCATTGCTCTGGTGTGATTTTGGCCCATTCTTCCACACAAACAGTCTTCAAATCTTGAAGGTTCCGTGGGCCTCTTCTATGAATCTTGATCTTCAGTTCTTTCCATAGATTTTCAATGGGATTTAAGTCAGGTGATTGGCTGGGCCATTCTAGCAGCTTTATTTTCTTTCTTTGAAACCAATTGAGAGTTTCCTTGGCTGTGTGTTAGGGATCATTGTCTTGCTGAAATGTCCACCCTCGTTTCATCTTCATCATCCTGGTAGATGGCAGCAGATTTTTGTCAAGAATGTCTCGGTAAATTTGCCCATTCATCCTTCCTTCAATTATGTGAAGTTTGCCAGTACCATTTGCTGAAAAGCAGCCCCAAACTTCACTGTTGGTATGGTGTTTTTAGGGTGATGTGCAGTGCCATTTCTCCTCCAAACATGGTGTGTATTATGACATCCAAACAGTTCAATTTTGCTCTCATCTGACCACACTATATTCTCCCAGTATTTCACTGGCTTTTCCAAATGTTGTGCAGCAAACTTTAAACGAGCTTCAATATGCTTTTTTTTCAGCAATGGAGTCTTGCGTGGTGAGCGTGCATACAGGCCATGGCGGTGGAGTGCATTACTTAATGTTTTCTTTGAGCCAACAGTACCTGCTAATTGCAGGTATTTTTGAAGCTCTCCACAAGTGATCCTTGGCTCTTGGACAACTCTTCTGATTATTCTTTTCACTCCTCTGTCAGAAATCTTGCGAGGAGCACCTGGTCGAGGCAATTTTATGGTGAAATGATTGTCTTTCCACTTCCGTATTATGGCCCCAACAGTGCTCACTGGAACATTCAGAAGCTTAGAAATGCGCCTATAACCAATGCCATCATTATGTTTTGCAACAATTAGGTTTGCGAAGGTCTTGAGACAGCTCTTTGCTTTTACCCATCATGAGATGTGTCTTGTGTGACACCTTGGCAATGAGACCTTTTTGTAGGCCATCAGTTGGGACTGAACCAGCTGATATTAATTTGCACTGACAGGGGGCTGGATTGCTTTTTAATTACTGATAGTTTTCAGCTGTTGTCTTGGCATTCCATGCCTTTTTGAACCCCCCTTTCTTCATGTGTTCAATACTTTTTCCCTGTGTCATTTCACATTATTACACATAACTTAATTTCTGAACGTATTTGTTTTGGTTTCTTTGTATGTATGGATTACTTGGGTTGTTACCAACATCTGGTGAAAAGTTCTTGTCAATAGCACTTTGGAAATATATTTACTGAGAAAAATGGTGACATGTTCAATACTTATTTCACCCGCTGTAGATAACGACCCACACAAATGTGTGGGGCATACAAACATATGTAGGATCCCTAATTAGAGACAATGCAGTGCAGCTGCCTCTAATTAGGGATCCAACACCAAAACACCACACAGAGCCAGAAATAATAGACCTGTCAGACTCTGACCATGGATACATAGAGAAGCAAATAGGCTTCTCTTTGGCCAGAGCCTGACAGTCAGCAGTGTGTCGCTATACAGGAACTATGAGGCACGGATTAGCTCACTAGAGCCTAAATGTAAATATAATTTGTTGTGATTCTATTGTGGTCTAAAACCAATAAAAAAATGTATATTATATTTTAAAGCTCACTAGAGCCTGCTAATTGGTCGATAAGCATGGATGTGTGTATGAATGGACACAGGGGTCTCCCTCGTTTCCAACCATGGAGGCACATCACACGCTGCAGTAGCAGCAGCACCAGCCCACTCCTCTGCTTTGGCTGTAGGGAGGCAGGGTCGGGTCTTGTGTGGGGATCCAGCTCAGAAGCTGCTGATCATGGGAGGACTGGGAGGGTAGGGAGGTAGAAAGTAGAGGCTAGAGAGGGCTATATGAGAGCTGTCAGAGCTGTGAGGTGAGAGGTGTTCAGTACCTCTGGGGGAGTCAGACTCAGAGAGACAGAGGGAGAGTGGGAAAAGGAGCGATGAAGAGAGAAAGAGGGTGAATGAGTGACAGAGAGACATGTGAGAGAGAAGAGGGGCAGAGAGAAAGAGGGATGAGAGAGAAAGAGTGGTAGAGCAAGAGAGAGAGAAGGAGAAGACAGAGCAAAACACACACAAGAAGAGAGGGAAAGGAAGGGAAAGAGAGAGCGAGAGAGAGATTGTCAGTTGAAACAGAACAGAGTGATAGGGAATGTAAACATGTTGACATCACAGGAAGTGCCCCGAGGTGACCACTCTCCACTTTCTGTCCATTACAAAGACATCACCTTCACAACACCCCTGTGTCTGTCTGTCTATCTGTCTGTCTGTCTGTCTGTCTGTCTATATATATAATATTGATTTGTCTTCATAAAAGAGGTAAAGAGCACATTTAAATCTCACTTTAATTGACTCCAAGCACAATGATCTCACGTTAAGTCAAGGGAGTATTAAAGTGAGCAAGATTAGGATTTGGAAGCTTGATACTGAGCACAATCTTCTATAACCTTTTCCCAGTAGAAAAGGAACATTGGAATTCATTACTTGTCTCATCGCTGCAACTCCCCAATAAGCTCGGGAGGCAAAGGTCGAGTCATACGTCCTCCGAAACATGACCCGCCAAACCGTGCTTCTTAACACTCGCCCGCTTAACCCGGAAGCCATGTGTCGGAGGAAACACTGTTAAACTGACGACCGAGGTCAGCCTGCAGGCGCCCGGCTCGCAACAAGAAGTCGCTAGAGCGCGATGAGCCAATTAAAGCCCCCCAGACCAACCCTCCCATAACCAGGATGACGCTGGGCCAATTGTGCGCCGCCCTATGGGACTCCCGATCAGGGCCGGTTGTGATACAGCCCTGGATCAAACCCTGGTCTGTAGTGACGCCTCTAGTACTGCGATGCAGTGCCTTAGACCGCTGTGCCAATCGGGAGGCCCTGAACATTGGAATTCTATTCAGCTGATCCACATTAGCTTACTTGGCGACTCATGAGATGATAGACATTGGTTCAACACAGGCCCAATTCGTTGCTCTGCATTGGAATTTACATGAAAAGAGCAGAAAGCGATTGAACATTTTAAATCCTCCAAGTGTTTCCATTTCCCCCCATGCTTTGTTATTAACGTCCCCTAGTGCTGTCAATCACACACACCACACAGTATCCAGCTATAACTGATTGTAGATTGCGTGTCTTGCTGCTGCTTGCAGCCTGTTGAATTTAGAACCCTTGCTGGACTCGAGGGGATTCGAGTGTGATTCACATCTAATCAGGCCTGATACCATGTCACAGGAGTGTATGACCCGTCACTGCATTAATTTAGAATACTTGGTTCATCCAGTTGTGAAATATTATTGAATTATTTCACACACACAGCGCAGATGTCTTCCACAGCACACACACTCACGTACAGTGGGAGGAAGAGAAACAGAAAGGTCTACATTTCACACAACACCAGAGCCTGTACTGACACGTAGGCTGTCTCCCAAATGGTACCCTATACCTTATGTGCTGCACTACTTTTGACCAGGGCCCAGGTGCCTCAAGGAAAAACAACACAAAAAGTTAAATGGCATTTCAGAGCCCTGACTATTACACCTATGAATTATTGTGTCTTTCCAGGAAAATAAAGCAATTCACAATAATTAGTGTGTCTTTCCCTATGAGCCTTGGTCAAAAGTAGTGCACTATACAGGGAATAGGGTGTCATTTGGAACTCCATCTGGGAGTGCATAGTTGAGGATGATGAAAGGATTTTTATTTTAGTACTCACTCAATTACATCCCACCTATCTCTCTAGTGCTGGGCCAAGACACCCCACAGTGTAGCATTGCGCTCTCAACCTCTCTCACTATCTGTACTGATCTATAAACACTCTATCGACACCATGCCTGATGATCTAGGCACACTCAATGTACGCTGTCAAAAAGCCACAACCTCTGAGGCCGAGCCAAAACACCCCACAGCGCAGCATGATGCTCTCAACCCAGCACTCTGTCAGTGCTGATCTAGGTGCACTCTATCTACGCCATGCCTGCTTATCTAGGCACAGTCTATCTACGCAGACTTCCCCAGAGCCCACAACCTCTGGTGCTGGGCCAAGACAGCCCACACCGCTGTCTAGGTGCTGATCTAGGCACACTATCTACACCATGCCTGCTAATCTATGTTCACAATATCTACGCTGCCTTCGATCTGACATGTGAAAAAGGCCTGAAGCTTATCAGAGCTCTAAAAAAGACAACAAAGAATGTTGGTGACAAATGTGTAAATATGAACCAAATGAGAGCAGTACATGAAATATCTCAATCTAAAAACATATACATATTTTAAATAAATTATAATGAAATAAACAGCTGTTAAAAGGAAATAATGCCTAGAGCTTCTCTGTGACAGTCCGAACAAGGGAAATATCCAGGACTGGTACAGTAGGCTCCAAGAATAATCAACCACAGAGTAATCTCCTGAATAGGATCCTCTTTAATGGAGTATTTGGCTGCACTGTCACCAACAAACACCCGCCCCTTCAGTCTGCCCAAACAGGAATTGTTAAGGCCACACTGTAGAGTGGAAACATGACCCATTGGCCTTGTTCAAATACTTTAGAAATGTATTCTTTCTTAAAGTATTTGAACAAGGGCAATGGGTTCTGTTTCCACTTTACAGTGTGGCCTTAACAATTTCTGTTTGGGCGGACTGAAGGGGCGGGTGTTTGTTGTGACAACATCAAACAAGAAGAGAAACAGGTGCCATGGTTGGCGTTAACCAATCAACCTTTGTTTTGTGTGTGTTTTATTTCATCCAAGAGTGTGTATGGTTGCATCCCAAATGGCATCCCATTCCCTACTAGGGCTCTAGTCAAAAGTTGTGCACTATACAGTCGTGGACAAAGGTTTTGAGAATTGATCTCCACAAAGTTTGCTGCCTCAGTGTTGATGATTGCAATTTGCATATACTCCAGAATGTTATGAAGAGTGATCAGATGAATTGCAAAGTCCCGCTTTGCCATGAAAATGAACATAATCCCCCCAAAAAAATTCTATTGCATTTCAGCCCTGCCACAAAAGGACCAGCTGCCACCATGTCAGTGATTGTCTCGTTAAAACAGGTGAGAATGTTGACGAGGACAAGGCTGGAGATCACTCTGTCATGCTGATTGAGTCAGAATAACAGACTGGAAGCTTTAAAGGAGGGTGGTGCTTGAAATCGTTGTTCTTCCTCTGTCAACCATGGTTACCTGCAAGGAAACACGTGCCGTCAACATTGCTTTATACAAAAAGGGCTTCACAGGCAAGGATATTGCTGCTGGTAAGATTGCACCTAAATCAACCATTTATTAGATCATCAAGAACTTCAAGGAGAGAGGTTCAATTGTTGTGAAGAAGGCGTCAAGGCGCCCAAGAAAGTCCAGCAAGCGCCAGGACCGTCTCCTAAAGTTGATTCAGCTGCGGGATCGGGGCACCACCAGTGCAGAGCTTGCTCAGGAATGGCAGCAGGCAGGTGTGAGTGCATCTGCACGCACAGTGAGGCAAGACTTTTGGAGGATGGTCTGGTGTCAAGAAGGGCAGCAAAGAAGCCACTTCCCTCCAGGAAAAACATCAGGGACAGACTGATATTCTGCAAAAGGTACAGGGATTGGACTGCTGAGGACTGGGGTAGAGTCATTTTCTCTGATGAATCTCCTTTCCGATTGTTTGGGCCATCCAGATAACACCTTGTTTGGAGAAGAGAAGGTGAGCGCTACCATCAGTCCTGTGTCATGCCAACAGTAAAGCATCCTGAGACCATTCATGTGTGGGGTTGCTTCTCAGCCAAGGGAGCGTGCTCACTCACAATTTTGCCTAAGAACACAGCCATGAATAAAGAATGGTACCAACACATCCTCCGAGAGCAACTTTTCCCAATCATCCAAGAACAGTTTGGTCACGACCAATGCCTTTTCCAGCATGATGGAGCACCTTGCCATAAGGCAAAAGTGATAACTAAGTGGCTCGGGGAACAAAACATCAACATTTTGGGTCCATGGCCAGGAAACTCCCCAGACCATAATCCCATTGAGAACTTGTGGTCGATCCTCAAGAGGCAGGTGGTCAAACAAAAACCCACAACTTCTGACAAACTCCAAGCATTGATTATGCAAGAATGGCCTGCCATCAGTCAGGATGTGGCCCAGAAGTTAATTGACAGCATGCCAGGGTGGATTGCAGAGGTCTTGAAAAAGAAGGGTCAACACTGCAAATATTGACTCTTTGCATAAACTGAATGTCATTGTCAATGAAAGCCTTTGACATTACTTGTAATTATACTTCAGTGTACCATAGTAACTACTGACATAAAGATCTAAGAACACTGAAGCAGCAAACTTTGTGGAGACCAATACTTGTGTCATTCTCAAAACTTTTGGCCACAACTGTACACCCCCCGGTCAAACGTTTGGAATATTACTTGTTCAAGGGTTTTTCTTTATTTGCACTATTTTTTACATTGTAGAACAAAAGTGAAGTGATCAAAACGATAACAAAACACATATGGAATCATGTAGTAACCAAAAAAAGTGTTAAACAAATCAAAATCTATTTTAGATTTGAGATTCTTCAAATAGCCACCCTTTGCCTTGATGACAGCTTTGCACACTCATGGCATTCTCTCAACCAGCTTCATGAGGACCGCCACAGGAATGGAAGACCCAGAAATACCTCTGCTGCAGTTCATTAGAGTTACCAGCCTCAGAAATTGCAGCCCACATAAATGCTTCACAGACATCTCAACATCAACAGTTCAGAGGAGACTGTGTGAATCAGGCCTTCATGGTCGAATTGCTGCAAAGAAACCATTACTGAAGGACACCAATAAAAAGAAAATACTTTCTTGGGCCAAGAAACACGAGCAATGGACATTAGACTGGTGGAAATTTGTCCTTTGGTCTGGAGTCCAAATTTGAGATTTTTGGTTCCAACCTCAACCAAATGTAGATGGTTTGGGATGAGTCGGACCGCAGTGAAGGAAAAGCAGCCAACAAGTGCTCAGCATATGTGGGAACTCCTTCAAGACTGATGGAAAAGCCTTCCAGGTGAAGCAGTATATGGAATAGGGTGCCATTTGGGTGCAACCTATATGTGTCACGCAACCACCCTGACATGAAGATCATTGTCTCGGAGCCCAGCTGAACGCTAGGCACGATGTGGCAGGTTATATTGTTTTAGCCACCAAGCCAACTGCTTGTATTGCTTTCTAGCTTTAACGGTTCACAAACATACGCGAAACGGCATCCAACTGGTTTGATGATCAAGCTGGCAAACAACAGACACACACTGAACCCGACATCATCATTACCACATCCTGGCATGAATCACTGAATCTTCATAATGAGCTTCGCCTCCCCCCACCTCCCCCTGCGTGCCCGCTCATCTACTCAGCCATCCTGCCTTTTTATTTGACTGGCATCGACTGCATGGGGGACAGAGGTTTGTTTGAATGCACAGAACGTTTTATGTTCATTAAAAATGAAGTGGAGGAGAAGAACAGGTGCAGGCAGGGACTTAGTGGCACAGCCCTGGCCCGCTGCTGTGGAAGAGAGCTGCGCTCTAACGAGCTAGTGCTACTGCTACTTCTAATCAGCAGAGAGAGAGAGAGAGAGAGAGGGGTATGATATAAAGAGAGAACGAGGGAAGAATTGGTAGAGGGGGAATGCAGATCGAGAGAGAGAGAGAGAGAGAGACCTAAGGATAGGTCAGCTCTGCTCGTTTTTATTCCAATAGTGTGCTACTGTGTGTGCGTGCATGCGTGTGTTTTTCGGTGCCACTACAAACTCTCCTAAAAATAATGAGTATGTTGATCCTTTTCCACAGGTTCATTTAAAAACATGTTTTTATTATTTAGCCTTCATTTAGCTAGGCAAGTCAGTTAAGAACAAATTCTTATTTACAATGACAGCCTACCTACAGGGTCAACCATAGTAGTACAGCGCCTCTGGATCAAATTAGGGTTAAGTGTCTTGCTCAAGGACACGTCTTCACCTTGTCTGCTCGGGGATTCAATCCAGCAACCTTTCGGTTACTGGCCCAAGGCTCTAACCACTAGGCTACCTGCCGCCCTATTAGTAGTCTGTCTGGTCAAAAGTACTGCACTATGTAGGGAATAGGGTGCCATTTGGGACACAACCACTGTATCCAATGCTGATCAGGCTGATTCGAAAGTATGACTTCACAATGTGACGTTAATAAGGGAAAGTTAGTTGAGCATAAAATTGTATTCACTGTTGATTTGGCTTCCGCAATCAGAGGGACTAAACCCGATCAATTATGCATAATGTGCAGAACGAATGCAATTTCAACCATGCAGTGTCATCTAATTTATTTTTATAACAAGAATGGATAATATGGTGGCTTGACTGGTAAGCTGCTACACAATGACGGAGGTTGCGTCCCAAACAGCACCCTATTTTCTATATAGTGCTATACGTCCTCGTCAAAAGTAGTGCACTACATAGGGAATAGAGTGCCATTTGAGATGTAACAGACTCATCGGATGTGCCAATCTGAGTCTGATCCAGATTGATAGAATAATATCATCAATCATAGCTCATCGCCCCTATAATGTAGTCTCATTGAACATTTTACCACCATATTAACATTTTGACCAATTTGTGTGACTGTGAAACCTGTGTGGAAAAGGAGAGTTTGAGACATTTAAGGGAGTTAGAGACAAAGGGGAAACGTAAGCATTTCACTGCACCTGCTATAACATCTGCAAAATATGTGTCTGCGACCAATACAATTTGATTTGCTGGATCAACAGCCTCTTTCAGTGTCCTTTTGCTCTGAGGTAGGAGTTCAAATTTAACAAATTGACTGTTTCATCATCACAGTGGCCATTTGAAGAGGATGCCAGGGGATAAAGCACGTTGGCTCAACCTGAATCACGCTAGGGTACAGAAGACACTGACTATACCAGGAATATAGTTAGAAGAAGAAGTCTATTTAGAGTTGGGAGATTAGATTTTATCAAATGCGAAACAGCCGTCGGCCGCACACAATCCAATGCAAACTCTGCATACTGTCGGCCTTTTGTGTTGGTGTGTGTATATGGGTATTTCCCAGAATTCGGGCCTATTTCTGTCCACAGGGTGTAATTCTATTAAAAACGAATGAAATCTAATGCATTTTAGCACCACTAATTAGTATAAACAAAAACAAGCCTAGATTTTTTTTTATGGCTGCTCTTACTAATGATTTTAACACATTTTATTGGTGTTTTGTGGTACAATATCTGTGTTTTGGTGTTGTCCGCCACCAGAGTTTTCACATGTCGTGCCATATCTCAAACATTATTTATCACAAATGAATTAAAAAAAATATGCATATGAATTAAATGTTACCTGAACTAATAAACTACATGCACAGATTAAGCATATATATGCATTTTGTACTTTATTTTGCTTAATTTCTACCTGTCCCATGGTTTAGCCGTCATTACCAACACCTCTGCATAATGGCACTTTCCTAGTGTTTTTTCATCAAACATTTATTTGGTAGCCATGGTAACCTAATAGCATAGTGGAGCACATGGATTTCAAGCTGCAAGACTGATGCCTTGATGTCCAGAAAAGTAAGTAAATCTACTCTTTATTCTTTGTGTTGGGTATGTACACTTATTATGCGTCATTACCATATGTGTTGTATTTCTGTATTTTTAAACATTTTTGGATTATTTTTATCACTTTAATAGTTAAAATGGTGTACATTACATGTAGAAAGCTAGCTACTCTTGCTTAGTCATCATCTTTGCTAGTAAGGCTAGTTTTTTGACAAAAATGTCATTACCAGCACAGTCATTACCAGCACATTACAGCTTGTGCTGGTAATGACAGGTTGTGGTGGTGATGACGGCAGATACATTAAACATACTGTTCTTTAAAGAATTTATGTTGAATGTTTAAATGAATTAAAATACATTTACCAATCAAAGGTCACTATATTTTAAATGAAGTAATGCATTTGTTTTTAAAATACTAAATTAATTCATTATAATTGTTGTGTTTAGGTGTGACATGGCTCCAAAAGCAGCTGCTCAAAGGTCCAAATCATACAGAAAACGTCTAAAAGATAATCCTGAGAAATATGCACAGTATCTGCAGAGTGAGAAAGAGAGATATCGTAGAAGAAGAGAAACAGGAAAATTGAAATCTGTTTCCCTATTGAGCACGCGAGAACACAAATATGAAAAAAAGCGATGGAAAGTTAATCAACAAAGGAAGAGAGCTAAGGACAGAGAAAAAAGAGAAATAGAAAATTATATTTCAATGAATAGTCCTCCAGAATCTCCTGATGTCCATACACAAGAGAATCAGAATAGGGATGTGCCAAATGCAGGGAATGAAAGAGGAGGTATGGCAGATTCCGTCCAAACCCCAAAGCAAAGAGGACGCAAGAAAGTCAATAGAAACAGAAGGTCTACTATGATCTTCAAAAGTCTCAAAAAAAGCTGGAAAATGCTTTGCAAAAGGTCACATGGAATTTCCTAGAGGCAGGCCATGGAAAGGGTGCAGCTGATGGGGTTGGCGCAGCCTTAAAACGGAGGGCAGATGTTCTTTTTGCAGGTGGAACAGACATTCCAGATGGGAGGATGTTCTTTGAGAAGCTGATAGAAGAGAAGTCAAAAATAAAGCTCTTCTACATCACAGAAAGTGAGATAGAAGAATATGACAGATCTATACCAGACCAGCTTGAAACTGTATGTGGTACAATGAAAATCCACCAGGTAAGTTTGAGCCACACCACACAAGCAGTACAACAGTCCAAAGTGTTGGTTGTCTTTTAGTTTATATTTGTGTTGTGGGAAGTTATGACTGTTGTGCTTTTTGTTTGTAGATTTTTACCACCAAGTCCGGCCACATCAACTGGCGAATCCTAAACTGTTTCTGCTCAGCTCCTGAAGATTGCCTCTGCTTTGCCCCTGAGTCTGTGGTCCTCAACAAAGCACAGAAAAAGAAAACCACTATGAAGACAGAGCCATGCCAAGGGATGCTCAATACAACGCCTGAAATAACCATGTCTTTGGTGGGAGAATGGTGTGTGGTCTGTTACGATGGGGAGGCCTACCCAGGTGTGGTCCAGGATGTCGATGAAGAGTCTGTCCAGGTGAAAACAATGTGTATCATTGGGGTTAACCGTTTTTTTTTGGCCTCTGAAAGACGACATCCTGTGGTACAGGCATGAAGATTTCCTGGGGTTCATGCCAGAGCCAAAACCAGTCACCAAGAGGCATATGATGCTTGATGTCTCTGTCTGGAATAAAGTATCCTCCATGATGGATGAGAGGATGGAAGTTTGACGAGTTTTTGTCTGTTTTGTAGAAGATTTGGTATCAATGACATGTTTAATTTTTTAAGCAATTGTTGAACAAAAAGTTTAAGTAAACTGTCAGATTAGATTCTAGTTGTTTGGGATACGTAATTTGACTAATGTGTTATTTCAGCGTTTTACCTGTTCTTAACTGCCCTCCTGTTTCATGTTTTTTTTATTCAACATGGCTATGAAATTATTAAATAGTCTGTTTAGACTATAATTATACTGAACCAATCCTGTTCACAAGGAACACAGTTCATATTTGGTCTTCCATAATCAGATTAAACTATGTTTTGATGTTTAAACAGATTACTAGCTGGTGTTTTATTTGTTGGTCTGAAGTCCCTTAGGCTCTTAAATTACAATAGGTTATGATCAGTGATTTGTCATCACCGCAACAAACTGTCATTACCAGAACTGCAATGTCATCACCATCACCATACATATTTTTGGCAATAAATTATGTATAAATTACAAAAACATCCTACAATTATATATTTCTGACAATGTTGGACAGTCTAAATGATCACTGTATTAAAAAGTTTTGATACATGGCATTCACTTAAAATAAGCTTATATTCCAAGCCAGGGTAGATTGATGAATCAGAAATGTAGATACTTAAATGACTATAATTCATCTTGCAAGTAAAAATCAACAATCCCATTAAGTTCAAGATAAAATAGATTCCATGTGAAACCACAAAATGTTTTAAAAGCACTGATTTATCATTTAAGTTGTATTTTTTACATATATTCGATGATGTGATGGTAATGACACATTTACTTGACATAGTTAAGAAAATGGCAAAAAAATCATAAATTCCCTTATCTCCGAGGCATGCGTTGAAATCGCTAAGCAGCTAACTTTGGAGCAGTGTGCCGATGTGTGTGTCACTTTATCAGAAGTGCGTCATCAATGGCATCCGAAGCTTTGATTGATCACATGCTTTTTCAAACCGTGTGATGCAAAATGCCGTGGTTCTGGTGCTTTCTTTGATAGCCTCGGTTCCCACGGACATCGCTCAATGCAAGCCATTTCGATCTACGGTGTCCACCGATCGATTTATAAGCAAAAATGTCAGTCGGAACCGGTACCAGAACCACGCAGGTACCCTAAACAGGGGACTTTCCATCTAAGAGATTTTAAAGTGAACAAATCTGTGTCAAAGTGTAATTCCGTTTACAATATGAATTTCCATTTACAATATGACACAATTGACCTAGTATGGCACAATTATTTTGAACATGGAAGGGGCCAACAATCTCCTCAATACTATTTCCACACATTTCAATGCAATAATTAACTCAGAGAAAAAAATCTGGTATAACCCATCAACCTAGACCAACCTAGATATGGGATCAATTAAAACAACAGGATTCTCTGGTAATATAATCATTGAAAATAATTGGAGTGTACAAAACATTAAGAACACCTCAATATTATTGAGTTGATCATACTGTAGCCTTCACCTGGTCAGTCTGTCATGGATAGAGCAGGTGTTCATAATACTTCCTACACTCAGTGTATAATCCAAGAAGCCTCTCATCCAAGTCATGCTGTGATCGTCGGTAATCATATCACTCGGGCAGAGGCAGGATTTCACACAGACACACACACACACACACACACACACACAATATTCGTAGACAAAGCAATATCTACATGCCATTTAGGCAAAAAAATTTAATCGGTACAGCCGGATTCAATTTGAAGCTAACTGCATTACCTCAGTAATCAATGATCAGAACTTGTATTATAATTGCATTGTTTCATTGTGCCTATTCTGTTTGTAACAGATCATTTGCAAACACTTGGCTGAGTCAATAGCAGGATGACAGCAGGCCAGAATGCATATTGTGAAAAAGTGGACATGACTAAATCAGTATAAAGGGTGAATGTGAGTGCAGTGCTATAAAGGCGAACAAAAAGTGTGTTAGCTGACTGTCTGTGACATAAACACGAGAAAAACTCCTGATGCACAACCAAATTTCAAAATTGCACCTGGTTTATTCTACATTGAATAAAAACAAATGCATCATGTAAAGTGTTGGTCCCATGTTTCATGAGCTGACATAAAAGATCCCAGAAAAGTTCCATACGCACAAAAAGCTCTCAAATGTTGTGCACAAATGTGTTTAAATCCCTGTTAGTGACCATTTCTCCTTTGCCAATATAATCCATCCACCTGACAGTGGCATATCAAGAAGCTGATTAAACAGCATGTGTCACGCCTGCTCTCCCTTACCCTGCACTACGCACTCCTGCCACCATCATTACGCACACCTGCTTCCCTCATCACGCGCATCAGCGATTATTGGACTCACCTGGACTCAATCACCTGTTATTACCTTCCCTATATCTCTGTTTCCCAGCTCTGGTTCCCGCCGCTGCTGCATTAATTGTGATTGTCGTATGTTGTTTGTTTGCCCGGTTCTGACGCTGTTCTGTCTTGTTCTATGTCCGTGCAATTAAATGTTAAACTCCCCGTACCTGCTTCTCATCTCCAGCGTCTGTTCCTTCAGCATGATGATTGCACAGGTGCACCTTGTGCTGGGGAAAATAAAAGGCCACTCTAAAATGTGCAGTTATGTCAGACAACAGAACCCCTCTCAGGAAAGCTAATCTGCGTGCCTGTCGTCCTCACCAGGGTCTTGACCTGACTGCAATTCTTAACCGACTTCAGTGGGCAAATTCTCATCTTCGATGGCCACTGGCACGCTGGAGAAGTGTGCTCTTCACGGATGAATCCCGGCTTCAACTGTACCTGGCAGATGGCAGACAGCATGTATGGCATTGTGGGGCGAGCGGTTTGCTGATGTCAACGTTGTGAACAGAGTGCCCCATGGTGGAGGTGGGGTTATGGTATGGGCAGGCATAAGCTATGGACAATGAACACAATTGCATTTTATCAATGGCAATTTGAATGCACAGAGACACCATGACAAGATCCTGAGACCCATTGTTGTGCCATTCATCCGCCGGCATCAGCTGATGTTTCAGCATGAAAATGCACGGCCCCATGTCGCAAAGATCTGTACACAATTCCTGGGACTTGAAAATGTCACAGTTCTTCCATGGCCTGCATACTCACCAGACATGTCACCCGTTGAGCATGTTCGGGATGCTCTGGACCGACGTGTATGACAACATGTTCCAGTTCCCAATAATATCCAGCACGTTCGCACAGCCATTGAAGAGGAGTGGGACATCACAGGCCACAATCAATAGCAACTCTATGCGAAGGAGATGTGTCACGCTGCACAAGGCAAATGGTGGTCACACCAGATACTGACTGGTTTTCTGATCCACGCCCCTACCTTTCTTTTGAGGTATCTGTGACGAACAGATGCATATCTGTATTCCTAGTCATGTGAAATCTATAGATTACGGCCTAATAAATTCATTTCAATTGACTGATTTCCTTATATGAACTGTAACTCAGAAAAATTGTTGAAATTGTTACGTGTTGCATTTATATTTTAATTCCGAATACTTTACCTACTCAAGTTCAGACCCCGACTGAGTTCCCAAATAAATGTTTTATATTATTTTGTATTTTTTTGCTGGCTCCCATTGCCTATTGCTGAGCTCTCATTGGCTATTGCTGATCACCATTCTCAAAACGTATCATTGCACATAGATGAGATCGGTAGCCCTCAGATTGCATCTTTGACCTGCTCACATTAAACAAGTGTCGGTGACAGCCACATGCCCTGAGTAGGCAACAACATGGGAATCTCAAAAACTTGTCTTGGGATAGCTAAATCGTGGCCAGAATCGTGTAGTGTACACCCGGCTTAGGTAGGTAATGTTAAGCGTTCAACCAACTTTGAATTGGTGATACTTCCTCAATTGGAAGGACAACACGTATTCTAAACTTACATGTCTAGTTGCAACTTAATTTAAGTTTTGCTGCATGAAGTAATCCAACAATGTGTACGCAGCCATTGATTGAGACAGGTGTGTGTGTCCACCCCAAAGTGCTGCATGTCATGATGACACTCACCTGTCTCGATCAATGAGAGAATATTTGAAATAGACAAGATGGCGGCATACACATTGTTGGATTACTTCATAGAGCAAAACATTTATTTTGTTTAATAATGGAGCATTTTGCTAAATTCAAACAAAGTCCCTTAAACTAGACATGGAAGTTTAGAAGACCTGTTATCTTTCAAGTCGGGAATTGAAGAAGTATGCTAATTAAAGGTTAGGGAGTGAACGTTATTTATAATAAAAGAGTTACATGGAGAAAATCGGACCTCTCTGAAATGAAAATGGATGGTGCTCCCTTAAGGGAACCTCTACAGATTCGGTGTCCCGTATACGGGTCGGTTGAGCTAACATGCGCTAATGTGATTAGCATGACTGTTGTAAGTAACAGCAAACTTTCTAGGACATAGACATGTCTTATATGGGCAGAAAGCATAAATTCTTGTTAATCTAACTACACTGTCCAATTTACAGTGGCTATTACAGTGAAAAAATACCATGCTATTATTGAGGAGAGTGCACAACAACAAAAAACGTGGGTGTTGGGTTTTGGTTTATCCCCAATTAGAGGCAGCTGTCTTGTGTTGTCTCTAATTGGGGTTTCTATTTATGTTCCGCTGTGTGTCACCTGGGTGTGGATTCTTGTGTGTGTTGTTCATTCGTTTATGTACACTCCAGTTCACGGTCGCTACCTCTGCTTTGTTTTCGGTTGTTGTTTAAATGTCGTTAATAAAAGGAATTTCGCTCCACTACAGCTCTGCGCCTGGTTCCGTATTTCCGCACCGTGACAGAAGAATCCACCACCACGGAACACAGCAATGCTGGACATTGGGGTCCTCGGTATGGGGAAAATTACAGAGGAGGAATTCCTCCATTATCGTGCGATGGAGGAAGGCTGGTGCCCGGAGCAGCGGCGCCGTCGACGGAGGACACGTCGGCGGGCCAAGAGGACGGACCAGCCTGGTGCCCAGAAGAGCCCCCAAACTGTTTTTGAGGGACGGCTATGGGGGTGGTCGGGGATCGAAGGTGAGGAGCCCCGGCCACTGCACTCGTGGGGGTTCCAGGAGGAGCTCCCACAGGATGGGGATTGGCGGTGGAGAGAGGACGACTTGGGAAGTCGGAGATCTCCAGCGCTGATTTTCAGTCCGGTGCCTCCAGTGCCGGTTTCCAGTCCGGTACGGCCCATGCCTGCTCCTCGCACCAGACCACCGGTGCGCCTCCACAGCCCGGAGCCTCCAGCGACGGCCCATAGCCCGGAGCCTCAAACAACGGACCACAGCCCGGAACCTCCAGTGCCGACTCCACCCACCAGCGTCCCGGTGAGCTTCTCCAGTCCGGTAGGACCTGTGCCGGTCCCTAGCAATCAAGCCCCAGTGCGTGTTTCCAGTCCCGCTCGTGAGCCAGAGCTCCTTGCCACGCCGGTGCCCAGTCCAGGCTCGGTAGCCAGCCCGGTGACAGGGTTGGAGCTCTCCTCTGCGCTGGTGCCCAGTACGGGCACAGCGTCCAGTCACGTTCGGGAGCTGGAGCTCCACACAGTGCCGGGGTTCAGCACGGGACTGGCAGACAGGCCTACTACATGGCTGGAGACCTACTACAGGCTGGGGACAGCGTGCAGTCCCGCTTTGGAGCAGGAGCTCCTCAGCGTGCCGGTGCCCAGTCCGAGACCGGCAGCCAGCTCAGCTACGTGGCTGGAACCCTCCTCTGCGTCCGTGCCCAGGCTGGGCACGGCGTGCAGTCCTGCTTTGGAGCAGGAGCTCCTCAGCGTGCCGGTGCCCAGTCCGGGGCCGGCAGCCAGCTCAGCTACGTGGCTGGAACCCTCCTCTGCGTCGGTGACCAGGATGGGCACACCGTTCAGCTCCACGCCAGAGCAGTCCAGTCCACCGGTGGCCAGTCCGGGAGCGGTCATCAGCCCCTCTCCAGAGTCGGAGTCTCCCACACCAGGGTCCGGACAGGACTTGGTGCGTCACGGGAGTACTGGGGGGGGTGTCCATTGTGCCGGGGTCCGGAAAGGAAAGCCAGAGCCCCCACCGACAACCTCTCCAGTACTCCGCCCTTTCCCCCCTCTTTTTTTAGGGTGTTGTGTTTAGGACTGTGTTTTTTATTTAAGGGGGCATATCGAGCTCGGGAGCCTGCGCCGTAAGGGGTGGGGGTATTGTAAGGGACTGAGGCCAGGTCTCTGACTCCCTCTAGGGGGGAGTGGGATGGTCACAGTCAGGTCCTGACAATCACAGGGTGGGTGTTGGGTTTTGGTCGATCCTCAATTAGAGGCAGCTGTCTTGTGTTGTCTCTAATTTGGGATTATATTTAAATTCTGCTGTGTGTCACCTGGGTGTGGATTCTTGTGTGTGTGTTGTTCATTCGTTTATGTACACTCCAGTTTACGGTCGCTACCTCTCCTTTGTTTTCGGTTGTTGTTTAAATATCGTTAATAAAAGGAATGTCGCTCCACTACAGCTCTGGTTCCGTATTTCCGCACCGTGACAATCATGGACACGAGTAGGGATGGAAAGACCTCCTTTATAGTAAAAGCATTGCATTAATCTATCATTGTATTTGCCGATCAGGGAAAAAAGCATTTCATGCAATTGTACATACTTTTACTAGCAGAATGTTTTAATACCACACAAATTACAGAAATTCCAGGCTAAGAATGGACAGAAATATATGCCTGTGTTAATTTGATCATATTTCTCCAATGCCAATCAGTGTGTATTGTGTGCAACGAAACTGTCCCTGTTTACAAATAAACACGCTAGCAAATTACTGCCCTACCAAGCAAAAGGGCAGTAACTGCTCGTATCGTGGAAGTGAGAAAAATAGCTTTTATTTACCTTGGTTTCACAGTAACATCATGCAGTTACTGCAAACATGACCCCCATTGTCTCCCTAACACAATACAATAGAGGCGGGATACTTGTCCACATGATTAAGCATGTATTTAATGTAGCAAAAATAACATGAACATTTACTGCCTTTTTGCTTGGTAGGGCAGAATAGACTTCGAGTCGTTGCGTTAATGGTAATGCTAGTTAGCTTTGGCTCGCGAAACAACCTCTAACTTCCTTCATAATGGACACAGATGCATAAAAACGGTATACACAAGTTCACCTGACTCTGGGGAAGTACATAGAAGGCCTCATTACCAAAATCCCGATGTATCCCTTTAACATTACCTATAATAACGCGTTTCAGCCAGCTGGAACAGTAATAATGGTCTGAATAGGCGATATTTTGAATAGCTACATGGTTATTATAAGGACTTGCCTCGGGCGGAATCCTGCCGCTGGCATCAGTTTCCCTATCAACACAGTTTACAGCATTACCGCGGATCTCTCAATCAACTAAAACAGCGACTTACGTCTCTGAAGCGATTCCAGTGTTTCATCTTGCGGCTGTACTGTGAAATGGTGGACAGCCAGTGCTCGTCTTCCATGAAATTCCCAGGTTTTTCAGGCTCTTTCCCGTTCTTAATTTCCGCCTGCAAGGTGGATCCCACCAGCATCATCACCGGGACGAGAAGGACCCCCAATTCCGTCATTCCCACCATGGTAAGCGCTTAGAAAAGCCGCGTGACACTCGCCCTAGCTTCCCTTCTAGAAGACAAGGATGCGACTAGAGATAAATGTGACCTCTTTACGGAGATGCGCCTTCCTACTACTGCTGCCGCGAAAGGGAGAAAGAAGTAGAGAGGGAGAGAAAGAGAAAGAGAGCGGGGGGGGGGGGGGGGGGTGTAATGTACATTGAAAATGACATTACACAAGCTTCAATTGGTGGAGGGTGTAATCATATCGTACCTAATTTAACTGATTAAATGTAGCCTATGATCTGAATATACCAATTGTCTTAAAGAAAGCAAAACATCTTGCAATTATCTGTAAATAGCCCACCCAACTACCTCATCCCCATATTGTTATTTTTGCTCATTTGCACCCCAGTATCTCTATTTGCACATCATCATCTGCACATCTACCACTCCAGTGTTAATGCTAAATTGTAATCATTTCGCCACTATGGCCTATTTATTGCCTTACCTCCCTAATCTTACTACATTTGCACACATTGTATATAGATTTTCTATTGTGTTATTGACAGTACGTTTTTTTTTTTTTTTATCCCATGTGTAACTCTGCGTTGTTGTTTTTGTCGCACTGCTTTGCTTTATCTTGGCCAGGTCGCAGTTGTAAATGAGAACTTGGTCTCAACTGACCTACATGGTGAAATAAAGGTGAAATAAAATGTAAAAAGAAAAGTTAAAACGTCCTCTTGTGAACACCCATTTTACATTTAAGTCATTTAGCAGATGCTCTTATCCAGAGCGATGTACAGTTATTGCATTCATCTGAAGATAACCACATCACAGTCGTAGTAAGTACATTCTTCCTCAATAAAGAAGATATCAGCAAAGTCAGTGCCACTGCCATTTGCTTTAGCTCAGTGGGCTAACACAGTCACTCTCGAGGTACACAGACAACCCAATACCCTCTTGGTCATGATCAGATGTAACAGAGATCATGAGTCTGAACAAATAATTCACAGCTGGGAATCGCCTGTCACTGTATATCAGTCTCCAATCTATTATATCCTGCCTATTTAATTTCCTTTATCACTTTCCTACCTGCCTATGGCTGACCTAGATGGGACAAACCAGCCCCAAGGGAGTTCTGTTGTAGACTCGCTGTAATTGAAATACTGGATTAACTGTATTAATTCCTTCACTATTCCTTCACTGAAAATACGATTTTGGTGCTCCTCTCTCTAAAGCCAGTATTCGAAGGGGATAATCTAATCTCTCCACAGAAAGCAATCAGTTTGCCAGCAAAAGAGAGCGAGGGGGGATAAAATCGTTTAAATTGAAAACGCACACACGAATGCACAGAGCTAAATTCAATTCAGATGGGAATTGTGACTGCATATAGTATTCGCACCCCTTTACTTTTTTCACATTTTATTGTCTTACAAAGTGGAATTAAAATTGATTTAATTAGATTTTTTTGTCAATGATCTACACAAAATACTCTGTAATGTCAAAGTGGAAAAAAATATTTGTAAAAAAAAATATGAAAAATAAAACACTAATATATCTTGATTAGATAAGTGTTCAACCCCCTAAATCAATGCATGTTAGACTCAGCTGTGGGACTTCTGGGTATGTTTCTATGAGCTTTGCACACCTGGAATGTGCAATATTTGCACATTCTTCAAGTTCTGGCAAATTGGTTGTTGATCATTGCTAGACTGCCATTTTACAGTATTGCCATAGATTTCGAAGCCAATTTAAGTCAAACTGTAACTATGTCTCTCAGGAACATTCAATGTCGTCTTGGTAAGCAACTTCAGTGTACATTTGTTTTAGGTTATCGTCCTGCTGAAAGGTGAATTTGTCTCCCAGTGTCTGTTGGAAAGCAGACTAAACCATGTTTTCATCTAGGATTTTGCCTGTGCTTAGGTGCTATTCTGTTTCTTTTTATCCTACAAAAACTACCTAGTCCTTGCCAATGACACGCATATTCATAACATATGCATGCACCACCATACTTCAAAATATGAAGAGTGGTATTCAGTGATGTTTTGTGTTGGATTTGCCCTAAACATAATGCTTTGTACCATGGGTTAGACCATAGAAATAGTTATTTATTTTTATTTAACTAGGCAAGTCAGTTAAGAACAAATTCTTATTTATAATTACGGCCTACCCCGGCCAAATTGTGCACCGCCCTATGGGACTCCTGATCACGGCAGGTTGTTATATAGCTCGGGATCAAACCTGCGTCTGTAATGACACCTCTAGCACTGCGATGCAGTGCCTTCGACCCCTGTGCCACTCAGGATCCTTACTAGAACGGATATCCCCATTCAATTCGATATGTTATTATGGATGGACCGGGACTATTGTCTATTCTAGTAATACAATTTCTATGTCCTAGACCAGGCCTGGGCAAAGGGCCGTATGTGGCCTGCAACCTGATTCAATACAACCTGCGGAATCATGCTCAGATCACATAAAGAATTTACGATAGTAAAGTTTTGAAAAACATATTTGTTATTCAAATTAAAAGCCCAATGAATACTCACCTTTGTGTAATGATTTAACTCCCACTGGTTGTGGGACATTTATTTTGAAGGCCCGTATAAATAACAACTGCACGAGGACGGACATTGACTGACAGGCTGACACACACGTCACAGTTACAAATAGTAGCTAGCTAGAAATTGCGCAAAAATGAGTTTTCAAAGAAATGGAAAGTAGGCAATAATGTAGGGTGTTCCAGCAAGAGTGGACATCAAAATATTGTAGTGTGCTCGGCCAGAGGAAGATGGCATGAGACAGAGATTGGTTTGACAGAGAGTTCCTGTGCCCCATACACTGCACGACTCCAGGAACATCACACTTTATTTATTCACCTTCAGCTTTCGGCAACGAACCTAACCTCTGGCCATGCAAGGCTCGGTAACGGTAGGCACTCTAACATTCCTCCCTGCCCCCATACCTGAACTAAGACAACTTAAGGAAACATAAACACAGAACATTAGCTTAACTACTAAAGCAGAAACACATAACACAACCAATAGAACCCCATATCAGGTCGTTACAATATTTATTCACTGAGGTATCAGGAAAAGCTGTGTGCTTAGTGTGCAAGAGAGCATCTCTGTCTTGAAAGACTACATATTCCTATATGGAGAGAAATATAGGAATATGTATCTTCTGACCAGAGGGCAAGTGCATCAAAAAAGTTGCTTTCTCAGTTGCAAAAGCAGCAAAATTGGTAAACATAGCTAGCCATTCGCTGAGGGCGAATTCAATAAAGAATGTTTCATTGACTCTGCAGCAATACTTTGCCCAGACAAGAAAGAGCTCTTTGAAAATATTTCCCTGTCAAGACGAATAGTGACTCGGCGTGTTGAGGACATCGCAGAGAATATGGAACAACAGTTGAAAGCCAAGGTAAAGGATTTCACCTATTTCTCCTTGGCCCTGGATGAGAGCAGTGATGAATGTGTCACGGTGCAGTTGTTGATATTCTTACGAGGCATAACCCCAGACTTTGGAATTACAGAGGAGCTTGCTTCAGTGCATTCAACAAAGAGCACAACCACAGGGGAAGATGTATTGGAGGAGGTTAATAAGTGTGTGGCAAAGCTGGGACTGAGTTTTGAAAAGTTATCCAGAGTGACCACTGATGGGTGCACAAACTTGACAGGAAAAAATGTTGGCTTTTTGAAAAGGATACAAGATCAAGCAGCTGAGCTGAACCCAGATAAGAAAATAATTTTCCTGCATTGCATTATTCATCAGGAGGTGCTCTGTAAATGTGTTCTGAAAATTAGCCATGTTGTGGATACAGTCACTAAAGTGGTAAACTTCATAAGAGCAAAATCTTTAATCCACAGGCAGTTTGTTTCACTGCTGGAAGAGACATAGTCGGATCATGCAGATCTCCCCTACCACACAAATGTGAGATGGCTGAGTTTGGGGAAGGTGCTTAAAAGGGTGTGGGACCTGAAGTCGGAGATTGCTGAGTTTTTGCAAATGAAAGGAAAATATGTGGATTTCCATCAACTGCAAGATAAAGAATGGTTGGTTGATTTTGCCTTCACCGTGGACATCATGGCCCTCATCAATTAACTTAATTCCAAACTACAAGGGAAGGGCCTTTTTGCACATCAGATGTACAGCCTTGTCAAAGTTTTTAAGGGAAAATTACTCCTCCTGACCCGCCAAGTAGAAGCCAACAATCTCACCGACACTACTAGTCTGTTCCCTATCAGATGACCAGCGGGATAAGTATACATCGCTGCCTTGTGCTTTGACAGTGAGTTTTCTCGTCGTTTTGAGGATTTCAAAGTGTTGGAAAATGAAATGCTGTTGGTTTCCTCTCCTTTCACCGTCTATGTGGGTAACACTCCCACTGACCTGCAACTTGAGCTTATCGATCTTCAGTCTGATGCAGTGATTGGAGAACTATTCAAAACAATGTCACTGACGAGGTTCTATGCATCTCTCGATGAACAAAACTTTCCAGAGATTAGGAGTCATGTTCAGAAGATGTTTGTACTGTTTGGGTCACCTATATATGTGAACAGACATTTTCAGTGATGAAATATAACAAGTCAAGGCACAGATCATCTCTTACTGACTCTCACCTCTCAGCAATCCTGTGCATAGCGATGTCAGAAACTATACCTGACTTCACTGCTCTAGTCAATGCCCATCAGAGACTTCACTCCTCACACTGGTTGAGTAGTTTAAATGTAATGTTGAGTTCTCTCTTTTTCTTGTGTTTTTGTGCATACCCGTTAACAAAAGTTCTGTCTGTCGTCCTGAATGTACAGTGTACTTTTCCCTCAGTGTAGTTCATTGCATCTTTAATAATGAAAATACCTACCAAAAGGAGAACATGGATGTGGTTTATTTCTGTGCATGTCAAAAAAGTAAAATAAGTAGCATATCTGGACGTGATTTACAGTAGATATATCTGTCAACACAGTCATACACATGATGTATAATACTGTAATATGATTCTGGCCCATATTCTAATGTGGCCCTCCATGGAAAATAATTGCCCAGGCCTGTCCTAGACGACAGGCCTGTCGTCTAGGACAGTCGTCTAGGACAGGCCTGTCGTCTAGGACGACTGACAGGCCAGGAATGATCATCTTATTTAATAGAGGAGCCAGCCAGAAGAAAAGGCTGAGTAATCCTAGTCTCGGTTTCAGGTACCCTCCTTAGCTGGGTATAATAAACATGGGCAATTGTGTGATTCCAGTTTCCTCCGGACCCTTGCTTTCTCAAGGATAGATAGAGAAACCGATGGTTGCGGGGGAATGCTTCGCTCCAGGGTGGGGAGATCAATTACCCTCCTTACAGCAGCTGGTACTAAATATTGTCTATCAATGGCAGCGATCATGATGACGATCCCAGCGATTCCAGTTTCCTCTTCTTTCTCAAGAAGAGAGAGAATAACTGGAATGCTGCTCGGCTCCAACGTCAATAGATGTGAGATCCGGAGATCCAATGAAGCTTATGGTCGGTACGGAAACTGTAGCCATGGGCAACCACCAATGGAGTCAGTATCAGAAATGGATGCAGGGAGAATTCTCTAAGTGATTGTTGACATTCAAGTGGTTAAGCCCAGTGTTCTTTCATTGTGTTTTTCATTAGTTGTCTATTTGGGTATATTCAGTGAGTCCCGATTACAATGTCTCTATCCTAAATGGCATTCTATTCCCTATGTAGTGCACTACTTTTGACCAGGTCCCATGGGGTAGTAGTGCACTATATCGGGAATAGACTGCCATTTGGAACAAGCACATGGTTTCTGAGAAATAAACAAAATAATAAATGTGCATTTGGAATGTGTGTGTGTGTGTGTTAAAGGAACCATGTAAGCCATTAGAGGAAGCGGTTCCAAAAGTAAGGTAAGACAGTTAATGCATTAGAGGCCCAGTTACTTTGGGGACTGGCCACCTTCTCTAGGTTTCTTCCTAAGTTTTAGCCTTTTTAGGGAGTTTTTCCTATCCACTGTGTACCGTGCTTCGCACTTTGTGCTTCTACATCTCCATTGCTTGCTGTTTGGAGTTTTAGGCTGGGTTTCTGTTTATCACTTTGTGACATTGGCTGATGTAAAAAGGGCTTTATAAATAAATTTGATTGATTGACCAAAGGACAGATTTCCACCGGTCTAATGTCCATTGCTCGTGTTTCTTGGCTCAAGCAAGTCTCTTCTTCTTATTGGTGTCCTTTAGTATGGTTTCTTTGCAGCAATTCGACCATGAAGACCTGATTCACGCAGTCTCCTCTGAACAGTTGATGTTGAGATGTGTCTGTGACGCATTTATTTCGGCAGCAATTTCTGAGGCTGCTAACTCTAATGAACTTATCCTCTGCAGCAGCGGTAACTCTGGTTCTTCCTTTCCTGTGGCGGTTGTCAGACTCTGGCCATAGGGAGGCCTTTGGCTCCTCCAGATAGCCATGGTCAGAGCCTGACAGATCTAGATTACCTAGATCTAGTTTCATGTTTTGTGTTGAATCCCCAATTAGAGACAGCTGCGAGACGTTGTCTCTGATTGGGGATTCTATTTAAGTTGTTATGTCCCGCACCTGTGTGTGGGTCATTATCTAGAGTGTTACGGTCAAACTAAGTGTGTTTTCGTTTTGTTGGATCGTGTTTTGTTTGTATAGTTCGACACTGTTGTGAATTCTTCTATTAATATAATTAAACATGTCGAACTACTTCAACTGAGCTGCACCTTGGTCTGTTGTAACACCCGATCGTGACAGTGGTCCTCATGAGAGCCAGTTAGTTCATTACACTTGATGGTTTTTGTGACCATCAAGAAACGTTCAAAGTTCTTGAAATTTTCCAGATTGACTGACCTTCATGTCTTAAAGTAATTATGGATTGTCGTTTCTCTTTGCTTATTTGAGCTGTTCTTGCCATAATATGGACTTGGTATTTTACTAAATAGGGCTATCTTCTGTATACCACCCCTATCTTGTCACAACACAACTGATTGGCTCAAACGCATTAAGAAGGAAAGAAATTCCACAAATTAGCTTTTAACATGGCACACCTGTTAATTGAAATGCATTCCAGGTGACCACCTTGGGCGGCAGGTAGCATAGTGGTTAGGGCATTGGGCAAGTAACTGAAAAGTTGCTTGATCGAATCCCTGAGCTGACAAGGGAAAAATCTGTTGTTCTGCCCCTGAACAAGGCAGTTAAAACACTGTTCCCCAGTAGTCCGTCATTGTAAAAAATAATTTGTTCTTAACTGACTTGCCTAGTTAAATAAAGGTTAAATAAAACTTTTTTTTTTTAAGCTGGCTGAGAGAATGCCAAGAGTGTGCAAAGTTGTCATCAAGGCAAATGGTGGTAACTTTGAAGAATCTAAACTATTTAATTTGTTTAACACGTTTTTGGTTACTACATGATTCCATGTGTTATTTCATAGTTTTGATGTTTTCACTATTATTCTACAATGTAGAAAATAGTCAAAATAAAGAACCTTGAATGAGTAGGTGTGTCCAAACTTTTGACTGGTACTGTATATACTGTATATATGTGGGTTGCTACCTATGACTACACCTCCTGGTCTAAAATAGCATAAAAAAGTTATGTAAAGTTATGGGGTCCATCATTCTGTAACAATATGATTACATCATGACACAAAGCTAGTCACAGCAGCAGTAATTAGCGTTGACTGATTTATCTCTGAGAATATCTTATGAATGCATCCAGAAGTAGTGGACTGTAAAGAGAATAGGGTGCCATTTGGGACTCATCCTGTTTCTTAAATAATGCATACGTGGTGCTGATGAGAGAGACGGCATCATGGAACAGCCTGTGCTGTTCGACGGGAGAGAGAAGTCGAGGTAAGGCTAGCTGCTTATAAATTATGATCATCATCGTTTTCCTTCCTGTCCTTGGCTTTGACGTCATGCTGCTAGCAGGGCTCACTACGTAGGCTGCAGTACAGTGGGGGGTCTCTTCTTCTCTCCTCCTCCCTCTCGCATTTATCACCTACAGTAGCTTTTTCCTCTTTACTGACATTGATTCAATATCAATGACTCACCCAACCTAACAGCTCTTTTCATCAAGGCAGGGAGGAAGGGGCTGTGTGTCGCGCATGGCTGTGTGCGTGCGTGTGTTTTCCCCTACTCTCAGCACTTCTGAGGGACTGCACCGAATGACCTCTGTGTCACTTTTTTCTGGACCAGTTAAATGCTGCAGTGAGTAGAGTAGTATTTAAGCTAGTATGTAAGCTAGTTCCCAGACATTTGTTTTACAGTTCTTGATCTGATTCTCTGATAACTAGGCTACAACACCACTGGTTTGTTAACTTCACAGATATTACAGGGTTCTGGGATGTGCAACGGTCTTCTGATCCATGAGAGCCAGGCAGCCAAAACCAGATATGGTCTGATTTTCTTAATCTCTAGGATACGTTTTTATCTAATACATACTGTACATCCCTTTCAGACCTTGGTTAAAATAGTATTTCAAATATCTAAATTACTTTTACATACATTCCGAAGTATTCAGATAACCTTTATTTGAAAAAACAAGTAGTTCAATATTGGAATGTATTTGGAAATACACTTGAAAAGTATTCGAAAATACTCAAATACACTCCCATACATTTTTACCCAGATATTTGAAAAAAGTATTTTAAATAAGTATTTGAAAATCCTTCAAAATTCAATTTCGAAGACTATTTGTTTTTTTTACAAATAACGATTCAAATACTCAAATAAAAGTACTTGTTTTGGGCGGTGTATTTAAAATAGTCAAATACACATGTATTTGAACCCAAATCTTATACTTTTACACTGAAAGTTGTCCTGAAGTGCCATTTTATACCTATGTATTTGTAACGAAGCCCCGCGTGGAGCTGCGACCTCCTCTCCGGCGCTCCTCCTCGCCGGTGTTCTAACCGGCGGCAGTAGGGCGATGGCAGCAACACCCTTCACCTCCGCACCTGTTTTGTGTTATGTAATTATGTCCTCTTTAAGTATCCTGTGTATTTGCTTTACCCCTCACGGGTTATTGTTTTTCATCACGTTTCGTGCAGTTGAGGTGCTGTTTCTCGTTTTTCATTAAAGTTAAGCTACGTTATTTTCATTTCGCTATTTCTGCCTCCTTTTTTCGTCACCACCACTCGCAACCTCACAGTATTTCTCGGCACATAATAAATTTCTCACAAAATAAGTGCTATGAGAAAAACAAAACATGATAAAGCATGCATAGCTTATTAGGCGTTATAAATGTGCTTATATAATGCATTATGAAATGTAAAAGTTCAACGTCTGAAATACATTTCTGTTCGTTATGAATGGGAATTATTCAAGACACAGTGTACTGTCACACCCTTTGCACCTATTACACCCTTTAGAAATTATCTTGAATTTACATTGCCCTTAACAATGGGTTTATCACCAGCAGATACTGTACATACAGTATTACTGCTTCTATGAGGAATATATGGTCATAGAAAAGTCCTCGATCTGAAAATAGTCAAAAATATCTGGTCGAAATGAACTGGAACTAAGCAGAAGACAGTGGTTACATGATTAAATAGACAAAGCCACCCTTTCTCAAGGTCTAATAATGAGGACAATTCAGTCCATGACAATCCTCTGGGCTACTGTTGCATGACTCAGTACTGAAGAGACACATCTAATGATATAATATAAAGCCTAGGGCTTGAAGGGACAGATCAGATATCATTACACAGACATTGTATATTATTACACATACATTGTATATTATTACACTGATATTGTATGGAGAAAACATCAGAATATATATTACACAGACATGGTATGGTATAATACTATGAAAGCATCTTAGTCTCTGCCTTAGTCTCTGCCTCTGTCTCTGTCTGCCTCTATCTCTGCCTCTGTCTCTGTCTGCCTCTGTCTCTATCTTTGTAGCTGCCTCTGTCTGTCTCTGTCTCTATCTTTGTCTCTGCCTCTGTCTGCCTCTGTCTCTATATCTTTCTGCCTCTTTCTGCCTCTGTCTCTATGTCTTTCTGCCTCTGTCTCTATCGATGTATCTGCCTCTGTCTGCCTCTGTCTCTATTTCTTTCTGACTCTTTCTGACTCTGCCTTTGTGACTGGAGTGGAAGCAATGCACCATTTAGGGTTGTGTGATTTATTGCTTGAGGAGGCAGAAACACATCTGCTCTTCTCTCCCTAGGGGGGACAGGAGAAACTGTGATGTTTGGTGAATCTTGCTGAGACCCACTGTTCTTTATCCCAACGCTAAAACTGAGTTACACTGCCCACAGCAACTTTGGATATAGCCTAGGTGCGCTTTAAGTCTAATGTAGAGTAATTGGAGTCTATCTGGGCATTCTGGACTGGACTCGTTTTAGGGGTTAATATCTTGAATTGATGCCATCCTAGGTGTTCACTTATCAAACACTACAATCGTATCTGGTAAAGCATGGCAGTCACAGGGTTTCCGTTAGCAGGTAAACGACGGCTTTTGGCCGTAAAAAATAAATACAAGTCTATAAATAAAATAGTGCCGGCAAAATTGTCAGAAAAAATAAAATCCAAGAAAAAAGCTTTGTATTGATTGATGGAAATACCAGTCGATGTGATCCAAAAGGCAAATATACTTCATAGGCGGATCAATCCTCAAGCTGCTTGGAAATTAGTGTTGGATGTGTTTCTATTTTTAATCATGTAAAATATGCAAGGTCCTCATAAGGGACCTTAGCTTAGTATACCCCGACTGGGCAAAATTGGCAAAAATTGTGTTAATTATACCCGTTTCCAATGTGCCCGCTGAGAGGGGATTCTTTCTCCAAAACAGTGTAAAGACGGCCTCAAGATCGCACCTTCTTGAGGACAAAGTAAGGAGGTTGATGCTCATCGTAAACTGCTCCAAAGAGCAGCGGCTCACTTTGAGAAAGCCAAGGTCCGCTGCAAGTGCAAGTAAATATGAGGCAATTGATTGTGTTCGTCAGGCCGAGTCCTAGCAGTTCTGCTACCGCCCTAGGCAAGATCATCATATGCTGCCCCTGCATTATGTATAGTATAAAGATTTGGAATGGATTGATAAACAAGGGTAGAGTAATGATGTGTATCTTGCGCAATTGGTGCATTTCAGTTGAGCTTATTCAGTAACATTGTTGCCAACTATTCACATTGGAGAGTTACAATGTTGCAATCACTAGGCAGCCAACTGCCTGCCTATAGTAGGGGCCAGAGTTGTTATCAATAAGCCACCTATATCACACATGACATGAGTCACGATAGTTCAAATTACAATAAACATAACATTTGATAACATCATCCAGTACAACTGTAAAAAGTGTTAGATATAATTTGAGTTTTGGAAACAAGTGCTCGTTTCACACGAGTGTTGTAAAATACGCTTTCTCTCAATGAACCAGGTTTAACAAATTTAATGTATTTACATTTCGAATTTGATTGTCCGATATCATTTTTACCATTTCTTCATTTTGTTGCCGCCTAGAGTGGCCTCTTTCCACTGCTGTGGTGCTGAATCGCAGCAGGAATGGGGAGTGGGGCGGGCCGGCACTGGTGTTCGTAGACAGACATGTTTTGCCATTTATTGGGCCTAATTAAAATGTTCATGCCTAGGCTAAATTAAACTAGAGAGGCCTAGATTGAATTTGAAAACAGCTGTGTTTTGTTATTGATTAATTCAAATGTTCATACTAACATGGTTAAAAAAATAAATAATAATAATATTCAGTTAAAATTTATAGCATGGATGAAAACGCAACAGGCAATGTTTTGCTTTCCAATAAAACCTTTCATGTTGGTATAAGAACATCTGTCTACTTTATTTTATTATAATTTGACAAGCTAATCTCTATTCTTTTAAGATTAATTACAATAATTTAAATGTGATTTTGAGCACCTTGGGTGGACACCCTAATGTCTTAAGCAGCCAATGCATATGGATGTCTGGTAAATTAAAATTCACATTTTCCTAACAACATTTTCCTAATAGGCCGACCAATCAGCCTGTTACCAACCCTTAGTAAACTTCTGGAAAAAAAATTGTTTTTGACCAGATACAATGCTATTTCACAGTAAACAAATTGACAACAGACTTTCAACACCCTTATAGGGAAGGACACTCAACAAGCACAGCACTTACACAAATGACTGATGATTGGTTGAGAGAACTTTATGACAAAATTATTGTGGGGGCTGTCTTGTTGGACTTCATTGCAGCTTTTGACATTATCAATCATAGTCTGTTGCTGGAAAAACATATGTGTCATGGCTTTACACCCCCGGCTATAATGTGGATAAAGAGTTACTTGTCTAACAGAACACAGAGGGTGTTCTTTAATAGAAGCCTCTCAAACATAATTCAGGTAGAATCAGGAATTCCCCAAGATAGCTGTTTAGGTCCCTTACTTTTTTCAATCTTTACTAACGACATGACACTTTCTTTAAGTAAAGCCAGTGTGTCTATGTATGCGATGACTCCACACTATACACGTCAGCTACTACAGCAACTGAAATGACTGCAACACTTAACAAAGGGCTGCAGTTAGTTTCGGAATGGGTAGCAAGGAATAAGTTAGTGCTAAATATTTCCAAAACTAAAAGAATTGTATTTGGGACAAATCATTCACTAAACTCTAAACCTCAACTACATCTCGTAATGAATAATGTGGAAATTGAGCAAGTTGAGGTGACTGCTTGGATTGTAAACTGTCATGGTCCAAATATATTGATACAACAGTAGCTAAGATGGGGAGAAGTCTGTCCACAATAAAGCGCTGCACTACCTTCTTAGCAGCACTATCAACAAGGCAGGTCCTACAGGCCCTGGTTTTGTCGCACCTGGACTACTGTTCAGTTGTGTGGTCAGGTGCCACAAAGAGGGACTTAGGAAAATTGCAATTGGCTCAGAACAGGGCAGCACGGCTGGCCCTTGGATGTACACAGAGAGCTAAAATTAATAATATGCATGTTAATCTCTCCTGGTTTAAAGTGGAGAAGACGTTGACTTCATCACTACTTGTATTTGTGAGAGGTATTGAAATGTTGTATGTATGTTTAAATGACTAGCACACAACTCAGACACCCATGCATACCCCACAAGACATGCCACCAGAGGTCTCTTCACAGTTCCCAAGTCCAGAACAGACTATGGGAGGCGCACAGTACTACATGGAGCCATGCCTACATGGAACTCTATTCCACATTAGGTAACTGATGCAAACCATAGAATCAGATTTAAAAACATATAAAAATAAAAGTTATGGAACAGAGGAGACTGTGAAGAAACACAAACATATTGTAGGCACAGACACATGCATACACACACATGATAACATAAGCAGCAGCTAATGGAAACCCTGGGCAGTCAAGGGCAATATCTTAACAGTGTAATGTTTATACTGTGTAATTCAAACCACCCTATTCCCTATATAGTGCACTACCTTTGCCCAGAGCCCTAAGGGTGCCATTTGGAATGCAAACATGTTATGTTATAATCCTTTTGTCATAAGTATTTTACTGTGAAGAGAAAACTCTTTCAGGAAAACTTGGGATGAACCTAATTGGTTTAACACTGTTCTACAGACAGATATAGTAGCATGGAGAGAACCATATCCAATCCAACTCTGTTTCTATTTGCAACGTTATGCAATGTTAGGCTAGTCAGCATTGGGACAGCCTAAGCTAAGTACACCCCTGTCTTTCCAAGTACTGCTGCCACTCTCCAGATGGAGGGACTTTCATCTCAGCAATGCATTCTGGGGGGATTAAAACTTCCTGACAGACTTGTTTTATTCACCCCTTGACTTTTTCCACATTTTGTTATGTTACAGCTTTATTCTAAAATTGATTAAATTGTTTTTTTGTTTTTTTTTATCTCCACACAATACCCCATAATGACAAAGAAAAAACAGGTTTTTAGAATTTTTGCTAAAAAACGGAAATATTACATTTACACAAGTATTCAGATCCTTTACTCAGTACTTTGTTGAAGCAACATTGGCAACGATTACAGCATTGAGTCTTCTTGGGTATGATGCTACAAGCTTGGCACATCTGTATGTTTGTATGTTTCTCCCATTCTTCTCTGCAGATCCTCTCAAGCTCTGTCAGGTTTGATGAGGAGCGTTGCTGCCCAGCTATTTTCAGATCTCTCCAGAGAATCTAGTTTATCATGGTCTGAGAGTTTTTAGGGGCCTTTTGGCAAACTCCAAGCGGGCTGTCATGTGCCTTTTACTGAGGAGTAGCTTCCATCTGGCCACTCTACCATGATTGGTGGAGTGCTGCAGAGATGGTTGTCCTCCTGGAAGGTTCTCCCATCTCCACAGAGGAACTCTAGAGCTCTTTCAGAGTGACCATTGGGTTCTTGGTCACCTCCCTTACCAAGGCCCTTCTCCCCCGATTGCTCAGTTTGGCCGGGCGCCCAGCTTTAGGGAGAGTCTTGGTGGTTCCAAACTTCTTCCATTTAAGAATGATGGAGGCCACTGTGTTCTTGGTGACCTTCAATGCTGCAGAAATGTTTTGGTACCCTTCCCCAGATCTCTGCCTCAACACAATCCTTATTTATTTAATACATTTTAGAATAAGGCTTTAACGTAACAAAATTTGGAAAAAGTCAAGGGGTCTGAATATTTTCCGAAGGCACTGTATATAAATCCTGGATTGCTGATCTTATGCATTGGTCATTGAGGGGCTTTGAAGCCACAGATCGGTCATATTGGCACTCCCCAGTAGGAGCAGTCCTCCATAGGAATGAATGGAACTTTACTGTATTTCAATTAAATGTTTCAAGGACAAAATTACATGTATTTAAGTTATTTTTTTTTTGTTGAAATGGGGACAGTAACATCAGTACTAAAAACAAAATACTTTAAGGAAAATGTTTATATATTTTCAAATGTTTATGTTTATCTCACATAATGTAATTTAGTATGCATGAATGTGTCTGTAATAGAATTAACGTGTCAAAATAAAATGCAGACATTAATAAATGCATTTCTATAGCTTACAAAAACAATGTTTTATACTGAACAAAAATATCAATGCAATGTGTAAGAGCTGAAATAATACACACAAAAAGCGTATTTAACTCAAATGTTGTGCACAAATTTGTTTACATACCCTTTTAGTGAGCACTTCTCCTTTGCCAAGATGGCATATCAAGAAGCTGATTAAACAGCATGATCATTACACAGGTGCACCTTGTGCTTGGGACAATAATACAGAGGCCGGTGAGGTTATGGTATGGGCAGGCACAATCAACAGCCTGATCAACTCTATTGGAAGGAAAGGTGTCACGCTGCATGAGGCAAATGGTGGTAACACCAGATAGTGACCGGTTATCTGATCCATAGCCCTACCTTTTTTTTTAAAGGTATCTGTGACCAACAGATGCATATCTGTATTCCCAGTCATGTGAAATCCGTAGATTAGGGCCTAATTCATATATTTCAACTGACTGATTTCAGTAGAATTGTGTTTATATTTCTATTTTAGTCATTTAGCAGACACTCTTATCCAGAGCAATTTACAGTTGGTGCATACGTGTTCATACTGGCCCCCCTGTGGGAATCGAACCCAAAACCTTGGCATTGCAAGCACCATGCTCTACCATCTGAGCCACACAGGACTACTAAATTGCTACTTTATTTTTGTTCAGTGTACAGTGGAGAAGGAGTGTCAAGATGGCTGCACGGTGGCTTCAATGCCAGTCATCCAGGGTTTATGCACATCATTGGCAGCAAGTCTAGTTCCTGCTTGTGATGCCGATCAAATCAGTACAGGTCTTGATTTTAGGAGGCCAAATGAATGCACATACTGTATATCTGAGCTCAACGGTTACTGTATCAACTAAAGGAGAGAGAGAGAGAGAGAGAGAGAGAGAGATTGTTTGAATGCCAATGGCTGTTCTGAATAGCCTAGGCTAATTAATGTACACACGAATTGAGCAGCTCAGTGTGCCACAATTAACCACTCCCAGTCCCTTGATGTAGAACAGTTCTCAGTACTTCTCCATACTTAACCATCCGTTTGCCAGTGTAATCATGTATTATTCATGGCTTGCCTAACCTGGGGCAGTCCAAAGCAGCCTAACATCTCTCACAGACCTGCTAGCAGATTGTAAGAACAACACACGCCTTGTCACACTTGATTTCCTCTCCTACGTAACATTACAGTTTACGCTCTACCCCAGGCACTATACGCCAACAGTACAAACCACTAGCATACTGCTGGCTCGCTACACCCAAATAGAATTCAATACAGTAGAACAAGTTGAATAGAATACAAAATAAAATATACTCCATCATCCATTTGGTTAGAGTGGAAATTCTTTGTCTTCTGCCTTTTATCAATACACTCCCAGACACACACAAGGGTTGAGAGTCACAGGGTCAGCTGCAGACCACCACACTGGCAAATGATAGGGACGGGACCAGGATTGATTCCCTTCCTGCTTCAAAATACACCTTGTTTTCCTAGATTAATGAATACATGGGCTTGTTGTAGTAGCCTATAGCAACAAAAAAAGGTGAAGACAAGCGTAGGGGAAATACATTTGGCCCTTGTTACTGATCAGTGTTAAATCTCCATGGATTTGACACCCACAGCAGGATTACCTTGGAGTCCTGGATCAAGGCATCAGAAAGTCCAACCAAGTAAGGATGTTTGTTGGGTTGAATGCAAAGGTGGTTCAGTGATATACTGAGGCCATCCCCTGGACAGATCCAGTATTACATGGGTCATGCAAATCTGCAACGGGTAGACTTTCAAAGTAGAGACATACTGTAAATGGCCAATTGCAACCAACAGGCAAAATGTAGTGCTGTGCTACGCAATGGGCTTGTTCTACATTCCAGCCGACAGTGCAGGCGGACTATTCTACAAATCACGCTGCATCATAACTAGTCATTATTATTTGTAGATCATTCAGTCAGTCACTATTAATCTACAATGCATCATGAATTTGATGCTCTCAAACATAGCCATTACCAGAGACATAATAATAAGACCAGAGCAAGCTGTTATTGGGCAGTTTCCCGTTGTCTCTGGGTGTTCCCTCTCTCGCCTGACCATCTTTGAGCATGCTTGAAAGCTCCCTATTTCTTTCTGTTTCAAATGGAAGTCATTGAACTAAGTTGACCAGACTCAGCTGCTATCGCATTGGTGTCTATGGGAGAGGCACCCCCTTAAGTAGACCAGAACTTAATTTTTTTCAGTGGCAGAAGGAGTGAACTATTTTCATTTATCTGCAATCTTTAACTAAAATCAGTCCACACTGCCATTTTCAACTAAATGTATGCATGCGCAGAGGAGCGGGGTATGGAAGCAATCTTTCCCCATTGAAAGCAGTGCAGCCAAGCATGATTTTGAGCAATAACGACACACATTGTTTATTTTTACTTTTATGGTTATAGCTCCCTATAACTGTTCTAACATCTGCATGAAGAAAATAGGCAGCATTTCCCCACCAGTAGCATGTTTCTACCAAACTGACATGTTGCGGATGGAAATCTGTGTGTGAAGACAGCAAGCACAAGACAAAAAAATGTAGTTTTCATGTACCAAATAAAAAGCTAAAGTTCAATGTGTTTCCATCGCATTTTCAACCCTACCGATAATTTTGTCACAAAAACTGTTGTGTTAAATAGCAAAGTGCCTACTATGGTCTTGGCACATGTGCTCTAGCCAACAGCTCGCAGATAGAGTGGATAGAGTGCAGGTAGGCTAGTCTACATTATGTGATTGGATAAGAGGAGAATATTTGTATTCGTCAAAGGGCAGTTAAGCATTGGCAGGTATCCTTGAGGCTAGAGCGTTAGGCCTGCTGATGTGTCTAGTCAGAAGAATGGGAGGTTCACAGGAAGCCTTTATCCCTGTGGGAGTCTCCTGACTCTGGTAATATTCCTCTGGTCAAGGGTCAACCTGCTGAGGACAAAGATACCTTGTCTCTGCTTGAAACATACAGAGCTGATTATATTCAGGGAGCTAGAAAGAATTGGAAAATCCTACAATATCTAGAAAGAATTGGAAAATATACAACACACATAGACTATTGCAGCATAGATACTGGAGGCTAAGACAGGGGGGGTCGGGAGACACTGTGGCCCACGAAGATACCCTCCACTGCACAAGCCTGAGGGGGCGACAAACCGGACAGGAAGTGACGCACCCCTCCTAGGGATGGCATGGAAAGCACCAGTAAGCCAGTGACTCAGCTCCCGTAATAGGGTCAGAGGCAGAGAATCCCAATGGAGAGACGGGAACCAGCCAGGTAGAGACAGCAAGGGAGGTTCGTCGCTCCAGTGCCTTGCCGTTCACCTTCGCACCCCTGGGCCAGACTACACTCAATCATAGGACCTACTGAAGAGATGAGTCTTCAGTAAAGACTTTAAGGTCGAGACCGTGTCTGCGTCTCTCACATGGATAGGCAGACCATTCCATAAAAATTTAGCTCTATAGGAGAAAGCCCTGCCTCCAGCTGTTTGCTTAGAAATTCTAGGGACAATAAGGAGGCCTGCGTCTTAAGACCGTAGTGTACGTGTAGGTATGTACGGCAGGACCAAATCGGACAGATAAGTATGAGCAAGTCCATGTAATGCTTTGTACGTTAGCAGTAAAACCTTGAAATCAGCCCTAGCCTTAACAGGAAGACAGTGTAGAGAGGCTAGCACGGGAGTAATATGATCAAATTATTTGGTTCTAGTCAAGATTATAGCAGCCGTGTTTAGCACTAACTGAAGTTTATTTAGTGCTTTATCCGGGTAGCTGGAGAGTAAAGCATTGCAGTAGTTTAATCTAGAAGTGACAAAAGCATGGGTTAGCTTTTCTGCATAATTTTTGGACAAAAGGTTTTGCAATGTTAAGAAAAAGCTGTCCTTGAAATATTCTTGATATGTTCGTCAAAAGAGAGGACAGGGTCCAGAAATGGAATGCATCAGAGAAGGTAAAGCCATTCCTAAGCAGAGCCCACTCTTCAGTCTGTGCCCCTACATTGATGAGTCAGTCCTACTGAAGATTGGAGGACGCCTGTGGTGCTGAAAGACCGCCAAGCAAAAAGAAATGGCTGGCCCATGGGCATCGTCACAAAGACCTTTCCCGGCAGAGATGGAAAGGTGAGAAAGGTTGTCAAGACAACAAGAGAGGGTTCATGCAAGACCTTCCTGTGTCCAGTCTCAGAGACTATCCTACTCCTCTCTCAAGAGACTGATAAGTAGCATTGAAGTTCTAACCTGCATGGTCTTAATGGTTAATGGTGGCATCTTTACAGATAGCAGGCGGGGAGTGTTCTGGCTCCTGTAGTTGGGTTTGAGTTCCTTTAGGCTTTAGGAAAACGAATTCCATTGTTGACCACTTGGGGGCCACTGTCCTATGTTGATAAGTGTTTGTTTAACATGCTAAATCCTGTAGAAGAAGAATTGTTTACATTCCAAAATGGTGAAAGTCACACTGTGAAGCTGCTAAGCAAAACGCAGATTGGTTGACAACTGCCGCGTGCACGAAACATTCACAGGGATGCAAACTAGTCACCTTTTGGCCCAAAAATAGGTGACCTACGTGATTCGTGTAGATCCGATGAGAAAAGTTTTGGGTGGGGAGATTTGGGTCGCTACTGTCTGTAATCGAACGAGTGATGCGCGTCTGGAGCAATACTGTCTGTATCCAAGGCTCAGCCAATCATTCACATAACAACAGAACGCAGCACCCGACTGAAGAGAGAAGTTACAACCAATTCGCTAGTTACAGAATACAGCGCGCTCTGGACAGCAGAGGCAGTTTGCCAGTTAGAGCACCGTGTCGGTGAGAAGCCTGGTGAGAAGCCTGACCACGAGCTGTAACCTGGAAAGTTTGAGGCGAGGGAGAAAGTGGTGGAAGTATTAGTAGCATTGTTAAGTATCTTGCTAGCTGGATCGAATTCTCAGTTAGCTAGCCAGAGAAATGTTGAGCAACTTTATCCAACTTAACAGATCAAATAATTGAGTTAATGGTGTGAAAAAGTTAGGCAGCTAGCTAACGTTACAATATCAGATGAGCTAACATTAGTAACCTAACCAATTCGCTATATTATTGTAATGTCCCGAGCTGGGACAAATAAGGTGAGTCAGAAACAACGTTAGGGCGAACACAGGTTTAATCACCTAAACTAGACTGTTGTTATGGCGGTACAAAGGATTCGCAGCTCTGCGCTCAGGTGCATGACAAGAACAAAAAGAGAACACTGAAAAGACACTAGCCCTTATTTATCCCCTTAAAACCCCCGTGAGATTACCCACAGAACGGAAGAACAACCATAACACACACACAAATGTAACACATAACCCCAAACAAATAGAACCCCATATCAGGTCGTTACAGTATTAACTGGTAACGTTATACGACTCTTTGCCGTTCCTCAAGTTATAACGCGTTAGTTGCTTACTGGCAATCTGTGTGAAATGTTAACTAGTTCACTAGCTAACTAATTAACTACTATCTGTGAACTAATGTTTTCTACAGTATGTGGTTAATTTTTAGAATTAGATAATTAGGTGAAAATGAGGCGTTGCTTGTTAAACAAGTGGATTCAGGGATGAAGTGGAGCTGGGCCTGGTTTAAGATGGATGCCACTATAGAGGTGAAAGGAACACCACACACTTTCCCTCTTTTTCTCACTTTTTCAATACAGTGGATAAAAAGGGCTATGCCAGGTTCTCTCTGCCTGAAATAAATCAGTTATGCCAACAAAGGGTATCGTACTCTGCTGGCACATTGTAGAACAGAGCTACAATGTAATCATGTTCAGTCTAGCCCAAAGATATTGCTTTTGTTGTGTTGAACTTGACAGTAACACTTGTGTGCGAGTGAGGGGGGATTATAAAATGTTTTACTCAGTGAACATTATTTCTGCACACATGTAGCCTTTTGCACTTGATCGATGTCTACTATAGTGGCCAATATAATAGAGAAAAAATAGAATGCCTGTATGTTTCATTCTATTTCTACTTTTTCCCCCCTAAGTGCAATATTTAGATGTGTGTGTGTGGTGACAAGCGTTCTATTATAAAGGCTGTCATGGCTAACTGCAATATTAGTGTATTGTTTTTTCTCAAGACTTAAGTGTCATTTGCAGTAAAGTCTAGGCAACAAATAACATTGGATTGCTTTCTTTACATTTTTTAACTAAGTTAGGTTCACATTAACCATTTAATTTTACACACAGACTGATCATGTAGATCAAATACTTTGTTGTTTAATTAGTTAAAACCTGCATGTCCCCCTAGCAGGAATTTCTTTGCATGTTTCGGTGCCCCAAAAAAAGTGTCACCTTTTTGGGCCGTCAACAGTTTGCATCCCTGACATTCAAAAAGGTCCTTATGTTGATGTCATGAAAAAAAACGATAGATATGGAGTCAAAAGACAGAGCCCAATATTTCACTAGAACAAGAAACAATTGTAACAACATACAACGACTTTGTTCATATATTTACCCAAAACAAGTATATATCCACTACCGCAAAAGCCAGAGACGGAGCCTGACAGGAAATTACAGACAGAGTAAATGCACAAGAAAATTGGTATGATTCCAATATCTAAGACTTGAGAGAAATCATGGGACCATAACACTCACCCAGCTCAGCTGTGATTTGAAGATGCGGCCAACCACTCCGTGAGTATCGCAGGCTCGGTGGTGTTAGGCCCAGGGATGAGCTGCACATCCCCGGAGAGCAGGAGGGTTGTGAACAGGTAGCTTAGCAGTTTTCCAGTAAGTGTTGGACTTGTTTGTTATTCCCAAGCGATTCTGTTGAATTGGCCATTATGGTATGCTGTGTAGTGATCTATGCCAATGGGGAGTGATGGGGATAAGTTGGTAATTTAGTCAGGGCACTGGGGTTAACACCCCTAGTCTTATATTTAACATCCAAAGATGTCACCCTACACAGGGTAGGTAATGGTCGCAGTTGTAAATGAGAACTAGTTCTCAACTGGCTAACCTTTTTAAATAAAGGTGAAATTAAATAAAACAAATGCCCTGGAATGTGATTTTAAGACCAGAGGGAAGCACTCCAACACCACTTCTAGCAACATCTGGTCTCAAATACAGGGACCAACCAGGACGAACCCTGCTTAGCTTCAGAGGCAAACCAGCAGTGGGATGCAGGGTACTATGCTGCTGGAATGAACGTGGCAAAAGCTAAAAAAAAATACATTTCAGAGGAGTTTAATCACAAAGACGGAGGCATTGCTTGATATTAATGGAACAAAAGTAACTCCATAATAATTAGGCAGGTCTGATGCCGAAAAATAAATAACATTTGGCAATTGCCTACTTCACCCATATTCTATTTTTGCAAAAAAAGTAGTGTGTAGTTCCAGTAGGTAGCAACACCGCTACATGTCAAAAATAAATGATCTTCTGGAAACACTTCCTAGATTTGAGTTTAGTTCAACTAGCGCCAAGCTGCTGCAAAATGTAGGTTCATTGCCAGTAGTTCACTTCTCCCCAACACGAAATGTTTACTGTTATAGAGCCACTGTCATTTTCTCCCCGGAAAAATACAACATTTTGTGACTTTCAAGGGTTGTCTTGGGGATAGCGGAGAGTAGACTATAATTTGTGTACGTGGGTTACGTGAAGCTTGATGGTAAAGTTGAGAGGGGGTGGAGCTGAGAGGGGGTTGGGCACAGTGCTAGGGGCCACGCTTCATCGAGGCCCGTGCTAAACCGAATCCTTGGGACGTCCCCCCCAGATCACCTAATTCGTCGGGAACCCTATGTGGGAGGAGCGTAGACACGGCTATTTAGCTGCGTTGTTCGGTAGTAATGATGCTGTAGACAATAGTGATGGGAAGTTCGGCTCTTTTCCGAGAGCCGGCTCTTTTGGCTCAGCTCCCAAAGAAGAGTCGGCTCTTTCGACTCCTGAACGGCTCTTAATTTAGGATTTTTTTGTAGGCCTTTATTTTACCCTAACTTTAAAAAAAAAAAATGGTTTGTGTGTTGAAAACCCTTTCATGTGCAGTGTTTTTATGCATTTATTTTGTTACAAAAGCATTCTTTTGTTTTTAATCATTTTAATCAAACATTTTTTTGCACAAATTAACAACAAAAAAACAGCAAATAAACAGAATTGAACTAGAACAGAACTAGAACCAAACTCAAGCAAACAGTATTAATGTCCTCAGTGAAGATTGGCATTCAAAAAAATCAGATGCCTCAGCTTTGATGGACTGATCCTATTTCTTCTTTCTGAGATTATCTGCCCTGTTTTTGAGAAGATTCTCTCTGAAGGAACCGATGTTGCCACAATACACAGTCTCCCTTCCATCACCTTCGCCAGGCGTGGAAAGACTGAGTCCTTGGCCTGCCACCAGCTCAGTGGGTCTTCTGCTCGTTGGATGATGGGCTCCTCAAGATAAGACCTCACCTCCAGTATAGCATCAGCTGTAGGATTTCTTCTTGTAGCATCTCCTGTAGCTCTTTCATCAAAAAGCCTCCAAACAACAGAGGTTTGTGGTTCCTCATACACTTGGCCTTCTAATGGCGGAGCTGGCTGGCTGCTAGGGGTGCATCTTGCTGCTGCACTAATTCTCTGAAGTGCCTCATCAACAGCTCTGTTGTCATTGAATGCAAGTTTTTTAAACCTAGGATCCAATAATGTGGTTTCTGAGTGGACAGTGTTGTACTCCATACGCAGAAATTTCCGGTCCATGGCTGAACAAAGAGCTGCAACCAATTCTTTCCCTTTCTGCATGGTTACAGTCTGTTGGGCTGTCACACGCTGCAAACCTTTGCATAGCAGGAGCATTTTTGAGGCAGAAACATAGCTGAGGGAGAGAAACAGCAACTTTTAAAATGAAGCTTTTTTAAAAGTATGTGGCATATTATATGTGGCACATTATACTGTATTGTTTCTGCAATGTATAATAGTGACTGAATGGTAGTAGTGAAAAAAAATGGTCCAAGGTACCTGTCTGCACTTATTTCCACAGTCACCTCCTCAAATGGTTGCAGGACGGTGCAGACCTCTTTCACCAGCTCCCATTCCTCTTGACATAGAGCATCAACTGGTGCGTTGATGAGGGCCAGGGTGGAGATGATGGCATCTTTTGTTTCAAGAATTCGTTTCAACATATAAAATGTTGAGTTCCACCTGGTGGCACACTCTTGTTTGGGCCTCAGTTCAGGCATCCCCATCTGGCACTGTGTGGACTTTAGCCTCTGTGTTGCAACTGTGCTTTTGTGGAAAAACTCCACAACAGCCTTCACCTTATCCACGGTTGGTTTGACCACCTTTAGGGCATCTCTAATCATGAGGTTTAGTGTATGTGCCAGACATGGGTGATGGGTCCACTTAAGAATTTTTATGGCTTTGGTGATGTTTGCTGCATTGTCACTCACACAGCACACTACTTTGTCCTCTACTTGCCACTCTTTTGCCACTCTTACTAGCTCATCTGCTAGGTTTTCTGCAGTGTGTCTCTCTGTGAACTCAAAGCAGTCCAAAAGGCAAGATGTCATCTTGTAATTTTCAATGAAATGGCAAGTGACAGCCATGAAAGAGCAGGTTGTTCTGGAGGTCCAGCAGTCAGTTGTCAGGCAAACTGATGGAGCTTGTTTCACCCTTACTTGCCATAATGCCCGTTCTGTGTCATATAGTTTAGGTATTGTTGTTTGGGACAATGTTTTTCTACTGGGAAGAGTGTATGTGGGATTTAAAGTTTTGACAAAACTTTTAAAACCTCTGTCCTCCACAATTGAAAAGGGTTGGAAATCAGTAGCTATCATTTTAGCTAGCTCTACATCAATGCTGTGCTGTTTGGATGGGGTCATCACTTTGGGTATAAACTGGCTTATTTTGCTTTGAGCTGCAGTAGGAGAGGTTATACCTGCATGTGTGGGGAAGCCAGTAGATGCTGCTGCAGTTGCTGTTTTTTGGGGTTGAGACACACCAGGATCTGTAGATGGGGTGCTAGCTTGCCCTCTCTCCTCTAACTGCACTGTAGGATGGACAGTTCTCATATGTCTATGCAGGTTTGTGGTGGAACCTGCTCTTAAAGTAATTTTCATCTTGCAGTGAACGCACTCTGCTTTGTTGTTTCCATTGTCTTTAAACTGGAGCCAGATGCTGCTTCTCTTTCGGGTGTCACTCATAGTTACGACTCACACACTCTCCTCACCGCTATCTGACAGACAGTGCCGTTATTAACGTTGTTACGACTCATTAACTTGCAGTGGAGTGCCGCTTCACTTCACCCCCCTCTCTGTTTTTACATAATGGTATGATCCCATATCCTCACATCTGATTGGCCGCGATGCGATTGCTGACCAATCAAAACAAAGTTCTGCCTGTAAGCACGCAGCGAAAGGAAAAAAACTGGGAGCCGGCTCTCACTCGATGCGAGCCGGCTCTTCTGATTCACTACAAAGCATCGGCTCTCAGAGCCGCATCTTTTGCGCATGACACATCACTAGTAGACAAGTCATTTTTGTATTATAGCTCTGCTGGTCGGAGACAGGCGTACCACTCATATAACTTATTTTATTTATTATTTCACCGTCAACTGATTTTTAAAATGTTGACTTTTTCTCACAACTCGCTGGACGACAGTTTCTCTCCCTCCCTTGGTGGACGACAGGCGTTCTACACGGTTGTCCTGGTATAATCGGGTGCAGAAACAGACCGAACTCAAAGAGGATCAACCAAAGTTTGGCTAACTATGATCAGTCCAGTAGCATGAGTGTGAAATGAGTGTGTAGCGCTGCAGCCCTTTGTCTCACTGAGTGAGGAGTACTGTCTTTGCTTTATTTAGGTGGGTTGTTATAAAGTTACACACGGAAGCTATATGCAGCAATAGTCAGTTCAATGTTGATTACAAAATAGATCTTAAAAGCATAACTTTTGCCTAAAATATTTGCATGTAGTTTTCCAATAGTTGCTTATCCATAGGCTTCATATTAAATGTCATTTTGAAATTGATCCCAAGTTCGATTGTAACAGCACTGTACAATGAATTAAAAGTAACCCTATTGTTTTCTTGTCCATGATATCAGAATCCTGGGCACAGGAGTCTCTCTGTGCCCAGGTTGCAGAGACCATTGTCGAGAGCCTCTCTGACGCCTCAGACACTGTCCTGCTCTGTTCCAAACTGGCCTTACCAGATATTCTCTTGCCCAACATCTGCCAGGAGCTGCTCCATCTGGTGGCTAGTGAGCCTTGCGGTCTGAAGGGGGCAATCATTGACCTTTGTGTGTGGAGCAGGGGGAGCAACAAGGCGAATTCGGGGGACGACTGTGTAGTGTGGAGCAGATAACCGCTGACCCTAACCTGGTTCCTACCTTCCATCTCATCGTGTTGTTACGGCCAAGTTGGGGGGGGGGGGGGGGTTGTGGCCCAAGTTGCAGAGGCTCTTTAGGGCTCTTTAGTGGGAGACACACACACACACTAAAGCTCAGTACCGGGTTCAGAGCTAGCAGAAGAAAGCTGTACAGTTCAGGAGAGCTGCTCATTGAAGAGTGCTGACCTGGCCAGAGGTTTAGGTGTTTGTAGTAGATACAGTCGTATGCAAAAGTTTGGGCACCCCTCTGAGGCTGCATAATAATTTACTCTGTCGTCACAGAAAATGATCACAGTGGCATGCCATTCTTTTTCTAATAAAAGCTGAGTACTGGGGTATTGTCCAGAAAAATATTTTTAGTGTAGCAATATTAAGTTGTATGAAATTAAATCAGATGTGAAAAATAGGCTATGCTAAAATTTGGGCACCCTTGTCATTCTGTTGATTTTAATACCTGTAACTACTTAGCACTGATTAATTGGAACACACAATTGGTTTGGTGAGCTCATTAAGCCTTGAACTTCATAGACAAGTGCATCCAATCATGAGAAAAGGTATGCCAATTAAGGTGGCCAATTGCAAGTTGTTGTTCTCTTTGACTCTCCTCTGAAGTGGCAACATGGGGGCCTCAAAACAACTCTCAAATGACCTGAAAACAAAGATTGTTCAACATTATGGTTTAGGGGAATGCTACAAAAAGCTATCGCAGAGATGTAAGCTGTCAGTGTCCACTGTGAGGAACATAGTGAGGAAATGGAAGACCACAGGCACAGTTCTTGTTAAGGCCAGAAGTGGCAGGCCAAGTAAAATATTGGAGAGGCAAAGGCGAAGGATGGTGAGAACGGTCAAAAACAGCCCACAGACCACCTCCAAAGACCTACAACATCATCTTGCTGCAGATGGTGTCACTGTGCATCGTTCAGAGTGAGAGTGATGCTGTCACGTTCGGGTGTGTAAAGAGACCAAGGCGCAGCGTATCGATAGTTCGACATCGTTTATTTAACTAAATGACGAACTATACAAAATAAGAAATACAATGAAAGTATAACACACGTAGCACGAACACGGGACATACAACAACATAACAATGAACCACGCCAAGGGAGTGGAACTTAGACATATAAGTAGGATCCCTAATTAGAGGTAATGCATAGCAGCTGCCTCTAATTAGGGATCCCACACACAACACCACCCAGAAGTAGAAATACTAGATCTGCCAGACTCTGACCATAGAACTATAGAGAAGCAAAGCTTCTCTATGGCCAGAGCCTGACAGTACCCCCCCCCCCCCCAAAGGCGCGGACTCCCGGCCGCAAGAAAAACAAACACAAAAACATGAGGGAAGGGTCAGGGAGGGAAAAACATCAAACAATAACCATCGCCGGTGGCGGTTCCGGCCCCGGCGAAGTGGATGTCTTCCTCCTCATTTCTACTGGGCCCAGACTGGGCACCGGTGTGGCAGGCGACTCCGGCCATGTAAAGGGGCAACCCACCGGTCCTGGAAACAACAATGGTGGGGCAAAAAGTTCAGGCCATGGAGCGGGGCAAATAACCAGTGGATGTCTTCCTCCTCATTTCTACTGGGCCAGGACTGAGCACCGGTGTGGCAGGCGACTCCGGCCTTTCAATCATCACGGGAGGCTCCGGGCTGTCGAGCGTCACGGGACGCTCCGGGCTGTCGAGCGTCACGGGAGGCTCCGGGCTGTCGAGCGTCACGGGAGGCTCCGGGCTGTCGAGCGTCACGGGAGGCTCCGGGCTGTCGAGCGTCACGGGAGGCTCCGGGCTGTCGAGCGTCACGGGAGGCTCCGGGCTGTCGAGCGTCACGGGAGGCCCCGGGCTGTCGAGCGTCACGGGAGGCTCCGGGCTGTCGACCGTCACGGGAGGCTCCGGGCTGTCGACCGTCACGGGAGGCTCCGGGCTGTCGACCGTCACGGGAGGCTCCGGGCTGTCGACCGTCACGGGAGGCTCCGGGCTGTCGACCGTCACGGGAGGCTCCGGGCTGTCGACCGTCACGGGAGGCTCCGGGCTGATGAGGCGCACCGACGGTCTGGTGCGTGGAGCCGGCACTGGAGGTACCTGGCTGGGCACACGCACTGGAGGTCGAGTGCGGGGAGTCGGCACGGGACGTACCGGACTGGAGAGGCGCACTGGAGGCCTGGTGCATGGAGCCGGCACTGGAGGAACCTGGCTGGGCACACGCACTGGATGTCGAGTGCGGGGAGTCGGCACTGGACGTACCGGACTAGAGACGCGCACTGGAAGCCTGGTGCGTGGAGTCGGCACTGGTGGCACTGGACTAATAACACGCACCTCAGGACGAGTGCGGGGAGCAGGCACTGGACGTACCTGACTGGAGACGCGCACTGGAAGCCTGGTGCGTGGAGGCGGCACTGGTGGCACTGGACTAATAACACGCACCTCAGGGCGAGTGCGGGGAGCAGGCACAGGACGTACCTGACTGGAGACGCGCACTGGAAGCCTGGTGCGTGGAGTCGGCACATGTGGCACTGAACTAGTGACATGCACTTCAGGGCGAGTGCGGGGAGTCGGCACGGGACGTACCGGACTAGAGACGCGCACTGGAAGCCTGGTGCGTGGAGTCGGCACTGGTGGCACTGGACTAATAACACGCACCTCAGGACGAGTGCGGGGAGCAGGCACTGGACGTACCTGACTGGAGACGCGCACTGGAAGCCTGGTGCGTGGAGGCGGCACTGGTGGCACTGGACTAATAACACGCACCTCAGGGCGAGTGCGGGGAGCAGGCACAGGACGTACCTGACTGGAGACGCGCACTGGAAGCCTGGTGCGTGGAGTCGGCACATGTGGCACTGAACTAGTGACATGCACTTCAGGGCGAGTGCGGGGAGCAGGCACAGGACGTACCTGACTGGAGACGCGCACTGGAAGCCTGGTGCGTGGAGTCGGCACTGATGGCACCGGACTGATGACACGCACCTCAGGGCGAGTGCGGGGAGAAGGCACAGGACGTACCTGACTGGAGACGCGCACTGGAAGCCTGGTGCGTGGAGTCGGCACTGGTGGCACTGGACTAATAACACGCACCTCAGGGCGAGTGCGGGGAGCAGGCACAGGACGTACCTGACTGGAGACGCGCACTGGAAGCCTGGTGCGTGGAGTCGGCACATGTGGCACTGAACTAGTGACATGCACTTCAGGGCGAGTGCGGGGAGCAGGCACAGGACGTACCTGACTGGAGACGCGCACTGGAAGCCTGGTGCGTGGAGTCGGCACTGATGGCGCCGGACTGATGACACGCACCTCAGGGCGAGTGCGGGGAGAAGGCACAGGACGTACCTGACTGGAGACGCGCACTGGAAGCCTGGTGCGTGGAGTCGGCACTGGTGGCACTGGACTAATAACACGCACCTCAGGGCGAGTGCGGGGAGCAGGCACCGGACGTACCTGACTGGAGACGCGCACTGGAAGCCTGGTGCGTGGAGTCGGCACATGTGGCACTGAACTAGTGACACGCACTTCAGGGCGAGTGCGGGGAGCAGGCACAGGACGTACCTGACTGGAGACGCGCACTGGAAGCCTGGTGCGTGGAGTCGGCACTGATGGCACCGGACTGATGACACGCACCTCAGGGCGAGTGCGGGGAGCAGGCACAGGACGTACCTGACTGGAGACGCGCACTGGAAGCCTGGTGCGTGGAGTCGGCACTGATGGCACCGGACTGATGACACGCACCTCAGGGCGAGTGCGGGGAGCAGGCACAGGACGTACCTGACTGGAGAGGCGCACTGGAGTGTAGCAGACGGCCGGACCCGGACTGGGTACCGGTGGAGCGGACTGCTCTGACACTGGAGTGTAGCAGATGGCCTGACCCAGACTGGGCACCGGTGGAGCGGACTGCTCTGACACTGGAGTGTAGCTGGAGTTCTCGCACGTGAAACCGGCATAGGTTGCACCGGACTGGTGACGCGTATTTCAGCGCGCATACAGGAAGCCGGCATGGAACATACTGGAGTGGGGATGCACACTGGAGACTCGGCGCAGGATGTGGGCATCGAACGACCTGGACTGGGAATGCACACTGTGGGCACCTTTAGCTCCAGCTCCTTCCGCTCGTTCTCACACTCCTCCCAATTTCGCCTACACAGTTCCATAATGCTACTATAGACCCCCTTCAGGTATTCCTCTTCCTCCACCGTATTCCACATGGAGAGTGGTACTGGCGCGTCCTCCTCGTAGCCAGACCATCCCCATAGCCCCCCCCCCCCGAAATTTTCTTGGGGTTGCCTACGGGCTCCGTTACCTCCGTTTACTCGATTATACCGTTTTCCTCTCTCCTTTGCTCCAGATTTTCGCTGCTTGGTCGGGTGGTGGTTCATTCTGTCACGTTCGGGTGTGTAGAGAGACCAAGGCGCAGCGTATCGATAGTTCGACATCGTTTATTTAACTAAATGACGAACTATACAAAATAACAAATACAATGAAAGTATAACACACGTAGCACGAACACGGGACATACAACAACATAACAATGAACCACGCCAAGGGAGTGGAACTTAGACATATAAGTAGGATCCCTAATTAGAGGTAATGCATAGCAGCTGCCTCTAATTAGGGATCCCACACACAACACCACCCAGAAGTAGAAATACTAGATCTGCCAGACTCTGACCATAGAACAGAGCCTGACAGATGCGGAAGAAGCCTTTTCTGCACACATGCCACAAACGCACATTTGGACAAGACAGCTTCATTTTGGAATAAGGTGCTGTGGACTGATGAAACAAAGATTGAGTTATTTGGTCATAACAAGGGGCGTTATGCATTTCGGCAAAAGAACACAGCGTTCCAAGAAAAACACTTGCTACCCACAGTCAAATTTGGTGGGGGTTCCATCATGCTGTGGGGCTGTGTGGCCAGTGTGGGTACTGGGAATCTTGTTAAAGTTGAGGGTCGCATGGATTCCACTCAATATCAGCAGATTCTTGGGAATAATGTTGAAGAATCAGTCACAAAGTTGAAGTTACGCCGGGGCTGGATATTTCAACAAGACAATGACCCAAAACACTGCTCAAAATCTACCCGGGCATTTATGCAGAGGAACAAGTACAATGTTCTGGAATGGCCATCCCAGTCCCCAGACCTGAATATCATTGAGAATCCGTGGGATGATTTGAAGCGGGCTGTCCATGCTCAGCAACCATCAAACCTAATTGAACTGGAGATGTTTTGTAAGGAGGAATGGTCCAAAATACCTTCATCCAGAATCCAGACACTCATTAGAGGCTATAGGAAGCATCTAGAGGCTGTTATTTTAGCAAAATTAGGCTCTACTAAATATTGATGTGATTTTTCTGTAGGGGTGCCCAAATTTATGCACCTGTCTAATTTCGTTTTGATGAATATTGCACATTTTCTGTTAATCCAATAAACCTCATTTCACTACTGAAATATTACTGTGTCCATCAGCTATTTGATAGATCAAAATGAAATTGCTAATCCAAACACCCAATTATTTATAAATGGAAATCATGGAAATTGTCAGGGGTACCCAAACTTTTGCATACGACTATATATCAGACTTGGGTCTAATAATACATATCTCAAATAGTGCTCCCAAGTGGTGCAGCTGTCTAAGGCACTGCATCTCAGTGCTAGAAGCGTCACTACAGATACCTTGGTTCGATTCCAGGCTGTATCACAACTGACCGTGAATGGGAGTCCCATAGGGTGGCGCACAATTGGCCCAGCGTCGTCCCGAGTTTGGCTGATGTAGGCTGTCATTGTAAATAAGAATTTGTTCTTAACTTACTTGCTTAGTTAAATAAAGGTAACATTTGTTTTTATATGTATCTATACCAAATTTGCTGCACTTTGTTTGGTTTGCCCAGTACAATGGAACCAATGTAATGGTCCCAAAAGTGCAAATCAAGCGCACCCCAATACTTTGACTCTGGTCTGATATGTATTGTCTATGGCTCTGGACTGAGGACTCAACTACAATGAGATAAGCCTTGTATTCCTCTGCGTGATAGCAGAAGTGAATTCAGATATACTGTACCAATGTGGTCACCAATGTACCTAAAGAAAACTCACTCCACCTTTGAGGCTGTGGAAGGACATTGCATAGCCAAACTCTGAAGTGGATACTCTTTTTATTCCCATAGTGGGGCAAGAACATATTGTGCAACAATGTTTACTATGCATCAAATGTAGTTAAAACATGTTTTATTCTTATACCAAACATTTATTGAATGCTTTCTAGGGAACACATACTATATCTTGTTAATGGCAGCTTTTCCATATTATTGGGGACAATCAAATGGGGATTACAATGCAATGCTGTTTTTAAACCATACATTTGATTAGGCCGTCTATTTATTTGATACTCATATTCACCTGTTAACCTGTAATGCTTTTTGTACTTTCCTTCAAGAACTTAAAACTGAAGAACTAAATAAATAATTGTTCAAATTAAATATTCATGTGAAGTACTTTGTTAATGGATCAAATATTAGTCTCTAATATTTAAGTGGCACCACATTAGGTCATAATTATGACTATAAAAAGGAAGAGACCGATTTCTGTTTAATTTTAATACATACAGATGTGAATTTGTGCAATCATTTTCAATACTCATCTCCATAATCTAACATTAGCTTCTTAATGCCATCTAGCCTGTGTTAAAAATACAATGTATAGTATATACAAGTATGAACTATAAAAATGTATTATTGGTTCAGATGTCTATAACAGAAGGCCTTGAGTTGGTTCTTCAAAATATTTATCAAAACATAAGAATAAGGAAAAGGAAGAAGCTTTATTTTAGCAGCTTTAGCAGTATATAATGCCTTCAGAAATTAGTCATACACCTTGACTTGTTCCACATTCTGTTGTGTTACAGCCTCAATTCAAAATGGATTACATATTTTTGTTCTCCCACCCATCTACACATAATACCCCATAATGAAAGTGAAAACATGTTTTTTAGAAATGTTTGCACATTTATTGAAAATGAAATACCTAATTTACAGAAGTATTCAGACCCCTGAGTCAATACATGTTATAAATCACCTTTGGCAGAGATTACAGCTGTGAGTCTTTCTGGGTAAGTCTCTAGGAGCTTTGCACACCTTTGATTGTACAATATTTGCCCATTATTCTTTTTAAAATTCTTCAAGCTCTGTCAAATAGGTTGTTGATCATTGCTAGACAGCCATTTTCAAGTCTTGTCATAGATTTTCAAGGAGATTTAAGTCAAAACTGTAACTTGCCCACTTAGGAACATTAACAGTCTTTTTGGTAAGCAACTCCAGTGTAGATTTGGCCTTGTGTTTTAGGTTATTGTCCTGCTGAAAGGTGAATTCATCTCCCAGTGTCTGGTGGAAAGCAGACTTACCCAGGTTTTCCTCTAGGACGTTGCCTGTGCTTAGCTCAATATTTTGTATTCTGTACAGGCTTCCTTCTCTTTACTTTGTCATTTAGGTTAGTATTGTGAAGTAACTACAATATTGTTGATCCATCCTCAGTTTTCTCCTATCACAGCCATTCAACTATGTAACTGTTTTAAAGACACCATTGGCTTCATGGTGAAATCCCTGAGCAGTTTCCTTTCTCTCTGGCAACTGAGTTAGGAAGGTCACCTGTATCTTTGTAGTGACTGGGTGTATTGATAAACCATCCAAAGTGTAATATATAACTTCACCATGTCTGCTTTGTTATTTTTACCCATCTACCAATTGGTGCCCTTTGCGAGGTATTGGAAAACCTCCCTGTTCTTTGTGGTTGAATCTGTGTTTGAAATTCACTGCTCGATTGAGAAACCTTACAGATAATTGTATGTGTGGGATACAGAGATGAGGTAGTCATAAAAAAAAGAATGGTAAACACTTACTTTTTATGTGACTTGTTAAGCACCTTTTTACACCTGAACGTTTTTAGGCTTGCCATAACAAAGGGGATGAATACTTATTGACTCAAGACATTTCAGCTTTTCATTTGTAATTAATTTGTAAACATTTTGAAAACATAATTCCACTTTGAAATTATGGGGTATTGTGTGTAGACTAGTGACACAAAAATATGTATTTTAAATTCAGGCTGTAACACAACAGAAATGTGAAAGTCAAGGGGTGTGAATACTTTCTGAAGGCACTGTACCATTCCAAAATACATTTAATCTCTTGTTTTCTGAAAAACATGACACCCGTCTAGTTCTGGCAGCCTTCAAGTGTTTTTGTATATAAACCAGCCATCACCTTGTCCATTTGTTTCACAGTTTTACAGGAAGTTAAGACTATCCACAGGAGTGTGCAGAGCGAGAGGGGGTCTCCCCCCCCCGACAGGCCATATCTGTCTGCAACCCACCATATGGATCTATGGCAGTTTCTCTCAAATTGCTGCTCCAATTGTTATGTGTGGGCTTGAATAGGGCATTGTATATTGATTTCTTCTCATTCGATTCAAGTACCAAATAATCTGAGGGGAAGAAATAAGTATGCAGCAATTAATAAACCATAAAATTACTTTCCAACAACAAAACCTTTGAGATCAAGGTTTAAATCAGAGTAGACAAGCAGCAAGTCATGCAAGCACACATCAAATAGGATAACAATTCATCATTGGCATCGATAATGGAAAATCTGTATCAGTAAAAAAAAATTCTAAACATTGCAACTGTGTAAATGTTTTCGTTTCACGGCTCTGTGAAGTCTAGGCAACTGGTTGCCCATTGGGCCAGGTGTGAATGTTCTGGGAGCCTACTCAACCAGTTTGAATGCAATGGGAAGCCCATCCACTTTCGAGGACCCATCAGCAGGCAATTAAGTATGCTAAATTGAGAGCATGCGAGAACATCTGCGAGAGGGTTTTGTGCATGCAGGAACAGTCATGTATATTTATTTTTTTACATAATAGCGTAGGTTAACAGAAAAGATAAACCAATATCAAGAGATGCCTTGCTCATATTGATATTAATCCGATATCAAACAATATTGAAGTCAAAACGGTATCAATTGATATATATATTGATATATAATTGATATTGATATTTACCATTCTGTTCGTTTGTGGGTTCTTATCCATGTTGCATGATCTGAATCTCCGACAGTCGTGAGCAGCTAGGCGTGCCCATCCGCTGAGCCCTTTGGTACAAGTCAGAGTCTCCAAAATAACGAGCACGGTACAGCAAGCCTTCCTCTGGAAGACAAAAACACACAAAAATGTATCCAGTATATTGAAAAATATAATTATGCACATGATCAAAAATAACTTCCCTGGCCTGGTTAGCAGTTGCTGGAATGCTGGAGAGGACAAAGCGAGAGGAAAATAGCCAAGCCAGTACAGTAAAGTACAATATGGCATGATAGTGTGAAAAGGGTGTGCATGTGCGTTGTGTTAACGTTGGGATGTGACTTACTCTGTTGCTTCTCCTTCCAGCAGTTGTTCCTGAGGTTGGCGATGTAGTCTTCCTCCACGCTCCTCTCCACACTCCTTAGGTCTTTTCCAGAGTACTCCTTGGTGAAGCTAGCTCCTACGTAGTAAGACACCTTCAGGGTCTGTGTCTGCCTCCGGTTGATGTGGCCCACACCTCTGCAGCGCAGCACAGGAATTGATAAAAAAAGGATGTGAGAGTGTGACAAACATGGTGGTTCAACTTCCTAAGTGACATCACGTCATAAAGAATTACAAGAAAAAAAAGGGCAAATGATGTCATACAATCAAAATCTTGACACACAGGTCCATTACGAGCACAGGAAAAGCTAAACATGCATAATGTCATGTTGTAATAACTGATACCCTCAGATGTAATACATGATATGTGATAGCGTGATACACTGACCCAACTAAAGCCTTCCAGATTTTCTTGTGACAAAACCAATGTTTAATCGATTCTGAAGCTGTGACCCCAAGCAGAAAGTGCGATCCACCACGTCTGTCAAACACTGCTATTATAAGTAAGTAGCAGAGCTGTATAGAAGTTTGCATAACTTTTTTCATAAGTGAGAAGTAGAAGTGTTAGGGTGTAAAGGAGGACATTGAGACTCACGAGCGGTGGCTAAGGCTGTAGGGGGGAGGGGTCACCATCATCTGGCTGAGGGCGGAGACGAAGATTAGGATAAGGATGGGCATCAGCTGGACAAACAAGGCAAAGCCTCCCTATAGGAGAACAGAGAGAGAGATACAGAGAGTGAGATAAACGTCAACCCTGTTACAGACCCCCCTCAGCCCTCAGCTGTTTCCTGGACACCATATGTGAATTGATTGCCCCCCCATCTATCTTCAGAGTTCGTAACTGTTAGGTGACCTAAACTGGGATATGCTTAACACCCCGGTAGTCCTACAATCTAAGGTAGATGCCCTCAATTTCACACAAATTATCAAGGAACCTACCAGGTACAACCCTAAATCCGTAAACATGGGCACCCTCATAGATATCATCCTGACTAACTTACCCTCCAAATACACCTCCACTGTCTTCAACCAGGATCTCAGCGTCCGTTATGGGTCCGCGGTCAAACGACCACACCTTATCACTGTCAGACGCTCCCTAAAACACTTCAGCGAGCAGGCCTTTCTAATCGATCTGGCCCGGGTATCCTGGAAGGATATTGACCTCATCCCGTCAGTAGAGGATGCCTGGTTTTTCTTCAAAGTGCTTTCCTCACCATCTTAAATAAGCATGCCCCAATCCAAAAAATTAGAACTAAGAACAGATATAGCCCTTGGTTCACTCCAGACTTGACTGCCCTTGACCAGCACAAAAACATCCTGTGGCGTACTGCATTAGCATCGAATAGCCCCCGCGATATGCAACTTTTCAGGGAAGTCAGGAACCAATATACACAGTTAGAAAAGCAAAGGATATCTTTTTCAAACAGAAATTTGCATCCTGTAGCACTAATTCCAAAAAGTTCTGGGACACTAAACTCTCCTTCCAGACTCACATTAAGAATCTCCAATCCAAAATTAAATCTAGAATCGGCTTCCTATTTCGCAACAAAGCCTCCTTCACTCATGCTGCCAAACATGCCCTCGTAAAACTGACTATCCTACCGATCCTTGACATCGGCGATGTCATTTACAAAATAGCCTCCAACACTCTACTCAGCAAATTGGATGTAGTCTATCACAGTGCCATATACTACCCACCACTGCGACCTGTACGCTCTCGTTGGCTGGCCCTCACTACATATTAGTCGCCAAACCCACTGGCTCCAGGTCATCTTTAAGTCTTTGCTAGGTAAATCCCCTCCTTATCTCAGCTCGCTGGTCACCATAGCAACACCCACCCGTCGCATGCGCTCCAGCAGGTATATTTCACTGGTCATCCCCAAAGCCAACACCTCCTATGGCCGCCATTCCTTCCAGTTGTCTGCTGCCAATGACTGGAACGAATTGCAAAAATCATTTAAGCTGGAGACTACCATCTCCCTCAATAACTTTAAGCATCAGCTGTCAGAGCAGCTTACCGATCACTGCACCTGTACACAGCCCATCTATAAATAGCCCACCCTACTACCTCATCCCCATATTGTTATTTTTGCTCATTTGCACCCCAGTATCATCATCTGCACATCTATCACTCCAGTGTTAATGCTAAATTGTAATCATTTCACCACTATGGCCTATTTATTGCCTTACCTTCCTAATCTTACTACATTTGCACACACTGTACATAGATTTTCTATTGTGTTATTAACGTTTGTTTGTCCCATGTGTAACTCTGTGTTGTTGCTTTTGTCGCACTGCTTTGCTTTATCTTGGCCAGGTCGCAGTTGTAAATGAGAACTTGTTCTCAACTGGCCTACCTGGTTAAATAAAGGTGAAATAAAAATAATAGAAGCACTCCCCTGGTGAATTCCAAACTGACTCCCAGCCCCTACTCCTTATTTTAGGTGCTTATGCAGACCTGAAGGGATTGGCAGAACCTCAACCTGCTTGACAGAGGGTAAGATGGAACCATAACAATTGCTTTCGGACATACATGAATTCTCTAGTGATAGGGGTCAGGGATGGATTTAGTATTCAGCACATACACCACAGAATAAAAGGCACAAGATCAAGGTCTGACTATTAGTGTGGTCAACATTCTGATTCTCAGACAACAACAACCTACATTCTGCCTTGAAGTAACTAAGGAAATTAAAAATAAATTGTTCATAATTTACAGATTTCACTCACTTTCCCCCCGTTTCCTCACTGGTTTACGCTGTCTAAAGTGCACTCTGAGCTTTCTGAGAATGTCAGCTCTATCTGTCAGATCTACACAGTCTCTAAAGCCTGGAACACACCATGCCGACGCCGACGAACTAGTGGCAACGAAAGCAGACTGCAGGGTCGGCTCACGTCGGCAGCGTCTGGGTCCAAAGTTGCCCTGACACACCAAGCCGACGGCCAAGTAGCACGTCCGTTCTGCGCTTGCGCAAGAGGAAATACCGTTGTCGTTTTTTTTACTATGGACTATTGAAAAATAATAAACAAAGTTTTCTAAAGACCTCGATTGCCAAAAAGGAAATCTTACCTGATATGACAAGTTTATTTTCGATCACACGCCACTTTTCAGCTTTCGCCACACGGTTGGCATAAGATTCTTCCGTAATGTCATACAAGGCCGGCCTTTCCTGGATCATGCTGATCAATGCGTCTTCACTTGCCTCGTTCCAGACAGCCATATCTTGTTTAAATAATCACGAATAATAATCACGTGAAATGCAAACAAATGAGAAAAGCAAGTATGTTCCCTCTTGACTTCGTTGTTTACTCGCTTCGTCACCTCCGTTTTTTTTCTTCTCGTGCACTGGTTCGCTGGCTGAAAAGCCAATCAGAATGATCAGATGGCCCGACTGACTGACAAGCCCAGACGCCGATTCAACATGTCGAATCGGCTGTTACAAAGCCGACGAGGACCAATTTCACACTGAGAAAACTTAGTCGGCCGACGCACAAAAATTGCCCGACGGCCGACCGTCGGCTTGGTGTGTTCCAGGCTTAAGGATAAGGGTTAGGTGTCCATTTGGAATTCAGCACACACATGTTAAAGAATAAGCTAGAAAACTAAACACTGTATAAGCTTGACTATTGTCATGGTCAGCACCCTTCATTCTGTCATGAAGTGAGGTTGTAAGAAATGTGTCCATTGATCAGCAAAAAAAATAGTTTACAAATTTCACTTACATCCCTCTGTTCTCTCCTCTCTGGTCCTGCTCTATGCTGATGGCCAAAGTGCATTCCACCATTTCTGTAAACATGTACATTACCTGGAACAGAGCAGAACATACAGTATAGAACAACAATTACCATCTAAACATCCAGGCCAGCAGAACATCATTTAGACCACCTTTTTGTCCATAACCATGCAACCGATAAAGTCTTAAAACATTTTGCCACGGAAAACAAAAATTAGCTTTTCTTATTGGGGAAATACAGGAAGTACCTCCCTGTTTCAGTCTGTTCTCTTCCGTTTGGTGCCTAATGAATAATACAACTCAACTCACGTGATGGGAAACCACCTCCAAAGAACATGTTGAAGAGGTCCTCGGGCGAGATGTCGGCTTCAAAGTCATGGCGCTGGTGCCTGTGCTGTTGTCTGGTAGGGTGAGCTCTCTCCTCACCATACTGGTCATACTGGCTCCGCTTCTCTGTGTTACTAAGCACAGCGTATGCATTTCCAATGGCTGGGGAACACAAAAAACACAGTAACTTCAGTTAAGCTTTTAAACATACTTTGCCATGATGGTATACTTCAGATATGACATTCTGCACTTATTAGCAAGCAGTAAAATGTCAATTGCCAGAACAGAGGTTACCTTTAAATGCCTCTGTGGCTCCTGGAGCATGGTTTTTATCGGGGTGGAATTTCAGGGCCAGTTTCCTGTAGGACTTCTTCAGGTCCTCCTCCCCGGCATCCTTTTCAACTCCCAGAATCTCATAGTAGTCTTTACAACTCTTTATTCTACACACATGGCATAAGAGAAGCACAGAGAAAGTAAACAAGTCAGTGAAGCAAACCAATTTGTCGTGCAATGAGCAAGAACACAAACAATGAACCATGTAGCAGTATCTCAAGTTGTCTAAATCATTCTAAAGTAGGCCTGTTAAAACATATTCTAGATAGAGGTTATAATTGTCAAAGTATACAAAGTAGACGTTTCCCTTAAAACACTGATGTAGGATAATTTAATCAACCCCAATCCTGATTCCAAACCTTAACCATTAGAGAGGATAAAGAAATACCAAATCCTGGACCAGCGGTTAGGGGGAACTCCTTCTGGCTCTGTTAAAGACAATAACTACGCAGACATACTTTTTAACAGCATCCAGCTGATCTGATGTGTATGGTTTGGCTGAGTGTGTGGCTTCGTCTCCATGGCTACGGTGTCTCACTCCAGAACCATCCCCGTTCATAGGGCTCTCTTCTTCATATGGTGGTTTCCTATTCTGTTCGATGGACTCTAGTAAACCTGGGTGGATAGGAATAGGTTTACAAGACAGCTGCAGATAATGTGACAACGTTGGGATGTCACTGCAGCCATATAACGAACACTTCTCTCCCCATAACTAAGGCAAATGTCATACGTGCATCACAGTACAGTAAGGCCTACATTTGATATCTTACACTATTTTGTAACTATGTAAAAGCAATGTGCCACCTGTGTCAGCATTTCACAAGCAATAATCTAGAGAAGTAGTTACTAACTAGCTAGGTAGCTTGGCTGTTCATGTAATGCAAGCGCCTTAGGGTGGGCTGGGTATGGGTTTCTCGAGAACTAACGGGGTCGGTAGCTAACTAGATAACGTTGGCTAGCAAGCTAACAACAAGCCTGCTATCTAACGTTAGCTATCTCATGTGGATGTTTCTAATCCACATGAGAAATCAATCAACATGCGATAACAAAGATTAGTTGTTGATAACAAATTGAACTACAAGTACCACCTCTCCAAAAACTGAGGTCGATATCATGCTAGCTAAAGTTGGCAGATTTGGTTCTGATTGTACTTGGCCCACCACCAACTGACAGGAAATACTGCACGCATACAAATATATAATCAACGTACTTTTGGCCTGATCGGTTGGAAACAAACGCTGTGCCTTTTCTAGAAACCTCTTAGCTTTGTCTGGTTGGTTATTACTGAGTGCACTTATAGAAATCTTTATGCACCGTTCAGCTTCGTCCTTGTTTGATTCCATCGCGACAGCGGAACTAGTCTGTTTACTCGCCTCCTCGTCGCCCTATGATGGCGTCACCGGGAAGGTAAAAAAGTTAGAACTTAAATAATACGTCATTGAATTTCAATCTCCGTGCACGTGTACATATTCAGGATGAGTGACTAATTCATTTGAACATAGTTGGCTTAAAATTGCGAATTGTGATACATTGCGATATAGCCATTCTTTACTTGTTCGGTGAGCTAGGCTATTTTTCGATTTGTAAATACAGAAATACATGTATTGTAACATAAGTGGCTAAACATGTTAGCTAGCTACATTCAAGCTAACGTTAACTGATCAACTGAGGCGTCTAAGGATCAGTAATCAGAATGTATGTACAACATTCTTATGTGTTTCTGTGTATAGTTTAGTCATATAGTTCCCCATTTGCCATGCTCTTAATACTAGCAGGTTTAAGGCCAGCATTACTAAAACATAAGACAGTAAATGTTCTGCTGAAGGCATGTCTATGCTCGGCAGCCAAGTATGATGATGATACCATCACCAACACAGGGAAACCACCACAATTAGCAAAGAAGAAATGGAGAAAGAAGTTCAGGAACAAGCCTGCATCAAATGAACACCTGTCCTGGGAGGAGAGACTGGCCGACTCTGTCACTCCTCTGTGGCGGCTGAGTTACGAAGAACAACTCCAACTGAAACAGAAGCACCAGGAGAGGATCCTACTACAGCTCTCAGATCAGCTCTTATGTGGAGAGTCGACACAACATAAGGCCTTGACACAATCTCCTTCCCCACCCAGGAGTACCAAACTCCGCTTCCCTCTGCTGCCTATCTTACCGTCACCTGTCAGGAACGGCTACCGCAACAAGTCTACCTTCTCGGTCAACCGTGGGGTGGATGGCAACCCTAAGACGGTGGGGTTCTACGTGGGAACGGGAAAGGCGGGAGACATTGTGTGTGTGAACGGGGACCACCTCCTCAACATGCCTGAGAGACATAAGCTGGTGGCCAGGTGCTATCAGGACTTCCTCCGCCTTTCAGCCCTGGAGCCCTGTTTGCTGTTCCACGACGGAGGCCACTGGAGGGAGGTAGGATAGGATAGTATCTAAACCCAGTTCAGGGGGCCCATCAGTCATTTCATATATTTGATGTATCCTAACACCAGTACAACTGATTCAAATCAAATTAAGTGGTGGCATTCCTGCCTGATTAGATCTCACAACACTTGGATAGGTGTTTAACATATCAGCTAACCACATCATATAATATAGCAATCTGATGCCCGACTGTGCAGTTGATGAAGTGGCAAACAGCCATTGGTTGGTGCAATGCAACAGACGTTTTTGAGAGCATCAAAACCGTGATGTATCTTATGTAAATGGACATACTGACTGACTGATCTACAAATGAGAATGGTGCTCAGAAAGTGACTTTTTGGATCTGAATGCCAAAACATTCAAGAGATAAAGGTGCTCAAAGTTATCCTATTTTGCATACCACACCATAACTTGAGACACCCATGTCTTCATCACTGGAAAATGTAAATGTTTGAGATTTATATAATTTAAAACCTTACAAACAGGGTTGTCAAAATATTTTATAATTTCTTGATCATTTTTAGATACATATAAATTGTATTTTTTAAATTTGATCTTAAACGTCAATTATCAAAAAATGTGGAAATTCAAATTTTTACATATTCACATATTTTGTAGCTTAGACCCTATTTTAGATCATCTGAGGTTTTTGAGTTGTTCCCGCAATCGGTTGAGATACAACATGTTCTTGATTACAGGGTGGGTGACATGTCTTCACTTGTAGCCTACTTCTCAGCTGAGATGCCTGTGAGAAGTACCCAATCATGTGACGGGCATTGGCTAATAAGAATTGAGATAACTGAGAGAGTCATGTGAGTGAGAGGTGTTTCAAAGCACGGCAGCCGGGAGAAGGGAATTATAATTATTATATTCAGCCCAAGGGCACAACGGCCACTTTGGCCACAAAAGGCATGGATGTTTTTAGGGGTCATTACGGCCACACAAAGGGGATGCTTCCGGGGAATTTGAGGCCTGGTGAGAATATTATCAAGTGCTTGTGAATGAGAGACTGATGAAGTGTGTGCAGCTTGCACAACAAACAAATCAGAGCTCATGCCTTTCATGCAACTTTTTAAAAATAATCATTAGTCGCATCATGCAGCCTTAGAATGTATTAAAAATCAAAACATATAGCCCAACGTTTGTATCACAACTAAAGTTGCATAAATAACTCTAAATTAAGCGTAAAGGAGGACCTGTTTCTTTGTTAACGCTCAACACAGAATAGCTGCATGTGTGCACTTCCTTGGGAATTGTTTGGAGAAAATATCCTTTCTATTTTATTCAGCTATGTTCAATGGTATTTTTTATTGTGATGTGTCGGCCAGGGTTACTCAACAATTACACTACGAGGTCCGGAGCCTGCTGGTTTTCTGTTCTACCTGATAATTAATTGCACACACACCTAGTGTCCCAGGCTATATTACATGGATTTATTAAACTTTGTAAAATGTAGATGCTCCAAAGGTCTGCATCAGTGGCCTGTAGGCTATGTGGAAACCAGGAGATGCTAAAAGTGTTTATGTTAATTGACAGTCAATTACCATTAGACCAGCAGTTATTTGCTTGACAATCACCTGGCTGACAAAATTTAATGACCGCCACAGCCCTAGCGGTGTTCAAGAGCATCAAATTTGTGATGCAGTGTGGGTAAATTGTGACCGAGTGACTCATCTACAAATAATAACGAGTAGTTTATTTATGATGCACAGTGATTCGTAGATCAGTCAGTCGGAAGTCGCCTGCAATGTCAGCTGCAATGTCGAACAAGCCCGTTGGTACATATGTTTCAGCTGTGCTTGTGTTGGAATACGTCAAATGTATAGAACTGCCGTTGGCCCAGAGAACCGAAATGAGAAAAGCTGGGATAGGATAGGCCTAAACTTTGTTGCCAGGGGGAGGGTCAATTGTTTTGGACACAGTACTGCTGTATACACATGAACCCTATACATTATTACACACTCACAGGTGACAGTGAGGACCAACGCAGCGGGCCACACCATGGCCATCGTCTACTTCCACCCACAGAGGCTCACCCCGGAGGAGATAGAAGTCCATAAGTTCTCCCTGGTGGAGTACTTCACCCAGGGGCCTGGTGCCATCTGCCAACTAGACTCCCTGTACTTCCAGGAGAGCGCCATGACCCGCTGCAGCCACGAGGAATCCCCCTACCAGCTGCTGCATGGCCAGCCACACATACACGAGGAGGTGAATACAATATCCCTGCAGTCCTCTCCTCTGTAAATTGGCAATCAATAGTCAATGGTATGCTCTATGTCCAAATCATCTATAAGTAACTTCATTGAGCTACACAATCAATTTACATACTTTAGGATGATTTGAACATGAAGTGCAAAAAATTCTAAAATCAATACCATTGACTTCCATTTGATTGGAATTTAGCATTTGGAAACAGTGGCCAGGTAAATAAAACCAAAGCATGGATTGCTGTCATCATACCTTGTCCATAGGGGTACTCAACTACTATTTGAGAATGTCCAGTGACACAAATTTCCTAGGTGGCAAAGGTCGGGATGGATTTCGTCCTTTATTGGCGCTGTGGTACAGAGTAGTAACAAACATAGTCGTCTACGACTTAGGAAACATGTTGTTATATAAAATGTACATTAAATACATTAAATGAGACTAAGAATTATAATTAATTACAACTTCTTTTGAATGTAAACATGTGCAACATTGTTGAAGAACAAAAGTGGTTGCATTATTGTCAATGCAAAAAGTGCACTGTGAACCAGTGTACATGGGCCTTGAATTAAATGTTTTATTTATTTAAATAAAATAAATTGCATGTTTTCTGTAGAACAAAGATAATAATCTGAATTCACAGAACGTCACTCTGGGCCTTGCCCTGCATTAATGAGATAAATTACACTTTCTGTCTCCTGCCAATGCTTTGAACTTTGGCACAAATGGTGTGAGAGCAACGCTGAGACACTGGTGCAGGTGTTCATTGGTGAGCTTGGTGTGATATTTGTTTTTATTGCATTTCATTGTGGAGAAGAATGATTCACAGCTGTATGTGGAGCCAAACATGGTCAGGATGTACAGTGTATTCGGAAAGTATTCAGACCCCTGGACTTTTTCCACATTTTGTTACGTTACAGCCTTATTCTAAAATCTATTTTCCCCTCACACAATACCCATAATGACAAGCAAAAACTGGTTTTTAGAAATTTTTGCAAATGTATTAAAAATAATATACATTTACGTAAGTATTCAGACCTTTTACTCAGTACTTTGTTGAAGCACCTTTGGCAGCGATTATAGCCTTGAGTATTCTTGGGTATGACTCTACAAGCTTGGCAGACCTATATTTGGGGAGTTTCTCCCATTCTTCTCTGCAGATCCTCTCAAGCTCTATCAGGTTGGATGGGGAGCGTCACTGCACAGCTATTTTCAGGTCTCTCAAGAGAGGATCGATCGGGTTCAAGTCCGGGCTCTGACTGGGCTACTCAAGGACATTCAGAGACTCTGGAGGTCCTGAGCGCTCTGTAGCAGGTTTTCATCTAGGATCTCTCTGTACTTTGCTCTGCTCCTCTTTGCCTCAATTCTGACAAGTCTCCCAGTCCCTGCCACTGAAAAACATCCCCACAGCATGATGCTGCCAACCCCATGCTTTACCGTAGGGATGGTGCAATGTTTCCTCCAGACGTGATGCTTGGCATTCAGGTTAAAGAGTTCAATCTTAGTTTCTTCAGACTGCTGGTCTTGTTTCTCATGGTCTGAGAGTCCTTTAGGTAACTTTTGGCAAACTCAAGGAGGATGTCATGTGCCTTTTACTGAAGAGTGGCTTCCATCTGGCCAATCAACCATAAAGGCCTGATTGGTGGTGCTGCAGAGATGGTTGTCCTTCTACTAGGTTCTCCCATCTCCACAGAGGAGCTCTGTTAGTGACCATCAGGTTCTTGGTCACCTCCCTGACCAAGGCCCTTCTCCCCCGATTGCTCAGTTTGGGCGGGCGGCCAGCTCTAGGAAGAGTCTTGGTGGTTCCAAACGTATTCCATTTAAAATCATGAAGGACGACGAGCATACAGATGAGCTTCCCTGAGACGGTTTCTGACAGTTTGTGCAGAAATTGTTTGGTGCAAACCACAGTTTCATCAGCCGTCCGGGTGGCTGGTCTACGACGATCCTGCAGGTGAAGAAGCCGGATGTGGAGGTCCTGGGCTGGCGTGGTTACACGTGGTCTGCAGATGTGTGGCCAGTTGGACGGATTATCTTGGTAAAGGAGAAATTAGTCCTCACTAACAGGGATAGAAACAAATTTGTGGAATACATTTGAGAGAAATAAGCTTTTTTGTGCATATGGATGGGTTATTTTATTTCAGCTCATGAAACATGGGTACAAAACTTTACATGTTGCATTTATATATTTTGTTCAGTATAGATCCCCCCCTCTTCCTAAATGTCTAACAACTGCTCACATTAGGTTTAGAACAGTGTTTTCCGCTAATTGCATTTTGACAAATGTTTGAAAATGTTTTTTTCAAAACATTTGTAAGATGATAGGCTTGTTATTGTAGCATGTTTCCATTAAGCTCTTAATAAAAAATGTCCGGGCCTTGTATGCATGCATAGAAACAGAGAGGAAGAGGCAAAGCGAGAGATTTCACTCTCGCCAAAATCTGTCCAAAATAAGCCCAATACGTTTCTAATGGGCTTATTTTGGGCCTAAGCTTGTCGCTTGCCTTCCCGCCTTGGGACGACTCCCATTGTTAGGGCAGAAACATAAGCATCTTGTCATTATATACAGATCTCTGATATGTTTGGAAATTGTTTTACCGTTTGTTAACCAGTTAATGAGGGTCAGTTAGTCGGCACCAAAACTGACCGAAATTCGCATCCCTAAGATGTATTTATCATGCACTTAAATCATCCACAGGTGTTGGGGTTTAAGTTCCGCATTTCGGCAGACGCCTTCTTCCAGGTGAACCAAGGGGCGGCGGATTCACTTTACCACACAGTGAGAGAGATGGGACTCCCGAATGGAGCTCGAGAGGGAGGAGGAGGGGGCACACTCTTGGACGTGTGCTGCGGAACGGGGGCCATCGGTATCACCATGTCCCCCAGAGCAGACCGGGTCATCGGGATTGAACTAATCCAGCAGGCCGTGGAAGACGCCAGGCACAACGCAGCCCTCAACCAGATCCAGAACTGTGAGTTCCTCCCGGGGAAAGCAGAGGTAGTCCTTCCTGGGCTCATGGAGGTCCTGGGCTCCACCACCGACTCCGGAGGCCCCCTCACGGCTGTAGTGAACCCAGCCCGCGCTGGCCTGCATTATCGTGTGATCCGAGCTCTAAGGAATCACTCTTCCATCCGCAGGCTTCTCTATATCTCCTGCAAACCCGAAGGAGAGGCCATGAGGAACTTCAGGGAGCTGTGTTGCAGTCCCGACCCACATAGGAAGCTGACAGGCGAGGCTTTCAGGCCAACTGTGGCTGTGCCTGTGGATATGTTCCCTCACACGCCACACTGCGAACTGCTGCTGGTCTTTGAAAGATAGTTAATTACTACCACTACAACTTCCATAGCAAGTTTTTCCTCATTCTTACACATAGTGACTGTTGTCCTCTGGATTGTGTGATGACTACAGAGATAAAACAGTCAAATCAGTGGAAAGTCAATTCCAAAATCCTCTCAAAAAGTGGTCATTACTTAAAAATAAAAGCTGCTGAGAGCTTTTCAATGTCATGTAGAATGTTGAGTAAAAGCTGTATGTTATTCAGAGACCGATACAAGTCTGCAAGTCTTATGAGGGGGTTGTGTCACTATATCCTACAGCAGCAGTGAAGCAAAACATTCCCAAAAGTAGGACATTAGTGGAGAGCAGGGGAAGTGTGTTTGGGGTCGCTTGCTTACGAAATGCAAGAGTAGATCCTACGCTATCTCCCTGTCTTCTGTGTTTGAATGAGGCATATGCACATGCTGTATTTCCTCTGTTATGTCATGTTACATGCCTGAACTGAGTAGGCATAAACTATATATCTACACCAGGTGGTGCTATGGAGTCAAATGGTCTAACTTTAAACCTGTACTGTGTAGCCTTCAGTTACAGTACCCATCTTACATTATTGCTGACATACAAGACAGAAGGTACCCTTAAACTAAGTAAACTTGATTAACTAGGGTGGAATCTACAGTATTTGATCAGTTCTCCCTTCTAAAAACCCATAGTTAACATAACTTAGAACAAAAGGCATTATGGACATATTTGTTAAGGTTGGGGTAAATGTAGGAAGTAAGCAATTTTCAGTACCGCTTTAAACCAAGTACAACTTACAAAGTTTAGCATACATAAGTGCCTCATAAGCACTACATAAATGCTTCACAAACCATATATACGTGTATCCATTACTCTATTGATGGTGTATACACATAAATAGTGTGTTATGTCACATTTTGCAATTCACCCTACAGTGGGAAAGGCTATGTCACCCTTTATACACCATTTATGACAAATACATATAGCATTTTTTTTTTGTAAAAGCAGCTGTTAATTGGTCAGTTCCGAGGACTCCTGTGAAGCTTAGGTCTATGACCAAGGAGGAATTAAAATGAAAATAAAATCACAATTCAGGTGATCTTAAAAAGTTGAATATACATTCACAACTTTACAAATTGGTATTAAGTATTAAAGGGCATTTCAATATAGCCTTTTCACAATTTTTATGACTTACACTCAACACTGTCATAGCTTAGATGAAAATGTCTACAAAAATGCTGGCCTCATTAGATTTATTTTCAAAGACACAAGTAGGCTTGTCAGACTTCAAATAAGTAGGTGCACTAGTAAAACTGGGAAGAAGTGGAATAATAGAAGTATGGAGAACAACAGTACTGTTCTTGCTGACACAAGCACACTAATCACCTTATATTTAGCCCATTTTGAGGAATGATAATTGTTCCACTGACAAGCTATTGGGAAATACCTAATTAAAAATAGGTTTCTCAAGTAAAATGTTGTGGTTTTGAAGCTAATTTCCTGCAATTGTAAGTAGGCTTTTGTAACATGACTCATGACATATTTTGGTTGGGCTATTTCATGATAATATGGATAGATAAACAAGATTAGATTACTTCCCAAGAAAAGTGTTCGAACCAAAGATGTGCATCAGAATCACGCCATTCTCGTGAATTCAACGCCCCTTGTTCTGCCTGACAACAGGGTTTTTTTTTCTCCCCAGAAGTGGTCAGAGGGATGATGTCATGCCAGACCTAGACCACCAGAGCTGCTGACCAGTAGGCCTACTCACAGACTGGCCCCTAAGCCAGGAGATAAGTAGCCTGGTCCCAGATCTGTTTGCACTGTCTTGTGACAATGATCATTGGAGTTGGCAAGACAGCACAAACTAATCTGGGACCAGGCTAGTAGAACAGTGTCAGGTTGGTGAGACAGATGACCACATAGTCAGATAAAGGCATGTTTTGTCTTTATGGCATCGGTGCCACTTATATGGCTCGTATTACAAAGGGAGTTACCTGGTTGTTTCCTCATCTAGATTTGCATCAAACCTGCATCAGATTGCAGAGTGATACCATTTCTAGAATATTCTCTGATATGTCTATTAGTAAACATCACATCGGGCCGTAATCATAAAGTGTCTTAGGGTAGGAGTGCTGATCTAGGATCAGTTTAGGCTATAATAAATGGACTGGGGGACCTGGGGCTGTATCAAGCGTCTGAGCGCTGATCTTGGATCAGGTCCCCCCTCGTGGTCTGATTGTGTTCAGATCTGACTGACCACTTCAGGAGGTGGGCAGGGATGCATTGTGTGCGGATTTCTCCACAGTCTGGACACAATCAGGCTACCGAACGCGCATATGGGCAACGTCATCAGCACTCCTCCCACAAGTCTCCAGAAAACATGTGTTTTGGGTCCGAGAGGCACTTTTCATTACAACATTGGAGGAAATATGTTCCTAGCGTGTGAGGAACGTGTTTGCTGGCCTCATACAGTAGTTAGCTACTGGCATCAGTTGTTGTTGTATTATCATATTTGGCCTATTCCACCGTTTTTAGAATGCATACTGGCATTTGAATACTATATGAGAAAAGGGAATCTGGACAAACTGTGGACACGGTAGAAACATTTATATGTAGGTGTAGATGCATGACGCGTTCGGAATTCCATGGTCAGAAATCTATCATCAGAATACTAAAGCTGCATGAACTGTCAAGTCTAGAAACGGCCTTAGATGTTCCATACGGCCCCTGATCCAAGATTAGCAATCCTACTCAGAAACTCCTAATGAATACAGGCCCTGACATGCAGTGTTCCGAGGACAATTATGGGCCACTGTATGATAACGTGCCTTTCACCATGAAGGCACACCTACACATGTTAACCCTCCAAGGATCCAGTGTTTAGGCAAGTGAACATGGTTAAAAACCAACCAGAAAATATCAGGTTAAAATCCAACCAAGAGTGTAAATTCCATGTATAAAGGGTGTGCTGTGTTTATCCTACTTGTTCCATAGAGAAAGAGTTTATTATCCAACCATATAATGTACTTTGGTATTTTATTAGGAACCATTTAATGTTCTTTCTAGGATATTCAAGCCTATCTTGAAGGCCTTATTCTGACAGTCCAAACTGACCAGTCAAAAGTGATGTTTCCTTTATGAAATTAGAGAATGCATGCTTCTTTCTGCCTAAGAATAGTTGTGACCTGTAAGATTGGTTGGTTCATGGCAGTCTTGAAGACTTGTTCCAACAGGTAAAATATGAAGCATGATTATAATTGTGTGTTTGATCCTTCAAAGGATTCAGTTTTGGCAAGTTGAAAATATTGGGTTAAAGTTCAACCAGCAGGGAAAATCCATGTATGACGGTTGTGCTCTGTGTAACACAGAACCATATACTTTTTATTTATTGAGTTACTTTTCAGCAGTGATATGAGATTTGTATCTGCAGTGTATCTGCACCAATTAAACTGTATAAGGTTGGTTGAATCATGCCACGAGACAACCAACCTGGTGGGCGGCGGTAGCCTCGTAGTTAGAGACGGGGGTTGGTAACTTCAGGGTTGCCGGTTTCAATCCTGGAGTTGACTGGGGGGAAATCTCCAGGGAATGAGACGGCAGCCGGAGGGTTACCAACTTCAACATCCCAAATGCTATCTTATCGCCGTTGTGTTTTAGGCACTTTACCCCTTATTGCTCCAGCAGCCCTTAATTATGCTGCTCCCGTGTGTGTTTTGTGTCAGTTTGGGTACTGTGACCGCAAAACATACATTACGTGCATGCAAATGAACCAATAAAGCAAGTATTCTAGTAATGCATTGCAGGGGCAGTTAAAGGCGTGTCATGTTCCAACAGGTAGCCTGAAATATGGTGTATTTGATCCTTCCAAGGATCCAGTTTTGGCATATGAAAATACTAGGGCAAAGTTCAACCAGGCAGGAAACTCCATGTATGACAGTAGTGCTCTGCTTGTGTATATATTTGATGCTTCTATATACTTTATTTTTGTACTTTTCAAGCAATTAAATAAGATATTTATTTGTAGTGCAGTTCAGTCTAAACTATATGGTTGGTTGACTCATTGGAGTATTGAGGTCATGTTTTAACAGGTAAAATATGATGTGTTATTATGGTGTGTTTGCTTGATCCTGAACACCTGTTGAAATGTAATTTCATTCATAATTACTGTATTATACAGTACCAGTCAAAAGTTTGGACACCTACTTATTCAAGGGTGTTTCTATATGTGTTATTTCAGAGTTTTGATGTCTTCACTATTATTCTACAATGTAGAAAATAGTAAAAATACATTTTAAAAAACTTGGACTGAGTAGGTGTGTCCAAACCTTTGACGGGTAATGTATAAACATGAGTCTAGGTTACAGGATGAGCAATATTATTACAGCATATAGGCTATTGAGGATTCTATTCTAAAAGTGATTTCATGATAGTTAAAATATAAAAAAAGATATATGTATGAGATTATATTCATAGTTATTATAATTAATGTCTCAAGCAGATCTAGTATCAGGTCACCCCATGTCCATGTAATCTTATTCATTGTGATGTAAAATAAAACAACTGATCTTAAACCAGCACTTTTACTCAAATACGTTTCATACCTACAGCCCCTGATCCTAGATTAGCAATCCTATTCAGAAACTCCTAATGAATACAGGCCCGGACATGCAGTGTTCAGAGGACAACTATGGACCACTCTTTGATGATAACATGTGCCTTCCACTATTAAGCTTTCTATGCCTCTATGCTAACAGGTGTACAACCTGTTAACCTTCCAAGAATCCAGTGTTTAGGCCAGTGAACATGGTTAAAAACCAACCAGAAAATATTAGTTTAAAATCCAACCAAGAGTGTAAATTCCATGTATAAAGGGTGTGCTGTGTTTATCCTACTTGTTCCATAGAGAAAGAGTTTATTATCCAACCATATACTGTAGGAACGGTTTTCCATGCAATAATGGCTCTATATAATACTGTACGCTTTCTTGAATTTGTTCTGGATTTGGGGACTGTGAAAAGACCCCTGGTGGCATGTCTGGTGGGGTAAGTGCATGTGTCAGAGCTGTGTGCAGAGCCGGGTGGCCCTATACGCTCACTACGCAAGTTGCGTAGGGCCCCGCAAATTATGCAAGGAACCCGCCTCCCCCTCGTGTCAAAGCGGGTGTCAATGTTTACAACTTCGGTGAGAGGATGAAGCGGAAGTATCCTGGTCACGAAAAGGGAGAAAAAAAACACCATGAGAGTGAATTGCGGGAACAGCAATCAAGTTTGATGTCAGCAAATAACAGTAACGTGAAGTTGATGTGCTAGCTTGCAGTGCATCTCTCCTGTCTGTCTGTCTTGCTAACCTACCATTTCCAGGGCTGTGTTCTGTGACTTTGTGCCTGACAAAAGTGAGAGTGAAATACAACCATGCATTCATAATTTGCGCTTTCCAGCAGCAACCTCTGTGGGGACCAGTCCAGACAATATATGGGCGTGATGGCACTCATAGGCGCACATAATTTTAAAACAAGACAATGATTATCTAGTCTCTTAGTCAAGGTTTAGTTACAACTCTGGACTAATGCAGGATGGAAAGCAATGGATTGACAATGACTATTGATTTATATATTGACTATAAAGTGTTGATTAGCTGGGCATACTGGGCAATAGGGTTGCACATCTCTCAGTAAATAATAACCAAGTATTCAGCCAAGCCATAGTATAAATAGTATTTTATATTTGAAAATGTATAAAAGGAAATCTGGGGGAGCCATTTTGAAGGGGCCTGATGCAGCTGATAAAATTAATTATAGTATTGTTATCTATAATTTACAGGTGCTATGCTTACGTTTGTCAGTAGAGGAGAAGCTGGATCATCAGCAAGTACTAACACAGACCCAGTACAGCTGGCTTCAGCAAGTACTAACACAGACCCAATACAGCCGTCTTCAGCAAGTACTAACACAAACCCAGGTGAAGTACAGGCAGCCTCAGCCAGTGCTAGCACAACCAGAGGTGTACAGCCAGCATCAGATACAAGCAGCTCAGACCCTAATAGAACAGTTGCTGCTCCCCCAAATGACCCAGCAGATTGGCCCCCAGTCTTAACAGACTTTATGAGGACTGAGTTAGTCCGCAGAGGTCCATTCAAACCAGGACTGGATTTGTCTTACCCTAAAGACAAGTCTAGAAGAGGTTTCCATTCAGGCTTATTACAGAGACAGCTGTCAAATGGGGACAAGATTACTAGGAGCTGGCTTTCATACTCAATCAAAAACAACGCTGTGTATTGTTTTTGCTGTAAGCTCTTTTCTACAAAAGATTACAAAATAATAAAGGAAGGCGTGAATGACTGGTCAAACATCAACGCCATTCTGAAACACCATGAGGGTAGTCCTGAACACACAAACAATATGATTAAGTGGAGAGAACTTGATCTGCGCCTTAGTCGGTCGGGGACAGACTCTTGACCAGATACAAATTACAATTTTGGAGGCTAACAGAAAGAGATGGCGGGATGTCCTTATATGTTTAATAAGTATCACCCAGTCTCTGGTTGAAAGAAACCTCAGGCGTTCATCAGACAAACTCTTCCAACCAGATAATGGAAACTTCCTAAAAGAGGTTGAATTACTGGCAAAATTTGACCCCGTTATGGAACATCATCTCAGCAAAATTAAAGATGGAGAGACACATGCTCATTACCAATTGCAGAGGGCAAGCTTATGATAATGGGGCCAACATAAAGGGCAAGCACCAAGGAGTACAAGCCAGACTGCTCAAAAGAAATCCCAGAGCCGTGTTCGTCCCATGTGGAGCACATACTCTAAACCTTGTCATTGCAGATGCTGCCAAATCTTCAATAGAGGCAGTTGGGTTTTTTGGGCATGTGCAAAAGCTCTTCACCTTATTTTCAGCTGGCACACAAAGATGGAGTGTTTTGAAGAAACACGTGAACATAACTGTGAAGTCATGGAGTGACACAAGATGGGAGAGTAGGCTCCAAAGTGTTCATGCAATCAGGTATCAAGATTTTGAGGTTCGGGAGGCATTACTGGAAGCCAGACAGACGATCAAAGATCCTGTGGCCAAAGTGGAGGCACAAGCACTTGCAGAGGAAGTTGGGTCCTACCGCTTCTTGATTTTCTGTGTCGTATGGTGTGAGATATTGACATTGACAAACAAGGTGAACAAGCTCCTCTAATCCGCCTCAACGAAGTTGGATATCGCAGTGAATTTAATCTCAAATACAAAGGACTCCCTCACTACATACCAGGAAACTGGATTCTCTGAGGCCCAGGCATTTGTGAAGAAATTAATGTGGAGGCTGTTCTGAAAGAGAAGAGACTGAGAAACAGCACAAGGCATTTCAGCTATGAGGCTCCTGATGAACCAATGACTGATGCACTGAAAAACCTTGAAGTCAACTACTTTAACATTGCGGTCGACTGCTGTGACATCCATGGATGAGATTTTAAACACTCAACCAAGGGAAAACCAAATATAGAGTGCTGCTGAATCTTTAAAGGCTCACTGCATGGAAGTTGAAAACACTATAACCTTCAGAGATGACTGTGACATCAGTGGAATGGATCTGGCACATGAGATTCAGAATTTACCTGATCTGCCATCAGATAAGATGACTGCCTTTGAGCTGCTTTCCTTTCTCTGTGAGAAAAACCTGGAGGAACTCTATTCTAACCTTTGGATAGCCACAAGAATTGCAGTCACCCTACCAGTAACAGTAGCATCAGCAGAAATGAAAGCTCATCAAAATTCAATCTCATCAAAAGCTACCTGAGGTCTTCCATGTCACAGGAACATTTGAGTGGTCTGGCCATCATGAGCATAAATCATGACGTGGGGAAACACATGTCCTATGATGACATCATTGATGATTTTGCCTCAAGAAAGTGCAGAAGAGGAATATTTTGATGGTAAGATTTTAATTGAAACATTCAAATGTTTACACACTTAGTAAAATGTAAGATTGTATGGCAGAAGTGCATTTGTGTAAATGACTGCTTAACTAACTATGTGACATACTTTCTCAATTTCTTCCAGACAGTCCAGATGGACTGGTGCCCAGGCTGTAGAGGGAACCAAAGTTAATCACACAGCTGTATAGGTTTTATTTGACTATTTTAAGACATATAGCTGCAGCCATAGCCTATAGGTTTATGTTTACATTGTATAGACAAAGCTAATTGTATAATATTGTGAGGACTGGACTAATTACCAGGCAGCAGAGACAAAGATCAGTGTTATATTTTATTATTTTCTACATTTTATATTTTCTACAATTTCTTATTTATGTTCATGTTAATATTCACTTATCTTAAGATTGTATAGAATATATTATATTCAAGTAGACCTACACAGAACAGTAAATATTGTTTGTTTATACCTCAATCTGTACTGTGTAGGTCTACTTATTCTTAGACCGACAGATGGATAAACCTGTTTTAAAGGAGGGAGGATTGTAGTGGGAGCGCTGGGTATCAGGTGTGACTGTTGCAATGGCAAATGGTTTACATGGCTCACGGGTCAAGTAGGAGGGCCCCTTAGCAGAATTCTGCTTAGGGCCCCAGGGAGGTCAGGACCGGCTCTGGCTGTGTTGAATATGCAAACAATTTGGGATTTTCAACACATTAATGTTTCTTATAAAAACAAGAAGTGATGCAGTCAGTCTTTCCTCTACTCTTAGCAAAGAGAGACTGGCATGCATAGTATTTATATAAACCCTCTGATTACAATGAAGACCAAGATGTGTCACTCTGTTCTGGGTCAGCTGCAGCTTAACTAGGTCTTTCCTTGCATCACTCGACCACACGACTGGACAATAATCAAGATTAGAAAAAACTAGAGCCTGCAGATCTTTTTGGAGTGTGGTGTCCCCCCAAAAAAAGCAGAGCTTCTCTTTGCAGACAGACCTCTCCCCATCTTTACAACCATTGAATCTATAGTTTTGACCATAACACTTTACAATCTAAGGTAACGCCAAGTAATTTAATCTCCTCAACTTGTTCAACGGCCACACCATTCATTACCAGATTCAGCTGAGGTCTAGAACTTAGGGAATGATTTGTACCAAATACAACGCTCTTAGTTTTAGAGATGTTCAGGACCAGTTTATTACTGGCCACCCATTCCAAAACAGACTGCAACTCTTTGTTAAGGGTTTCAGTGACTTCATTAGATGTGGTTGCTGATGCGTATATGGGTGAATCATCAACATACATGGACACACATGCTTCGTTTAATGCTAGTGGCAGGTCATTGGTGAAAATAGACAACTTTATAGGATATTCAAGCCTATCTTGAAGGCCTTATTCTGACAGTCCAAACTGACCAGTCAAAAGTGATGTTTACTTTAAGAAATTAGAGAATGCATGCTTCTTTCTGACTACGAAGAGTTGTGACCTGTACGATTGGTTGGCTCATGGCAGTTTTGAAGACTTGTTCTAACAGGTAAAATATAAAGCATGATTATAAGGATCCAGTTTTGGTAAGTTGAAAATATTAGGTTAAAGTTCAACCAGCAGGGAAAATCAATTTATGACGGTTGTGCTCTGTATAATACAGAACCATATACTTTTTATTTATTGAGGTACTTTTCAGCAGTGATATGAAAATTCAATGAGACAACCAACTTGGTGGGCGGCGGTAACTTCACTGTTGCCGGTTTCAATCCCAATGCTGACTGGGGGAAATCTCCAGGGAATGAGACGGCAGCCGGAGGGTTACCAACTTCAACATCTCATATGCTACTTACCGCCGTTGTGCCTTAGAGCAAGGCACTTTACCCCTAATTGCTCCAGCAGCCCTTAATTATGCTGCTCCAGTGTGTGTTATGTGTCCAGTTGGGTACTGTGACAGAAAAAATATATATATATACAGTGGGGAGAACAAGTATTTGATACATGCCGATTTTGCAGGTTTTCCTACTTACAAAGCATGTAGAGGTCTGTAATTTTTTATCATAGGTACACTTCAACTGTGAGAGACGGAATCTAAAACAAAAATCCAGAAAATCACATTGTATGATTTTTTTATAATTAATTTGCATTTTATTGCATGACATAAGTATTTGATCACCTACCAACCAGTAAGAATTCCGGCTCTCACAGACCTGTTAGTTATTCTTTAAGAAGCCCTCCTGTTCTCCACTCATTACCTGTATTAACTGCACCTGTTTGAACTCGTTACCTGTATAAAAGACACCTGTCCACACACTCAATCAAACAGACTCTAACCTCTCCACAATATCCAAGACCAGAGAGCTGTGTAAGGACATCAGGGATAAAATTGTAGACCTGCACAAGGCTGGGATGGGCTACAGGACAATAGGCAAGCAGCTTGGTGAGAAGTCAACAACTGTTGGCGCAATTATTAGAAAATGGAAGAAGTTCAAGATGATGGTCAATCTCCCTCGGTCTGGGGCACCATGCAAGATCTCACCTCGTGGGGCATCAATGATCATGAGGAAGGTGAGGGATCAGCCCAGAACTACACGGCAGGACCTGGTCAATGACCTGAAGAGAGCTGGGACCACAGTCTCAAAGAAAACCATTAGTAACACACTACGCCGTCATGGATTAAAATCCTGCAGCGCACGCAAGGTCCCCCTGCTCAAGCCAGCGCATGTCCAGGCCCGTCTGAAGTTTGCCAATGACCATCTGGATGATCCAGAGGAGGAATGGGAGAAGGTCATGTGGTCTGATGAGACAAAAATAGAGCTTTTTGGTCTAAACTCCACTCGCCGTGTTTGGAGGAAGAAGAAGGATGAGTACAACCCCAAGAACACCATCCCAACCGTGAAGCATGGAGGTGGAAACATCATTCTTTGGGGATGCTTTTCTGCAAAGGGGACAGGCCGACTGCACCGTATTGAGGGGAGGTTGGATGGGGCCATGTATCGCGAGATCTTGGCCAACAACCCCCTTCCCTCAGTAAGAGCAAGATGGGTCGTGGCTGGGTCTTCCAGCATGACAACGGCCCAAAACACACAGCCAGGGCAATTAAGGAGTGGCTCCGTAAGAAGCATCTCAAGGTCCTGGAGTGGCCTAGCCAGTCTCCAGACCTGAACCCAATAGAAAATCTTTGGAGGGAGCTGAAAGTCCGTATTGCCCAGCGACAGCCCCGAAACCTCAAGGATCTGGAGAAGGTCTGTATGGAGGAGTGGGCCAAAATCCCTGCTGCAGTGTGTGCAAACCTGGTCAAGAACTACAGGAAACATATGATCTCTGTAATTGCAAACAAAGGTTTCTGTACCAAATATTAAGTTCTGCTTTTCTGATGTATCAAATACTTATGTCATGCAATAAAATGCAAATTAATTACTTAAAAATCATACAATGTGATTTTCTGGATTTTTGTTTTAGATTCTGTCACTCACAGTTGAAGAGTACCTATGATAAACATTACAGACTTCTACATGCTTTGTAAGTGGGAAAACCTGCAAAATACTTGTTCTCCCCACTGTACATTTTACAGAAGCAGTTAGGAACATAAGCAGATTTTTCACCTATTTGGCTTGAAAAGATTCGAACCAGCATACTTTTTTTATGAATGAGATTATTTTCATAGTTATTATACTCATATCATATTCATATAATCATTATTCTCAGTTTTGTGGAGTAGTGAACTAAATTTAGTTCAACTAGTAATTTAATTACATTTTGTAGTAGCTTGGTTGTAGTTTAACTAAATTCGTATCTTGGTAGTGTCAGTATTTACAGTGTCAGAAACCTTGACTTTTTCCATTTTGTTGTGTTACAGCCTGAATTTAAAATAGATTAAATAGCAATGTCTTTGTCACTGGCCTACACACAATAGCCCATAATGTGAAAGTGGAATTATGTTTTTTGACATTTTTACAAATTACTACAAAATGATAAGTTGCATGGACTCACTCTGTGTACAATATTAGTGTTTAACATGATTTTTGAATGACTACCACATCTGTAAGGTCCCTCTGTCAAGCAGTGAATTTCAAACACAGATTTAACCAGAAAGACCAGAGAGGGTTTCCAATGCCCGTAAAAAGAAAGGCACCTATTGGAAGATGGATATTGAATATCTGTTTGAGCATGGTGAAGTTATTAATTACACTTTTGATAGTGTATCAATACACCCAGTCACTACAAAGATACAGGTGTCCTTCCTAACTCAGTTGCCAGAGAGAAAGGAAATCACTCAGGGATTTCACCATGAGGCCAATGGTGAATTAAAAAAAGTTACAGACTTGAACGGCTGTGATAGGAGAACGGGATGGATCAACAACATTTGAGCTATTCCATAATACTAACCTAATTGACAGAGTGAAAAGAAGGAAGCCTGTACAGAAAGAAAAATCTTCCAAAATATGCATCCTGTTTGCAACAAGGCACTAAAGTAATACTGCAACAAATGTGCAAAGCAATTAACTTTTTGTTTTCTTCTGTGTAAAGGGTTCTACATGGAACTCAAAAAGGTTCTGCCTGGAACCAAAAAGGGTTCTTCAAAGGATTCTCGTATGGGGACAGCCGACAAACCCTTTAAGTTTCTAGATAGCACCTTTACTTGAGTGTAGGATTCTATTGACTCAAGTGATTCAAGAGAGTCAATATAAAAGGTTCCATGTTGAATATTGTAGAAACCTTAAGCCAACACCTAGCGACGTCATCAAGAGGTTCAGACCTCTTGGCGTAACGGTTAAGGTGTTAGTTTGACAGTCACTGGACCCGGATTTGAGTCCTGGTTGGGGCTACACCTCGAATTCGCTACATCGGTGTCAGAAGTGGGATGGCGGCCTTGTGGCCATCGGAGAGGCATGTACACGTGAGGGACTTGGTATGGAGAAGTGTGGGGACACGCTTTTATAGTCATATCATACCATATAATGAGTAATGTTATTTAAGCAAATCCCCAATGCCATTTGGCCTCAATCTTTTGTTTCAAGTGATTTAAAAGTGTCAAAAGTACAAGTTCCAAGTTGAAAAATGATCATTTGGAATATGTATATGGGATTATATTAATAGTTATTATATTCATATCATAGCCTATTACTTGCTGCAATATTATATTAGTAGGCCTAGTCTATACTCATATGTCCAAGTGATGTGTTGGAAGCAAACAGGATAAATCATGTTAGATTGTACCAGTCAACTCCCATCACCTCATATCCTCTCCATGCGCCACAGAATGCAATGTCTCTTGTAATGAGTATGACCCAATTATGGACCTAAAGGTTACTGCTGGTCACTGACTCTGGAAAGATGACTACGCCTATCAAACAACAGTTATCCAACCATGTTGACACAAGTTGCGTAATTTTAAACATAACGAGTGTGAATTAATGAGTGTGAATGTAAAAAAAAAAATGGGACTTTTTCTGGATGACTATCAACATTTCAGCCAGGGGTTGTAAAACGTTAAACATCAGATAATCAGGCAACCAATGAAACTGTTAGGGTAGAGGTGGCATCAATTGCTCCCCGACCAATTGGAGTCTTTAAAACGACGCCTGAACAAGAAACTCAGCAGCAGGCTTAGCTAGGTAAGCGGAATCATCATCACCACAAGTAGAGCTGCACAACGCGCTCTTTTGTCAACGTTCGCCCGAAGAAGCCATCTCAGCTTTGTGCGCCTTTTGATACATCATTACGATTCTATTGATTCTATGCGGTAAGTTATGCATTCGATGGCAGTTGATAGAAAATTGTGTGCGTCTTTGACAGTAGCCTATGTTATCCTAGCATTGCACCAGGAAATCGAGCACGCACTTTCACACAATGTTAAAGTTGCTCGATATCCTGGTGGAATGAACGATGATACATGTGTTTGTCATATACATTGAATCGCTATATGTCCTCTTTACAGCACAGATCTCATCAACACTGGGCGTAATAACTACATAATCCTACAGCAAAAATGACAGCGACGGTGACCAGAAACGCCAACAATCAACAAAACCGAGATGCTGTGGTGGCAGAAACTGAGACGTCTACGACAGATGATGTTTTTGATGATAGTTATAAAGCAAAAGAGGGCCCTAAACCGCCGATGAGACTGGTGTGGAGAAATATCATATTAATGGTTTTATTACATACTGGAGCGCTTTATGGACTGATGCTCGTGCCTTCCGCGTCTGCTCTAACTCTGGCTTGGAGTAAGTATCCCCATTTACTTCATGTTGCATTTTATTCGCCTTTTATTTTTGCGTTTATCGGTTTATACGCCATTGTTAAAGTTGTCTACGCACTAGTTTATCCGGTCGACATTAGAAAACCATGTGGTGAATCTGGGTGATGCATTTGTGAAGAAGGCGCTTGGTGGCGTAACACCGACATGTTGCTTGGCCCCCTCTAAGAACAGCGTTGAATGCTGGTAAATCTATTTCGGGGAACACCCACTTAATTTTTCCCACATGGAAATAAAACGCATTCATACTACAGGACATGCGTTTACTTCCCTCGTCATATATACATTAACGGAATATGTATCCTAACAGGTAACTACACCACGGTTTCCCAACCTCTGTCCCCACCCCACTCAAAGCTTGATGATGAGTTGGTTATTTGAATCAGCTGTGTAGTGATAAGGCAAAACGTGCACTTAGGGGGAGGCCCAGGACCGAGTTTGAGAAACCCTGAGCTACACCATTATCACCTGATCATCACACCATACATGCACCTATCAACGTAAGCCTTCAGGCAGGCTACTGTGGTGCAGAGAGAACCAGACGTTTTGGAATGTGTGGCCTGAGGTAGCCCAACGGCCAGCAGGTGGCGATATTGAGTCGTTTTCGTCTTATCGTCCAAGCACATTGCATGCAGCCGGCAACAATAGTGTGCAACCGCAGCCCACAAGCATCACATGGGTTCCTGTATGAACGTCCCCCCTTGAGCACTACATTGGTTCCTGCATGGATTGCTGGCAGCAATTTCACCCTTCTTGCCGGCAATACATTTGTATCCCTCATGGACCGGTTTGTACCTAAAACATTATCCGTTCAGGCTGCATAGTCTTTCATTTCCTCAACTTTATTGGTGGTGTTTATCGCGTTCAGCCAATTAGGTTGCAGCAGTCTTTTTCACCCCTAACCTAAAGCAGCAGGCATAAAAGAAACGGAACTCCTGGTCTGAGTTTAAACCTGATTGGCTGAACCTTATACACAACATCAGGATTCGCATTTAGACACTGTTTCATAAGGAAAGTATGCATATTTTTCCCTGTTTTTAATTAATTTCTTTAACCTTCAAAATTAAACGAAATGGTCCACGAGGGATATGAATATATTGCCAGCTGCATACAATGGAAAAATACTCTCACCATCTGCTGGCCTTTGGGCTAGACTTCAGGCACCTCTGTTCACAATGTTTCTTAATCAGAAAATAGCGACACCCATCTGTTTGCTTGTTTAATTTTTTTTTTTTAGGGGGGGAAGAATAGCTGGAATAGGTACTTGGCTAGATGACGCATGACTTGGATTATACCGAACGACCCAAACTTTTTTCTACTGTTGCATACCCCCCCACAATTGCCATTCCAATAGACATTCCATTGTTAGAGGCTGCATGGTACCAAAACAGAATCTCTTTGCTGCCTGGGCTGTTTGGAGGCCCTGAGTTCTCACACCCTAAGCAGCCTTGTCTGACAGCACATAGAAACACATTCAGCAGTTTTACAAAAACAATCCTGAGAGTAGAGTAGACATGCATACCTACTCCCACTGCCAGCTCCCAACAGAAATAACTCATGACAGCAACAAGGCAGGGGTGGGGCATGGGAATACTGGGAGTCAAATCTGTTTGACACGATTCTGTGCATGTGTGCGCCAAACATGGCTGTCTGTTTTATCTCTCCTTCTCGCCCCCTCACTCTTGCTCTCCATCCTCTAGCTGTTGTGTGCTTCATGCTCAGTGCCCTGGGTATAACTGCGGGGGCCCACCGCCTGTGGAGTCACAAGTCCTACAAGGCCTCCACCCCTCTCAGAGTCTTCCTGGCCCTTGCCAACTCCATGGCCTTCCAGGTAAACAAACAAAATCTCTGAATTGAATGAACTTTATTGAACTACAGAGAATTGTATTTGTAACCTGCATAGGATACATACAGAGGGATCATGCAGTGTATTCAGACCTCTTTTACTTTTTCCACATTTTATGTTACAGCCTTCTAAAATGTTTTGTTTTTTCCCATCAATCTACACACATTACCCCATAACGACAAAGCAAAAACGGGTTTAGATTTTTTTTTCAAATATATTAAAAGAACACATTTGCATAATTATTCAGACCCTTTACTCAGTACTTTGTTGAATCACCTTTGTCAGTGATTACAGCCTTGAGTCTTGGGTATGACGCTACAAGCAAAAATTGTATTGTAAGGGTGACAAGTTACATTTTTGGGGAAGTATGATCATAATTATTCATGATTATCTGTAATGATGGTAGTATCCACATTAATGTAGAAGTGTTCAGAAACATTGTCCAAATTCTTATGACTTCTTCAAATGGGGGGGGGGGGGGGGGGGACTAGATGCATAAAGTGCTTTTGTCTCTAAACTGTCTCATATGAAAGATTTTTATAAACAAATTCTGGAGCATTGCTATCCAACTAAATAGAGGAGTGTATAATTTGTGTGTTTACCACATTTTTCACTGGAATATTGATTGCATTTCATCTGAGTGCTGCTGCCTGTATAATCTGTTGTGCTGACTGACGCTTCGCCGCTAATCTGATGGTCACCTCTTAACTTAATACGCATTGGAGAATCCTTGCTCTCTAGTATACTGTATTTAAACCTACGCTCTAGTGTTGTGCCCATACCTATTCATATTAGTGTGTTCTGAAATCTCAATTGTAGAATTAAAGCATAGAGATGGAGACCAATGCAGGGTTATCCTTTTATGACCATATATATCAAGCATCTCAGAGTATGTAGACTCATTTTTATTGTGATCTAAAAGGCAAATGAGATCCTACTCTGAATCGCTTGATACATACGGCCCCAGATTCCCACACCATGGGTCACTTCTACTACTGTATAGAGCTGGGACGATAAACGCACAGTTGTCACCAACCCATACTGCTCACTTATCACAGGCGTCTTTCTGATATCATTCGTTACGATACGTAGCCTATAATGGAGAAATGTGAAGTTTTGAAATTAAGTCTGCTAATATGGGGGAATTGATGGCTACAAACATCAAAGTAGTAGTTAAGGTGCTCATAGTTTAACATTGTTGTTTCATCAATTCAGGCAATTTATCACAATATGGATTTTTTATATATATGTGTATATGTTAGTGTTAAATAAAAGTGCATCCTAAACCACCACATCACTTCTATTGTTTCCTCCAGAATGACATTTACGAGTGGGCAAGGGACCACCGGGTTCACCACAAGTACTCAGAGACTGAAGCGGACCCCCACAATGCACAGCGGGGCTTCTTCTTCGCTCACATTGGCTGGCTGCTCGTCCGCAAGCACCCTGATGTGATCGAGAAGGGCAAGAAGCTGGAGCTGACGGACCTGAAGGCAGATAAAGTTGTCATGTTCCAGAGAAAGTAAGAATTTTTTTACCGTTTTAGTGTCTGCCCTGTATAGTCCTTCGTATCTAAGCTCTTCTCCTATATGCCATTTTTTAGCAGACTCTTTTATTGAAAGCGGCTCATAGAGCATGTATACATTTTTGGATGGGTGGCCCCAGCGTGAACCAAACCCACAATCTTGCCGTTGCAAACCCCATGCTCTACCAACTGAGCCACACAAGACTGTTGTCTGTTGGTATATGATAGTGTCCTACCTACCTACATACAGTAGCAGTCATTAGTGGGATGTCTTTAAAGGTTGGTCCTGACAAGGGCCCTGGCAGTGCCCTCACTCTGAATCATGCGGTGTTGTACAGGTAACTGCTCAAATAAAGGAGATGCCAACATGAAGTGTCTTAACAGGGCATTGGGCCACCACGAGGTGACAGAACTGTTTTGGCATAGATTCTACAAGTGTCTGGAACTCCTATTGGAGGGGTTCAACAATTTTTCCACAAGAAATTACATAATATGGTGGTGAATACAACCTCTGTAGACTTTACTGTGAAGTGCTTGCTTACGAGGCAGAATAAAACAATTAAATACACCCCACCCATTCTAACGTTCAATTGAACAGTAACTGGATGCCTGTCTGCCTGATTTATATAAAACGCAACGGCCACATGACTCACTGTCTGTAGAAGGTAACCATTTTCCTGAATGGGGTTCCTAATAAACTGGCCACTGAGTCTATATATTCTTGTGTGCATGATGGGGTTAATGCATATATCAATGGTGTGTCATTGATTTCCCAGCTTTAGTAACCTAATATTAATTTAGATTCATCATAACAGAATGCTTCCAGTTCTACGTACAAGCTCTTGAGCAACACCGCTACTTATTTAGGTTTGGTGCATATAAAATCCAGTACTAATCTCACCCACACACCCCAAAAATGAATGGTGGTGCTCAATAGATTATCTTTGTATATGACACACCCACCAAACAATGGCTCCTTTCTCAGTATCTCTTACGTCTCCTCATCGCTGCCCTCTCTGTCCCCTCTAGGTACTACAAGCTGTCTGTGGTCCTGCTGTGTTTCCTGGTGCCGATGTGGGTGCCCTGGTACCTGTGGGGTGAGTCCCTGTGGGTGGGCTACTTCATCCCGGGCCTCATGCGGTACTCTCTGGTGCTGAACGCCACCTGGCTGGTCAACTCTGCAGCTCACATGTGGGGCAACCGACCCTATGACCATAACATCAACCCCAGTGAGAACCGTTTCGTGGCCTTCAGTGCCATCGGTAAGGATTGGACAAATTTTTTTATTTTTTTTAAAGGTTGAGGGGTGAGATTTGTCTGGAAAAGGCTGTTGGCCATTTTTCCAATATGCCTTTTCGTGTCCGACCTCCACCACACTGGTACCGTAGCCTTCCCAAAGCAGCTGATGCAGCCTGGAATGGTGTAGTGAGGCGGAACGCGCTAATCCGGTGGCTTGTGTTTACTTTGTGAAGGATACCCTGCTGTTTGTGTGAAATCAGAGCTTCTGTCCGACTGACGGCATGTTCGACTGTAACCTATCGCCTGTTTGTCAGCTGTGAAAATCATGTTTTAGTTGAATAGCTTAAAACGATTGGGACTTGTCATTTTAGTCTTTTAGCAGACTCTTATCCTGTACATACAGTTACGTGCTTTTTCTGTACGTTTTTTACTGTTGGAGAGATGTTATTGTCTACAGTGAACAAATGTGTATATAAACGCAACCTGTAAAGTGTTGGTTCATTGTTTCATGAGTTGAAATAAAACATTTGTTTGTATCATTTTGGATACGCACAAAGCTTACATTTCTAAAATGTTTACATCCCTGTTAGTGAGCATTTATCCTATGCCAAGATAATCCATCACCCTGACAGGTGTGGCATATCATGGAGCTGATTAAACGGCATGATCATTAGTCTAGGACATGCAATGGGTATGCTGACTGCAGGAATGTCCACTAGAGCTGTTGCCAGACAATTGAATGTCCTTTTTTCTACCATAAGCCAACTCAACGTAATTTTAGCGTTTTCGCACTGCGTCCAACCGGCCTCACAACCACAGACCACGTGTATGGCTTCGTGTGGACAAGCAGTTTGCTGATGTCAGCGTTGTGAACAGTGCGCCCCATGGTGGGTGTATGGGCAGGCATAAGCTATGGACAAATAACACAATTTTTTATTTTAACGACGGCAATTTGAATCCAGAGATGCAGTGATGAGATCCTGAGGCCCATTCTTTTTTTTATTAAATTGTTTTTAGTTCTGTGACCAACAGATGCATATTTGTATTCCTAGTCATGTCAAATCTGTAGATTAGGGCATAATTCATATTTTTAAATTTCCTTGTATGAACTTGCAACTTGCTGTAGTTTGTGCAGGTTTGAGTAATCTGGTTCATGTTGGAGGCCATAATTAACTTAGTTGAATCATGTATTGTTGTGCCACTTAAGACTCGAAGTGCTTTAGTTTACATATCACCTGTATGGTTATCCGATTTATGTTTTGAATCCTATTTGAAAAAGAGTAACGTGCATAGATGCACACTTATAGTATTACCAGGTGCATAGAGTAAAGTAAGGGGGTGGGAGGGACTCGGCACACTGTTAGTTTATGTTTTTCCAACCCAGACTTTGCTGTCCACATATCACCTGGCTATTGGTCTATGGTTTTAACCTGACTTTCTTGTTTATTTTTATTTTTTTGTTTCCTTCCTGCCAGGCGAGGGCTTCCACAACTACCATCACACCTTCCCCTTCGACTACGCCACCAGTGAGTTCGGCATTAAGATGAACATCACCACCGCCTTCATAGACCTCATGTGCTTCCTGGGCCTGGCCAAGGACTGCAAGAGGGTGTCCCGCGACCTCGTCTCTGCCCGCGCCCAGCGAACAGGTGACGGCAGCCACAAGACTGGCTGAGTAATGTTGCCTCAAACCGTGACGGACTTGATGCGACTGATACCAGATAGGATAAAACGGGCTAAACCAATGATGCGACAGATACCAGATAGGATAAAACAGGCTAAACCAATGAAAGAAAGAATGTAGCTGTAGTAAATTGCAGTATTGATGATGGAGTTAGTAGTGCTGCAGTTAATAGTGATCAAACCATGGTCCATTGATGTCTGCTTCTGTATTATGAGTTATAAACCTATACTTCAGTTCCTCAGACTAATATTGGCTTTAAAACGGTCCTAGACCTTTCAGTAAAGTGTTTTTTTTTTTAATGTTTTTGAAATTAATTATTTGTGAGGTGACTAAGCCGATGTGATCTAATGATGTGGCTAAGCTAGGCATGTTAGCACAGAGATTTAAAGAGTAAGTCACTATCGTGGAAACCTGAAGTGTGTGTGTGTGGTGGAGATGGACGCTGTAATGCGTGAAACAATTACACCAACCAAACTACCTGCCTGTGCCATCTGCACCAGCAATGAAGATGGGAGAACATTAACCTGTAATTTATTCATGAGCTATTATTAATTAACCCACTGACACTTTTTGAAATGGTGAAAAAAAAAAAAAAAAAAGTTTGAGGTCTCACTAGGTGAAATTTTGTTTTGATCATGTCTTTCAATTCGGGCTGAATTGGGTCTACATATCTGGGGTCAATCTTTCTCAGTCATGCTTTGTTGAAATTCATTCCAGAAGCGTGGAGTAGTTGGAAACCTTTTAAAATACTGGGGGAAGTCCAACCTTTAAAAAGTTTACATTTACGTTCAAGATTAAAATTTAAGTTTTATATTTAACATTGTTTTATTTTATTTAAGCTACCCTAACTTCAGTCTTATTTTACTATAAGCTGCTGTGTTGAAACGGCCCTACTTACTTTTAAGTCAACATACTGTTGAGCTGTCGTTGTATACCAGACCATATTCCATTTAGGCTGGTGTAGAAGTGCAGTTATGTGGCAGCGTTACAGATTAATGCACCAGTTGTCTCCTTCTGTCCAAGTTGCTCTTCACAGGAGATAATTTCCTCTTGTAGAAGAGGATGAAGGAAGGTATCAGATATCAAATTGTACCCTGTTCACTATATAATGCATTACTTTTGACCAGGGCCCAATGTGGGCTCTGGTCAAGGGTAGTGCACTGTATATGGAATCCGATGCCATTTGGGACGTACATACGGTCTCTGGGTCGTTTGTGTATAACACGATTTATACCTCTGGATATTTTGTGGGGGTGACGGTCCCTGTGACTTCAGTTGGAGGGTTGAACATCCTGCTTCAGAGACACCTCTGCACTGAAATGTAGTTAAAACACATACTCTGATCAGTCTTTATTATACAAAGGAATACTTGTTTGTATTTATTTTTTATTCTTACTCCAGCTGAAGTTAAGAGTAAGGGACTTCTGTCGCCCTTCTCCAATAGGACACGGTGAAACAGAGGCTTTGAGAGCATTTGCATATGTGTTGTCTCTTGAATTAAATTATTTAGTCAGGACTCTCGCCCAAGATGCCTTATGGAGGTAATGTTATGTACTTTGCACACTTAGTAGACGTGGACGTGTCTAGAAAAAGATGGATGCAACATGGAGGGAAAGAAGGAGCCAGGGGTTTTAGTTAACTTACAATTTATGTCCAACCAAATTAACACTTGGAGTGAGAGGGGGGAAAAAAATTGAATTTGAATATTTGCTTTGGAATTGTGTTTGCGTTCTTTAATTACTTAATATCTATAGAAGAGAGCTAAAGTAACGAAAGCATTTATTGAACTCTATAAAGTAAAAGGAAAGACCATATGCTTCGCATCCTTGGGATATTCTGTAAAGTATCAGAAGATTCTGAGTGATTAAGAATACATTTTATGTGGTGTTTAGCTCTGAAGAAATACGATTCCAAATTAGTTATGAACTCATTAATGAAATTGTAATTTGTCACACTTTGGTGTACCTTTTTTTTCAGTGCAATTTTGTGCAGTGTTAACTTCTTGAAGTCAGAATGCCTTAAAAAAAACTGCAGCATTTTTTTCTAAGAATGTTTTAACCACTGTATGTACCGTAAATAAACACAATTTTCTACATGTTAAAGTATGTCCTGCTGTCTGTTTTTGTTGTAATTATGTAATCTTTCCATTGCTAATTGAATAAAACACAAGACTGTCTTACCATTTACTGGTCATTTCCCTGCTGTATCAATGTACACTATTCTTCAAAGTGACTGAGGTGTGTACACATAAACATTTTTGCAACAGGAAACATGACTACAATTATTTATCTTATTTGGACAAGTTCAGGTTTAGTCCCTCGTTTGCTTCTTAGTGAATACAACCCTGGTGATTGACGTGTTCAGCTGTGTATGCAGCATAATAGTGCATTATTCTCACCAATGCCTAATCATGTAATATTAAACAAATTGCAGCCATCATAGAAAGCCATTCTCTGACTGGCCTTGTCCCCAGAAAATGGGTGGCTGGTGTTCCAGACAATTTTTATTTAATTTTTTGGGGCCTGTACTCTCAACCTCCTCAACCTGCTTATTGAATCATCATATGGGGGTTGTGTCATGGTATTTCAGAATTTAAACTTTACACTCAAATCTGACACAAAGTAGAATAAAATACAACACTTCTACAGCTTTTTTTTAATGTGGCATTTACCTATCACATTGCTTATTTGCAACCTGAACACAACTTGAGGATTGCACCTGAAACACAGTTCAGTGCATTTAAAGTGTCTATGCAGACACAAATGTATACTGGTCAGCCTTTTTCATAACAACTTGAAAGTTATTGTTTGCTGACACTCAAATGCCATCACTTCCAAATGCCAAACTCATTTTTCAAGTTTGTGTTGGTCCCCTAGGCTCCCTAGACTGTTCAGGTTGTAACTGATTAGAATCTCTGCCTTGCAATAGCGCTTTTGTTTGTTCTCACTCTCTACAACCCCCCCCCCCCCCCCCCCCCCCTCCTCGCTCTCTCTCTAGTTCCTCAGCCATCTGCTGATCAGTTAAATCTTGTGCTGGTCATGCATGACACTCCTATTGCGCGCACAATCAGACCATGTGAGATTGCTATCCATGTTGTCCTCTCTCCAACCAACACTGAATAGCAGCAACAAGACACTTCTCTGATCACCTTCAGTGTGCCAGGGTCTTGGTCTATGGTTTTGGTCTTGAGCCTTTGCTTTCGGGTTCATTTCAGTGCATTGACTGATCGTGTGTTGAATGAAACATGCTGATAAAGCGTGGGTACAGATGGCTAAAATAACGGTTTCAGTTTGTCATTCCTTTCGTCTCTTTGGAAAACTAGCACGTCTGCACCACCTACTGGGGAATGTTAAGCCAAGAACCACCACTGAAAATGACCCCTCTTCAGTCTAACTAAATATAGACAATAATAATGTTGTACCAATATTTTAGCATGGGTAGCGGACTGTTTAGCTGACATTTGTCTCCTACTCTGTGTCATTGGAAAACAATTTACAAGTACAAGGAATATTTTGGGCTAATCCCAAATGGCCAGTTTGTGCCTAGAGGGTAAAGACTTAGCTTATGCAAACAGGGCCACAGTTGCAACAGGTTGATTAGTCCGGACCTGGGTTCAAATAATATTTGCAATCTGTCAAATACTTTGATGGTTTGCTTTAGTCTTCCTGGAGTGCCAGGTAGGGGGGGGGGGTTGTACTTATGAGACTTTTCTATTGGTTTTACTGCAACAGGTGAGCTCAATCAATTACGGCTAGTATTTCAAACTATTTAAATAGTGCTTGAAGCCATGTCTGTGTCAGTCCAGTTACAGTGGATGTCTCCACCACTGTCTGTGAGCTACTCTGCTGTCAGGCTCAGCCTAGCTCCCAGTGACATCACCCTTCTCTCCATTGGCTGCCTGGTGTCAGACCATCCACTCCACTGCTCTGTATGTAATGCTTGTGTGGTCATCAGGCTGACAGTTTTAGCCCTGCACTGTCAAACTCAGATCTGCTTTGCTGGACACTAGACCTAGGCTGCAATATTAGCCTAGAAAATAGGCTAGCTAACTTTGTATTTGTTTCTTAACTCAACAGGGTATCTTGCTTACTGCTGGACAATGGATACTGGTAGAATATTAGGCAATCAGCAATTTTATTTATTATTTTATTTTTATACTCAGGATTTTCTTGCCAGCTGTTAGCTTTAACATTTTATTACATTGTTCCCCACAAACCCCTGATCAAATGTATCTATGATACCCTTTCAAAAAAATAGTAGGGCAGATGCGCATGTGAACAAAAGGCACAACCCCAATAGTATTTTTTGGCAAATGCCACGTAAGTCCAGTTATATCAGTTAATTCATAACAACCTAATCATTGCATTTTTTGTTGACCAAATTCGACACTCATTGGCCTCCATACAAAAATTCCTCAATTCATGGTCTTATTTTCGTGGACAGATTTTGGGCGGAGAAATGCCTCTCACTTTGGTTCTTCCTTTCTGGGTTAAATCAGCAATAGCTGGGCATCATTGTTTAGACTTTTCCTAGCTTTATGTAAAGTTTTGTGCCCTCATTAGGGTGGCATTATAAATGGGTCACCTGTACCTCTGCTTGACATAATGCAGTTCTATGTGATCAAATTTTCTTGAATTATATTGCATATCATTTTAATTAATAGACATCAGTGAATTTTTAAATGTGATATATTTGAAATGGCTACAAAACCCAGCAATTTTTTTTTTTTTACCACTATTCTGGTAATATTACGCTAAACACATAACTGGCATACTGTACTTGGGCCATCATTTTGGGTTGTCCTCATTTTAAGCCACTATTGGTCTTATTACACCAATTATTTATTCAGTTATGGCCATGCAAAATCAATGCAGTTCCTCCCTATTGAAGTGAATGGTGGCCATTTTGAAAAAAGGCTGCTGGGAGTGGTACTGATTATAGACAAAATCTATGATGTCTCCAATGAGTCTCCTTGTTCTGTGTGAAATTTGGTGTAGTTATCATACCATGTGTACCATGTGATAATAGAGCACAACCCAATACTGTCCATTCTGGCTCGATATACCCCAAAATGCATATACAGTGGGGAGAACAAGTAATTGATACACTGCCGATTTTGCAGGTTTTCCTACTTACAAAGAATGTAGAGGTCTGTAATTTTTATCATAGGTACACTTCAACTGTGAGAGACGGAATCTAAAACAAAAATCCAGAAAATCACATTGTATGATTTTTAAATAATTAATTAGCATTTTACTGCATGACATAAGTATTTGATCACCTACCACCAGTAAGAATTCCGGCTCTCACAGACCTGTTAGTTTTTCCTTTAAGAAGCCCTCCTTTCTCCACTCATTACCTGTATTAACTGCACCTGTTTGAATTATTAGAAAATGGAAGAAGTTCAAGATGACGGTCAATCTCCCTCGGTCTGGGGCACCATGCAAGATCTCACCTCGTGGGGCATCAATGATCATGAGGAAGGTGAGGGATCAGCCCAGAACTACACGGCAGGACCTGGTCAATGACTTGAAGAGAGCTGGGACCACAGTCTCAAAGAAAACCATTAGTAACACACTACGCCGTCATGGATTAAAATCCTGCAGCGCACGCAAGGTCCCCCTGCTCAAGCCAGCGCATGTCCAGGCCCGTCTGAAGTTTGCCAATGACCATCTGGATGATCCAGAGGAAGAATGGGAGAAGGTCATGTGGTCTGATGAGACAAAAATAGAGCTTTTTGGTCTAAACTCCACTCGCCGTATTTGGAGGAAGAAGAAGGATGAGTACAACCCCAAGAACACCATCCCAACCGTGAAGCATGGAGGTGGAAACATCATTCTTTGGGGATGCTTTTCTGCAAAGGGGACAGGACGACTGCACCGTATTGAGGGGAGGATGGATGGGGCCATGTATCGCGAGATCTTGGCCAACAACCTCCTTCCCTCAGTAAGAGCATTGAAGATGGGTCGTGGCTGGGTCTTCCAGCATGACAACGATCCGAAACACACAGCCAGGACAACTAAGGTGTGGCTCCGTAAGAAGCATCTCAAGGTCCTGGAGTGGCCTAGCCAGTCTCCAGACCTGAACCCAATAGAAAATCTTTGGAGGGAGCTGAAAGTCCGTATTGCCCAGCGACAGCCCCGAAACCTGAAGGATCTGGATGGAGGAGTGGGCCAAAATCCCTGCTGCAGTGTGTGCAAACCTTGTCAAGAACTACAGGAAACGTATGATCTCTGTAATTGCAAACAAAGGTTTCTGTACCAAATATTAAGTTCTGCTTTTCTGATGTATCAAATACTTATGTCATGCAATAAAATGCAAATGAATTACTTAAAAATCATACAATGTGATTTTCTGGATTTTTGTTTTAGATTCCGTCACTCACAGTTGAAGAGTACCTATGATAAAAATTACAGACTTCTACATGCTTTGTAAGTGGGAAAACCTACAAAATCGGCAGTGTATCAAATACTTGTTCTCCCCACTGTATGTATGACCTTATTTGACCCCCAAGAAGGGCTCATAGAGATGTCATAACAAATTCAGTTGCTTCATACCTTAATACAGTGGGTTTCAGCAGTGGTGTAAAGTACTTAAGTAAAAATTGACGTAGTTTTACTTAAGTACTACTGACATAGTTTTTTTGGTATCTGTACTTTACTTTGCTATTTTTATTTTTGTAAAATGTTACTTTTACTTCACTACATTCTTCAAGAAAATTATGTACTTTTTGCTCCATACTTTTTCACTGACACCCAAATGTACTTACATTTTGAATGCATAGCAGGACAGGAAAATGGTCCAATTCACTCACTTATCAAGAGAACATCCCTGGTCATCTAATGCATCTGATCTGGCGAACTCACTAAACACAAATGCTTTGTTTCCACCACTGGGTATCAGAAGTATTCACCCCCCTTGGATTTCTTCACATTTTCTTGTGTATCAAAGTGGGCCTTAAAATGGATTTAATTGTTTTTGTTTGTCCACGATCTACACAAAATTCTGCGTAATGTGAAAATTCTAACATTTCTTAGAAAGTAATGTAAAATTAAACACTGATGTACCTTGATTATATAAAATTATGGCAGCAATTACAGCTGAGTCTTATTAGGTAAGTCTCTAAGAGCTTTGCACACCCGGATGATGCAATATTTTCCCATTATTCTTTTCAAAATGATAAAAAATCTTTCAAGTTGTTGATGGTAATGGTTACACAGCAATTTTCAAGTCTTGCAATAGATTTTCAAGCAGATTTATTAAGTCAAAACTGTAACTTGGCCACTCAGGAACATTCACTGACTTCTTGGTAAGCACCTTCAGTGTAGATTTGGCCTTGTGTTGTAGGTTATTGTCCTGCTGAAAGTTGAAGTCGTCTCCCAGTGTCCGGTGGAAAGCAGACTGAAACTGGTTTTCCTCTAGGATTATGTGCCTGTGCTTAGCTCCATTACGTTTCTTTTTATCCTGAAAAACTCCCCAGTCTTTGCAATGTCAAGCATACCCATAACATGATGCAGCCACCACCATGCTTGAAAAAACTTGTGCCTTGTTGCATTCAGGATACATGTTTTGGAATATTTGTATTCTGTATATTTGTATTCTTCTTTTCACTCTGTCATTTCGGTCATTATTGTGGAGTAACTATACTAAACAAAAATATAAACATGTAAAGTCTTGGTCCCATGTTTCATGAGCTGAAATAAAAGATCCCAGATATTTTCCATACGCACAAGATGCTTCTTTCTCTCAAATTCTGTCCACATATTTGTTTAAAATCTCTGTTAGTGAGCATTTCTCTTTTGCCAAGATAATCAATCCATCTGACAGGTGTGGATTATCAAGAAGCAGCATGATCATTACACAGATGAACATTGTGCTGGGGACAACAAAAGGCCACTCTAAAATGTGCACAACACACAACACAATGCCACAGATGGTTAAGGTTTTGAGGGAGTGTGCAATTGACATGCTGACTGCTGACCACCAGAGCTGTTCCTAGGGAATTTAATGTTCATTTCTCTACCATAAGCCACCTCCAACATTGTTTTTGAGAATTTGGCAGTACGTCCAACCCGCCTCATAAGCACAGACCATGTGTAACCTCGCCAGCCCAGGACCTCCACATTCGGCTTCTTCACCTGCGGGATCGTATGAGGGGGGGTGCTGAAAAATATTTCTGTCTGTAATAATGCCCTTTGGTGGGGAAAAACTCATTCTGATTAGCTGGCCTGGCTCCCCAGTGGGTGGGCCTATGCCCTCTCAGGCCCACCCATGGCTGCACCCCTGCCCAGTCATGTGAAATCCATAGATTAGGGCCTAATGAATTTATTTGAATTGACTGATTTCTTTACAGTGCATTCGGAAAGTATATCAGACATTTTTTTTACATTACAGCCTTATTCCTCATCAAGCTACACACAATACCCCATATTGACAAAGCAAAAAAAGGCTTTTAGAATTTTTTTCAGATTTAACAGAAATATTTTACTTACATACACTACCATTCAAAACTTTGGGGTCACTTAAAAATGTCCTTGTTTTTTAAAGAAAATGAACATTTATGTCCATTAAAATAACAAAATTGATTAGAAATACTGTTGTAAATTATTATTGTAGCTGGAAACGACTGATTTTTTATGGAATATCTACATAGGCCCATTATCAGCAACCATCACTCCTGTGTTCCAATGGCACGTTGTGTTAGCTAATCCAAGTTTATTATTTTAAAAGGCTAATTGATCATTAGAAAACCCTTTTGCAATTATGTTAACACAGCTGAAAACTGTTGTGCTGATTAAAGAAGCAATAAAACTGGCCTTCTTTAGACAACACCAACATCAACAGTGAAGAGGCGACTCTGGGATGCTGGCCTTCTAGGCAGAGTTGCAAAGAAAAAGCCATATCTTCCTCTGTCCAGTGTGTGTTCTTTTGCCATTAATCTTTTATTTTTAATGTATCAAAATGAGGAAAAAGTGAAGGGGTCTGAATACATTTTGAATGCACTGTATATGAACTGTAAATTATATTTTTGTCCAGTATACAATGTTGTTGATCCATCCTCAAGTGTTCTACCATCACAGCCATTGAACTCTGTAGCTGTTTTAAAATCATCAATGGTTTCCTTCCAGTCCTCCAGCTCAGTACTCTATTTTTGTTGTGTCTGGGTGGTTGAATACATCATCCACAGCATGATTACTAACTTGACCATGCTTAAAACCCTTTCCTGCAGTTGAATGTCCAAAGCACCCTCTAAATCAAATCGAATTTCTTCAGCCTCCTGAGATTGAAGAGGCGCTGTTGCACCTTCTTCACCACACTGTCTGTGTGGGTGGACCATTTCAGATCGTCAGTGATGTGTACGCCTCTGCTGTTTCCTGAAGTCCACGATCATCTCCTTCGTTTTGTTGACGTTAAGGGAGAGGTTAATTTCCTGCCACCACTCTCCCAGGGCCCCTCCTCCTCCTCCCTGTAGGCTGCCTCGTCATTGTTGGTAGTCAGGCCTTGTGTCGTCTGCAAACTGGATGATTGAGTTGGAGGCGTGGCCACGCAGTCATGGGTGAACAGGGAGTACAGGAGGTGGGCTCATGGGAGGAATGCTATTCATATTTTACATACTTTCATAATTAATCAACATTGGGGGTTTTTGAAAGCCAAACTTCCGGTGTTTCTATGTCAAACGATTTTGTTATATTTCAGTCTTCTGTAATGTATATAAATTGTAATATTGGGGTGCAAACTCTATATCTGACATGGTACAGGTGTATACTTTTGTTTCAAAGTAGATTTGGTTAAGACTACCAATAAACACTCTGGGTGATCCTGATTTAGCCCACTGCAGTAAAATTATTAAAGACATATTCAATGCCTGATTTGTTATTGTTAACATCTACCAATCACTACCCTTCTTTATGAGGCTTTCGAAAAGCTCCCTGGTCTTTGTAGTTGAATCAGTCCTTGAAATTCAATACTTGACTGAGGGACCTTACATATGTATCTATGGAGGACAGAAGATGGCTATCTCAAGGCCATCCGACTGTTAAATAGCCATCACTAGCCGGCCTCCACCCAGCACCCTGCCCTCAACTTAGTCATTGTCACTAGCCGGCTAGCACCCGGTAACTCAACCCTGCACCATAGAGGCTGCTGCCCTATGTACATAGACATGGAATCACTGGTCACTTCAATGATGAAACACTGGTCACTTTAATTATGTTTGCATACTGTTATACTCATTTCATATGTACAGTTGAAGTCAGAAGTTTACATACACTTAGTTTGAAGTCATTAAAACTCATTTTTCAACCATTCCACAGATTTCATGTTAACAAACTATAGTTGGCAAGTCGAATAGTACATCTACTTTGTGCATGACACAAGTAATTATTCCAACAATTGTTAACAGACAGATTATTTCACTTATAATTCACTATATCAATTCCAGTGGGTCAGAAGTGTACATACACTAAGTTGACTGTGCCTTTAAACAGCTTGGAAAATTCCATAAAATTATGTCATGGCTTTAGAAGCTTCTGATAGGTTAATTGGCATCATTTGAGTCAATTGAAGATGTACCTGTGGATGTATTTCAAGGCCTACCTTCAAACTCAGTGCCTCTTTGCTCGACATCATGGGAAAATAAAAAATAATAATTGTAGACCTCCACAAGTCTGGTTCATCCTTGGGAGCAATTTCCAAATGCCTGAAGGTACGTTCATCTGTACAAACAATAGTAGGCACGTATAAACACCATTGGACCACGCAGCCGTCATACCGCTCAGGAAGGAGACGCGTTCTCCAAAACTGCCATAAAAAAATCCAGACTGTGGTCTGCAACTGCACATGGGGACAAAGATCGTACTTTTTGGAGAAATGTCATCTGATGAAACAAAAATAGAACTGTTTGGCCATAATGATCATCGTTATGTTTGGAGAAAAAAAGGGGGAGACTTGCAAACCGAAGAACACCATCCCAACCGTGAAGCACGGGGGTGGCAGCATCATGTTGTGGGGGTGCTTTGCTGCAGGAGGGACTAGTGCACTTCACAAAATAGATGGCATCATGAGGAAGGAAAATTATGTGGATATATTGAAGCAACATCTCAAGACATCAGTCAGGAAGTTAAAGCTTGGTCGCAAATGGGTCTTCCAAATGGACAATGACCATACTTTCAAATTTCCGACTGTCGGGGATCAATAAAGTACCTATCTATTCTACTGTATTGTAGTCAATGCCACTCTGACACTGCTTGTCCTAAATGTACATATTTAATTATCAATTTCATTCTTTTACTTTAAGATTTGTGTGTATTGTTATGAATTGTTAGCTACTACTGCACTGTTGGGGCTAGGAACACAAGCATTTCGCTACACCCGCAATAACATCTGCTAAATATGTGTATATGACCAATAACATTTGATTTGATTTGAAGGGGTAGTCATTCAAAAATCGATATTATTTCACGCAGAGTGAGTCCATGTTATTTGTGATTTGTTAAGACACATTTTACCCCTGAAAGAATTTAGGCATGCCTAAAGAAAGGGGGTGAACACTTTTGCAATGACTATGTTTGAGTTATTTGATTTTTATTAATTTGTAAACATTTGTAGAATTGTTTTTTCACTTTGACATTATGGAGTATTTTGTGTAGATCAACGACAAAAAAAACCCACTTACATATATTTCACTCCCACTTTGTAAATCAAAACATTTTGAAAACATGAATTTAATACTTATGAATACTTATGATTCCCGCTGCAAGTGTTGTATTATGAAGTTAATACCATATCAAATTGCCTTAGTTTGAGAAGATTGTTCCCTGATAATACAAAATTACATGTCATACCCTTAATCCTGTTGGCCCAACTAACTGCAAAGGTGTCATAACATGCAGTGATACCCACATTTAACTACCTCCGATACGTGGGTATCATAACAAAATAACCCACAGACATGCATGGACCTTAATAAAAATAGTGATTAGACTTTGCCACCCCAAAGTGGACAAATTTGTGAAATTTGGCCTGCTGGCCCATGTACTCATTCATGTGTGATGTGTTGGACTGCTCATCACACATTGAAAAGCTATAGGGTGTAATATGAGGTCATAGTCCCAATGAAATAAACTGCTTTAGAGTTTGTTTTAAATCTTCATATATGCTACATGCCTGTGAAATATTGCATTCAAATAGAATAGGCATCATAAATTTGATTTCACATAATGCTTATTTTCTTAAATTAGGCTATCTTAGTTTAGATTGTAAAATGATTAAATCTCAAGATGTTCCGTTTGATGCCTCCAACACCACTTGAGACGTTGCTTTCTTGCGGGATCCCAACTGGCGCAGTGGTCTAAGACACTGTATCTCAGGGCTAGTGGCGTCACTGAGTTTGGCCGGTGTAGGCCGTCATTGTAAATAAGAATTTGTTCTTAACTGACTTGCCTAGTTAAATAAAGGTTACATTTATATAATGTAGACCATTAAGCGTCTTTCACCTGCTAGTCGGAACTAGGAAACTCTGAAATGTCCAACTTGTTAACTGGTTGTAGTTATACACGTGCCACGTTCAACGAATCAGCAGGTCGGACATTGCCGAGTTTCCTTGTTCGGACTAGCATGAGAACATGGCATTAGTCCATGAGCCAGCAGGGGGGTCGGCGATAATGTATCAAAGTGATTTAAAAAAAGTATATATAGAGTTTGAAAATGTGTGATAGCATTGCAACAATGGGAGCGTTGTTATCATTCCATCCCATTTCATGCCTCCATCACATGTGTGGGTCTGGCTCATGGACTAGGCCTATATAGGCCACACACAGATCATAATTCAGCAAAATGATGTTCAAGTGAAAAGGCACTTGCTCAACTATGACGCTTGTAGCTGCACCACCGTTATAGGCCTAAAACAATCCTGCATTTTATTTTTTAAGTGTAGGCATATAGTTACATCTGAATATAACTTATTTTAAACTAACAGAAAAAAAGAAATCAGCATATATATAAATTAAGTAAAATATACCTACCTAAATAAATCCGAAACTATGTTTGATATTTTTGATGATTGATCAGTGAATCCGCTTAAAAACTTAATCCAAAAACATCCCACGAATGAACCTACCCAAATCACTTTCCCCTAATCCTAATTTGCATATAAGAAAATGCGCGGACGTCAAAGGAGCAGGGATCTGTATGGTTTTAAAGGGTCAGACTAGGGGTTAGTTGGGGACAATAACCCCGCATGAGAAGTTAGATAGCGACCGTCTGGATTAGTGATGCAAATGTCAATTTTACCAATGGCTGGAGTCCTTAATCTTTGGATCCTCTCACCTTTTTTATTTTCTGGTATTTCAAAATGTCATCGCATTCAATGGAAATGCGCTTGATTTTGTTAGGTAAAACGTGTATCCGATTCTCACAAGCTAGAGCAGCACTTCGGTGAAATGTTAATTTGAAATTGTCGTGAAGTTGTCATCTCATGTTATGCCTATATTACAACGATTCAATTGCATTTTCAAAGGCCTGAATTAAGTGAACGATTCATTCGCTGACTTCAGTAGGCTACAATGCAACTGTTAGCATTCGTATGTAGGGCTAATGTCATAATTTTGAGTAAGGACGTCACCAATAATGCGCAACCGCTTTAAATAGCAATTTAAATCTGAAAATGTTAACGTTTAGGCTACATGATGAGAGTGCTGTTACTCGATTTTGCTCTAAGCCTATTCTTATCCTTTGATCAATGCATCAAACGTTTAAAAAATCGAAATGTATTAACATTTCTTTACACTGTCTTAACATTTCTTGAAATCCTATAAATGTTCACTGAGTTTAAAAAACAATCACAAATAAACAATTGCCTTTTAGGTAGGCTATAGTCATTAATGCACATCAATTCACACTTTTTCCTCGATTTGTATTAGGCAAGTTAATGGCATATTTTTATCAACTCATTTTCGAATAATATGTCTTCATTGTCAATGGAATATTTTTAATAGGCCTCACCACTCCCAAAACAATCAACGTTAATACTTTCGATCCCTAATTAATATGGATCTTATAGAGATGGAAATGTTAGTGCATGATTGATTAGGTTAGCCTATTCGTATATTGAGCCTATCTGATGTTGTTTTAAAACAATTTTCCTCACTTGTAGGCCTATTCATAATACTGTTCTCTCTTGTAAATGTCGTTTAGGTTAAACCATTTAAAATTCGTTTTAATAGGTGTATATTTTCTTTTAAATCAGAAGTTGCGAATTAACTTGCGAGAAACTGTGAGCATTCTGGAAAATGTCAAATGATATCCATATGTCAACACTGAATTTCAAACATTGATGATGTTAATTAGGCATAACCTATGTGTGTTTTTAGAGGGACGAGCATTGATTAAATCGGACGTGGTGTTTGTAAAACCAGGCTAACTTCCTAAAATAAACCACACCTCTCAAGAAATCCCACAGTATCCAAATAACATCTCGTGTTTGTTCCAAGAAGATAATACCAGTAATCCGTGACTGTTAGCCTATCAGTTACAGGCCGCTGTATCAAACTCTTTCAAGATGGTGAGTAAATGAACTTTTCAGGGTGCAAACTCTACCAGATCAGTCGATTTCAGCCGGTTTAATATTAATTCACTTTATCCTGAATCCTTCAGAAGGCCGCGGGCATGGAGAGAGAGTTCGGGCCGACTCTTCCCTGGCTACTATTTGTCCGCGCGAGGCCCAGGGTGCCCTTTTGATCATTTCAATCTCTCCTCGGTGCGCTCCTTCTGATTGGTCGAGGGAATAAGAAGGGGAAAATCTTTAATTAAGTAGATAATCTCTTGTTGGGATGAGAGTGGGTCCATTTCAGAGCCCCCCTCTAGTGAGTCCCACATGAGTATCTTAGTATATACAGCCAGTGTGGAGTGGAGTTCTGTATGTATGTAGGGTAGAAGCTCTCACTATATAATCTATCCTCATTTAGAGAGCTGCTGAATGTGCATGCCATCCCTCTATCTTTTCTCATCTCTTCTGTCAGGATGTTCATGCATTTGGAGGTCTGTTACTATATCTTCATTTTGATGACTCACATGACAAGGTCCTGCTTTAGCTGGTGAGTTTCAACTATTTTGGAATCTTTGTGATTGCCTCATCCATTCAATGCAATGGATGTGATACGAAGGTCCTTAATTAAATATTGGTACATAGGCCTATTGGAATAGACAAATAATTCAATGATTTTGATGGTGAAATGTTTTTCTATTTACTCATCAAATTTAAAAGTTAGTTAAAATTTTGTACCTTTGAAAATGGTTTACCAAACGCCATCGTTTGGTGCAGGAATGGGAAACAATTAGGCTTCTCGGTTTTCCTTTATGAGAATGTAGGGATAGAAACGTTTTGAATGATGACAATTCAATATTTTCCTGTAATTAATCTACTTTCTTCTCACTCTTTTATTGAGGATTTTTTTTGAATGAGAGCATGGATGAATAACAATGCATTTTGGCAGTATTCAATCATACTTTTAACATAATTACCGTAGGTCTTTATTTTAGGTATTTTGGATATAACCTACCCAATAAATGTCACTTTAACACCATGGTTATTGACCAGCAGGCCAGGGTTTCATTCATTTGGGAGACAAGGATTTAGACGAATCTTATGGTTTAGTACCATGTTATTATATGTTTTAGTACTGCGTTATTTAAGATAGATAATGATGCTTTAGTACCATATTATTAAATGCTATTAAAGATACCTAATGAGAGATGTTAAGTGAGGGAGCTATGGAATTCCTGTCCTTGCTGAAGGACACTTAATTCCCAGAGTTAATAAGCTGTCTCCTCTTCCAGGTCAGTGAATAATTTCCTGATGACTGGACCTAAGGTAAGCCAACATTCTTTTGATCTTCTGGCCAGATCCCTCTTTCCCTTCCCTCCTTCCCTTACAAAACCTCAGTCCGAAGACATTATTGCTATATGTTTCTCTTTTTCTCCCTCTCTGTTTATATCTATAGACAGTATCTCCTTTTCTCCACAATTATAGTTTATGGTTCATCACTTATTTGTTGTAACAACAGCAAGGGTATAACTTAGCAGTGTTATACTGGCCTTTTGGGTTCACTCCAACTATCTATCTATCTATCTATCTATCTATCTATCTATCTATCTATCTATCTATCTATCTATCTATCTATCTATCTATCTATCTATCTATCTATCTATCTATCTATCTATCTATCTATCTATCTATCTATCTATCTATCTATCTATCTATCTATCTATCTATCTATCTATCTATCTATCTAATGCATTTGACCCTATTGTCCATGGGTTGAGATAGTAGAGGCAGAGAGTTATTGGGTTCAGTGTGTATAGAAGCAGTGGCAGGAGAGGACCTGGTCAGGGTTGTGGTCAATTTCATTTATTTTTCAGTCAATTCAGGAAGTTAACTGAATTTCCGATTTTACCAATGAGAGGCAATGGAGGCAGTAGAGGCACAAGATGTCCCAGGATTGAGTGTGTATGCACAGGAGGCTGCTGGTGAAGGGATGAGAGCTCCTAATAATGGCTGGAATGGAGTGACTGGAATGGTATACCATTCCATTCATTTTCTTCCAGCCATTAATATGAGCCCTCCTCCCCAATTAAGGCGCCACCAGCCACCTGTGGTAAAGAGACAATGGAGGCAGTAGAGGTCCGTCGGTTAATAGAGCTAGACTAGAGGCAGGAAAGGCAGTAGAAATCTCTCTGTGTTGAGTGGGAATAAACTAGAGGCAGTAGAGGCAGGAAAGGCAGTGCTGGCATGTGCTGTGCTGTGGTGGGTGGTCATCATTATCCCACCAGACCCCAGTGAGAAGCAGAGAGGTGGTGGCTCAGTCTCTCAACAGGCCACTTGAGACATATCATTCACACAGTCTCAACAAGGACCAGAGAGCCAGGCGAACAAGCCAAGTGGACATGGTGAACTTGTAAAGAATAGGGCTTGGGATTCTTAACTCACTCAGGGGTTGTGAATCATGTTCAAAAAGTTGAATTAATATTGTATTAAGACTTTTTTCCCTGGTCCATTTCTGTTGCTAACCGAAGCAAAAGTTTATTAGTACTGTTGCAACAAAAAATCTGTTAATACACTTGGAATTTGGGGGCTATGGAACTGGGGTGGCAGGTAGCCCAGTGGTTAGAGTGTTGGGCCCATAACCGAAAGGTTGCTGGATCAAAACCCTGAGCTGACAAGGTAAAAATCTGTCGTTCTGCCCCTGAACAAGGCAGTTAACCCACTGTTCCTAGGCCGTCATTGAAAATAAGAATATGTTCTTAACTGACTTGCCTAGTAAAATAAAGGTAAAATAAAATGTCCCTAGGATTTGTTACTTTTCATGGTTGAACCTATTCACTTTTTAGTGTATTGTACCATTACATACATGATGATATACTCCTCTGTGTTCCTCCAGGCTTACTTGATTTACTCCAGCAGCGTAGCAGCCGGGGCTCAGAGCGGCATCGAGGAGTGCAAGTATCAGTTTGCCTGGGACCGATGGAATTGCCCTGAGAGAGCCCTGCAGCTGTCCACACACAGAAGCCTCCGCAGCGGTAAGAGCCAACGATCCAGGCTTCATTGGAATTCTGAAAATTCAAATCGAAAGTTTGGAGAATTTCGGGGAATTCTAATTCAGAATTTGGGAATTTTTGTTGTGCTGCCCAAATGACACCCTAGTTTGCTGCCTAAATGACACTATTCTGCAATAGTGCACTACTTTTGACCAGAGCAAAATATGACACCTAATTCTCCATATAGTGTACTATTGTTGACCAGACCAAATGTAGGGCACTATATGGTCAAAAGTAGTGCACTATATGCTGACTAGGGTGTCATTTGATCTGCACTTTAATAACAGACCGGCTTTAAGTCACATATAGGCCCATCCACATCAAGGAGGAAGGACTCTTTCTAGAAAGTGAGATGGCGTTTGTTTGTTTGTTTGCTTGTTTAGTCAGGAGATTCATCAGTCAAAAGGATCGTTACAGCAACCCCACGGCCACCACGGTTCCCTCACCCAAAACAACAGCAACCCCACGGCCACACTGGCCAAAACAAACACTACTAATCCAATTCACAACATCCTACTGAGCCTCCCATCGACGGGACCCTGCTCAGGGGCCTTGTGAAAACATGGCACCCCAATGGCAATTAGAGGCAATGTGTTAATTACCAGGAGAGATAGGAGATAAAGGATACTGTGGAGAGAGAGGTGTTGAAATAGAAGCCCCACTCTAAAGATAAGGGTTAGGGTCACAGGGTAGAGGAGAGGAATGACCTATTCAGAAGAAGGCATTCCTGAGTACAGAAGGCATTCCCGAGTACAGAAGGCATTCCTGAGTGCATTTTAAAATGTCTCTCTCAGAGAGACAGCGGTTGTCCTTGCCATCAGTTCAGTAATCATTGCTACTATAATATAATAATATAGCATTTGTTTTTCCCACAGCAAACAGGGAGACAGCATTTGTCCATGCCATCAGTTCAGCAGGAGTCATGTACACTCTGACGAGGAACTGCAGTCTGGGGGACTTTGACAACTGTGGCTGTGATGACACCAGGAATGGACAGCGGGGTAAGAGAAGATTTAAAAATCCACATACAGATCATTACAAGACGTTCATAGATGAAACAGCTGATGTGCATATTGTGTTGTAGTCGTGTGATGTGATTCGGTTGTAGGCAAAACAACATTTTAAGTATTTTTTCAAGTACCTTGGAAAAAGATCCCTTCCACGTTTTTACGTCACAAATGGTGAGCCACCCTCTCATACAGGCAAACTCCTGCTTGTATCCCCTGGGGGTACAGGCTGGCTGTGGGGGGACTGCAGTTAACTGATGGTTGTGGTTGTGTTTACAGGGGGTACAGGCTGGCAGTGGGGGGGCTGCAGTGACAACGTGGGGTTCGGTGAGGCCATCTCCAAGCAGTTTGTTGACGCGCTGGAGACGGGTCAGGACGCAAGGGCCGCCATGAACCTCCACAACAACGAGGCTGGACGCAAGGTACAGTATTTACTTTACTTTGTACTTTTACTCTTACCATTATTTACTATATCCTCTATGTTCCCTGACTGGGACACATACAGTAAGGCATCCATAAAAACAGCAACCATAAGTCCACTAAAACATCTGCGAATAAGGACACACAAGGAAATACTGGACTCAGCTTTCCAGCTTGATAGCTGCTGTGTGGCAAGTTGCTGTATGGCGACCATTCAGGTGCAAATTGGCAGGCGAGTGCTAGGCAACCCATTGGTGCTGCAAGGGGTGAGCTATCCCTCGGCACCATACAATTGAAAAAAAACTTTGTTGATATAGTGAAATATTATCATAATTCCAGATAGATATAGAGCTTGGTTTTCGGGGTGTTCTGATCTCCAGATCATGTTGAGATTAAATCAGTGAGATTGCCATAGGGGGGAGCTCTTGTAGTTCAAGCTGGAGGGCCAGATGGCCTGTCTGATATTTGCGTTTCCCACTCGGCCCCCCAACCGACCGACTGCTCAATGTAAAGTACCTTTTGAATAATGTTTTTATTTCTCAACCCGACCAGTGAGAATTACAGCTTACAGCAAGCGTACCACCCAAGCATCCCCTTTCACGTCCCCATAAGTGAGGTGCCACTCGTCCTCCAATAACCACAGTGTGTTCGCTGTACCAGAAGGGCCTATTTACCAGTTACTGAATGTCCTTTATTATGACAAGACTTGAGTTGCAAGATCTCAGGATCACTGGTGCTACTTCTTAATTAGAGTATCCCATGGTTCCACACACTGCAGACGGGGGCCAGTATTATGCCTGCCTGCTCTCTTTAAATACGTTTTTAGTTTCATTCTTGCAATAAGCATCCAACACTTATTCTGTTAGTCTTTGTGTGGCCCCTGAGGAGTCTAGTCAGGGATGAAGGACCACAGGCGAGAGAATGGAGTGGTCTTTGTTTATCCCGCCTAGGAGCCCTCCTGTTGGGCCCTCGCTGCCCCTCCGAACCCCACGGCACCTGGAGCATCATTGTAACAAAAAAAATACCAGAGAAAAAAAATAAAAACTCACCCCAGACTCCCCATAGACTCTTCTTCATTGGTTCTTCTCACGGCAGAAAACATGTTGACAACGGCCTTGCTAAATAAATACTCCTCTCACTCCAGGAGGGACACAGTCAGTGTCTCCATGTGAAACTTTGATTCGGCCCTCACCTCGCGAGAAAGCTCTTCCCCTCCCCGTAAAGAAACGTTCCTTTTCAACTGACATCTGTTGACATATGTGTCGGGGTGAAGTCAGGAAATATTGAGGGGGACCACAAAAGCTGACAAAAAACTCAAGCATGAACCTTGAACCTATCCTTTCTCCCCTCAGTGAATTCATCCTCTTTTTGTCAAGTGGGAAGGCTTGAGCATACAAAGGGTTAATTTGACAACATATCAATCAAGAGCCACACACAACTGATTATTTGAAACGAAACCATGATGCTGCTTTAAAGTGCAACATACATTTTTTTATTATTTAACTAGGCAAGTCCGTTAAGAACAAATTCTTATTTACAATGAAGGCCTAACAGCCATAGTAGTACAGCACCCCTGGAGCAAATTAGGGTTAGGTGTCTTTCTCAAGGACACATCAACAGGTTTTTCACCTTGTCGGCTTGGGTATTCGAACCAGTGACCGTTCGGTTACTGGCCCAACGCTCTAACCACTAGGCTACCTGCCACCCTTCGAAATAAACAATAAACAACTTCTCTGATAGAAAACGATATCAGTCAGAAGCAAAGTTTTGTAAGTGAGTTCGTCATGACTTAGTTGAGGGTTGGGTTTTGATTTCACAATGCTTACTTGCCCACTAACAAGGGATACACAGCTGCAGTGATTGCGCTCTATCCAATCCTACCGCAGAACACAGAGCCAGTGAGACAGACATGCCCATCAGCGAAGCGGATCAGACTTTGTTCACATAAGACAAAAAGTCACCTTTTTTTTTTTTTTATAAATACTGCAACAAATACCTTAGCTAGATGTAAAATTGTGCAAGTTATCTTAGATTAATTCAGACTATTTTGAGAAGTAATACTGGCTTTGTTCCTATGGAGTCTCATAGGTGACAAAAACATCATTAACTGGCACATCGAACCACACCCCCAAGACTGAAATATTGTTTCTTACAGTAATGAGCAACAGAGAAACATGCTGAATCGGTGCTTTCAGTTGTGCTTAAAAAAATGGTCTCCTTAATAATACATTTTTCTACAGTCCTGTTTCAGCTGGTATTTGCCTGGTGCTTACAGAATAATTATATGGCAACAATAGGTTCTTTCTGGAATTTACAGAGTATTTATGTAATGCTCAGGTTATTATAATTACCATTTTCCAGGTGAATCAGACTGCAGAATAAAGCTTAACCAAAGTCTCCCTCCCTCCCTCCACTCCTCCCCTCTCCTCTCCCTCCCAGGCGGTGAAAGGAACCATGCAGAAGACATGTAAGTGCCATGGCGTCTCCGGGTCCTGCACCACACAGACCTGCTGGTTACAGCTACCAGAGTTCCGGGAGGTGGGAAACTACTTGAAGGAGAAGTACCACCGAGCCCTGAAGGTATATCTTGTTTATTGTTTATATTAAACAATATTGTTCATAGGCACTTTAAAGGCTTAAAGTTAATGAATTTATTCATTCAAGGTGGACCTGCTCCGGGGGGCCGGGAACAGTGCAGCCAGTCGAGGCGCCATCGCAGAGACTTTCAGCTCCTTCTCTCGTAAAGAACTGGTCCACCTAGAGGACTCCCCAGATTACTGCTTGGAGAACCGTACCCTGGGTCTGCCCGGCACGGAGGGCAGAGAATGCCTGAAGAAGGGCAAGAACCTAAACAAGTGGGAGAAGCGGAGCTGCAAGAGGCTGTGTGGGGAGTGCGGTTTAGCCGTGGAGGAGAGGAAGGCGGAGTTGGTGTCGAGTTGCAATTGTAAGTTCCACTGGTGCTGTGCGGTGAAGTGCGAGCAGTGCCGCAAGACTGTGACCAAGTACTTCTGTGTGAAGAAGGGGGGGCAGAGGGGGAAGAACGAGAGTGCCGGGAGCCGTAAGAAGAACCTGAGGCTGAGGAAGAAGCACTGAGCTGCATCCATCTTCCTCACCATCATCATCACTGCCACACGCCTTGTCTTCTCACAAGCTGATTTTCACAGACCTTCTGTGTGTCCCGAAACTGCCCCTCTCAAGCGTTTTTACAACAAGCTTTCTGCTTGAATTCTAAAGACTTCATTGGAAAATAATTTATTGAATAAGTCCAGTATTGTTGTTATCCCAATCAAATGTTCAATAGTGGGGGAGAAAATGTGTGTAAAAAAATAATAAAAGAAAAACATGTTGATAAAACTACATGATAGAGAAAGAAGAGAGGGAAACTATTAGCGGTGTAGAACTGATGGTATAAATGGTATACATATATTTAAAAGTATTTTTTAAAAAACGTTTTTTCCCAATTATATATATTATTATAAGTCATTGGGCATTTAAAGCATGTTACGTACAGCCGCACTCAATCTCCTTCATACCTGATATCTTGAACAATGGTCAGTCAACAGTAAACCTCAACAACATCTTATTTATTGTCATAAGTACCACCAATGAGCTACGCCATTTCTGATTGGTCAGTTTATCAAACATTCCTTCCTGTCATGATGACCAAGCTCTCTCTACCCGTGACGGTGTCTGAGATCGAAGCATCCCAGAAGTTTGTTCAAGCATGTATCCCAACAGATATTCAGATTATAGGTTTGAAAAACAAGAAGAGACTTCGGGGTGCATTCCTCTCGTCCACTCCCCTGCCCAGCCTTGCCTTGAGGATGTATTTAATTGTAAATAAAATGAAGCACTTTGTTCGGTATATTGTTTATTTATTGCACAGGTTTTTCCCTAGTTGTTGCTTTATTCATAGTTCCTTTCATGGTTGTTGTTATTTTCTATTAAACGTTTGTAATTAAAGAAGTATAATCTATCACCCGTTTCACATTTCACATCCATTCATTTCAGAAGTGTTGAAATCGAATGCATGATTCTTTCCTACATTCCCGCCGTGTGACATAGAAATCACCAATGTTCAGCGGTGGTACAACGCAACCCGACTCTTTGTATTGTTCACTTGGGGATGTGATAACCCTTGGGCCAAAGTAACAACAAGAGAAAACGTTTCATTATACTCCTCCTTCCTTCACGCCTTTCTCAATTCTGCCTCGACAAATCCCTCCCCTTCCTTTCTGCCCCTCGTCCGTCTAATCCTCAAAGAGCCTCTCCTAACGCCCTGGAACTCACAACTTTCTTTACAGTTTAATACTAGTTTAATTAACTTTGTCCAGACAGAGTGCATGGTGGGGGGGGCGGGGGATACACGAATAAGCAAACAAGTCGCCCTTAAAAATCTTTTAAAAATCACCCCGCCTCTAATTTTGTATGCTAATCTCCTTTTTCACGCTGCCCCTCCTTAGGAGTGAGTGGTGAGTTGGGACAAAAACTGTTGGGAAAACTTGGTGGTGTTGCCTTCCTTCGCCGGGGGCTCGCCAGTGGCTTCCTGCTGGCTGTTTCATTCCTGGGCCCCCTCGGCCTCCTCGGCTCACCTATTTGGATCCTTTCTCTCCTCTAGGGCCTTCCTTTGCTCGATTTAACAATGAGCGTCGAGCTAATCAGCCCTCTCGGAAATGCGCCACTGCCGAGCCGCTTAATCCCCTCTCCTCCTCCACCAACTCAATGGACCTCCGCCTTCAAAAGGGCTTTGGGAAAAGGCTTTGCACGGATTCACACTGTTCCCTCAATACAAGTTAGTTCAAGTATTGTGCCCACAACAAGTGGGTATGATAAACAAATGCTTGCCAGGGTGGATACCCACCCACCACCCCACCTGTGGTAGCCTAAAGAGGGTGCCGGGCCGGGGGCAGACAGTAGCGCATGGCAGGCCAACCCAGGGGCCTCCAGGGGCCCGACGGGGCTCTCCAGATGAGATGGGACCTGAGATGTGGACCTGAAAGAGGAGATTAAAAGCCCCTATTGAGAGTAGGGGAAGTTAATTTCTGTACCCTCATCTTTATACCCAATAAAATGTCAAGGAAACATCTTGTTGACATCTTATTTATGAAATAATGATCACCCTGTTGGCTGGATAGAGCTAGGGGGTGGCGTGCTCAGCAGAGCAACTCTGTCTAATTACTAAGGCATATAACGAGAATGTTTGTGCAAGTCTCACATCAAATCAAATTTTACTGGTCACATACACATTTTTAGCAGATGTTGTTGCGGGTGTAGCAAAATGCTTGTCCGTTGACATCAACACATGATTTACGGTAATGTCTCAGTTACACTTGATGATCTGAAGTTAAGATTTGGCGCTCAGAATCACCATCATTTTTATGGAGGTCCAGTACAAGGTCTGGGTTGTGTTCATTAGGGCACTCATCGGAAAATGTTGTAAATGGGTAGTGTTTGTTAGGGTATGCAGCGGACAATGTTTTCAAACGTTTTGCAACCGCTAATGAAAATGTGCCTTTCTTATTGGAAAAGTCCAGGTAGGAGGGCCTTGTTTCAGTCCGCTTTCTTCCGTTTGGTGCCTAATGAACACGGCCCTGCTGACACAGCACACTGCCTGTAGAAGTGGAACTGTGGGAGGTATGAAAACCCCACACAGCAGCTGACCCAACCGAACACGTTTAGCAGTTTAACACCCCAACCGTCAAGCACCCCTGTGACACCATGTACACCATCTACACCACAGGCGTCAATCTCATTCCCAGAGGGCCGAGTGTCTGCATGTTTTCACTCCTCCCTTGTACTTGATTGATCAATTAAGGTCACTGATTAGTTAGGAACTCCCCTCATGTGGTTGTCGAGGTCTTAATTAGACAAAAATGTAAAGTAAATAAAAAAACAGCAGACACAGGGCCCTCCATGGAATGAGTTTGACACCCCTGATCTACACCGTTCAGTCAGAAGCGATTGCACTCGGGGGGAAGAGATGAAAGAGGAGTGATTTAAAACAGTGCACTAATCCTGTTCTTCAAACAGGCCGGATCTGTTCGAAGATAATTCCATGCTTGATAAATCTGAACCTGCGGAGACTTTAGTTTAAATCCTCTTGGTCTTCAGGTTCACACACACACACACACACACACACACACACACACACACACACACACACACACACACACACACACACACACACACACACACACACACACACACACACACACATACACACACACACACACACACACACACACACACACACACACACATGCACACACATGCACACACGTACGTAGGCGCACACACACATGACTCTGGTGTACTTCTGCACTAGGACCACCTCTGAGACGTAAAGCCTAAAGCTGTACAGTAGCACTGCACTGGCTGACCCTTTCAACCTTGCCTCACACTGTACCTAATCATGTGCAATGTTTGAACATGAGTCTGCTTCTACGGATGTCTTTGGAAGATATACTGCTCAAACTATATGAAGAAATGACGGAACTTTACGTGAAGCAATACAGTATACATGGAAATGCTCGGGGAAACTTTCTAGTGTGTGGTGTAACTTAAGTTGGGATATCATACGGCCATGGCTCTCTATCTCTCTCTCTCTCTCTCTCTCATGCACACCCACGCACAGAGACACACACACTCACACAGACACACATAGCTGTGTCTTACTATAATTGTGAAGACTTTTTGGGGACCAACAATTGATTCCCATCCAAAATGCTATTTTCCCTAACCCCTAACCCCTAACCCTTCTGGTATTCACAAGTATAGCAAAACGTGTACACACACACACACACACACACACACACACACACACACACACACACACACACACACACACACACACACACACACACACACCAACATTGATGTTTCAAATGCAGAACGCAGCGTGAAACACGGTTCACACACACACAACAGATATCCCTCCGGAGAGTGACGCGACCTCTAACCTCGGGGCCTGAACTTCCGTCTCCTCTCCATCCAACGCTCTGAGGGGTCAGGGTGGGGGGGCCGGTCCTGCCAGGTCCAGTTTGCTCTGGGGTATGAGCCCGAGGTGGCGGAGAGGCAGAGGTGACACTGCCAAGTAAGAGGGAGAGATTAAAGGTCCACTCTCTCTCACTGCCCCGAGGTCAATCTATTCTGTAGTTCTGGTGTCACTGGAAGCAGAGGGACACTGGCAGTGACAGATAGAGAGCAGAGCCAGAGATGTCATGGGATCAGCAAACTGTCTTCCATGATGGTCTCAAATATTCCATGACAATAGCATTTTAATTGGGATTCATTCTAAAACATGTCTGTCTCGGAACTTCTGCTGCAAATCTGATTCCAACATGGCAGCAAAAATTCTACAGTTTTGAAAAGATGAGTTAACAATCATTCAGTTTTACAGAAAACAATCCTTTAACATCGATCTGTAATCTCTTACAGCCCTTGTATCAGTCTCAATCGGACAAAGAATAACAGACAGATGACAGCACAATAATTACTCTAATTCGCTCAAGTGATGAAACAAGGCATGGAAAATAGGAAAATTACATTTAATGCCTCCTGGAATCCCTAACTAATAGGATTGTAGGCTTAGTGGATCTGGACACACAACACCTAGAGGGGCCAGGGTCACTATGGATGTGTGTGAGAGAGAGAGCAAAGCCAAACAGAGGAGAAGACAGGAGACAAGAAAGAGACCATCGAGGGATTCTATGAGAAGAATGGTTTGATAACTGTTATTGCTACTACTTTTTTCAGTTTCTGATCTACTATTGTTGAGTTGAAGATACGGCCCCACACACACACAGCAAATCAACTGTGCCTTCTGTCATTTTCCCATCATTTATCTACTGTCTGTTGGGCCGGGGAGTAGAGCAGAGCAGAGTGGTGTGGTGTGGGATATCAGCAGGATAGAGATGTGAGCCTCTGTCTCAGCACAGCAGGGTGGCCAGTCAATACCTTTAATGTGGAGATCTGTGGGGATAACAGCAGGGTGGCCAGTCAATCCCTTTACTGTGGAGATCTGTGGGGAGAATAGGAAGAGAATGAGGGATCAGCTCAGCTCCCTGCTCGGAGCAGGAAACATTAAGCATGGGAACACACCAGGAGGCCGTCATCAGTCCCAGGGGTTGAATGATGCTGATAGACAGACAATGAAGGAGAAGGAGGAGGAGAGGAGAGGAGAGGAGAGGAGAGGAGAGGAGAAGAGAAGAGAGGAGAGGAGAGGGGAGGGGAGAGTGGGCCTTTAAAGTGATTGGTAGAAAAAGTACAGAGTTACACAGACAAAGTAAAGAAACGTACCCTTGATCAGCTGGTCAGACGACTGCACAAAGTCAATAGTGTGCAAAATTTTAAGTGTGAGTTTACACAGGGGTCAATGAAGTAAAGGGGTATTGTAACCAATGTTTAAATACTGACAGAGCATTTCAAAAGTATTTGTCAACCACTTTTGCCTAACACACATGCGGGCCAAGCGTGCACGGATAGAAGCACACCGACACACACGCACATACACGCACAGACAACACACAGACACACAGGTTTGGGTACTAACATATTACATATAACAAGGATTACGTAATAACATTTCTAAAATGAAGTAGGCTTAACTGTAATCAGCCAAGATTAATTTAGAAAATGTCAAATCAGATTAAAATTACATTCATACAGTTGCATTCAACATCTGATTACATATTGGATTACTTAATCTTATATCAAGATGTGTGTTACAAGTGTTTGCCTGAAATAGCATATATTTTAACATAGTTGAAAGCTGTGCTGAGCCACACAGCTGCGGAAGTCACGTTTCAGTGGGAATTCTGTTCTTATCTTTTTTTAAATCTACAGCTTTTTTGCTTTCCACAGAAACTTTTACTGAGGGGCACCCAAGTGGCGCAGTGGTCTAAGACACTGCATCTCAGTGCTAGAGGTGTCACTACAGACAACCTGGTTCAAAATCCAGACTGTGTCACAACCAGCCGTGATTGGGAGTCCAATAGGGCAGGATGGGCCAGCTTTGTCCGAGTCTGGCCGGTGTAAGCTGTCATTGTAAATAAGAATTTTCCAAATAATCCATCCAACCTTGAACACACTCATACACAGAGAGATGAGCATAGAATAAACATAATTGATCTTATTTCTACATAATTTAATCTTTCATCCTCTATGGGTGTCTCTCATTTCAAATTTTCAAGTGAATGTAATTCAACATTTTTTGTATCCACTGTCTGTCAGAAACTTGAGTAATATATATTTTTTCTGACTGTTTTTATTCTAATCAAACAGTACTCTGACGCCATCTGATGGATGTGTCAGAGTTTGACTTGCCTGGTTAAATAAATAAATAAATAAAATAAATGTGCAAAGTTGCTCAATAGCAGTTTGTCATTCAGTACACTAGACGTCGCTGTCCTCACATTCCGGGTACAACACCTAGCTTGGTATTTAGCTTGGCATTTTCCCAACACTAGCTGGATTCTATCGACATTAAGACCTCCGGTTTTGGGATTTTGCCTCCAAAGTAAAAGTTCCTTGTAAACCACTGTGTTTATACGTAATCCAATATTTTTTTTTGCAGATTTGCATAGTGCATAATGTTAAAATCATGTAAAACTAAAAATATGGGGGAAGATCTAAACTAAAGACAATTAATACTTTATGTAAGATACATCATATTATAAGGTGGAGCACATTTAGAAATGGTTGGAGCTTAAGTAAATAAATGTCAAGATCATAATAATAGCCTACTGGTAAAAGAATATACAATAAAAAAAAAACGTTATTTTGATTGTATGATTCTTGTTTATTTCCTGGGACTATTATTCAAGGATGCAATTTTGAAATGTTAAGAAAAGTCTAACTGTATTTTTGTTGTATTGCACAAAATTGCATGGTACAGGAAAAACGATTGGTTGTGGTCCATTAAACCAGGATCCAGTCTACTCATTAGGTCTTAGGAAGTCTTGCTGGACTTTTACTGTGGTCAAACAGCTTAAAAGGGGGTGCCTGGACACTATATGGTACAAATATAGCACAGTACAGGAACAACAATCAATTGTGTGTCCATATAACCAGGGTCCTACTCTACTCACTAGAGTCCTTATAATACAAAACAGGTGAGTTTGAACAAAAAGCTAAGTCATTTGAACAATGAGACACATATCAGCACCGTTGACAGCTACCCTTTTAGAATGTTATGTTGTCACTGTCTACAAATATGTGGCAAATATGTGACCCAAAAGCATATTAATGTGATTTCATATTTTTGTCATTGTAAGACCACACACTGGTAAAGAGAAAACGTTACTACCTGTAAACATACACACATGACTCTGGGGTTCTACTGACCCCAATATGTTCAGTTTTTCATGGGGGCTGTGTCAAACAACCTGCTGGTTATTACTTGGTCTTTCTTGTAATGCCTACATTTAATTCTGTATGTCATATTAATTCTAATAAATTAACTTTTAATTAATTATTAAAAATAATTTTTTTAGTTGGAAAAACAAAACAAGTTAATACTTTTTTTGTTGTTGCTTACCCTAGTGTGAAATTAAACTCCATTTCATACACGACATTCATGCACTCTTGCCTTGTAATGGAGGTGCCAAATACTGATTATCAGCAGGACTGATCATGTCAACATCATACTTTCAAAATCTTAGCTAGCAAGCTAGACAAACAGTCATCATTATGAATCATGTCGACAATATACTGGCAAATCCTTTTCAATCCTTGTCACATGAAGAGGAATTATAGATAAAACATATCAGTGCTCATCGGCCATTGGACATAAACATTACACAAGTTGGAAATCACAAATTCAACAATGAGCGGTTTGGAAGGAATCAGTACAAATAAAAATGTATGCACTCACTACTGTAAGAATGTCTTCTAGATGTTCAAATGTAAATCTGGGTTTAAAGATTTAAAACAACTGTCTGAACGGGTCTCTTTTCCAAGCTGAAAAGGATAAACTTGTAGTCTTGGAAGGACCCTGTTTCATTCTCCAAGCAGGTTAAGTAGAATTTGTTTGAACCTGTAAGCTGTGTTGGTTTTGTCTGTCTGTCCCAGTTAGTTAGTAAGCTACCTAGTCTGTGTGAACTGCTAATTTGTTTACGAAGTGTTAGTGATTGCTACCCATTCAAAGTGGGTGCAGGTCCATCCACTTCTTTTGTTCTCTGCAGATTACAATTTAATAGGAAGGGGAGTGGCTACACCTGTGCTAGGCAATTAGCTTAGTGTTATTAGCACATCCTCCTTGTTCAGCGGCAGCTGTTTGTGGCAGACGTAGCCAAAACGAAGACAGTTCTGCCAAGTTATTCTGCGGGTTGTAAGTGAGTGAGTGAGGTGTAGGAGGCCCCGCTCTCAATATGTTTAGTTAATTTTATTCCAATCTCTTTTGCATTATTGTAGCCTTTTCTGTAGCCTGTGTGTCTGTCTATTCCTGTTCTCTCCTCTCTGTACAGGCCATACAAACGCTTCGAACCGCGTGGCTGCAACCACTTTAACCTGGTGGTCCCTGCACCCACGTGCAGTTTGGATCTGCCGTTCTGCGGCCAACAAGGCAGAGTTTCTTCTCAGTCTATGATGCCCTCCAGTCCCTTGACGTCTTGGCGCTGACGGAAACATGGATTACCACAGAAATCACTGCTACTCCTACTTTTCTTTCCTCGTCTGATCATGTGTTCTCGCATACCCCGAGAGCATCTGGTCAGCGTGGCGGTGGCACAGGAATTCTAATCTCTCCCAAGTGGACATTCTCTCTTTTCCACCTGACCCCTCTGTCTATCTCTTCATTAGAATTTCATGCTGTCACAGTCACTAGCCCATTCAAACTTAACATCCTTGTCATTTATCGTCATCCAGGTTCCCTTGGAGAGTTTGTCAATGAGCTTGATAAGTTCATTTCCTGATGATGGCTCTCCCCTCACCGTTCTGGGTGACTTTACCTCCCGATGTCTGCCTTTGACTAACTTCTCTCTGCCTCCTTCTTTCCACTTCTTTACTCTTTTGACCTCACCGTCCCCCCCTAATCACAAGGCAGGCAATATGCTTGACCTCCTCTTTACTAGATGCTGTTCTTCTACTAATCTCACTGCAACTCCCCTCCAAGTCTCCGACCACTACTTTGTATCCTTTTCTCTCTCGCTCTCCTCCAACACTACTCACTCTGCCCCTACTCAGATGGTAATGCGCCGTCGCAACCTTCGCTCTCTCTCCCGCTACTCTCTCCTCTTCCATCCTATCATCTCTTCCCTCTGCTAAATCCTTCTCCCTCCTGTCTCCTGATTCTGCCTCCTCTCCTCCCTTTCTGCATCTTTTGACTCTCTATGTCCCCTATCCTCCCGGCCGGCTCGGTCCTCACCTCCTGCTCCGTGGCTAGATGACTCATTGCGAGCTCACAGAACAAGGCTCCGGGCAGCCGAGCGGAAATGGAGGAAAACTAAACTCCCTGCGGACCTGTCATCTTTTCACTCTCTCCTCTCTACTTTTTCTTCCTCTGTTTCTGCTGCTAAAGCCACTTTCTACAACTCTAAATGTCAAGCCACGGCCTCTAACCCTAGGAAGCTCTTTGCCACCTTCTCCTTCCCATTTACTAAGCCTATTGACACCACTGGTCCAGCTCACACTGCCCTACTCTATGCTTTGACTTCTTTCTCCCCTTCTCTCTCCAGATGAAATCTTGCGACGGCCGGCTGCCCAACAACCTGCCCGCTTGACCCTATCCCCTCCTCTCTTCTCCAGACCATTTCCGGAGACCTTCTCCCTTACCTCACCTTGCTCATCAACTCATCCTTGACAGCTGGCTGTGTCCCTTTCGTCTTCAAGAGGGCGAGAGTTGCACCGCTCCTCAAAAAACCTACACTCAATCCCTCCGGTGTCAACAACTACATACCAGTATCACTTCTTTTCTCTCAAACTCTTGAGCGTAACTCTTCTGCTATCTCTCTCAGAATTACCTTCTTGATCCTAACCAGTCAGGTTTCAAGATTGGTCATTCAACTGAGACTGCTCTTTTCTGTGTCACGGAGGCTTTCCGTACTGCCACATCTATCAGTTATCCTTCTAGACCTATCTGCTGCCTTTGATCCTGTGAACCATCAGATTCTCCTCTCCACCCTCTCCGAGTTGGGCATCTCCGGCGCTGCACACTCTTGGATTGCGTCCAACCTGACAGGTCGCTCCTATCAGGTGGTGTGGCAAGAACTACGTGCTCTCACCACTGGTGTCCCCCAGGACTCTGTTCTAGGCCCTCTCCTATTCTCTCTATACCACAAGTCACTTGGCTCTGTCATATCCTCACATGGTCTCTCCTATCATTGCTACGCAGACCACACTCTAACATCAAAGCGTTGACCAGATCCTGCAGGTTCGTGCTCTACAACATTCATAGAGTACGACCCTACCTTACACAGAAAGCGGCACAGGTCCTAATCCAGGCACTTCCCATCTCACGTCTGGATTACTGCAACTCGCTGTTTGCTGGGCTCCCTGCCTGCGCCATTGAACCCCTACATCTTATCCAGAAAGCTGCAGCCCGTCTGGTGTTCAACCTTCCCAAGTTCTCTCATGTCACCCCGCTCCTCTGCACACTCCACTGGCTTCCAGTTGAAGCTGGCATCTACTACAAAACCATAGTGTTTGCCTACGGAGCTGTGAGGGGAACAGCACCTCCTTACCTCCAGGCTCTGATCAGACCCTACACCCAAACGAGGACACTACGTTCATCCACCTCTGGCCTGCTAGCCCCCCTACCTCTACAGAAGCACAGTTCGGGCTCATCCCGGTCAAAGCTATTCGCTGCTTTGGCACCCCAATGGTGGAACAAGTTCCCCCAGCGGAATCACTGACCACCTTCCGGAGACACTTGAAACCTCTTTAAGGAATACCTGGAATAGTTTAACAGTAATATATATATATATATATATATATATATTCCTCACAGCTGCTTGTTTAAAGAAATGTACTAACTGTGACCGAGATGTGATTGTCCCACTGGCTGTCCTAAGTTGAATCCACCAATTTGTAAGTCACTCTGGATAAGACCGTCTGCTAAATGACTAAAATGTAAATGTAAACATTCACACGCAACACCATGGGCCAGAAAATGTTGAATACAATGGTCATGCTATCAATCCAGCACGATTTCTGCCGCATTCAAAACAACTGGAAACTCGGAACTGGGAAATCTCAGACTTAAGTGAGTTCAAGACAACTGGGAACTTGGAAAAAAAACGTGATTCGAGTGGAAAAAACATGTTGAATGGTCATCCAACTTGGAATTCGAAATCAGGAACTCGGGCCTCTTTCCAGAGCTCTGACCAGAAGATCACTGATGTCATAATTCAACCTTGTTTTCCAGTTGATCTTGAAAGCACCAAAAATCCAGAGAATGCCAGACTTTGACAAAGTTTGATGACAAAATATGCCCACAAGAAGGACTGCCGCGCCACCTTCCTGTTCAAGTGAGCACAGGACAACGGTAAGCCCAAAAATGTCTTGTATGCTGCTGCATGAATTATGTAATATACAAGGGAAATATGTATGCTGTAGCTAAGAAAGTAATACTAAGTGTATGTTGTGTAGTAAGCTCTTAGTAGCCCATGTGCCTCGCCCTAATAATTTGTGCCCTTTCCCCTTCAGAACTTAGCCTTCCTTTTCTGACTTGGTGGTGCACATGTGGTCTATAGCCTGATTTAGAGAAAAGTCATCATTGAATATTGTAAGACCTTTCTTTGTCTGCTTATATGCCCCCTTTATTTATCCTACGGTTCTGACTTTGTGTACAGGGAGAATACTTTAAGAACGGCCCATGTTCTGAGTTCTGTAGCTGTACATTTCAAAAGTGCTGAACAAATAGTTATATTGACTATGTCCATCTTAGCTCGTTCACTAATAGGCCATGTAATTTCAGTTGATATTGTGAGTGTTGGTTGTTTTGCACAATGCGCTGTACGTCAGTATATTGTATATAAAAGTGAATCCTCATGATTGCGTTTTTCTTCCTTTAAAGACCATATAGGGCTAATAAAATACTTCAAATGGCAGGCTAACCAAGTCTCTCTCTCTCTCTCTCTCTCTCTCTCTCTCTCTCTCTCGACTTAAAGACAGAGTAAAGTAAAGGCCTCAACATCTTGCTAAATTTATCTGAAATAACATCTATCTGAATTTCTGTCGGTGAACATTTTGAAAGTGCTGAACGAATAGGCCTACCTCATCGCAGCTCGTTTGCTTGCACTTGCTTATACTAAGCGTTAAGTTTAATGTTTGTATGGTTCAAACCTAAACTCCTTTTGGACGTTTATTATTGAAGGAGAATGCGTTTTTTATCGACTTACACAAATCCACGCAGAGTCAGTAGTAACCACATCTGTTTAAGCAAGTCATCAATATCAACTATTGTTTTTAAAAAGGCAGTAAATGAGGCTGAAAGAATTGTTTCGCTGCCAGACAAGGCTCCACTGAAGCGGTGGTAAGGATTCACTCCATGGTGCTGAAAGGAAAGCTCTGCTGTTGGGACAGCTTTATGCAGGCCTTAACAGTTTGTGGGCACCGTTTGTCACCATTATAGTGCAATGAATGTATTGTTTAGTGTTGTATTATGGCTTTGTTGGCATGCAACAAAACAATATTTACATGCTAAAATCACATCTGATCATGAATAAATACAGGCTATTGACTCTTCTATTATTACGTGGGGGACTTTTATTTGGACATTTCCAAAATTCCGTGACCCGGAAATACTTTTTAGTCTTGCTGACGATACGCTGATCTGATGAAGTTTGTAGGTTCGGTGTTTCATTTCTTGCATATGAAACGAAAGTATATTTCTGCATGGCAATGTTGTGAGCAAACACGTAGTATACTGCATAGTTCCCAAAGAAGAGGTTTCCGTATCTTGAGTCAAGAGAACATCTTTTGACAGCGGGCGAGGGGCAATCTTGGGTTCGGTACACGGGCATGGCAGCGGCAACAGTCGAGAATGATCCGACGGCGAGCGAAGGCGGTGCCGCAGCATTCTCGGAGATCCACAGTCCTATCTGGAGCGAATCTCAATTTCGAAAGTATCCTTTCCAGACCAGACCGATACCCAGACTCTCTCACACGGATCCTAGAGCGGAGATGCTCATAAACAATGAGGTAAAGTGACAAGTCATGACAATTCATAATTATTAGTCTGACAGCTAACAGCCAGCTGTTCAAGTGGGACAAAATAGTTAGCTAGTCAAATACTCAACAAGTCATTTATCTTGCACACCCCTCCAACTTGTATCCTGTAGGTTGTGGTAAGGTACCCAAATGTCATCCCTACGGAATCAGCTGGGCAAGGTAGCCCAGCTAACTAACTAACTAAGAATATTGTAGCGATCCTCGCTATATAAGCCATGTTAGTATTCCAACCAAGTGGGTTAACCCTATTGGGGCAGGGTGTCTGCCTTTCACGCTGGAGACCCGGGTTTGCTTCTCATGCCTTCCATGGTGTCAGAAGTGGGATGGTGCCGTGAGGCCATCGGAAGGGGGTGAAGCTAGCCTCACTATATGAGCCACGTTACAAATTCCCACCATGTAGGTTAACGCTATTGGCGCTATGCCTTTCACACCGGAGACCTCCGTTTGCTACAATATGCTGACAGTCACAGTGCTTTCTTTTTCTCCATTAACCCAGGTTTGTGCTGCATGGATTAAATCTCATGCAAGAGAGACCCCACCTGGTCTGTGTAATAGTGGACAAGTCCAGTGTTCTTCAAACCTGGCCCTGGGGGGTGTTCACATGGTGCACAATGTGCAGTTCCTGTTCCAATTGATTGTTTAAGAATTGTTTCGCTGCCAGACAAGGCTCCACTGAAGCGGTGGTAAGGATTCACTCCATGGTGCTGAAAGGAAAGCTCTGCTGTCGGCATAGGTAATATTTGGCCTACCGTAGGCTATCTTATTTTCATAGGTAGAATATGAAGGAGACTGAACTATTATCGGTTCAATATTAAAACAAATCATGCCTCCACTTGAATGCGTTTCCTAGAGTTGATATGTCATGGGTTCCCATTAAATTATGTTGGCTAGATGATTTATAACATTTACACCCTGGGCAATTCCACGGTAACAGAATTGCACTGAGACTCAGATTTTTTTAAAATTCAAATGTATGCAAAACAAAAACAATTTACACTAAATGTTACAAAAACACAGTACTGTAAGTGAAGTAGATTTACACCCGTTAACAGAATTCCATCATGGGTCCCTGATCTGTACTACACAGAAATGCATGCAATGAAGCAGCCAATAAAATGTCATTTTCAAACATTTGGCAAAATGTAATTTGCGGGAAAACACCATTTTAATGTGACAGAAATGAAAATCTCTGTTTGAAACATAGAAAGAGGGGGAATCTAAAGATGCAACAACTAAGATGGGTTTCTAATATGACTAGGATTGTGCCTTTGGCTTCTGGACAACTAAATAAAGTTTATATGAAAACCAATAGAACGGGAGAGAGATGGCATAGCAGGAGAGAAATAGGGATGTAAATGGAAATGCATTTACCAAAATTATATAATTACTCCTGTCTATACAGAAATAAATAAAATCATTCAAAATACTTCGCCACAGAGGAATCGAGAATCATTAGCTTCTTAATTTTTTTGTTGTTGCTGTGGATTGATTCAAATCACAAGCTTATGCCTATGCCTTTTTGGGAAGCCTACAATTTGGGCAGCGCACGTGGCAATAGGCCTAGCTGGTTATTGAGCTGTCAGTGAAAAGCATCTAAAATATGTGTGAAGTGTCTTGAGTATAATAAAAATGTTGAAACAAGAAGATGGGAAGGGGTGTGTAAATTGTATACCCCCCCTCTTTTTTGGGGGGGATTAATTCCCCGTTACATATGTCCCTCCCACTTGATCAACTACAAATGTCCCCTGTTTCATCAACATTTATGATGTCATTCCATCGCAATGATTTTGAGGCAAGTTTATCAATTTCTTTGTCATTTAGAAAAGGTTGTACATATAATCCAATGACGTTAGATCCATATTTTTTTTATATACATTTAGGGAAGCCTTGAGATTAATCATTAATAATTTTAGCTAGCTAGCAACCTCATTAGCAGAAAGCTTAAGGTGAAATAAATCCTAGCCAGCTAGTTAGCATAAGCTAATGTCTGCTATTATAGCTAGCTAACCCTCAGTTTGCAGGGTTAGGACTAGGGTTGCAAAGGGTCAGAAACTTTCCAGTAAATTTCCGGACATTTTCCATGGGAAGTTAAGCCCTGGAATTTGGGGAATTCTGCTTAAATGCATCAAAAAAGTTAGCTTATAACAGTGAACCTTTTTTGTGGGATACACATAAGGTCTTGTGGCATATTTTGGTTAAACTATCCCCAATTCAATGGAATTGCAACCCTCTATATGCACAGTGCATTCTTCCATCACATGTACAGCTGATTCTCAAGATCTTGCACACTAATGAAATGCTATTGAGCCCACACTACTACACTGTCTGAGCCAAGGACTACATGCTTTCTGGTAAGTTTTGATTACAATACTGGGTGGGGTGAATATATTTTATATGACAAATTATTTTTTGTTAACTAGTAAATAGTAGCCTACAGCAAAGTGTGTTTAAATCATTTCTAACTTGTTAACAATTTCTGCTAGTTAGTTTTTGCTACCATGTGGGTTTTAGCTAGCTTGAGCCTGCTAACTGAGGAGTGTTAATTCACCTGTTTCCATACATGTTTCATTTTAAAACATTTATCTTACAAAGGAGTTGTTTAGTCTAACTGCCTAACTATTTATCTGTACATGGAATTGTGTGTGTATATATGTATATATATATATTATTTTTGTACTCTTTTTTTCTAATCTTTACAGGAAAATGCCAGGTGCACTATCTGACTTGTAGAGACATCACTGCAGCTAATGTAGAAGGAAAAGCTGTGTACATTTGCAAATGAAGGTCAAGCAAATCATGGAGAAAGCAGACTGTATTGCAATCATCTCTGATGGGTGGTCGAATGTTCGTGGGCAAGCAATAATTAACTACATCTCCACCCCTCAACCAGTATTCTACAAGAGCGTTGACACAAGGGACAACAGACACACCGGTCTCTACATTGCAGATGATCTGAAGGCAGTCATCAATGACCTTGGACCACAGAAGGTATTTGCACGGGTGACAGACAATGCTGCGAACATGAAGGTTGCTTGGTCTAAAGTGGAGGATTCCTACCCTCACATCTCACCCATTGGCTGTGCTACTCATGCATTTAATCTGCTCCTGAAGGACATCATGGCACTGAAAACAATGGATACACACTACAAGAGAGCCAAGGAAATGGTTAGGTATGTGAAGGGTCATCAAGTTATAGCAGCAATCTACCTCACCAATAAAAGTGAGAAGAATAAGAGCACCACATTGAAGCTGCCGAGCAACACCCGTTGAGGTGGTGTTGTCATCATGTTTGACAGTCTCCTGGAGGGGAAGGAGTCTCTCCAAGAAACGGCCATATCACAGTCTGCTGATATGGACAGCCCCATCAAGAGGATCCTCCTGGATGATGTATTTTGGGAGAGAGTGATAAGCAGCCTGAAACTCCTTAAACCTATAGCAGTAGCCATTGCACGGATTGAGGGAGACGATGCCATCCTGTCTGATGTTCAGACTCTGCTTGCAGATGTAAGAGAAGATATCCGAACTGCCCTGCCCACTTCACTGCTCCAAGCAGAGGAAACTGCAGTTCTGAAATACATCAAAAAGTGTGAAGACTTCTGGCTGAAGCCCATACATGCCACAGCGTACATTTTGGACCCCAAGTATGCTGGCAAGAGCATCCTGTCTGGTGCAGAGATCAACAAGGCCTATGGCGTCATCAATACCGTGTCTCACCACCTTGGCCTGGATGAGGGCAATGTTCTTGGCAGTCTGGCGAAGTCACTTTCAAGTAAGGGCTTTGTGGTTCAGATGCAATATGGCAGTCGTGCCGACATATCTCATCAGCCATCTGGTGGAAGGGACTTTGTGGATCTGAGGCTCTTTCCCATGTTGCCTCCATCATCCTCCAAATCCCACCAACATCAGCCGCCTCAGAGCGCAACTGGTCCTTGTTTGGGAACACACACACTAAAGCATGCAACAGGCTGACCAATACAAGGCTTGAAAAGTGGTGGCCATCCATGCAAATTTGAGGCTTTTTGAGCCTGACAATGAGCAATCCTCAACAAGGTTGGAAAGTGACAGTGAAGATGAGGCCTCAGAGTCTGATGTTCAAGAGGTGGACATTGAGGAGGTCGAGGGAGAAGACATGGAAGCCTGAGAGGAAGACAACCAAAGTCACTGATTGTGCTCCTGTACTCCTCCTCCTGCTCACCCCTGATGCACCCTACAATTGCGGAGTCATCCGAAAACTTCTGTAGGTGGCATGTTTCAGAGTTATATCTGAAGTCCGAGGTGTAGAGGGTGAACAGGAAGGGGGACAGGACCGTTCCCTGGGGGCCCCTGTGTTGCTCACTGCCCGTGATCCAGGAGACTAAGGATGCTTCCACTTTCATCCTCTTCATCTTCTCACCCAGTAGCAGGGGATGAATGGTATTGAAGGCACTGGAGAAGTCAAAAAACATAACCCTCACAGTGCAACCTGCGTTGTCCAGGTGAGAGTAGGCCCTCTGCAGAAGGTAGATGATTGCATCATCCACCCCGATGTTGCGCTGGGGTCTGAGGTGAGCGAGGACTAACCTTGCCAGGGTCTTCATGATGTGGGATGTTAGCGCTACAGGTCTGAAGTCATTCGGGACAGTGGGGTGTGCCTTCTTGGGCACTGGGACGAGGCAGGATGTTTTCCACAGCACAGACCCTAAGCACCCTTGGGCTGATGCTATCAGGGCCCGCCGCTTTCCACTGATGTAGTCTCTCCAGCTCTCTCTTCACTTGGTTGGTGGTGAAAGCCAGCCCAGGTGGGGAGGTGGGGGGAAGGGGGGTGTTGAGGATCAGTCCAGAGGGAGCAGGGGTGGAGGTGGGGTCGCTGATTGTCTCAGCAGAGGTGTTGTGAGCAAAGTGGGGGTGGGACAGCCGTGAGGGTGTGTGGCATGGGGAGCTGGAAGGGAGGTGGACAGGGCCAGTATCAAACCTGTTAAAAAATTGGTTCAGCTCATTGGCTCTGTCCTGGGTCCCCTCCGTCTGCCCACTGTTTGACTTTTTGAAGCCAGTGATATTTCTCATACCCTTCCACACCTCTCTCACCTGGCTCTGCCTCAGCTTGTCCTCCATCTTCTCCTTATACCCTCTCTTCCCCTCAGCAATCTGCAACTTCAGCTCCCTCTGGACGCATTTCAATTTGTCCTTGGCCCTCTTCTTCTCATTCAGCAGGGCCTTCAGGTTGCTGGTGACCCAGGGTTTATTATTTGGAAAACAGCGTACCTTCCTGGTGGGCACAGTGTTGTCTGCACAAAAATGTATATAGTCCATTATGCAGTCAGTAAGTACATCGATGTCCTCCCCATGAGCCTCACAGAGGACATCCCAGTCTGTTGTTTCAAAGCAGTCCTGTAGGGCCTCATTCGCCTCCGGGGACCATCTCCTAATGGTCCTAGTGGTCGCAGGCTGCTGTTGGACCAAAGGCCTGTAGAGTGTAGTGAGGTGGACAAGGTTGTGATCCGATCTACCGAGGGGAGGGAGTGTAGTTGTATGCGTCCTTCACATTAGCATATAACAAGTCCAGAGTTTTATTATTCCTGGTTGGGTACTTCACGAACTGTTTGAACGTGGGCAGCGTTGAAGAGAGAGATGCATGGTTAAAATCCCCCGAAATGGCAAAGAAAGCACTGGGATGCGCTGTCTGTAACCTCGCGATAACAGAGTCGATGACGTCACATGCTGTGTTTGCGTCCGCGGAGGGCGGGATGTAAACAATAACAGCAATGGCCGCCGTGAATTCCCTCGGCAAATAGTAGGGTCTCAGGCTAACGGCTAACAGCTCAATGTCCGAGCTACAAAGCTGTTCCTCAAGAGTAATTTGGCTCGGATCTGTTGTTAACTAATAAAGCCAGCCCACCACCCTTGCTCTTACCGGAAGAAACGCTATCCCTGTCTGCTCTGATGGTCCGGAACCCGCCGATAGTGACGTTCTCTATGGGGATGTTATCGTTCAGCCAAAGGCTCGCTACCCGATAGTCTCTATGACCACGGACAAGAGCCTCAAGCTCGTCCATTTTGTTATGCAGCGATCTCACGTTGCCCATAATGATAGACGGTATAGCCGGCTTGTACTTCCTCAGCTTCGCCTTACACTTCAATCCCGCCCTACGTCCACGGCGTCGCCTTTTCAACTCGTCCGGAATATCGTACCTTTCCCTGGGGTGCAGCAGCGCTGCGTGTGCTAAATCCAGGAGCTGGGCTCTGTTGTAAATAATAATAATAATTGACGACTCCTGTCGACGTTCAGCTGCGAGGAAAAATAAAGTCCCTCAGTGATAAAAAGGAACGTTAAAACCTTCGTAAAACCGTAGCACTCCATAATCCTGAACTATTATAGTTCAACTGTAGCAAGAAAAAACTAAAGAAAAGAGACGAAAAAACGAACTAGAACAACAATTTATGCACAAACAACGGGAGCTGCTTAACAGGCGACCACGCATGTCAGAGCAAAAACCAAGCCACGAGGTCGAAGAAATATTCTGTGGAGCTCAGAGACAGGATTGTGTCAAGGCACAGATCTGGGGAAGGGTACCAAAACATTTCTGCAGCATTGAAGGTCCCCAAGAACACAGTGGCCTCCATCATTCTTAAATGGAAGAAGTTTGGAACCACCAAGATTCTTCCTAGAGCTGGCCTAACTGTACAGCTAATTTAACCATGCAAAATTTTCACTTACCTGTTCATTTACCCAGTCTGTCTATTAAGTAAACTATTATTACCCTCGCTCATATCATACGCATTAGCTACTGAAGTATTTCTCTGCCATCAACCTGTATAGTATAGTTAACCATCCAACATCCACCAATGTATAGTGTACATATTCAGCCAACCACTCATACTATGCAATGTCCTTTTATAGCTTTTTTTTTTTTTTTTTTTTTTTTGCACTCCAGATATCCTGTATTTCTATACTTTTTCATACTGCCGCTCTATGTATCATGTACCGTGTATCTGTCTTTTGTGTACTTTCGTTGTGGCATTTTGCACCTGCCCTGTGTTTTTGTTGTAGCTGCTTGATAATGAAATTTCCCCCCCGGGGGATCAATAAAGTACCTATCTATCTATCTATCCTACCGGCCAAACTGAGCAATCGGGAGAGAAGGGCCTTCATCAGGGAGGTGACCAAGAACCCAATGGTCACTCTGACAGAGTTCCAGAGTTCCTCTGTGGAGATGGGAGAACCTTCCATAAGGACAACCATCTCTTCAGCACTCCACCAATCAGGTCTTTACGGTAGAGTGGCCAGACGGAAGCCACTATTCAGTTAAAGGCACATGACAGCCTGCTTGGGGTTTGCCAAAAGTCACCTAAATGACTCCATGAGAAACAAGATTATCTGGTCTGATGAAACCAAGATTGAACTCTTTGGCCTAAATGCCAAGCGTCACATCTAGAGGAAACCAGGCACCACTCACCACCTGGCCAATACTATCCCTACGGTGAAGCATGGTGGTGGCAGCATCATGCTGTGAGAAGGTTTTTCAGCGGCAGGGACTGGGAGATTAGTCAGGATCGAGGGAAAGCTCAGGACCTCAGATTGGGGAGAAGGTTCACCTTCCAACAGGACAACGACCCTAAGCAACACAGCCAAGACAACGCAGGAGTGGCTTCGAGGCAAGTCTCTGAATGTCCTTGAGTGGCCCAGCCAGAGCCCGTACCTGAACCCGATCGAATATCTCTGGAGAGACCTGAAAATAGCTGTGCAGCGACGCTCCCCATCCATCCTGACAGAGCGTGAGAGGATCTGCAGAGAAGAATGGAAGAAACTCCCCAAATACAGGTGTGCCAAGCTTGTAGCGTAATACCCAAGATGACTTGAGGCTGTAATCGCTGCCAAAGGTGCTTCATCAAAGTAGGACTGAGTAAAGAGTCTGAATACTTATATAAATGTGATATTTCAGTTATTTTATTTATTTATACATTTGCAAAAATGTCTAAAACGTGTTTTTGCTTTGTTATTATGGGGTATTGTGTGTAGATTGAAAATAAAATAGCTGTAACGTAACAAAAAGTCAAGGGGTCGTAATGCTTTCCGAATGCACTGTAGGCCTATTACTATTAGTAATATGTATTTTTAATATAATTGTTTGCTTGCTTCAGTCCTATATTATAAGGAGTGAGAAGATCATGCAGTCCATGTGATGAAAAGCTTAATTCCATCCATTTCTGTTATTCTAATCTTATCTAACATATTCTACTTTTTTGTTTCCAGGAACCAGTGGTTTTAACAGACACCAATCTAGTGTATCCGGCTCTGAAGTGGGACGTCCCGTACCTGCAGGAGAACATTGGGAGCGGGGACTTCTCCGTGTACATTGCGGAAAACCACAAATTCCTCTACTATGACGAGAAGAAAATGGCCAACTTTGAGAACTTTTCACCCAAGTCTCGACGGATAGACATGAAATTCTCTGATTTTGTGGATAAAATGCATAAAACGCAAGAAGAGGGAGGAGACAAGAGGTAATGTTTTTGTCTAAATGGGTATATGGGAGGATGGTCTGCTGTTTGATCTGATGTCTTGCTGCATTTGAGCTAGGTCCTTAGGGACAATTGATCCGAAAGATTCAACATTTTCTCAATGCTGAATTAAAAAAAGTATGAAATGCTATCCAGTCTAGGTGCTGGCAAGTGCTAAGCAGTGGAAAGTAAAGTGTTGAGTGAATCAAATGAAATCTAATGCAGGACCTGAAATAGATATGACTAAGCGTTTACGCCGGCACCTCACTCATATCACTTACTGCACTGTGCCCCTTCCTTAGAACTAATGCTTGCTGCTTGTGTCCACGTACTGTAGATTTATTCAGTCAAATGAAGTTTGCTGTCAAATTAAGTTTGTACTGTTGTGGTGGTTTTGTGCAAAGATTCCTTGCAACATTTGTTGCACGGCAATACTGTTTTCTGATTCTGATTCAAATCATTCTTTGTGGTTTGGAAAGGAATGCTTTCTCCTGAACCGAGAGGAACATTTATATTGGCAAGACTAGCTTTCATTTCGTGATGCACGTTAACTTGCTGAGTACACTTGACTCCTGATAAGTGCAAACTCTGTGGAAGTGCTTTGATGTTCATCTGTCCCTATTCAATTGCATTCCTCTTAATTGCTCTGGATATCTGTGTCCACCACTGGGTTTACAGCAGCACGTATAAGACACTTGCCTACTAATATCAATATCTATATTTCTTTTAGCTAAAATTATTTGCCTTCTGTAAGTTTAAAAAATATTGCCTAGTGTCTAGTCATTCTCTTACAAAACCCCACTTCTTTAAGATATTATCTACTTTTTTTCTCTCCCTCATGAGGGAGGATAATGAAAGTTCATAGAAGTAAAGGTAGACTTACCAATTAGTTAGTGTTTTTACTGATAACAATTTTGTTTATGATTTATTAAGTGATTAAAACTTGTCATTCTGTTACAAAATCCGTAACAGAATGACCGAAAAATCTGTAACTGAATGACTGCAATTGAATTGGCTAAAATGGTAAATGATAATCACAAACCACCGTTGGGTTACTTGCTACTGTCCTCCATTCCACTGGCATGCTGTTACAGTGCCTTCAGAAAGCATTCACACCGCTTGACTTTTTCCCAAAACTTTTTGTGTTAGACTGATTTTAAAATGGATTCAATTAAGATGTTTTCATTGGCCTACACACACTAGCCCATAATGTCAAAGTGGAATTATGTTTTTCATTTTTTTTTTTTTTTTTACAAATTAATTAAATTAAAAGCTGAAATATCTTGAGTCAAGTATTTTAACCCCTTTTGTTATGGCAAGCCTAAATAAGTTCAGGAGAAAACATTTGCTTAACAAGTCACATAATAAGTTGCATGGACTTTGTGTGTAATAATAATAACATGATAATGTTTAACATGATGTTTGAATGACTACCTACCGACCTCACTAATGCTCTTGTGGCTGAATGGAAGCAAGTCCCCGCAGCAATGTTCGAACATCTAGTGGAAAGCGTGGAGGTTGTTATAGTTGCGAAGGGGGGACCAACTCCATATTATTGCCCATGATTTTGGAATGAGATGTTTCGACTAGCAGGTGTCCACATACTTTTGATCATGTAGTGTAGATCACAATATTTCCTTTGCAACTTTGGTAGAAAACTAATAGAATTGTCTTATTATGAAAATAAATTGTCATCCATACAATTCAAGCGAGTCCTCCATGAAAGCAATTCCGTTTGACCTAATAGCAGCCTAATACTTCAACCCAACTCTCATTGAATAGTCCAACGTGGCCGCTCTCTAAGAGGGCTATCCCTATGCAATTCTCATATGAAGACTTTTCCTACAAGCCCAAAACTTTGATGGCGAAGTGGGCTAGGGACAAAAATGTTGTAACATTATTAATTGCATGGCAGTCTTATGCTTTTCAAGAAAATATCAGGAAACTGCTCTATATGTATTGTGATTAGTGACATTTACAGTACCATTAAACACAACCCAATACCATTACAATTACAAAACCCTTTGGGACTGTGTGTTTGGGACTTTTACCGTTGAAGACTATTAGAGACCATAACATTGAAACCATTAGAACTGCTGTAACATAATGGTTTGCTTGTTCACCTGGAATGGTCTAACTGTAACTAATCCAGACCTTTTCTGAAGGTAATAAACACAAAGGGTCTGTTTCCTGGACACAGATTAAGATTAAAATAAGGACAAACTGATTTGCTTTCATGGAGGACTGGCTTGAATTGTGAGGATGACCATACAATTGATTTTGATCATGAGCCAAATCTATTGGTTTTCTACCCAAAGATGCAAATAAAATGTTGTGATCTAGGCCTATCTAATAAACACGAGACCAGCAAAATGGATGAAAGAGTGTGGCGGTATAGCAGGAACAGCGGCGTCTCGCGTTAGCTTTTAGAAATCTGCATGTACAAAACGCAAACCATAAAAAAGGCCAATATCTGCTTTTTAAACCAGTTCACCTACATTTTATATTGAAAGTCAACTGTTTTTGTTTCAGTAGAGATAAGGGGTGTGCATCCATATAGTTTTTTTTTTTCACACAAAATACATTAATGCAACACATTTGGCAGACGTTTTTTAATCAGTTGACATCAGATAGACATGCAATGCTATTTGGCTAGCAGCCACACAAGTAAATTAGCTTACAAGGAAAAACATTTTTAGCAAAAACAATGCTTGGCCATCATATTGCTAATGTTTATCATAAAAAGGATGTAGCCAGCTACATTTCCTGGTGTTTTGCTTGAAGTTAATCTAATTTTAACTTTCTACCGTAGAAAAACTACACCGGAGGAAAAATACCGTCAGAGCGCTGTCTGGTGGTGATCCAATGACTAGAGCAAATATATTTCATCCGAGTGGAGAAGTGCAACTGAAGCATGAAATTACTCCTTTTACATTCATGATTTAGTGTGAACCCTGACTGAAACCAAGTAGAAATGACCATAAAAAGCATTTTAGATCTGCAAGATATTTTTTCTGCGTTTTATCTCTCCTTTGCTTGAAAAACACAGAATCCTGTATTAACATGACCTCTATCTAGTAGTCCAAACCTGCGACTTTCACACTACTTTATGGTAAATAATGCAAGTGACTACAATGATAAATTTCTCTGAACAGGAGAAAAAAGAACATCACCAGAGTCACAGGGAATACATTACATAGTATAGAGAAGCAATACTCCAAGACACAGCATCATACTACTTGTCAAACATCGAGAACTGATACTGTATTCTGGTGGGATTGTTATGGGGGATCCGTGGGTGGCTTTTGAATTTGTTTGGGGATTCCTCATGTCTTGCTCATTGGTAGGAAGAAGTTTGTTCTTGTTATTCTGGTTTGATAATTATTTTCGACATTAAATGCACTATGCATTATGTGCTGTAACAACACAGAATAAAGCAATTTAATAAAAAGTCCCATGATGGTAGTGACGGCCTATTACTACCATAATTTAGTCACATTACTTTAATAAAGTATTTAAGTTATTAGTAGTTCAAAGTAAATAACTTTTATGACTGCTGAACATCAAATATCAACTTATTCGATCATATACTGTATTTTCAAGTAGAGAATATCTCCCGAAGCAAAAGGTTTCTATCACGCTCGATTGCGCGTTCTGTATTCTCTGTCTCCGTGTCTGCTCCACACAGACTGGACAAGTAGGCTGGCGCACAATGGATTATGGTCAAATGTAGTTCGTTACCACATTTTCTACACTAAACTGTAGAATATTGGCCTGTTGGAAACTACAACTCCATACTACATTGCATAGTTTGGGCTTGATCTGATTTATCTCTAGATAAACTGCGCATCGAGCTCACAGAGAAAAAAAACGGAACTAAATGGAATTCAAATAATTGAACCGCCGTCGTCAATTAGTTGTTTAAAAAACTAAAAATAACTGACATTTTGGTTAATCACTACTACAGAAAAAAATTCTGAACAATCTGATATCAATGGTTTTTGTTTGGTATACATTTTAATCTGTTACCATGGAATTGCCCCACTACAGTTCCAACCCTTTTTCCATTAATCTGTAGTTCTCTTCAGTTACAGCATTAACCCTACTTTGGACTGCATGAAGGACAGTCTTATCAGTCTTATCCTATCTTTGTGTCTCTATCCACATTCTGCTCCACAACTAGCTCCAGGGGCACTGCACTGCAGCTCTCTCTGTGACTGTGCTTCTTCGAAAATATGTGCAAAGCAGAAGATCCATTTCTGTCTCTGCAGATTGACTTATTCTATTCATCTTCCCAGGGTGTACCTGCAGCAGACCCTGAACGACACAGTGGGCAGGAAGATCGTGGTGGACTTCCTGGGTTTCAACTGGAACTGGATCAACAAGCAGCAGAGCAAGAGGAACTGGGGCCAGCTCACCTCCAACCTGCTGCTCATAGGCATGGAGGGTAAGGAAGGGACGCAGGTGGACATTTATTGGGATAAATCTTGTCCTGGTGGCAAAGCTGAGTGATTTCAAAATTGACTATAGTGTAAAAACAACTATGAAAACTAAACATGTTTTTTTGTCTTAATTTAAGATAAGGGTTGGGCATAAGGTTAGCAGTGTCGTTAGGGTTATGTTTCAAATAATATTTTATGACTTTGTGGCTGTGCCAGATAGCGACAACCCTGTAGAGCTGCCTCCAGTACATGAATCAACCCAATAAATGCCAATCTGTGGAAGGGACTGAGGAAGTGCTTCTAGGTTATGGGACTAAGGGTCTATTATGGACCCTGGCTAGCTGCGGCCTATAGATATGGGAGGTAGCTGGATCGCCAAGCAGCAGAGCAAGAGGAACTGTGGCCATCTCACCTCCAGCCTGCTTCTTATAGGCATGGAGGGTAAGAGACCTATAGCAGTGACCTAGCAGAGACCTAGCAGTGGCATACAGGCTTGGAGGGTAAGGACCATTACATGTAGAGGGTGAGGGACTGAGGAGTTTATAGGAATGGAGGGTAAGGAAGGGACCCTGTGGCTTCTAGGCATGGGGACCATGGCTAGCAGGTGATTCCCCTAGTCATGTCAGTCAAGGAAATTAGATACAGTATATCTACCATGTGGGTGCCACATATTGCTGATGGATAGAGTGAACTACTCTGTCTCAATATGCAGTAAAAGGCTCTGTGGAAAGGACATTATGAAAGAAATCCACTCACCTTAAATTAGCTGAAATTAGCTTAAGAGCATTGCACTTCCATAGGCGGACAGGTAATCTTGTTTCTGCTCAATGTTTTTAGGCAATGTGACGCCAGCCCATTACGACGAGCAGCAGAACTTCTTTGCACAAATCAAAGGTTACAAGAGGTGCATCCTGTTCCCTCCGGACCAGTTTGAGTGTCTCTACCCCTTCCCTGTTCACCACCCATGTGACAGACAGAGCCAGGTAACCCCTACTTTTTGATGAAATGTACAGTATATGACAGTTTATAAACACAATCAACCACATGTGGACACAATGCATAAAGAAATTATTGAGGATAAAACAAAAAAGCTGAGAACGTATTTCCATTGTAGTCCCAATTAAAACCGGTAAGAAGGTTTGTGGAATATTCCAAACACAACAGTGTTTTATTTTATATGCATGTTTCTCAACTGTTTCTGTTTGTTTTTAATTAATCCTACTAACAGCAGGTTTGCTTTTGCCATTTGTAGGTTGACTTTGAGAAGCCTGACTATGAAAGGTTTCCCAACTTCAAGAATGTAGTGGGCTATGAGACTGTAGTGGGCCCCGGAGATGTTCTTTACATCCCCATGTACTGGTAAGAGCTGTTTAACAACCACCTACATTCGATGTCCTAGCATAATAAAAAAATCCCAATCAAAATCTGTCTGTTTTAGCAGATTTAGCACGGGCTGCGTCTCAATCCACCACATCTGCCAATGTCGGCCTTCCACATCAGCGGTGTTTGTCAGACTCACGAAAACGTGAGCATCCGAACGGTTTGGCCTAAAAACGACTATTATGGAAAGATGATACTTTCACAAACACAATGTGAAATCTGCCAACTTCTGTTTGTATCGTCCAGTTTGGGCTACACACTGTAACCCCTCTATGGACGCCCACAAGCCTCACAAGACTGGTCTAAAGGTACCCCAGTACCAGTTAAAATAATGAATGGAAGTATAGTACATTGACTGTACAAAACATTAAGGACACTTGAACTTTCCATTACATAGACTGACCAGGTGAATCCAGGTGAAAGCTAGGATCCCTTATTCATGTCACCTGTTAAATCTACTTTAATCAGTGTAGATGAAGGGGAGGAGACAGGTTAAAGAAGGATTTTTAAGCCTTGAGACAATTGAGACATGGATTGTGTGTGTGTGTGCCATTGTGAGGGTGAATGGGCAAGACAAAAGATTTGTGTCTTTGAACAGTGTATGGTAGTAGGTGCCAGGCGCACCGGTTTGTGTCAAGAACTGCAGTGCTGCTGGATTTTTCACGCTCAACAGTTTCCTGTGTGTATCAAGAATGGTCCACCACTCACAGGACATCCATCCAACTTGACACAACTGTGGGAAGCATTGGAGTCAACATGGGCCAGCATGTAGAGGCAGTTTTGTTGAACCCAAAATGTTCAATAAAACTGTTATTGAACAACAAACGTTCCTGACACAAACAAACTTCATTTTAATGTATTTCATCAAAATCTGTTTTTCCATGTATGAATCTGTTATTCAATCCGTTTCTATGGGCTAGTAGCAGAATGGCAAAATTCAATGTTTCATCAAATAATTTTTAAATATGTGTTTTTTTAATACCTAATGGGGTCTTAAAATTATATGACCATATTAAAACATTTCTATATGATAGCTTAGTAGAACCCAATATAAGGGTATGTACAGTGTCTATAACTTAACCATGTATTTGTAAGAGTTCTGTAGCATGTTGGAAGCTCTTTTCTCATGCTGTCGTTGAAATACCAAAACTGTGGCATTGTGGAAACAGACTTGTTAGTTTAACCTGTTGGTGACTTTGTAAATGATCTACTAATCCTGCTCTGTTTTCATTTCATGGCTAATTCAGGTGGCACCACATTGAATCCCTGCTGAATGGTGGAGTGACCATCACTGTCAACTTCTGGTACAAGGTACACTACATGACCAAAAGTATGTGGACACCTGCTCATTCATCTCATTCCAAAATCATGGGCTTTAATATGGAGTTGGTCCCGCCTTTGCTGCTATAACAGCCTCCACTCTTTCCACTAGATGTTGGAACATTGCTGCGGGGACTTGCTTCCATTCAGCCACAAGAGCATTAGTGAGGTCGGGCACTGATGTTGGGCGATTAGGCCTGGCTCGCAGTCAGAGTTCCAATTCATCCCAAAGGTGTTCGATGGGGTTGAGGTCAGGGCTCTGTGCAGGCCAGTCAAGCTATTGGGCTCCAAAGTGGAGCAGCGGTCTAACGCACTGTATCTCAGTGCTAGAGGCGTCACTACAGACACCCTGGTTCGAATCAGGCTGTATCACAACCGGCCGTGATTGGGTGTCCCATAGGGCGGCGCACAATTGGCCCAGCGTCGTCTGAGTTTGGCTGGTGTAGGCCGTCATTGTAAATAAGAATTTGTTCTTAACTGACTTGCCTAGTTTAATAAAGGTTAAATAAAAAAGAAATCTCGACAAACCATATCTGTATGGACCTCGCTTTGTGCATGGGGGGAGTTGTCATGCTGAAACAGAAAAGGGCCTTCCTCAAACTGCTGCCATAAAGTTGGAAGCGTAGAATTGTCTAAAATTATGATGTAGCGTTAAGATTTCCCTTCACTGGAACTAAGGGGCCTAGCCCGAACTAAGAAAAACAGCCTTATACAATTATTCCTCCTCCACCAAACGTTACAGTTGCCACTATCTGCATTATGCATTGGGGCAGGTAGCATTCTCCTGGCATCCACCAAACCCAGATTTGTCTGTCAGACTGCCAGATGGTGAAGCGTGATTCATCACTCCAGATCACATAGAGTCCAATGGCGGCAAGCTTTACACCACTCCAGCCGATGCTTGGCATTGCACATGGTGATCTTAGGCTTGTGTGCGGCTGCTCGGCCATGGAAACCCATCTCATGAAGCTCCTGACAAACAGTTATTGTGCTGACGTTGCTTTCAGAGGCACTTTGGAACTCAGTAGTGAGTGTTGCAACCGACAATCTTTACGCGCTTCAACACTTTGCGACTTAGACGTTTCCACTTCACAATAACAGCACTTACAGTTGACCGGGGCAACTCTAGCAGGGCAGAAATTTGACAAACTGACTTGTTGGAAAGGGGGCATCCTATGACAGTGCCACGTTGAAAGTCACTGAGCTCTTCAGTAAGGCCATTCTACTGCCAATGATTGTCTATAGAGATTGCATGCCTGTGTGCTTGATTTTATACAACTGTCAGCAATGGGTGTTGTTGTCCACATACTTTTTTATATATAGTGTATGTACTCACTGAAATATGTCACCATGTCTATATCACTGACAGTATCACCTTTACTACATTCAAGTCAACTAATGTTGTGGCGCACCTCAAAATCTTGGTGAAATTAATAACTTTGCATTGAAGGATATATTTCTCACTCAGCAGGATGTGCTGTCTTCACTAGTCATTTTAAATCAACTTGGATCACCTCGATACATCCTTACTTATAGAAATAGAATTTGAGCACGTTCTATCCTTACTATATGATCTGCCATTCCCCCCAGGGTGCGCCAACGCCCAAGAGGATAGAAAACCCTCTGAGAGCCCATCAGAAGGTGGCCATCATGAGAAACATAGAGAAGATGCTGGGGGAAGCACTGGGAGACCCACACGAGGTACTGGAACTGGACAGACAGGTGGACTTTTATGATAGTATTTATGGGAGATCTAGCCTGGTATCTGTATGTGCTGCTTGAGCCAACACCTCTGACTATTGTTGTCATATCTGGCATGACAGCCATAGTCAGAAGATTTGGCTAAACCTAAGCACAAAACATATCTGGACCAGGCTACCGAAGATTCTATTGACACAATGATTCCAGAACTAGAACGTGACTACATCAGAGTCATTCTGAGTCACACCATTTCTAGAACATCGAATGAGATTTCACAGCTCTGAGGTCCCAATGAGATTCCATTGAGATAAAGATTCTCGCTGGTTCCAGAACTAGAACATGACATCAAATCAAGTGAATGACATTCTGGCTGCTCTGTATTTAGTTGGTCCTGTAGGAATAGTGCAGAAAGCATGCCATGCCTGGAACAGCAACCCAATTACTGGGAATATTTATGGTCTACCAGATTCGGCACAGAGTGAATGGAGGGAAGTTGGATGTGGTACAGTACAAAGACAGGAGGACAGGACACTCAATGAAGCAACGCTATAGCTACTGTGTCTTACCTAATAGTAGGCCCTTATATGTTTCCAACAACTGACTTTGTTTTAATGCATCTATGTGTTTTCTGTCCTGTAGGTTGGTCCTTTATTGAGTATGATGATCCAGGGCCGATATGACCAGGGATTCAGCTAGAGGCACTGCCTCAGAACTGTTGCCAAACTGCTGTTTGTGTGTGTGCGTGCGTGCGTGCGTTCAGTACACATGCCTGATTGTGTGTATGTAGGCGAGCATGTGTGTGCGCATTCGGACTGTCAAGCTAGCAGTGCATGACAACGCTGAGTCACCCTGAGAGACTTGGCCAATCAGACACTCTCTGCTCTGCTTTGATTGTCTGGGAACCATAGTCATCGCAACTTCTGCCACCAGTGGGGAGACAATAGTGGACGGACAGACCAGCCATGGACACCCACATGTAGTATGCTGTCAGAGAGTGATACTCAGTTGATCAACTACACAATGTAGAGTTGTGGTGTTTGTGTGGGTGTCGAGCGAAAAAGTAGCCGTGAATAACCCCCAAATACCCTCATGTTCCAGGCAATGTTTTTCTACTCCTCAATTGTCCAGTGTTTGTTATCACGTACCTACTGGAGCCTACTGCAATAGCCCATCCGTGACAAGGATCGACGAGTTGTGCGTTCCAAGATGCACTGCCCCGTTATTTGTCTGTTTGTGGCCCCGCCTGTTAGCTTGCACGATTCTTGAAATTTCCTTCGACCTCCCTCATCAACAAGCTGTTTTTGCGCACAGGACTGCCGCTGACTGGATGTTTTTTGTTTGTCACACCATTCTCTGGTATGATCGTCGTGCGTGAAATCCCAGTAGGGCGGCCTTTCTGAGATACTGGATCCGGCACGCATGACACTGACACTCATACCACGCTCACTTGTTTTGCCCATTCTAATGTTCAATCGAACAGTAACTGATTGCCTCTTGTCTGCTTGCTTTATATAGCAAGCCACGGCCACATGACTCACTGTAGGAGCGATCCATATTTGTAAATGGGTTGATGTACCTAATATACACTGTCCGGTGAGTGAATAAGCTGAATACATTTCTAGTACCTAAAGTAGGCCTACTTATTTTGTGTGAAACTTCTAAATTAATTTGCTGCACATTCACCCTGAAAGAGATGACAGTCATATTTTTGTTATTCTGTTGATTTAATCGTTGACTGTCAGTCAGTAAGCTGACTTGTTTCTGTATGGTATTATGGTTTTTGGGAGCTATCAACAAAAACAAGTTATACTGTGTTTTAAAAACGCAGAAGGAGCGCTTGATTGTGTGTTTGCAGCTCTTGATTTATTTTATTTAAATGATAGCTGAACATTTCTGTGTTATACATATATTTTGTTTGATGGTGTGTATTCGTGTACATTCAGGCATAACTGATTTTCTGTTGGTGTTTTTTTTGTGTGTTTTCTTTACAATACATGATACATTTTAAGCCGAGACTAAGGATGGGCTAAAAAGTATTTTACCTTATTTAAATTGCAACTGCAAAGTATAATAAGAATATAACAAACGTGTGCAACCGTACTGTGACAGTAGAGTTGAAGGATGGTTGTTATTGTACCATTGTCAAGTGTTTCTAGTGAACACTTCACTTCAACAGTTGCAGTTTAGAGCACTGGGTCAAAAGAAGTGCACTTTAAAGGGAATAACGTGCCATCTGGGACTTAGTCCTAGTGCTGTGTGCCAAACCAAGGGTGTCCTTCAGGGTTGGGGCTATTTCCATTTTAATTCAGGAAGTGAACAATTCTAATGCCAATTTTCGGGAATATGAATGTGACTCTACTTCCTTCAAATTGACCCAACCCTGGTATCATAGAACCATTAAGGTGGTTTCAAGTTAATGGGAGTCAATTACAAGTAAACAATGTTCTAAAAGCTGTATGTATGGGTAGTGTTGTGGCAGTCTTGACATTTTGTCAGCGGGTTATTGTCACGCAAAAGTCTGTTAATTAACATAAACACCTTTAGCATCTCCAGGCCTCCGTGCATTCAAGCTGCCTACAAGCCGCTGTTGCGCGGCTTTGGAACATCTACATTTAAAAAAAAAAAGTATAATAAATCAATGTAAAATACACTATCACAATAAAGCCATTGTTTATTTTAGTCAGGTCTACAGAAACATTGTGATATGAAGAAAATGTATTTCCCAAGAACAGAATATGAGTTGGCCTAATGTATGTTATTTGGCTATGCGCCATGTCATAGGCTGTAGGCTTGTTCATTTAGAAGACAAGATATGCTTATAAGTGCCGTGCCATTATTTTATATTAGGGCTGTTCCATTAATGAATAATCACCATAGAAAGCGCTGTCCGTTTCGTTGTGTTAGGCTTTGAAACAACATCCACAATGACCATGTTTTACACTCAGTTTCAACCTGTTGTTGAACTTCTTTCTTCAAATTGATCGTCACAGTGAGGTGAGTTTAAAAGCAGGATACTGTTTTGATAAATGTTTGATGTGATTTTCGATTGCATTTCCATTGATGTCAGAGTGATTAGAGGGGTGAGTACCAGGGAGTTAGGATCTGATGGTCGTTCGCGATTTGGGTAGATAGATAGATAGATAGGTACTTTATTGATCCCCCGGGGGGGAAATTTCATACCCAAATCATACCCAAATCAACGCATGTCCAGTGTGCATAAGAGGAGATTTCCGTTACTTAACGGTCAAGTGGATTTTTACTGCGATCATGAGTCACTGCAACAACCTTATAGTATGGAGGCCCTTCTGTGACATTGCTAATGTGATGATTTTAAGCTGCATCATTTTGGTTTGTTATTAACAGTAACATACTAATAGCCTGGTTAAACCAGACTGACTATGGCTGCGCTCAATGGTGAATGCAGCATTCAGTCTGATTTAACTAGGCTAATATACTAATTCTGCATGTTAAAATCCTACACCTTCAGTGACTGACTACAAATGTTCTAGGGGGGGTTTCTGTGTTCTAGCCATGTTTTTTTGTCAGGATCTATTTTTTTTTCTTCATATTTACTTAAACCAAACTGTTTTCTGGGTTCCTGAACTTGTATGATGTGAGTTTGTCAGCTGTATTATGCACTGATTTACGAATGACTGCTGAACGAGGAGTTCTATTGTTGTTCAAGTAGCTTTGAAATAAAATGTTCAACTTTATTGATCAAGCCCTTGTATGAGTCATCACAGCGGTTTGGTGTCAAATTCAAGTCTGTCATTGCAGAGATTCATTCTGGGGAAACAGACCAAAGGATACAGCTATAGCACTGGGGAAATGTTATATACTAATACAATAGTACTATCACAGTATTTTAAACCAGCAGTAATGTGAAGTGGTGAAAGGATGAACAAAACACAGACTTTAATGTAGAAATTAGGTTTGAGGGATGACAGGTGAAATCGTATCCGTCTGATGATTGAGTCTGTTTCTTTCAACCACTTCAAAATTGCCAGGTTGATGTCTTCTGTATTCATAGGAAAGCACAATATCACTGTCTGCTGGTCTGTATCTGTCCTACAGTCAGTGTGTTTGTCTTTTATGTCCGACTGGATTCGAACCTGGGTCTTTGTTAGGTCTTAAATAAATTCACATGCTGAAAATGTGCCATTTCCAGCTCCAGGTAGATTAACATTAGGTTTATTGGATTGTGGACTGCTCCGAGTCACATCAGATACCCAGGAGTTGCACGGCTCCAATTCCACATCTGCCCTGTCAGCCCAGCTTGGAAATCCTTAATTAGACTGCCTGAAGGGAGATAAAGACACACAGATTACAAGCATACAGTACACATACAAATACTATCCGTTTGAAAATAGAGAATATAAGAGATACATTTTCACACTTCAGTGGGGTTCTCAGATGCCAAATTGAATGTTTCCATCCCCCAAATTCTTACAAGAGCAAGGTTGTTTAACTACAAATAAGGCTTAAATGGGCAGCCTTGGATTTTGTTGTCCAGTAACTCCAGAGAGGGTTAGACATGGAGATCCTATAATTCACTGTGAATTCTAGCTAGGATCTCTATGGTCTTAGAGTTATCATAATACCTTGTGTGTGCAGTAGAACCGGTGTAGAGGAGCACCACTAACGTCACTCTCTGGTCTCGCTCAGATGAAGACAGCACGCTGCCCTCTCGTCCTTGCTGTGCACCACCTCAGAGCAGGCGTGAGCCCCGATCCATACGGCCCGGCTCCGGCCTGTCAGTCGTTTCAACTCGCTCGCCAACGATATTCCTTTCCGCCGATCCTCGCGAGCTGGTCTGACACAGTCTTCACGCTGAGCTGTCTGAGGTCATAAAAAAGGTTTTGGCAAGTTACTCCAGAGAAATAACCCCAATGTCGGTCATTACAAAATAGTGGGATTTGTTAGATTGAGACATTTGCTGTTATTTTTGTTGGGCTGGTCTTGCCATCCTAAACACAGCAAACATTTTAACCAAAACATATTTACAGTAACTGTCAAATTCAATACAGGTAGCCCATGCAGGAAATCTAATACATTTGGCATCAACAACAACTGAAGCATCTCACACACACAAACAATCAATTATAGCCTCCTCATATCTCCTCACCTCCTTTCCCTGAGCCTGCTCCCTGAGTCTGAGAATGAACTTCCCCTGACCCCTCCACCTCCCCTGGGCCTGGAATACACACTCCTGGTCCAGGAGGGTCCTCTGGGTGGGTTTAACAGGGAGCCTGCGCCCCAGGGGTTCCTTGACCACCTCCTCTATCAGAATGTAGTCGCTGGCGTTGCCCGCTGACAGCAGGACGCTGGACTGTCTGGCTTTCCTCAGTGTCTGCAAATTAAATGGAGATCAGGTACACAGGTAAAGGCATGATCTGTAATTTCAACAGCCTGCAACTTTGTTAAGCTAAGGGATGGGGTTAGGGAAAGGTAATCATAGACTGAGCTTCATAGACTGATGCAAGGACTGACAGTCCACTTGATTCTCTAATCACACTTAACATCTAAAACATATCAAGAGCGTGCCTGACTCAAATACCTGTTGGATGAGGTCATTGGCTGTGATGTATCGGGGAGCTCTGAGGGTCATCTGTGATTGGTCAGGAGACACTCCATGTACTTCCACCAGGAAGGAATCATCCTCCAGTACACAGCTTACCTCCATTTCCTCTGTAACTGTTTTCCCTTCATTCACAGGCTGAAACAAAGGTAAATATTAAACTTATGGTTAAAGGTAGTGTTTTTTTACAGAACTCAATAACAGTAGAATTAATAACGGCAAAGAATAGCATAATGGGTGAATTCCACACAGAAAGGAACAGGCTCAGCCCCCAGAGCAGTGTTGGGGGTTGAACTGGCTGAGTAGATAAAATACAAAAATTCCCAATATTATTAGAATTCCAGACTCTGAAGCAACAAAATGGGAAAACTGTGCGATGACTTTCTTTGCCTACTGAAAGTCATCAATTTAATCATAAGAGAACGTTGGAATGCACCCAGACCTTTTCTCTCGCTTTGAGGCACACTCTGCCCAGGTAGCCTTCGTCAGGGTTCCAACTCTGAATGACCCTTAGTATCTCCTCCTCAGGCCTGATGGTCCTCTGCAGGAGAGGCTTTCGAGCGTCCCCCCTCTCACCCCTAGTCTCCCCCCTCTCCCGGGGCAATGCCACCCTCTCTTCCATCAGGAAGCAAGAAGAGAGGGAGAAGCGAGTGGAGGAGGAGAGGGATGGATGGATCTAGGCGGGAGAGAGATAAAGGGAGAGATAGAGATGAAGCATTAAATTGTTGCAGTTGCACTGCTGAAATGAATCTCGAGGATCCAGATCATCTTTAATATATTCCCATAAGAGTTTCAGATAAAATGGAGTTGTCCAAATGTGTAGAATGTGGAGGTACAGCAGATGGGGACTCACATTGTGTAGGAGCTGTCTGGCAGTGGTCCTCTCACTCACACCCACCACTATGAAAGGCTCAGGCCCAGGGACTCCGTGTACGGTGACCCTGTACTGCACAGCAGCCCTACGCTCCTCTGTACTAAAGAGCTGGCACGCACACACACACACACACACACACACACACACACACACACACACACACACACACACACACACACACACACACACACACACACACACACACACACACACACACACACACACACACACACACACACACACACACACACACACACACACACCACACACACACACACACACCACACACACACACACACACACACACCACACACACACACGTTTAGGGGTACCACAGGGTTGATTCCAAATCCTGCAGACTGACTGAGTTGCCGTCCAGGACAGTAGTAGGAGAGAACCTGCACTACATAATCACTCACTGGACACAGTCACTTACTTCACTCAATATACTGTACACTACACACTGTACACTCACCCGTGATGCCGGCTGTGAACCTGCTGCTCCACTGTCTTCGCTTCTACGGCTGTAGATAAACAGACTAGAGACTGGCAGGGCCTCGTTGTGCTGATTCCTCAGCTGCACGTGTCTGTATCCTGCCACACACACACACACACACACGGTTTTGAAATAATTGCCACTGTTAGTATTGGGAATATGAGGCTCTCATTTGACAGCAGTGTTGCTTTTTCTGCCTTTCTTCTAGTACATTTTCTTTAACCCTGTTCTTTCTTTCAAAACAAACTTTCTATGGGTATAACATTTCTACCGCTCTGTGTGATTTCAATTAGCTAATCACATTTTAAAAGTTTATCTTAGTTTTTTTTTCCGGTGAAGTATAGGAACGATTTCAACACAGACAGTTTTATTGGATAGCACGAAAAATATGTAGAGAATCCGTTAGCTAAGCCAAAGCTGCCAATCATGGGCCTGACGTGACAGAGACTTCATGTCTGGTCTCAGAGTAGTGTGGGAACCAATGGGACAGGACTTGAGTACCAAATGTTCCTCAATTGGAAAGCACAACAGTCTCCAAGTGTCAAATTCTTTTTGTGCATTTCTCAAGAATGAATGAAGCAAGCCGATGATTCACAATAAAACGTTTATTCACAAAAAAGTTGGCATAAAAAATGAGAAAAAAAAAAAAAAAGAAGGACCTGCATTAAAAACTCAATTAGACGCAGGGGCAAGAACACTTAGGCCACCATTTGGTATTGAGTAGTAGTCGCAAGGAGTCACAAGGTGCCGATGAACTTTGGGTTGTCTGGTCTTCTCAAAAAATAACCCAAGTGACCGATTCCAGGCCTTCACTATGCTGTTGGTCTGCCAGACGTCTTGTAGGACAGAATCGTTGTAGTTTCACATTTCTAAAATAAAAATATATCAACATGTTAGAAATGTTATTATTTGTCCCATTATCATTCTTTTGCTTAATAACACAAAAACAACAAAAAACAACAAAACATCATCATAGCCTAGGCTACAGTTTTTAACGTCGTACCCATGTTATACTCCGGTGCTTGCTCTCCAGTGCCAATCCATGTCTTCTCAAAGTTCTCCAGAAAGGTGGACAGCTCCAGGACCTGAAATAATTAAGTTACCTTCAGCTCCTTAGACGTGGTGGGTCGCACTTGGAATGCACGCATATATGTGTTGCAACAACATGTTTGCTAAAAAGTATAAATATAATATTAGATGTTCACCTCAAGGTGTTTTGCCCTATTTTGTAAATTGACATTTTAATTGAAATGTAGTTTTATTTCATGTGTAGGCCTATGGTAGCTAAAATCGGAAATATACTGTAGACCTACAACAATACAACACATTTAAATCAAGAAACTGAAACAGGCCTACAATATAATAATAATAAAAAAGATTTATAATCAGGCTAAATAAATTATATTGTTGGTACATACCTCAGACTTATCCATCATAACAATATCGGCTGCTGCATAAACCATTGACTCCATCCTGTGGGTGGAGTGCATCTTTCTGTGCATCCTGTAAATGGTGTATACCTGCTGGCACAAAGATGGGATCTTCTTGAATGATCCATAAGCATACAAATGCTTGCATGCCCGCAGGAATTCTATGTTGGGTTTTGTTGTGAAGATCCGAAATCTGTCCTGGTCCACTGTCGTGCTGGAGGAAATGGTGTTCACAGCCTTGTTCACGCATGGTGCTATGGTAGATCTCAGGTATGATTGGCCAGGTTGGAAAGGGTTGCAGGTAGGTCGGAATCAGAGAGGGTTGCCAGTTCAGAAAACATCGGGTCTCCCCCATCTGTGACAGGGTTGTTTCTGACATTCTCGGACAACTGATGACTCCAAAACGCAGTGTGTGTTTTCCTCTGTCTCCAGATTCCTCTTCTACAGGTTACTTAAGATGAAGAAATCTCCCCTCGGGGATCAATAAAGTATCTATCTAACTCCCATTTATTGTCTATGTTCAACACCTGTTGAACTGTCACCGTTCCATCTGGGTCGGGGTTGTGTTCCCCTGACAAGTTGGATATATTGGTCCCCCAGCCAGACTTTTTTTCATTTTGTAGATGTAGCTATCATGTTCGATCCTGCTTCCTGGCATTGAGAGGGTCAGTGCTTCAAGTGAATTGAATTTTGAGTGTCTGTATGTATGGATAGCTCTACTCTTTTTGGGTGCCTGTACAGATGGATAGCTCTACTCGTTTTGGGTGCCTGTACGGATGGACAGCTCTACTCTTTTAGGGTGCCTGTACGGATGGATAGCTCTACTCTTTTTGGGTGCCTGTACAGATGGATAGCTCTACTCTTTTTGGGTGCCTGTACGGATGGATAGCTCTACTCTTTTTGGGTGCCTGTACGGATGGATAGCTCTACTCTTTTTGGGTGCCTGTACAGATGGATAGCTCTACTCTTTTTGGGTGCCTGTACGGATGGATAGCTCTACTCTTTTTGGGTGCCTGTACGGATGGATAGCTCTACTCCTTTTGGGTGCCTGTACGGCTGGATAGCTCTACTCTTTTTGGGTGCCTGTACGGCTGGATAGCTCTACTCTTTTTGGGTGCCTGTACTGCTGGATAGCTCTACTCTTTTTGGGTGCCTGTACTGCTGGATAGCTCTACTCTTTTTGGGTGCCTGTACGGATGGATAGCTCTACTCTTTTTGGGTCCCTGTACAGATGGATAGCTCTACTCTTTTTGGGTGCCTGTACGGCTGGATAGCTCTACTCTTTTTGGGTGCCTGTACGGCTGGATAGCTCTACTCTTTTTGGGTGCCTGTACGGATGGATAGCTCTACTCTTTTTGGGTGCCTGTACAGATGGATAGCTCTACTCTTTTTGGGTGCCTGTACGGATGGATAGCTCTACTCTTTTTGGGTGCCTGTACGGATGGATAGCTCTACTCCTTTTGGGTGCCTGTACGGCTGGATAGCTCTACTCTTTTTGGGTGCCTGTACGGCTGGATAGCTCTACTCCTTTTGGGTGCCTGTACGGCTGGATAGCTCTACTCTTTTTGGGTGCCTGTACGGCTGGATAGCTCTACTCTTTTTGGGTGCCTGTACTGCTGGATAGCTCTACTCTTTTTGGGTGCCTGTACTGCTGGATAGCTCTACTCTTTTTGGGTGCCTGTACGGATGGATAGCTCTACTCTTTTTGGGTGCCTGTACAGATGGATAGCTCTACTCTTTTTGGGTGCCTGTACGGCTGGATAGCTCTACTCTTTTTGGGTGCCTGTACTGCTGGATAGCTCTACTCTTTTTGGGTGCCTGTACTGCTGGATAGCTCTACTCTTTTTGGGTGCCTGTACAGATGGATAGCTCTACTCTTTTTGGGTGCCTGTACGGCTGGATAGCTCTACTCTTTTTGGGTGCCTGTACGGCTGGATAGCTCTACTCTTTTTGGGTGCCTGTACTGCTGGATAGCTCTACTCTTTTTGGGTGCCTCTACTGCTGGATAGCTCTACTCTTTTTGGGTGCCTGTACGGCTGGATAGCTCTACTCTTTTCTTTTTTTTTCTATTGATTGGTTGAATGACAGTTGAGTAGCAGTAGTAGCTTGTTCTTGTTAGGATAGCTGTTGAGGAAAGGAGTGGCCTATTTGAAAAAATAAATACAACTTTTTTATATTTCTTTGCATAGGCCTACCAACTAGGCTATTTGCAAGTCTATTGTTGGACTATCAAGGTACCTCTAAAACAATGTGTTAATAGCTCTGACAGTTTTTGCAGTTCCTGAGACAAACAAAGAGGATAATTTCAAATGGAATAGTTTGTGCATAAATTAGGCTCATTATATCAGTATACATGCCAACATTTGCATTCAACAGTAAGGTCATAAGCCTGAATTAATGGGCACGTGAAGACAAATAGGTTTGGGTCATTTTCATGTATCACACCTACTTGTTTTGTTGGTACGTACTCATTTGCATTAGGTGCCTATTCAGATGCCTTTCAGAAGCGTTAATGTTTGGAAAGAATGTACACCTATAGCCATAACCACAGCAGTTAGACCTACAGGTGTTAATGTTCGGAATGTCTGGAGCCCTTTTAATCACGACTGCATTGTTTTCTACACTAATGTGGTAATGAGTCTTTTTTCATCTGAAATGACTGTAGCTGTACCAGGCTTGGGTACAGGTTTTTTAATCCCAAAATTGTTGTGTGTGTGTGTGTGCGTGTGCTTAAAATGAGAATAGTCCATGGAAGATAAGTCAGAGATGAAATTCTGCAGCATGTGTGTGTCTGTGTGTTTTTTCAGAGTGTGCGCATGCAGGTCTGTGTGTGTGCCTACCGTACCTGTCCTAAGTGCTCTGAGTGGTATGATCCTATGAGCGGTGGTCTGGGAGCTGTTGTGCTCCACCACAGTAAAGCGAAGGAAGGCCAGGTCAGCCATGAGTAGGGGGAAGTGGAAGCTCTGGTTCCATATGGGGTTCAGGGGGTTACGGTGGATGGGTTTGGTGCGGAAGTGGCACCCGTCTGCCTGCATGCCCATGATGTCTACCTCGATGAAGGGACTGCCTGTTGTGGTCCCAGGGCATACATTCTGACCAGAGATGATCTGGAAGGAATGGAAAGAGACAGACAGAAGGAGGGAGGGCGAGAGGAGAGAGAGACAGAGGCCGAGGGAAAGACGTCAACAAAAAAAATGAACTGAACTGACCAAAAAAGGAAACCAGTTGATAATGCTGCTTTTGCGGCTCTCTAGCTACTTGTTGTTATCATGTGACAAAACATTATGAACATGCTCTTTCCATGACGTGAACCAGGTGAACGCTATGATCCCTTATTGAAGTCACCTGTTCAATCCACTTCAATAAGTGTAGATGAAGGGGAGGAGAGAGGTTAAAGAAGGATTTTTAAGTCCTGAGACAATTGAGACATGGATTGTGTATGTGTGCCATTCAGAGGGTGAATGGGCAAGACAAAAGATTTAAGTTCCTTGGAACGGGGTATGGTAGTAGGTGCCAGGCGCAGCAGTTTGAGTGTGTCAAGAATTGCAATGCTGCTGGGTTTTGCACACTCAACAGTCTCCCATGTGTATCAAAAATGGTCCACCACTCAAAGGACATCCAGCCAACTTGACACAACTATGGGAGTCAACATGGGCCAGCATCCCTGTGGAACACTTTCGACACCTTGTAGAGTCCATGCTCCAACAAATTGAGGGGTTTCTGAGGGCAAAGGGGGGTGCAACTCAATATTAGGAAGGTGTTCCTAATGTTTTATACATTCAGTGTATGTATACAGTCGTATGCAAAAGTTTGGGCACCCCTGACAATTTCCATGATTTCCATTTATAAATAATTGGGTGTTTGGATCAGCAATTTAATTTTTATCTATTAAATAACTGACAGTAATATTTAAGTAGTGAAATGAGGTTTATTGGATTAACAGAAAATGTGCAATATGAATCAAAACGAAATTAGACAGGTGCATAAATTTAGGCACCCCAACAGAAAAATCACATCAATATTTAGTAGAGCCTCCTTTTGCTAAAATAACAGCCTCTAGACGCTTCCTATAGCCTCTAATGAGTGTCTGGATTCTGGATGAAGGTATTTTGGACCATTTCTCCTTACAAAACATCTCCAGTTCAGTTAGGTTTGATGGTTGCCGAGCACGGACAGCCCGCTTCAAATCATCCCACAGATTCTCAATGATATTCAGGTCTGGGGACTGGGATGGCCATTCCAGAACATTGTATTTGTTCCTCTGCATAAATGCCCGGGTAGATTTTGAGCAGTGTTTTGGGTCGTTGTCTTGTTGAAATATCCAGCCCCGGCGTAACTTCAACTTTGTGACTGATTCTTCAACATTATTCCCAAGAATCTGCTAATATTGAGTGGAATCCATGCGACCCTCAACTTTAACAAGATTCCCAGTACCGGCACTGGCCACACAGCCCCACAGCATGATGGAACCCCCACCAAGTGTTTTTCTTGGAACGCTGTGTTCTTTTGCCGCCATGCATAACGCCCCTTGTTATGACCAAATAACTCAATCTTTGTTTCATCAGTCCACAGCACCTTATTCCAAATTGAAGCTGGCTTGTCCAAATGTGCGTTTGTGGCGTGTGTGCAGAAAAGGCTTCTTCCGCATCACTCTCCCGTACAGCTTCTCCTTGTGCAAAGTGCGCTGAATTGTTGAACGATGCACAGTGACACCATCTGCAGCAAGATGATGTTGTAGGTCTTTGGAGGTGGTCTGTGGGCTGTTTTTGACCGTTCTCACCATCCTTCGCCTTTGCCTCTCCGATATTTTACTTGGCCTGCCATTTCTGGCCTTAACAAGAACTGTGCCTGTGGTCTTCCATTTCCTCACTATGTTCCTCACAGTGGACACTGACAGCTTACATCTCTGCGATAGCTTTTTGTAGCCTTCCCCTAAACCATAATGTTGAACAATCTTTGTTTTCAGGTCATTTGAGAGTTGTTTTGAGGCCCCCATGTAGCCACTCTTCAGAGGAGAGTCAAAGAGAACAACAACTTGCAATTGGCCACCTTAAATACCTTTTCTATATACATATGACTGTATATATATATATATATATATATATATATATATATATATATATATATATATATATATATATATATATATATACATCCAATCCATTGCTATTTCAGCTCTATTTCTGCTCTATTTCTGCTCACATGTACTCACAGTGAGAGAGAACAGGGCGGGGCTCATGCCCTCTGGGTCTCTGTCCAGGGGGCAGAAGTGTCTGTAGAGTGGGCAGCTGGGGTCCCACAGGACCGCAGGCTTCAGTAGGTACCCACAACCCCCGTTAGGCTCAAACATGGCCGCGTTCAGCTGCAGGGGCAGGTCTGTCAGAGAGGGAGGGAGAGAAAGAGAGAGAAATATGGTCACTTTCAGAGAGACTCAAAAAGAGGTTTGTGCTCCAACAACTAGAATTTCAGACAGACAATGTCATTTTCAAGAAGGATGTTGTCGACTTGTGCTCCATTCAATTGACTTCCCTGATTCAACTTCTGAAATATTGAATATGCCAAACCCCTTGTCCCTTCGTACTTTCAACTGAATGCAGACAGCGCCAACTCATTCTGCTAATAGGCCAAACATGGTTTGCTTGAATGAAGCTAGCCAAATAAATTTCCCACTTTTGGCATAATAAAGCCAACTTGACTTAGTTGACAACTCCTAGCTTCTAGCTCACCATCGGTCTGGTAGTTGAGAGCGACCAGCTGTATTCCATGCAGCCAGAAGAGTAGGGGACTGGGGTTGGTGGAGTCGATACGTGTGGCTGCCGGGTAGGTCCGCAGGAGCTGGGCGCTGGTATGTTGGATCAGCTTCCGGGAGTAGCGGCGACACAGGCGCTTGGCAGCGTTCTCATTGACCGAGGAGACGTGATAGCATTTTGGGGTGCGGATAAGGGAGCTGAGGGAGGCATTACAGGTGTAAGGAGGGGAGGTGGGTGATTCTTCCCAGTTGGGACGGGCGCCCTCTGATGCTGCTCCTTCAGATTTAGGGGAAAGGGTTATGAGAGATGTGTGTTAGAGAAATGCGTTTGTGTGTGTGTGTGTGTGTGTGTGTGTGTGTGTGAGACACACTGACCGCAAAGGGTTTAACTTCAAATATATCCAAAAGATGTCCAGCCTGTCTAGGAAGTAGTAGCAGACCCTTAGCATTGAGTTAGAACTCTGTGAGTGTTGGGCCCAAACAGCATCACAGAAAGATAGAGATGGGGCAGAGAAGAGTAGCCTACCTCGCCCTGGGGTGCGCGTCACTGTCGATGGGTCCCCCGGAAAACCTTTCCCTGGGGGATTCCCAAAGATGGACCTCCTGCCCTTTCCTCTAGAAGAAAGAACTTCCTTTCTCTCTTTTCTCTCCCTGGGAGTCTCAGATGGAGTAGGGGTGGATAGACCTGGTACAAACACACACAGAAGTCATCCAAATGTTAAAATAGTGAATGCCTTTGCAAAGGGGTCTCTCACAACTGAGACAAATGCTTCAGAGATATTATATAGGCCTATGCCCAGTGGCGATTTTAGCATGTAAATCTTGGTGGGGCAAACACAACAAAAATGTGGGATGCATGCCAGCAAAGCCACTACACAACACAACACTAAACAAGTGGTGCAGTGGTCTAAGACACTGCATCTCAGTGTTAGAGGTGCCACTACAGACAACCTGGTTCGAATGCAGACTATCACAACTGGCCGTGATTGGGAGTTCCATAGGGCGGCGCACAATTGGCCCAGCGTTGTCCGAGATTGGCCGGTGTAGGCAGTATTTGTAAATAATCAATCACATTTATTTATGTCACAAAACACTATACAGAAACCCAGCCTAGAACCCCAAACAGCAAGCAATGCAGATGTATAAGCACGGTGGCTAGGAAAAACTCCCTAGAAAGGCAAAACCTAGGAAGAAACCTAGAGAGGAACCAGGCTCTGAGGGGTGGCCAGTCGTCTTCTGGCTGTGCCGAGTGGAGAATATAACAATTCATGGCCATTAAGGCCAGTTCTTTCTCCAAGATGTTCAAATGTTCATAGATGACCAGCAGGGTCAAATAATACTAAAAGTATTTGTGGAGGTTGCAACAGGTAAATACATCAGGAGTGAATGTCACTTGGTTTTTCAGTGCAATAGAGCGCAGGTGCGGTAGAGCGAGAGCGAGATGAAAACAGCAGGTCTGGGACAAGATGGCACGTCCAATGAACAGGTCAGGGTTCCATAACCGCAGGCAGAAGAGTTGAAACCGGTGCAGCAGCACGACCAGGTGGACTGGGGACAGCTAGGAGTCATCAGGGCAATATTTAATAAGAATTAACTGACTTAACTGACTTGCCTGGTTAAATAAAATAAATACATTAATTGCACTCAAACGGTGCCCACAAACTGTTAGGGCATACATAAAGCAGTCCCAAAACCTTACCACTACTACATCTCAGTCAATCAAATGTATTTATAAAGCCCTTTGAAAATCAAATGTATTTCCCCCTGGCTATCAGAGGAGCCTTGTCTGGCAGTGAAAAATGCCTTTTAAAAAAACATGGCTGACTTGCTTAAACAAATGTGGTTTCTACTGACAATTGAGATGTACAAATTATGGCATAAGGGAACGATGAGCAGTTAAGTGGCAATCCGTAATTTCGATTAAGACATTAATGAGCGAGCGACGACGGACGTAGTCAATATGCACTGGGGGCCAAAAGTTTGGAATATTACTAATTCAAGGGTTTTTCTTTATTTGCACTATTTACATTGTAGAATAAAAGTGAAGACATCAAAACTATGACATAACACATATGGAGTCATGTAGTAACAAAAAAAGTGTTAAACAAATCAAAATATATTTTATATTTGAGATTCTTCAAAGTAGCCACCCTTTGCCTTGATGACAGTTAGCACACTCATGGCATTCTCTCAACTAGCTTCCTGAGGACCGCCACAGTAATGGAAGACCCATAAATAAAGTTAATTAAAGTTACCAGCCTCAGATTGCACCGCAAATAAATGCTTCACAGAGTTCAAGTAACAGACATCTCAATATCAACTGTTCAGAGGAGACTGTGTGAATCAGGCCTTCATGGTCGAATTGCTGCAAAGAAACCACTACTAAAGGACACCAACAATAAGAAGAGACTTGCTTGGGCCAAGAAAAACGAGCAATGGACATTAGACCAGTGGAAATGTGCACTTTGGTCTGGAGTCCAAATTTAGATGGTTTGGGATGAGTCGGACCGCAGTGAAGGAAAAGCAGCCAACAAGTGCTCAGTATATGTGGGAACTCCTTCAAGACTGATGGAAAAGCATTCCAGGTGAAGCTGGTTGAGAGAATGCCAAGAGTGTGCAAAGCTATCAACAAGGCTAAGGGTGGCTATTTGAAGAATCTCAAATATAAAATAGATTTTGATTTGTTTAACACTTTTTTGGTTACTACATGATTCCATATGTGTTATGGCATCGTTGATGTATTCACTTTTATTCTACAATGTAAACATTTGTGCAAATAAAGAAACACCCTTGAATGAGTAATATTCCAAACATTTGGCCCCCAGTGTAACTATTTGTTCAGCACTTTTGAAATGTACAACGACAGAATTCAAAACATGGGCCGTTCTTACAGTGTACTCCCTCCCAAGTCAGAACCGTAGGATAAATAAAGGAGGCATATAAGCAGACAATGAAAGTTCTTACAATTTTCGATTATTACATTTCTCTAAAACAGGTTATAGGCTACATGTGCACCACCAAGTTAGAACAGTAGGCGAAATTAAGAGGTGAAAATAGACCAAATTATTAGGGTGAGGCACATTGAATGCCATTTGGGTCTTTGTGTGTCCAAAAATATACACGTGAAATAACACTTTGACTCGTTAAATAAGCTTTTAATTTGACACATCAAATAACAATTCTATTATAGAATATTATGTGTGCTGAATTTGCATGTGCAAGCCACTGTCAAAGCTGCACAAAAAAAGTCTGCAAACAATCACACACCGGCCACGAACGATGTGTTTACAATACCGCGTTGGTGAAAATATACAAAATACAAAAATAGTGCAAATAAAGAAAAACCCTTGAATGAGTAATATTCCAAACTTTTGGCCCCCAGTGTATATCGAAAACCAGGCTATTTACAAGGAATTGTAAAGTTTGTTTACAGAAGAGGATGTAATGTACCTGGGAATTTGACAGCTTGACAGTAGATCACTAAATCTGAGAGCTCCTGGGCTATCTGGCGTCCTTCCTTCTTGCTTCGAGGCAGCTTGAATTCTTCCTCCAGCTCCTTGCCAAATACCTGTGTGTGTATGTGTTGTGTATGTGTGTATGTGTGTATGTGTGTATGTGTGTATGTGTTGTGTGTATGTATGTGTGTGTGTATGTGTTGTGTGTATGTATGTGTGTGTGTGTGTGTGTGTGTGTGTGTGTGTATGTGTGTATGTGCGTATGTGTGTACACAAAAATACAAAAGAGACAAAAACTCTTTTAGACAAATACCAACAATATCCATCATGTTGAATATTTATTTTTAAATGTTTAACCCCATGTCTCGCTGTGATTGATCAAACATTACGGCACAAACTGGTTCGTTAGATTTTTTATTTTTACGTTTACTGATGGGGACAAACTCACCTTTCCTTTGTTGTGAGCAGCGCTCTCGCATTTCTTCATCTTCTTGGGGACTTCGTCACTGTGTTCGGTCTGTAACTTCTCCCCTGACGAAGACCTTCCCTCCGGTCTATCCTCCAAGATATTATCTGTATCAGCGTAAACATTCCCAGCCAAATACATTGTTATTGCTGTCTAAACAAAAATACACACTTGTTCAGTATCGTCTAAGTTGATGTTTTCGGTGAAAAAATAACTATGTAACATTCAAACATTTGGCCCCAAAAAAACCTCTTATTGTTTTTCACCCACTTGGTAATCAAATTGAGTATTGGTGGAAACTCAGTTAGTAGAGTAGAAGCTTTAGAATATCTCCCTTGTGCAATGGACACAGTTACACAGCCAGTGTACAAGAGCACAAACAGAGCACAGATCTATTCAGCAACAGGACAACAAGCATGCTGTGGGTTTAGCTAATCTTAAGTGTTTAATTTGATTACTTGTATTACCTCCTGGGACATAAGATGCAGGAGATAAGGTCAGGACATCAGCTACAGAGGAAGAGTGAGTAGGGGGTCAGAGGATGAGTAGAAGAATTGGGATAATCAAAAGTATGCTGTTTGAGGGTATTATGAGGCTTGACTTTAGACTGGGATGCTGTTGGTGGTGGGATCATACCATCAGATAGTGATTCGTACTCATAGTCGTATTCATCCTCATACTCTTCTTCCTCTTCTTCCTCATTGTTGATGGTTGGGAAGGGAGGAGGCATCACACTACTGGCCTGAGTATGCATCTGGGCCAACTGGTGAGCCTGTATCAGGAACAGTTATTGAGGACAATCCCAGTTCATTCAAATGACGTATCAGCACCATCATTTTAGATACATACTGTATAGCACATTATATAGATTAAGGACTGGATCAATCAACTGTTAAGAAAACTTTTGGTCAGTGTGTTCATTATCAGTGGCCTTGCTTTCTGTTTGAGGATGTCCACCGGCGTCTGGTGAGCTTTCAGCTTCTTGTTCTTGAGGAGGATTTTCCCCCTCAGTTGCCATGGTGAGGGCAACAGAGGGTCGTCCGAGAAATCACTCTCGAACAGGAACTTTGTCACCAGCTTATCCCCAAACACAGTCTGTTGAAGGACAACACAAACACACCAGCAGAGTTCTAATCTGTTTTTCTAAGAGAAGCCAAACCAATTATGATTTACTTCTTAAAGGCAATGTCTATGTTCTGGTTCACTAACTCTATGCCTAACCTCACCCTAACCTCACCCTAACCTCACCCTAACCTCACCCCCTCTAACCCTAACCTTACTTTTTTTTAATCTGAATATCAACTTTCTTGAGTAAAACACCAACGAGCATGAAAGAGCCCATTTCACATCTCAACATTTAAACAATGAATTGGACAGGATAGTAAGTAGGCCTACTCACCTTGAAGATGTTGGCCATCTTACGTTGCTGCGGCAGGGAGCAGTGGTTCTCTATGGACAGCATCACAGGCAGGTCAGAGGTCACGAAGGCAGATCGGTTCACTGCTTCCACCACATCCTGCAGGATTGGGAGGAGGAATTGGATTACATGTGTGACAGGTAGCCTAGCGGTTAGAGAGACGGACCAGACACTCGAGGGTTGCCAGTTTGAATCCCGGTTCTGACAGGAAAAATTTGCAGCGAAGTGAGCTGGCAACCGAAGGGTTTCTGGTATCAAATCCTAGATGCCGTTGAGCAAGGCACTTACCCCCCCACAACAACAGCTCCCCTGGTGTTCAGTGTGGCCTCCTACACCTCTCCAAAACTGATCTATATATGTGTGTGTCTTTTGGAGGGGTTGGGTTAAAAGCGGAAGTCAAATTTTGGTTGGACCTTGTGTGCAATTGACCATTAAAGTGATCTTATCTTATCTCAACTCAGCTCAGCTCAACTCAAACCTGCTCGAACCAACTAAACTCTATTAAATTCAACCCAACTGAACTCCCAGATCAACGCAACTCAACTCAACTTACCCAACCCTGCCCAATTCAACTCAGCTCAATTCCACTCAACTCAACACACCTTGAAGGGTATGCGGGTAGTGAGGGTGTGTCCATGATAGATGATTGGCATGCCATCATCTCCATCCCAACAGTCCAGTTCAACACTCCTGCATCCCTGCAGGAGCACCTGAGACAACAAGAAACCAGATAAATAATAATGTAGCGACCTTAGCACCACAGCTAGAGACCTCTATGGCTTGGATCAAGAAGGTTTGGATCTCTTGATGTCATTGGCTAAGGTGTTGTACTGATAGACACTAGGACTCAGGTTCAAGTCCTGGTAGTGCTTCCCCCCAAATTAACTACAATAAAGGCTTTTCACTGACATTTTACAGTACAACAGCTGTATTGCTGCACACTCAATCTTTTTGACTAAATAATATTACATATCCCCATCATGGTAATACAGAGTGTTCGGATTCTCACCTGGCTGTACAGCTCCACAGATGACTCTCCCTTGAGTTGGTGGGCAGTCAGGTAGGTGTTGTGGGATGTAGCGATGTAGTAGTATGACAGAGGGTACTGTAGTTCTAAAACATTCAGCTGAGACTCCTCCAGTTTGGAAGCAGAGTTGTCCTTGTCCATCAGATACCTAATAGCAGGCAAATGCAAACCTGGGTCATTTCTGAAATGTGGTCCTTTTTTGGCTCAGTTGGTAAGAGCATGGTGCTAGCAACGTCAGGGGTTCAATTCCCGCAGGGATCACAAACGCATACTAAAAATACTGACCGTGCAAATCCCTCAAAGGACATCCAGCCAATCTGACGCAAACTGGCAGACGGTTCAAATTTCTGGAATACACAACACATCTCTCTTACACTAATTCAGTGGAAGATTGTCTGACAAAGTACAAAGTACGCACACACACATTAACAGACACTGACAATGACAGACACACACACACCTGGATGATTCTTAGGACTTCATCATGCGAGTGGTTCTCTCCCTGACAGTTGACCAGGAAGTCATTGAGGTGCATGATAGTCATGCCCAGAGCTCCCAGTGAGACACTCTCCACGCCAGTACTGTTGGTCACGATGCTGGCTGCAGCTATGGCGTCTGAAATATGCTTCTGATTGTCTGACATGTGTCGCTTGATCCGGATGGAAAGGCCAAGGTCCAGACTGTTACGCGTTAGAAGGTCTAGTAAAATACAAATAGATAGATAGATAGATAGATAGATAGATAGATAGATAGATAGATAGATAGATAGATAGATAGATAGATAGATAGATAGATAGATAGATAGATAGATAGATAGATAGATAGATAGATAGATAGATAGATAGATAGATAGATAGATAGATAGATAGATAGATAGATAGATAGATAGATAGATAGATAGATAGATAGATAGATAGATAGATAGGTACTTTATTGATCCCCGGGGGGGAAATTTTATAAATAAAGACGTATAGACTTGACTTCAAAGCAAATATGAGTAGCTGAGTTTAGGTTAGGGCACTTAAGGGCTTTTCACACAACACATTTTCTGAGCTTCCTATGTTTGTAGTTTGAAGACTGTTATTTCTAGCCTGAGCATTGCTTTGGTGAAAAAAGCATAGTGCTTTTTTCACCAAAGCCAGTGGTCTGTAGCAAGCAAAGCATTGCTATACAACACATAGAGATCTGGGACCAGTCTACATTACTCCTATAGAAGCTAAATGGAATTGACCCCAACTGGGCAGGTAACTCACCCAGGTCTGGGCAGGTAACTCACCCAGGTCTGGGCAGGTAACTCACCCAGGTCTGGCTGCAGTTCTGTGACTGTGTCGTCGATGCTGAGGTGAGTGTAGAGAGGAGCAGGCTCAGAGGCAGACTGACCACAGGGCACAGCATGGGCATCAAACACATCCTTCAGGTCCTTACGACTCCGGATACTACACACCAACATGGGAACAAAATGTGTAGGCCTCGATTCACTCAACTGTAGATCAATCAATTGTAGTCATCATTCTAGGTCATGCTAGTGTGCCGAATCAAACACACTACGGAAAGCCCTATCTGGAAATCCACAATCCTCCATTGATTAAATACTGGCTATATTTTACACTGGGAAATGCACTGGGAAAATCTTAAGGAATGTACCTTTACCAAAAGTTAATTTATTACACAAAATACAGCATAGATAGATACATGTTGAGTTAGAGCAGATTACCTGAATGATTTGAAGAGCTCAATAAACTCAGTAAAGCTCATGGTGCCATCTGATACCATGAGGTTCTGGAAGCTCTTTGATTGGCTCTTACCCCGGCTAGGTAGTGTCTGATTGGGCCTATTACTGAAGCAAGAAGCCCATAAAAATATGTTACGTGTACGAATTCCAGCACAAACATTATCACACACAAATGAATGAAACACGAAGCACATACACACACACTGAAGCTTTGTAGCATCTTACCCCGGTTGAGCCTTCTGATTTGAGGCTGAGGAAGAGGAGGAGATGGAGGAGGAAGATGTGCTAATGACCATGGATCTACTGCTGGAGGGGGAGAGAGGCCCAGGGAAACCATAGCAGCTGTTGTCATCTTGGTCTTGGTCCATGTTGTCTGTTGGGTCCGGTGCACTCCGCACTAAGATATCCCAACCGCTCTTCACCTTCTGTGACACCATCTCATCATCTGTGGCGTCCCCACTGTCCCCCTGTCACCACACATACACACACACACAGATACACGCACAATTTAGTTATTTTATTGAAACTGACTCGACATTCTCTTCCAATCAGTGGTGGAAAAAGAACCCAATTGTCATACTTGAGTAAAAGTAAAGATACCTTAATAGAAAATTACTCAAGTGAAAGTGAAAGTCACCCAGTAAAATACTACTTGAGTAAAAGTCCAAAAGTATTTGGTTTTAAATATACTTAAGTATCAAAAGTAAATGTAATTTCTAAAATATACTTAAGTATCAAAAGTAAAAGTAAAAGTATAAATCATTTCACATTCATTATATTAAGCAAACCAGACGGCACGATTTTCTTGTTTATTTTAATTTACGGATAGCCAGGGTCACACTCCAACACAATTTACAAACAAAGCATTTGTGTTTAGGGAGTCTGCCAGATAAGAGGCAGTAGGGATGACCAGGGAGGTTCTCTTGATGTGTGTGAATTGGACAATTTTCCTGTCCTGCTAAGCATTCAAAATGTAATGTGTACTTTTGGGTGTCAGGGAAAATGTATGGAGTAAAAAGTAAATTATTTTCTTTAGGAATGTAGTGAAGTAAAATTAAAAGTTGTCAAAAATATCAATAGTAAAGTAAAGTACAGATATCCCCAAAAACAACTTAAGTAGTACTTTAAAGTATTTTTACTTAAGTACATTACACCACTGCTTCCAACCCAGCGCCAGAATTTGTGCAGGAGTTTAATACATCTCTACTGCAAATATGTTTCCTCACCCTAGTCACAGTCTTCTTTTTCTTTTTATTGGAGTTACCAGTCTTCTGATTGGAGGTCACAGTGAGATGGCTGTTCTTCTGAGATCCAGACTTCTCCATGCTACCAGCACCCACACTCCATCTCCTGCCTCCAAACAGCTCGATGGCCTGGGCTAGTGTCGGACCCTCGTACCTGCCATCCTCCTGGAAGACAGAAGATCACTGTTGAAGTGCTCAAGTCCAGGACTGGTGACACCATTCAGACGCTACCTGTAGTGACTTGGACTCTGACCCAAGGTTTAGTAACTTGACTCCATCACTACATCACAGTCCCTCACCTGATAGAGGTTGATGTACTTCCTCCGGAGCCACTGCAGCCTTTGGTCAGGGAACCTCCTCATCCTCCTGTGAGCAGCTAACAGGGCCTGCAGCCCAGCATACACCATCCTAGCTGTGTTTCTGGGGGCCACAAAGTGTAATAACCGGTTGTCTGTCGTATGGAGCCCATAGAGCAGAGTCACCCCACACTCCTCCAGGCTCAGCCCACATGAGAGCTTGTTCTGCAGGCATACCGCATGAATATCAGCCCCTGGATGGCCCATGAAGACAGCTTTAGCCACAGAGAGATCCAGGAATCCATCCGCCAGGCCTTTCAGTATGGACTGCCCACAGTACTGAGGCCTGCAGTGGGGGAGGGTCTGACCACCAGCCCCTGACCCGGTGGGACTCCGAAGCTTGGAGGAGTCAGAGCCAGGGCTAGAACCATGGAGGCCCCCACCGCCACTGTGGAGCTTGGCCCAAGTGAGGACACAATTGTCGGGTTGGAGTCTGAGCAGGCAGCGGGCAGTGAGGTGGGAGTCCTGGTCGTAATGGATCACGGTAGCACCCTGCTGGAGGAAGTGGTGCACGTGGGGGTGGAGGGAAAGGATGTACCAGGGGATGAGCTCCGTACCATGGGCAAAGGCCTTCTGAGTCTTCTCACCTGTACCCTGGAGGTCTGGGTCTTTGCCCTGTGATAGGTCAGATGGGTCACCTGCAGAGTCGGAGAGATCGCCCACGGTGAACCTGACCAATTGCAGAGAAGAGGGCTTTTTAAATGAATGCAGATTAAAATACAATTAGGCACCAACACAAATATTTCTAAACATGCAAAACACAAAACAAATGACAGTTATATTTAACACAATTAAATATTGAAATGGAGAGCCAACTGCACCTAGCTTGTAGCAGATCAAGATATCGTGTGGTGTTGTGGTACAAGTGTTTCCAGATTTTATTGACACTTTCTAGCACAATCAAAGCCAAAATTCTGCACAATCCACATAAAAGTAGCCTAAAGTTAGGTGAGTCCATTGTGAACACTTACTGGGTGCGGTAGCCGTCCATGAAGGAGTTTTTACGTGAACCAGGGACCCACCCGTCACCAGCCCCTCCAGACTCCTCCCCATCCTCAGACTCCATACTGCGGTTGCAGCTACGGATGGTTTGCAGGATGTTGTTGACGGTTGCTTCCTTCTCTGGTTGGTTGAGCCCATCTGGCCCCGCCCGTTGCAGGAAGTTGTCCTGTCCGATGTAGTCAGAGAGAAACTATGGAAAGAAGACATGGTGGTGTTTAAGATGGAAACAGTTACTAAAGTATATTTATGATGAGTCAGGTTGTGTGGAGATTCACTTTTGGCCTGAAGGGATGGACTTTGATAAGAAAAAGGTCTAATGCACTTGAAACGTGGATAGAACTCACTAAGGACTTAAATGGTACACACATGCGCAAACAGGTGTGAAGAAGGTTGAAAAGCCCTCAAATCCTCAAAAGGTTCTACAGCTGCCCCATTGAGAGCATCTTGACTGGCTGCAACTGCACAGCCCTTGATTGCATGATGCTACAGAGGGTGATGTGGACAGACAGTACATCTCTGGGGCTGCGCTCTCTGCCATCCAGGACCTCTATATCAGGTGATGTGAAAGGAAGGCCGAGAAAATTGTTAAAGACTCCAACTCCCCAAGCCATAGACTGTTCTCTCTCCTTCCGCACGGCAAGCGGTACCGGAGCAACAAGTCTGACACCAACAGCCTTCTGAACAGCTTTGATCCCCAAGCCATAAGACTGATAAATAGCTAACAAAATGGTTACACAGGCTATCTGCATTGACCCTTTTATTTTATGTTTATTTTTGCACTGACTATGCACACACACAGTCACTCAAACACACACAGTCACTCAAACACACACAGTCACTCAAACACACACAGTCACTCAAACACACACAGTCACTCAAACACACACACTAACATTCCAACACACACACACAGTCACTCAAACACACACACAGTCACTCAAACACACACACAGTCACTCAAACACACACACACAGTCACTCAAACACACACACAGTCACTCAAACACACACACAGTCACTCAAACACACACACAGTCACTCAAACACACACACAGTCACTCAAACACACACAGTCACTCAAACACACACACTAACATTCCAACACACACACACACAGTCACGCAAACACACACACTAACATGCCAACACACACACACACACAGTCACTCAAACACACACACTAACATTCCAACACACACACACAGTCACTCAAACACACACACACTAACATTCCAACACACACACACAGTCACTCAAACACACACACTAACATTCCAACACACACAGTCACTCAAACACACACACTAACATTCCAACACACACACACACAGTCACTCAAACACACACACTAACATTCCAACACACACACACAGTCACTCAAACACACACACACTAACATTCCAACACACACACACACACAGTCACTCAAACACACACACTAACATTCCAACAAACACACACAGTCACTCAAACACACACACTAACATTCCAACACACAGTCACTCAAACACACACCCTAACATTCCAACACACACACACAGTCACTCAAACACACACACTAACATTCCAACACACACACACACAGTCACTCAAACACACACACTAACATTCCAACACACACAGTCACTCAAACACACACACACTAACATTCCAACACACACACACACAGTCACTCAAACACACACACTAACATTCCAACACACACAGACAGTCACTCAAACACACACACTAACATTCCAACACACACAGTCACTCAAACACACACACTAACATTCCAACACACACACACACACAGTCATTCAAACACACACACTAACATTCCAACACACACACACAGTCACTCAAACACACACACACTAACATTCCAACACACACACACAGTCACTCAAACACACAGACTAACATTCAAACACACACACACAGTCACTCAAACACACACACTAACATTCCAACACACACACACAGTCACTCAAACACACACACAGTCACCTAAACACACACACAGTCACTCAAACACACACACAGTCACTCAAACACACACAGTCACTCAAACACACACACTAACATTACAACACACACACACAGTCACACAAACACACACACTAACATTCCAACACACACACACAGTCACTCAAACACACACACTAACATTCCAACACACACACACACAGTCACTCAAACACACACACTAACATTCCAACACACACACACACAGTCACTCAAACACACACACTAACATTCCAACACACACAGACAGTCACTCAAACACACACACTAACATTCCAACACACACAGTCACTCAAACACACACACAGTCACTCAAACACACACACAGTCACCTAAACACACACACAGTCACTCAAACACACACAGTCACTCAAACACACACACTAACATTACAACACACACACACAGTCACTCAAACACACACACTAACATTCCAACACACACACACACAGTCACTCAAACACACACACTAACATTCCAACACACACACACACAGTCACTCAAACACACACACTAACATTCCAACACACACAGACAGTCACTCAAACACACACACTAACATTCCAACACACACAGTCACTCAAACACACACACTAACATTCCAACACACACACACAGTCATTCAAACACACACACTAACATTCCAACACACACACACACAGTCACTCAAACACACACACACTAACATTCCAACACACACACACAGTCACTCAAACACACAGACTAACATTCAAACACACACACACAGTCACTCAAACACCCACACTAACATTCCAACACACACACACAGTCACTCAAACACACACACACACACACAGTCACTCAAACACACACACAGTCACCTAAACACACACACAGTCACTCAAACACACACAGTCACTCAAACACACACACTAACATTACAACACACACACACACAGTCACTCAAACACACACACTAACATTCCAACACACACACACACACACAGTCACTCAAACACACACACTAACATTCCAACACACACACACAGTCACTCAAACACACACACTAACATTCCAACACACACACACAGTCACTCAAACACACACACTAACATTCCAACACACACACACAGTCACTCAAACACACACACACTAACATTCCAACACACACACACACACACAGTCACTCAAACACACACACTAACATTCCAACACACACACACACATTCACTCATCCAACACACACACACAGTCACTCAAACACACACACACTAACATTCCAACACACACACACACATTCACTCATCCAACACACACACACAGTCACTCAAACACACACACTAACATTCCAACACACACACACACATTCACTCATCCAACACACACACACACAGTCACTCAAACACACACACTAACATTCCAACACACACACACAGTCACTCAAACACACACACTAACATTCCAACACACACACACAGTCACTCAAACACACAGACTAACATTCAAACACACACACACAGTCACTCAAACACACACACTAACATTCCAACACACACACACAGTCACTCAAACACACACACACACACAGTCACTCAAACACACACACAGTCACCTAAACACACACACAGTCACTCAAACACACACAGTCACTCAAACACACACACTAACATTACAACACACACACACACAGTCACTCAAACACACACACTAACATTCCAACACACACACACACACACAGTCACTCAAACACACACACTAACATTCCAACACACACACACAGTCACTCAAACACACACACTAACATTCCAACACACACACACAGTCACTCAAACACACACACTAACATTCCAACACACACACACAGTCACTCAAACACACACACACTAACATTCCAACACACACACACACAGTCACTCAAACACACACACTAACATTCCAACACACACACACACATTCACTCATCCAACACACACACACAGTCACTCAAACACACACACTAACATTCCAACACACACACACACAGTCACTCATCCAACACACACACACACAGTCACTCAAACACACACACTAACATTCCAACACACACACACAGTCACTCAAACACACACACTAACATTCCAACACACACACACAGTCACTCAAACACACACACTAACATTCCAACACACACAGGCAGTCACTCAAAAACACACACTAACATTCAAACACACACACACACAGTCACTCAAACACACACACTAACATTCCAACACACACACACACACTAACATTCCAACACACACACACAGTCACTCAAACACACACACTAACATTCCAACACACACAGACAGTCACTCAAACACACACACTAACATTCAAACACACACACACAGTCACTCAAACACACACACTAACATTCCAACACACACACACACACACACACACACACTAACATTCCAACACACACACACACACATTCACTCATCCAACACACACACACAGTCACTCAAACACACACACTAACATTCCAACACACACACACACAGTCACTCATCCAACACACACACACACAGTCACTCAAACACACACACTAACATTCCAACACACACACACAGTCACTCAAACACACACACTAACATTCCAACACACACACACAGTCACTCAAACACACACACTAACATTCCAACACACACAGACAGTCACTCAAAAACACACACTAACATTCAAACACACACACACACAGTCACTCAAACACACACACTAACATTCCAACACACACACACACACTAACATTCCAACACACACACACAGTCACTCAAACACACACACTAACATTCCAACACACACAGACAGTCACTCAAACACACACACTAACATTCAAACACACACACACAGTCACTCAAACACACACACTAACATTCCAACACACACACACACACACACACACACACTAACATTCCAACACACACACACACACACACACGCACGCACGCACGCACGCAAACACACACTTAATTTGCTCACATACACATAAAACACACATTCATACTGAATTTACAGACAAGCGCACACACACAATCACACACACAATCACATGCCTCGTCCCAGTGCCCAAGAAGGCACACCCCACTGTCCTGAATGACTTCAGACCTGTAGCGCTAACATCCCACATCATGAAGACCCTGGAAAGGTTAGTCCTCGCTCACCTCAGACCCCTGGTGTGTTCATCAATGGACCCCCTGCAGTTTGCATACCAGCGCAACATTGGGGTGGATGATGCAGAGGGCCTACTCTCACCTGGACAACGCAGGTTGCACTGTGAGGGTCATGTTTTTTGACTTCTCCAGTGCCTTCAATACCATTCATCCCCTGCTACTGGGTGAGAAGATGAGGAGGATGAAAGTGGAAGCACCCTTAGTCTCCTGGGTCACGGACTACCTGACCGGTAGGCCACAATTTGTGCGACTACAGAGCTGTGTGTCAGAACGGGCAGTTAGCAACACAGGGGCCCCCCAGGGTACGGTCCTGTCCCCCTTCCTGTTCACCCTCTACACCTCAGACTTCAGATATAACTCTGAAACATGCCACCTACAGAAGTTCTCGGATGACTCTGCTATTGTAGGGTGCATCAGGGGTGGGCAGGAGGAGGAGTACAGGAGCACAATCAGTGACTTTGTGTTGTGGTGTGAGCAGAACCACCTTCAGCTCAACATCAGCAAAACTAAGGAGATGGTGGTGGACTTCAGGAGAACCAAGGCACAACTGACTGCAGTCCCTATAAAGGGGATGGATGTGGAAATGGTTGAGTCATACAAGTTCCTGGGTGTCCATATGGACAACAGGCTGGAATGGGCTGGTAACACCGGGGCCCTGTACAAAAAGGGCCAGAGCCGACTCTACTTTCTGAGGAGGCTCAGGTCCTTCAACGTGTGCAGTAAACTACTGCATACCTTCTACCAGTCTGTGGTGGCCAGTGCCATCTTTTTTGCAGTGGTGTGCTGGGGAGCAAACATCAAAGCCGGTGATGCTTCTCGGGTAAATAAGCTGATCAGGAAGGCTAGCTCTGTCCTGGGGATGAGCCTTGACACTCTAGAGGAGGTGGCGGAAAGACGGATCCTGGCCAAACTGCTGGCCATCATGGACAACGTCACCCACCCTCTGCACGCTATGGTTATGACGCAGAGGAGCACTTTCAGTCACAGACTGATCCCACCACGGTGTGCCAGAGAGCGCTACAGGAGGTCCTTCCTGCCGGCGGCTATGAGACTATATAATGCCTCACCGGGGTGCCGTGCCGTCGGCAACATAGATCTGGAACTGTTGGGGTGCTAGGACCTAGTTTAACAATTATGCATCCATCCGTGAGTAACTCTGGTCCGTCAGCACTCATCCACTCAGGACCTATTTATTCATACAGGTCTGTATATACATACTCATGTACAGTTGTTATATTATATCACATGCAATATTGTAAGTAATTATTGGACGTAGGCATTCACTCAGGAATGCATATTAGTATCCTGCCAGTTGCACCTTTTTGCTTTTAGTATATCGAATGTGCAATAAGTGCAGTTGTCTGTAATTAAACCCTGCGCACTAAGGACTGTATTTTAAGGGAATTACTATTATTACCCCAAATGATATCATACACACATTTAGCTATTAAAGTATCTCTTCCTGTCATTTACCTGTACAGTTTGTGTAAACATGCAAGTATTCACTTATCTGTAAATATAACTGTATACCTAACTGTACAGCTAATTTAACCATGCAAAATTTTCACTTACCTGTTCATTTACCCAGTCTGTCTATTAAGTAAACTATTATTACCCTCGCTCATATCATACGCATTTTTAGCTACTGAAGTATTTCTCTGCCATCGACCTGTATAGTATAGTTAACCATCCAACATCCACCAATGTATAGTGTACATATTCAGCCAACCACTCATACTATGCAATGTCCTTTTATAGCTTTTTTTTGCACTCCAGATATCTTGTATTTCTATACTTTTTCATACTGCCGCTCTATGTATCATGTACCGTGTATCTGTCTTTTGTGTACTTTCGTTGTGGCATTTTGCACCTGCCCTGTGTTTTTGTTGTAGCTGCTTGACAATGAAATTTCCCCCCCGGGGGATCAATAAAGTACCTATCTATCTATCTATCTATCTATCTATCTATCTATCTATCTATCTATCTATCTATCTATCTATCTATCTATCTATCTATCTATCTATCTATCTATCTATCTATCTATCTATCTATCTATCTATCTATCTATCTATCTATCTATCTATCTATCTATCTATCTATCTATCTATCTATCTATCTATCTATCTATCTATCTATCTATCTATCTATCTATCTATCTATCTATCAATCATCCCTGCACATTGTAAATATGGTATTGGTACTGACCCTGGAACTGACCCTGTATATACAGTTGAAGTCAGAAGTTTACATACACCTTAGCCAAATACGTTTAAACTCAGTTTTTCACAATTCCTGACATTTAATCCTAGTAACAATTCCCTGTCTTAGGTCAGTTAGGATCCCCACTTTCTTTTAAGAATGTGAAATGTCAGAATAATAGTAGAGAGAATTATTTATATCAGGGTCAAACATTTCAGGTAGCCTTCCACAAGCTTCCCACAATAAGTTGGGTGAATTTTGGCCCATTCCTCCTTACAGAACTGGTGTAACTGAGTCACACACGCTTTTTCAGTTCTGCCCTCACATTTTCTATAGGATTGAGGTCAGGGCTTTGTGATGGCCGCTCCAATACCTTGACTTTGTTGTCCTTAAGCCATTTTGCCACAACTTTGGAAGTATGCTTGAGGTCATTGTCCATTTGGAAGACCCATTTACGACCAAGCATTAACTTCCTGACTGATGTCTTGAGATGTTGCTTCAATATATCCACATAATTTTCCTTCCTCAAGATTCCATCTATTTTGTGAAGTGCACCAGTCCCTCCTGCAGCAAAGCACCCCAACAATATGATGCTGCCACCCACGTACTTCACGGTTGGGATGGTGTTCTTCGGCTTGCAAGCCTCCCCATTTTTCCTCCAAACATAACGATTGTCATTATGGCCGAACAGTTCTATTTTTGTTTCATCAGACCAGAGGATATTTCTCCAAAATGTACGATCTTTGTCCCCATGTGCAGTTGCAAACCTTAGTCTGGATTTTGTATGGCGGTTTTGGAGCAGTGGCTCCTTCCTTGCTGAGGGGCCGTTCAGGTTATGTCGATTTTATGTCGGACTCGTTTTACTGTGGATATAGCTTTTGTACCTGTTTCCTCCAGCATCTTCAAAAGGTCCTTTGCTGTTGTTCTGGGATTGATTTGCACTTTTCGCACCAAAGTACGTTCATCTCTAGGAGACAGAACGCGTCTCCTTCCTGAGCGGTATGACGGCTGCGTGGTCCCATGGTGTTTATACTTGCGTACTATTGTTTGTACAGATGAACGTGGCACCTTCAAGTGTTTGGAAATTGCTCCCAAGGATGAACCAGACTTGTGGAGGTCTACAATTTTTTTTCTGAGGTCTTGGCTGATTTCTTTTGATTTTCCCATGATGTCGAGCAATGAGGCACTGAGTTTCAAGGTAGGCCTTGAAATACATCCACAGGTACACCTCCAATTGACTTGTGTCAGGCTCTGGCCATAGAGAAGCTTTGCTTCTCTATATTTCTATGGTCAGAGTCTGGCAGTTCTAGTAATTCTACGTCTGTGTGGTGTTGTGTGTGGGATCCCTAATTAGAGGCAGCTGCATTGCATTACCTCTAATTAGGGATCCTACTTATATGTCTGTGTTCCACTCGTAATGCGTGGTTCATTGTTGTATATTGTCTCGTGTCGTGTTATGTGTGTTTGTTATATTCATTTGTTATATTTTGTATAGTTCGCCAGTTCGAATTAATAAAGATGTCGAACTATGGATACGCTGCGCCTTGGTCTCTCTACACACCCGAACGTGACAGAATGAACCACCACCCGACCAAGCAGCGAAAATCTGGAGAAACGGAGAGGAAGAAAGGAAGACAACGGCGTAATCGAGTAAACGGAGGTAACGGAGCCCGTAGGCAACCCCAAGAGAATTTCGGGGGGGGGGCTATGGGGTTGGTCTGGCTACGAGGAGGACGAGCCAGTACCACTCTCCATGTGGAATACGGTGGAGAAGGAGGAAGAGGAATACCTGAAGGGGGTATTTTGTGACATTATGGAGCTGTGTAGGCGTAATATGGAAGAGTGTGAGAACGAGCGGAGGGAGCTGGAGTTAAAGGTGCCCACGGTGTGCATCCCCAGTCCGGGTCGTTTACTGTCTACATCCCGCGCCGAGTCTCCATTGTACATCCCCACTCCAGTATGTCCTATGCCGGTTTCACGTGTGAGAACTCCAGTGCCAGAACAATCCGTTCCATCGGTGCCCAGTCTGGGTCAGGCCGTCTGCTACACTCCAGTGTCAGAGCAGTCCGCTTCACCGGTGCCCAGTCTGGGTCCGGCCGTCTGCTACACTCCAGTGCGCCTCTCCAGTCCGGTACGTCATGTGCCTGTTCCCCGCATTAGCCCTGAGGTGCGTGTTATTAGTCCTGTGCCACCAGTGCCGACTTCACGCACCAGGCTTCCAGTGCGCCTCCCCAGTCCGGTACGTCATGTGCCTGCTCCCCGCACTAGCCCTGAGGTGCGTGTTATTAGTCCTGTGCCACATGTGCCGACTCCACGCACCAGGCTTCCAGTGCGCGTCTCCAGTCAGGTACGTCCTGTGCCTGCTCCTCGCACTAGCCCTGAAGTGCGTGTTATTAGTCATGTGCCACCAGTGCCGACTTCACGCACCAGGCTTCCAGTGCGCCTTCCCAGTCAGGTACGTCCTGTGCCTGCTCCCCGCACTCGCCCTGAATTGCGTGTTATTAGTCATGTGCCACCAGTGCCGACTTCACGCACCAGGCCTCCAGTGCGCCTCTCCAGTCTGGTACGTCCCGTGCCGACTCCCCGCACTCGACCTCCAGTGCGTGTGCCCAGCCAGGTTCCTCCAGTACCGGCTCCACGCACCAAGCCTCCAGTGCGCCTCCCCAGTCCGGTACGTCCCGTGCCGACTCCCCGCACTCAACCTCCAGTGCGTGTGCCTAGCCAGGTTCCTCCAGTTCCGGCTTCACGCACCAGGCTTCCAGCCCGGAGCCCGGAGCCTCCTGTGACGCTCGACAGCCCGGAGCCTCCTGTGACGCTCGACAGCCCGGAGCCTCTCGTGACGCTCGACAGCCCGGAGCCTCTCGTGACGCTCGACAGCCCGGAGCCTCCCGTGATAGTTACATGGCCTGAATCGCCTGCCACACCGGTGCTCAGTCCTGGCCCGGTTATTTGCCCCGCTCCATGGCCTAAACTTATTTCCCCACCATTGTTGTTTCCAGGACCGGTGGGTTGCCCCTTTATATGGCCGGAGTCGCCTGCCACACCGGTGCCCAGTCCTGGCCCGGTTATTTGGCCCGCTCCATGGCCTGAGCCTTTTGCCCCACCATGGTCATTTCCAGGACCGGTGGGTTGCCCCTTTATATGGCCGGAGTCGCCGTCCACACCGGTGCCCAGTCCTGGCCCGGTTATTTGCCCCGCTCCATGGCCTGAGCCTTTTGCCCCACCATGGTCATTTCCTGGACCAGTGGGTTGCCCCTTTAAATGGCCTGAGTTGCCTGCCACACCAGTGCCCAGTCCGGGCCCAGTAGAAAAGGGGAGGAAGCTATCCACTTCGCCAGGGCCGGAACCGCCACCTGCGATGGTGTGATGTTTTTCCCTCCCTGACCCTTCCCTCATGGTTTTGTGTTTGTTTTTCTTGCGGCCGGGAGTCCGTGCCTTTGGGGGGGGGTACTGTCAGGCTCTGGCCATAGAGAAGCTTTGCTTCTCTATATTTCTATGGTCAGAGTCTGGCAGTTCTAGTAATTCTACGTCTGTGTGGTGTTGTGTGTGGGATCCCTAATTAGAGGCAGCTGCATTGCATTACCTCTAATTAGGGATCCTACTTATATGTCTGTGTTCCACTCGTAATGCGTGGTTCATTGTTGTATATTGTCTCGTGTCGTGTTACGTGTGTTTGTTATATTCATTTGTTATATTTTGTATAGTTCGCCAGTTCGAATTAATAAAGATGTCGAACTATGGATACGCTGCGCCTTGGTCTCTCTACACACCCGAACGTGACAACTTGAATGATGTCAATTAGCCTATCAGAAGTTTCTAAAGCCATGACATAATTTTCTGGAATGTTCCAAGCTGTTTAAAGGCACAGTCAATTTAGTGTATGTAAACTTCTGACCCACTGGAATTGTGACATAGTGAATTATAAGTGAAATATTCTGTCTGTAAACGATTGTTGGAAGAATTACTTGTGTCATGCACAAAGTAGATGTAGATAACCGACTTGTCAAAACTATAGTTTGTTAACATGTCATCTGTAGAGTGGTTGAAAAATTAGTTTTAATGACTTCAACTTAAGTGTATGTAAACTTCCGACTTCAACTGTAGCTACTGACCCTGGATCTGAGCCTGTATATAGCTTACTTACTTTTTATTGTGTTTTGTGTATGGGAAACAACAGGTGGACACAGGATCAGTGATGTCAATGCTTTAATCTGATCCTAGATATGTTATACTGTCTTGCTAACTGCTATGGCCATTGTCACACCCCCTAAACAGATCTGCGACCAGGCAGAAAATGTATCATTCCTCACCTCCACAGAGTCCTGTGCGCTGAGGCGTGGTCTGAGGCTGATCAGGCTAGCTGCTCCATCCAGGGCCTCACCTAGCTCTCTGAGAAAGACCCCACAGAAGGGCACTACCCTGCAGCCTGGGATGTGGAGGGCACGCGAGACCACCTTCCTGTACTCTGCAGAAGTCTCGTGGTGCGCCATGGCATCCTTCAGGGCACGCATGGTCTCGATGTTCGACTGGTCCATGAACTGCCACATCTTAAGCACCTTGCGAGACCTGAAGGGTAGGATGGGGAGATGCTGAGTGTGAATAGAGAGATGCTGAGTGTTCCCTTGAATAATTGGTTCTAGCCTTGCTTCTACCTGAGTCCAGCCAGGAACTCCATGACGGTGTTATAGTTTCCCATGTTCCAACAGCACCTGGCCACATGGACCAGACATGAGAACACCTCTCTCTTCTCCTCCATAGAACCGGCTGTCATAATCATCCACGTCACCCAGGAGCTCACCTGAAAAATACAGTAACTGTAAGGGTGACTAACTGGGTGCGAATCCTGATTTACCTTTGTGTAACAGGACTATGATAGCCTATTGAGCTAAAGCCAAGGCATTAGTTCTGGAAGCCAACACAAGTATTCAAGGGCCTCATTTAAAACTGTTGCATACATTTCACACTCAATTTCTGTATGGGCCATTTCTGAAATGTTTGCGCACACACTGTGCATACATAAGCCTACTTCAATGTAAAATATCAGCTGTTAATTTTAATTGTACACTGGTATTATAAACCGCGCTGCCTATGATATTGCAAAACTTGAAATACATATAGCCTACTAGGCTACTAGGCCCACTCTGATTTATCTTATTTTAACGAATACACCAGAGAAATATGTTTCTACTGGTGTCTTCGCCCAAGACTTTAGTGACCGTTGCCCAGTTGTATGTGTTAGAAAAATCTTAAGTCTTGTGTCGTCACAAAGATAAACTTTAAAAACTTAAGTGAACAGGCTTTTTTACATTATCTTTATTTTAGTGACCTTAAGTGTATTTCAGCTTTCTCTGAATCTAATTTAGCCTTTTTGCAGATGTTTTCAATGCTATTGTGGATAATCATGCTCCCTTAAAAAAATGAAGGGTTAACGGTAGATTGAATGCCTGGTTCACTCTGGAATGATCAGAATCATTGTGTAAAACAAATCAGAAAGGCTAAGTTTTCGGATTGTAATGGGAACCCGGCTAAATTCAGGAAAACTGTCAAATCCCTGAAGGGTTTTATTTCCTCCTCTCTGTTACAACAAATTAATTCAGACACTGGCCTAATTACAGGGAAATATGCCATCACTGATGCATTTAATCACCATTTTATTTCAGCGGGCTATCTCTTTAAATATAATTAACTTCTAAGAATACTGATAGGATCCGAGTAACGATCGTCAAAGCTTTTCTTTTAGACTATTAACAGAAAAATACATCCTGGATGCTTTGCTGGCAACAGATAACAAGAAATTTACAGGGGCCGACCAATTGGATCCTGGTCCTGGTGTGTAGCGCCAATCAATAACCAAAATTTTTTATTTAACGTTGCTATCAGGAAATATTCCAAAAGTATGGAAATCAGCTCTTGTGCTGCCATTCCATACGGGCGGGGATAGTAATGATCTTAATAAATACCTGATCAGATTGTCAGTCAACCTACCAGGGTATTTACAAACAGCACAGGAATGAAATCATCAACATGTATTGATCACATCTTTACTAATGCTGCAGAAATTAGCTTTAAAGCAGTATCCAAATCCATAGGATGTAGTGATCACAGTATTGTAGCCATATCTAGGAAAACCAAAGTTCCAAAGGTTGGGCCTAATATAGTGTATAAGAGGTCATACCAGAAGTTTTGTAGTGATTCATATGTTGATGACGTAAAGAATATTTGCTGGTCTGTGGTTTGTAATGAGGTGCAACCAGACGCTGCACTTGACATATTTATGAAATTGCTTACTCCAGTTACTAATAAGCATAAACCCATTAAGAAAATGACTGTTAAAAACTGTTCAATCCCCTTGGATTGATGAGGAATTAAAAAATTGTATGGTTGAGGGAATGAGGCAAAAGTTATGGTAAATAAGTCTGGCAGCCCAACTGATTGGCAAACGTACAGCAATATAAGAAATCATGTGACTAAACTTAATAAAACAAAAAATAAACTATACTATGAAACAAAAATAAATGATATAAAGAATGATAGTAAAAAGCTTTGCAGCACCTTAAATTACATTTTGGGAAAAAAGACAAACTCGGCTCCATGATTCATTGAATCAGAAGGCTCATTCATCCATCACAAAACCCACAGATATTGGCAACAACTTAAAGGACTTTTTCATTGGCAATATAAGCAAACTTAGGCATTACATGCCAGCAACAAATGCTGACACTACACATCCAAGTATACCTAACCAAATTATGAAAGACAAGAATTGTACTTTTGAATTCCGTAAAGTCAGTGTGGAAGAGGTGAAAAAATGATTGTTGTCTATCAACAATGACAAGCCACTGGGGTCTGACAATGTGGATGGAAAATTACTGAGGATAATAGCGGTCGATATTGCCTCTCCTATTTGCCATATCTTCAATTTAAGCCTACTACAAAGTGTGTGCCCTCAGGGAGGGAAGCTGAAGTCATTCCGTTTCCCAGGGTTAGTAAAGCCCCCTTTACTGGCTCTAATAGCCAACCAATCAGCCTGTTACCAACCCTTAGTAAACTTCTGAAAAAAATAGTGTTTGACCAGATACAAGGCTATTTCACAGTAAACAAATTGACAACAGACTTTCAGCACGCTTATGGGGAAGGACACTCAACAAGCACAGCTCTTACACAAATGACTGATTGGCTGAGAGAAATTGATTGTGGGGGCTGTCTTGTTAGACTTTGGTGCAGATTTTGACATTATCGATCATAGTCTGCTGCTGGAAAAACGTATGTGTTATGGCTTTACACCCCCTGCTATAAAAACTGAATTAACAGGGAAAAATACACCTTATGGAACAACGGGGACTTTGAAGAGACACACACAAAAGGTACAGACACATGCATACAAACACACATTGTGATATTGTTGTATGGTGGTACTAAACATTGTGTATTGTAGATATGTAGTGTTGTAATAATGTTATATGATGTACTGTTTTATCTTTTGTTTTGTATGTAATGTAAGTGCTTTAATGTGTTTGGACCCCAGTAAGAGTAGCTGCTGCCTTGGCAACAGCTAATGGTGATCATTAATAAATACAAATACAAATACAATCAAACGTGTTCCCGCATATAAAAACTGTACTTAGGCATTTTGATTGATATGGATTTGGCGTTTAAAAAACATATAGATGAGCTGGTTAAGAAGCTAAGATTGAAAGTTGGCTTTTTCTACAGAAACAAATCGTGCCTTTCTCTAAGCAGTAGGAAGCAGATTATTTATTTTATTTGATCTATTCTTGATTATGGAGATATTATTTATCAAAGTGCAGCTACTACTACTATTAAACCTTTGGATACCTTCTACCATAATGCCCTTCGTTTGTTACAGGTGACAGTTTTGATACTCATCACTGCATCCTGTATCAAAAGGTTGGCTGGACTTCACTAAAGACCCGTAGATCTCTACATGACTCCCTTTTTTGTTAACAAGGCCCTACTTCATAAACTTCCGTCTTATCTAACTTTGCTGTTGAAGTATAGACACCTGAGTTGCCTAACCCGTTCACAGGATTGGTTAACTCTTGAGGTTCCTAGGGTCTCCACCGAGCTAGGTAAATCTGCTTTAAGTTTTGCTGGGTATGTCTCTCTCACCTCATTGAATCTTGTGACCAGGTCCTCTACAGCATTGTGGGGCTGTCTGCAGCCAGCCATAAGATGGGGTTGTACAGGTTGGTGTGTCTGCCCCTGGGGCTGGGGCTGATCACGGTCCCCCAGGTCGAGGGTGAGGAAGCAGAGGTAGTCCAGGGGCAAGATCCGGCTGTAGAGATGCAGCTCCTGCTCCATGAGGATGTAGGCCATCTCCTCCGGGAAACTGACCAGGGGACGGAGGTCAGACAGCTCCTTGTTGACCTCCGTCAGCGGAGCCACCGGCACCACGCTGGACCCCGCCATGGGGGAGTGCAGCTGGCGCTCTGAGGGGGAGGAAGGAAATAGGGAATAAGGCGAGGGAGGGAGAAGGGTGGAGGAGGAAGGATGATGGAGGGGAGGGTGAGTCAAGAGGGAGTTAAGACAGGAGGAAAATATTGTAGATTGTTTCTGAAGTCCAATTTGTCCCCTAGCCTCTACTCATAAACACTTCCTGTAGAAGTGGATGGATCAGATAAGTGTAAGCAAAATGGTTATAGCTCTATCCTACTCTCTGATAAGACAGGTAGTATTTTAACCACATTTGATTAATATAGATTTCACACGATTTATTATGTAAGCTGAGTTGACTCAATACTAAATCAACTTCAATTTCATAAGATTCATATTGGTTATGGGACCTTTCAGGACAGCCCAGCCCAAGGGACTTGTGGTGATACAGGGAGGAGAGTCGTTGTCTCCCCTGTTGCCGATGGAAAGAACCACTTCCAGGAGGGTCCCTGAAATGTAGGCAGAAACGTCAGTCCTCTGTAGGGTTGCTCGGTAGCTAGACGCCCCTCCCCCTCCTGGCCATGGTAATGTGGCCCTCCTACGACACAGATCCCTCCTCTCGGCAGATGTCAGCAGCTTCCTGGAAGACAGGAGTAGCTCTCCTGATCTGGCCACCCTTACTTCAGCACTCAGAGTATGGCATGCCTGGGAAGACAGAGGAAGATACAGAGTCGTGTTCAGTAAGTCAAAACGTTTTGCTACGGAAAACAATTATCTTTGTTCTCATTGGACAAGTTCAGGTGGTAGTCCCTAAATGTTAAAACCTTTTCTCCCTACTGAACACAACCCAGGCATCTCATCACCTAATCACACCCACATTAAAAAAAATACATGAGCCTTTCTCATAAAAGGTGCTATTATAACACTATCTAGGAAAACCAAAGTTCTATTCCCCCTCAGGAGACTGAAAAGATTTGGTATGGGTCCTCAGATCCCCAAAACGTTCTACAGCTGCAACATCAAGAGCATCCTGACTGGTTGCATCACTGCCTGGTACGGCAACTGCTCGGCCTCCGACCGTAAGGCACTACAGAGGGTAATGCGTATGGCCCAGTACATCACTGGGGCCAAGCTTCCTTTCATCCAGGACCTCTATACCAGGCGGTGTCAGAGGAAGGCCCTATAAGTTGTCCAAGACTCCAGTCACCCTAGTCATAGACTGTTCTCTCTGATACTGCACTGCAAGCGGTACCGGAGTGTCAAGTCTAGGTTCTACACCCCAAACCATAAAACTGCTGAACAGTTAATAAAATGGCAACCCAGACTATTTGCATTGACCCCCGCCCCCTTTTTTTTACGCTGCTGCTACCTGCTGTTTACCATCTATGCATAGTCACTTTGCCCTTAGCTACATGTACAAATTACCTAAATTACCTCGACTAACCTGTACCCCCGCACATTGACTCGGTAACCCTGTATATACAGTAGCCTTGTGTGTGTGTGTGTGTGTGTGTGTGTGTGTGTGTGTGTGTGTGTGTGTGTGTGTGTGTGTGTGTGTGTGTGTGTGTGTGAGGTTAAGAACCAGGCATAGTCTTGTGTAAATGATTTGTATTCCATTTTAGCCTGACAATCTGAAGTGTCTGTCTGCTTCTGAAATGCATCTTGGCAATTATTTTCAGTCTAATATTAATACATTGAAGTTTGTCTAATGCATTTGTTTGAGCATTAAACTTGTGCTGTGAGGGTTGTGATATAAACAAAAATTCCCAGTCAACGAAGTAGTGCCATTATAAGGAAGTGGCTCTTCTGTTGCTAGGTGACATATCTAGAGACAGTGCACCAATAGCCCCATAACAATTGTGTCACAAACACCCCCACCCTCCTCTCTGCCTTGTCCCTGGCTCTTGGACCTACTAAGGTCATTAGCTACATGGGCAAACCTGATGGATGTGAACCAACCTAATCAAACAACAGGAATTTTGGTCAGACCACATGGAGAGACAGTAGTTGAAACGTATTGCTTGAATTTCTGATCTGTGTATCCGACATTGAAGTATTTAAACTCTCAGATTGTAGCATTGTGGCATGTTAGCTGTAGGCAGATGGTGGAAAAAGAACCCAATTGTCATACTTCAGTAAAAGGAAAGATACCTTAAAAGAAAATGACTCAAGTAAATGTGAAAGTCAACCAGTAAAATACTGTTTGAGTAAAAGTCTAAAAGTAGTTGGTTTTAAATATACTTAAGTATCAAAAATAAATGGAATGGCTAAAATATACAAAGTATCAAAAGTAAAAGTAAAAGTCCTTACAATAAGCAAACCAGACGGCACAATTTATTGTTTATTTACGGATAGCCAGGGGCACACTCCAACATTCAGACATAATTTACAAAATAAACATTTGTGTTTAGTGAGTCCGCCAGATCAGAGGCAGTATGGATGACCAGAGATGTTCTCTTGATAAGTGTGTGAATTGGACCATTTTCCTGTCCTGCTCATCATTTAAAACGAGTAAAAAGTGCATTATTTCTTTAAGAATGTAAAAAATATAAATAGTAAAGTAAAGTGCAGATTAAGGAGTACTTTAAAGTATTTTTACTTAAGTAGTTTACACCACTGGCTGTAGGTAAACCCTCTGATCCTGAAAAAAATATACAAAAAACGCTAAATGAAGTAAACTTTATGCAATCTTTTTGAGTGCGGACCCATCACACCTTTTTGCTCATCTAAATCCTCTAAACCTGGGAAGATTGTCTTTTTGATATTCTTTCTTGTTTGATAAGGATCTGAACTTTGGGATCTTTGAGATTTCCTCCCATGGCTGTTAGCCAGTATGGGGAAAAATGAGAGGGAAGGTCAGGAGTTAGGATTGGTGCCCAGGATCGGAAAACACCCCCACCACCACAGCCTCTCCCCAACTGTGTCTGTTATCCAGTATTGGGAGAGAGACAGGAGACAGGGAGAAACCACCGACCACCACCATCACCACCCCTCCGTTGGACCACCACCCCTGCCCAGGACATCCAGCCCGAACTCCACCACCACTTCTCCCCAGCCCCTATTGGCTGTTAGTCAGTATGGGGATAGAGGAGAGAGAGAGAGGAGACAGGGAAGCGGATCCAGCTGGCAGAGCCTAACAGACATTGTGCTTTAGCTAAACCAAATATTTACTCCCTGGAGTCGAATATTCAGAAATTATATTCACATCATCCTCACAGCACTTTATCCTCCTTCGGTTCCTTTAAAGGGTATGGAACTCATAGTCATAAATTAAAACACATGAATGAACGCACTAATGAACAGACGCACACACACAAACGTATGTTAATTCTTATAGAATGTCTTCCACACTCCATACTTCTATACCTATGTGCAGATATCATACACAGCATGTTGTCTTTTTGCTTACAGACATAAAAGTCTTGAGACATGGCTACATTGGTAAGAGTCAATAGCATCAGTCTTGACAGATTTGAATTGTGTTGTTGCTGATTTCTGTAACGCAGAGGTTGCCCCAAGCCAATTATGTAGGATGACAGTGTTTACACTAGGAGTTTTTTCAGCAGTGGTGGCAAGGGTGGGGTGCATTGCTACTAGCATTAGCGCAATTACATGCTAGCTGTTCGCATGGACTTCCAGTCTTTGAGCAAACGACTATTCATTTAAAAGCACGTCTCAACAGCAATATTTATATATTTAAAAAATTACATCATATTTTTTGCAGCAGTGGCAACAATTTAGCAGCGGTGGTCATTGAATATAGGGGAAACAATGTATGATGATGTCCTATTTTCAGTCTACCTTTGACACAGTTAGCACATTTTTGCTAGCCTCGTCCCAGACTCCAAGTTCTGTCTGTGCTGTCTTGCCAATGACCAACGACCATAGGAGTTGGCAAGACAGCACAAACAGACCTGAGACCAGGCTGTGTATCATTTAGTTTAGCCTACCGACTGTATCATCTGAATGCTCAAGTGACTTACTCTTTCCTCCAGCACTCTCTATGGCATGCATCTCAGGTCTGGAGAGCGTCAGGACTGACTAAATATTTTGTTTTCCAGGACGTATACGTCCCCTTGCCCGGACTGGCCTGGCCCGGCCTCCATCCTTATCAAGGATCAATCAGCCATGTTTAGACAGTCTGATACATGCACAGCTCCACAGGCTCCACGACCACATGCTTTATCAAACTCTGGGTCATGTTCATTAGGCACCAAACTGAAGAAAACTGACTAAAACAGGGAGGGACTATACCTGAGGGGTATACTACAATAACCTTATATTTTTTAGAAAGATAAGCTTGAAATGGCCATGGTCTAATAGACTCGACAACCAAAAACACATACCTAAGTTTAACTTTGAACCAGAAAATAAATGGTTATTTCTGGTTGTTTATCAGCCCCCTGGACGTGTCCAATAAGAACAGCTAATTTTTGTTAGAAATTTTTTTCAAAACATTTTGCCCTAATGAATTTGACCCAGCATGCATTGGGCTGGACCAGAGGCCTCCACAGACATTGGGAGAATGGCTGTCAATGGACCTCATTTAGTCAAATGGTTGTATGGTCAAATCTGTTCATTCTCACTCAAAGCTCAGGATTTTGGTCGTTTTGAATATGATCATATGGTGCATCTCAATTGTCTACTGTGGTGTCCTCTCCTCATCCACTCTCCCTTCATTATGTACTGATCATGGGGAAGGTGAAAGCGATATGATAGAAGAAGCCTTCTTAGTATTTGCATATACCAGTTCCATATCAGAGCAGGTGAAGGCAGGAGATGAGGAGAGAAAGCCTTGGTTATTGAGATGCACAGTGTTGTCATATGTGGTTTTGTAAACCTGTTTCAATATTTTAAAAAATAAAGTGAGTTGTAGTCCTACTTTCCATTCAGCTTGTTGCTAGTACTTGTACAATGATTTGTAGGTCTAAACCAATAAAAACTACTGATAAACTCTTGAATGTTACATTAATGTTAAGTGTTACTCAAAAAGTTAAACTCATATAGTCCGTTTATACATTAAAATCTGTTTAAATTAAACAGAACACACACTGTATGTTTAGTCTAGTGGGATGAGAGAGAACACCTTACTACATTTGATAAATTGTGCAAGGTGCTGCAGAAGTTGGCCATGGACCGGACACTTCCTCCATAGGAATACAATCTATGCATTGGCTAGACATTAGGATTGAAGTAACTATTCTGCCCTATTACACCAAACCAGGGGTAAACATCCCTCTGCAATAGAATATTGTTAAGGTTTTTGGTATCTTTGAGGCTGGCGCGAGGAAAACTCTCAAAAGCGTGAATACTCACAAAGCCGCCGGCCTAAATGATATACCTGGCCGTGTCCTCAGGTGGTGTGCTGACCAGCTGGTGGGTGTCTTTTTGGACAACTTCAACCTATCCAAGGCTGTGGTCCCCTCCTGCTTCATGGAGACCACCATCGTCCCAGTGACCAAGAAAAACAAGGTGACATGCCCAAATGACTATCACCCTGTCACACTCACCCCGGTCATCATGAAGTGCTTCAAGATGCTGGTTATGGCCCACATCAAGGCCAGCATTCCAGGCTCAGTGGACCCACTCCAATTTGCCTACCACTCCATGGAAGATGCAAATTCCTTCATTATTCACACAGCCTTAACGCATCTGGACAAGAGGAACACCTACTGTATGTGAGAATGCTGTTCATTGACTACAGTTCAGCATTCAACACTATTGTTCCCACCAAGCTAGACAACAAGTTCAGAGCCCTGCGTCTGGACACCACCCTCTGCAACTGGATCCTGTACTTCCTGACGGGAAGACCATAGGCTGTCAGGACTAGCAACAACACCTCCTCCACACTGACTCTTAACATAGGGGGGCCCCAGGGGTGTCTCTCTGCTGAGTGGCTTTGCATGACACTAACTACATCATCAAGTTTGCTGACGACACCACGGTTGTAGGCCTGATAAGAAAACAATCACGAGTCAGCCAATAGGGAGGAGGTATGTGAACTGGCATTGTGGTGCCAGGACAACAACCTCTCCCTCAGCAAAACAAAGGAGTTTATTGTTGACTTCAGGAAGCAGCAGGGAACATGCCCCGATCCACACCAATGGGACTGCAGTAGAGAGAGTCAGCAGTTTTAAGTTCCTTAGCGTCCACATGACCGAGGACTTTACAAGGACCAACAACACCACCACACTTATCAAGAGGAAGCAACAGCATCTCTACTTCCTAAGGTGGCTGAAGAAATACTGCATGCCACCCCGGGTCCTCTCCAAATACTACCGCTCCACCATCGAGAGCATCCTGACCGGTTCTATCACGGCCTGGTAGGGGAATTGCTCTGTCCACGACCGCAAAGACCTCCAGCTGGTGCTCCCACCCATCCAGGACATCTACTCGAAACTGTGCCTGAGGAAGGCCCGCTGTTCACTCCATTGCCGTTGGGAAGACAGTATCGGAGCGTTAGGTCTGATACCAACAGGCTCAGAGACAGTTTCTATCTACAAGCCATCAGACTGCTGAACTGGACCGACCGCCTGGACTGACTCTCCGCACCTTAGCACACATGCACTCACTCTGCGCACTCACCCACAGAGATCTATACTCATCAACACACTCATCCACACACACCCACCGCTTCCCCAAAACACATGTAAATATTGGACTATAAATGGTGTCTTCCTGTGTTATACTTGTGCTAAAATGTTTATTCTATTCTACTGAGACATTTACTTTATGTTCTTATTTTATCTTTTATTATTTCTTGTTGTAGCATTGTCGAGAAGGAATCTGCAAGTAAGCATTTATTTGGACAGTGCGTCCTGTACATACAACTAATACAACTTGAAACTTCAAGTAGAGCCTTCAATAGACTATAATACTGCAGATCTTGTCACAAGGATGTATGTTTTCTAATGAAACCCCCTGAAATGATAGTTGACAAGAACATGTATGGAACCCTTGCAACACTGTCATGAGCAACTGTCATAAGCAACACTATGTCTGGCAGGGTTTTACAAAACAGTCGATCAGTATCGAGGTTCTCGGATTACGCTCCAGCCGTCTGAAGACTGACAAACAGGACACACATTTACCATCAGATAGTCAATCATACTCTAATTCGAGCGATCCCCACTGACACGAACAGCTAAGATGATAGTATGCATGGCTTGGTAGAAATGTTAGTAAAGTGCTTTCTTTGAATAAACCATCTAAAAGAAAGAGAAAATATATTCTGACTTACATTAGAAGATGCCTAATGTGATACAGCCTCCAAAATCGGTGTAAGTCAGTAAATCCGCAAAGGTTGTGTCATGTCTGTATGTTCCAGTTTGTAGTGTTTGCAAGATAGAGGAAGAGCGGAGAGCGCTATGTTTGAGACAGAAGAGAGAGAGCATGTCTGAATCCTGAGAGAGAGAGAGAGAGAGAGAGAGAGAGAGAGAGAGAGAGAGAGAGAGAGAGAGAGAGAGAGAGAGAGAGTGTGTGTTTTGGGACAGCTCCCCTTATATGGTTAGGGAGACTGGGCATTAGTAAGAGGAGGTATTAGGAAAATAACATTACCTTTATATATAAAACACACATCACCGTCTCTCATCTCCTACTCTCTCTCTCTCTCTCTCTCTCTCTCATTAGGGTGATGGAAAATGGCGTTGCAGATAGATAGAAATATGAAGCATAGACTAATTACAGTTCTCAGTTCTGCATTAAAAACAGCTGGGTCTTTTCAATACAATGTTTTTTTTTACCTGCAATGATTTGCTGTCAGAAACCCCTGATGACAGGAGTTGATACGAGATGCCTTGGGATTCAACTAAACTATGCAGGAAGAAAATGGTCACAGTTTAACATACCTGGGTAGAAAACAGTTACACTTTTTTGTTTATTTTAAAATACCAACTTTTCAAATATTCAAGGTTGTCGAATATAGTTTATATAGAGTTTAAACTAAAAGGCAACTATTTGATATTCAAATACAGGTCTCAGAAAATGTTGAATACCTCTCAGAAAACCAAAAAATATTTGAAGGTATTAGAATATATGCAAGTTGTTTGAAAACAAAATAATATTTATTCGATGGCTGCCAAATATTTGATGAAGAACCAAGAATGACAACAGTTAGTTAATTCATCTAAATACATGATCATAACCAAACGGTTTGGAGGGCTCTTAGATATTAATCTTAATATAGCCTATTGCCTAGAATGAAATACATAAGGAACAAGGAATCCCCTCAACATTAGAGTATTTTCACAATGAGTGAGACATAAGGTAACACTTAACATCAAGTTTTTATACATCTGTAGTAACATTGTGATTATTATAATAGCAACATTGCTGTTACATAGGACTTTGGGAATTAATTTATAATTGCATAAATAATGGAATGATTACATAAGCGGAATAAAGCACAGCCACTTCCTCTTGTGGACAGTAGTTACAGAAACTCTCAGCTCATTGCTACGCAATTAAAATGCAATTGCCAACGTATTATGTAACAACATGCTAATAAAATCACTGTTTTATTACACAGGCAGAATAACCGTTTAATGTTAAGTTTTACTGAGAATGCTGACAGTAACAAAAATATGGTTATTAATTGTCGAAAGGAAACTAAATATCCCAAATGCCCTTCTTGAAACAACTTCAGCCAAGGTAGATAGAAAATCATGTTTGTTTGAATTCTAAGTAAAACTATCACTTTAAAGATGGTATAGTGTGTGTAAGAAACAAGAGCACTTGCCCTCAGATGGACAATGGGGTTGAAGTTGTTTTTGCTAAGAATCCAACTTGCTGTTTACGACGTTTGCAAATGGCTTGGAATTACTCAGCAGTATTTTCAGGTATCATAAAATTAATTGCAGCTTTCAACCTTTTCAGTTGTATATTAAAAGAGTCACACAGTAGTTGAGCATCACAACTTATCTATATTTATCTGTACAAAATATAATTGGTTAATTGCTTTGACTTGAAAATGTAAAACTGAGGCAATGGACAGTCAAAAGTAGTCACTTCCTGAGATGTTTATTCAAATATAAATATAATAATATAATTTAAAGTAGTTGCTTTCTCAGATCTGTATTCAAATCGTTTTCAAAAGTAGTACTTTTTTGGGATCTGTATTCAAAGAGTTATTTTCACCACCAATGTAACTATTTGTTCCCCTGAAAAGATTGCTACTTTCCACAAAGCATAGTTAAAACCAGGGGCGCAACTTTCACTGGGAATGGGGACTTGTCCCCCCCAGTTTTTTCATTGGATTGTAATACAAAAACAAGGCAAAGGTGTGCTTTAGGACCATGTGGACGCTTCCGAGAAGTCGGGTAGGCTGTTTGGAGTGTTTATCCTACAGGATAAAAAAAATGATAATAATAAAAATAGTTATGTCCCCCCCACTTCTAAAACCAAAGATGCACCCCTTGTTACAACTATAGTTATCCAGCTCATAGACATATGCCTACATAAATGATCCCAATGTATTTCAAAACCAAGAAAGCAATGTTTTTTGCCACACAGGTGATGAGTGAAAATCTCTTTACTATATAAACAAAGCCTTATGTTAACGCATTGGTCGGCAGTTAGAGCACTCAAGACACACACAGGACATGCACACACACGCACACACACACACGCACGCATTCACACACAGTTACCAATCACAATGTTTATTCAATTGCCTAGCTATTATTTTCAATGGCAATGTTTTCTTTCCCCTAATAAATCCCTGAATTGTCCTTAACCCTGACCCACAGTTAAAAGTTGTATGTAACAAGTGTTGTGTTTTCTATGAGTTCAGCCAACCCTAAAATGACCTATTTTAACCTTGATCACCTGCTTACTGACACAGATTCTGGCATTATTTTCTAAACAATGATCTTAAAGTCTTATTTTCTGCTGAGACCATGGTGGTTCAGTACAAATCTGTGGAGGCTGGTGGGAGGAGCTATGGGGGGCAGGCAAATTGTAATGGCTGGAATGGAATAAATGGAACCGTATCAAACACATCCAACATATGGAAACCACATGTTTGACTCCCTTCCATCGACTCCATTCCAGACATTAGAATGAGCCTGTCGTCCTATAGCTCCTCCCACCAGGCTCCTCTGGTACAAATACCTATTGTACAACAAGGGTTGGAGTTAATTCAATTGCCATGGCTGCCAGTTAAATTTTTTAAAAGGCACATCTGAGCTATCTTGGTTTTTTATTTTTATTTAACCTTTTTTTAACTAGGCAAGTCAGTTAAGAACAAATTCTTATTTACAATGACGGACTACTGGGGAACACTGTGTTAACTGCCTTGTTCAGGGGCAGAACGACATATTTTTACCTTGTCAGCTCAGGGATTCGATCCAGCAACCTTTCGGTTATGGGCCCAACGCTCTGCCGCATGGTAATAATTGAATTAGATGAGAAAAAATAAGAAACCAATTAAATCAGCCATAGAATATATTTTCAAAGGAGTGCAATTCATTTACCGGAATTAGATTGAAACGTTATTGCCCAAATTCAACTAATACAATTTTGATTTCAGACTATTATTTATTTATAAGTTGAATCAGGCGTGTTATTGCTTTGACTGCAGCAAACAGCAGTGTTTTCCGGACACTTCTCTTTAGGCCGGCATTGTAAATAAGAATTTGTTCTTAACTGACTTGCCTAGTTAAATAAAGGTTAAATAATAAATAAATAAAGGTTCAATTAAATTACATTTAAAAAAATGTTTTTTTAAATTCTCTGTTCCAAGGGTTAAAGTGAGCACTACCAATATGTAGCCTACCACTAGGTGACAGTCTAATCCACTGAATTGTTACCGGCAGGGTACAGTCTATTGCCGCTGCAGAATTAGCAGTGAATGAGGTCTGCAGTCAAAGAACCATAACCCCTCTGAGTTTATACCACTCCTCATCCCCCTCTTTATGAATGTACTCATAAACTATTTATTGTGTTGGACCACTGTACACGAATCCTGTTTTCATTTACTTTACATACATACCAAATTATTGAGGATAAAAACAAAATATAGGCTTATTTCCATTGTGCTTCTGGAAAAATAAATGTATTCGAAGTCAACACAAACATCACCATCACCAGTTCTCTCTAATCATCCTAATCTCGGATGTTCGTCTTCCCGTACAGGCTATGAATGTTTTGACCTGCTCTGGGTCTACCAGCCAAACCGTTAACACAGTATGGAGCAATAAGGCTAAGTATGTAAGTTATTCCTTTCATTTCCCCTGAAGCTTGTTGTTTTTGACTCGGCAGCACCTTAAAAACAAACTCTGGAGTGTGTGTGCTTTGTTTTCCACCGACTTTATTTGTTTCTCATGGTTGAGACTGTAACCATCTGCCAAGTGATTGTGATGTAATGGTGTAGACTAACTTTTCCATTGGGTGTGTACCCACCGGAGCAGAGCAGCAGTCCCAGATCCTCATGCTGCATCTCAAATGGCACCCTATTCCCTATATAGTGCACTACTTTCAGCCATAAGGTTTTGTTGAAACGTAGTGCATTATCGGGAATAAGGTGCTATTTGAGACGCACTCTCTATAATACAGGCCTCTAGTGTTCTCCTTAACTTAACCACCCCTCCCCTCTGCTCTCCTACCCGGCTGCCCCAACCCCCATTTCCCTGCAGCTCTGTGAGTTTTGGCTCACCCTGCTCTGTGTAGCAGGGGTTTTCACGCATATTTTTCCTTTTTGTGCCCTGCCGTTTGTGTGTGTGTGTGTGTGTGTGTGTGTGTGTGTGTGTGTGTGTGTGTGTGTGTGTGTGTGTGTGTGTGTGTGTGTGTAAGTCCAGTGTAGTCTAGAGCTTTTCCAAATAAGATTTGAAAATAAAAGTGACACAGTTTTGCTCAATGGAACAATGTAAGCTAATTGTGTGTATGTTCTTACCTCAAAAAACATGCCTCCTTTTTTTCCAAGGAGAGGTTTACACGCTTGCAGACTCTGAGAGGTTGAACTGTGTCCACTGTATCCACTCAGGCGACTGTATTCACTAGGCCGAAAGAAATGGTCCCTTCTGCAGACAGCGTCCCACGCCTCCTCACTGATCCTCCACGAGGGTAATGTCCTGATGATAGCCCTAGTTCCTGTACACACAGACTTCTTCACCCTCTGGTTATCCCTCAAGAACCTACGGACCAGGACCGTCGAACGCTCCCGCTTATTATATACAAAGTCATCCTCTGTCTCGCAGTCAAATCCTAACCCGTTGTCTGAGACCATCTTTAAAGCCATGGGGCTTTTGGGAGGGCTGGTGGGAAGGAGCACCAGTGTAGAGCACCTTTGCGTTTTGGCTTTGCCCCCTGGGCTGATGTGCCCATCTCTGAGTCCGTGGGCACAGCTGGTGTCGGCGACTGTTGATGATGTCATCTCCTCTACGAGACAGAAGGCGAAGCTGCCCGTAGTGACTCTTATAGGGGAAGATGGGACTGAGGATGCTGAGCCTGACACCTTGCCCCCTACAGCCTCCTTGCCTCTATTGTCACCTAAGGAGGTACCAGAGTAGAGCAAGCCCTGAAACCAGTTCTTGCCCCCACCTGGTAGTGTCCTTGCGTTACACAGAGGAGACAACTCCTGCGACTCCAACTCCATGACACTCCTGCGTACATCTGTACCATGATGTACTACAGTACCCACAATGCTATGTGTAGGATATCTTGTTTTATCTGCTGCGTATGTCTGAGGTGAGATCCCTGCTCTCTGGACTGGAGTGTTACTGTCAGGGTCATTGCAGACGTCTGTGATCGGTTTGCTTTGGCCGCAGCACAGTACACAAGGCCCAAGGCCCTTCCTGCGGCTTACGCCACAGCAGCAGCCTGAAGGTTTACTGGCAGGCCGCACAGTCACACACTCTCTGTGCCTCGATCCAGCATCCAGAGACTCCACTGCACGGCAGCCACTGCTGGAGTGTTGATCCAGTGGTGATGGGGGCGGCGGTGCATCTGTGTCACCAGAGTGTAGTTGAACTTTAACTCTCTGCTGGTCCCCATGTGGGCTCCTGGGCCTCACAGTCCCATGATCTATCTTCTCTGCACGCGTCTCTGTCCCGTCTGTGTTGCTGGTAGAGAATTCCTCCAACATCATGCCCTGCCTTTCTGTGTCTTCCTCCTCGGTATTCAGAGACGTCAGAGCGGGAGGTGTGTGCAGGTGGAGTCCACAACAGCTGTGAACACCAGGAGAATGGAAGCATTTTGTCAACGCTGCATGTTGTCCAGGAGATGCATCCCTCTGTGTACACTTAGAGATTGACTTTGCTGCCATACCAGCCAGACAGACATTACCTCGTCAATCAGCAGGAAACCCAAGTTAGCTGGAAAATAGAACACACAAAAACAGTTTAGTGTTGAAGACTACCCCAAGCCAACAAATGAGATTGTGTCCTAATGATATCTATTGCACTCGGAACACAATCCAAATCACAACAAGATAATTACACTATCATTAGCTGTAGTGAGAGGGTTGAAGTTGCAGTGCCAAGTTGTCACTGGATACAATGCACCATGACCTGTGAAAGGGAAGTGACTATGATGTGATGACTGAAGGCAGATGAACCATACAACCCCTCACTTTCCTTGCCTATGGCTAAACACTTTCCCTGCTTATAGCCAAACAATGTGAGAAAACATTAAGACCGGATTATGAGGTAACTGTAACAGAGCTCTGTGCAGTGACCTACATGCATTAAAGTGCCTAAAGTGGTGAATAAGAAGGTATTGTATCCCATTTCTCTTCTGCTAAAGTAGAACTATGTAAAACGTTGCATTATCAATGGTCTACTCACCGACATATCACATGAAAATCTTAATAGAATAATCGAAAGTCACAAGACTGAAACCTCTCAACCTTTTCAGCCTGTGATCTTGTTGAATGGTTAGGTTTTCCTTACCTTTGTGTGAAAGGTTGGCGTTTCTCTCTTCAGATTCAGTTCCAGCAGAACAGATGTGTTCCAGTTCCCTCTCTATCCACAGTAGGCTATAAGAAAAGAGGGGGATTGGGAGGAGAGGAAAAGAGTGATCAGGGGAGAGGGAGAGAGGAAAAGAGAGGGATCAGGGAAGAGGGAAAAAGGGGGGGCCACAGAAACAGGGATCTCACCGGGCAGGGCTCCCTTTACAGAACTTGGCAGGACAACAAGCTGAAGGTTTTTACAGTTTTTCCCCTTTTTTCACTCACAGCTCACTGAATTATTTTGCAATCACAGTGGACAGGACCTAATGCTAAGACCTTGACAGCTTTTAAAGTGGCAGTCACTTAACTAGCCTTGCTTTTATACTCCTATTTATTAAATCTGAAATTTCTACCATCACCATCACGTCAATATGAGTTTACAACCAATCATATTTTGTTTCCCATTCAGAAATGTAACAAATAGATATTTTAAGTTTTAATGGCACGTGCACAAGTACAGTAATTAATAAAGCATTAAACAGTAGAAAAAAAACATACAGTAAATAAAAAAATAATAAATAAGAAGAATATGAGAAAGTAATAAGAAATATACAGTGTCAGTTCAGTATTTACAATGTGCAGGGATACTGGAGTGATAAATTTGTATAGAGGTAGGGTGACTAGGCATCAGGATATATCATAAACAGAGTAGCAGCAGCGTAAATTATGATTTTATGTGAGTCAGTATAAATGTGTTGTGAGGGCTTGGTTGTGGTAAGGCCTCTTACTCCCACCTAGGGGAGGAGAGAGGCACACAATCAAGTCCTCACACCCTAACTAGGGAGATTATGATCCCCAATCAGAGACAGCTGTCTAGCGTTGTCTCTGATTGGGGATAGTATTTAGGCTCCACACAAATCCACCTGTGTGTGGATCATTGTTCGTGTCTGCCTTGTGTTTTCAGCACGTAAGTTACTTTGCTTTGTTAGTGTTTTTGTATTTAGTTTCAGTCATCTCCTTTTCTGTATTTTGTGCTTCGTGAGTACAACTCCAAAATAAAAAAGGAATGACGCTCCACCAGCGCTCTGTGTATCGTCCCATCAACCCGCATTGTGACAGAATGATCCACCACCTTGGGACGCAACAGGGAATTACTTTGGGAGATATCCTCCTCGGTATGGGGAAAATTACCGAGGAGGAACACTCTTATTATCGTTCGGTGGAGGAAGGCTGGGGTCCGGAGCAGCAGAGGCGCCGAAGACGGAGGACACGTCACCGGGCTAAAGCTGAGGACCAGCCTGGAGCCCAGAAAAACTCCCAAACTGATTTTGGGGGGGGGGGCTATGGGGGTGGTCGGGGATCGAAGGAGAAGAGCCCCGACCACTGCACTCGTGGGGGTTCCAGGAGGAGCCCCTACAGCCGTGGGAGCAGGAGTACAGAGAGGAGTCGGAGGAAGACGACGACGATGTGCTTCTGTTCCCTCACTCGTGGGGGTTCCCGGAGGAACCCTCACAGGATGGGGATTGGCGGTGGATTAGGCACGACAGGTACCGTCGTGCTCCAGCGTCAGTTCCCAGTCCGGTGCCTCCAGCGCCGGTCCAGAGTCGGAGACGGAGGAGACCGACTCAGCGCACCAAACCATCGGTGCGCAACAATAGCCCGGTACGGCCCATGCCTGCTCCACGCACCAGCTCTATGGTGCGTGTCTCCAGCCCGGTGCGACCCGTGCCAGCTCAACGCACCAACCCAACGGTGCGTTTCCCCAGCCCGGTACGGCCCGCGCCTGCTCCGCGCACCAGCCCTATGGTGCGTGTCTCCAGCCCGGTGCGACCCGTGCCAGCTCAACGCACCAACCCAACGGTGCGTTTCCCCAGCCCGGTACGGCCCGCGCCTGCTCCGCGCACCAGCCCTATGGTGCGTGTCTCCAGCCCGGTGCGACCCGTGCCAGCTCAACGCACCAACCCAACGGTGCGTTTCCCCAGTCCGGTACGGCCCGTGCCTACTCCTCACATGGAGCCTACAACGACGTTCAGCCCCGCTGTGGAGCAGGAGCTCCATAGCGTGTCGGTGCCCAGTCTGGGGCCGACAGCCAGCCCAACCACAGGGCTGGAAACCATCTCTGCGTCGGTGCCCAGGGTGGGCACGACGTTCAGTCCCGCTGTGGAGCAGGAGCTCCATAGCGTGTCGGTGCCCAGTCTGGGGCCGACAGCCAGCCCAACCACAGGGCTGGAAACCATCTCTGCGTCGGTGCCCAGGGTGGGCACGACGTTCAGTCCCGCTGTGGAGCAGGAGCTCCATAGCGTGTCGGTGCCCAGTCTGGGGCCGACAGCCAGCCCAACCACGGGGCTGGAAGCCACCTCTGCGTCGGTGCCCAGGCAGGGCACGACGTTCAGTCCCGCTATGGAGCAGGAGCTCTGTAGCGTGTCGGTGCTCAACCTAGGGCAGACAGACAGGCCAACTACAGGGCTGGAGACCACCTCTACGTCGGTGCCCAGGGTGGGCACGGCATCCAGCCCGAGACCTCCGGAGAAGGTCAGCAGCCCGAGACCTCCGGAGAAGGTCAGCAGCCCGAGGCCTCCGGTGAAGGTCAGCAGCCCGAGACCTCCGGAGAAGGTCAGCAGCCCGAGGCCTGCGGTGAAGGTCAGCAGCCCGAAGCCTCCGGTGAAGGTCAGCAGCCCGAGACCTCCGGAGAAGGTCAGCAGCCCGAGGCCTCCGGTGAAGGTCAGCAGCCCGAGACCTCCGGAGAAGGTCAGCAGCCCGAGGCCTGCGGTGAAGGTCAGCAGCCCGAAGCCTCCGGTGAAGGTCAGCAGCCCGAGGCCTCCGGTGAAGGTCAGCAGCCCGAGGCCTCCGGTGAAGGTCAGCAGCCCGAGGCCTCCGGTGAAGGTCAGCAGCCCGAGGCCTCCGGTGAAGGTCAGCAGCCCGAGACCTCCGGTGAAGGTCAGCAGCTCGAGACCTCCGGTGAAGGTCAGCAGCCCGAGACCTCCGGTGAGGGTCAGCAGCCCGGGACCTCAGGTGAAGGTGAGCAGCCCTGAACCTCCACCGGAGCCCCATCCGGGTCCAGCAGTCTGCTCCGCTACAGCGCCAGAGCGGTCCGCTCCACCGGTGCCCAGTCCGGGGCCGGTCGTCTGCGTCGCTCCAGTGCCGGAGCAGTCCGCTCCACCGGTGCCCAGTCCGGGGCCGGTCGTCTGCATCGCTCCAGTGCCGGAGCAGTCCGCTCCACCGGTGCCCAGTCCGGGGCCGGTCGTCTGCGTCGCTCCAGTGCCGGAGCAGTCCGCTCCACCGGTGCCCAGTCCGGGGCCGGTCGTCTGCTTCGCTCCAGTGCCGGAGCAGTCCGCTCCACCGGTGCCCAGTCCGGGGCCGGTCGTCGGCGTCGCTCCAGTGCCGGAGCGGTCCGCTCCACCGGTGCCCAGTCCGGGGCCGGTCGCCTGCTCCGCTCCAGTGCCGGAGCAGTCCGCTCCACCGGGGTCCGGTCCGGGACCTGAGGTCAGCCCCTCTCCAGGGTCGAGGGCTCCCATACCAGGGTCCAAAAGGGATGTGGTGCAACGCGGGAGTACTGAGGGGGGAATCATCGCGCTGGGGTCCGGACTGGACCGGGCGTGCAACGGAAAGGTAGGAGGGAAGCTACCCTCACAGCCTGCGCCACGCCCGGAGCCAGAACCGGAGCCCCCACCAGCAACCACCTCAGTACCCCGCCATTTCCCCCCTAGTTTTTGTGCATTTTTTCTTTCGGGAGGGGGGGGGATCGTGTGCGATCGGGAGTCCGCACCTTAGGGGGGGGGGTACTGTGAGGGCTTGGTTGTGGTAAGGCCTCTTACTCCCACCTAGGGGAGGAGAGAGGCACACAATCAAGTCCTCACACCCTAACTAGGGAGATTATGATCCCCAATCAGAGACAGCTGTCTAGCGTTGTCTCTGATTGGGGATAGTATTTAGGCTCCACACAAATCCACCTGTGTGTGGATCATTGTTCGTGTCTGCCTTGTGTTTTCAGCACGTAAGTTACTTTGCTTTGTTAGTGTTTTTGTATTTAGTTTCAGTCATCTCCTTTTCTGTATTTTGTGCTTCGTGAGTACAACTCCAAAATAAAAAAGGAATGACGCTCCACCAGCGCTCTGTGTATCGTCCCATCAACCCGCATTGTGACATGTGTGTGCATGTTATGTGTGTATTGGAGTGTTCTTATCTGCTTATGCATTCTCATTTCGACACCAAACCCACCACTGGTGAGCTCTATTTTCATGTCGTCCAACAAATGTAAACGCCTGGAGTTTGCTAAACGGCATTGGAACTTGGATTGGAACCGATGACAGATGACATGAAAATAGAGCTCTCTGGCAACGCACACCAGTGATGGGTTGGTGTCGAAATGAGAATGCATGAGCAGAAAAGAACTCCATAACTACTGTAAAATATGGTGGTGGATCCTTGATGTTATGGTGCTAATTTGCTTCCACTGGTCTTGGAGCCCTTGTCAAGATCAACGGCATTATAAACTTTACCCAGTGCCAGGATATTTTAGTCAAAAACCTGGTTGCTTCTGCCAGGAGGCTAAAACTTGGCAGCAAATAGATCTTTAGCACACATCAAAATACACAAAGAAATGGTTAATTGGCCACAAGATCAACATTTTGCAATTGTCATTTCAGTTTCCGGACTTGAAACCCATTGAAATCCTGTAGTGTGAATTGAAGAGGGCAGTCCATAAGAACAGACGAAAGATATCAAGGATCTGCAAAAATTCTGTAAGGAGGAATGGTCTAATATTCCTCCCAACAGACAAAGGTACAAAGGGCAAGAAGGTAGAGACAACAATACATCACACGAAGCAGACACAACTGTCAGTAAGTGTGTCCATGATTGAGTCTTTGAATTAAGAGATGGAGATAAAACTGTCCAGTTTAAGTGTTTGTTGCAGCTCGTTCCAGTCGCTAGCTGCAGCGAACTGAAAAGACGAGCGACCCATGGATGTGTGTGCTTTGGGGACCTTTAGCAGAATGTGACTGGCAGAATGGGTGTTGTATGTGGAGGATGAAGGCTGCAGCAGGTATCTCAGATAGGGGGGAGTGAGGTCTAAGAGGGTTTTGTAAATAAGCATCAAATAGTGGGTCTTGTGACGGGTATAGAGAGATGACCAGTTTAAAGAGGAGCATAGAGTGCAGTGATGTCTCCTATAAGGAGCATTGGTGGCAAATCTGATGGCCGAATGGTAAAGAACATCTAGCCGCTCAAGAGCACCCTTACCTGCCAATCTATAAATTATATCTCCATAATCTAGCATGGGTAGGATGGTCATCTGAATCAGGGTTAGTTTGGCAGCTGGGGTGAAAGAGGAGTGATTATGATAGAGGAAACCAAGTCTAGATTTAACCTTAGCCTGCAGCTTTGATATGTGCTGAGAGAAGGACAGTGGACTACCTCAAGCTCACTGGTGGGGAGAGGGGCATTCATTCATTACCTTTGTTTTGGAGGTGTTCAGAACAAGGTTAAGTGTAGAGAAAGCTTGTTGGACACTAAGAAAGCTCTGCTTTAGAGCGTTTAACACAAAATCCAGGGAGGGGCCAGCTGAGTAAAAGACTATCATCTGCATATAAATGGATGAGAGAGCTTCCCACTGCCTGAGCTATGTTGTTGATGTAAATTGAGAAGAGCGTGCGGCCTAGGATCGAGCCTTGGTATACTTCCCACAGCCATGCAATCTCCATAGACAAACATTGGCAGTAGAATGGCCTTACTGAAGAGCTCAATGACTTTCAACGTGGTACCGTCATAGCATGCCACCTTTCCAACAAGTCAGTTCATCAAATTTCTGCCCTGCTAGAACTGTGCTGTTATTGTGAAGTGGAAATGTCTAGGTAGGCCACACAAGCTCACAGAACGGGACTGCCAAGTTCTGAAGCGCATAGCGCGTAAAAATCGCCTGTCCTTGGTTGTAACACTCACTACCGAGTTCCAAAGTGCCTCTGGAAGCAACGTCAGTACAAGAACTGTTCGTCAGGAGCTTCATTAAATGGGTTTCTATGGCCGAGCAGCCGCACACAAGCCTAAGATCACCATGCAGAATGCCAAGCGTCGGCTGGACTGATGAAAAGCTTTCCGCCATTGGACTCTGGAACAGTGGAAACGTGTTCTCTGCAGTGATGAATCACACTTTACCATCTGGCAGTCCGACGGACAAATCTGGGTTTGGCAGATGCCAGGAGAATGCTACCTGCCCTAATGCATAGTGCCAACTGTAAAGTTTGGTGGAGGAGGAATAATGTTTTTCATGGTTCAGGCTAGTCCCCTTAGTTCCAGGGAAGGAAAGTTTCAACGCTACATCATATAATTACATTCTAGACGATTCTGTGCTTCCAACTTTGTGGCAACAGTTTGGGGAAGGCACTTTCCTGTTTTAGCAATGCCCCTGTGCACAAAGCGAGGTCCATACAGAAATGGTTTGTCGAGATCGGTGTGGAAGAACTTGACTGGCCTGCACAGAGATCTGACCTCAACCCCATCAAACACCTTTGTGATAATTTAGAATGCCAACTGTGAGCCAGGCCTAATCGCCCAACATCAGTGCCCTATCTCACTAATGCTCTTGTGGCTGAATGGAAGCACGTTCCTCAGCAATGTTCCAACATCTAGTGGAAAGCCTTCCCAGAAGCGTGGAGCAGCAAAGCGGGGACCAACTTCATATTAATGCCCGTGATTTTGGAATGAGATGTTGAGCAGGTGTCCACATACTTTTGGTCATGTAGTATATTTAATTTTGAAGCACGTTACTTATCTCTGAATGAAATTCATTGGTATAAACGTCTTAACTTATCAAACCAAAAAAAGCATGAAACCAGAGAGGTTTGAAACCTTTTTCGTCACTTTGATGAAACAACTGCTTTACTGTTTTCTTGCAGCAAACTCTGTATAATGGCGTCTCCAGCTGGAATAGAATAGTCATTACATGTAAAATAGTTGATTCCTCCTGCTTACTGTAGAATTCGCAGAAGAAGGAAATGTCTTCTTGTTCTATAGACCTTCAGTTATCTGATTGAGAATTGTTACTTGCAGGCGGGGGGGAGGTCGCGAGGAGGCTGTGAGGAAAGTAGAGAGTGCGATGGCGCGAGGGCATAATAATGGCGTTAAGTACCGACCTTCGCGACCTCCCCTCGCCTGAAGTACCTGTGGCGATAGGTGTGACGGAGAATTCCAAGCTTTGCCCTGATGAGCAAACCAGAGATGATTTTGGACTGGTATGAGTGAGTTTTTGCAAAAAGTGGATCTGTGCGTTTTCACCGACCGATATGTTGTGTCAAGCTGGGTGAAGAGAAAATGATGAGACGGAGGATACCCTGTTTGTCTTGTTGAGGTTTGATATGGAGTTTCTACCTGATAAGGTCACGCTACGGTACTGTATACTAGCTATTCTGTGAGGCAGTTTGTTCCAAACTCGCTACAGTGCTTTAGCTGCCAAGGATTTGGACATGTGGCAGCAGTACATATAAGGGAGATTCCATGATGTGGAAAGTGTGCAGGAGGGCCTAGACAGAGGGAGTGTGAAGTCGGGTTTGAGAAAGCACTGTATGTAAACTGTGAGGGCACCCATGTAGCTGGGTATCCAAAGTGTCCTGGACGAGAGAGAAAAGTTGAGATTGCCAGAGTTTGAGTGGGGAAGAAGGTTTCATATGCTGAGGCAGTAAGGAGAGAAGAGGATAGCCCAAGGGTGAGGGATTTGACTGGGAGCCCCCAAGAGAGTAGGCCTGAAGAGAGAGATCCAGAGAGGGTGAGTTTTAGTAAGGTTGTATTCTTGCATTTATAACCATGGTTATCAATTTTTACCCATTCCCCCTTTTTCTGTGACCAAAATGTGCAATCCGCACTCCAACCTGCGAAAGGCAGCAATACGCAACACAGCGTCTAGTATGCCGGAAATTCACACGAAGAAGAAGAAGAAGAAGAAGAAGAAGAAGAAGAAGAAGAAGAAGAAGAAGAAGAAGAAGAAGAAGAAGAAGAAGAAGAAGAAGAAGAAGAAGAAGAAGATGAAGAAGAAGAAGGAGTAGGACCGGCTTCACTCTCCAGTACAGTAGGTGGCGGTGTACGCACCTTTCAGTTGATTGCGATCCACCGATACAAATTTAAAGAAGAAGAAGTCTTTGAGGTTGACTGGTGATGTCATTCTAATACCCACAATCCAGTCTAGTAGGTGGCGGTAATGCATCTTTGAGATGAGTTGCCAACCGCCAATAAAACCTGAAAGAAGAAGAAGAAGAAGAACGTTGACTGGTGTCACGTTTGCAAGAATTAACTAGCTAACGTTACATGAAGACAACATCCATATAGCTGTATTTGGACAACAGTTTATATCGTAACTAACAGGTAATCCAAATGAAATGGAGATATGACCAATTTCCCAGTCAATTCATGCATAACGCGTTTGTAACGTTAGCTAGCGTAGTAGGTAGTTGGTTAGCTAGCTAAGTGTTCTCACCGTTCGTTAGTAACTTTAGCTAGTAGTAGCAAATATTTAAAACAGGAATACTTTAATTTCTAAAATTATTTATGTTTAAACTGTGCTAATAACAATGGTTCTGGCAAGTACTAACATGTATCCATACCCACTTTGATAAACATAGGTAGTTAACGTTACACACTTTTGTAGTTTCAATTATTTAATAGGGCTACATTATTGTATTTTCTCATGACATGAGTGATTTTATATTCCCTCCCTGATGACTTGGTTTAGTCTGAAATTGGAATAGAATAACATGTCCTTGAAATGTGGTGTTTTCCGGCATTTTTGTTCATGCGCCGTTTTGAGGGCCAACTTCTGTGCATGACGCACCTCTAACTTTCTCTGAAGTGTCTTTGACATTTTGTATTTCTATTAGTTATCTAGCTAGCTACATTCCAGGGTCTTTTGAGGATTCCGAAATGCCATGAATATATCAATTTCTCTCGATAATAAGGTTATAGTAACTTCTTCATTACATACATTTTTTTTTTTTAAAGTAATTTCAGGAGGGATTTTTTTATGCAATGATGAAATTACCTCCACTGTAACACCAAAGATAGTCTATTATATTGCCAAAATAGTTGATTGGACCATGGAATTGGCAAAAGATACATGATGTTACGCTTGTTTATGCTGAGCTGCACTGGGGTCCGAACACAATCATGGTTACATTAAGAAAGGAGGTGGGCAGAGCCAATCACATGCTAGCGAGATCCGATTGGTCCGTTCTATACTATACATTTATACATCCAGTGAAATATCTGTCTTCCGACCCATATCTCACGCCATCTCCACGGTGTCTTAATGTAATGATGATTGCGTTCCGACCCCAGTGCAGTTCAGTGTAAACAAGCATTGGTGTCTTCTGGCAAACAATGGAAATACAGGTCTTCAAAGATGGAAGGCAGGATGCGAGATCAGGTGGGACCATTCTAGCCAATGAGAGTGCAGATACGAGTGTGACCAACCGGCCATAAAGATAGATGGAGGACTCATCTTTGTATCTGTACCATTATACTGTCCGTTACAGCATGGGCAGTGCAATTGAGGCTATCGGCATCTTAAAGTTGTCAATTTTCTTCTTCATTGGCTGATTGCTGCCAACTCATAGGAATCCCCACCTGGGACTACTTTAAAATGGTGGAAGTCCTTTTTAAAACGTGTTATATCCATGATGAGTCCTCTAACAGGCACAACTCCGGCATAAAGTTGTCACGTGCGTACACTTATATCAGTGTATTTGTAACTACCAAAACATTACAAAACGTTATATTAGATCAAATAAGTCTCACATAGCACATTAGCAACTACATTTTTTGTTGACCAAATTCTACACTCATTGACCTACAAACCAAAAATTTTAATTTTTTATAGACTGATTTTTGGTGGAGTAAAACCTCTCGCTTTGCCTTTTCCTCTCTGATAACACCAATGTTCCTCTCCTGTTAGATGGAGCCAATACCCTAACGGTTTTTCTTTTTCATCATGTTGTAACCTATAAATCCAGGACTTGCTAAGAAGAACTCACATCCTTCACCATGTTCCTCACCATGGCTCTGCTGAGGAAAGGCATCTCTGGCAAGCAGTGGATCGGGAAGTACCGCCGACCACGTGCCATCACCTGGCAGATGAAACGCAACATGCTGGTGCACCTGGAGCGCGAGGCGGAGAACGAGTACTGGATCTCCCGACCGTACATGACCACAGAGCAGGAGAGAGGACACGCCGCCGAGCGCCGAGCACAGAACTGGCTCAAAATTAAGGAGACCAAGTTTCAAAAGTTTCCAGAGCATAAGTATGTTGCAGATCATCTAAGTCACCTCAACACGACCAAGACATGGTGAAGTTAATGAGGAGGAAGTATTGACTGTGTGGGGGGATGGAGAGGGGCCATGCATGTTGACTGCCTTTTGACTCCTGTGTGTCTTTAATGTATATGAACTATGGAGTGTTGTAAATTATATCTTTATAAAGCAATCTCTTATTTGAAAACAACCAGTTCTTAGCTTTATAATACATGTCAAACAGTCTTGTGCATACATTAGTGAGTCTGACTCAAACCCCTCTGGGACCCCCAGATGTTTCACAATTTTGTTGTAGGCCTGAACTTAGTGTAAAGGACGTCACGCTGCTTGCTTAGCGAGTACCATTTTTCCCTGATTCAGTTCATGGCCAGGCTCGAACCCTGGACCTCTGCCTCTCAAACACACTTCCACCCTCCTGAAGCGTCTTACCTAGTCGTCCCACCGCAAAGATATACCGTTTATCACCGGCAGATGGCGCTACAAGTTTGAATGAGGAACCAGTAGTTTTGAGGTACCACAAGTCAGGCGCGCTCAAGCAAACCGCGGAGGATAATTCCCCAGATGCGCGTAAGCGCTTCATTCGACTTCGACTTCGCACACGCTTGCTCAACCCGCGCAGCCAGCGACTGCGATAAGTCTTTGTAGCAGTAGCAGATAGACGAACCCTTTACCTAAAGCTCACTCACTCAGTACAGATAAAAGGGACCATGAAGACAGCCGTCTGGAGTTATCGTTTTGCGGACAGTATCCAGCCCCACCGACCGCTCCCACACACGGACGACTGAATGACGAGCGAGGATGGCCGGAGGAAGGAGAGGACTTGTAGCCCCTCAAAACACTTTTTTAGAAAATATTGTCAGACGATCTAACGGTAAGTATCTTGCTCACGTAAGATGTCCTATGCCTATGATAATTATGTTGAGGATTGAGTAGCCCCCCAAAAAACATATGTTAGGGTGTTAAATAATCGATGAAGCATACACTCTTAGGCATGTAAAAACGCATAAGAAGGGCGAGGGTCGAGAAACTGCGAGATCTTTCTCCCTTAACATCGTCGTGACTTCAGAATAATCATAAAACAGAAGATAACAATTTCCATCCATTTGTAGCCTAGTTTCAAACGTCAATGTTTAGTAAAAGTTTGTATGGTAGTCTGAACTTGTTAATGGAATGAAATGGATAGGCTAGGCTATTTGTCTGGCGCATATCTTGTTTACAGTCAGGCTTGGGCACATCCCATGCACACAGAAAGTCTCATCCAATTTTATCTCATGTGCACACGGAATCAGCAGTGACACATGATTTGGGAAATTTTGCCGTTTAAAAATAGCCAAGTCTGTTTCTCGCTATCGGTCAATAATGAAGTAAAGATAAAATAACTTGAATATATGTATTTAATATACTTCATAAATTAGAATAATGGATTATTACGTTGCAAAGTTACACAAAACTACTTTTAGTTCAGAAGCTCAAAGAACATGTTTAACTCAATATGTCCACGTGAAATGTTGGTTGTGAAATAGTATTAAAAAAATCACTCAAATAAAACATAACAGTTTGTTTGAAATAAGTTTGTCACTGTCACTTTAACCATTTTTCTTTTTAACTTTTCAGTATGGACATTATCACATAGACAGACAGGTATAAACCCAACCCATGTTTTGGAGTGCTGCTCATGTCTTTCCCCTAATCTCACACTCTATTAACTCTTTGTACTATGTTTTGTTGTTCTGTACCAATTGCTGTTAATTTACAAAGCAAATTAATTCAAGTCTATGACATCGGCTTAAAATCCTGGCCTGGGGGGCAGATATATATACTACCCCCCCCACTTGTTCTCTTTTTTAATTTAACATCATTAACTTCTATTAATTTGGTTTCACAGACACTACCCAGCTAAAGTTTCGGAAAAAGTTCTATGTTAGCTGGGTAGTAACTGTTTGTTACTGGTAATTCAATTCCTAGGATACTTCTTCTTTGGGACGTAGAAGACTGATGCTTAGTCACCCATCAGTGAAGGCATCTTAATTTTGTTTTAAAAACCATTGTAAAATAACAAATGTTGGCATGGAACGTTCTACTTCATAGTACTGTGTTTGTGTCAGTAATGTTACTGTTTGTCTTCATTTAGCTTGGTGAAGTTTAGTTTGGTAGAATAGTGTGTGTAGTTTGTGTTTTGTTCCCATTCCATGTTGACGACGAGTGACGTTTTGACACCACAGATGGAACATACTTTATTATTTACTGCGCTACTGCTGCTGTAGCAAGCACGTCTTTAATAATGCCAGGTTGTACTGGTAGATTCAACTGTGCTTTTTCTCTAACAACAATGTGAACAACATATTGTGTGTGCAATAGTGGGAGCTGGAACCAACCACAGTGAAATAGTGGGAGTAACCAACTTATATAAAAAACGACGATCTACGTTCTGTGTGTGAGAGAGAGAGAGACAGTCAGTCCCCTAATCTCATAGCCGACAGGCCAGAAGCCTCCAGAGAGTTAGAGACAAGGAAACAGAACTGAAGCATGTAAGCATGTCTTTTAAATCTTTTATGGTATGAAATGTTTGTCACTGTAACTCTTGAGACTCCACATACACAGCTACAGTATTCTTCTCCTATTCCCACCTCCCCTGGATTCTAAGGCATTGTGTGTGTGTGTGAGTGTTTGTGTGTGTGAGAGAGAGATGATGTGTGTGTGTGTGTGCGTGCGTGCGTGTGTATGCTTCAGAGGATTGGAGTGAAGCTAAGAGTTTCCCTTTGAACATGCAGAATAACAGAGATGATTGGCAGTGCAGTGAGGCGGCAGGTTAGCGGTTAAGAGCATTGAGCCTGTAACCGAAAGGTCGCTGGTTCGATACCCTGAGCCGACTAGGTGAAAAATCTGTCTGTGCCCTTGAGCAAGGCACTTAACTCTAATTGCTCCTGTAAGTCGCTTTGGATAAGAGCATCTGCTAAATGACCTAAAAATGTAAAATGCGGTGTATTTCATAGTTATTACACCCAACTCCTATAGAGACAGGGATGTAACTACTGCACAGTGGTGTGAATGTATAGCTCAGACTTTGATGTTTTTCATTCTTTGTGTGCTGAAGTCAGCAAAAGGTTAAATCAGGATTTTGTCCCTAAGATTTGGGAGTTTTCTATAATCCTTTGTCATAAATATCCTTAGAATTGCAACTGAATCTTCTCTCCCATAAACAATTGGTGGAACATAGAAATTAAACCACATGTCTGTGGAGTGTAACTATTCCTGTGCATTTAAGTTGACTCATGAGTCTATAGTTGAACCTTTAGGTGCAGGCTTTCCTTGCTTTGTAGCTGCCTGAGTAGCTTCTATGTCAATAATTTGTGAGCGGATCAACAGCCAATTTGATCCTCATCACATTGAGTCATGTATTGTTGTCTTTTGACAGAGCTTGCTTTTCCTCCCTTTGAAAAAAGCAATAATTCATACAAATGTGATATTACACATGTTCTATGTAGCTGCATAGAAACACTATCGTAAGCAGAGCAGCATACTGCAGTAAGCTTCAGTGAGTCTGTGGCTGGGACAGACTGTCGTTTCTATGCCGTTCTGTATATGAACTAATAGCTGTAGTCCTATATCTGAAGGGGTATTACATTTCATAAGAGAAAGAAACAACAAACTATGATATTTTATAATCACCTGGTAGTATTTGTTAACCTTTAATGTCTACGTTTAGGTTCTCACAGAGGGTTAAAGTATTGTTCTCTGTGAGAAATCATGAATTGTACATGTATACCAGGAACACGTGGAGTGAGATTTTGACAGTGATAAAAATGGTATCACTTTAAATACTCAGCATGATATCTATCTATTTCAAACCAAATCTACACTGTTTGATTTCAACTCTGCGCGGATTATCTCTACTTTCTCATAGGCACAATGAGTTGTTTTAAACAAACGCTAATGTCGTTAGTGTTGGGAGTGACACATCTTTTAACACAAGCCCTAGGTGTCATGCAATGCTTACGTAGGCATTATGTCAGGCTTAAGTAGGCCTTATGAAAATCTTATGTATACCCCTTCAAGCCTAACTGACACTAACCCTCCCCACATGCAGTGCTTACTTACTCAGCATTAATGGTAAGGATGGTCTGAGACGGAGTACAGTACCCATATGTGAAGGACTGTTGTTCTGCTCTGTGTTCACACTACTGTAGCGGCTTCCATCGTGAGATATGACTGTGCTGTCGCCTGTCAATGTCAACCCTGGGTTGGTGTCAACACCATTTTCACTTCAGTTTTTTATTTATTCTATTTAATTCATGCATTTGGATTTTCTTTCCAAATAGTTTATTTGAATTTCAATTCAGTTCCTAATCATGACTGTACTGAAATGCAATTTTTCCCAATCCTGCTTCACTCTTCTCCCCACCCCGAGGAATGTGTTGTAGATAACTGTGACCAATCACCAACAAGTGAGCCTTACCTCTTTCTCTGTTCCCCTTCATCTTTGACAGATACCAATTTTGTCCTTGGGAATGCTCAGATTGTGGACTGGCCCATTGTCTACAGCAACGATGGCTTCTGCAAGCTGTCGGGGTACCACAGGGCAGAGGTCATGCAGAAGAGCAGCACATGCAGGTACAGTACACTGCCTTCCATCTGTTTTTGTACATATCTAATTCAATGAACAGCAACAGTGAACACTGAGTTCTTCTTCTTATTCTTCTTAAGATCATTTTACTTCATACTTCCTATTTACATAAATATTTTCAGATACTGTAGATTCAGAGAAAACAAGAGAATCACCTTTCCCTGCCAAACCTAAGCCCATATTTTACAGCTAATTCCACAGTTTATCCCAGCCAGCAAACAAGAATCAAATATACTGAAATCACTCTTCAGACTCTCCCAAAGTGACTTTGTTCAATGTCAGCGAGCTCTGCGTGCTCAGCTCCAAACAAAGCTGGATTAGTTGTTGTTGTGTGAAGAAGCGTGGGTGATTTAATGCTCTTTTTACACATTTGATAATCGCTGGCAGGTAGTTATTGTTTTCCTTTCCAAATTTAAGGTAAAGTTGAACTTAACTTTAAAGAAGTTAAGTTCAAACTAAAGTTCTGAGAATATTAAGCACATCTTTCATACAAAAACAACTTGCCACCCTTTTGGCCAAGCCGAACCAAACCAAGGTGTTCTGGGCGGGCCTGGTTACCATACACCGTAGTTGCTGGAACTGTGTTGGAAAGGACAACATGAAAATAAATAATCTGAGTTATACACTGTGTGGTTTGGGTCGGCCCTATAATGTGAATCAGACTGAATAATTCCGGAACCTTTACAGTATTTGTGTTTGTATTTATTATGGATCCCCATGAACATTTTTAAAACATTACAATACATTCATAACAGATTTCACAACAAACTAAGTGTGTGAACTCAGGCCCCTACTCCACTACCACATATCTACAACACAAAACCCATGTGTACGTGTGTGTGTAGTGCGTATGCTATCATGTGTGTGTATGAACGTGTCTGTGCCTACAGTATGTTTGTGTTGCTTCACAGTCCCCGCTATTCCATAAGGTGTATTTTTATCTGTTTTAAAAATCTTATTCTACTGCTTGCATCAGTTACCTGATGTGGAATAGAGTTCCATGTAGTCATGGCTCTATGTAGTACTGTGCGCCTCCCATAGTCTGTTCTGGACTTGGGGACTGTGAAGAGACCTCTGGTGGCATGTCTTGTGGGGTATGCATGGGTGTCTGAGCTGTGTGCTAGTATTTTAAACAGACAGCTCGGTGCTTTCAACATGTCAATACCTCTCACAAATACAAGTAGTAATGTAGTCAACCTCTGCTTCACTTTGAGCCAGGAGAGATTGACATGCATATTATTATTGTTAGCTCTCTGTGTACATCCAAGGGCCAGCCGTGTTGCCCTGTTCTGAGCCAATTGCAAAAGTCCAGGTGCGACAAAACTAGAGCCTGTAGGACCTGCCTTGTTGATAGTGCTGTTAAGAAGGTAGAGCAGCGCATTATTATAGACATACATAGACACTCAAAGCCAATGGCATGTCGTTAGTAAAGATTGAAAAAAGTAAGGAGCCTAAACAGCTACCCTGAGGAATTCCTGATTCTACCTGGATTATGTTTGAGAGGCTTCCATTAAGGAACACCCTCTGTGTTCTGTTAGACAAGTAACTCTTTATCCACATTATAGCAGGGGGTGTAAAGCCATAACACATACTTTTTTCCAGCAGCAGACTATGATCGATAATGTCAAAAGCTGCACAGCCCCCACAATCATTTAATCATCAATTTCTCTCAGCCAATCATTAGTCATTTGTGTAAGTACTGTGCTTGTTGAGTGTTCTTCCCTATAAGCATGCTAAAAGTCTGTTGTCAATTTGTTACCACTTTTGTTTACTGTCTGGCAATTCCAGCTGTGAACCTAAGTCAGAAGCAAACTGTGTCCATGCTGGCGTGTGATGTGTCAAGACATGTTCCTGTCAGGTGAAGACAACAGTCTTAGGGAGATGTCGCATCCTTGCAGCTGTTGTCCAATAAGAAACAATTTTGTTCATTTTCTGTTGCAAAACATTTTTCTACAGTGTGCCCTAATGAAGACAGTCTGCAGACGCATGGTTTGTCGAGATATATTCCTGTCAGGATGAAGCAAACAGTCTTTGTGAGCCGTCACACCTTGATCCTTGCGAGCAACCCCCAAAATACAGTCTCATTAGAATTACCCTGTTGTTCAAAGGGAACACAACTATTATTATTTAGACGCGCTGGAACAGACCGTACCTCGGGATGGCTGCAATCAGTGGTTTGAGACCAGAGTGCTTTAAACCAGAGTGTGTGTGCTGCATGTTAACTGTATCTTGAAGATGGATATTTTGAGTATCAGATAATTAAAATGTATCTGTGTGCCAACAAAGCCTTTAGATCATTGTTTCTCAACCCGGACCACTGGCCATTTCACATGATCGATCCAACCAATGAACTAATCATCAAGCTCTTAACTAGTTGAGATATGCTAGTGGTGGAACAGATCTAATACAGATGTGTTCATTTAATTTGACTACATTATATGGCAGCAGTAGGAGGCGAGATAAATCTAGACAGAGAGAGTAGTAGACAGAGAAAGTTAAGAGTTGGAAGGACATAAAAACTGAGAGAATGAGGGAGACATCAGAGAAGATGTTTCAGATTATTACATTGTGCAATCATAAGAAACGTTGTCCTCCTCAATAAGGCATTTCAAGAGACTAAATGTACAAAGCCTAATTTTACTTTGTTGCTGCACTCCAGCTAACATGTCTACGCTGCATTTGTGTTTCTAGCTTCATGTACGGGGAGCTCACAGACAAGGATACTAGCGAGAAAGTACGGCTAACATTTGAAAACTACGAGATGAACTCGTTTGAAATACTAATGTATAAAAAAAACAGTAAGTACCAAGTGAATATAAAAAAACAGCCTATTATAATGCTAATGTATTCTGCCTTTTCATATGAATATGTGCAATACGTTCCAGCGCCAACTAGAACAGTACTAACCCTGTAGATCATGGGCCGCATCCATAAAGCGTCTCATAGTAGGAGTGCTAATCTAGAATCAGTTTTGCATCGTAGATCATAATGAATCAGTGGAGACCTGATCCTAGATCAGCACTCGTACTCTGACATGCTTCATGAATACGGGCCCAGTTATAACTCCCTGTCCCGCCAGCAGGGATCTGGGTCTTTGAGCCCAGTTATAACCATGTGCTTTTTTCACAAATAAGTTTCTGTTGATGGCTGTATTCCCCATTTGACTGATTGTATCAAAGACTATTATAGATAAAGCTATAATAATGTATGTTCTCTCATCTCAGGAACGCCGGTATGGTTCTTTGTCAAGATAGCCCCTATACGAAACGAACAAGAAAAAGTGGTGCTGTTTCTGTGCACCTTCAGTGACATCACAGCCTTTAAACAACCAATAGAAGATGAAACCTCGAAAGGTGAGTGACAGAGTTTGTAAGTGGCAACAGGATGTGGTCCCATTTACTTGGAAAGTCCCCTAAAGATGAGACGAATGTGCAAGTCATATAAAAACTATTATACTCGTTTTCCAAAAAAGTATTATAATAACGGTATGCGTTTCTTCTAAAGCCCTCATCAGGGTGTTGCTTTTAATCGAAATACGTTATTATTAATAATAACACTGGTTAATGAATAAGTTCAATCTTGGTCTTCCTTTGCAAAGCTATTAGTACATTGTCATTATTTTTCACACATTTTTTTACCTGGTGCTCTCAGGTTGGGGGAAGTTTGCCCGGCTAACTCGTGCTCTGACCAGCAGTAGAGGGGTGCTACAGCAGCTGCAGCCTACTGTACACAAGGGAGAGAATGTTCACAAGCACTCCCGCCTTGCTGAGGTACGCTAATATTTATGTCTATTGTACGTGTTTATAACTACACTGATACAGCTAGAGCATTTGTGTGTGTGTGTGTGTGTGTGTGTGTGTGTATGTGTGTGTGTGTGCACGTCATTGCAATTCCATTTGGTTATGGTGGAGGCATGTGCCCCTGTGCTGTGAATCCATTTGTCTCTGTCCTTTTTTGTGATTATAGAGATGCACTGAAATGATAACATACACACACCCATGTACAGACACACCATATATGGGTGTAACAATATCTAAGCAACCTTTAAAGGTGGACTCAGCGATATAACATAGATGCAGAAAGTAAACAGCATAGTGGGTCAATATCCGCAACAACTAAGAGCGTTGAAGCACGAGGCTCAACTTCTCCTCTGTTTTGGGCCCCTGGCTACCACGCTTTAACAGGCGCAAATGCTGTGTGAGAGCAAAGTTTTGTGTCTTCGCTAATCTCAATATCTGCAGTGCTGCTCGTGGCAATGTAATTTCACTGAGTGTACCTTTAAGTGAACGGTAACCTCTTGGTTTACCCCAAACCCTTCTTTGATTTTATTCCATCAAACTCATCAAAGATATACAATCTGCAGGTCCTCCAGCTGGGCTCAGACATCCTCCCCCAGTACAAGCAGGAGACGCCCAAGACGCCGCCCCACATCATCCTCCACTACTGCGCCTTCAAGACCACCTGGGACTGGGTCATCCTCATCCTCACCTTCTACACGGCCATCATGGTTCCTTACAACGTCTCCTTCAAGGTCTGAACCATATAATTACATATACTTTATCCCTGACCAAGATGGCTGCCTTTATCAGCATATTCTTTCTAAAGCTATGCAGGGTTGACATCAACCACTTTATTTTGTATTATATATCTCAGTCCCACTTTAAACAAAGTACAACTTGCAAAGGCGTTATATAGCATAGTTAATTATTCATAAGCACTACATAAATGCTTCACAAATCATCTATAAGCGTATGTCATGACATACTCTATAAATAGTGTATAAACATAGAAAGTGTGTAATGTCACATTTCGCCCTACAGTGGGGATGGTTATGTCACCCTTTATACACTATTTTTCAAGTATGACACACATAACTGTTGATGATTTGTGAAGCATTTATGTAGTGATTATGAAGCCTTTATGTATGCTTTATATAGCCTTTAAGTTGTACATTGTTTAAAGTGGGACCTACATTAATCTCTATGGTCTGACAAAGATTCTCTAATCTACTATAATAAAGATCCTCTCCTGTCCTCAAGGATACATAAAAAATGTATAACGTTGTAATACATGTACACTAATAATCTTGGGGATGTAATATAGATTCTCTACTCTAAAGCAAATTGCCATTTGGGAATAACACAGATTCTCTACTATACTGCTCTTCTAAGATTCTCTCCTCTGCTATAACACAGATTCTCTCCTCTACTATATTATCTCCCCTACTATAACAAAGATTCTCTACTCTACTATAACAAAGATTCTCTACTCTACTACTGTACTATCAGACCAAGCAGAACAACGTGACGTGGCTGGTGGTGGACAGCATCGTTGACGTAATCTTCCTGGTGGACATCGTGCTCAACTTCCACACTACCTTCGTGGGCCCGGCCGGAGAGGTCATCTCTGACCCCAAGTTAATCAGGATGAACTACCTGAAGACCTGGTTTGTCATCGACCTGCTCTCCTGCTTGCCTTACGACGTCATCAACGCCTTCGAGAATGTGGACGAGGTCAGTTGTGTGTGTCTGTGGTGGGTGTTGGTCATCAACCTGCTCTCCTGCCTGGCCTATGACCTCGTTAGGGCCTTTGAGAATGTGGACGAGGTCAGTCGGGTCTGACAATATATTGGTAATTTAGCTTTAATAGTTTAGTTAATTTGAGTTTTTGTCATGTAGACATTTGCAACTAAAAGCCGAATTGCAGTACGGTCCCGGGTTCTGTGTAGAATTTCTCCCGCTCTACATCTGGAGGATGCGTGAACAGCAACACATACTAAACATTCAGTGTGGCCCAATTGGGGATCTAACCCACAACTCTGGTGTTGCCACTGCCTGCCCCATGCGCTAACCCACAACCCTGGTGTTGCCACTGCCAGCCCCATGCGCTAACTCACAACTCTGGTGTTGCCACTGCCAGCCCCATGCGCTAACTCACAACTCTGGTGTTGCCACTGCCAGCCCCATGCGCTAACTCACAACTCTGGTGTTGCCACTGCCAGCCCCATGCGCTAACTCACAACTCTGGTGTTGCCACTGCCTGCCCCATGCGCTAACCCACAACCCTGGTTTTGCCACTGCCAGCCCCATGCGCTAACTCACAACTCTGGTGTTGCCACTGCCAGCCCCATGCGCTAACTCACAACTCTGGTGTTGCCACTGCCAGCCCCATGCGCTAACCCACAACCCTGGTGTTGCCACTAGTCTCTGGTAGTCTAAACCCGGTGAGCTATATTGATTCACTGCCATTGAAATATTGAAGTGTCAGAGCTTTTCCTTTCCTGTCTGACTATATAATTTATGTTTGGCTAATGACAGTAGCTAATGTCCTAATCCTAATGTCCTTACCCGCCCTCCAGAATCCCCCAACACAGCCTTTTCTCAGTCTCTTCCAGAGAACCAATGAGCTCAGCTTGTTATATTAGCTTATATTACTTGACGTCAGGCTGTGTGTGTATGTGTGTCTATATACGAGTTCAGCCTGTTAACCAGCATATGTTACGGGACATCAGGCTCCATTTGAAGGGCCACATACATGCCAGCGTCTTATGGCAGCCATATAGAGTTATTATGGTGGTTCAGTGTGAGTGCATGAGTGTGTGTGTGTGTGTGTGTGTGTGTGTGTGTGTGTGTGTGAGAGACTACGTTTTCAGTGTGTAACTAAAGGCCTCTCTGGGTTTTGTGATTCTGCCTCTTCACTGCGTCTCCACATTTACGACCAGAAGCTGCTTACCAAGAGATAATAAGGGAATTCAAGGAAAGGGAAGATTCTCTTTGAACGGAAAGAAAATATCCTCCAAAGAGCAGCATATTAGCGCCTTCCCTCCTACCTTCCCCCCTACCTTCCACACACATTCACTAAATTATGGAATTAAACCCGTTTATCCATAAGGGTTAAAGCGTTGAGGCTCTAACTGTATGACTCAGACTGCTGCAGCGATAGGAAATATAGTATTGCTGTCATTTGCAACATGTGAAGTGCCTTGCTTACCCAAAGGGGTGAGTCTCCTTACCAGAGAATTCATTCATTTAGTGTGTCAGTAGTCACACAACACCATGGTGATGAGGTATAAATACACTACATGACCAAAAGTATGTGGACACCTGCTCGTCAAACATCTCATTCCAAAATCATGGGCTTTAATATGGAGTTGGTCCCGCCTTTGCTGCTATAACAGCCTCCACTCTTCTGGGAAGGCTTTCCTCTAGATGTTGGAACATTGCTGCGGGAACTTGCTTCCATTCAGCCACAAGATCATTAGTGAGGTCGGGGACTGATGTTGGGTGATTAGGCCTGGCTCACAGTCGGCGTTCCAATTAATCCCAACAGTGTTTGATGGGGTTGAGGTCAGGTCTCTGTGCAGGCCAGTCAAGTTCTTCCACACCGATCTCGACAAACCATTTCTGTATGGACCTCACTTTGTGCATGGGGGCATTGTCATGTTGAAACAGGAAAAGGCCTTCCCCAAACTGCTGCCACAAAGTTGGAAGCACAGAAGCGTCTAGAATGTCATTGTATGCTGTAGTGTTAAGATTTCCCTTCAATGGAACTAAGGGGCCTAGCCCGAACCATGGAAAAACAGCCCCAGACCATCTCCTCCACCAGACTTTACAGTTGGCACTATGCATTGGGGCAGGTAGCGTTCTCCTGGCATCCGCCAAACCCAGATTTGGCCGTCGTACTGCCAGATGGTGATGCGTTACACCACTCCAGCCGAGGCTTGGCATTGCGCATGGTGATCTTAGGCTTGTGTGCGGCTGCTTCGGCCATGGAAACCCATTTCATGATGCTTCCGACGAACAGTTCTTGTGCTGACGTTGCTTCCAGAGGCAGTTTGGAACTGGGTAGTGAGTGTTGCAACCGAGGACAGACAATGTTTATGCACTTCAGCACTCTGCGGCCCCGTTCTGTGAGCTTGTGTTGCCTACCACTTCGCATCTGAGCCGTTGTTGCTCCTAGACGTTTCCACTTCACAATAACAGCACTTACAGTTGACTGTGGCAGGCCAGAAATTTCACGAACTGACTTGTTGGAAAGGTGGCATCCTATGACGGTGCCACGTTGAAAGTCACTAAGCTCTTCTAAGGCCATTCTACTGCCGATATTTGTCTATGGAGATTGTAAGGCTGTGTGCTCGATTTTATACACCTGTCAGCAACGGCTGTGGCTGAAAGAGCTGAAACCACTAATTTGAAGGGGTGACCACATACTTTTGCATATACAGTATAGTGTAGATTTGGAAAGATGTGTTTCAGATATGTATGTCTCAGGTAAACATGTCTCAGATACACAGAGTTGGGTTCCATTTCATTTCAGTCAATTCATGAAGTAACCTGAAATTGCTTTTGAATGAGGAAAATGGGAATTGGACTTTCATATTTTTATCTGAATTTTAATAGAATTGACACCAACCTTGTATTCAGACTTTTTCCACATTTTGTTACATTACAGCCTTATTCTGAAATAAATAAAAATCATCAGCAATCTACAAACAATAACCCATAATGACAAAGCAATGTATGCAAATGTATAAAACCTTAAAAACAGAAATGCCTTATTTACATAAGTATTCAGACCCTTTGATATAAGACTAGAAATTGAGCTCAGGTGTATCCTGTTTTAATTATCCTTGAGATGTTTCTACAACTTGATTGGAGTCCACCTGTGGTAAATTCAATGGATTGGACATGATTTGGAAAGGCACACACCTGTCTATATAAGGTCCCCAGTTGACAGAGCATGTCAGAGCAAAAAACAAGCCATGAGGTCGAAGGAATTGTCCGTAGAGCTCCGAGACAGGATTGTTTCAAGATACAGATCTGGGGAAGTGTACCATCAAATGTCTACAACATTGAAGGTCCGCAAGAATACAGTGGTCATTCTTAAATGGAAGAAGTTTGGAACCACCAAGACTTTTCCTAGAGCTGGCTGCCCGGCAAAATTGAGCAATCGGGGGAGAAGGGCCTTGGTCAGGCACATGACAGCTCGCTTGAAGTTTTCTGGCACCATCCCTACGGTGAAGCATGGTGGTGGCAGCATCATGCTGTGGGGATGTTTTTCAGTGACAGGTACTGGGAGACTAGTCAGGATCGAGGGAAAGATGAGCAGAGCAAAGTACAGAGAGATCCTGGATGAAAACCTGCTACAGAGGCGAAGGTTCAGGACCTCAGACAGGGGCGAAGGTTCACCTTCCAACAGGGCAACGACCCTAAGTACACAGTGGCTTCAGGACCAGTCTCTGAATGTCCTTGAGTGGCCCAGCCAGAGCCCAGACTTGAATCCCGATCAATCATCTCTGGAGAGACCTGAAAATAGCTTTGTAGCGATGCTCCACATCCAACCTGACAGAGCTTGAGAGGATCTGCAGAGAAAAATGGGAGAAACACAGGTGTGCCAAGCTTGTAGCGTCATATCCAAGAAGACTCGAGGCTGTAATCGCTGCCAAAGGTGCTTCAACAAAGTACTGAGTAAAGGGTCTGAATACTTATGTAAAAGTGCTGTTTCAGTTTTTTTTAAATTAGCAAACATTTCTAAAAAGCTATTTTTGCTTTGCCATTATGGGGTAATGTGTGTAGATTGATGAGGGAAAAAAACTGTAACGTAACAAAATGTGGAAAAAGTCAAGGGGTCTGAATACTTACACTGTATATTGTAAGTCCCAGAGTATCTTGGGTGTGAGTTCCAGATATTTATGAGCTTGTAATATCAGAAACCCAGAACTAAAATCTTGCGTTAAAATCTCTCTTTACAAGTTACGGGCAACCCTCCTTCCGAACATTTGAAAGATGTGAACACCTGCGAATCATGACTGGTCCAAATGATCAGTGACACAAAATTGCTCATCAGTCGTCAAATCCCACAAAGACGCTACGATGCCGTTGTGTTATGAGGTTTGACCTGCCCGCAGACGTTAACTTTCTATAGCTTTCTATGCCATCTCTTCTCCATGACCCTCCATGGTCTTGTATGTTTTCCTCCCCTCTGTGGCCTTTGAAGAAAGTCTTGGATTTGAGTTTCAAGACTGTCTGTTGAATGTGTTTTGACCTGGCTGCCTGCTGAGAGGCCTTCACACAGCTCTCTCTGGGTGCTCAAGTGTGATGTGGGTAACCTCTCTGTCTTTCGCCCAGCGCTCTCTCTCTCTCACTCTCTTTTCCTTTCTTAGTCTTTGAAGTGAGCTGGCTGACTTAAATTTTCTCTTCAGGGGAAGTGTTAGAGAACAGTAGGGGTAATTAGTCATATTGACCCCGCCAGAACACTGCCAGAACCTCCAGTGCTACCTTGTGAAGAAGATCTCATTAAATGGAGCTGCTTGCCTTCAAAATCAAGCAAATAGTCTGCTTGCCTCAAAATCCAGACTGAATCATGTGTTTCACTAGTGGAGTGAAACAGAGCTTAATTCACTCTGGATTTGGAGACTGATGTCTCACTCAAGTGCATTGAAATTCATTGCTAGTTTCTTAACGGGCAAGGCGAAAGCATGAGACTAAACAAAAAAAAGAAACATTTCTTTCTCCTTTTACATTTTCTCCCCTTTCTATAGTTTTTCTCTTCTAAAAATAGATTTTGTCTGGCTGGTTTGACATCTGCTGTAATTATGTATCAGGGGATTCGGGATTTCTTCTGTCATGATGTAAATGAGCTCTCTGGTGGAAGGGATAGATGCCAGCCGTGCATCTGCAGCCATAGAACTAGAATTAGCGTAGCCTTCACAGTGTAGCTGTAGTGTTAGCAGTGCAGCTAGCCAGGCATGCAGTTACAGTACTGGATTAAATGAGCTTCAGTGTAGTGGTTAGCATTAGTAGTACAGCTGTCCAGGCGTGCAGGTACAGGAATGGATTAGATGAGATATTAGTGTAGCACAGCTAGGCAGGCAGCCAGTTACAGCACCGGATCAAATTAGATGTCAGTATAACATTAGCAATAGCAGCACAGCTAGCCAGGCATTACACAACTGGCTCAATGAGCTCTCAGTTTAGACATTAACCAGTGAAATCATAAGCGTTAGCCAGGAAGAAGATGTACGGCCATCGGCTAACCAATGTGTGATTGTCTGTTTGGCTATGAAGATGAATATGTACATAGGCTTACACATAAACAAAGACTAAATCTCGGATGTGTGTGTGTCTGTGTGTGTGTGTGTGTGTGTGTGTGTGTGTGTGTGTGTGTGTGTGTGTGTGCGTGTGTGTGTGTGTGTGTGTTGTCGTCTAATCTTACGTAGTTGGTCAAATATTGTTAAAATGGAGCTCCCACGAACAGGAAGCTGCACCCTCACTCTCAGCCCCAAAGTAATTTAAGAGGCTATGGATCACTCTATAATCAATAGGCTCCTCTAAAGTTTCTCACAGAGAATCAATGTCTCTCTAATGTATAGTAACATTGAATGAAACCCATCACACTTTGAAATCTATTAAATATTCTTATTCTGAGACGCTTAGTGAATACGGCTTTGGATATGTGAAAGCACAGGTTGCAGTGGTGATTTTAGCATGTAAATCTAGGTGGGGTAAACCCCCAAATATTTTGGGATGCATGTCAGAAAAGCCACTACACAACACAACACTAAACAATACATTAATTGCAGTATAACGGTGACAAACGGTGCCAACAAACTGTTAGGGCCGACATAAAGCTGTCCCAACCCCTTACCACTGCTACACCTAGATACCAGCGGAGCCTTGTCTGGCAGCTAAACAGTTAATTCAGCCGCATTTACTGCTTTTTTAAAAAAACATAGCTGATATGGCTGACTTGCTTAAACAAATGTGGTTTCAACTGACAATTGAGATGTACAAATTATGGCATAAGGGAATGACAAGTGGATAAGAGGCAATCTGTAATTTCGATTAAGACATTAATGAGCGAGCTTGGACGGACAGCGACAGAATTCAGAACATGGGCCGTTCTTACAGTGTTCTCCCTGTACACCAAGTCAGAACCGTAGGATAAATAAAGGGGGCATATAACATTAAGCAGACAATGAAAGCTCTTGCAATATTCAATGATTGATTTTTCTAAAACAGGTTATAGGCACCACCAAGTCAGAACAGTAGGCGAAATTAAGAGGTGAAAATATACCACATTATTAGGGTGAGGCAAACAGCTTACTACACAACATACAATTAGTATTACTTTCTTAGCTACAGTATACATATCTCCCTGGCATATTACATAATTTATGCAGCAGCATACAATACATTTTTTGTTGTGCTGTGCTCACTTGAACAGGAAGGTGGCACGGCGGTCCTTTGTGGGCAAATTTTGTCATCAAACTTTCTCATCAAAGTCTGACATTCTCTGGATTTATGGTGCTTTCAAGACAACTGGGAACTCTGAAAAAAACAAGGTTGAATCATGATGACCTCAGTGATCTTCAGGTCGTAGTTCTAGAAAGAAGCCAGAGTTGGATGACCGTTCAAATCTTATTTTCCCAGTCGTAGCTAATTTTTTCCCCAGAGTTCCCAGTTGTCTTGAACTCAATAAAGTCAGATTTTGCAGTTCCGAGTTAACAGCTGTTTTGAGCGCAGCACAAATCATGGTTCATTGACAGCATTGCCAATGTTGAATGTTTATAATTTTAAGCTTGCAAAAGAGATCCTTAATCCTAGACTTGGGACCACACAGCCACTCCACTGAATAGCAGGCTAGTGCAATGCTGGCAGTTAGCCACTGATTCCTTCCAAACCACTCATTGTTGAATTTTGTGATTTCCAATGGCCGATGAGCACCGATACGTTTTATCTATAATTTCTCTTCATTATTTCTCTTCATATGACAAGAATTAAAAATGATTTGCCAGTAGATTGTCGACTTGATTCATGATGATGACTGCTAGCCAAGATTGTGGAAGTATGATGATCAGTCCAATCAAAGCTACTGTAGATATAACATGATTTGACGTCATTTTATGTGTGGCAAATTACCTTGAGCCTTCTTGGATGGGCACTTCTAATGTAACTCTATGGCAGCACCCAAGGGGTTTGAATTTTCATGCTCTACCCTGAGACTTGACGGTGACGTAGTTTCCCCATGAGTGACAGAACACTGAGCCAATCACGGCACAACACTCCGTATTTTCCTCTGGCTGCCCCACCACCACAGAAATCACTGACTAGGCTGAAACCTGCATTTTGGAGCTGCCTTACTCAAGAAAGTTTGTAGGCGGAATGTTTCTATGCGGCTTTATTAACTCAATTATATCATTTTTTTTACATTGTTTGCAAACTGATATGTGACACGTATTGAGCCAGTTCTGTGTGTCCTGTGTGCGGGCCTACATCTGTGCAAAATGCTGTGGTAGCGTTTAGTGTCCTGATTTGTCGCTCAAAAGCATCCGTTTAGGGAGTTGTTAGTTGATGAAGGCCGTGGCTGTGTCAGGGGTAGAAAGTGCTGCGGTGGAGCTGATCCTAACAGGGCTGGTCCTAAGAAGGCTGTGAGCGGTTGTATGTGCAGGTACAGCACTTTTTCAGCCTCTAGTCTTCCAGCTTCTCAGCGCGTGGTTAATGCTGACAGCTGACAGACACCAGGACATTTTCTGTTAGCCTGACCAGGTTCTGTCCGGCCAGCTGCTATGGACAGGGAAAACAACATATTCATTTCTCTGTGACTGGGAATTCATGTGGCCTCACATCATTTATTTGAAGTTTATCGTCAAGCCATGTTTGTACTTTTGCTTGTACATTTGCTTTTGTTACTAAGCAACATGTTTGCCGCAAACAGTGGTCTAACTGATAATATAAACTGGGTGGTTCGAGCCCTGAATTCTGATTGGCTGACAGCCGTGGTATATCAAAACATCTATCTTTACTGCTCTAATTACGTTGGTAACCAGTTTCTAATAGCAATAATGCACCTCTGGGGTTTGTGGTATATGGCTAATATACCACGGCTAAGGGCTGTGTCCAGGCACTCCGCTATGCTTTGTGCATAAGAACAGCTCTTAGCCGTGGTATATTGGCTATATACAACACCCCCTCGTGCCTTATTGCTTAACAGTAATCCAGTGTGGCCCACATGTACTGTATCGGCAATGCTCTGAACATGCCACCATGCTTAATAAACCCCAGTAGTCTGAGCGGAGATTTGGTTTGGTGTCTCTTAACTGTTGTCTTTTTTATTTTAATCACATTATCCTTTTTACATGAATATGATTTACCTATTTTACCTAATTTGTACATGTTTAAAGTCATTATGGTTTTATTTGTATCATCTTCTTATGTCTTCTTTTTTTCTGTTTGATCATGCTCACTTCTTTCTTCCTTTTCCTCCTCATCCCCCTGTTTTGTTCTTTTTGCATGGTCCCTCCTCCTCCTCTGCCTGTGTTTATTTGTGGAACGTGAAGAACTGGAACCACCGAGCTGTCACTCAAGTAGGCCTTTCATTATCAAGCCCACTTTGATTGAGTTGGTTTGGGTTAAAATGGGATTATAATGATATGATTTTTTTTATTTTATTGTCACATTTGCAATTGATAAACACAGACACACAGTCTACAGTATGTGCTTTATAAGTATGTGCAGGATAAGTTCACACTTAAGCGTGCACACACACACACAAAAACACGCTTCACTCAAATGGATTTACATACATTTACATAAACAATATGGTCCTTCATATAAATACTTATGTGTGATGTATCACCCTGTTTTCTGTACTCAGATTCAGATAGAAATCACAGATGGTGAGTTGAATAGAATACATGTTGATTTCTATCACAACGGTCAAGTTCATCGTGTTACATCATATTGTATTGTGTTGAGTATATGACTCCAAATGAACAGACTTTCTTTCCTTCTGATTTACCCCTGAAACCTGGCAATGGTGTTTTGATTGAATTAATGCATAAAGACCCTAGCTAGTTGTCTTACAGTAAATGAATGCTACAAGGCCAGTGTGAGGTTATATAGACTGGGAGCAAGGCTATGGCTTGTATCACAGCTGCTTAAGTACACCCTCATGTTATAGTCATAATATCCCCTTAATATTATTAACGTCTAGGAAAGACTTCTTGATGCCAGCACACACATTCAGTATCCTAGCACTCCCTGGGAAACAGTGGCCAATGTTACTGAGTTGACTATCCTGACGCATACATTTTGTCAACATTCTTTAATCCTAGTGTCTGTTTACAGCGGGTGAAATAAGTATTGAACACATCACCATTTTTCTCAGTAAATATATTTCCAAAGGTGCTATTGACATAACATTTTCATCAGATGTTGGTAACAACCCAAGTAATCCATACATACAAAGAAACCAAAACAAATACGTTCAGAAATTAAGTTATGTGTAATAATGTGAAATGACACAGGGAAAAAGTATTGAACACATTTACTGATATTTATTTAATACTTTGTACAAAAGCCTTTGTTGGTAATGACAGCTTCAAGACGCCTCCTGTATGGAGAAACTAGTCGCATGCATTGCTCTGGTGTGATTTTGGCCCATTCTTCCACACAAACAGTCTTCAAATCTTGAAGGTTCCGTGGGCCTCTTCTATGAATCTTGATCTTCAGTTCTTTCCATAGATTTTCAATGGGATTTAAGTCAGGTGATTGGCTTGGCCATTCAAGCAGCTTTATTTTCTTTCTTTGAAACCAATTGAGAGTTTCCTTGGCTGTGTGTTTGGGATCATTGTCTTGCTGAAATGTCCACCCTCGTTTCATCTTCATCATCCTGGTAGATGGCAGCAGATTTTTGTCAAGAATGTCTCTGTAAATTTGCCCATTCATCCTTCCTTCAATTATGTGAAGTTTGCCAGTACCATTTGCTGAAAAGCAGCCCCACACCATGATGTTCCCACCTCCAAACTTCACTGTTGGTATGGTGTTTTTAGGGTGATGTGCAGTGCCATTTCTCCTCCAAACATGGTGTGTATTATGACATCCAAACAGTTCAATTTTGCTCTCATCTGACCACACTATATTCTCCCAGTATTTCACTGGCTTTTCCAAATGTTGTGCAGCAAACTTTAAACTTTTTGGTTTCCAAGATGGCGTAACAGTGCAGACGTGTTTTTGTTCGTCCCGTCTCGTGTCCCGTGTAAATAGTTTGTAATAGTTTGTAATTTGTCTTTCCATACATTTTTTTATTTGTTCCCGTTTTACCTCTCCTGCAAGCCACCTTACCCAACGTGAAACGGATCAAATATCGGATCAAATATCCGTGCTTTCCATTATTTAACGGAACCGCAGTCAAAAGCTAGCCTGCTAGCTAGCTTGCTAACTAGCCATCGCTAACCACTGCTAGCGGTCCTCACCACCGCTCTGCCTGCTCAGCCAGCTTTTAGTTCGGACAATATTGGCCAGTCTGCTCAGCGCGCTACCAACCCAGCACATATCGGACTGCGTTCCCTTCCACTTCACCGGATTTCCACTGAAATTACAGGACCACCACACCGGATCATCACAGCTAGCTAGCTGCATTCGAGTGACCGACGTTTTTAGCTAACCTCCATTGTTTACATGCTACCTATGCTAGCGTGAGCTAGGCTCATCTCCCGGACAGCCGACGTGTACTAGCTACTCTCCCGGGCTACAGTACCTTGTCAACCTGCCTGGACCTTCCACTGTCGACACAGAGCCGAGCCACCGCGACTGGTCTGCCGACGTAAATGTCCGACGTGGTCTCAACAGGGTTCTCCTCTGCGACGTCGCCGAAGATCCATCTGCTAGCCCCGGCCTGCTAGCACTCTGAACGCTGTGCCTCCTCGCTCGCCTAGTGCAGCGCCCACTGAACTGCTCCCTGGCTCACCTCTTTGCTGCTCATCGGATCCTACGATTGCTCAGCTTCACAGCTGATGCCTGCAGGACTGTTTGGTTATATGGTATTTCTTTCTGTTTAACTACCAGGCCTCAGGTCCTGTGTGTAGCACATCACATTTTCTAACTGACCCTCTTTGTCCATTCATCGCCATTACCCGTCGTTGTCTTTAGCCCTCTTAATTAACTTTTTTATTTTTTTTATGCCCCTTTCTTATTTCAATATGCCTTGTCTTTTGCTGTTTAGGCTAGCTATTATTGTTTTATTTCACAGTGGAGCCCCCAGTCCTGCTCAACTGGCCTCTGATAGCTCCTTTGTCCCTCCCCCCACACATGCGGAGACCTCACCTGGCTTAACTGGTGTCTCCAGAGATGCTAGCTCTCTCTTCATTACCCAACGCCTAGGTTTACCTCCACTGAACTCACATCCTACTATACCCTTGTCTATACATTATGCCCTCAATCTATTCCACCACACCCAGAAATCTGCTCCTTTTATTCTCTGTACCCAACGTACTAGACGTCCAGTTCTTAAAGCCCTTAGCCGAATACTGATTCTACTCCTCCTCTGTTCCTCTGGTGATGTAGAGGTAAACCCAGGTCCTGTAGCTCCCAGCATTACACCTATTCCCCAGGCGCTCTCATTTGTTGATTTCTGTAACCGTAAAAGCCTTGGTTTCATGCATGTTAACATTAGAAGCCTCCTCCCTAAGTTTGATTTATTCACTGCTTTAGCACACTCCGCCAACCCGGGTGTCCTACCTGTGTCTGAATCCTGGCTTAGGAAGGCCACCAAAAATTCGGAAATTTCCATCCCCAACTACAACATTTCCCGTCAAGATAGAACTGCCAAAGGTGGCGGAGTTGCAATCTACTGCAGAGATAACCTGCAGAGTTCTGTCATACTGTCCAGGTCTGTGCCCAAACAGTTTGAGCTTCTACTCTTAAAAATCCACCTTTCCAGAAATAAGTCTCTCACTGTTGCCGCCTGTTACAGACCCCCCTCAGCCCCCAGCTGTGCCCTGGACTCCATATGTGAATTGATTGCCCCCCATCTATCTTCAGAGTTTGTACTGTTAGGTGACTTAAACTGGGATATGCTTAACACCCCGGCTGTCCTTCAATCTAAGATAGATGCCCTCAATCTCACACAAATTATCAAGGAACCCACCAGGTACAACCCAAAATCCGTAAACATGGGTACCATCATTGATATCATCCTGACTTAACTTGCCCTCCAAATATACCTCCTCTGTTTTCAACCAGGATCTCAGCGATCACTGCCTCATTGCCTGTGTTCGCAATGGGTCAGCGGTCAAACGACCACCCCTTATCACTGTCAAACGCTCCCTAAAATACTTTTGCGAGCAGGCTTTTCTATTCGACCTGGCCCAGGTATCCTGGAAGGATATTGACCTCATACGCTTGGCGCCGCCCTGAGTGGTCGCCTGTTAAGCAGCTCCCGTTGTTCGTGCATTAATTGTTGTTTTAGTTCGTTTTCTTTCGTCTATTTTCGTCTATTTTCTTTATTTTTATTTTTTTATTTTGCTACAGTCGAACTATAACAGTTCAGGATTATGGATTTTATGGATTTTATCGCAGCTGAACGTCGACAGGAGTCGTCAACTGTTATTGTTTACAGCAGAGCCCAGCTCCTGGATTTAGCCCACGCAGCGCTGCTGCTCCCCAGGGAAAGGTTTGATATTCCGGACGAATTGAAAAGACGACGCCGTGGACGCAGGGCGGGATTGAAATGTAAGGCAAAGCGGAGGAGGTTCAAGTACAAGCTGGCTATACCGTCTATTATTATGGGCAATGTGAGGGCTCTACATAACAAGATGGATGAGTTGGCGGGACTTGTTCGTGGACAAAGGATTTATCGGGAAACTAGCCTAATGAGGCGAATGAGGCCCTACAGGACTGCTTTGAAACAACAGACTGGGATGTGCTCTGTGAGGCTCATGGGGAGGACATCGATGGACTCACTGACTGCATAACAGACTATATTAATTTTTGTGTAGACAACACTGTACCCACCAGGAAGGTACGCTGTTTCCCAAACAATAAACCCTGGGTCACCAGCGACCTGAAGGCCCTGCTGAATGAGAAGAAGAGGGCCTTCAAGGAGAAGGACAAGGACAAATTGAAATGCGTCCAGAGGGAGCTGAAGTTGCGGATTGCTGAGGGGAAGAGAGTGTATAAGGAGAAGATGGAGGACAAGCTGAGGCAGAGCCAGGTGAGAGAGGTGTGGAAGGGTATGAGAAATATCACTGGCTTCAAAAAGTCAAACAGTGGGCAGACGGAGGGGACCCAGGACAGAGCCAATGAGCTGAACCAATTTTTTAACAGGTTCGATACTGGCCCTGTCCACCTCCCCTCCAGCTCCCCAGACCACACACCCTCACGGCTATCCCACCCCCACTTTGCTCACAGCACCTCTGCTGAGACAATCAGTGACCCCACCTCCGCCCCTGCCCCCCCTGGACTGATCCTCAACACCCCCCTTCCCCCCACCTCCCCACCTGGGCTGGCTTTCACCACCAACCAAGTGAAGAGAGAGCTGGAGAGACTACACCAGTGGAAAGCGGCGGGCCCTGATGGCATCAGCCCAAGGGTGCTGAGGGTCTGTGCTGACCAACTGTGTGGAATACTCCAGCGTCTTTTCAACCTTAGCCTGAGCCTAGAAAGGGTCCCTGTGCTGTGGAAAACATCCTGCCTCGTCCCAGTGCCCAAGAAGGCACACCCCACTGTCCTGAATGACTTCAGACCTGTAGCGCTAACATCCCACATCATGAAGACCCTGGAAAGGTTAGTCCTCGATCACCTCAGACCCCTGGTGTGTTCATCAATGGACCCCCTGCAGTTTGCATACCAGCGCAACATCGGGGTGGATGATGCAATCATCTACCTTCTGCAGAGGGCCTACTCTCACCTGGACAACGCAGGTTGCACTGTGAGGGTCATGTTTTTTGACTTCTCCAGTGCCTTCAATACCATTCAGCCCCTGCTACTGGGTGAGAAGATGAGGAGGATGAAAGTGGAAGCACCCTTAGTCTCCTGGGTCACGGACTACCTGACCGGTAGGCCACAATTTGTGCGACTACAGAGCTGTGTGTCAGAACGGGCAGTTAGCAACACAGGGGCCCCCCAGGGTACGGTCCTGTCCCCCTTCCTGTTCACCCTCTACACCTCAGACTTCAGATATAACTCTGAGACATGCCACCTACAGAAGTTCTCGGATGACTCTGCTATTGTAGGGTGCATCAGGGGTGGGCAGGAGGAGGAGTACAGGAGCACAATCAGTGACTTTGTGTTGTGGTGTAAGCAGAACCACCTTCAGCTCAACATCAGCAAAACTAAGGAGATGGTGGTGGACTTCAGGAGAACCAAGGCACAACTGACTGCAGTCCCTATAAAGGGGATGGATGTGGAAATGGTTGAGTCATACAAGTTCCTGGGTGTCCATATGGACAACAGGCTGGAATGGGCTGGTAACACCGGGGCCCTGTACAAAAAGGGCCAGAGCCGACTCTACTTTCTGAGGAGGCTCAGGTCCTTCAACGTGTGCAGTAAACTACTGCATACCTTCTACCAGTCTGTGGTGGCCAGTGCCATCTTTTTTGCAGTGGTGTGCTGGGGAGCAAACATCAAAGCCGGTGATGCTTCTCGGGTAAATAAGCTGATCAGGAAGGCTAGCTCTGTCCTGGGGATGAGCCTTGACACTCTAGAGGAGGTGGCGGAGAGACGGATCCTGGCCAAACTGCTGGCCATCATGGACAACGTCACCCACCCTCTGCACGCTATGGTTATGACGCTGAGGAGCACTTTCAGTCACAGACTGATCCCACCACGGTGTGCCAGAGAGCGCTACAGGAGGTCCTTCCTGCCGGCGGCTATGAGACTATATAATGCCTCACCGGGGTGCCGTGCCGTCGGCAACATAGATCTGGAACTGTTGGGGTGCTAGGACCTAGTTTAACAATTATGCATCCATCCGTGAGTAACTCTGGTCCGTCAGCACTGATCCACTCAGGACCTATTTATTCATACAGGTCTGTATATACATACTCATGTACAGTTGTTATATTATATCACATGCAATATTGTAAGTAATTATTGGATGTAGGCATTCACTCAGGAATGCATATTAGTATCCTGCCAGTTGCACCTTTTCTCATTGCTTTTAGTATATCGAATGTGCAATAAGTACAGTTGTCTGTAATTAAACCCTGCGCACTAAGGACTGTATTTTAAGGGAATTACTATTATTACCCCAAATGATATCATACACACATTTAGCTATTAAAGTATCTCTTCCTGTCATTTACCTGTACAGTTTGTGTAAACATGCAAGTATTCACTTATCTGTAAATATAACTGTATACCTAACTGTACAGCTAATATAACCATGCAAAATTTTCACTTACCTGTTCATTTACCCAGTCTGTCTATTAAGTAAACTATTATTACCCTCGCTCATATCATACGCATTTTTAGCTACTGAAGTATTTCTCTGCCATCGACCTGTATAGTATAGTTAACCATCCAACATCCACCAATGTATAGTGTACATATTCAGCCAACCACTCATACTATGCAATGTCCTTTTATAGCTTTTTTTTGCACTCCAGATATCTTGTATTTCTATACTTTTTCATACTGCCGCTCTATGTATCATGTACCGTGTATCTGTCTTTTGTGTACTTTCGTTGTGGCATTTTGCACCTGCCCTGTGTTTTTGTTGTAGCTGCTTGACAATGAAATTTCCCCCCCGGGGGAGCAATAAAGTACCTATCTATCTATCTATCTATCTATCTATCTATCTATCTATCTATCTAGTAGAGGACGCCTGGTTGTTCTTTAAAAGTGCTTTCCTCACCATCCTAAATAAGCATGCCCCCTTCAAAAAACGTAGAACTAAGAACAGATATAGCCCTTGGTTCACCCCAGACTTGACTGCACTAGACCAACACAAAAACATCCTGTGGCGCACTGCATTAGCATCGAATAGCCCCCGCGATATGCAGCTATTCAGGGAAGTCAGGAACAAGTACACACAGTCAGTTAGAAAAGCAAAGGCCAGCTTTTTCAAACAGAAATTTGCTTCCTGTAGTACTAACTCCAAAAAGTTCTGGGACACTGTAAAGTCCATGGAGAATAAGAGCACCTCCTCCCAGTTGCCCACTGCATTGAGGCTCGGAAACACTGTCACCTCCGATAAATCCACGATTCGAAAATTTCAATAAGCATTTTGCTACGGCTGGCCATGCTTTCCACCTGGCTACCCCTACCCCGGCCAACAGCTCTGTACCCCCGGCAGCTACTTGCCCAAGCCACCCCCCGCTTCTCCTTCACCCAAATCCAGACGGCTGATGTTCTGAAAGAGCTGCTAAGTCTGGACTCCTACAAATCTGGAGTCCAGACTTGTTGCAACACCTATCACTAGCCTGTTCAACCTCTCTTTCGTATCGTCTGAGATCCCTAGAGATTTGAAAGCTGCCGCGGTCATCCCCCTCTTCAAAGGGGGAGACACTCTAGACCCAAACTGTTATAGACCTATATCCATCCTGCCCTGCCTTTCTAAAGTCTTCGAAAGCCAAGTTAACAAACAGATAACTGACCACTTCGAATCCCACCGTACCTTCTCTGCTATGCAATCTGGTTTCCGAGCTGGTCATGGGTGCACCTCAGCTATGCTCAAGGTACTGAACGATATCATAACCGCCATCGATAAAAGACAGTACTGTGCAGCCGTCTTCATCGACCTGGCCAAGGCTTTCGACTCTGTCAATCACCGCATTCTTATTGGCAGACTCAACAGCCTTGGTTTCTCAAGTGACTGCCTTGCCTGGTTCTCTAACTACTTCGCAGACATAGTTCAGTGTGTCAAATCGGAGGGCCTATTGTCCGATCCTCTGGCAGTCTCTATGGGGGTGCCACAGGGTTCAATTCTTGGGCCAACCCTTTTCTCTATATACATCAACGATGTCGCTCTCGCTGCTGGTGACTCTCTGATCCATCTCTACGCAGATGACACCATTCTGTATACATCTGGCCCCTCTTTGGATACTGTGTTTACTAACCTTCAAACAAGCTTCAATGCCATACAACACTCCTTCCGTGGCCTCCAACTGCTCTTAAACGCTAGTAAAACTAAGTGCATGCTTTTCTATCGAACGCTGCCCGCACCCGCCCACCGGACTATCATCACTACTCTCGACGGGTCCGACTTAGAATACGTGGACACCTACAAATACCTAGGCATCTGGTTAGACTGTAAACTCAACTTCCAGACTCACATCAACCATCTCCAATCCAAAATTAAATCCAGAATTGGCTTCCTATTTCGCAACAAAGCCTCCTTCACTCATGCTGCCAAACATGCCCTTGTAAAACTGACTATCCTACCGATCCTTGATTTCGGCGATGTCATTTACAAACTAGCCTCCAACACTCTACTTAGCAAATTGGATGTAGTCTATCACAGTGCCATCCGTTTTGTTACCAAAGCCCCATACACTACCCATCACTGCGACCTGTATGCTTTCGATGGCTGGCTTTCATTATATATTCGTCGCCAAACCCACTGGCTCCAGGTCATCTATAAGTCTTTATTAGGTAAATCCCCGCCCTATCTCAGCTCACTGGTCACCATAGCAACACCCACCCGTAGCATGCGCTCCAGCAGGTATATCTCACTGGTCACCCCCAAAGCCAACACCTCCTTTGGCCGCCATTCCTTCCAGTTCGCTGCTGCCAATGACTGGAACGAATTGCAAAAATCATTGAAGCTAGAGGTTCCTATCTCCCTCACTAACTTTAAGCATCAGCTGTCAAAGCTGCTTATCGATCACTGCACCTGTATATAGCCCTTCTGTAAATAGCCCACACTACTACCTCATCACCATATTTATTTTTGTTATTTTCGCTAATCTTGCACTCCAGTATCTCTATTTGCACATCATAATTTGCACATCCTTCATTCCTGTGTTAATGATGATAATCTGTAATTTATATCACCACTATGGTCTATTTATTGTCCTATCTCCTAACCTTACTGCATTTTGCACTACATTTTGCACTCTGTATATAGATTTTCTATTGTGTTTTTGACTATGTTTGTTTACTGTGTAACTCTGTGTTGTTTTTGTCGCACTGCTTTGCTTTGTCTTGGCCAGGTCGCAGTTGCAAATGAGAACTTGTTCTCAACCGACCTACCTGGTTAAATAAAGGTGAAATAAAAAATAAAATAAAAATGAGCTTCAACATGCTTTTTTTTCAGCAATGGAGTCTTGCATGGTGAACGTGCATACAGGCCATGGCGGTGGAGTGCATTACTTACTGTTTTCTTTGAGACAACAGTACCTGCTAATTGCAGGTCTTTTTGAAGCTCTCCACAAGTGGTCCTTGGCTCTTGGACAACTCTTCTGATTATTCTTTTCACTCCTCTGTCAGAAATCTTGCGAGGAGCACCTGGTCGAGGCAAATTTATGGTGAAATGATTGTCTTTCCACTTCCGTATTATGGCCCCAACAGTGCTCACTGGAACATTCAGAAGCTTAGAAATGCGCCTATAACCAATGCCATCATTATGTTTTTCAACAATTAGGTTGCGAAGGTCTTGAGACAGCTCTTTGCTTTTACCCATGATGAGATGTGTCTTGTGTGACACCTTGGCAATGAGACCTTTTTGTAGGCCATCAGTTGGGACTGAACCAGCTGATATTAATTTGCACTGACGGGGCTGGATTGCTTTTTAATTACTGATGGTTTTCAGCTGTTGTCTTGGCTTTCCGTGCCTTTTTGCACCTCCCTTTCTTCATGTGTTCAATACTTTTTCCCTGTGTCATTTCACATTATTACACATAACTTAATTTCTTAACTTATTTGTTTTGGTTTCTTTGTATGTATGGATTACTTGGGTTGTTACCAACATCTGGTGAAAATGTCATGTCAATAGCACCTTTGGAAATATATTTACTGAGAAAAATGGTGACGTGTTCAATACCTATTTCACCCGCTGTATACCTCGAGTAATGGCTCTTAAGCTACAGGTCCACCCTTCAGTTTACATAGAACTAAAACATTCTTTCAACCTGGTCTCTCTTTTGCCTCTCCCCCCCCCACCCCCCCTCTCTCTCTCGCTCTCTCTCGCTCTCTCACACTCTCTCTCAGGGGATCAGCAGTCTGTTCAGTTCTTTGAAGGTGGTCCGGCTGCTGCGCTTGGGCAGGGTAGCCCGTAAACTGGACCACTACATTGAGTATGGAGCCGCCGTCCTCGTCCTGTTGGTGTGTGTCTTCGGCCTGGCTGCCCACTGGCTGGCCTGCATCTGGTACTGTTCTGTTAAGACTGATTTACTGTATATTAATGGTAGACTCACTGAAATGACGTTGTCACGAGCAGCAGCGCAGATATTGCGATAGCACAGCTCTCACACAGTCACACAAAGTATCTGTGCGTGTGCAGGGGTTTGCTTCACGCTGTTACAAAGTGGTAGGTACGGGACCAAATTGTCTAACTATGCTGTTTACTTTTTGCAGCTATGTCCTATCGCTGAGTCTACCTTTAAGGTGTTATAACAGTACTTCCCAACCCTCTTATCCGGGAACTGGCACACCTGTTTTAACTAGTCAAGGGCTTGATGATTAGGCGACAAAGATGTGAACCGTCTGCTGGTCCTCGAGGAGAGGGTTGGCAAAACCCGTTATAGGACTTAATAATGTCATATGAAGTCATTATGGTTATTTTTTTATGTATATTTCCCTTTATTACTTTCTAACCCTCCTCTAATTAGAGTAAACTAGTGAACAACAACGCTTAGGCCTCTATTTCCAGCTTATACATACTATATACAGTACATTTTATGTACAGTACTATTTTACAATAGTTCCATTTAGTTAGTTTTTACTCGTGTCCTTCCTCTACCCTCTCTAACCTCATCTATTTCTGTCCATCCGGTTTGATTTCTATTTGCCATATCTTTCAAACTGTGCTCTTTCACAAAAGTTCTTATCCTATAATCTATATACGTTTTTCGGACACAGTATGTTTTACGTTAGGTATCTTGTTATTAGTCTATCATCTATCTCTATCTCTTAACACCATTCATATTGGATTTCTATCTCCATATATTTTTCAACTGATGCTTCACAAAAGTTCTGAACCTTTCTATTCTAATTGTTTCTACAGATTGTAAATTGAAAATTAACATTTTTGCTAAAGGTATTATTATATTATTGATCGATTTAACTATGACTTTTCCGATCACCCAGTAGTGCTATCTGCAGGGTTTAGCTCCAGGTAAATATTGCAATTGTTCAGTCTTTCCTGGACCTGTGACCATAAACAATCTACATATGGACAGTACCAAAACAGATGATCTAATGATTCTGTCTCTTCGTAGAAGATCTGCAGAGCTGGGAAGGTTGTATCCCCCATTTAAATAACATTATATTGGTTGCAAGATGTTTTTTAAAATCCGGCGTCGTTTTGTGTATCAGTTCATAAACAATGTGCCATGGAATCGGTACGTCAAAAATCTCTTCCCAACTATTTTGCAATCTATATGGCACTTACTTTTTTCCCCTTCCACTTTCCTCTTCCATTTTTGCGGTAATGCTGCAATTAGTTGGTTGTAATTTTGGGTAGAGCTGACATTTCCATATGTTTTTGTTAGCTGCATGTGCAACAACTCCACCAGTCCTACCTATGATTTAATTTACGAGGATTATACCTTTTTTAAACATTTTTTTTTAATCAATTAGTATATTTGAGTTTAACCACAATATTTGTTGCATTATTTGTTCTGTCCTTTTGAGAGGATTACATTGAAATTGCAACCAACTTTCTATGGCTTGCTTTAAAAATAGCAATATTTGGGAGATGATTTCCTTTTCAAATAACTGAAAGTGAGAAGTTGTAATCTGAACATAGGGTGAGACATTCTTACTAATTTGCTATAGAACCTGTTCGGATTTAAGAATAACTTTTGTATGACTGAAGCCTTTAGTGAGAGGTCTAATGCTTTAATATTTAATCATTTCTGCCCTCCGAATTCATATTCATTATATAAATAGGCCTGTTTAATTTTGTCTGGCTTGCCATTCCAAATAAAATCGGATATTCTTTTCTCATATCATGTAAAAAACTTTGCTAGGTGTAGGCAAGACCATAAGCAAATAGTTAAACTGGGATAATACTAAAGAGTCAATCAGGGTGATTTTTCCACAAATAGACAGGTATTTACCTTTCCATGGCAGCAAGATCTTATCTATTTTTGCTAACTTTCTATTAAAATGTATTGGAGTGAGATCATTTATTTAGTACACGGTAATGTAAAAGTTATATTAAGTTGTGGATCCATATATCCACTAGTTCCAATATATCCATGACATTCATGATTTCCTTAAGAGCATGAGGGTGATTTCCTTTACGGTCCATTGAAGTATTTAAAACCGTATTATAATCTCCCACGAATAGTCTTGTATTGCCTACAGGGTTGATCATTTATTATATATATTTCCAAAGAAGCGTGGATCATCATTATTTGGTCCTTAAAACTTAATGAGCCATATCTGTTTATGGTCCAGTAACCTATTTAAAATCATCCATCTACCTTGCGGATCTGTTTGGACAATTTGTTGGTAACATCTAAATAAACTGTCATCATATTATTAATATAAACTATCACAGTGGCAAAAACAATCTGGCTACTGCGTTTGTTAATTGCGTATTCCTTTAGTGTTTCTCTGATCCCCAACCGTGGCATGCTTTTGTTCTACTACACTTGATTTAATTAATCAAAAAGATTAGTTGTGGATTAGTTTACAAGTTGCTAGTGCTAGTGGTGGATTAGAACCGAAATGCAAAGTGAAATGACTGGGGAGTCACTGAGTAACGGATTAAGAAACTCTGCCTTTAAAAACTGTCATGCTCTGTAGTGTTGACAATGTCATGAAGGAGAAGTATGTTTCTGTTTCTCACCCGCATTGTCATGCATTGTTTTGTAACTTTTGTCTTAATCCCTTAAGCAAAGTGAACAAACCTCTAACCTGTTGTAGAGGTAACCCTAACGCTATCCCTTCCCTTACCCCCCAAACCTTATCATGGCTCTTTCTCGTCTCAACCTAACAAGTACAGCAGCTACTTGGTTTTGGTTCTTGTCTAACTGGGCTTTAAGAATAATGGATGCAATTTTGAAGCAAACCTTCATTGTCCTACCAAGAGTTGCTGAATATCTTTTAATCTTGACTGACTATAACAGGTACAGCATCGGTGACTATGAGGTGATAGACGAGGAGACGGGAATCCTGCGGACAGACAGCTGGCTGTACATGCTGGGGGAGACAGTGGGCTCACCATACCGCTTCAACGCCAGCGGCACAGGGAAGTGGGAGGGCGGCCCCAACAAAGACTCAGTCTACATCACATCTCTATACTTCACCATGACCTCTCTGACCAGTATAGGGTTCGGAAACATCGCCCCCACCACCGACGGAGAGAAGATCTTCGCTGTCGCCATGATGATGATCGGATGTAAGTATATGGGACTCCATGTTTTTTTTGTCATGATTTCAGGCAGTGTTTCCCAATCCTCTCCTGGAGAACCCCCAGCCAGTCCACATGTGATGTATTCCAGAACTAGCACAGTTGATTTAGCTAATGAGGGGTTTGATGGTTAGTTGACCATTTAAATCAGCTGTGCTAGTTCTGGAATACATTGAACTGCATTGTTGGTTAAGGGCTTGTAAGTAAGCATTTCACGGTAAGGTCTACACCTGTTGTATTCGGCGCATGTGACAAATAAAATTTGATTTGATAAAATAAGTGGACTGGCTGTGGGTACTCGAGGAGAGTTTTAGGAAACACTGATTTAAGGGTTAAGAGTGCCTGTGGCCTTATATTGGCATTTTCCCTATGTGGTAGCATTATAAATGAATGAATGTTGTTGTTAGAATGTAATTAATTGATTCTAGATAAGTGAAATAATGGAGTAGCCCTGCTTTGGTAATATCTGTTGGATGGTTAAAGATATTCTCATTCTCACCCAATCACACAGGGCTCCACTGAACCTTAAGGGCCCTGTTACGAATTGATTAGACCAACCCACCAGCTCATAGCCCCTTAAACTTTCTGCATCGATGGCTGTGCACTCTATCCAGACAAGAAATAGGGAGCACATCAAACACTCTTCTGTCCTCAAAACCATGCCCTGACATGATTTCACATCAATATATTTACATCACAAAGGCATGAGCATTTGAATAGTTTCATTCCAAAACGCTATATAACCATATATTTTATTTTATTTTTTATAACTTTTGAAAGAGACTGGTGTGTTTTTTCACAATCTAATCATGGCATGGGGTTGTTGAACAATAGACATGTATTTGTTTGAAATCAATCACTTGATGGTTTCATTTCAGAGAGACAAATAATAATGTTTTGTTGCAAAACACTGTATTCTCCTCACTCACAGAGAACTATAGGGTTTACACAGTGACATGTGACAACTCCATTTTTAATAAAGAACTGTACACATGATACATTTGTGACATCAATATTTTTTTTATAATCAATACAGTAATATGAAATATGTATGTACATAATTTATTTTTTTAAACCTTTATTTAACTAGGCAAGTCAGTTAAGAACAAATTCTTATTTACAATGACGGCCTACACTGGCCAAACTCGGACGACGCTGGGCCAATGGTGCGTCGTCCTATGGGACTCCCAATCACAGCCAGATGTCATACAGCCTGGATTTGAACCAGGGGCTGTAGTGACGCCTCTTGCACTGAGATGCAGTGCCTTAGACCATGTTTACATTTGACATTTTAGTCATTTTGCAGATGCTATTATCCAGAGTGACTTACAGTTAGTTCATTCCTTTTAAGATAGCTACAGTGGGGAGAACAAGTATTTGATACACTGCCGATTTTACAGGTTTTCCCACTTACAAAGCATGTAGAAGTCTGTCATTTTTATCATAGGTACTCTTCAACTGTGAGTGACGGAATCTAAAACAAAAATACAGAAAATCACATTGTATGATTTTTAAGTAATTAATTAGCATTTTATTGCATGACATAAGTATTTGATACATCAGAAAAGCAGAACTCAATATTTGGTACAGAAACCTTTGTTTGCAATTACAGAGATCATACGTTTGCTGTAGTTCTTGACCAGGTTTCAACACACTGCAGCAGGGATTTTGGCCCACTCCTCCATACAGATCCTTCAGGTTTCGGGGCTGTCGCTGGGCAATACGGACTTTCAGCTCCCTCCAAAGATTTTCTATTGGGTTCAGGTCTGGAGACTGGCTAGGCCACTCCAGGACCTTGAGATGCTTCTTACGGAGCCACTCCTTAGTTGCCCTGGCTGTGTGTTTCGGGTCGTTGTCATGCTGGAAGACCCAGCCATGACCCATCTTCAATGCTCTTACTGAGGGAAGGAGGTTGTTGGCCAAGATCTCGCGATACATGGCCCCATCCATCCTCCCCTCAATACGGTGCAGTCGTCCTGTCCCCTTTGCAGAAAAGCATCCCCAAAGAATGATGTTTCCACCTCCATGCTTCACGGTTGGGATGGTGTTCTTGGGGTTGTACTCATCCTTCTTCTTCCTCCAAACACGGTGAGTGGAGTTTAGACCAAAAAGTTATATTTTTGTCTCATCAGTCCACATGATCTTCTCCCATTCCTCCTCTGGATCATCCAGATGGTCATTGGCAAACTTCAGACGGGCCTGGACATGCGCTGGCTTGAGCAGGGGGACCTTGCGTGCGCTGCAGGATTTAATCCATGACGGCGTAGTGTGTTACTAATGGTTTTCTTTGAGACTGTGGTCCCAGCTCTCTTCAGGTCATTGACCAGGTCCTGCCGTGTAGTTCTGGGCTGATCCCTCACCTTCCTCATGATCATTGATGCCCCACGAAGTGAGATCTTGCATGGTGCCCCAGACCGAGGGAGATTGACCGTCATCTTGAACTCTAATAATTGCGCCAACAGTTGTTGCCTTCTCACCAAGCTGCTTGCCTATTGTCCTCTAGCCCATCCCAGCCTTGTGCATGTCTACAATTTTATCCCTGATGTCCTTACACAGCTCTCTGGCCTTGGCCATTGTGGAGAGGTTGGAGTCTGTTTGATTGAGTGTGTGGACAGGTGTCTTTTATACAGGTAACGAGTTCAAACAGGTGCAGTTAATACAGGTAATGAGTGGAGAACAGGAGGGCTTCTTAAAGAAAAACTAACAGGTCTGTGAGAGCCGGAATTCTTACTGGTTGGTAGGTGATCAAATACTTATGTCATGCAATAAAATGCAAATTTATTATTTAAAAATCATACAATGTGATTTTCTGGATTTTTGTTTTAGATTCCGTCTCTCACAGTTGAAGTGTACCTATGTTAAAAATTACAGACCTCTACATGCTTTGTAAGTAGGAAAACCTTCAAAATCGGCAGTGTATCAAATACTTGTTCTCCCCACTGTAGGTGAGAAAACAACATATCACATTCAAATATACAGGATAAGAACATTCCATTCCAGCTAAACAATGGATGTAGCGTTTTGCAACAAAACACATTTTAATATCTATAAATAAAAAATCTGAGAATAGTAATATTTGTCACAAACATGAAGGTACTGCCTGCCGTTTTGTACCTTTGCCCCGCTACTCTGGATTACCGAACTCTCCTTGCCTCTGACTTGTCTTTTGCCTGCCCCCTGTTGGTATAATAAACATTTGTTATTCCTAACGTTGTCTGCGCCTGGGTCTCACCTGTACGCTGATAGTACGAACTGGCCAAGACTGACCCAGCAGACTTGGACCAGCTGCGCCAACACCCAAGGAGCCTCTATTGGCAGGCACAAGGAATTGCTTCGGGCCTAGTTTTTTGGACGTCACCCTGGCTACCGAGCTGAACATCCCCACTCAGGCCCTCTCCATAATCATGGAGGTTAGAGCACTGGACGGGCGCTCTATTGGGCGGGTCACCCATAACACCACTCCCATCAACCTACGGGTGTCGGGGAATCACAGCGAGACGATGCAATTTCTGCTAATCAAATCTCCCCAGATTCTCGTGGTGTTGGGATTTTCCTGGCTCCAACGGCACAATCCCGTCATCAACTGGGCCACTGAACTCTGCCTGCCCTGACCCTGAGCCTGCCTGCCGTTTTGTACCTTTGCCCCACTACTCTGGATTACCGAACTCCGCTTTCCCCTGACCTGGCTTTTGCCTGCCCCCTGTTGGTATAATAAACATTTGTTATTCCTAACGTTGTCTGCGCCTGGGTCTCACGTGTACGCTGATAGATGTAGCGTTTTGGAATGAAACTCTTCAATTTGTATGGAGCAAATAATAATGTGTGTCTGCCACTCATGAGCTGTTGAGGTTAATGAGGTTAATTCAGGGTTGATGAGATTCAAGAAGTCTTTCATCTGTCTCTTTACTGTATCTCTCAATCTGTTCAACAAAATGGCTGTTGTTACTGTAACTCACATACATAATCATGAATGTCATATCTGTCAAAGTGGTTATGGCAAAATGTAGGGAATGATCGTCACCCATCCATCCTTTTGTATTCCATCCATCCATTTAATTTCATCTATCCTATTTAAGTAAGTCTACATCTAAAGACAGCCAGAGACTGACACACACAGACAGAATCATGCAATATAGAGCAGACAAGTTCTTTTTTACCATATGGCTCATTGGCTCTCAGTTGTGGTAGCAGAAGCAGCAGGAGAACCTGGGGCAATATAGCAGTGGCGGTTGGTGCTGTTCAAGAATAGGGAGAACAAATGTTTTTTATGAGCATGTCCTTATTTCTATTACAGCATACTGGATGACTGTCATTCATATTCCATTCGCCCAGCTCAATGTAACATCGATAGGGTTAGGCTACTACATGATACTAAAATTTTCCCTATACCCATCATGCCACAACCTAGCCTACAAGTGAAAGTTTATAATGTAGGTGCACAAGTCGAGAGACAAATTGGAGTAATCAAGGTGACAGACAGTGACACATTCAATGTAATCATTATTCCAAACAGTTGCAAAATGTTCCGTTTTGAAACTAAAACGTGAATTTCTATTGGACAAATTCTGGTAGGTCCCCCACCGTTTTGTTCAGTTTGCTTCCATTTAAGAAATGTTTTGCAACAGAATCGGCGGAATGAATACACCTCTATTTACCCGCACACACAGTTCACTTTCATAGCAGCCACAAACATGGTCAGACCATATTCCCTACCTAGTACTTTTGACAAGAGCCCTATGGAACCTGATCAAAAGTAGTGCACTACATAGGGAACAGGGTGCCATTTGGGATGTGGATCCTGTTTCACTCACTACATTACAGCACCTACAGAACAGCGGGTTCAGATGCACTCGCTGCACCTCAGCATCCGTTTCCATGGTGGAAGATAAAGAGATACTTCTGTCAAAGTTACTTGATTCCAGTGACAACAACGGTTGTACACTTTAAATGATTCATACACACTCCAAGAGTTAGGGTTTGTGTATTTTGACGGTGTACTCAAATACTATTTAGAATGTCAGGTAACACATTTCCTAGGTTGCAAAGGTAATTTCTTTGCGTAATAACAAATCTTCACCTCGCAACCCATGTGACCCCAACCTTTTTTTTTTACTCCTTTTTCTCCCCAATTTTGTGATATCCAATTGGTAGTTACAGTCTTGTCCCATCGCTGCGACTCCAGTACGGACTCGGGAGAGGCGAAGGACGAGAGCCTCCAAAACACGACCCCGCCAAGCCGCACTTCTTCATGACACAATGCCCGCTTAACCCAGAAGCCAGTCGCACCAATGTGTCGGAGGAAACACCGTACACCATGCACCCGGCCCGCCACAGGAGTCGCTAGAGCGCGATCGGACAATGACAAACCCTCCCCTAACCCGGACGACTCTGGGCCAAATGTGCGCTGCCTCATTGGTCTCCCGGTCATGGCCGGCTGTAACACAGCCTGGAATCAAACCAGGATCTGTATGTTCACACCCCTCTTATTGCCCGAAAGAAAATGTTGCTTTTTTATGCTATTTTCCTGCAATTCTACTCATTTTGCCACGTCTTATGTGTGTTCATATGATACCAGGAGTCGAGTCCCCTGGGCATATAATCTGGCCATCATAACTACAAGATTTACACAAATAGAATTATATTTGTGTAAGTCATACTGTAGGTTTTGATCTGAATCGAAAGAAGCTGAGAAAAGCAACCAAAGATGCAAGTGGAATGTCTACTGTATGATTCCATCCAGTTTAAACCGTGACAGTTTATTCCATTATTCTCTGTAAAAATGGCCGCCCCAGCACAATTCTATTTTTACCATCTGTGGTGGATTGGTGTTGGCAGCAGACAAAGATCACATCGTTGACAAGAGGATTATACAGCTGTCTTGTCACTATGGCAACGTTTGGCCTGGGACTTTTTGAGGTTTCTGACAACTGTCTGTAAACTGTCTTCAAAGGAAGACAGCTGTTGGTGGATTCCATTTAAATCACTGTCACGGATAGAGCTGTGGTGCTACACCAAGATCTGATGGAGAGGTGGAGAGATGTGGGTACTTTGTATACTCATAGACACTGAGTATACCAAGTACTAGGAACACCTTCCTAATATTGAGTTGCACCCCCCCCCCCCCCCCCCCCCCCCCTTATTTAATCTGTCTCGTCCCCTTCATCTATACTGATTGAAGTGGATTTAACAAGTCACATCAATAAGGGATCATAGCTTTCACCTGGATACACCTGGTCAAATCAAATTTTATTGGTGTAGCGAAATGCTTGTGCTTCTAACTCCGACAGTGCAGTCATATCTAACAGTTTCACAACATATACATAAACACACATAAATCTAAGTAAGGAATGGATTGAGAATATATACATAAATATCAGGGCAGCATTGGATACAGTTGCATAATAAGCTTTGTAGTATGCAGTATACACATAAGAGATTGGTAATGCAGTATGTAAACACAATTAAGTGACTAAGATACCGAAGAATAGTATAGCGTAGTTTAAACATATGAGATGAGTAATGCAAGATACGGAAACATTATTAAAGTGGCTAGTGTTTCATCCTTAAGTGTCCGGTGATTTCTAATCTGTGTCTATAGGCAGCAGTCTCTGATGTGCTAGAGATGGTTGTTTAGTAGTCTGATGGCCTTGAGATAGAAGCTGTTTTTCAGTCTCTCGGTCCCAGCTTTGATGTACCTGTACTGACCTCGCATTCTGGATGATAGCGGGGTGAACAGGCAGTGGCTCGGGTGGTTGATGTCTTTGATGATATTTTTGGCCTTCCTGTGGCAACGGGTGCTGTAGGTGTCCAGGAGGGCGGGAAGTTTGCCCCCAGTAATGCGTTGGGCAGACCACACCACCCTCTGGAGAGCTTTACGGTTATGGGCGGTGCAGTTGCCGTACCAAGCGGTGATGCAGCCCGACAGGATGCTCTCAATTGTGCATCTGTAGAAGTTTGTGAAGGTTTTGGGTGAGCACCTTCTTCACCACACTGTCTATGTGGTTGAACCATTCCAGTTTGTCAGTGATGTGTACGCCGAGGCTGTCTCATCGTTGTTGGTAATCAAGCCTACTATTGTTGCGTCGTCTGCAAACGTAATGATTGAGTTTGAGGCGTGCGTGGCCACACAGTCATGGGTGAACAGGGAGTACAGGAGGGGGCTGAGCACACACCCTTGTGAGGCCCCAGTGTTGAGGATCAGCGAGGAGGAGGTGTTGTTTCCTACCTTCACCACCTGGGGGCGACCCGTCAGGAAGTTCCAGGACCCAGTTGCACAGAGCGGGTTTCAAACCCAGGGCCTCAAGCTTAGTGATGAGCTTGGAGGGTACTATGGTGTTGAATGCTGAGCTATAGTCAATAAACAGCATTCTTACATAGGTATTCCTCTTGTCCAGATGGGACAGGGCAGTGTGTAATGTGGTGGTGATAGCATCATCTGTGGATCTATTGGGATGGTAAGCAAATTAAAAGGGGGTCTAGGGTGGCAGGTAAGGTGGAGGTAATATGATGCTTGACTAGTCTCTCATAGCACTTCATGATGACAGAGGTGAGTGCTACGGGACGATAGTCATTTAGTTCAGTTACCTTTGCTTTCTTAGGTACATGGACAATCGTGGCCGTTTTGAAGCGTGTGTAGACAACAGACAAGGATAGGGAGAGATTGAATATATCTGTAAACACACCAGCCAGCTGGTCTGCGCATGCTCTGAGAACGCGGCTAGGGATACCATCCGGGCCAGCAGCCTTGCGAGGGTTAACACGCTTAAATGTCTTACTCACATCGGCCACTGTGAGGGAGCGCCCACAGTCCTTGGTAGCATGTCGGTGGCACTGTATTATCCTCAAAGCGAGCCAAGGTGTTCAGCCTGTCCGGAAGCAAGACGTCGATGTCTGCTATGTGGCTGATTTTCCTTTTATAATCCGTGATTGTCTGGTCAGTCTATCTCATGTACGCTCAGTGTATACTGTACCTCAGAATATTAGGACTATAGGATGCCTAGGAAAAGAGTAGAGTCCAGTGAGTGTGTGTTGGAGTGTCAGTGTAGCATTTGTGAGTGTGTGGGTAGAGCCCAGTGAGTGTGTGGGTAGAGCCCAGGGAGTGTGTGGGTAGAGCCCAGTGAGTGTGTGGGTAGAGCCCAGGGAGTGTGTGGGTAGAGCCCAGGGAGTGTGTGGGTAGAGCCCAGGGAGTGTGTGGCTAGAGCCCAGGGAGTGTGTGGGTAGAGTCCAGTGAGTGTGTGTTGGAGTGTCAGTGTAGCATTTGTGAGTGTGTGGGTAGAGCCCAGTGAGTGTGTGGGTAGAGCCCAGGGAGTGTGTGGGTAGAGCCCAGGGAGTGTGTGGGTAGAGCCCAGGGAGTGTGTGGGTAGAGCCCAGGGAGTGTGTGGGTAGAGCCCAGGGAGTGTGTGGGTAGAGCCCAGTGAGTGTGTGGGTAGAGTCCAGTGAGTGTGTGGGTAGAGTCCAGTGAGTGTGTGGGTAGAGCCCAGGGAGTGTGTGGGTAGAGCCCAGGGAGTGTGTGGGTAGAGCCCAGGGAGTGTGTGGGTAGAGCCCAGTGAGTGTGTAGGTAGAGCCCAGTGAGTGTGTGGGTAGAGTCCAGTGAGTGTGTGGGTAGAGTGTGTGGGTAGAGTCCAGTGAGTGACTATGCATAGATAATAGATAGCGGGTAGCAGCAGTGTAAAAACAAATGAGGTGGCCATTTGATTAATTGTTCAGCAGTCTTATAGCTTGGGGGTAGAAGCTGATAAGAAGCCTTTTGGACCTAGACTTGGCGCTCCGGTATCGCTTGCCGTGCGGTAGCAGAGAGACAATTTTTTGGGCTTTCCTCTGACACCGCCTAGTATATAAGTCCTTAATGGCAGGAAGCTTGGCCCCAGTGATGTACTGAGCCGTACGCATTACCCTCTGTAGTGCCTTACGGTCAGATGCCGGGCAATTGCCATACCAGGCGGTGATGCAACCGGTCAGGATGCTCTCAATGGTGCAGCTGTAGAACTTTTTGAGGATCTGGGGACCCATGCCAAATTCAGTATCCTGAGGGGGAAAAGGTGTTGTCGTGCCCTCTTCACGACTGTCTTTTGGTGTGTTTGAACCATGATAGTTTGTTGGTGATGTGGACACCAAGGAACTTAAAACTCTCGACCCGCTCCACTACAGCCCGTCGATGTTAATGGGGGCCTGTTCGGTCCGCCCTTTCCTGTAGTCCACGATCAGCTCCTTTGTCTTGTATGTCTTTGGTCAGGTTGTGTATTGAGAAGGATTTTGATATTGTAATTGTTAAGGACATTTTTTATACAGTACCAGTCAAAAGTTTGGACACACCTACTCATTCAAGGGTTTTTCTTTATTTGTACTATTTCTACATTGTAGAATAATAATGAAGACATCGAAACTATGAAATGGCTATTTTGGGTGGCTATTTTGAAGAATATAAAATATATTTTGATTTGTTTAGCACTTTTTTGCTTACTACATGATTCCATATGTGTTATTTCATAGTTTTGATGTCTTCTTTATTATTCTATAATTTAGAAAATATTAAAAATAAAAATAAATCCTGCAATGAGTAGGTATGTGCAAACTTTTGTCTGCCTGCTACTGTATATATTTTAGTGTCCTGTAATTGTTTTTCTGACAACAACCACAATATTAGGTTTTTCAGGCGCCTTCTGTCATCATTAAAAGTTGTATTAGAGAGAGAGAGACCCGGGAGAGACCGAGTAAGAGAGATACTGAGAGAGAGGGAGAGAATGAATACAGTAGAGAGATTTCATAAGAAGGAGCCTCACTAACTTCTCTGTTCACTGTCTCTGTCTACAGTAGAGAGGAGTACTGGAGTCAGATGGACCTTTGTAGTATCTGATCTTCATCTTCAAACGCAGCAGTGACAACGTGATGATATAATATTCTGTCACATATGCATTGCAGAGAGCACACAGTATGCAGTAAAAAGGGGACCTTTATTTATGCAGAGAAGTCCCATTGAGCCTGGCTTCAAATCCTCTGGCAGAATACTCTTTTGTAGCAAACGGACACACAGGAAAGATTCTGCATGTTGCTGTATTGCTCTTTCGTTAAGAACGGCTCCAAACTTAGTTTTGTATGTCAATAAGTGATATCGTACCAATATGAGAACATTTCATAATGAAAGGTAGGGACACCATTTTGTACAAATGATCAGGAAGTAGAGTGTCATCCACATAGCAATGATAGGAGAGACCATGTGAGGATATGACGGAGCAGAGTGACTTGGTGTGTAGAGTAAAAAGGAGAGAGCCTAGAACCGAGCAATGGGGGACACCAGTCGTGAGAGTACATAGCGCAGACACATCACTTGGTAGGAGCGGCCTGCCAGCTGGGATGCAGTCCAGGAGAGTGCAGAGCCTGAGACGCCCAGCCCTGAGAGGGTGGAGAGGAGGATCTGATGGTTCACGGTGTCCAATGCAGCGGATAGATCTAGGAGGATGAGAACAGAGGAGAGAGATTTAGTGGACTAGACTAACAGTGAAATGCTTGTTTACAGGCCCTTCCCAACAATGCATAGAGAAAAATATAAAAAATAATAGGAATAAATACTCAATGAGTAACGATAACTTGCCTATATACACTGGGTACCAGTACCGTGTCGATGTGCAGGGTTACGAGGTAATTGAGGTAGATAGAGTGCATTCGTAAAGTATTCAGACCCCTTGACTTTTTCCACATTTTGACACGTTACAGCCTTATTCAGGTGGCCTGGAGGGTAGGAGCGTTGGGTCATTAACCAAAAGGTTGCTTGATCGAATCCCTGAGCTGACAAGGTAAAAATCTGTTGTTCTGCCCATGAACAAGGCAGTTCCCCGGGCGTTGTGGATGTTGATTAAGACAGCCCCCCGCACCTCTGATTCAGAGGTTGGGTTAAATGCGGAAGACACATTTCAGTTGAATGCATTCAGTTGTACAACTGACTAGTATCCTACTTTCCTTTCCTTTCCTTAAAATGGATCAAATAGGTTTTTTTCCCTCATCAATCTACACACAATACCCCATAATGACATAGCAAATACAGTTTTTTAGAAATGTTTGCAAATGTATTAAAAATAAAAAACTGAGTATTCAGTATTCAGTCTGAGGTCCTAAGCGCTTTGGAGCAGGTTTTCATCAAGGATCTCTCTGTTCTGTACAAGCATTTTGCTACACCCGCAACATCTGTTCATCTTTCCTTGGATCATGACTAGTCTCCCAGTGCCTGCCGCTGAAAAACATCCACACAGCATGATGCTGCCACCACCATGCTTCACCGTAGGGATGGTGCCAGGTTTCTTCCAGAAGTGACTCTTGGCGTTCAGGACAAAGAGTTCAATCTTGCTTTCATCAGACCAGAGAAGAGACCAGAGCATCTTGTTTCTCACCCAGAGTTACCTCTGCTGCAGAGGATAAGTTTATTAGAGTTAACTGCACCTAAATTTGCAGCCCAAATAAATCCTTCACAGAGTTCAAGTAACAGACACATCTCAAAATCAACTGTTCATAGGAGACTGCGTGAATCAGGCCTTCATGGTCAAATTGCTGCAAAGAAACCACTACTAAAGGACACCAATAAGAAGAAGAGACTTGCTTGGGCCAAGAAACACGAGCAATGGAAATTAGATTGGTGGAAATCTGTCCTTTGGTCTGGTGAGTCCAAATTTAAGATTTTTGGTTCCAACCGCCGCGTCTTTGTGAGACGCGGTGTAGGTGAACGGATGATCTCCACATTTGTGGTTCCCACCGTATACATACAGATCAGTGTTCAGATAGAAACACAGTACATTGGAGCATATCTGCCAGGAGATTAGTGATGTCTGCTGTCATGGATCATAGTGACAACAACACTTTATCACTACACTGCGATATTCTGCTGCAATGGTGGTGTCTGGTTTAGAAAATAGTAGCATCAATGTCTCACAAAGTTATAATCTTCCAGAAAAGTATGTGTGTAGCCGGTATGCATAGCACTAAAACGATATGTGATCCATAGCTCAAAATAAGGAAATTGCCACGGCTACAATAAGCTATTAATTTGGTTCGAATGTTCTTTCTGCAATCATGACATTCATTTATATCTTATGGCAGGCAGACTTACTCAGTGAGACACCCTTCACGCTTTAATTTGAATAAACAGGTTTGGATTTCTTTTAGTAAAAATAAGCATGAAATTCAAATAGCTTTTTACACAGAAAACTGACCAAACCCTCCATTTCCCCATTGGAGTAGAACTAATTGGTAAGGCATATGGCTATTGTTATTTTTCAGAGAGCAGGGATTGGTTCAAAAGCACGTGTGTGAGAGAGAGCGAGAGCTGACCTTTTCAATCAGATGCAGTTCTATCAACATAAGCAATCTTGTTAAATCTTGTTACACTTCATAGTCTCTCCATTGACAGCCTACAGAATTGCTTCTCACCTAACCTTATAAAGCTGCACAAAAGCCTGTGGAAAAAGTAAGCTGTGCATTATAAATCTATAGAGCTCCACAGATTTATAATGCACAGCTTACTTTTTCCACAGGCTTTTGTGCAGCTTTACCATAGGAGTTGGCTATACAGCACAAACCGATCTGGGACTAGGCTACCACTCTGCTGAGACTCAGAACCAATAATTTGCTTAGCTTTCCACTCCAGGGTAGTGTCCCAAATGGCACCCTATTCCCTATACAGTACACTACTTTTGATCAGGGCCCATAGGGCTTTGTTAACTCTATTTTCTTAAAACTGCATTGTTCATTAAGGGCTTGTAAGTGAGCATTTCACGGTACACCTGTTGTATTCGGCGCATGTGGCAAATTACATTTGATTTGATTTGATGTTGGCTATACCAACTATAGATAGATAGATACTTTATTGATCCCTGTGGGGAAATTACATTGTCAAGCAGCTACGAAAAATACAGGGCAGGTGCAAAATGCCAGAATACACGATACATGATACATAGTGCAGACAGATACACAATACATGATACATAGTGCAAAGGGAACTAACAGTAAATTGGCAGTTGAATATGTGTTGTAATTAGGCCTACTGACGATCAATACTGATAGTGGCTAATATTTAACATGATAGAAATAGAAATCAGAGAAAGTCACGATAGCCTATAATTAAGACAAGTTAAAAGGCCATACAATTCATATTCTTCATACTGGCACAGCATTTCATAAACTTTACTGCTTTAGTTTGCTGCCATATGACTGGGTTCACATTTGTCTCCAGCGATTATAAGGTACAATATATCTAAAACAAGTGTCATTTATATTTACAATTCCCTTATCCAAAAGGTTTACTCATTTACCTAGCTCTTATCAATAGTTAAATTACAGTGCATGGAGAATGGTGTTGTTTCTATTGAAAAAACTAAGTAGATACTTTTTCCACCTTATTCAGGGTTTCCACATGCGTAGGTGGTGGAATTATGAGGGAATTAAGTCAAGGTCAGAATACGGCGAATCTGTAGACACACCTCCGCCACGCCTTCATTTATTCGATCTCCACCCCAAACAAATAGCAGGTGAATAGCATGCTATTCTCATGCTTAAATTCAAGGTCAGAATACGTGTAGAGAGAAAAATGCATGAAAAGGGAATGTTTTTTTATGGCCTCAAAAAACACATCTCTCTTGTTCCATGTGTGTATGGGCACTGTGCTTCATGTGTCATGGCTGGAAGGCTGTTCTTCAATGGAGACCTGTATTCATGTAGAATCCCTTATTCCAGTGATTGGAAACCTTTAGTTCAGTGTTTCTCAACCTTAGGTCTGTAGATTGGCACAAGTATCTCGTAGTTAGCTGATTTAGTTTACATGTAAAAGCTCCTCAAAGGAGGAACTTGGCTGTTCCTGGTACACAAAAGGTTTGAAACAAAAACAAATTGCAGGAAAACTACCAAAGGTTGGAAAAACGGAGTAGTTTGATATCTAAGTAATGACCTAAAGGCTTATCACGCAACATAGATAATGTGTATGACGCTGATGGACAGGCACTGTCAGAATATCTCTGTGTCTCTGTCACCTCCTCTTCAACTCTGTTTCCAGTTTCCTCTAAACACACACACACACACACACACACACACACACACACACACACACACACACACACACACACACAACAACCCTAGAGGCTGTCTTTTTTGCAGTCTGTGGCACATACACACTTCCTCACAAACTGTTTGTTTGTCACTTTGTTCCTATGTTTGTCCTCAAAGATTAAGGATACCTCTTTCTGAACCTTAGTGGATATTCAATGCATTGTTATTACTATTACAAATTGGAGAAGATTTACCGATCAACAAGCTTTGACGACTTGACTTACTGTATGTATTACAGGTACTTCCATTGTGTAGGGTGACACATTTCAACACATTGATGTTGTAATACTGGATCAATTCCTGAAATCTCCTGTCTGTTAACCTGTGTCCTTAAATGCATATTATCCTTCTCTGTGAAGCTAACTTTCTCTGATTTTTCCATAGCTGTGGGAAGTAGTTAGGGACCGGGGTTTGCTGTTCTTTTTTTCGCCAACGCGATTTATCTGCTAATACAAGACTATTAAAGGCCCAGTGCACTACTTTAAAAATATATATATTTATTTTTTATTTTTTTGTTGTTGTATTTTTCCGGGGCTGTTGCAGCACCCTCAGCACCCCTACTTCCCATGGCTATTGACTTTTCTCTAAATGTTTGAAACATCCGCTCCTTTCCTTTCTTTTCCCAGCCCTGCTTTACGCCACCATCTTCGGTAACGTCACCACCATCTTCCAGCAGATGTACGCCAACACCAACCGCTACCACGAGATGCTGAACAGTGTCCGTGACTTCCTCAAGCTCTACCAGGTGCCCAAGGGGCTGAGCGAGAGGGTCATGGATTACATCGCCTCCACCTGGTCCATGTCCCGGGGCATAGATACTGAAAAGGTATCTCAAACTGTAAGCCAGACATTCATTACCTTGACATTCATCCCCCCCCCCCCCCCTCGTGTTGGATGGTTTTCCTGCATGGCAGCTAGCTGGCCCCTTTGTATTGTGATTGTGGTGTGACTCTGTTTTGTTGTGCTGGACCAGTCCACTTGGGGTGGGGTTTCGGGGAGGGGCTGGTGTTAATGGATAATGCTCTGTAACGCTGGTATATTAACAGATTATCATAATTAGTCATGACAGCTGGTGTTTGTTTATGACAACTGACTTTACCCTGTTATGACACAAACTTTGTCTGATTTAGCAAACTCCTTCAGCTAATTAATGGTGCAATTTGAGATAATCAGATTAGATAATTTGATGTGACATGGTTTGAAACCAATTTTAAGCATAGCCTACAGAAAAAGCAGTGACGAAAATTAATGTAAGGCATTTGTCCAGTAAGTAAAACAAATAAATAAAGTACAGCAGTTGGTTTTGGGGCTGCCTTAACACTGATAGCTGGGGTGAGTAGGTGTAGTTCAGTACAGATTTTTGGCCCATTCCAATGCTGTATGCTTTGGGATTGCCTCAGTGTCAGCAGAAAGCAACACTATGTAAGCTTCCAGGCACATTTCTCCCACAGCGCAGAGAGTGAAAGGGATGAAGGAAGGAGGGTAAAATCTTTTAAGGATTCTCTGCTATCGCACACTGACTCACCTCAGCCAGGAGTTTAACTGTGGCTGTTGCTGTGACAACAACAGCATCCCAGCCAGGCATGTAGAGAGGAGGCTGGTTTGATTGGCAGTTTTTGGGGATTCTTTGTATGATCTACTCACATACTCAACTAACCATAACCCATACCACTAATCTTAAGACACAGTTGGGGTTACTCTATACTTTAAGACAGAAAAAGATGATTTACAGAACAGGATTATAACATTTATGTACTGATAACTCCGATAACTTTTACCCAAAGAGCACCATAACTGTTGGATGATGATGATAATGATCTTCATGATAGTTGTTGTTGATGTTATCATTATAAATATTAACAATCTGTTTTTGGTTGGTTGCCATGATGCGACACCCTTTAGAATATTTCAAGATAAAGATGGAAGGAAAAGTCACAAGAGAGAAGAGGATTTTAAAGTAATGTATCAAAATGCTATCATGGCTGCCAGTCAGAAACGTGTGGAAGGTGACACAATCTGGCTATTTAACTCAACCCTCTCGCTCTCTCCCTCTCTCTTTCGCTCTCTCTCGCTCTCTCTCGCTCTCTTTCCCCCTCTCCCTCCCAGGTATTGCAGATATGCCCTAAGGACATGAGGGCAGATATCTGCGTCCACCTGAACAGGAAAGTCTTCAAAGAACACCCTGCGTTCAGGTTGGCCAGTGACGGGTGCCTGCGTGCCCTGGCCATGGAGTTCCAGACTATCCACTGTGCCCCTGGCGACCTCATCTACCATGCCGGAGAGAGTGTGGACAGCCTCTGTTTCGTGGTGTCAGGATCACTGGAGGTCATCCAAGACGACGAGGTGGTGGCCATCTTAGGTGAGTACTTGTTCATTGTACAGTATGATGATGTAGGCTTATATGGTAGCCATTTTGGGTGAGTTGGCTGTCCATTGTACAGTATGGGGTGGTAGCCATTTTGGGAAAGTTTCTGTTGAGCCGTGCACATTGTTACCATGGTGGTCATTTTTGCTTGGATTTCACTGTGGTGATTTCTCTACTTGGCTTTAGCTCAGGACAGGACTGTTGCCTATTAAAATGTGAATATATTTTTTATGTTAGTATTTGATAACTCGCTTGCAAATCTTTTGACAAGTGGATGGAAACCTCCACTCAAATTGTAATGGGAAAAAGCAATATGTTGAGCAGAAATAGCCTCAATATTAGATCTGAGAGACTCATCAGTGCCTCCCTTGAAAACCGCCCCTCCAATGTCAAAGCAAACAGGTCAATATAGAATAGAAAATGGCTAATTTGGCAATAATAATAGACTGGACTTACCTACCAAAATGCTTGTATTTGACATTACCGTAACGTTGCTTTGAGCCAAGTGGAAAATGGAGCCCAGGACTTTTGTCATCAGAGATAAGGTCTTGACACTATGGGACAGACTAGGAATTCCTCTGAGAATATTAATGAGTGTGTACGTATCTACCTCAGTTACCTCGTACCCCTGCACATCAACTCGGTACTGGTACCCCGTGTATATAACCAAGTTAACTTTACTCATTGTGTATTTATTCCTTGTGTTATTATTTCTTCTTTCTGTAAGGATTGTTGGGAAGGGCTTGTAAGGATTTCACTAGTTAGTCTACACCTGTTGTTTACGAAGCAAGTGACAAATAACATTTGATTGGATTTGATCCCAACGACAGTTCCCGTTAACAAGGTGTCAATGTGGGATTGGAGGGTGAAGTCTACACAGCTAAATGCTGAGTGTCTGTAGATCACACCTTGTTACAGTATATCTGAGTAACGCATTCTTTGTCCTTTCTCGCATCATGGTTTCGGTTGGTTTCCACGGTGTGTGTGTATATGCAGACTGTTTTATGTATCCAACTCTGTTTACATGACCCCGAAATATCAGACTCAGAGAATTATGTATTCATGTACATTCAGAAAACCGTTACTACTACATTGATGGTGCTGGGCAAACATACACATTGCCTGGAAAACATATATCATTTAAAAAAGTGACCAGTAAAAATGCAACACATCAAAACATCAATACACACAAGATGGATGGTCCTCCCTGGGCCTGCTGGGTAACATAGCTGTGGTTGTTTTCTCTCGCGTTGCTGACCTGCAATTGGTGGGTTGCCTCGTTGGGAGGGTTGATATCATTTTATGTTGTTGTTCTTTTCCTTGTCCTGGCTAGTTCATGGCAATGGAACCCTGGGTGATGAACTAGCTACCGCTGTAAATCACTTTCTCACTAATCTAATGGTAGCTGCTATAGCCTACAGTATCATTTCTGCACCAGCACCGTGATCGTTCTACTAGAATTAACTCTTCATTAATTAGGGCGGCAGGTAGCCTAGTGGTTAGAGCGTTGGACCAGTAACCGAAGGGCTGCTGGATCCAGTCACTTAACCCTAATTTGCTCCAGGGGCTGACCCTGTAGGTAGGCTGTCATTGTAAATAAGAATTTGTTCTTAACTGACTTGCCTTTCTCTTGCTTGGTTTGTCAGAAACTGCAGGACATGAAAGATTTTGTTTCTAAGATTCAACCGAATCTGAATAACAGCATTCTAACTGTAGCTGTAGATGTCTTGCTGTGTCTGTTTTGCCTCAGCCACGGCCTTGGTTTGTTTCAGGCTGTAAGACATGAAAACCTTCCAATCTGATTATGCCGACAAACTCATCAAAACTATCCAGTGTATCACAACTGATGTGTCAAATGTGTTGTACATTATTTGTACAACTTGAGTATGAGTTAGACCATTGTTTAGTTAATTTAAATTGTTAGGACCACCACCACTAGTTAGTAAGTTAGTAAGTTGCCTTGCATGACCCTTGGCTTGTGCGAGCCGGAAGGGCTCATAGGAGCTGAAGCCTATCTCATGTTTCTGTAGCGTGAGGCAGCTTGATGTACAAGTACGCCCCCTGGACAGGATGCTAGTCTGGGGGTAAGGCCCTGGGATAATCTATCTCCTTATGCTGAGTGCCATGCAGAGATGCATCGGGTCCCATTTTTTACAGTCTTTGGTCATACACGGCTGAGGATCAAACTCCCAACCTTCTAATCTCGGGGAATGAAAACGTGGGCCAACACCCACCCACTTACGCGCTGTAATTCAATGTTGGCTGTGTATTTGATGGATGTTGGCAGCTTTTCAACAACGTACCGTAATGCTGAGGCAGATGTCAGTTTCAATTAGGAAGAGACCGATATGAACAGCTCGCTTTTCTGGATGTAAACAGAGTGTGTGCGTGCGTGTTAGTATGTGTGTGTGTGCTGGTTTTAGATTAAAGGTAGACTCAGCTAAATGACTTTGCCACGAGCAGCCCTGCAGACGAGCGAGATACAAGACTTCACATGGTCACCACGGTATCTGCGCATGTGTTTGCGTTACGCTGTAAGTGAGTGGTAGGTACGGGACCAAAACAGCTGAGAAGTTTAGCTATGCACTTCAACACTCTTAGTTGCTGTTTACTTTGTGCACCTATGTCATATTGCTGAGCCTACCTTTAAACATTTAAAGGAGTAGATAAACTGAAATATAGCAGGTTGGTATTCTGTGTTATGCTGTGTTACACTGTGCTGTGCTATGTTGTGCTGTGCTATGTTGTGCTGTACTGTGCTGTACTGTGCTGTGCTATGCTATGTTGTGCTATGCTACGCTGTGCTGTTCTGTGATATGTTGTTTTGTTCTGTGCTACATTGTTACTTTGTGCTGTGCTGAGTGCCAGTCAGAGCTTCTCTGGAGAGAGGGTAGGTAGAACAGGAAATTATCCTAACTTTGATGTGTTTCTCCAGCAAGCTACAAATCACTCCCTCACCATAGATCCTCAGCCTATGCCGTTAGGATTTGTTTTTCCTTGAGCTAAATTTGGTGTCTTTCTACAAAAGTCAATTAACTTCTTGGGGATTTCTTTGCAGTATGGTAATGAAAAAAAGTGACGGATGGGAGGGATTTCCTGTTTATGATGTTTGAAATGTTCCTATCCTTTTGTAAATTTGATTGGTGGATTTAAAATATGTGCGTGTGTGTGTGTGGGGGGGGGGGGGGGGGGGGGTTGGTTCTTCTATCCTTGTGTGGACCTAAAATCCCCCAAAGTCCACACAAGGATAGTTAAATAAGGAAAATTCTTCCTTGTGGGGACATTTCCCACGTCCCATGAGGACGAAGGCTATTTTAAGCTTAGGGGTTAGGTTTAGGGTTAGGGTAAAAAGTTAGGTTTGGGTTACAGTTACGGTTAAAGTTAGGGTTATGGTTAGGGTAAGGAGTTGGAAATTAATTTTAGGTCCCCATGAGGATAGAAGAACAAAATGTGTGTGTGTGTGTGCCAGACCTGGGTTCAAATACAAGTGTATTTGTTATGTAAATATTTTTTCTTTGTATTTTAGTATTTTGAAATACACATTCCAAAACAAGTACTTTTATTTGAATATGCCCAGGACCTCCACATCCGGCTTCTTCATCTGCGGGATCGTCTGAGACCAGCCACCCGAACAGCTGATGAAACTGAGGAGTATTTCTGTCTGTAATAAAGCCCTTTTTTGGGGAAGAACTCATTTTGATTGGCTGGGCCTGGCTCCCCAGTGATCACGCAAACAGTTCACTTTCATAGCAGCCACATATAATAATCGTGTTCTTTTCCTTCTCATATCTACGCGCTCTCCTCCTCACCTTTTCCTTTCCCTTGTGGACTTCAAAGCATAACACATCAGCTGTCTGTGACCAGGCGAAAAAACCTTTCCAAGCCAAACCTTCATATCATAACCGCAGCTAGGTCACCATATGCGCTATAGTAACGTAATAGTCAGCATAGCTAGCTAATAGAACTATCGCATTAGTAAACCTGCTACAATCATGCAGTACAGTGTAGTAAGCCGTTTAGCAGTTACACCGGCGGGGCCCGGTGGCAATAAAGTAGTAAAACCAAAAGCTTACCTTGACTTGGAAGAGTTCCAGTGTTGGATAGCCAGCTTGCTTACATATAATCCTTCTGTTTGAGATTGGTGTAAGCTAAACTAGCTAGCTGCATTTTTAGCTGCCGGACGTTGTCATAATTACTGTGTAAGTCTATGGAAGGGGGTGAGAACCATGAGCCTCCTAGGTTTTGTATTGAAGTCAATGTACCCAGAAGAGGACGGAAGCTAGCTGTCCTCCGGCTACACCATGTAGACCATTGCAAAACAGTGCTTTTTAATAAATTATTTGGTGACGTGAACATATTTTGTATGGTTTTATCTAAAAAAAGGGTAACTTTTTAAATATTTCACAATTTATACTTTTATGAAATACACTTAGGTTGGTCCTCCCCTTCCTCCTCTGAGGAGCCTCCCCTGGTCTGTGTATGCTTTGTCATTGTTAATTCACTCTCATCAACAAGTTTTCTGTTTTGGCCAGGAAGGTTATTGGGTTCAAACAAGCTTTTGTTGGTGTGATTGACAGGTCTGAACCAGAGTTTAGGGAGAAAACGCAAGTCTTCACATCTCAGACAAAGTCACATTGGGAAAAACTAATCATTATAGGGTTTCATTTGTAGAGGTCATCTTAGCTTATTTCCCTCTCTCTCTCTCTCTCTCTCTCTCTCTCTCTCTCTCTCTGCAGGTAAACAATATTTCAGACATCTTTAAATAATCTTTAAAATAATAATTTAAAAGTAAATCTCTGATGGAAAATCTGTTAGATCTAAGAAGTAATATCTTAATCAGTGCTCTCTCTCTCGCTCTCTCTCTCTCTCTTTGCAGGGAAGGGGGATGTGTTTGGGGATGTGTTCTGGAAGGAGGTGACCCTGACGCAGGCTTGTGCCAATGTGCGTGCCCTGACTTACTGTGATCTCCATGTCATTAAACGGGACGCCCTGCAGAAGGTTCTGGAGTTCTACACGGCCTTCTCTAACCACTTCTCACGGAACCTGCTACTCACTTACAACCTGCGGAAGAGGGTCAGTGTAACTTATTGGAGCATCCACTTTTCTTCTAGCCTTGTAGAACCGGCCTGATAGCTGTCTTCACCAGTCTGTTTCATTTAAGTGATAAGGCTGGTTCACAAGACTACTCTACTACTTTTTCTTTTCTCATTTCTGTTCTTGTTCTTTTATCTTCCTTGTCTCCTCTGCCTATCTTTCATGTCGCAATCTTTCTCTTACTCTCTTAACCCTTTTTTTTTTTTCTGTTCTCCCTTCTCATCTTCCGCCCAGGGCATCTTAGGCCAGGATTTAATTAATAATTTATTTTATTAACCCACGGCGTTACCGTCAGTGTTCCTACTCCTCCTGGTGGCACAATGTTATCATAATGGTAAAAATCATTTAAACTGCTATATTGGTTGATTTAGAGTGGAATGACCTACCCATATACATTGAAATAAAAACGTATTTTAGAAAAGTTTGTTTTTTCTAAAATGCCATGACCAAATGCCAAAGCAATTCAAAAATGACCCAGCAACAACCAAACATGTAACATGTTTCATTTCATCAATGCAAACATGTAATACTGAATTGCCTGCAGGTGTTGTACATAACGTATAATACAGTATAATGTACTGAAATAACAGGATAAGAGATTTCTTTTTATAAAAGGCTTTGAGCGAGTCAATGTAAACGTACCCATCAGGAAGCCTGTACACAGACTATCAAGTATTAATAACAATAGTTATGATAAATTTAAGCAATAATACAGGAGAGGCCATGTGTTATGACATTTTTATCATGGCTGTGATGTGGTCATAGCCACAAGGTAAAGCCAAGTGGCGTAGACCACCACAGCCATTATAAAAATGTCATAACACATGAACTCGAGTGTATTATTGCTTTTATACAACGGGTTACCAGCATTAAAAAGCATGGTTCTGTCCCAAACCATACATTCAACAAAACATGATGCTACATTCAGTAACTCTGGTTGCAATTTTAGGCGTTCTTTCGTCGATAGTTCGATTCATATTGACTGTCATATAAAGCAAAACTACCCAAGCGCTGGTTGATAGTTCCAGAACTTTGCAGGTTTCTATGGCAAAAATGGTTGCTATGGAGGCTCTTCCCCCTTGCTAGCGAACCAACTACACAGCTAACACAATCCCTTCAGACTGAAGCTGGAAAGACCGCAAACTAGCTGCATTTTGTTTAGTTTTACCTGTTTTTCTGTTGACATTTCTTTGTATATATCCATAAATATTATGCTGATTCATGATTTAAAATAGCCAAGAAAAGCTGCCTGTCTGTCTTGCCCCGACTCCCGACACGTTCATTACTATGGGACGCATGGAGATCGAATTTCAATGTTGCAAATGTCGGAGATTATGCTTTTTACAGTGGAGATCAAGTTTATAAATTCAATGGCTGGGCAGTGGATCTGTAAAAGTAGTATTAGTAGCGCGTTGCTAGGTAACAATGTAAACAATGGAATTTTTTATGAATGTACTGGCCATGTGCATGTTGTCTAGTCTATCATGGTCAGGATAGGCTCTAACAATGGGAATTACAAACCATTGTATAAATAGTGATTTTCCCATATGCTCAAAGCACTTTACATTGTGTACTATCTACTACCACACCACATCAGTTTGGTCAACAACACGTACATCAGCTCTGCATTATCAGTGTAAATCAATGCTGAGATTACTGTGTGTGTGAAACAAGCCTTGATTCTGCAGTAAATGACCCCAACATGTGAGTCAATACAGATAAGAACTGTACACAGACCAGGGGATGATACAGCTATCTACGGTGCATGTGGGACCATTCGTCCTCTCCGAGGGCTAGGAGATAATACATCTGTTCTCATGCTCCATAACTATAACTCTCTGTATTATAACATGGAACCAGAGAAGACACCCATAGGGGCTCTATGATCCCTGTGACATGGCCCCCCTGAGAATTCCCACCAAAATGAACCCTTAAAGGTCAATTAGGTCCCTAGAGTGGCATGTAATAGGGATTGGTATTGACTTGACAAGGTCCATGATGTTATCTGACATATATCTCATGATTGTCCATCTCTAGTTTGTCTACGTTGTCTTCTAAAGATACAATGCTGCCCTTTTTTTTAATTTTTTTTATCTCTATCAAATATTTTCTGGGTAACATTTAAGTACCGTACAGTGATTGTTTTCGATAAAAATTGTGAAAAGATTTTTTTAGAACAAACAAAAATAACTTTTTTTTTTTTTGATTTCACCAGGCAGGCCAAAACTCTATCTCACTAAAAATAAAAGGGCATTATCATAATTTTCACAATTTCACAGTATTATTCCAACCTCATACTGTGGGTAGGTTTACTTGGCTTTAAGGAGTGTGTGTGCGTGTGTGCGTGTGTGTGTGTGTGCGCACGCATACACGCCACCAAGCGTGATAGGAAAGAGTGAGTGGTTACAGACCAATGTAGCAGAGGTTAGACAAGGTTACTTGGCATGCTTCACCTGGTTCTCTCTTAGGAGCCAATTAGGGAGCAGAATGAGTGGAATGTCCTGTTGATTGGACACGTCATGCACCACTCACTGTGATGCATGCCCGATCCAGCGCCAGGTGAGCTAAATTGAGTGCTTCCTTTGACTTTGAACATGCCTACTTAAAAACACCAGCACCCAATGCAAATTCCTAATCACCATTTAGGATTGGATTCAATCTGTATCGCAGAAGTATAAATACAACGAAAACCACACAACACAAAAGATAACTATTGTAAAATACATTGTGTCCGTGAAATGTATATAGTATGTATAAAGTGGAAGTAGAAGCCTAAGTGTTGTTGTCCATTAATTGACTCTAATTAGGGGAGGGGTGGTAGGGTTAGGGGAAAATAATAAAGGAAAATATATTTTAAAAAGTAAGTAAGCAAAGAGAAACGACATCATACTTTAAGAAATGAAGGTCAGTCAATCCAGAAAATGTCAAGAACTTTGAAGGTTTCTTCAAGTGCAGTCGCAAAAACCATCAAGCACTATGATGAAACTGGCTGAGGACCGCCACAGGAAAGGAAGACCCAGAGTTACCTCTGATGCAGAGGATAAGCTCATTAGCGTTAACTGCACCTCAGATTGCAGCCCAAATAAAGTAACAGACACATCTCAACATCATCTGTTCAGAGGAGACTGTGTGAATTAGGCCTTCATGGTCGAATTGCTGCAAAGAAACCACTACTAAAGGACACCAATAAGAAGAGACTTGTTTGAGCCAAGAAACACGAGCAATGGACATTAGACCGGTGGAAATCTGTCCTTTGGTCTGATGAGTCCAAATTTGAGATTTTTGGTTCCAACCGCCGTGTCTTTGTGAGACGCAGATTAGGTGAACGGATAATCTCTGCACGTGTGGTTCCCACCGTGAAGCATGGAGGTGGTGTGATGGTGCTGGGGTGCTTTGCTGGTGACACTGTCAGTGATTTATTTGTAATTCAAGGCACACTTAACCAGCATGGCTACCACAGCATTCTGCAGCGATATGCCATCCCATCTGGTTTGCGCTTAGTGGGACTATAATTTGTTTTTCAACATGACAATGACCTAACACACCTCCAGGCTGTGTAAAGGCTATTTTACCAAGGAGAGGGATGGAGTGCTGTATCAGATGAGCTGGCCTCCACAATCACCCAACCTCAACCCAATTGAGATGGTTTGGGATGAGTTGGACCGCAGAGTGAAGGAAAAGCAGCCAACAAGTTTTCAGCATATGTGGGAACTCCTTCAAGACTTTTGGAAAAGCATTCTAGGTGAAGCTGGTTGAGAGAATGCCAAGAGTGTGCAAAGCTGTCATCAAGGCAAAGGCTGGCTACTTTGAAGAATCTAAAATATTATTTGATTTGTTTAACACTTTTTGGTTACTACATGATTCCATATTTGTGTTACAATGTAGAAAATAGTAAAAAATAAAGAAAACCCCTTGAATGAGTCGGTTTGTCCAAACCTTTGACTGGTACTGTATATACAGTGGGGAGAACAAGTATTTGATACACTGCCGATTTTGCAGGTTTTCCTACTTACAAAGCATGTAGAGGTCTGTAATTTTTATCATACAGTGGGGAGAACAAGTATTTGATACACTGCCGATTTTGCAGGTTTTTTTCCACTTACAAAGCATGTAGAAGTCTGTAATTTTTATCATAGGTACTCTTCAACTGTGAGTGACGGAATCTAAAACAAAAATCCAGAAAATCACATTGTATGATTTTTAAGTAATTAATTTGCATTTTATTGCATGACATAAGTATTTGATACATCAGAAAAGCAGAACTTAATATTTGGTACAGAAACCTTTGTTTGCAATTACAGAGATCATACGTTTCCTGTAGTTCTTGACTAGGTTTGCACACACTGCAGCAGGGATTTTGGCCCACTCCTCCATACAGATCCTTCAGGTTTCGGGGCTGTCGCTGGGCAATACGGACTTTCAGCTCCCTCCAAAGATTTTCTATTGGGTTCAGGTCTGGAGACTGGCTAGGCCACTCCAGGACCTTGAGATGCTTCTTACGGAGCCACTCCTTAGTTGCCCTGGCTGAAGCGTGTGTGCCCAGCGACAGCCCCGAAACCTGAAGGATCTGGATGGAGGAGTGGGCCAAAATCCCTGCTGCAGTGTGTGCAAACCTGGTCAAGAACTACAGGAAACGTATGATCTCTGTAATTGCAAACAAAGGTTTCTCTACCAAATATTAAGTTCTGCTTTTCTGCTTTTTCTGATGTATCAAATACTTATGTCATGCAATAAAATGCAAATTAATTACTTAAAAATCATACAATGTGATTTTCTGGATTTTTGTTTTAGATTCCGTCACTCACAGTTGAAGAGTACCTATGATAAAAATTACAGACCTCTACATGCTTTGTAAGTGGGAAAACCTGCAAAATCGGCAGTGTATCAAATACTTGTTCTCCCCACTGTATTTACAAAAAATATATATGGGGGATTGGAAATGATGCAGACAATTACATTGATGGAAGCTACAATCTATCTGCAATATTAAAGCTGATCTACATGTGACCAGTTTACGCTATAGTAGCCTATAGTAGCCTATCGTGCTACTAATGCCAAACACCATTGTGGAAAATGGTGCACGGGCCATGTTTGTTTCGAGATTAGCTGAGATTGTAAAACGTAAGGTCTCTAGAGCTTGCCTCATCTCCTTTGGTGAAATCCAATGCTTTAATGTCAATGGAATGTTTTGGTTCTAGAACATATTAGTTTACCTGAGGCTTCCTCCACACATCTAGCGCTTAGCGTAGCACTCTGTGTGCCTTCCAAATGGCAGCCTATTCCCTTTAAATTGCACTACTTTTGACCATAATCATATGGGCTCTGGTCAAAAGTAGTACATAGGGAGCCATTTGGGACGTAGCCCTAGTGCTTAGCGTAGCACTTGCTAAGTGAAGCAACAAGGGACTTCCCTCTGCTTACTGAGGTAATTGATATGTTATACAGTGCTCCCACTCCAGTTTAGGTGTGTGTGTGTGGGGGGGGTGGACATGTTTAACTATACTTGTGGGGACTTCTTGGGACTTCTGACCAATATATTTGATTTGAATAGTAAAATAACAAACATTTGATCAACTGGGGACATTTTGTTAGTCCCCACAAGGTCAAATGCTATTTCTAGGGGGTTTGGGTTAAGGTTAGAATTAGTGTTAGGTTTAGGGTTAGGAGTTAGGGTTAGCATTAAGGTTAGGTTTTCGGGTTATGGTTAGGGTTAGGGGTTAGAGAAAATAGGACTTTGAATGGGACTGAATTGTGTGTCCCCACAAGGTTAGTTATACAAGACTGAGCGTGTGTGGGCTTATAACAACTCTTATCCTGACAGCTAAGCTGCATGCAAATTGGCATATCAATATATTGTTATGAGGTATAGTAGACTTTTGGGAATGTATGTGATCTGCAAATGCTTCAAACAAAGGAGTAAACTGGATGATTTAAGCAGAGGAAATTTGCAGTTTCGGGAATTGAATTGAAATGTGGATCATTAAGGTAGCTAGCTTTAGTTTGGTTCCCTGGTGGTGCTCTTTGCTTCTATGCACTCAACTCAACAGCCTTGGTATAAAATTAAAAAGCCAGTGTGCAGCCACTACAGAAAATGGATAACATGGCATATAAATTAGTCAGATCAACAACAAAAAAATACCCATTGAGATTAAAACTCTCTTTTGCGAGGGTGACCATTCGGATGAGAGGCAAGCTACAAGCAAAGGAAACTAGCTATATTTAGCTACGGAAGTTTTTCACATAACTGAAATCATCTAAACTGTTGGCCTCGACACTTGCATGTAATCAGAACACAAACAAGTACAAATAAGATAGCGAACATCCTTGGCTGCTATTGCCAGTTAGCTAGCCAACTAACATTCGCCAGTAACAAGCCTGTAAGGTTAGCTTTATGGACAGATTGTGCACCAGCACAACTCAATGTTGACAATATCTCCCACATTCTTCCACAAAGCACAGCTAGCTAGCTAAGTAAAGTTCATAGTCAACACCAAACTTTGGGAAACTGCCAATGTATAATACATGCAATGGGCATTGCTCAACGTTCGCTAACCTTACTCCATACATTAGTCAATCATGCTTGCTTAGCAGTGTAGCTAGCTAACGTTACAGCCCTTATGTTATGCATTGATTCAGTACATTCCCTCCTCTGTCAATGCAATTTTCTTCTTGTCCAAATCCAAATTTCCGCTGACTGATTAAGTTACTTTTCAATGTATACCCGAAAACATGAAGTCGCCATCCAAGTAAAAAGTAAAAAGTAAAAAAAACAGCACCAACATCATTACTTGCTTGTGTGACCTTTGCGCAGTCAAAAGACAATACCATGCTTGCTAACTTGGTTAGCTATGTGACTGTTTAAGACGTTTATTTATTTTATTTAACTAGGCAAGTCAGTTAAGAACAAATTGTTATTTACAATAACGGCCTACACCGGCCAAACTCGGATGACACTCGGACGACATTCAGGTTGTCTCTAGTGACACCTCTAGCACTGAGATGCAGTGTCTTAGACCACTGTGCCACTTGGGAGCATCAACGGTTTTGTAATTTTTTCAGCTGTGGGGGACGGCACTGGTGAGTCAGATGCAAGGATTTAGAGGTTGTCATCTGAATGTTTCCTGGGACAACAGTGATCTTCTCGGATATCGCGCAGCGGAGGAGCTGGTTGTTCCAGTGGGACCAGAAAAAAAAACAAGTGCATAGAGAGGGTCCAGCACTCCGTCAATCAGCTGGTGTATGCATTTCAGGGAACACAATCCGCCACCCTGCCATTAAGCAGTGTGTCCATGGGATGTAGCGTTCACACCCCTTGACTTTTTCCACATTTTGTCGTGTTACAGCCTGAATTTAAAATGTATTACATTTAGATTTTGCATCACTGGCCTACACACAATACCCCATAATGTCAAAGTGGAATAATGTTTTTAGACATTTTTACAAATTAATAAAAAATGAAAAGTTTAAAGTCTAAGTATTCAACCCCTTTGTTATGGCAAGCCTAAATAAGTTCAGGAGTAAACATTTGCTTAACAAGTCACATAATACATTGCATAGACTCACTCTGTGTGCAATGATAGTGTTTAATATGATTTTTGAATAACTACCTCATCTCTGTACCACACACATACAATTATCTGTAAGGTCCCTCAGTCAAGCAGTGAATTTCAAACACAGATTCAACCACAAAGATCAGGGAGGTTTTCCAATTCCTCGCAAAGAAGGCACCTATTGGTAGATGGGTAAACATTTTTTAATAAAAGGAGATATTGAACAGTCCTTTGATTTTAATTCAATATCAATACAGTGATTTCACCATGAGACCAATGGATGTGATGGGAGAAAACTGAGGATGGATCAGCAACATTGTAGTTACTCCACAATACTAACCTAAATTACAGACTGAAAAGAAGGAAGCCTGTACAGAATAAAAAATATTCCAAAACATGCATCCTGTTTGCAATACGGCACTAAAATAAAACAGCAAAAAATGTGGCAAAGAAATTAACTTTATGTCCTGAATACAAAGCGTTGTTTGGGGCAAATCCAACACAACACATCACTGAGTACCAATATTCATATTTTCAAGCATGGTGGTTGCATCATGCTATGGGTATGCTTGTTGGCAATGACTAGGGAGTAAAAAATTTATTTAAAAATAGAAACAATAGAGCTAAGCACAGGCTAAGGAGGAAAACCTGTTTCAGTCTGCTTTCCAACAAACACTGGGAGATAAATTCACCTTTCAGCACGACAATAACCTAAAACACAAGGCCAAATATACACTGCAGTTGCTTACAATGTTCCTGAGTGGCCTAGTTACAGTTTTGACTTAAATCTATGGCAAGACTTGAAAATGTTTGTCTAGCAATGATCAACAACCAACTTGAAGAATTAAAAAAATATGTACAATCTAGGTGTGCAAAGCTCTTAGAGACGTATCCAGAAAGACTTAGTTGTAATCGCTGCCAAAGGTGAGTCATTATGGGATATTGTGTATAAAAAATAAATATGTAATTCATTTTGAATTCAGGCTGTAACACAACCAAATGTGAAGTCAAGGGTCATGAATACTTTCTAAACGACACTGTAGCTACTGTAGTAGGTCAAATCTGTGTGCTGGAAAACCTTGGTAGAGCATGGGTGGAGTAGGCATGTGAATTTATTTTCTTTCTCATACAGCAGCCTGGCATTTGTTGTAAACGTATACGTCTACCATTTGTAAGAAACACATCCTCATCCATATGAAACCATATGATCCAAAGGAATTGAAAGTGTCAGGAAAGGGGTTACGGAAGGAAAGAAGGAGCGTAGAACATGAGAGAATGGAAATAGGGAGGACTCGATTGGAGAGAACAGTGGTAGATGTTGACTGGGAGTTATAGTGACAGTTTCCCTCTCCTGCATATTCATAGCAAACCAAGTGGCGGGCCTGTTGTTTATATTTTTTTCTCTCTAAATTAAGGAGTGTGCCTTTAAAGAGTGGCAAAGGGGTATAGAGGAAGGGCAAATAGAACAGGAGAGGGGGGAAATGGAAACTGTTAAAGAGTTGCTGTAGATGGGAAGGATTTGAGTCGAAAGAAGATGTTGCTTTGTTGTTGTAGTGACAGTCTCCCTCTCCCCGCCATCTGCATCAGTGTGTTTAATGGCTGGTCACCATGCAGATTTATAGACCTTAACTTAACTGGTGATTTATTAAAACCTCCTACCTCCCAACAACATCAATCTCGACTAGGAGCTAGGCCTGTACAGACGTATCAGAAACATGTCTCTTTCTACCAGACCATTTCCTGTCCATTGGCAGTGGTGTAAAGTACTTAAGTAAAAATACTTCAAAGTACTACTTAAGTAGTTTTTTGTAGTTTCTGTACTTTACTATTTATGTTTTTGACAACTTTTATTTGAACCTTTATTTAACTAGGCAACTTCACTACATTCTACATTCCTAAAATAAAAGAATGCACTTTTTACTCCATACATTTTCCCTGACACCCAAATGTACTCGTTACATTTTGAATGCTTAGCAGGACAGGAAAATGGTCCATTCACACACTTATTAAGAGAACATCCCTGGTCCTCCCTACTGCCTCTGATCTGGCGGACTCACTAAACACACATGCTGCATTTATAAAAAACAAAAACAGGAAGAATGTGCCTAAAATGAATACACAAATCTAACTGCCTGTAGCTCAGGATCAAGGATATGCATATTCTTGATACCATTTGAAAGGAAACACTTTGACGTTTGTAGAAATGTGAAATTAATGTAGGAGAACATAACACAATAGATCTGGTAAAAGATAAAAACAAATTTACATGATTAAGAAAAGCCATACATTCAGATAGGAAGCTGGAGATAATATAGATGTTGTCCACAAGAGGGCAACAGTGTATGTGCAAAGTTTCAGACTGATACCTTCAAGAATGAGGGTGCTACATAACATTTAGTATGAAGTCACCCAGGTGTCCCTCACAAGTTTGCCCAAATGTACCCAAGTGGCCGAATTGGTAAATTTATACTGTATATACATTTTCAAGTACATAACTATAGAGAACATACAAAAATGCTATGGTAATAAAAAATACAAATATACAGTCGTGGCCAAAAGTTGAGAATGACACAAGTATTGGTCTCCACAAAGTTTGCTGCCTCAGTGTTGATGATGGCAATCATATACTCCAGAATGTCATGAAGAGTGATCAGATGAATTGCAATTAATTGCAAAGTCCCTCTTTGCCATGAAAATGAACTTAATCCCCAAAAAACATTTCCACTGCATTTCAGCCCTGCCACAAAAGGACCAGCTGCCATCATGTCAGTGATTGTCTCGTTAACACAGGTGAGAGTGTTGACGAGGACAAGGCTGGAGATCACTCTGTCATGCTGATTGAGTCAGAATAACAGACTGGAAGCTTTAAAATGAGGGTGGTGCTTGAAATCATTGTTCTTCCTCTGTCAACCATGGTTACCTGCAAGGAAACACGTGCCGTCATCATCGCTTTGCACAAAAAGGGCTTCACAGGCAAGGATATTGCTGCTGGTAATTTGCACCTAAATCAACCATTTATCGGATCATCAAGAACTTCAAGGATAGAGGTTCAATTGTTGTAAAGAAGGCATCAGGGCGCCCAAGAAAGTCAAGCAAGCACCAGGACCGTCTCCTAAAGTTGATTCAGCTGCGGGATCGGGGCACCACCAGTGCAGAGCTTGCTCAGGAATGGCAGCAGGCAGGTGTGAGTGCATCTGCATGCACAGTGAGGCGAAGACTTTTGGAGGATGGCCTGGTGTCAAGAAGGGCAGCAAAGAAGCCACTTCTCTCCAGGAAAAACATCAGGGACAGACTGATATTCTGCAAAAGGTACAGTGATTGGACTGCTGAGGACTGGGGTAAAGTCATTTTCTCTGATGAATCCCCTTTCTGATTGTTTGGGACATCCGGAAAACACCTTGTCCGGAGAAGACAAGGTGAGCACTACCATCAGTCCTGTGTCATGCCAACAGTAAAGCATCCTGAGACCATTCATGTGTGGGGTTGCTTCTCAGCCAAGGGAGTGGGCTCACTCACAATTTTGCCTAAGAACACAGCCATGAATAAAGAATGGTAACAACACATCCTCTGAGAGCAACTTCTCCCAACCATCCAAGAACAGTTTGGTGACGACCAATGCCTTTTCCAGCATGATGGAGCACCTCGCCATAAGGCAAAAGTGATAACTAAGTGGCTCGGGGAACAAAACATCGACATTTTGGGTCCATGGCCAGGAAACTCCCCAGACCTTAATCCCATTGAACTTGTAGTCGATCCTCAAGAGGCAGGTGGACAAACAAAAACCCACAACTTCTGACAAACTTCAAGCATTGATTATGCAAGAATGGCCTGCCATCAGTCAGGATGTGGCCCAGAAGTTAATTGACAGCATGCAAGGGAGGATTGCAGAGGTCTTGAAAAAGAATGGTCAACACTGCAAATATTGACTCTTTGCATAAACTGAATGTCATTGTCAATGAAAGCCTTTGACACTTATGGTATACTTGTAATTATACTTCAGAGTAACTACTGACATAAAGATCCCAGAACACTGATGCAGCAAACTTTGTGGAGACCAATACTTGTGTCATTCTCAAAACCTTTGGCCACGACTGTACACACTCTCAGGAATGTCATACATGATGGATCATTAGGTTCCCTACATAAATGGTACTAACAAGATAACCAACAAGAATGCTGATCAAATGCCTCCCAATACAGCATTGAACTTTTTAAGATAAGGACCAAGTTTGCAGCCAACACTGATCTAATGTCAAAAGTGAACACACCACAAACCACACACAAAGTAAAACAAATTAATTTTTAAAAAGCCTGGCATCAAAACATAAAATAAACAACACATATCTATAAACATACTGTATATTTTATATAGTTTGGGGAAGACAATCATTATTATGAAACATGTGTACGAATAGATACTCAAAAACCACAGTATGCCATAGTCAACATAAAATACACAGGCATTGTAGGGCTATATATTGTATATAGCAATCAAAGAAAACATCTAAAAAACAAACATGTCCTCACTCAGCCTTTGAGTCTAACGTTAAACTGTAATCACTAACTGAGTCCTCAACTTCTGCAATAACCTCTTCCAAATATGTACACTTGGTCTTCGATTGAGATTTTCCTGTTTTATTAGCCATGTTCTACTTTCTAAATTAGCAATATACTTGGTAGAACTAAACGAGTGTACGTGCGTAATAAGACTTCCCCTTTGTTCTCTGGATTTTCTCTGCCGTAAGTTGTTTGTGGCGCACAAGTTCAGCACAATGGCTTTTACTCTCACAAAGGACAATCACATACTCATGTAAAGCCCAGCTCATTGGCTATCTAGCTAGCTAATTTTCCAAACGATAGGTGAACATTGGACCAAGATACAGTCAATCAGGTGAACACCGCCCGTCTCATCGGCGGGTAATGATGTCATGTCTTCCTGGCTAAAATAGTTTTTCTATTGGATATGCAGAATGTTGAAGGAAAGGCTGGTTACTTTCTAGAGTGTCTTAGGAATAAATAGGAACCTAACTTAACTGGTTGAAACAAAGTTAAGCGTTTCGATTTTCACAGATATCTTTCTTTGAAAGTTGAACGAGTGGGAATACAAAATCAAATACATCATCGATCTTGTTAGGATATAAAAATGTATTTTATCAGGATGACAAATCAGAGCAAGATTACTGAATGTGAGTATATTATTACCTTCACATGTGAATGTATCAAACCTGTCACGTGATAAGTGTTTTGTTGTTGTGCACTATCCTCAAACAAACGCATGGTATTTTTTTTTATACTTAAGTATATTTTTGCAATTACATTTACTTTTGATACTTAAGTATATTTAAAACCAAATACCTTTAGACAAGTAGTATTTTACTGGGTGACTTTCACTTTAGTAATTTTTTATTAAGGTATCTTTACTTTTACTCATGTATGACAAATTGGGGACTTTTTCCACCACTGTGGCATGGACGGACAAGCATTGCCAGAATGATGCATGCTGTGTAATGGGAGGTAGAGGATAGAAAGTAGTTAGAGAGGATATCACACCTAAATTGAATATGTTTAATATACTCTCACCAGCCAGTTAATTAGGTACACCCATCTACTATAGTACTGGGTCTTGGACCCTTCTTTGCCTCCAGAACAGCCTGAATTCTTCAAGTCAGAAACATTCCACAGGGATGTTTGTCCATGCTGACACCATGGCCTCATGCTGCTTATGCTAAATCGGGACTCTGCCTCAATTATCTAGTGTTGGTGATTGCGTGCCCACTGGAGACACTACTTCTTAGCTGATAGTCTGCTGCATCAGCCCATCCTTGACAAGGATTGACGAGTTGTGCATTCCGAGATACCGTTATTCACATTTACATTTTAGTCATTTAGCAGACACTTATCCAGAGCGACTTACAGTAGTGAGAGCATATATTTTCATACTTTTCATACTGGTCCCCCCTGGGAATCGAACCCACAACACTGACGTTGCAAGCGCAATACTCTACCAGGACTGTTTGTCTGTTTGTGGCCTCCCTGTTAGCTTGCATGATGATTCTTGCCATTCTCCTTCAACCTTTCTCATCAACAAGTGCGTGAAAAGCCCAGGAGGTTGGCCGTTTCTGTAATACTGGATCCGGCGTGCCTGGCACCAATGATCGTGCCATGCTCAAAGTCGCTTAGGTCACTCGTTCAATCGAACAGAAACTGAATTCCTTTGCCTGCTTATTATAGAAAGCAACGGCCATGTGTAGGAGCAATACATTTTTGTGAACGGGGTGGTGTACCTAATAAACTGTGTATAGTAATAAACTATAATAATATAGTAATATATACAGTACCAGTAAAACGTTTGAACACACCTACAAGAGTTTCTTACTTTCTACATTGTAGAACAATAGTGAAGACATCAAAACTATGAAATAACACATATGGAATCATGTAGTAACTAAAATAAAAGTGTGAAGAATTTGTTTAAAAGTAGCCACCCTTTGACTTGATGACAGCTTTGCACACTTTTGGTATTCTCTCATCCAGCTTCATGAGGTAGTCACCTGGAATTATTTTCCAAGAGTCTTGAAGGAGTTCCCACATATGCTGAGCACTTGTTGGCTGCTTTTCCTTCACTCTGCTGTCCAACTCATCCCAAACCATCTCAATTGGGTTGAGGTTGGGTGATTGTGAAGGCCAGGTCATCTGATGCCGCACTCCATCACTCTCCTTCTTGGTCAAATAGCCTTTACACATCCTGGAGGTGAGTTTTGGGTCATTGTCCTATTGAAAAATTGATTCTAGTCCCACTAAGCGCAAACCAGATGGGATGGCGTATCGCTGCAGAATGCTGTGGTAGCCATGCTGGTTAAGTGTGCCTTGAATACTAAATAAATCAGACAGATATCTTCTCTATACCACCCCTACCTTGTCACAACACAACTGATTGGCTCAAACGCAGGAAAGAAATTCCACAAATTAACTTAACAAGGCACACCTTTTAATTTAAATGCATTCCAGGTGACTACCTCATGAAGCTGGGTGAGAGAATGCCAAGCGTGTGCAATGCTGTCATCAAGGCAAAGGGTGGCTATTTTGAAGAATCAAAATATATATATATTTTGATTGATATATATTTTGATTGATATATATTTTTTGGGGTTTACATGATTCCATGTGTTATTTTATCGTTTTGATGTCTTCACTATTAGTAAACAATGTCATGTCTCTGACTTATCATTAAAGGTTAAGACTGTTATATTATCATATCGATTCTCTAGGCTTAATGTTTTTTTTCATCTTACATTTATTTAACTAGGCAAGTCAGTTAAGAACAAATTCTTATTTACAATGATGGCCTACCTACAGGGTTAGCCCCTGGAGCAAATTAGGGTTAAGTACCTTGCTCAAGGACAGACAGTTTGTTTCCACCTTGTCGGCTTAGGTATTCGAACCAGCGACCTTTTGGTTACTGGCCCAAAGTTCGATCCGCTAGACTACCTGCCACCCTTAAATAATGTGATTAAACTAACCATCTAAACATGAATTAACTAGGAAGTCTGGGCACCACCAAAGAACGTTTGTTTATAGAGTAATATCTCCAGATTTTTTGATAGTTGTTTATTAATTAATTGTATTTTTGTATCAGTCTCATTCTGAAAGTCAGAAAATCCTAGTTTGCACAAACCCAGCCTTTACGTTGAATCATCCATACACACATTTATTCAATTATTTATTTACTTACTAGCTAATTAAACAATTACAGTATATACAATACATACCGTCCCTAGTGGACTAAACAAAACATTGACAGTTTGGTTATAACACGATAGATTCAGAGAGGAAACTGGGTGGGAGGAAGACAAGTAATTTGGCCTTGGTTGGACATGGGAGACTAATGACACATAAATCTGACTACATATGCACTTTAACAATCGCTTGTTCGTACAAAGGAATGCAATAAGTATTTACGATTGAGCTGGTGGTAGGAGGCTCTGGTTTTCCCAGTCGATGTCGCCATTGTTCCTTCGTAGAATCTTCCGGGTCGTCGTGTGAGAGGTTCAACTCACTCTATAGATGCTTACGCGTCGACCAGTGTTCTTACTAGATTTGCGCACCTTTCCAGTCTGCAGTCTGTTAGTGAAATAGTTCAGAGTTCATACCATCTCATGTAGGGAGCAAGCTCCCTCGTTTTCTGGAACTGTAGGGTTGTAGATGGACTCAAGTCTGTGGACTCAAGTCCGCACATCCTTGGAAATTATATTTAAATTCTTAACGAGTACTCTTAAACTTGAGTCAGCGAGGCGGTCCCATCACACTGACATGCTCTTCTGACTTTGTTAGGGGCGTGGCTTAGTTAGTTGGCAAACGGACATTGAACACCTTTATCTCATAAAAAGGCTAAAATCACATTAGAATCTTTTCAAAAGTATTCTTATGCTTTGTTAAACATTTTACACAACATTCAGATAAAAGCCTCATAACTGAGGGACCGGTATAAACAGAGTTAGGGTATAAACGCACACTACTTGCTTAACCAGAAAGCCAGCCGCACCAATGTGTCGGAGGAAAAACTGTCCAACTGGCGACTGAGGTCAGCTTGCAGGCGCCTGGCCCGCCACAAGGAGTCACTAGAGCACGATGGGACAAGGAGTCACTAGAGCACGATGGGACAAGGAAATCCCGGTCGGCTAAACCCTCCCCTAACCCGGACGATGCTGGGCCAATTGTGCGCCGCCTCATGAGTCTCCCGGTCACGGCCGGCTGTGACACAGCCTGGGATTGAACCTGGGGCTGTATTGACGCCTCAACTATTGAGATGCAGCGCCTTAGAGCGCTGCAGCACTCGGGAGGCCTCTGATGTGCGTTTTCAATTGGAGAGACAACCAGCAGCAGCATCCAACTCATCATAGCGATGTATCTAATTATGATTCATAACTGAATAACTAAGTTAATTGGAAGATGGTAACTCCGATATGCACACACATTTCAGTGCTTGGTTTTATTTAGATTTTACTTTTGATTTCTTTTTTACAATGTCTCTCGGTGACATTATCTCGGTGATCATTAAAACCATATTACAACCAATAGAGCTGATGTGATTCCTTACTCTACATGTCGGAGAGACATTCATTGTGCATAGCATATTTCTATCTGAACGTTCCAAACGCGCCTCAGCTTTGCCAGTTGGGTGGGGGTTGATAAATTACAGTGTGAGAAAAACTAGAAAATACATAATAGGTTAACACTGACCCCCATTATATAGTCAGGTGAAATCACATGAAAATGTCAGACTATTTCAGATTACTCTTCAATTTATAATGGTAAAGCTAGCGTTATTGATGGATTCGAAATCGCAGATCGGAAGGCTTTTAGGCTGACAAATAAAACACACTTTAACAATCAGGGGAGAATATTTAGCATTTTACATAATATTACAAAGTACATTACAGTTAGGTCCGTGAGAGGATTTAGCATTTCCACATAATATTATAATTTAAGAGACGTTTTTTTTGCTCATCTAGATGGTGCTTTTATCTGATCCGAAGTGACATGCAAGAATGCATTTAAAGGAGAGAAAGACACAGATATCCATAAATATAAATCTGGGATTCAGGAACTTCAGTCATTTTGAACCTTCAATAAATATTACTTTATGCTTTGATTAAGAATTAAAGTCCCTTAATGGATCGAAATCCCTACTGTAAATGTCAAGCGTTTCTCCTCCAACACTAGAGATGAGAAACACAATCTTCACGTAGAAAGAGATATGCTAGCCCATTTAGGTTTGCTTGAGTGAGTAGAAGGATCTGTTTGTTTCTAAAACCACGCAGTCATCCTGACCTTCGACTAAGATGAAAATTCAAATAATACCAATCTATGATTGCTCAATGACATTCAAGTTGGCCAAGGAACAGGAAAGCAATAATGTTTTCCACAACAACAAAAAAAAACATTCTGAGAAATGTATTGAATTCTAGAGAGCTGGGAAAAAGTTGAAGGAGGTAAACAACCAGGCTGGCAGAACGAGGAGATATGAGTTTAATAAGACAATCCAGTGTGCGTGTGTGGCAGATTGTGGAGGAGAGCTTCAATAAAAGCTTCAATGACAGAAGCAATTACAATCAGCAGCAGCAGCAGTGTTTTGGGGGAAAAGCGAAACCGAAGCAAAATGCCCAATTCTGAGAAGAACGAGGAGGACAATTTGTGACTATCAATCTTGGTCTGCCGTCACAGTTATAGGGAAAATGAATGAACCGAAGTGATGAAAAGTCCATCCTTCCACAATTAGGTTGGTGGATGAAATTAATGGTTGTAATATTGTCACCTAGCTATCTTCCCCAGGGGGAAAAACTGGTTGCAATTATGCCATTACAACCTATAAATGGGTTGCCATGATGTACAACCAGATTTAAACTAATTCTGGTAACTGGTTGTAATGATGTCAAATCAAATAGAAAGTTGCACACTCATCTCTCCTTGTTGTGGATTTCTTTATTTAACCTTTAACTAGGCAAGTCAGTTAAGAACAAATTCTTATTTACAATGACGGCCAACATACAGGGACAGTCATAGTAGTACGGCGCCCCAGGAGCAAATTAGGGTTAAATGCCTTGCTCAATGACACAGTCGGGTTTTCACCTTGTCGGCTCTGGGATTCGATCCAGCAACCTTTCTTTTACTGGCCCAACGCTCTGACCACTAGGCTACCTGCCGCCCCGGTGCACAACTGAGCAAGAGGACAAGTACATTAGAGTGTCTAGTTTGAGAAACAGATGCCTCACAAGTCCTCAACTGGCAGCTTCATTAAATAGTACCCACAAAGCACCAGTCTCAACATCAACAGTGCAGCTTAACCAGTAGGGAAGAGTTAATTTCCGAGTGAGTGGATACATGAGCAATACTGGGCCTCTGATTGCGTCCCAAATGGCACACTATTCCAAATATAATGCACTGCTTTTGACCAGGGCCCATAGAGCTATAGTGAATATGGTGCTTATTATTAATTATTTGTGGTGCATCATGATTTAAATATCAGTAAATTTGCACAGTCTAACTGCAGTGTAGTCGATTGCAAAGACTCACCCACTCTGCCACTGCCTTCCCTTGCCCTTGTCTGTCCATCTTCAGCCCAGTTTCTAGTGAGGGGAGCGGGCATTCGGATGTCAGGGTGGATGCTATGAGTGATATACAGTATAAGGGGTAGGAGGTGTTAGATTGAGTTGAGAGGGGCTAAGTGGTTTATTCTGTGTGTGTGTGTGTGTGTGTGCTCCCACAGAGCTTCAGATGGTGTTTGTCAGGCTGTGATATATGGGCAGTGGGAGGTGGTGCTGGTTGATAGTTACTGTGATCTAGATAGGGGGTGGGTGGTGATAGAGGGCTACTGCAGTGTTTCACCCTGCTCTCTCTATACTGATATATATATATATATATGAATGAATGAATGAATGAGAGAGAGAGAGAGGTTAGGCCAAACGAGGGAGGAGGAGAGAGAAAGAGACTCCATTGTTGGGATCAAGCTCAGCTATCACACTTGGAGACATTGTCATCCACTATACTGTATGTCTCGTTTTGTTTTAGTAAAACCTCCCAGTTTTCTATCTCCCTTTGCTTTGTAACAGCATTCAAGGCAAAGACATGGATACTAGTGTCACACATCAAAGCATATAATATGGCTAATGAGCCTCTGAAGACATCATGAATACACTACAGCATCAAACTACTCTGTGGTATGTTATGGCTGAGTGGACCCATCTGTGGATGGCAAGTCTTAGAAGATGGAACACACGGTTGTCATTGCCATGGATACAATCAAGTCGGGAGTTGTCCATGCCCATTAATCTATCAAAATGATACTGCTTGCTATGCCTTTAGGGTTCTTCTTCTATACATTCAAATGAGTTGAGTTTGGGTCCAGTATTACTCTGAAAATACTATTTCAGATTCAAATTGTGAAAATCTATTATAAATAGCAATGATAAGATAACAGATAGGGATAAAGCATTTTATATTTCTTTGAATAAAAAGTTGGGCTGCATTTTAAAACAACAGTTTACATAATTGCAAAAGGGTTTTCTAATGATCGATTAGCTATTGGAATACAGGTGTGATGGTTGCTGATAATGGGCCTCTGTACGCCTATGTAGATATTCAATTTAAAAAAAATCAGCCGTTTCCAGCTACAATAGTCATTTACAACATTAACAATGTCTACAAGGACATTTCTAAGTGACCCCAAATGTTTTAACGGTAGTGTACATAAACTGTACTTTTGTCTACGTTTTTCTAAAGATCACTGAGCAGACTGGATTTGGTCTGTGTTAGCTTGAATGGTTTATGAGAAAGGAGAAGGCTATGTTAGCATAACGTCCCCATGAGAAGGTAAGGCTTGAGCCACAGGCGAGTTATGAACTTTCAGACAGCGCCATAGAAGTTCCTTCTTAACCTGGCATATACTGACTGAGCACACGTCTTTTCAAAAACACACACGCACAAGTACACACACTAACACAAACAAATAAAAAACACACACATGCACACTTGCAGACCTGGTTCTGACAACCTCTGGGCACATAGAGGGAGGTGACGTGTGTGTGTCTGTGCACAGTGTAATCTAAAGACAAAAGTGCAACACAAACACTTTAATACCTCAGGCCACAATGTTTCGTTGTCTTGAATCTTCTGCACAAATCAATGCACCGGTTCCTCCCTTGAGGTGAAATATTAAAGCAAACCAACAACAAAAGAGAGATAGATACAATATGTTTGCATTCATACTGTACATCCAGTATTGTTGATGTCTGTATTTGATTAATAAATCTGGTCAGCGTGTGTGTATGTAAATATGCTTCTTTGAGTAAGAACGAGGCCGGGGCAATACTTTCCATGTACCTTGCTGTACGTTTAACGACACTGGGGCCCAGCGGGGCACAATGTACACAGCTAGCATGGTCAATTAGAGCTTCCAAAGCGTGGTCCACGCCAAGGCAGGTAGCGCTGATAGGAGTCAGACTGGGATATGTACAGGCCACAATTGCCAGGGCAAGCTTGGCTAGGCTTGTGCTGCTTTCTCTCTCCCTTGGTCGGTGCACTTGATGACATTGTTTTGACCAGGTGGATGGAATTACAGGGGTGTGGGAAATAAAGACTATATATATATTTCTATATATTTTCAGGATAGTGAAAGTAGTGCAAACAGGGATGCTAGCTTATTTGCTAGCCAAGCACGTGTTAATACTAAGTGCTGACTGTGTAAACCAAGCAACTCGAGGTAAAAAGGACAGCTGGGAATGTAAAGGATGGTTCTTCACTGGTGGGGTAACACTCTTGAAGAAACAGCACTGCACGAGTTTGCCAAGCAAACCGAATGTGGGTTAGCCCAGAGGTTGCTCGCTAAAAACAAGGTGTGCCACTGTTAACAAACTAGCTAGCTAACTTTGAATGGTGGGGAATGAAGGAGAGGTAGTGACTACAATTAGAAGTAGCTAAAACTAGTGGAAACCTGCTCTTAGCATGATGCTAAAGCAGTGGAGCTAGCAAGCCAACAGCACTAATTGCGTGCAGGCTAGGCTACAGGTACTGTAGCTAGATGACGACAAACAGGGTTGCTAACTGAGGTAACTTCATTCGGTAAAAATAAAGTTTGCAGAATTCCTGTAAATAGAACATAAGTAACATAATGCCCCATGGTGGAGAGTTGTAACCACTGAGGTATAATAAGAACTAGAGACTGCCTCCAAGATGTCCGACCTTTGTTTATAACATAAATCTACTCACGCTCACATGACCGTTTTGTGGTTGTTGACATCTCTCTTACTGGCATTACTCCGCCTGTGCACTAGCTCTCAGTGCGCACTGGACATACAGCAGTATCGCACGAACATGCCCTGGGAACTCTGTCAGTGCACCTGGACAGCTAAACAAGCCAACCGGCACTTTCCCTGGCTAGCTGTGGTCATGACCTTTAAGCATGCATATAACATTTTAATAGCTTTGGCTGCGAGTGATGGGGGAAAAAAATCTGCCTTGCAACAATAATTTGAATAATTTAATGAATGCTTGGTGCACAGAGGTGAGGATTAAAGTGTCTTATTAGGAATTTTCAAATTTGACTTCTATGGGGCCATAATTAGGAATTGTCTTTCTCGGCTGTGATTCAGTCAAACTGCAATACCGAAACAATTCTGTAGGTGCAGTCAAAAGTGTGCTTCCAGACCGGAACACTGGCCCATTGGTGGTAACCCACACCAAATGGAACAGTTAACCCAACGAGTCCCACCGTTGCACCGACGTGATTTTAGGACTTCAACTAGTCAGTGACAACTGTGTGGAGTTTGAAGTTTGTGACAGCAACTCTGTGAGCTTGTTACAGTATTATAGACACTATTTTTTTGGATTTCCTATGATCTTCTGTAGAAGAACCTCTTAACTTCTAACAATTATTGTGTAGCTTGTGAGTGTCATAGAGCAAAACATGTTACACATGCGTGTTCATGAGAGTCTCAGCTTTTTATAGCTAGCTTTTAATAGTTAGACTCTACAGGCGTTTTTGTAAAAAAGACCCGGGGCCCCTTCGGGATCCTTGTCTCAAAAACACAGCTCTAGCTCAGTCCCCGTTAATCAAACAGACTAAATAGATTGATCCAATGGTACAACTCAGAAGTCTGTACCTGAAACATTACAGATAATCCTGAATGAATCGTGAATAATGACGGATGCTACCATGCTAAACTCTCCTGTTATTGTAATGGTGAGAGTCTATGATATGGCTATGATATTTGTGTGTCTATAACGTTCTCACTCATCATTATCCACGATGGTAGCATCCACATTAATGTAGAAGTGTTTAGAAACATATTCTATTCTTATTTCAAATAAAATGTACTCCTAAATGACACAATACATTATTTACCCTTAATTTTTATTAGGCACAAAATAATCTGAAACAACCAAAACAAACAAAATGTATCCAACAGATTTGTAGAGTCATGAGCTTGATGCAGTTATTGTGTGCTATGAATATGGGACCAAATACTTCACTTTTTACTACTTTACCAATTGGATATCACAAAAATGTGGAGAAAAATTGTAAAAAGTACCAAAAACAATATGTACAAAAAGTGCTGTAATTTATAAAAGGTTCACTCAATATGGATGAAAATACCATCAAATAAAGCTGACAGTGGCCTCCATTACTCTTAAATGGAAGAAGTTTAGAACCACCAAGGCTCTTCTTAGAGCTGGCTGCCCGGCAAAACTGAACAATCGGAGAAGGGCATTGGTCAGGGAGGTGACCAAGAACCCGATTGTCACTCTGACAGAGCTCCAGAGTTCCTCTGTGGAGATGGGAGAACCTTCCAGAATGACAACCATCTCTGCAGCACTCCACCAATCAAGCCTTTATGGTAGAGTGGCCAGACAGAAGCCACTCCTCAGTAAAAGGCACATGACCGCTCGCTTGGAGTTTGACAAAAGGCACCTCAAGGACTCTCAGACCATGAGCAACAAGTTTCTCTGGTCTGATGAAGCCAAGATTGAACTCTTTGGCCAGAATGCCAAGCGTCACGTCTGGAGGAAACCTGGCACCATCCCTACGGTGAAGCATGGTGGTGGCAGCATCATGCTGTGGGGATGTTTTTCAACGGCAGGGACTGGGAGAGAACCTTGAAAGAGAACCTTGAAAGGTCCTGAGTGCTCTGGAGCAGGTTAAGACTGGGGCAAAGGTTTACCTTCCAACAGGGCAACGGCCCAAAGCACACAGCCAAGACAACACAGGGGTGGCTTCAGGACAAGTGTCTGAATGTCCTTGAGTGGCCCAGCCAGAGCCCGGACTTGAACCCGATCTAACATCTCTGGAGAGACCTAAAAATAGCTGTGCAGCGATGCTCCACATCTAACCTGACAGGGCTTGAGAGGATCTGCAGAGAATGGAAGAAACTCCCCAAATACAGGTATGCCAAGCTTGTAGCATCCTACCCAAGAAGACTTGATTCTGTAATCGCTGCCAAAGGTGCTTTAACAAAGTACTGAGTAAAGGCTTTGAATACTTATGTAAAATTTCAGTTTTTTTTTATACATTTGCATGAATGTCTAAAATACCTGCTTTTGCTTTGTCATTATGGGCTATTGCATGTATATTGATGAGGGGAAAAATACATTTTATAAATTTTTTAATAATGCTGTAACATAACAAAATGTGGAAAATGTCAAGGGGTCTGAATACTTTCCGAATGCACTGTATATGCCATTTAATCTCTCTCACACACATACACATGCGCACACACTACAACAATCAGCCTTCTCCCTCTTAACTCCATCCATAGTGTTTCCCTAATACACAGCTGTGTGTACTCTACTCTTCCCAGGCACAGTTATAACCCTCATACTTATACATCCATCTGAGCCAGCGTGCCATGCAGCTGGGCAGGGTATGACGGGTCAGAACATTAATAGAATATCGGTTAGGGTGACTGGTCTATGGCCTAATTATAATGAAGGCTAGGATTTAAGGTGGTGGAAGGACAATTTGTCTGCGTCCCAAATTTGGACCATGGCCCATAGGACTCTGGTCAAAAGTAGTGCACTATGTAGGGAATAGGGTGCTAAATGGGACTTTGCCTTACATCACCAGTAATGTGATTACTATGTCATGAAGATTTGATTTAATTATCATATCTGTAAATACACCAAGAGACTATATGTCACACCTCGGAACAAATTAAATTAAGCCTTTACTGTGGTAATCCTATGCCGCTAGAAATGTGTTGTGCATGAATGTTTTAAATCAGGGGTGTCATACCAGCCCGCGAGGGGGTCCACTCCGGCCCGCGGGTGGCTTGAGTAAAACATGATTATTTGTATTTATTTATGGGGGATGGGGGGTTCTTGACTGTGTCGTTTCTTGACTGTGTCCAGCTCTCTAATAATCATAAAAAATAAAACTAGACAGTCAAAGAGCATAGAAAATTCCAAAAACAATGGATAGATGACAATTTTTAGCTAATTTTGACAGTGAGGAAATATAAGACATTTTCAGTGCTGCCCTCTGGACCTCGAGTGAAGACCGAATGCGGACCCCAGGCAAAATTAGTTTGATACCCCTGGTTTAAATAGCGCAATCTGTGGGACAACATTTGATGTATCAGGTACTGTATCAACATAAATACACCAAAATATTTTTCTCTCATCAAAATGTCACCCAGAATAAGCTAAAATGTCTGCTTTGTGTTTTGGTTAATGTTCTGCTAAAGAATGAATGAGTTTCAGTAGGGAAAAATTCACTGGCGCTAGAAACGAGAGGAGTCATTTATATTTCATGATTTCCTTTGAGGGACTCAGCAAAAGGCATTATTTGCTGTGTTTTCGGTAAGATGGGTTTAAATTAGTGATGAGGGGGGTGTGCAGCATTGTACCTACACTTTCATTGCTTAAGCTCCATTGCTGTATGCTTACCTACTTTAGGAATTTACCTGTGTGCTAGTCTTACCTGTCAGAGGCTCATCATCGAACAGAGCTGAATTTAGAAAGTAGTTCACTTTACACACATTTACATGGTTTTTCACTTACCTAGACAGACTGTTTTAAAAGTGCATATTCAGGTTATTTGGTTTGTTTCAGCAACCTCTGGTTAGGATTTAGTTCATGGTATCACAGTAACAGAGAAGGTGCAAAGAAAAACAAGTTTAATTTAACTAATTAACAGTCTGTCTCTCTACAGATTGTGTTCAGAAAAATCAGCGATGTGAAACGGGAGGAAGAGGAGCGCCTGAGACGAAAGAATGAGGCGCCCCTCAATCTCCCGCCGGACCACCCGGTGCGTCGGCTCTTCCAGCGGTTCCGTCAGCAGAAGGAGGCCCGTATACATCAGGAGCGGGCCGACCCATCCGATGACATGGAGAGAGGCCAAACCGTGAATGTCGAGCCCACTCCCATCCATGAAGTCATCACCACCACCAGCATTGTCACTGTTACCGAAAGCCCAGCCACACCCATTCCTTCTGTCTCCATATTGGCCTCCACAACCTCCAATCCATCAGACAAAGCCAAGCTCCAGGCCCCGTCTCTCCGAGTGTTTGAGCCGGCCAAGGGCAAAGGCTGGGGACGCTTCAAGGACTCCATGGCCAAGGAGTCCAACTGGAACAAGGTATGACCAGAAACATAAAATATTTAGGATTCAGTTTGTTGAGAACGCACCTCAGTTGAATCCAGCCATCTTCATTATTACATTCTTTCCTTAATCTCCAAGGTGTCCAAAGCAGAGTCCATGGAGACGCTACCTGAGCGGACCAAGGTAGGGGCAGCCCATGAGTCCCAGACCTCACTGAAGAAAACTGACTCGTGCGACAGCGGCATCACCAAGAGCGATCTGCGTCTAGACGTCGGGGATGGCTCCTGTACCACAGGCACCACGCCACAGGACTGCAGCCCTGTGGCGCCCCCTGAGGTGGCCAAGCAGCACGCCTTCTACCCCATCCCAGAGCAGACTCTCCAGGCTTCTGTTCTGGAGCTCAAGCTGGAGCTCAAAGAGGACTTGAAGGCCTTGAACACCCGCATGGCTGGCCTGGAGGCCCAGCTAGCAGAGGCTCTGAAGCTCCTCAAGGTCCAAAGGAGAGCTCCCAGCTCCCCCAAGCCTCTCTTTGAGATCTCCAGACCCACCACGCCAGACTCAGACAAGGAAGACATATTTTCGTAGAAGCAAAAAGGGACTTACGTTGAGAGTGTGAAGACAAGCAACAGATTCAGAAAATCTTTATTGTCCCAATGCTGGGCAATTTGGTCACAGGGCCACAGATTCTGGGAGTTGTTGGTGTATCTCAGCTGAGGCCATTTATTGGCCCTCACTTTGTCGATGCTTGTGAAAGCAGCAGATGATGGAGCTACGATGCTGTTAATTTAAAGAGGACCTGGTTTTTCCCCTGTGGGCTATGGAACCTTGGAGTTGACCTCGTAGGTCACTTTGGAGAATCTGGGGTGTGCACAGTGAAAGGGGTCTAGGTGCACTGCAGTGACCTTTAGACCACCATGGGTTTGACTACCCTCTTTGTTCCACCAGTCGATGGAGTTCAAGAGCAGAGCAGCAATTAATTAATTATTATTCACCATCATTATCCTTGTAGAGCTCCAATGGGGTCACTGTCTTTATCGGTGGTTCTCAGAGTACAGTATCTATAAGGGGTGAATCCATCTTTTGCTTTGAACCACCAGTGTACAATGCATTCTGTATGTATTCACGATGTCATCACCGTGTAATACTTTACAAGACTTTATGTATACCTTGGTGTTGCCTTTATACATGCAAAAATGCTATACAAGCATTCAGCACAGGTGGTACTGTATATTGAGCTTTGCACTTGGTATAAGCATTCAATATAGATCTTGCTCCTGGCATTCTATTCATAAATGGTTCACAGAACGTATTACAGTAGTTATTGTTTTAACAACTTTACTACTGTACTCTCTGTGTCATCATTGGATCACTGTGTTGCCATCTTCTTTAAACCAGACGGAGGAGGCTGTGTTGACCAATCAGAGCTCAGGACCGTTATGTTTCAACCAATCAATCTTTTGTTTTGTGCGCAGAGAACCCTGACTGACCGATCATAGACCAGCATGGTCTTCTGAAAGAACTCAAACTCCAACCCCCTTTTAGACTGACTGACCATCACCGTATGTCTTAGCAGTTCTCTGTTCGATCTGATATCCATAGCCAAGAAACAAACAAGCAACCACCTTTGTTGACTGCTTCGTCTTTATTCTTGGCCGATGGTTACAGTGCTGGGAGTTATTCTTAAGGAACTGCATCAGTTGCACTAACACTCCACCATGGCGACATGTGCTGTTTGCATTTTGAAGAGGTTGCATTATTTAGCTGATTCTTAGTTGTCTTTCGTCAAACATGGCTCTCTCCTTATACACTGTACATGTGAAACATATTAGAATAAGCATTTCAACATTTACTGTGTAACTGGGTCTTCCAAAACACCTTGCTGCATGACTTGCATTGATCAACATACCTTCCTGTCAGTACTGTTTGGCCTTGCAGCTTTCTGTAGACTAGCCTACTGTATGCTCATGCTTTGAACTCCATTGCTGAATATCAAAGGCAAACAGAACTTTAAGGCCTGTGAATTAGTAATCGATGTACATTCTTTTCATCTAATTTATATCCAGGACATGTAGATCTCCTTCTGTCCGGAACTTTCACTAATTGGAACCTAGCGGTGCCAAAGTTTTCCACCACTGTGTTGATGTCTTCAATGATGTAAGGCACCTTCAATGGGTTTAATCAACATGAGAACTAATCATACCCTAGCAGTATTGATGTTAACTGCTCCTGTCACTATATGGGACCAACTGGCATTTGGGCCCTGGTCTGCCACAAGACAGTGTTAGCCTGAGCTTAAGCCTAGGCAATAGTTTGGGAAGCTAACGTGACTTCAGGTCTCGGGCAAGGTTACTCATCCCGTGAGTGGGGGTTCACTAAACCAGCTTCATTACATATACATGTAGTTCATTATTAGTCTTAGGGGAGGTCTCCACTAATGGTTCAGTGTTTTCATTGGGTTACATAATGGCGAATGTGCTACATAGCCCGCAAATGGCTAGAAACATAGACAGCCGCAACTCTGCACTCCGTTAAGTTTTCACTTTCAATTCATGCAATTTATTAATGACATTGTATTAATAAAGTATGTATTAAACATAATAAGAGGGCAAAAGAAACCTAGGCCTATCTGCAGTAACTGTCTGCAATTACAATGCATGAACTAAATCAAGCCGTGATCGCGTTACATTAGGCTATTAAGCCTGTTATCTTATTTAGCATTAACAAATTATTTCATGAATACATTTTGAACAAAACATTTACAATAACAGTATACAATGTTTACAGAACATGGGTTTTAGAAAATGTGCATCGCTATGTGTTTATATATAGAGATTCAAGGTTTACGTGTGAATAAGTCTCATATAGTAGTTTTTGTTGGACTGTCCTATACTCCACTAAGAGCTTGCTTACACACTTACTAGTGTTCTGAGATCAACTCTTGTAAGCAAGCAGCAGCTCTCCATGTTAGTTCTTTCAAAAGTCCAGATTTTTATAATTTGTCCATGCTGGAATCTTATGGAAACTACGACTTATGAATGTTACCATGTTTATCTTTTGACCAAACACAATATGGAATGTGGAGGGTTTTCACTTACAGGTCAATATTAACAATAATTATGAATAGTATAACTGTGATCCTGGCCAGATATTAATTGTAGATAACAGAAACACTTTACGTAAAGCCAAAATGTAAAATACTTTATGAGTTGTTATAAGCTATGTATATTAAGCATTTATTTCTGAAAATAGCAGTTATGTATTTAGGACCATTATGAGAAGACATAAGGGGATCGTCTTAGAATGCATAATAACATCATGCATTATAAGTGTTGGCGTTAAATGAATCATCCACTCAAAAACTATATTTTAGTATTTTCATTAGTCGAATGTTGATACAGTCCCAAAATGTTTTGCATGTAAGCAGTCAACTTTTCAAGATATTGGACTTTCAAGAAGCAAAGTGTATCTTGCAGAATCATCATGATAATGCGGCAAGTTACTTTGTCTTGAAAATGCTATATCTTGAATATATCTTGAACTTTACTGCTGACATGCAACAGATTGAGTGGACTAACGAAAATACGGATTATTCCTTTAAGTGAAGTGTTACCCAGGGGTGTCAAACTCATTCTATGGAGGGCCTAGTATCCGCAGGTTTTGTTTTTTTCCCTTTCAATTAAGACCTAGAAGTTCTTTACTAATTAGTGACCTTAATTCATCAATCAAGTACAAGGGAGGAGCAAAATCCCACAGACACTCTGCCCTCTGTGGAATGAGTTTGACACTTGCTGTAAACCGTACAGTTATGATTGTTTACTGATGACCCGAATGACCCCTACTGATGTGTTACTATTTTCTAAATACTTAAACATACTTTAATTTAACATACTTAAGAATCAAGTTAAACATGCCCTACATTACTCACCAATGGAATGAGGTGATTGCATCTTTTGCTGTCATTGGTAAGCAATAATAATATTTAAAACAATAATTGTGCATTGTCGTTGATGTGTTAACAGAATGTACGAGTTCAGGTCTCTATGATACAGAGAAGTGAACATAGAGAGAATAGCTTGTTTATTGTTTTAACACATATAGCTTGACATACAGTATAGTGTAATAATGTTTAAGGGGCCAGTGCCTGAGTAAGAGGATGTTGCATTATTAATGAGAAGAATAACACTGTACTCTATGCATTACAATGCTCAAATGTTTCTAAATATTATAGCATGCTTTTGTTAAGTGACACTCTCCCAAAATGGGTAACAACAACGATGTCATTTGGTTGGTGCATATTGTTAGTAATGTACATTTATTCTTCAAGATGTTTATCTGAAATCACACAGGGGCTTATTCAAAAATGTACATGCATTTACCACACTTTTATGGAAACTTGATGTACATCCTTGTGCCAGCTGCGTTAATGCATGTTTACAATATTTGATGATAAACTTTTAGAGGGTAAAAAGTTATTTATTCTTGGCTTAGTTCACCTGTTTTCATTAATGAATAAGCTCCTATGTGTTGGTCTTTCTTGTGGTGATATCACAGAGGTTTGTTTAGAACACCAATTGAGAGAGCCCTGATGGATAGCATCACGATTCGAGACTGGGTGATCTGGGGCTTTATCTGATTTCACACAAAAAAATAAAAGTCCTCTCGGCTCCTCCCCTTTATATTCACTGATTGGAAAATACTTGACAGATGAAAATAATATGGTGGAAGCTCTTAACGTGGTCAGTTCTTTCAGATCAGTGCGATAAAGGCGAGGAAGCAACGGACATTTTAGACAATTGAGAAAGATCCTACCAGCTATTCAGCTAGTTCTTGAGTTCATCCCTTCCATGCATGAGCCTGGTCAGTAAAACCCATTACCAACATCTTGTTTAAAGCCCTAGGCCCAGACTCCCAGCCACACACCCCCCCGAGTCCCGTCATGCACCAAAAAACCCTTAAACCTGATTCTCTGTTGCATAGCCGCAGGAAGTAGGGGTACTGAGCCTGAACATTTTGAATACAAGTAGTGCACTGGGCCTTCTCTAGTCCTGTATTAGCAGACCGATATAGCCGTCTGTAGCGCGGGTAATACAAAATGTTCAGCACCCCCATACATCTTCCCACGGCTATGCTCTGTTGCACTCCTTAAAACATGTGAGCATGATTACTTCAGACTAGTTTAAACAACGTGGAACTATTTTTGTGGTCAGCTCAGGGGAGCTGCCTAGTAGCACTATGTATGTACATACTACTTTAATGTAATGTGGAGGGAGAGAGTGAGAATTGGTTAGACTTTACTTGAAGGGTACATGCATAAGGACTTTATAACACATTCATAGCGAAAATATATTTGGACAAGCATTTAGTAAAGTTAAATGTACCACTTATGAATGCGGTATATGGGTTATGAATGCATTATGACGTGCTTATGTAGTTGCCCTTCAAGTCAAGTGTTACTAAACCATTAACATCAACATATAATGAGGACAGTAATGTGATTCATGCACATTTCACGAAATTCATACGTTTCCTGTAATTATACTGTAAATGTAATTGCAAGCACAAATGAGAGTATTTGTAAAGATATGTTAAATACTATTTATAATAATAAATATTTTATACATAGCCGTCGGCTGTTTGGTTTAGAAGTTTATTTTTTCTTAATTTAGTTTAAATGGTAATTTCAAACACAATTGTGTGATGTTGAAGAACAAACAAGTTGAAGAAATAACTATTTAGTCGATAGGGGGGAAAAAAATGTAAGTAGACAAAGCTCCATGTCAATAGGTGAAGCCACCATTGTGACAAGGATAAGATACAGTCTCCTATCATCATCAACAGTAGAAACACAAACCCTTGCATACGCGTCATGTCACGCTTACAGTACCGTTATAGCAGAGGTGGCTGGTGGGGGGGAGCTATAGGAGGACAGGATCATTGTAATGGCCGGAACGGTATATGGAACGGACTCAAATGTGATTTACATATATTTGACACTGTTCCATTTATTCCATTCCAGCCAATCATGGCTGAGACAGACAAGGGGTTAAATATGGCTAGATAACACCTGCATGGCCCCGCTGCCTCCTGAAAGAGCGGAATGTTTACTGAACGCTAGAGCGCCTGATTAAAAACCATCACATTAACATTCAATTAACACCACACCGGGCCCTCATCCCTGACAAAGATGGAGAGAGAAAGAGACTGATATCATAGAGAGAAGAGAGACTCAGTCGGACAGAGAGAAAGAGAAACAGAAACAAAGTGAAACTGAGAAAAAGAGGGAGTGAGGGATCCAGTGACGGAGGAATAGACAATGGCCCATGTAGAACCGAGATCAGTCACTGACAACCTAAAGATTCGGGCCGGCTCACTGGGCAATGAACTGCCTATTATTAATAAGAACAGCCTACGTGACTAACACTAACACGGGGCTCCGAAAGATGTATGGGTCACCCTTTGAGGCAACCTTTACGTGTGATGAAATTATTGCTATACTGGTAATCCGTCACGAATAGAGTTGTGTGGCGGGTTTCTTATCATAAGCTATTTAAGATTTAACGCTGCAGATCGTATTCTCTTCTTGGCTGGATTTTTGGAACATCATAAGACCCATCTAAGGGTGTGCCTCAAATAGCTCCCTATATAGTGCACTACATTTGGTCAGAGCCCTATTGCCTCTGGTCAAAAGGAGTGCACTACATAGGGAATAGGATGCAATTTGGGATGTGACCTAAACCCCTTTCACCGTAGTGCTAGGCTAGTCTAATTAGCAGGGATTTCTCCCCTGACCCTACATGTTAGTTAAACTGGTTTAAGAAAAACAGATCTTCTGATCACTTTAGTGCTATGAGACAGATACAGGATTAGCGCAGGTAATGCTAACTAATGCTAACCTGGAAGAAAGTCATATGAATATACTGAGGTGGTTTCAGCCATTCCATTCCAGGAGATGTATAATGCGGATTTTGGAAAAACAGATCCAAAACCTCAGCGGTTGGATACTGCAAGCCTCACTGTCAGGTTATCAACAAATGAACACTGAACAGCATCCATTGTTTTTCCATATATGTTTTCCTCTATGCACCCAGATATTACGCAGCAGTTCTCCTAGGTACAGGTAGCTTGACGGACAGGTTTCTTATACTGTACTCGCATATGTACATGTTCCAGTGTTTTCCTCAGCAGGTCTCATTGGTGGTCCCCACTGTGGGTGGGTGGTTAAGGACAGGTTTCTCTCCGCAAATAGCAGAGACCAAATCCAGAGCGATTTACAGGATCAATTACGGTTTAAGTGCCTTCTTAAGGGCACATCAACACATTTCTCACCTAGTCGGCTTAGGATTCGAACCAGCAACCTTTTGGTTGCTAGCCTAATGCTCTTAACCGCTAGGCTACCCGAGTCCACTGTGGAGAGGTTTAAGGTGGGTTGTTCTCCACATACAGCAGAGTCAGAACTGTGTGTTGGTGAGTTATGGTGAGTTCTGCCTCCCTTCCAGCAGTCTCTGTGGGGTTGGTGAGTTAGGGTGAGTTCTGCCTCCCTTCCAGCAGTCTCTGTGGGGTTGGTGAGTTAGGGTGAGTTCTGCCTCCCTTCCAGCAGTCTCTGTGGGGTTGGTGAGTTAGGGTGAGTTCTGCCTCCCTTCCAGCAGTCTCTGTGGGGTTGGTGAGTTAGGGTGAGTTCTGCCTCCCTTCCAGCAGTCTCTGTGGGGTTGGTGAGTTAGGGTGGATTGTGTTCCCTCTCCAGTCCGATCTGGGCAAAGCAATAGAGGAAGGCTATCATGGGTGGAGCCACTGTACATGAACCTGGAGAGAGACAAACATACACATTAATTTGTTTATAGTACACCCATCTTTTCACAGTACATACATAGCCATTCAACATGTAAAATGTATGTTAAAGTAACAGTCCAGAAGAATTCTCACTTTTAAGAGTTAATATTCTGTTAACTCATACCAAAATAATGTTGTTCACTCATCCTATGCTCGTATGTGGCCAAAGCATAAATTAGAGACATTCTTGTATCTCAAACAGACCATTTCAAAAATGCTTGCTATTTCCTCATAAAGGATGATGTCCTACTCGCATTAATTTTTTTAATGACCGGTACACGCCCACACCATTCTGTTGTTGGGGTACGCACACACCATTCCAACACAGAAAATATGCTTTTTAACATACTTATTTGCTATCCTTTGGAAGAAAAACTATTTAACTCACATTGTAATTAATTATAGGTCATATTTCATAGAAATCTGGAAACACTGGACAGTTACTTTCAACAGGAGCTACAGTCAAGGTTGTGTTCAGTCTGCATAAACTGAGGTTAATTTGAAAAAGTCTCAGCCACTTCACCTCAGATTCACCCAGTTCTGAATACAACTGCCCAAAATGTCTTTCCTTGCTCACAGAGACCTCCTTCCACTCTCCACCTCCTCCCCTGGCTTGTCTCCAGCCTCTCACCTTGCTGCCCGCACCCGCCTGCCGGACTAGCATCACTACTCTCGACGGGTCTGACTTAGAATATGTGGACACCTACAAATACCTAGGTGTCTGGTTAGACGGTAAACTCTCCTTCCAGACTCACATTAAGCATCTCCAATCCAAAATTAAATCTAGAATCGGCTTCCTATTTCGCAAAAAATCCTCCTTCATTCATGCTGCCAAACATGCCCTCGTAAAACTGACTATCCTACCGATCCTTGACTTCGGCGATGTAATTTACAAAATAGCCTCCAACACTCTACTCAGCAAATTGGATGTAGTCTATCACAGTGCCATCCATTTTGTCACCAAAGCCCCATATACTACCAACCACTGCGACCTGTATGCTCTCGTTGGCTGGCACTCACTACATATTCGTCGCCAAACCCACTGGCTCCAGGTTATCTATAAGTCTTTGCTAGGTAAATCCCTGCCTTATCTCAGCTCACTGGTCACCATAGCAACACCCACCCGTAGCATGCGCTCCAGCAGTTATATTTCAATGGTCATCCCCAAAGCCAACACCTCCTTTGGCCACCATTCCTTCCAGTTCTCTGCTGCCAATGACTGGAACGATTTGCAAAAAACATTGAAGCTGGAGACTCCTATCTCCCTCACTAACTTTAAGCATCAGCTGTCAGAGCAGCTTATCGATCACTGCACCTGTACACAGCCCATCTGTAAATAGCCCACCCTACTACCTCATCCCCATATTGTTATTTTTGCTCATTTACACCCCAGTATCTCTATTTGCACATCATCATCTGCACATTATCACTCCAGTGTTAATGCTAAATTGTAATTATTTCACCACTATGGCCTATTTATTGCCTTACCTTCCTAATCTTACTACAGTACATTTGCACACACTGTATATAGATTTTCTGTATGTTTGTTTATCCCATGTGTAACTCTGTGTTGTTATTTTTGTCGCACTGCTTTGCTTTATCTTGGCCAGGTCGCAGTTGTAAATGAGAACTTGTTCTCAACTGGCCTACCTGTTTAAATAAAGGTGAAATAAAAATAATGAAATTTGTCAATGCATTCAATTCACACCCTTGTGAATTGAATGCTAACGCCTGTTGTATGACAAATTTGTTAATAACCAAATTCTAAGTAAGGGTGTTAGTTATAGCTACCATGAAATATCGGTCCAATAACAAGAACATGAACAAACAGATGAACATACTGTATATCAGCATGTATGGGGGCTAGATACATCATGTGCTTTCAATTCTGAACAGTAAAACAGATATGTATGAAAATATCCTCAAATAAAAGGTGACATTCTGTACTGTTGCTTCATATGAAAATGTTTCAATCTCAAATCCAAAATGCTGGAGTACAGAGCCAAATTTAACACTTTAGCTTCACTGTCAAAATAAATGTGAAGGGGAGTGTACATGAGAGCCAGAAGAGGTTCACAGACCAGCTAGCTACATAACTGAGCCAGAAAAGGAGAGAGACTGACTATGAAGTCAGAATGTGAATATGACAATAGTGTGACTTGACTCACGTACATGGGGTCCGAAATGATTGACACCCTTGATAAAGATGAGCAACAATGACTGTATAAAATAAATACAAATAGTGAGCTACATTGTATGTTCCGAAAAATTGGGAAATTATATTACTTTATACTTACACAATTGAGCAGATAAATAGATTTTGTTTAACAAGTAATCTAAAAAAAAATGTAAGGATCAAAATTATTAACACCCGTTTTCAATACATCCCTGTTTGGGGGACAAATTTGTTAATAACCAAATTCTAAGTAAGGGTGTTAGTTATAGCTACCATGAAATATCGGTCCAATAACAAGAACATGAACAAACAGATGAACATACTGTATATCAGCATGTATGGGGGCTAGATACATCATGTGCTTTCAATTCTGAACAGTAAAACAGATATGTATGAAAATATCCTCAAATAAAAGGTGACATTCTGTACTGTTGCTTCATATGAAAATGTTTCAATCTCAAATCCAAAATGCTGGAGTACAGAGCCAAATTTAACACTTTAGCTTCACTGTCAAAATAAATGTGAAGGGGAGTGTACATGAGAGCCAGAAGAGGTTCACAGACCAGCTAGCTACATAACTGAGCCAGAAAAGGAGAGAGACTGACTATGAAGTCAGAATGTGAATATGACAATAGTGTGACTTGACTCACGTACATGGGGTCCGAAATGATTGACACCCTTGATAAAGATGAGCAACAATGACTGTATAAAATAAATACAAATAGTGAGCTACATTGTATGTTCCGAAAAATTGGGAAATTATATTACTTTATACTTACACAATTGAGCAGATAAATAGATTTTGTTTAACAAGTAATCTAAAAAAAAATGTAAGGATCAAAATTATTAACACCCGTTTTCAATACATCCCTGTTTGGGGGTCCCTGCAAACCCTGGTTCGATCCCGGGCTGTATCACAACCGGCCGTGATCGGGAGTCCCATTGGGCGGTGCTCATATGGCCCAGCATCGTCCGGGTTAGGGGAGGCCGGGGTAGGCCGTCATTGTAAATAAGAATTTGTTCCTTGTTCTACAACCTTGCGAGGACAACGGCACAGAGCCTTTTTTAAAAATATTTTAGGAGTTGGAATCCTACTTGTTAAACAAAATCTCTTTCTCTGACCAATTGTATTAGTGTAATATTTATATAAAAAAAATTTTTTTGCATACAATATAGCTCAGTATTTGAATTATTTATTTTATACAGTAATTTTTGCCTATCTTTGTCAAGAGTATCAATAATTTCAGACCCCAATGATTACTATTATACTTTATATATATAATTTATTCCTTTATTCAAAAAATTGAATGTACAGTGCAGTACTAGAGGACTGTAATGTACATGCTAGAGGACTGTACCCTATACATGCTAGAGGATCACATTTTGTAACCCTAAATATCGGTCCAAGTTAAATCTGATCCAACAGGGTTGAGGGCTTTAGAAGAGATCTATTGTCTTTGCAAAAAAATGTTTCACATCATATCCAGATCAATATCACTTAGGGACAACTAAGGAGATTATGATGGGTCAATGCTTCCCTGTGGTTATTGAAACAGCCTGTCAAGTTTGAGATCTGCTCCCCTGACAAGACAGGACTGACAATCTGATACATGTAGTTTCTGTAGAGAGTTCTGACCTTTACACCTTGTCTAAATGTAGCATGTAGCCGTTCGCTTAGGGATTCCATACTATGCCCTCTTTGCTTGGGGATTCAGTACTAGTATGCTCTCATCGCTTCGGGTCATGAACCAAGTTTCTGTTCATTATCTATCTATTTAGCGTAATCTTTAGAATTTGACATTACATTTTAGTCTTTCAGCAGACGCTCTTATCCCGAGCGACTTACAATTAGTGCATTCATCTTAAGATAGCTAGGTGGGACAACCATATATCACAGGCATAGTAAGTACACTTTTCCTCCAGAAAGTAGTTATCAGCAAAGTCAGAGCTAGAAAGGGGGGTTGTTAGGGCTGCTCTCCCAAATTGAGAGCAGCCCTAACAATGCAGCAGAGCATAGCACGGAGGGAGCAAATGTGGACAAGTGTTCAGGGGTCAAAGTTTGAGTTTCACTGGTTAGCGAGAGAGAAAAAGAGAGCAGCCCATAGGGAAATGAGCGCTGTGCTCTGTGAATGCGTGTTAGTGAAGCAGCTTACTCAAGCCAGCCCAATGAGGCCAGTTCGTTCAGGGAGAAAACTCACGTGCTTATTTAGTATACCAGGAATAGCATTTTCCAGGTAGTACCATGTAGATCTGAGAGGATTAGATAGGTGGAAACAATATACTATGACAACCCAGAAAATATAGAATTTCCACACAACCAGAAGCCAAGATAAAGCTATTACCGTATTGCTTAGATCTATATCCAATCCTAGGTGTTGAGGGTTGCTCCAAGATCTAAGCTCTCCTCCATGTCGGTCTTTGGAGCGGGAGAAACTACTTGACAAAGAAATGATTGAGGACATTGCAACCTCTAAATTGGAACCTTCAGTGCAAAATGTGTGTTATTGTAGCTAATGTAATATTAAAGGTAAGAGCATAACAGCTTTTAGTTCTGCTCTCGCAGTCAGGAGGAGGTTAGACTTTAATGAAAAATATAGTAGCTGCAATCTCAATTTGAGACTGCTGATATGATAAATCTAAAGAAATAAATAACATCTAGAATTGGGGGTGTAAATTGGTTTTAGCGGCCTCTCACAGCTTTGCTCTCTAGTCCTAGAGCACTACATGATAATATCCGGTTTATAAAAAACCTGTGACAAATGTGTTATAGCCAATATCAACGGACTGTGTATGAGGCTATACGTCTTCCTGAAAACAGAAGACGAGGGCTATATGTAACACTAAGGACCTTATGCCTTGTCAAGTCTGTAGAGCGTGTGTGTCTGTGTTGCACACGTGTGTGACAGCTGTAGCAGTTTCTTTGACAGAAAATCATTGTAGAGCCGTCACTTTTATGTCCAATATCCATAGAAATCCAGTCTTAAAAAATAACTAACCTTCCCATCTTGTAACTCCACACATCAGTTTTGCATTGGTGCAAAAAACTATCTGCGCTTTAACCACTGAATGACAATGCAAGTAGACCTACTGCACGAGTAGGTTACCTATCTGTTCCACCTCTGGGCAGCCGAACATTCTAGGCAGCCCGAGTATGTGTATATGGACCGGTAACAGAGTCTGACCATGGTTAATTTTGCAGCGCCAGGTGCGCTATTACTCCTTACGTTGTTTGTCAACTTCTGCTTTAGACTGCCTACTATTTGTGATGACAACCTTCCTAGTTATTATGCCATATCGTAGCAAGAGTTTCTGGAAAAAAAAGAGCTAGCCAACATTTGCAATGATAATGACAAAATAATCGCCTTTCTGACTGCCTGTAAGGGTCTTACTTGTTTGATATGCTTGTACGAACATGTCGAGCATGTCTTTTGTGTAGGCTACAACATGATTCTATTTTAAAAAAATAATAATTTACAATCGAGGCAGGGAATGCATAGTTTGAACATGTCGACCATATCTTAAGCAGCTACGTTAATGTCTACATTTGGTTTCCGTAGAGACAAGAGACGAAGGATGAGGAGAGACGAGGAGTAAAACAGAAAGATACATTATCCCCTCTTCATCACAGAAATGAAGAGATGAACGGAAAACAGAGATTTCAAAAGATAAAGGGTTAGACGGAGAAAAGAGAGATGGATGTGTGTTAAGTCTTCATTTCAGTTCATTACACATGAACAGACATAGGCCTTAGCCCTAAGAGGGGGCTCACCTCCTCTACGGTGCCTCTGAGGGTGCCAGGTGTCTTGCTGTGATACTGTAATTCCAGCCCACTGCTCAGACAAATGGAGAAGATTAGAATGGGATTAAGACCAAGGACAGACCCAGGATTAGCATAAGGATTTAAAGCCAATTTTGGACAGACACACACCTCTATGTTACATTACACATCAGGTAGTATCCAAACGTATGGGGTTGTACTGTACTCTTTGTTGTAAGGTCTAGATAATGTTGTTATGTAGACAGTTTAAAAGAGTCCTTGGATGTCGTTTGTAACTATGATCGCAGTACAGCCGTGCTAAAATCACAATCAATCATGCCCCCTTGTGTATTATTGCTTTAATATTTGCATCAACGCAGGAGCAATACAAATACATGTACAGTATATCCGTAATCATGACTGTAGCTGTTTTTGCCAAAGGCTACATGAGGTAACCCATTCTTCCTGTTAGAGGAGACGGCACCAGAGTAGTGTTCATTATCATTATGGCACGTAAAAAGCTTCAAAACCTTTTGCTACAAAAAAACCCAACATTTCTCATTGGTCAAGTTCAGGTAGTTCCCGCTCTGTTTCATAAAACTTTCTTCTGTTTAGTGCCTAATGAACATGACCCAGAGTGGAGGGTTTGGGTTTGTGATTAGACTAAAAACGCCAGTTTGATTACTGTTATTAAGGATTCAATCAGAAACCTGTAATTAGCCAACATGGCTGCCTTTGTGTGCTGATTAGCACCAGAGAGGTCTGTAATAAGTACAAACAAGGAGAAAAGGCCAGCCTGGGGTTGCGTCCCAAATGGCACCATATTCCCTATATGGGGCTCTGGTCACAAGTAGTGCACTATGTAGGGAATAGAATGCCATTTGTGATGCACACAGTGATGAGGCATGAAAATGGGCAAATGGGCATGAAAATGTCATTAAGGTATATTATTGTAGGGATTTCCACATTGCAACTTTCAACTGCAATAAAATCATTTATTAGGTAGAGAATGAAGAGGTGCAGCTTGTGGAGTCGTGAGTAACCTACATCCCAAATAAAATATAATTTGTCCCGTGCACAGGATACAACAGGTGTAAACAGCGAATGCTTAATTACATTTTAGTCATTTAGCAGACGCTCTTATCCAGAGCGCCATGCTACACGGGACAAGCTCTTCCTCAACAATGCAGTGTTCAATATCAAAGGTAAGAAAATGTTCAAAACTGAATAGGATCTTCAAGAGCACAGAATCTGTTCTAGGTCAGCTATACCCATTTAAGCATGCCTACAGAGCAGAAGAAGGATTATCAAATCAATGTTGTGGCTGCCGCTGATCCTCGAAATATGAAATATTCGGTAACACTTTATTGATGTCACTTAAATCCACATGAAATCAGTGTAGATGAAGGGGAGGAGACAGGTTAAATAAGTATGTTTTAAGCCTTGAGACAATTGAGACATGGATTGTGTAAGTGTGCCATTCAGAGGGTGAATGGGCAAGACAAAAGATTTACAGTAAGTGCCTTTGAACAGGGTATGGTAGTAGGTGCCAGGCGCACCAGTTTGAGTGTCAAGAAGTGCAACGCTTCAGAGTTTTTCACGCCCAATAATTTCCTGTGTGTATCAAGAATGGGCCATCACCCAAAGGGCATCCAGCCAATGGCAGGCCAATGGTCGAAAAAGTTTAATTGACAAAAGAGGACAAAGGAGGTTGACATGAAACGGGCTACAGTTAGTCAACTGACAGTCCAGTACAACATTGGAGCCCAAGACGCACCTTGACACGAATGGGTTATGGCAGCTGACAACCTTACAGAGTTCCACTTCTTTCCGCAGAAAACAAGAAACTGCAGTTGCAGTGGGCTAAGGAACAAAAACACTGGAGAATTGGAAAAATATTTCCTGGTATGATGAATCCCAGTTCCTGCTGTTTCATGCTGATGAAACTAGGGTATGGAGAAAACCCTGAGTACATGCATCCATCACGCCGCGTGTCAACATTGCAGGCTGGTGGTGGTATGATGGTTTGATGGTGAATTCAGCTTACTGCAGTGGCCTGCCCAGTCACCAGATGTCAATTCAATTGAACATCTGTGGGATTAGATGGAACGAGCTAGTCAAGAGTACAGTTCCACTACCAGCCAACTTCACACAACTGTGCGAAGCATTTCAGTCAACATGTGCCAGCATCCCTGTGGAACGAGTTCAACATCTTTAGAGTCCATGCACCAACGAATTGAGGCTGTTATGAGGGCAAAAGGTGGGTGCAACACAATATTAGGAAGATGTAGCTAATGTTTGTACACTCAGTGTATATTCTTAGAAAGAGGTCTGCAACCTCTCTTTTAAACCTCTTGCGATCCCAATTTGGGTTCTCACCCATGATTTGGGAATTGCTGTCTCAAACTATTGCATCACCAGCACAATACTGGTATTAAGAAGAAACACCTTTTTCCGCTCTATTACAGTAGCACTGATATTAACCTATGCCACATACTCCAAGACTTGAGAATCACTGCCTCAGACTCAACTGGCACTCTATTCCCTATAATAGTGCCCTGTGGGTAGGGCTCTAAATTAAAACGTTTCATTCCGTGGGATCTGCGGGCCCGACAAAGAGCATTGCAGCGCAGTCGGCATTTTTCATGCAGCGGGCGGGAGGACAGAGACAATTTTGGGATGAAAATATTTTTGGGTCCCCGCAGATTATTTAGAACGGTTGTCTTTCTGTTTTGCATGTGTTATCTGTTTTATTAAAAAAGTGCCTCTTTGTCGCACTATTCACAAATAGGATCATCCTGCTTTAAGTTCAGCAGCCTACCTCTCCTCTTGGGTGTGCGAGATCAAATGCGCCATGCTTGATCTCAATGCATTGGCAGAGAAGCACGGCGCTGTAGTCTTTCCATGGAAATTAACTTCCTAAATATGATAGGCTCTAGTTTAGGGTTCAACATTGATTGGAAATAAATATTGATAACACATTTGTGTTTGCCTTAGTGTCCCAGAAGCTGGGAGGCAGCGTGTCGTCGTTGTGTGCTGAATGTTTGCTGTGGACTTAATTATTAAACAGCACAATGATAACTGGGAGTTTATTTAAATCTGGAATCGTAGTGAAACGGAGTGAGAGAGAAGAGAGAGGAAAGGGGGAGAGAGAGGGGAAAGGGGGAGAGAGAGGGATAATAAGGAGTGTTGGAAAGGGGATAGTTCTTCATCACTACCAGACAAGACACTGATTGTTTCCTGTTAACTTGCCCTTCATGTCACTATTATAAACACGGTCAAGCAACTGTCACGTGGCGTCATGACAACATCCCACTTAGTCCTGTCCAGCACCAGTGGTGCGTCCCCCCCAAGGAATTATTATTATTACATTTTTTAAACCTTTATTTAACCCACTGAGACCACTACCATCCGTTCTATTGGCCAATGTGCAATTATTGGAAAATAAAATGGATGATTTAAGATCAAGGATATCCTACCAACGGGACATTAAAACTGTCATATCTTATGCTTTACCGAGTCGTGGCTGAATGATGATACGGATAATATAGAGCTGGTGGGATTTTCCATGCATCGCCAGGACAGAGAATCTACGTCTGGTAAGACGAGGGGCGGGGAGTGTGTCTATTTGTCAATAACAGCTGGTGTGCGATGTCTAATATTAAAGAAGTCTCGAGGTATTGCTTGCCTGAGGTAGAGTACCTCATGATAAGCTGTAGACCACACTATCTACCATCTATATTATTCGTAGCCAGCTATTTACCACCACAGACCGATGCCGGCACAAGAAATGCACTCAACCAGCTGTATAAGGCCATAAGCAAACAAGAAAATGCTCATCCAGAAGCGGCACTCCTAGTGGCCGGGGACCACCAGCATGTCCTGTGCAACCAGAGGGAAAGGACTGTTTGAGGAGTATACCACCTCAGTCATCGGCTTCATCAATAAATGAATCGACGACGTCGTCCCCACAGTGACCATACCTACATATCCCAACCAGAAGCCATGGATTACAGGCAACATCTGCATCGAGCTTAAGGCTAGAGCTGGCGCTTTCAAGGAGCGCCAGCTCTAGCCTCACTAATCCGGGCGCTTATAAAGAAATTTATAACAGACATTTCTAACCTCTCCCTGACCGAGTCTGAAATACCTACATGTTTCAAGCAGAACACCATAGTTCCTGTGCACAAGGAAGCGAAGGTAACCTGCCTAAATGATTACCGCCCGTAGCACTTACGTCGGTAGCCATGAAGTGCTTTGAAAGGCTGGTCATGGCTCACATCAATAGCATCATCCCGGTTTCCCTAGATCCACTCCAGTTCGCATACCGCCCCAACAGATCCACAGATGACACGCTCCACACTGCCCTTTCCCACCTCGACAAATGGAACACCTATGTGAGAATGCTGTTCATTGACTACAGCTCAGCCTTCAACACCATAGTGCCCTCAGAGCTAAGGACCCTGGGACTAAACACCACCCTGGACTTCCTGACGGGCCGCCCCCAGGTGGTTGGGGTAGGCAACAACATCTGACACGCTGATTCTCAACACTGGGGCCCCTCAGGGTTGAGTGCTTAGTCCCCTCCTGTACTCCCCCCTTGCTGACGACACAACAGTGGAAGGCCTGATCCCTGACAATGATGAGACAGCCTATAGAGAGGAGGTCAGAGACCTAGCAGTGTGGTGCCAGGATAACAACCTCTCCCTCAATGTGAGCAAGACAAAGGAGCTGATCGTGGACTACAGGAAAAGGCGTGCCGAACAGAACCCCATTAACATCGACGGGTCTGTAGTGAAGCGGGTCGAGAGTTTAAAGTGTCTATTTCACCAACAAACTATCATAATTCAAACACACCAAGACAGTCGTGAAATGGGCGCGACAACACCTTTTCCCCCTCAGGAGACTGAAAAACATTTGGCATGGGTCCCCAGATCCTCAAAAAGTTCTACAGCTGCACCATTGAGAGCATCCTGACCGGTTGCATCACCGCCTGGTATGGCAACTGCTCGGCATCTGACTGTAAGGCACTACAGAGGGTAATGCGTACGGCCCAGTACATCACTGGGGCCAAGCCTCCTGCCATTCAGGACTTATATACTAGGCAATGTCAGAGGAAAGCCCAAGAAATTGTCAAAGACTCCAGTCATCCAAGCGATACCGGAGCGCCAAGTCTAGGTCCAAAAGGCTTCTTAACAGCTTCTACCCCCAAGCCATAAGACTGCTGAACAATTAATCAAATGGCCACCTGGACTATTCACACCCACCCTTCCCCTCCATTTGTTTTTACACTGCTGCTACCCGCTGTCTATTATCTATGCATAGTCACTCACTGGACTCTACCCACACACTCACTGGGCTCTACCCACACACTCACTGGACTCTACCCACACACTCACTGGGCTCTACCCACACACTCACTGGACTCTACCCACACACTCACTGGACTCTACCCACACACTCACTGGACTCTAACCCACACACTCACTGGACTCTACCCACACACTCACTGGGCTCTACTCACACACACTACACTGACACTCCAACACACATATACACACATGCAACATACGCTCACACACACACACAAGCATATTGACGTCACACACACAGACACTCTCTCTTCACATATGCTGCTCCTGTTTATTATCTATCCTGATGGCTTAGTCACTTTTACCCCTGCCTATGAACATATTACCTCAATTACCTCAACTACCTTGTACCCCTGCACAATGACTCAGTACCGGTACCCCCTGTATATAGCCTCGTTATTGTTATTTTATTGTGTTACTTTTTATTTCATTTTTTTGTCTTTCTCTTTCTTGAACTGCATTGTTGGTTAAGGGCTTGTAAGTAAGCATTTCACTGTAAGGTCTACACCTGTTGTATTCGGCGCATGTGACAAATAAAGTTTGATTTGATCTGACCTTTATTTAACCATGGTCTCATTTCCAATGGTTCTCTGAGAACAACAGTTAATGCAATGTGAGCAACACCTTTAAGCATGCTCATTTCAAAATTACAGTTACATTTCAAATAAATTATGTTACATTCAAAAGGACAGTAGAAACTAATACATACAATCAATAAAAACAGATGCAGTTTTCATTGGTCACATTTTAAAAAAAAATCTATCAATCAGAGCTCGAAATTCACCCTTTGGGACCAAAGAAATTGAGTCACATAGTTACTAGATTTCCAATTTAGAAGTGAGATGAGGTAGTTTGGGAGTTTCTAGAGAAGTGATTTATATATGAATAATAGATCATGTTGGGCCCTTCTGGTAGTCAGAGACTCCCAGCATACTGCATAAGACACAATGACTCATACGGAAATTATATGATAAAACGCAAGGCTGAGTGGTAGACTGAACCTAGAGGCTGCCGCATGCATGTAGATTTAGTCACCATAGTTCATTACTGGTAGTGTTGCTTGAACAATATTTCTCCTATTTTCAAAAGTGAGACAAGATTTAATTCTATACAGAAAACCAATCTTTACTCCAACTTTTTAGTCAGCTTATCAATGTGTGTTTTAAAAAGAGAGCTTATCATCAATCCAAATACCTAGATAATTATAAATGGGGGACTAGCTCAATTTGGGCTCCTCTCGAGGTACAGATACAAAAATCTTTAGGATAAATTTCACGAGACCTGGAGGAAAAACAAACTTGGTTTTATCAGTGAGCGATTCTTGAATTGATTCAAAGCCAAGTTGAAGGTCGTGAATGGCCTGCTGCACTGAGGGTGCACAGGAATAAATAACTATGATCCACATCATCCCAGTTATTATTATTATTATTATTCAGGGACAGACCAACATTATTAATGTAAATAGTGAACAGTAAAGGGACTAATATTGAGCCTTGTGGGACTCTTTTAGTTATGTTAAGAAAATTAGGTTATTTTTTGAACCAGCCGCACACTGCTTGGTCCAGACCAATTTCGGATTGAGATTGGACTTGGAGCCTCAAGACTCAACTTTGACTTGAGACTGATGACTTGAAATTACCTGGCCAGGTTTTGTAATGTTTTGTTACTCAGAGTCTACATGGATTACTCTACATGCAACCAGACAGTAGAAGCAGCATCGCCCTTGCAAAAAAAACCTGCAACAAATTGGCTAGTGAAACGCACACTGGGCACTCTGATTGGACCAGTAAACTCTCAATAAACACAGGTTGGGTGGTGAGCTAGCGAACAGATTGCTGATTTGCTGTACAGCTATAGGATCGGGTGCAGCGCAAACGTCAAATCATAGGAAGAGAGGATTGCCATAATAAATAAATATGTTGCTCCCCCAAAAAATTGTTGATCAAGAATAACTGTTTACTTTGCAAGCTCATCAGCAAACGGGGCAACAATTATTAGCATAGGCCTACTGGTATTTTCGTTTGTAATAATTGATCAATTACTTATGAAGCTTGCATTTGGAATTTGTTTAAAATGAATTATTACTGTGGCGATGACGCACCATAGGCGCGGCTCTTCACTTGCGCTCTCCAAACTCCCGCCAGTGGAGTGCTTTTTTTCTCTTGTTGAAATGTTTGCTGTTTGCTTTTACATGTTTAAATGCATAGACCCTATGTGATACATCTATATTCCATATAATACTACAATAACTGCTAGCGTTTAATCATTCCATCCCCATACCATTTATTGCAACACGTAGACATTTCTGTTTCATATTTGATAGGCCTATGATACTTTCACAAGACTCATGAGGTAGAAGTTATGTTTATTTAATTCAATGTATGGTTTCCTTTGTTCATATTTCCCAGGTTATGTCGGAGTTCCGTGTGTCTGTGTTCTATGTCTGTCATTCTGGTGCGCGCCTCAGTGCGTTTTGGAGCCAGAACATTGAACAAGAGAAAAGGATTGTTCAATGATTGCATGGTGTTTAAATATCATTAATAATCATTAAGTCTGATTAAGATGAATGTACCAATATAACAATGGATGTGGAAATTATATTTTACATTGTAGAACCAGTTTTTTGGTTGTAATTGACAATTGACAATTGACAATCCGCCCTGGCATGCTGTCAATTAACTTCTGGGTCACATCCTGACTGATGGCAGGCCATTCTTGCATAATCAATGCTTGGAGTTTGTCAGAAGTTGTTGGGTTTTGTTTGTCCACCCGCTTCTTGAGGATCGACCACAAGTTCTCAATGGGATTAAGGTCTGGGGAGTTTCCTGGCCATGGACCCAAAATGTTGATGTTTTGTTCCCCGAGCTACTTAGTTATCACTTTTGCCTTATGACAAGGTGCTCTTTCAAGCTGGAAAACTGTTCCAAACTGTTCTTGGATGGTCGGGAGAAGTTGCTCTCGGAGGATGTGTTGGTACCATTCTTTATTCATGGCTGTGTTCTTAGGCAAAATTGTGAGTGAGCCCACTCCCTTGGCTTAGAAGCAACCCCACACATGAATGGTCTCAGGATGCGTTACTGTTGGCATGACACAGGACTGATGGTAGAGCTCACCTTGTCTTCTCCGGACAAGGTGTTTTCCGGATGGCCTAAACAATCGGAAAGGGGATTCATCAGAGAAAATGACTCAACCCCAGTCCTCAGCAGTCCAATCTCTGTACCTTTTGCAGAATATCAGTCTGTCCCTGATGTTTTTCCTGGAGAGAAGTGGCTTCTTTGCTGCCCTTCTTGACACCAGGCCATCCTCCAAAAGTCTTTGCCTCACACCTGCCTGCTGCCATTCCTGAGCAAGCTCTGCACTGGTGGTGCCCCGATCCTGCAGCTGAATCAACTTTAGGAGACGGTCCTGGCGCTTGCTGGACTTTCTTGGGCGAACTGACGCCTTCTTCACAACAATTGAACCTCTATCCTTGAAGTTCTTGATGATCCGATAAATGGTTGATTTAGGTGCAATCTTACCAGCAACAATATCCTTGCCTGTGAAGCCCTTTTTGATTAATTCAAGCACCACCCTCCTTTTAAAGCTTCCAGTCTGTTATTCTGACTCAATCAGCATGACAGAGTGATCTCCAGCCTTGTCCTCGTCAACACTCTCACCTGTGTTAACGAGACAATCACTGACATGATGGCAGCTGGTCCTTTTGTGGCAGGGCTGAAATGCAGTGGAAATGTTTTTGGGGGATTAAGTTCATTTTCATGGCAAAGAGGGACTTTGCAATTAATTGCAATTCATCTGATCACTCTTCATGACATTCTGGAGTATATGCAAATTGCCATCATCAACACTGAGGCAGAAAACTTTGTGGAGACCAATACTTGTGTCATTCTCAAAACTTTTGACCAAGACTGTACATAGGCAAATCAAAATGTGTTGTAGACAAAATAATGAAAAGGGCTGTCTGGTAGACTCAATAAATAGACAAAGATTTGTAGTTGAACAAGTCATTGCATGTATAGATTTTTTTTTTTTTTTTTTTTACTTGTGACTCAACTGGACTTGAATTCTCTTAGAATGCACAACTTGGTCTTGACCCGTTCTACTTGGGACTCGACTTGAGACACGGACCTTGTGACTTGAATAATAGTGACTCGGCCCCACTTCTGATACTTTGTACGTTCATGTGCATTAGCCCAAGCCTGAGCCTTATTTTACAGTCTGCCGGAGCGTGTACAGTCTGAGGAGGGGGCAGACTCGCAGAGGAAATTTTAGCACCCCTAGAATTATGAGCATTCAGATCATAAACTGAACTGAGTAGTAATAATGGGAATTACCTGAAGGGCTTGGGCTGTCAGAGAGTCACTGACAGGCGGGGAGGCACAGGAGAGCTGAGAAATGTCTACTTGTGCATTGTGATGAATGATTACACTATCTGTCCAACAAGGCTCATTGGAATTGATCTCTACGTGATAGAAACGAATAATGAGAGAGAGGATGTGGGATAGTTTAACGGTAACCTTTACCCAAACAGACAGACAGACAGACAGACAGACAGAGATAGATTGAAAAGAGCTGAGTGAAAGAGGAGGGAACAGGTGGATCAAGAGAAGGAGGTGGAGGGGAAAAAGGGAGGGAGGAAAGAGAGAGCGATGCCAGACTCCAGCGAGGGACCGGAGACTTGTGTTAGGCATTAATTAATTGAGCAGAAGAAAGTGTACCGGATATTGGAGAGGGACAGGAGCTGGCACAGCCATGCAACAGATGTCTACCTGGCTATCGCCACTCTCCCTGTCAAAATGTCACCAGCTACCCAGCACAGACTGCACAGTGCAGATTCCACTAGAGTCAACCAGCCTTCTCCCAACACTTCACCACAGACACAGTGACACAGCACAATTTTGGCAACACACAACTTCATTCCAAACACAGTTAGTCGCCATGTTACAACAGCCAACAACATGCTAACCACTGCAACACAGACATGAAGAGCTCTGCATTTATACACTTGAACTATTGATTTTTAAGAGGAATCTTCAGTCCTGTTGTTTTTAAATCACTTATGTGCCAAGCCGGGTTATCAGTCAGCTCTATCAGAAATCAATCCCCTTTCTGACAAGATAAATCACCAAAGTACAGACTAGAGAATAGATTGTGGTCATCCAGTCTGCCTAGGTGACCCCTCGTTGGCCGACAGTAAAAGAGGGGAGAAGGGACGGCCAGATAGTAGTATAGGTTTTAGACTGCAGTAAAAGTACAAAGGTACAGAAATATTCTTAGAGAAAGAGGTTCGGATTGAGAAATGACGCCTGCATAGTTGTGTGAAAGAACAAGGGTCTGGAAAGTGTAGTTTAGACAATGTGAATGAAAAGAACTCTCACTAGGACAAAGGTATGTGCACTTTGTGTTAGAATGTTCAGAACAGGAGTCGGTCTTTCTAGTGCCATTACCTCACTGATACAATCAAGTCAACTCAGAGTTTATTGAAACTGCATTTAACAGGGCTAACAACACGCTACACAATTAAAAAGAGGAACAAAACAATTAATGGAACAATCACTTCTTGCTCCATTGACTGTTTGAAATAATTTAATGGTGTTAGATAAGCAGATTTAGCACCAAGGAGACTAACATACATTACAGTACTACAAACATCACAGCTATAACGAAGATATCACCTACTTCACGTAATAGAAAGTAGTAGGATACAATACAGGAAGTAATTCAATAAAGTTATTGCTAATTACATGCATTTTCAAATGGGGAGTCAGTCAGTATGCATTTGCATCACTGTATCTATGCCCCCTACTGCACCCCGGTAATCACATCCACTAGAAATAGAAATAGAGACCAGGGCCCATATACACGAAGCATCTCAGAGTAGGAGTGTTGATCTAGGATCAGTTTCGCCTATTATATCATAATGAATACGATTATATGGCCAGGTTGGGATCTGATCCTAGGTCATCACTCCTACTCTGAGACGCTTTGTGGATACGGGACCAGGACTCCGTCCTAAATGACACCTTATTCCCTCTATAGTGCACTACTTTTGACCTGGGCCTATAGAATGGTTACTTTGCTCTGCCTTTGAGAGACTTGCTGTTATTGTCTGTATGGTATAATTACTTGCTTGTGACGCACTTTGTGACACAGGGAGAGGGGAAGAGGGAGAGTGAGAGGAGGGAGGGAGGGATGCAGTCCTAGGAAAGGGACTACTGCTGGAGAATAGGGTAAACTCTAATATCATGATGTGACAAAAATCAGACCCACACTACAAGGCTAGAGCCATGCATTTATGATAGTCATTGGAAGAAAAACTCCAAAAAGAGGGGAATGTGAAAGGGAGAGCACAACTGTTCCGTTAAACACTACTGGGCTATCTTCATGTCCGCGGCTGGGCTACACTGTTTGAGAAAGGGTATAGTTACGATGAGAAGAAGCTTGACTCCCAAGCAGTTCTACCACCTTACATCTCTCAGTTGGCAGATAATGGATGTTTGTAGAATGGTGCAAGCTTGGATTGGAAAATGAATAATATCTGGGAATATAGAGCTTCTGCCAGAAGTGAATTGGAGGTGTGTGTGGGTGTTGGGTGTGTGTTTGTGTGCTTCTGTTTGTGTGTGTGTGTGTGTGTGTGTGTGTGTGTGTGTGTGTGGTAGGCCAGACCAACTGTCTCAAGTCCATCTCAACAAGTGGAAGCAGTGGAAGCAGCAGCAGGGTGGGCAACTGTCCGGCAGTACTGTATGTTGCTGCCAGACCAATCGCGTGTCCCAAATTACACCCTATTGCATATATAGTGCACTACTTATGACCAGAGCTATATGGGCCCTGGTCAAAAGTAGTGAACTATATAGGAAATAGGGTGCCATTTGGGCCGCAGACCAGAGGTGGTGGTGGTGCTAGGCCAGACCATCTGGTTAGAGCACTATGTATGCTGCAGTGTTTCCAAAGGATTATTCTCTAGGTGGAGCGCAAAGCAACATCCAGGTCAATAGAAACCAAACTATTTTAGGCAGGAGGGAACATAGCTACATGTGTTGTGTGTGTGTGGATTTTGTCATCTTTGTCCTCACTGATCTGTAGGGACTGAATCAGTCAATCTACTGGGAAGTCAATCGAAAGAAAGCCAGTGGTCAAACCAGAGTACCATAGAGTGTCAGGGATGAGATGGGATCTAAGAATGGGACGTTGTTGGGTTGATATAGTAGATAACTCACCTTGTATGAAGACCCTCTTCCACATAATCCTGCCGACATGGTTTCCCCCGAGGAAGATTAGGTTGGACAGGATGAGCATGGCTGTGGAGAAGGCTGAGAGGAGAGCCAAACATCGCCTCCTCATGGCCGGGGAGATACAGCGCTCCTAGAGATGGGAGGAGCAATGCAGTCACTATCATAGCAGTTACAGTAACATACAGAGGAAAGAGCAACATAACAGTTACAGTAACACACAGAGGAAAGAGCAACATAACAGTTACAGTAACACACAGAAGAAAGAGCAACATAACAGTTACAGTAACACACAGAAGAAAGAGCAACATAAGTTACAGTAACACACAGAAGAAAGAGCAACATAACAGTTACAGTAACACACAGAAGAGCAACATAACAGTTACATTAACACACAGAGGAAAGAGCAACATAACAGTTACAGTAACACACAGAAGAAAGAGCAACATAACAGTTAGTCACACACAGAAGAAAGAGCAACATAACAGTTACAGTAACACACAGAGGAAAGAGAAACATAACAGTTACAGTAACATACAGAGGAAAGAGCAACATAACAGTTACAGTAACACAGAGGAAAGAGCAACATAACAGTTACAGTAACACACAGAAGAAAGAGCAACATAACAGTTACAATAACATACAGCGGGAGGACAACATAAATTACAGTAACATATAGAGGGAGGGGCGACAAATTACAGTAACATACAGGGGGTGGCAACAAAAGTTACAGTAACATAGGAGGGGCGACATAAGTTACAGTAATAGAGGGGGAGAGGCAACATAAGTTACAGTAACATACAGAGGGAGGGGCGACAAAAGTTACAGTAACGTAGAGGGAGGGGCGACATAAGTTACAGTAACATAGAGGGGGAGGGGCAACGGGGACATGCATAGTCCAAAGCGAGAGCATGTGCGAACTGCTCCACAGCAATAGGGAGCGAGCCAAGGTTAGGAGGGAGAGAGACAGAGTCTCTCCCCGCCTGTTGATGCACATTGTTGGTGCTGACCAGCACAAGCCGGCCCAACAAAAGAAGGGGGAAGCACCTGAGCGCCAGATACACCATTAAGAGCTCTGGGTAATTGATATGTAGTGCGCTCCGCACCAGTGTCCATACACCCCGAATCGAGGTGCCGTCATACAGCTCACCCCACCCTTGGGGGGGGATGCGTCCGTCGTAATCACCTTGTAGGATACAACTCAGCCCATGGGAACCCCCTGACAATAGCATGACAGGGACACCCGAAGCGACCGCTCAAGATGCGTCCAGGTAAGTGGCTAGCACTCAGCGCTAAAAAGGTTGCATCAACAATAGCCCCACGGGAATGACTTCCATCACAGAAGCTATCATCCCTATTAGGCCTAGGCACTGGCAAAAAAGCACTTTGAATCTATCTCGAGATGGAGTCAATCACCTCTTTTTCTGGTTTCTTATGAAGCCTAGAGACTGAATACGGGACAGTAGCATGGATGTGTGTAACATCGCTTGCCCCCTAGACTTCTCAACCACCAGCCAATCAGCTGTGATAGTCGAGAATGGGAAACAAAGTCCCGTCCCTTTTCGGATCCCGGAAATAGTCTGTACCAGCCTTCCTGGATCTTTGACACAGGAACCACTCAGATTGCCGGCTTCTGGAGATGGAGGGAGAGACAACACCTTTGACACCTGGGAACACTGTGAAACTCTGGAGTTTACCTAAAGCCAGGTCTCCCCTCGGTAGAAGGGCTTCGGCGATCAGTGACGAACCCCGACTGGCAGTACCACCTAGGGGTACTGTTGTCACAACGAGCCTCACTCGGTTAAGGTGGTAAGATGCGTTCTGGTAACCAGCACTGGACCACATACATTAATAATAGACCCATGGAAAAAATGTAATCATGGAGGTTACCCTACCGACCAGTCATAGGTACTGAAAATAGGAATGGGATTGTAGGCCAGGCTAGTAAGCGTCATTCACCAGAAGTTATGCATGCTAGCCGACGTTAGCCAAGAGGCTCTTTAGTCTAAGCTAGGCTAGCTAGCCTCTTTGACCGCAGCACGGTCCATTTAGAATAACCAAGCACCTTAACGCTAAGTTGTTCGTGCATAAATTGTTGTTTTAGTTCTTTCTTTTTTTTTTTTTCGTCTCTTTTCTTTAGTTTAATATTTTATTTAGCTACAGTTGAACTATTAAGGTTCAGGATTATGGATTTTATCGCAGCTGAACGTCGACAGGAGTCGTCAACTGTTATTGTTTACAACAGAGCCCAGCTCCTGGATTTAGCCCACGCAGCGCTGCTGCTCCCCAGGGAAACGTTTGATATTCCGGACGAGTTGAAATGGCGACGCCGTGGAAATGTAAGGCAAAGCGGAGGAAGTTCAAGTACAAGCCGGCTATACCATCTATTATTATGGGCAATGTGAGGTCACTACATAACAAGATGGACGAGTTGGAGGGACTTGTTTCGTGGACAAAGGATTTATCGGGAAACGAGCCTAATGTTTTTTACTGAGACTTGGCTGAACGATAACATCCCCATACAGAACGTCACTATCGACGGTTTCCAGACCATCAGAGCGGACAGGGATTGCGTCTCTTCCGGTAAGAGTAAGGGTGGTGGGCTGGCTTTATTAGTTAACAACAGATGGTGTCATCCAAACCATATTACTCTTAAGGAAAGGTTTTGTAGCCCGGACATTGAACTGTTAGCCGTTAGCCTGAGACCCTACTATTTGCAGAGGGAATTCACGGCGGCCATTGCTGTTATTGTTTACATCCCGCCCTCCGCTGACGCAAACACAGCGTGTGACGTCATCCACTCTGTTATCGCGAGGTTACAGACAGCGCATCCCAGTGCTTTCTTTGCCATTTCTGGGGATTTTAACCATGCATCTCTCTCTTCAACGCTGCCCACGTTCAAACAGTTCGTGAAGTGCCCAACCAGGAATAATACAACTCTGGACTTGTTATATGCTAATGTGAAGGACGCATACAACTCCACTGCACTCCCTCCCCTCGGTAGATCGGATCACAACCTTGTCCACCTCACCCCACTCTACAGGCCTTTGGTCCAACAGCAGCCTACAACCACCAGGACCATTAGGAGATGGTCCCCGGAGGCGAATGAGGCCCTACAGGACTGCTTTGAAACAACAGACTGGGATGTGCTCTGTGAGGCTCATGGGGAGGACATCGATGGACTCACTGACTGCATAACAGACTATATTAATTTTTGTGTAGACAACACTGTACCCACCAGGAAGGTACGCTGTTTCCCAAACAATAAACCCTGGGTCACCAGCGACCTGAAGGCCCTGCTGAATGAGAAGAAGAGGGCCTTCAAGGAGAGGGACAAGGACAAATTGAAATGCGTCCAGAGGGAGCTGAAGTTGCGGATTGCTGAGGGGAAGAGAGTGTATAAGGAGAAGATGGAGGACAAGATGAGACAGAGCCAGGTGAGAGAGGTGTGGAAGGGTATGAGAAATATCACTGCCTTCAAAAAGTCAAACAGTGGGCAGACGGAGGGGACCCAGGACAGAGCCAATGAGCTGAACCCATTTTTTAACAGGTTCGATACTGGCCCTGTCCACCTCCCCTCCAGCTCCCCAGACCACACACCCTCACGACTGTCCCACCCCCACTTTGCTCACAACACCTCTGCTGAGACAATCAGTGACCCCAGCTCCGCCTCTGCTCCACCTGGACTGATCCTCAACACCCCCCTTCCCCCCACCTCCCCACCTGGGCTGGCTTTCACCACCAACCAAGTGAAGAGAGAGCTGGAGAGACTACATCAGTGGAAAGCGGCGGGCCCTGATGGCATCAGCCCAAGGGTGCTTAGGGTCTGTGCTGACCAACTGTGTGGAATACTCCAGCGTCTTTTCAACCTTAGCCTGAGCCTAGAAAGGGTCCCTGTGCTGTGGAAAACATCCTGCCTTGTCCCAGTGCCCAAGAAGGCACACCCCACTGTCCTGAATGACTTCAAACCTGTAGCGTTAACATCCCACATCATGAAGACCCTGGAAAGGTTAGTCCTCGCTCACCTCAGACCCCTGGTGTGTACATCAATGGACCCCCTGCAGTTTGCATACCAGCGCAACATCGGGGTGGATGATGCAATCATCTACCTTCTGCAGAGGGCCTACTCTCACCTGGACAACGCAGGTTGCACTGTGAGGGTTATGTTTTTTGACTTCTCCAGTGCCTTCAATACCATTCAGCCCCTGCTACTGGGTGAGAAGATGAGGAGGATGAAAGTGGAAGCACCCTTAGTCTCCTGGATCACGGACTACCTGACCGGTAGGCCACAATTTGTGCGACTACAGAGCTGTGTGTCAGAACGGCAGTTAGCAACACAGGGGCCCCCCAGGGAACGGTCCTGTCCCCCTTCCTGTTCACCCTCTACACCTCAGACTTCAGATATAACTCTGAAACATGCCACCTACAGAAGTTCTCGGATGACTCTGCTATTGTAGGGTGCATCAGGGATGGGCAGGAGGAGGAGTACAGGAGAACAATCAGTGACTTTGTGTTGTGGTGTGAGCAGAACCACCTTCAGCTCAACATCAGCAAAACAAAGGAGATGGTGGTGGACTTCAGGAGAACCAAGGCACAACTGACTGCAGTCCCTATACAGGGGATGGATGTGGAAATGGTTGGGTCATACAAGTTCCTGGGAGTCCATATGGACAACAGGCTGGAATGGGCTGGTAACACCGGGGCCCTGTACAAAAAGGGCCAGAGCCGACTCTACTTTCTGAGGAGGCTCAGGTCCTTCAACGTGTGCAGTAAACTACTGCATACCTTCTACCAGTCTGTGGTGGCCAGTGCCATCTTTTTTGCAGTGGTGTGCTGGGGAGCAAACATCAAAGCCGGTGATGCTTCTCGGGTAAATAAGCTGATCAGGAAGGCTAGCTCTGTCCTGGGGATGAGCCTTGACACTCTAGAGGAGGTGGCGGAGAGACGGATCGTGGCCAAACTGCTGGCCATCATGGACAACGTCACCCACTTTCAGTCACAGACTGATCCCACCACGGTGTGCCAGAGAGCGCTACAGGAGGTCCTTCCTGCCGGCGGCTATTAGACTATATAATGCCTCACCGAGGTGCCGTGCCGTCGGCAACATAGATCTGGAACTGTTGGGGTGCTAGGACCTAGTTTAACAATTATGCATCCATCCGTGAGTAACTCTGGTCCGTCAGCACTCATTCACTCAGGACCTATTTATTCATACAGGTCTGTATATACATACTCATGTACAGTTGTTATATCATATCACGTGCAATATTGCTAGTAATTCTTGGGCCTAACTTACATAGGCATTCACTCAGGAATGCATATTAGTATCCTGTCAATTGCACCTTTTCTCATTGCTTTTAGTATATCGAATGTGCAATACGTGCAGTTGTCTGTAATTAAACCCTGCGCACTAAGGACTGTATTTTAAGGGAATTACTATTATTACCCCAAATGATATCATACACATATTTAGCTATTAAAGTATCTCTTCCTGTCATTTACCTGTACAGTTTGTGTAACCATGCAAGTATTCACTTATCTGTAAATATAACTGTATACTTAACTGTACAGCTAATTTAACCATGCAAAATTTTCACTTACCTGTTCATTTACCCTATTAAGTAAACTATTATTACCCTCACTCATATCATATGCATTTTTAGCTACTGAAGTATTTCTATCTATCTATCTATCTATCTATCTATCTATCTATCTATCTATCTATCTATCTATCTATCTATCTATCTATCTATCTATCTATCTATCTATCTATCTATCTATCTATCTATCTATCTATCAGTATATACAAAACAAGAGAGATAGCTAGTAGTAGCTAGCCACCCTCGGTGAGTTAGCTAACCCGGCTAGCACGCTATGCAGCGCTTGTTAGCTAGCCTGGTCTCGGAAGTGTGCGTAGGACCGGATCACCGAGGTGGGATCCTGAACCTTCTGGGAAGAGGAAAGCGGTGCTTAACCGAGGCAGACACAGGCGGCGGGGGGGATACTCACAGAAACTGGTCGCCCTCTCTCTTAAGAGTCGCCTCCCGTAACCGTTGACAGAGCACAACACAGGAACCGGGAGACATTTGACCAGACTATTGACCCAAACCATCTCAGCGTCCCGCAACGCAAACTTAGCAGAGGTAAGGGCACCCGGGAGAGAAAGTCACTATCGGAAACACCAAGCCCAGTAATGTACAGTGCCAGCCGTGCCCTTGTTTCCCACACAAACAGATTTGAGTGAGGGCAGTCTGAGCTTGCACCGAGCAGACACACAGTGCCAGTCAAAAGTTTGGGCACACTTACTCATTCAAGATTTTTTCTTTATTTTTACTATTTTCTACATTGTAGAATAATAGTTAAGACATGAACTATGAAATAACACATATGGAATAATGTAGTAACCAAATAAAATACACATCCCACATATGCTGAGCACTTGTTGGCTGCTTTTCCTTCACTCTGCTGTCCAACTCATCCCAAACCATCTCAAATGGGTTGAGGTCGGGTGATTGTGGAGGTCAGGTCATCTGATGCAGAACTTCATCACTCTCCTTCTTGGTCTAATAGCCTTTAAACAGCCAGGAGAGTGTGTTGGTTCATTGTCCTGTTGAAAAACAAATGATAGTCCCACCAAGCACGAACCAGAAGTGTGCCTTGAATTCTAAATAAATCACTGACAATGTAACCAACAAAGCACCCCCACACCATCACAACTCCTCCTCCTTCCACGGGGGGAACCACACGTGTTCACCTACTCTGCGTTTCACAAAGACACAGTGATTGAAACCAAAAATCTCAGACCAAAGGACAGATTTCCACCGGTCTAAGGTCCATTAACCTTGTTTCTTGCACCTATTAAGTCTCTTCTTATTATTGGTGTCCTTTAGTAGTGGTTTCTTTGCAGCAATTCGACCATGAATGCCTGATTCACGCAGTCTCCTCTGAACAGCTGATGTTGTCTGTTACTTGAACTCTGTGAAGCATTTGTTTGGGCTGCAATCTGAGGTGCAGTTAACTCTATTGAACTTATCCTCTGCAGCAGAGGTAACTGGGTCTTCCTTTCCTGTGGCGGTCCTCATGAGAGCCAGTTTCATCATAGCGCTTGATGGTTTTTGCGACTGCAGTTGAAGAAACGTTCAAAGTTCTTGAAATTTTCCGGATTGACTGACCTTCATGTCTTAAAGTAATGATGGACTGTCGTTTCTCATTGCTTATTTGAGCTGTTCTTGACTAAATATATACTTGGTCTTTTATTTTTTTACTAGGGATATCTTCTGTATACCACCCCTACCTTGTCACAACACAACTGATTGGCTCAAAAGCATTAAGAAGGAAAGAAATTCCACAAATTATATAACAAGGCACACCTGTTAATTGAAATGCATTCCAGGTGACTACCTCATGCAGCTGGTTGAGAGAATGCCAATAGTGTGCAAAGCTGTCATCAAGGCAAAGGGTAGCTACTTTGAATAATCTCACATTTTGTTTAACACTTTTTTGGTTACTACATGATTCCATGTGTTATTTCATAGTTTTGATGTCTTTACTATTATTCTACAATGTAGAAAATAGTAAAAATAAAGAAAAAACCTGGAAAGAGTAGGTGTGTCCCAACGTTTAACTGGTACTGTACATGACAACCAATATGAGTATCTTTTAATTCAATGGGGCATGTTTGCAAAACAAACCCGGCTAGTTAGCTTTCATTGTTTCGGTCACATTAGCCATCTTAACTATTGCTAATGCCAGGCCAAGCAATTCGAAGAATAACTAATTGTTTGTGATTAGGAAACTTATGAAAACCACACAATGCAAGACAGTCTTGTGTTCCAATTGTTTGTTTTAGTAGCGTGAATCTTTTTGGTTCACACCAAGGTGAAGAGCGGAATAATTTAAGGAATATCACCTGTGAAAGGCAGGGCTTCCAGCAAGGCGCGGATTTCATTGGCCTTGTCAAGCGTGATTGTAGATCCTTCAACTGAAGTCACTAGAGTGCGACTCCCCCATAGTGTCTTGTACTGAAGCTGACTCACTGAAAGGGAACCGATAAGTGGTTGCCATATGTAAAAGTGTGTCAATTTGTTAATAAGTGAACAGAGGAGTTTGCTCTTCTCCTAAATGGCCTCCTCCAGTGTAGGATGCTCAGGTGTATCCTACCGTGGAAGAGTTTAGAAATCCGCCATACCCCCTTTGAAGGAGCTGTCTTGGATGAGAAAAGCATGCACACATTTAAAAACAATAAGCTACTTATCCTTTTATCTAGAAAAATGTCTAGCACGACTAGCTAATTTATTTTTACCACGTTACAAATATATTTTGGGATTTCAACTCTGTAAACGTCATTTGACTGAGGACGCGCTAGAGGAGTCTCATTTCATACAAGCACATTTGTTTCCACGTTTCCTCTCCGCGATTACCTTGAACCTTTTTCAAAAGAGGACGCAAAGATTCAAGATTCGCCCAGAGAGAGAGCGAAAGAGATAAGGGAGAGGGTCCAGGCCTCAGCTTCACTGCCCTTCCAGTGTGATGGAGAGTCAGCCAACAGACCCAGGCTTGACTAAGCACTTTGTGTGTGTGTGTGTGTGTGTGTGTGTGTGTGTGTGTGTGTGTGTGTGTGTGTGTGTGTGTGTGTGTGTGTGTGTGTGTGTGTGTGTGTGTGTGTGTGTGTGTGTGTGTGTGTTCATGCGTGTGTGTGGGTTGAGCTGATAAGTCCTCCCACATTGTTTTTATGGCTTTGCTGTAAATCGCATTCAACACAAAGCAGTGAGTTTAAACATATACAGACAGACACCAACACACACACACCCACACAGACACCATCAACCCCACCCACACGGAAAGACCAGATGCATTTCAAAGAGCCTTAGAGGAACAGTTAGTAATTCAGAAAAAATTAGTTGGGACGGTTCTACAGACACATGAGTTAAGGCAATGTCCAGCAAATCGATAGGTTTAGTCCATTTTCGCACACATTTGCAAAACCTGTGACGGTCATTCATTCAATCATTCACAATCATGTGTTCTCACAAACAACAGAGGTAGATGAGGGCTAATGTGAGTAACGACTTCAGTCACTTACAATAGATGGACAGACGAGGGGAGAAGAGAGGAGGATCGTCACTCCATTCTCCACCAGCACCCCGAACCAGTTCATCAGAGCCCAGTACTGTAGGTAGTCATGTCCTCCATGCCAGAAACACACAAAGCCAAATGCCAGAGCCGTGGACAGCATCTTCCACAACAGCCCGTGGTGAGAGCCTCCTAATGGGATGTAAATGTACCTGGGACAGGGAGGGTGACAAAGTCAGCAACCACAGGTAGCATGGCCTTCAGAAAGACATGATACACAAAGTTGAGCAGGTTGGAAATCCGGCGCAACGCTCCACATCCTTTACAACCGCTCCTTTAGCTACTCACAAATTCGCTTTATTCATTAAAATCACAATTCAACCAACACCCATCTACACTGAACAAAAATATGCAACATGTAAAGTGTTGGTTTCATGAGCTGAAATAAAAGATCCCAGAAATGTCACATAAGTACAGTCGTGGCCAAAGGTTTTGAGAATGACACAAGTATTGGTCTCCACAAAGTTTGCTCCTTCAGTGTTCTTAGATCTGTATGTCAGTAGTTACTATGGTACACTGAAGTATAATTACAAGTATTCCATAAGTGTCAAAGGCTTTCATTGACAATGACATTCAGTTTATGCAGTGTTGACCCTTCTTTTTCAAGACCTCTGCAATCCGCCCTGGCATGCTGTCAATTAACTTCTGGGTCACATCCTGACTGATGGCAGGCCATTCTTGCATAATCAATGCCTGGAGTTTGTCAGAAGTTGTGGGTTTTTGTTTGTCCACCCACTCTTTATTTTAATTTTATTTTAATTTCACCTTTATTTAACCAGGTAGGTCAGTTGAGAAACAACAACAACTCTTGAGGATCGACCACAAGTTCTCAATGGGATTAAGGTCTGGGGAGTTTCCTGGCCATGGACGCAAAATGTGGATGTTTTGTTCCCCGAGCCACTTAGTTATCACTTTTGCCTTATGGCAAGGTGCTCCATCATGCTGGAAAAGGCATTGGTCGTCACCAAACTGTTCTTGGATGGTTGGGAGAAGTTGCTCTCGGAGGATGTGTTGGTACCATTCTTTATTCATGGCTGTGTTCTTAGGGAAAACTGTGAGTGCGCCCACTCCCTTGGCTGAGAAGCAACCCCACACATGAATGGTCTGAGGATGCTTTACTGTTGGCATGACACAGGACTGATGGTAGCGCTCACCTTGTCTTCTCCGGACAAGGTGTTTTCCGGATGGCCCAAACTATCGGAAAAGGGATTCATCAGAGAAAATGACTCTACCCCAGTCCTCAGCAGTCCAATCACTGTACCTTTTGCATAATGTCAGTCTGTCCCTGATGTTTTTCCTGGAGAGAAGTGGCTTCTTTGCTGCCCTTCTTGACACAAGGCCATCCTCTAAAAGATGCACTCACACCTGCCTGCTGCCATTCCAGAGCAAGCTCTGCACTGGTGGTACCCCGATCCCGCAGCTGAATCAACTTTAGGAGACAGTCCTGGCGCTTGCTGGACTTTCTTGGGCGCCCTGACGCCTTCTTCACAACAATTGAACCTTTCTCCTTGAAGTTCTTGATGATCCGATAAATGGTTGATTTAGGTGCAATCTTACCAGCAGCAATATCCTTACCTGTGAAGCCCTTTTTGTGCAAAGCAATGATGACGGCACGTGTTTCCTTGCAGGTAACCATGGTTGAAAGAGGAAGAACAATTATTTCAAGCACCACCCTCCTTTTAAAACTTCAAGTCTGTTATTCTGACTCAATCAGCATGACAGAGTGATCTCCAGCCTTGTACTCGTCATCACTCCTACCTGTGTTAACGAGACAATCACTGACATGATGGAAGCTGGTCCTTTTGTGGCAGGGCTGAAATGCAGTGGAAATGTTTTTTGGGGATTAAGTTCATTTTCATGGCAAAGAGGGACTTTGCAATTAATTGCAATTCATCTGATCACTCTTCATGACATTCTGGAGTATATGCAAATTGCCATCATCAACATTGAGGCAGCAAACTTTGTGGAGACCAATACTTGTGTCATTCTCAAAACTTTTGGCCACGACTGTACATAAAGTACATTTCTCCTTTGCCAAGATAATTTATCCACCTGACAGGTGTAGCATATCAAGAAGCTGATAAAACAGCATGATCATTACACAGGTGCACCTTGGGCCTGTTTAAGGCCACTCTAAAATGTGCAGTTTTGCCACACAACACAATGCCACACGTCTCAAGTTGAGGGAGTGTGCAATTTGCATGCAGACTGCAGGAAGTCCACCAGAGCAGTTGCCAGAGAATTGAATGTTCGTTTCTCTAACATAAGCCGTCTCCAAAATCGTTTTAGAGAATTTAGCAACACGTCCAACTGGCCTCACAACAGCAGATCACGTGTATGCTCTGTGTGGGCGAGCGGTTTGCTGATGTCAACGTTGTGAACAGAGTGCCCCATGGTGGCGATGGGGTTATGGCATGGGCAGCATAAACTACGGACAACGACTACAATTGCATTTTATCAATGGCAATTTGAACACAAAGAAATACCGTGACGAGATCCTGAGGCCCATTGTGAGGCCCATTCCTTTTAAGGTATCTGTGACCAACAGATACATATCTGTATTCCCAGTAGTGAAATCCATAGATTAGGGCTTAATGAATTTATTACCGTTGACTAAAATCTTAGAAATGGTTTCATGTTGTGTTTATATTATTTTTCCGTATATTTTTGTGACTACCGGTTGGATTTAAAGTATTGAAACCAAACCATAGGATTTGAATGAAAACTGAACAGAACAGGAAAAGAGGACTTTAAGAAGCGCTCTTATTAAACAGCATATAAACACTCTAAATAGGTCAGGAGCCAGACAGGTATCTTAAATTATTTAAATTATGTCAAGGCTATAGCCTACAAATCAAATTGATCGTGAAGCATTTGTGAGTGCGACACACTAGGCTGGCAGGGACATTAAGCGCTCAGCATTTAAACAGCAATCAGTTGTGTTAAATCATTTGTCTATAAATTGCACATACAGGCTGTGACTTAGAATGAATTACAAATTAAACAAAGAATTCCTTATTAGGCTCCATCTACATTTTTAGAAACATGAGTTTGGCCAGAGTCTGTGGCTTCAGGCTCATGCGATGGTGCCTGGAGAGCAGGCCAGCATGCCACTCTTGCCAGGCTGGGCAAGAGTGTAGTTGTTTTTTTTATTTTCTGTAGGAAGGCCTAAAGGATTCTAGGCAAAATAACCCTATCAAAAAGGAAAGCTCCTTGAAAGAGGTTATATGCCAGGCCTATCGGGCCAAAATCAATGATGGCCTATTGTATAGATAATAGAACTAAAATGAACAACTTTTAAGAAATCTGATGTATCGTTTATAAATACTTTGCTACAATAACACACTTATCTAGCTACCCACCTCGCTCCTTTCTGTTAGCATGTGCACATATTAAGTACACCATCATGCTTTCGGGATACGTGTCTTTTCAGATTCCACAATGGTTCTTTATTTGCGGACATTACATCACCGCAAAACGTCTCTTGCACTTGGTCCCAATCTTTGTAAGTCACCTTGATTTAGCACCTGTGTGTTTTATCAGTTTCTTTATGAAAATATTTTGCGAACTAGATGACAGTAGCTACAGCAGCACACAAGCAGACTACAGATGCATGCTGGGCCGGGCATGCCCTGAGCTCGTGAAGTGAGCGCTACAGATAGAAATTGGAGCAGCCTTTGGGAAACTTGCTCCACGCTCCAGTCAAATTGGGCACGCTCCACTCCTTTCTCCGCTACAGCTCTGCTCACATACTCTGACGGGTAATACAATCTAAAAGTTATTTGCGGTTATTGGGCAGGAAATAAATAACAAAAACATGTGGTTGGTTCTTGGTTCCTAATGATGGACTAGATTTAGGGCCCAATATCTGGACATCTAATTTCAAATAGTACAGTACATTGAAATCTGCCATTTCAATGTAAAAGCAACATCTACACAAGGGGAAACGCTAACATACAATCTACACTGTAAGAACATCTTGTGCATAACGAGACCAGGGATGCAGAGATAATTACACTATGATGAATGAGTTTCATTAAAAAAACTACCTCTTTGCCTGCAGAAAAACCCCCACTACAACGAATGATGAACCTCTAAATTGGAAAGGAGGGATTTCTCAGATGTTGTACGGCTATACACTCTCTGGGGTACCACAAAGGGTAACCGACCGGTTTTGTGTGGGGGGGTAACAAAGAGCGGAGATTGACATTCAGCATGGTTCCATTTCTTCTTCTTCGTAGAAGCAGTACTGGGTAGCCTTTATGAAAAAGTAATTATTGGAAATTCAAGGCCACAAAAGAGACAGGATAACAAGATTCACAGGTATTTTAATCAATTAATGAATCAATGTATGTGTTTGTTTTGCAATCTGCTGACGCAGACCTAAACATAGGATGAGGAAAACAGAGGCAAAGCTACCGAGAGCCTCTTTAAAGAAAGAAAGAAAAACAGAAAGAAAAAGAGAGGGAGAGAGAGAGGGAAAGAGAGAGAGAACGATGGAGGTTGAGAAAACGGTTTGATATTAGAATAGCATCACAAAATCTAGCCTATAAGCATAGAAACATATCACCAACGCAGACTAGCGAGTGTGGTTTTCTTTTCTCAAGTGTGTGGGGGTGGATTTGTCATCTCTTCTTCTCTTCTGTGTCACTTAAACAATTAAAATGACTGTGTGTGTTTGGGAGGCTGCCCGTTGTCATCGGCTCTGCTCCTGCGGCGTCTCACTAATCCCCAAGGGAGAGACAGCGGTCGATGCAGCACCAAATCTTACAACACAGCCCTCCTATCGTGAACACAGATTATACCCCAGCTTTCACACAGACACTCAATGTAACACCGATTTGTACCGCAGCAACACCTGATTGCACCCGATCTGTCAACACAAGCCTCCTATTGCCAAGAAAGATTAGACCTACCGCTTTCAGACAGACACTCAGTGTTCTAACCACAGCAACATTCACTGTTCTAACCACAGCAACACTCACTGTTCTAACCACAGCAACACTCACTGTTCTAACCACAGCAACACTCACTGTTCTAACCACAGCAACACTCACTGTTCTAACCACAGCAACACTCACTGCATTGTTAGAATTATACTCTCTGACTGTCAAAATCAGGCCGTTTACTCACGGTTGAATCAAATAGGCCAGTGCTATAATGCTCAATGCAAGTATCAAGCAATTGTACAAAAGACAAGGGAGGACAAAAATACCCTCTGCCTGGCGTCACCATTCTACTCATATTAAAACAGAGAAGTTAGCGCACAGTTGGAGCCTAACTTCCTATTTGTGCCCCAGACAATTGGTTGCTATTGTTGCTGTGCATATTGTTATGGAATAGTTGAGTTCTTAAGAGCACAATTACACACTACACTATCACTTCCACACTCCAGCCCCAGGTGGCAGCAGCAACCGGGTCAGGTGCTGTGCTCAGCCAGGAAGTCTTGTTAAGTGTTGATTGTGCACAGTGGTGGAAATTAGAGTTACCGCTGGTGAAGGCAGCGTGAGAACTTCTAGGCCAGGCTGCCCATGTTTCTTGGACTGTTTGTGTTTTGCATGTAAGCCCTTTTTGAACATGTTATTATTTTTGGTCACCATCAACTTGAACAACAGTAATTTGCTTGCGTTCGTCAACCAATGGGGTCAAAACAGAGCTAGCTCTCAAAGTGTATTGGTTGTGTACATAGTTTAGCAGATGTTATGTGTATATTGTATACTTTAAAGCTTACTATTCCACTGGATCTTAGTCCAATTCCACCCTGGCATATGTATATATTATCCTTTCTTAAATTAGATTTATGTGTGTTATATGTTGTGAAACTGTTAGACATTTTTGTTAGATAGTACTGCACTGTCGGAGCAAGAAGCACAAGCATTTCGCTACACTCGCAATAACATCTGCTAACCATGTGTATGTGACCAATACAATTTGATTTATAGTGGGTGCAGCTAAATGCTTGTTACTAGCCCCTAACAATGCAGTAAAATGTCAAACAAGTCGACAAATAATACAAAATTAACTTTTTTAAACACAAGAAATCAAGAAATGTTGGAAATGATCAAATCAACAACCCAAATGGCACTGTAACAGTAATCCAAATACAATCTATATGTATATATAAATAATAAAGGTGAAATAAAAATAAATAAAAATAAATATACAGTGGGGAGAACAAGTATTTGATACACTGCCGATTTTGCAGTTTTTCCTACTTACAAAGCATGTAGAGGTCTGTAATTTTTATCATAGGTATACTTCAACTGTGAGAGACGGAATCTAAAACAAAAATTCAGAAAATCACGTTGTATGATTTTTAAATAATTAATTTGCATTTTATTGCATGACATAAGTATTTGATCACCTACCAACCAGTAAGAATTCCGGCTCTCACAGACCTGTTCATTTTTCTTTAAGAAGCCCTCCTGTTCTCCACTCATTACCTGTATTAACTGCACCTGTTTGAACTCGTTACCTGTATAAAAGACACCTGACCACACACTCAATCAAACAGACTCCAACCTTTCCACAATGACCAAGACCAGAGAGCTGTGTAAGGACATCAGGGAAAAAATTGTAGACCTGCACAAGGCTGAGATGGACTACAGGACAATAGGCAAGCAGCTTGGTGAGAAGGCAACAACTGTTGGCGCAATTATTAGAAAATGGAAGAAGTTCAAGATGACGGTCAATCTCCCTCGGTCTGGGGCACCATGCAAGATCTCACCTCGTGGGGCATCAATGATCATGAGGAAGGTGAGGGATCAGCCCAGAACTACACGGCAGGACCTGGTCAATGACCTGAAGAGAGCTGGGACCACAGTCTCAAAGAAAACCATTAGTAACACACTACGCCGTCATGGATTAAAATCCTGCAGCGCACGCAAGGTCCCCCTGCTCAAGCCAGCGCATGTCCAGGCCCGTCTGAAGTTTGCCAATGACCATCTGGATGATCCAGAGGAGGAATGGGAGAAGGTCATGTGGTCTGATGAGACAAAAATAGAGCTTTTTGGTCTAAACTCCACTCGCCGTGTTTGGAGGAAGAAGAAGGATGAGTACAACCCCAAGAACACCATCCCAACCGTGAAGCATGGAGGTGGAAACATCATTCTTTGGGGATGCTTTTCTGCAAAGGGGACAGGACGACTGCACCGTATTGAGGGGAGGATGGATGGGGCCATGTATCGCGAGATCTTGGCCAACAACCTCCTTCCCATAGTAAGAGCATTGAAGATGGGTCGTGGCTGGGTCTTCCAGCATGACAAGACCCGAAACACACAACCAGGGCAACTAAGGAGTGGCTCCGTAAGAAGCATCTCAAGGTCCTGGAGTGGCTTAGCCAGTCTCCAGACCTGAACCCAATAGAAAATCTTTGGAGGGAGCTGAAAGTCTGTATTGCCCAGCGACAGCCCCGAAACCTGAAGGATCTGTATGGAGGAGTGGGCCAAAATCCCTGCTGCAGTGTGTGCAAACCTGGTCAAGAACTACAGGAAACGTATGATCTCTGTAATTGCAAACAAAGGTTTCTGTACCAAATATTAAGTTCTGCTTTTCTGATGTATCAAATACTTGTGTCATGCAATAAAATGCAAATTAATTACTTAAAAATCATACAATGTGATTTTCTGGATTTTTGTTTTAGATTCCGTCACTCACAGTTGAAGAGTACCTATGATAAAAATTACAGACTTCTACATGCTTTGTAAGTGGGAAAACCTGCAAAATCGGCAGTGTATCAAAAACTTGTTCTCCCCACTGTACATTTATATAAATTTACACAAGATATACTAAGAATGATATGTACAGCAGTAGATACACTACATGACCAAAAGTATGAGGACACCTGCTCGTCAAACCTCTCGTTCCAAAATCATGGGCATTAATAAGGACTTGGTCCCCCCTTTGCTGCTATAACAGCCTCCACTCTTCTGTAAGGACTTCCGCTATATGTTGGAACATTGCTGCAGGGACTTGCTTCCATTGAGCCACAAGAGCATTAGTGAGGTCAGCACTGATGTTGGACGATTATGCCTGGCTCGCATTCGGCGTTCCAATTCATCCCAAAGGTGTTCGACGGGGTTGAGGTCAGGGCTCTATGCAGGCCAGTCAAGTTCTTCCACACCTCGACAAACCATTTCTGTATGGACCTTGCTTTGTGCATGGGGACAATGTCATGCTGAAACAGGAAAGGGCCTTCCCCAAACTGTTGCCACAAAGTTGGAAGCACAGAATTGTCTAGAATGTCATTGTATGCTGTAGCGTTAAGATTTCCCTTCCCTGGAACTAAGGGGCCATACCATGAACAACAGCCCCAGACCATTATTCTGGTGAAGTGGGACTCATCACTCCAGAGAACGTGTTTCCACTGCTCCAGAGTCCAGAGTCCAATGGCGGCAAGCTTTACACCACTGTCTGTTACTATCTCACTGTGCTGCTACAGTGCATTCAGAAAGTATTCAGACCCCTTGACATTTTTACATTACAGCCTTAATCTAAAATTTATTAAATAGTTTTTTTCCCCCATCAATCTACACACAATACCCCATAATGATAAAGCGAAAACAGTTTTTTAGAAATGTTTGCAAAAAACTTAAATATCACATTTACATAAGGATTCAGACCCTTTACTCAGTACTTTGTTGAAGCACCTTTGGCAGCGATTACAGCATCTTCTTAGGTATGACACTAAAGCTCTGTCAGGTTGGATGGGGAGCGTCGCTGCACAGCTATTTTCAAGTCTCTCTAGAGATGTTTGATCTGGTTCACGTCCGGGCTCTTGCTGGGCCACAAGGACATTCAGAGACTTGTCCCGAAGCCACTCCTGCGTTCTCTTGACTGTGTGCTTAGGGTTGTTGTCCTGATGGAAGGTGAAACTTCGCCCCTGTCCGAGGTACTGAGCGCTCTCTGGAGCAGGTTTCAAGGATCTCTCGGTACTTTGCTCCGTTCATCTTTCCCTCGATCCTGACTAGTCTCCCAGTCCCTGCCGCTGAAAAACATCCCCACAGCAGGATGCTAACACAACCATGCTTCTCCATAGGGATGGTGCCAGGTTTCGTCCAGACGTGACACTTAGCATTCAGGTCAAAGAGTTAAATCTTGGTTTCATCAGACAAGAGAATCTTGTTTCTCATAGTCAGAGTCCTTTAGGTGCCTTTTGGCAAACTCCAAGTAGGCTGTCATGTGCCTTTTACTGAGGAGTGGCTTCTGTCTGGCCACTCTACCATAAAGGCCTGATTGGTGGAGTGCTGCAGAGATGGTTGTCTTTCTGGAAGGTACTCCCATCTCCACAGAGGAACTCTGGAGCTCTGTCAAAGTGACCATCGGATTCTTGATCACTTCCCTGACCAAGGTCCTTCTCCCCCGATTGCTCAGTTTGGCTGGGCGGCCAGCTCTAGGAAGAGTCTTGGTGGTTGCAAACTTCTTCCATTTAAAAATGATGGAGGCCACTGTGTTCTTGGGGGCCGTCAATGCTGCAGAATTATTTTGGTACACTTCCCCAGATCTGTGCCTCGACATAATCCTGTCTCAGAGCTTTACGGATAATTCCCTCAACCTCATAGCTTGGTTTTTGCTCTGACATGCACTGTCAACTGTGGGACCTTATATAGACAGGTGTGTGCCTTTCCAAATCATGTCCAAACAGTTGAATTTACCAGAGGTGGACTCCAATGAAGTTTTAGAAACATCTCAAGGATGATGAATGGAAACAGGATGCACCTGAGCTCAATTTTGAGTCTCATAGCTATGAGTCTGAACACTTATGTAAATAAGATATTTCTGTTTTTAATTTTTTATAGATTTGCAGTTTTCTAAAAACCTGTTTTCACTTTGTCATTATGGGGTATGCTCTTACATGCTTTTCAAGATCCCTCAGGTGGGCTGAGACTATTTGCATGGCGACAACATTAAAGGTACAGTCTGGGATTGGTACATACATTTTTGGTCTTTAAAATGGATGATATCCAGTATACCCACTGATAATTGAATCCCAGATTGTAGCATTAAGAGAGCTGAGGAAGCCTTATAGTAGTGTATGAGTGGAGACGATGGTGACGATGCAACAGGCAGCCTACGTGGGAGAGAAGACAGCCATTTGCATGCCTTAAGAGAGCTGAAGAATAGGACCTTTAACGCCTACACACTTAAGACAAGGAACGCAGGGATGCTACAGACAATTAAAGCAGATTTACAACTACTTCACCACCACTTTGGCGAGCTGGGGACGTGGGCATTGTGCATATAATTTGGTATCGACAACAGTGAGCCGAGCGGCACAATCAGAAAACATTTAATCAGAACACTTAAAGAGTGCTTTAAAAAGGTGGGGAATATGCTACAGATAGACATTGTATCAGTGTTCAGTACCTAACTGGATTTGGATAATAATGATGGTCATGGATAGCTTTTATTTAGTGTTATTACAAGTGTTCAAAGCATTTTACCTATAGGAGTTATACGCTGAACAAAAATAAACAACAATTTCAACGATTTTACTGAGTTACAGTTCATAAGGAAATCAGTCAATTGAAATGAATTCATTAGGCCCTAATCTAGGGATTTCACATAACTGGGAATACAGATACGCATCTTTTGGTCACAGATACCTTAAAAAAAAGGTAGGGGCGTAGATCAGAAAACCAGTCAGTATCTGGTGTGACTACTATTTGCCTCATGCAGCACGACAGATCTCCTTCGCATTGAGTTGATCAGGCTGTTGATTGTGGCCTGTGGAATGTTGTTCTACGCCTCTTCCAATGGCTGTGCAAAGTTTCTTATGCCTGCCCATACCATAACCCCACCTCCATCATGGGTCACTCTGTTCACAATGTTGACATCAGCAAACCACTTGCCCACACAATACCATACACGCTTTCTGCCATCTACCCGATACAGTGGAAACCGGATTCATCCGTGAAGATCACACTTCTCCAGCGGCCATCGAAGGTTAGCATTTGCCACCTGAAGCCGGTTATGACGCCGAACTGCAGTCAAGTCAAGACCCTGGTGAGGAAGACGAGCATGCAGATGAGCTTGCCTGAGACGGTTTCTGACAGTTTGTGCAGAACTTCTTCGGTTGGTTAAACCCACAGTTTCATCAGCTGTCCAGGTGGCTGGTCTCAGACGATCCGGCTTGTGAATAAGCCGGATGTGGAGGTCCTGGGTTGGCGTGGTTACACATGGTTTGCGGTTGTGATGCCGGTTGGACATACTGCTCTGGTTGACATTCCTTCAATCAGCATGCCAATTGCTTCCTCAAAACATGAGACATACAGTTGAAGTCAGAAGATTACATACAATTAGGTTGAAGTCATTAAAACTCATTTTTCAACCACCTCAAAGATTTCATGTTAACAAACTATAGTTTTGGCAAATCAGTTAGGACATCTACTTTGTGCATGACAAGTAATTCTTCCAACAATTGTTTACAGAGATTATTTCACTTATAATGCACTATATCACAATTCCAGTGGGTCAGAAGTGTACATAGACTAAGTTGACTGGTCCTTTAAACAGCTTAGAAAATTCCAGAAAATGATGTCATGGCTTTAGAAGCTTCTAATAGGCTAATTGACATCATTTTAGTCAATTGGAGGTACACCTGAGGATGTATTTCAAGGCCTACCTTCAAACTCAGTGCCTCTTTGCTCGACATCATGGGAAAATAAAAAGAAATCAGGCAAGCCCTCAGAAAAGAAATTGTAGACCTCCACAAGTCTACAATTGACTGGTTCATCCTTGGGAGCAATGTCCAAATGCCTGAAGGTATCACGTTCATCTGTGCAAACAATAGTACGCAAGTATAAACACCATGGGACCATGCAGCCGTCATACCGCTAAGGAAGGAGACGCGTTCTGTCTCCTAGAGATGAACGTACTTTGGTGCGAAAAGTGCAAATCAATCCCAGAACAACAGCAAAGGACCTTGTGAAGATGCTGGAGGAAACAGGTACAAAAGTATCTATATCCACAGTAAAACGAGTCCTAAATTGACATAACCTGAAAGGCCGCTCAGTAAGGAAGAAGCCACTGCTCCAATCTTGGTAAAGGAGAAATGCTCACTAACAGGGATGTAAACTCATTTGTGCACAAAATTTGAGAGAAATAAGCTTTTTGTGCGAATGGAACATTTCTAGGATATTCTATTTCAGCTCATGAAACATGGGACCAACGCTTTACATGTTGCATTTATATTTTTGTTCAGTATATCATTCAAAGCATTTTATTTAATGACAGAGACCATGATTGCATTCTTACAGCACAATGCTGCTTTTTCTCTAGTCACTGTTTTTTTTAAAAACGCATCTGTTATAGGCCAATTTTCCAGACCTAGATTAAGCCTTCACTTTGCCTTTATGGCCGGTTTCCCGGACACAGAATAGGTCTATTTCTGCACAAATACACTTTTCAATTGAGACCTCAGATTGAACATATGTATGTTAGTCCAGCCTTAATCTTGGTCCGGCAAACTGGTCCTTCAGGTTTAGGCTGATGGATCTCTTCTCTGGGGACATTATAGCAGGTGAGGAACCTTTTTCTAAACGCATTCACCAGACCTGAGCATGGAGCCCAAACTAACACATTCAGAGCTTATTGTCCATCATTAAAAACACAGAAAAAACAAAGTAGAAATGAACGCAGATTCATTATGCATGTGTTTCACATGCGCATATTCAAAGAGATGAGCATTTTTCGAACAAAGCAAAAAATACAAAACAAATATGCCACACAAGTGGTTCACCTGTGATGGCAATACACAGCGTAATAATGAATACATGCAAATACAGCAGTGGATCAAACATCTTTTGTTTGCTGGAGATCCACATTGGCACAAGCCTATGTAGGTACTAATGACGGTGTGTTTTTGTACAGAGAATTTTACTGAGCTCGTGAATATGCAACAATGAATGTGCTCACGGAGTACAAATAGCGCTTCCCAAATGTACCAGGACACATATTTAATAGAGAAACTCAAAAAACATTTCTATGCTGCTTTTGTTGTGGAAAAAAATTGCGTGCCACTGACTTGTGGAGTGCGTCATGAGGTTCGGTTAGTTAATAAAAAAAATGGATATATACAGTCATATGAAAAAGTAAGTACACCCCCTGGAAAGCCATTTTATGTGATGGTAAAGGTAGGGGTGTACTAACCTTTTCCCCATAAGGAAAAGGCATTTTTGTTTATTTTAATTGCATAACATTTAACTTTTTTTTTGTGTGTGTGATTTGTTAAATTGGTTAACCTTTATCTGTCAATAGCGTTGAAGTGAAGATTACATATACATCTGTCCAAATATGTAAAAAAAAAAAAAAAGAGAGAACTTTCCAGGGGGTGTATTTACTTTTTCACATGACTGTATACAGTACAAAGGTTTGGACACACCTACTCATTGCAGAGTTTTTATTTTTACTATTTTTTACATTGTAGAATAATAGTGAAGACATCAAAACTATGAAATAACACATATGGAATCATGTAGTAACCAAAAACCAAAAAAGTGTTGTTTCTCTTTGCTTATTTGAGCTGTTCTAATATGGACTTGGTATTTTACCAAATAGGGATATCTTCTGTATACCAACCCTACCTTGTCCCAACACAACTGATTGGCTCAAACGCATTAAGAAGGAAATAAATTCCACAAATTAACTTTTAACAAAGCACACCTGTTAATTGAAATGCATTCCAGGTGACTACCTAATGAAGCTGGTTGAGAGAATGTCAAGTGTGTTCACAGCTGTCATCAAGGCAAAGGGTGGCTACTTTGAAGAATCAAAAATATATTTTGATTTGTTTAACACTTTTTTTGTTACTACATGATTCCATATGTGTTACTTGATAGTTTTGATGTCTTCACTATTATTCTACAATGTAGAAAATAGTACAAATAAAGAAAACCCTTGAATGAGTAGGTTTTTCCCAATAGTGCCACCATGTGGCCAAACTGAACCATACTCTACAGGTTAGCTAGACTCATCCCCGAGCATGTGTGCCAAATGTACTCACTCAGAGTCAAACAGATCGAGAGATACAGTACAAACACGTGCCCGTTATAGTGCCACTGTATGGTCAATCAGAATGTGCTTGCATATGTTGAGTCTTGACAGTGTTTGGAACATGTATATCAAGTTAAGTGTTTTTCACCAAATTCTAAATGGCAAAGAATCCATAATGTTGGACCTTATGGGTCCTGGAGGCAAAAACAAATATTGTGAGGAGAGGGGCCTATGTTCCCAATTTCATGACTCTAGGTCAAACGGGGTGAGGGGCATGACCTTTCAAAGATTGCACTTTCAATAGCTTGTTATAGTGCCACGTTATAGTGCCATCGTCTGGCCAATTGGCATGGCATTGCATGAGCGGGTGTGGCCCATGGGCTTTTACCATCATGCCAAGTTGCACCCTCCTAGGCCTTATGGGAATTAGCATTTCTCACCACAACCACCTAATGAAGGCCAACAAATACAATAGGGTTTCACCCAGCTTCGCTGCTTGAACCCCTAATAAATTAAAAAGGCTTGAAGGAAACACACTTTCATTTCTTACCACAGTTTTTCCAATTCACTTTCGCACCAATGTTAATTTGAAACAGGCTGTTGTTACAGGAAGGCATCAAAACCATTATTTCAATTGTGTTGCATTTTTCCAATCCTGTGGTAACACATTTCTACAAATAATTTCTACACAAATTTCAATCCTGTGGTATAGCATTTCTAACAAAATGTCTATTGATTCGTCAATATAGGTTCTTCCTATTTAAAATGAGCATACACATTTTTAGGAAATGTTGAATATTTAAGTCTCACCTGATGAGCCAGTGATACAGCCCCACGTCAAAGTGTCTGAAAAACAATAAATATTCAAATTAAGGACATAGGAGGGTGATGAAATCTTTGATATACACATATTACCAATTGGTTACCATGTCTGTCAGTTTATTGAAATGAAAGAGCACAACTACCAATGAAATAAATGAAGAATTTACATCTGTTTTGCTGTTACTTTTAACTGTTTCTCATTATATGCCATCCCTTTGTCTCCAAAGTCCTACATGTGTCTGTTTCAACAGGTGCAGAGAGAGTAGGTAAAGGAGATATCGTGGCAGTATTTTGCCACAGCATTTCAAACTGTTTGGATTTAGTCCAAAGCAAAAATTTCAAAAACAATTTAAAAGAAGGATTTTCTTTTGGTGTTCAATATGGTTTATCTCCTTCCTTTTTATCTGTTGAAAATAAAAATATGGAAGAATGAAGGCTCAACTTTCCATACTATTTTGTTATTTTGCTTTCACACAACACTGAATATACAAAACATTAAGAACACCTGATCTTTCCATGAGAGATTGACCAGGTGAATCCAGGTGAATGCTATGATCCCTTACTGATGTCACTTGTTAAATCAACTTCAATCAGTGTAGATGAAGGGGAGGAGACAGGCTAAAGAATGCTTTTTAAGTCTTGAGACAATTGAGACATGCATTGTGTATGTGTGCCTAGGGCCGTGGTGGTCATGACATTTTGTCAGACAGTTATTGTCATGCAAAAAGTCTGCCAGTCTCATGGTAATTGACCGTTAATTAACATAAACATGTTTAGCATCTCCAGGCCTCCACGCATACAAGCCACTGATGCGTACCTTTGGAACATCTACATTTATCAACTTTTCAAATAAATCAATTTAATATACACCATCACAATAAATCCATTATTTTAGTCAGGTCTAAAGAAACATTATGATATGAATTACATGTATTTCAGAAGAACTAAATATGAGTTGGCCTACTGTAGGCCTATGCTATCTGGCTATGCTCCGTGCCATAGGTTGTAGGCTTGTTCATGCTTATAAGCCCTGTGCCATTATTTTATTATGATTTTATAGTAAGAAGAATATAATTGAACTTAGCTGAATAAAATAGAAAGGATATTTTTCCCATTACAGAGCGAGTGTGCATATGAAGTGGCTACGTTGAGCTTAAAAGTGATCATTTGATACAGTTCACGATATGCTAGAATGAGTAATTTGTCAACTTTATGAATTATACAAACCTTAGAATGCCTTAGAAATCAAAACATCCAGTATATGGGCTGCATGGTGCGACTATGGGCTATTGATTATTTGAGAAAGTTGCAAAAAAGCTTGTGCTCTGTTCCTTGCCTCAGGCTGCACAGCTGTTCCCTCATCAAGTGATCATATTTTCACCCAACAGACTATTCTCAATTTAATCTGGTCTTCACTAATGTGTCAAATTAGTTTCAATTTAGACTGGCCCATTATCTAATGGGCAGGAACAGGGGGGTAAAAAGACTTGTCATCTGTATGCACTCAAATAGCGAATGGAGGCTGTGTGCTTTCCCGCAGGTCAGTTTTCAAGACTACTTCAAACATCTCAGTCGACGAGACAGGTCCTACAGGCCCTAGTTTTGTCGCACCTGGGCTACTGCCCAGCTGTGTGGTCATGTGCAGCAAAGGACATAGGTAAATTGCAGTTGGTCCAGAACACAGCAGCACGTATCGCACTTAGATGTACGCAGGGAGGAAAGTGTCAGTAAAATGCATGTCAGTCTCTCCTGGCTCAAAGTTGAGCAGAGATTGACTGCATCACTATTGCTCTTTGTGCGTGGTATTGATGTGTTGAAGGTACCAAACTGTCTGTTCAAGCAGTTGGCAAACAGTTCGGACACTCAACACAAGACATGCAGCCAGAGGTCTCGTCACAGTCCCCAGGTCCAGAACAGAGTCTGGGAAACGCACAGTATTAAATAGAGCCATGACTAAATTGAACTCTGCCACCTCAGGTAACTCAAGCTAGCAATAAAAATAGTTAATAATAATAAAAAACCTTACTGCACAAAGGGGACTGTGAAGAGACACAGCCATTTTATATACTGTATCTTGTATTGTAATTTGCACTGTACTTTTCCGATGCGATGTCGCCAAAGATCCATCTACTAGCCCCAGTCCGCTAGCATTCTGAACGCCGTGCCTCCCGCTTGCCTAGGGCAGTAGCGGCTACCGAGCTGCTCCCTGGCTCACCTCTTGCTGCTAATTGGACCTCACGATCATTCAGCTACACAGCTGACGTCTGCTGGACTGATCATCGGCCAGGAGGTCGATGTTCCCTAACACGGTACCTCATTCTGTTAATCTGATAGGCCTCAGCCTCGAACTCAGGCCGTGTGAATCCTGGTGGAAGGCCACCAGAAATTCTGAAATGTCCATCTCCAACTACAACATTTTCCGTCAAGATAGAACTGCTAAAGGGGGCGGAGTTGCAATCTACTGCAGAGATAGCCTACAGAGTTCTGTCATACTATCCAGATCGGTACCCAAACAGCTTGAGCTTCTACTTTTAAAAATCCACCTCACAAGAAATAAGTCTCTCTCTGTTGCCGCTTGTTTCAGCCCCCAGCTGTGCCCTGGACACCCTATGTTAACTGATTGCCCCCCATCTATCCTCAGAGTTCGTACTGTTAGGTGACCTAAACTGGGATATGCTTAATACCCCTGCCGTCCTACAATCTAAGCTAGATGCCCTCAATCTCACACAAATTATCAAGGAACCTACCAGGTACAACCCTCAATCCGTAAACAAGGGCACCCTCATAGATATCATCCTGACTAACATGTCCTCTAAATACACCTACGCTGTCTTCAACCAGGATCTCAGTGGTCACTGCCTGCGTCCGTAATGGGTCCGCTGTCAAATGACCACCCCTCATCACTGTTAAACGCTTAGGCACAAAAACATTCTGTAGTGTACTGCATTAGCATCGAACAGCCCCCGCGATCTGCAACTTTTCAGAGAAGTCTGGAACCAATATACACAGTCAGTTTGTAAAGCAAAGGCTACCTTTTTCAAACAGAAATTTGCATCCTGTAGCACTAATTCCAAAAAGTTTTGAGACACTATAAAGTCCATGGAGAATAAGAGCACCTCCTCCCAGCTGCCCACTGCACTGAGGCTAGGAAAGACTGTCACCACCGATAAATGATAATCAAGAATTTCAATAAGCATTTTGCTATGGCTGTCCATGCTTTCCACCTGGCTACCACTACCGAGGCCAACAGCTCTGCACCCCCCACAGCAACTTGCCCAAGCTGGGGGCCCAGCTTCTCCTTCACCCAAATCCAGATAGCTGATGTTTTGAAGGTGCTTCAAAATCTGGACCCCTACAAATCAGCTGGGCTAGATAATTTTTCTAAAATTATCCGCAGCTATTATTGCAACACCTGTTACTAGTCTGTTCAAACTCTCTTCAGTATCGTCTGAGATCCCTAAGGATTGGAAATCTGCCGCAGTCATCCCCCTCTTCAAAGGGGGAGACACTCTAGATCCAAACTGTTATAGACCTATATCCATCCTGCCCTGCCTTTCTAAATCCCACCGTACCTTCTCCGCTATGCAATCTGGTTTCCAAGCTGGCCATGGGTGCACCTCAGCCACGCTCAAGGTCCTAAACGATATCATAACCGCCATCGATAGAAGACAGTACTGTGCAGCCGTCTTCATCGACCAATGATGTCGCTCTTGCTGCTGGTGACTCTCTGATCCACCTCTATGCAGACGACACCATTCTGTATACATTTGGCCCTTCATTGGACACTGTGTTAACCAACCTGCAAACAAGCTTCAATGCCATACAACACTCCTTCCGTGGCCTCCAACTGCTCTTAAATGCTAGTAAAACTAAATGCATGCTCTTCAATCGATCGCTGCCCGCACCCGTCTGCCTGACTATCATCACTACTCTGGACGGGTCTGGCTCAGAATATGTGGACACCTACCACTACCTAGGTGTCTGGTTAGACTTAACTCTCCTTCCAGACCCGCACCAAAGGCATATTTGCACATCATCATCTGCACATCTATCACTCCAGTGTTAATGCTAAATTGTAACTCTTTCGCCACTACGGCCTATTTATTGTCCTACCTCCCTAATCTAACTACATTTGCACACATTGTATGTAGATTTTCTATAGTGTCATTGTCTGTACGTTTGTTTATACCATGTGTAACTCTGTGTTGTTTTTGTTTTTTTATTATTATTGTCGCACTGCTTTGCTTTGCTTGGCCAGGTCGCAGTTATAAATGAGAACTAGTTCTCAACTGGCTTACTTGGTTAAATAAAATTTGACCTAGATATTGTGTGTATGTACTGATATGTAGGCTGTGTGACGTTTAAAATGTATGTAGTCCAGTCCTTGACTAATAATATTCTGTACTATGTATTAGGTCATGTTTCATGTGGACCCCAGGAAGAGTAGCTGCTGCTTTTGCAGCAGTGAATGGGGATCTTAATAAATACCAAATACGGTTTTGATGTAGAGCCCTGAGTACCAGGCCATTATGACCGGATGTTCGGATCTAGTGTTTGTATCTAGTGTCATTCTGACACATATCAAACATTCATAGATATGTGAGGCGTGCTTGACTCGTGACGCACGCACACGCACACACACACACACACTTGGAGCCAGTTGAAAGTGAATCCAGTAGTCTGTTTGATGTTAGTGTGACTGCCCTGAGGCACTCTAGATACTCCCCACCTCTCTGTTACTGACTCAATATTACTACTGTTATCTCACAGCCATAAATAGGACCAATAGCTGTCTTCTGGTCCCACTATGTTTTATGTAATTTAACAGACACTCGTTAAAGCCCAATTTAAACGAATGGTCACACTTTATTTGGATAGTCCGGATAGTACATTTGTAGATGCTCTACAGATGGTCATACTATCAACAAACTGTCTGTTAATAAGCAACTGTTAAGGTTACGGTATTGTTTAGAATAAGGGTTAGGAGAAATGTTACTCAGTCTACAGAGCATCTACAAAATGGAATATCCAAAACAACTTTTAAGGCTTAGCCATTTCTAACCATTAATAGCCTTCACAAAGACTTTATATGGTCTATATCGCTTGAGAAATCATGCCATGCTATTTAAAGATTCGCAAAAGAGTTATGCCAGTTTTGGCAAAATGTGACTGCTTATAAATGCTTATGAAGGCTCTATAAAGCATTTATTCATTGCTAATTTAAAACAGGATCCATATTTTACTATAATAGCAAAGAAGCCATGGTGGATAAACTTCTATATAAAAGTGGATATATACAGTATGTGATGAGAACCTATATAAACAAGTTGGTGTTCATGGTGATTTTCACATTAACTGCTGCAGTCCTGTGTAGCTCAGATGGTAGTGCATGGCGCTTGCAACGCCAGAGTTGTTGGTTTGATTCCCACGGGGGACCAGTACGAAAAAAGTATGAACATGTATGCACTAACTAACCGTAAGTCTGGATAAGAATGACTAAAATGAAATGTAAAAATAGTTTAACTGTGTGAGGAATAGAAATCCACTCTAATGCTTGCCTCAACCTGGCACTGCTGCCTTGCCTTCATAAGCCCAATGCCGAGTTCAGAGTTTTACAGCTGTGCGAGTCCATGCCAGATCCATGTACAGCATGCCATTGCACCAGTTTTAGCTAGATAGCAATTTTTTATCTGTAGTCCATCTGGGACACAGACAATGATTGTCTCATCCCAGACGTATGATGACAAGGTATTGAGTCACCTTAGTGCAGGGCTGTTCAATTCCAGTCCTGGTAGTTAATTGCATTCACCTGGTGTCCCAGGTCTAAATTAGTCCCTTATTAGAAACCACCCAGGACCAACATTGAACAGCCCTGCCTTAGTGGGTCAGACCAATCCCAAGCCCAGTAGAGAGGCAGCCGGATAACTCAATTCCCTGGAATATACACTGTATTAGCTGTGTGGAAAGTTAGCCTGCGAGGGCTAAAGAGATTAGTGTCTCTCTCCGTGTGTGTGTTTGTGGCTGCGTTCATTGGCAGGATAGTCTTCTGTATAATATACAAATTGGACACTTTCAGAATTCAGAAGCACTCCACTTTAAGGGCCATGGAGACGGGTGGCGAGTTGGATAATATTCTATACATTAAAAAAAGGTGTGTGAAGCTACGAGCAGCAGGGGGATTGAAAATATGCCCGATCCTAAATCGACCCCCTAGCTCTATACTCCCTATTCACCCGATGATATCTGAAAGCATACAGTCGTATGCAAAAGTTTGGGCACCCCTCTGAGGCTGCATAATAATTTACTCTGTCGTCACAGAAAATGATCACAGTGGCATGCCATTCATTTTCTAATAAAAGCTGAGTACTGGGGTATTGTCCAGACAAAGATTTTTAGTGTAGCAATTAAGTTGTATGAAATTAAATCAGATGTGAAAAATAGGCTATGCTAAAATGTGGGCACCCTTGTCATTCTGTTGATTTGAATACCTGTAACTACTTAGCACTGATTAATTGGAACACACAATTGGTTTGGTGAGCTCATTAAGCCTTGAACTTCATAGACAAGTGCATCCAATCATGAGAAAAGGTATTTAAGGTGGCCAATTGCAAGTTGTTGTTCTCTTTGACTCTCCTCTGAAGTGGCAGCATGGGGGCCTCAAAACAACTCTCAAATGACCTGAAAACAAAGATTGTTCAACATTATGGTTTATGGGAAGGCTACAAAAAGCTATCGCAGAGATGTAAGCTGTCAGTGTCCACTGTGAGGAAATGGAAGACCACAGGCACAGTTCTTGTTAAGGCCAGAAGTGGCAGGCCAAGTAAAATATCGGAGGCAAAGGCGAAGGATGGTGAGAACGGTCAAAAACAGCCCACAGACCTCCAAAGACCTACAACATCATCTTGCTGCAGATGGTGTCACTGTGCATCGTTCAACAATTCAGCGCACTTTGCACAAGGAGAAGCTGTACGGGAGAGTGATGCAGAAGAAGCCTTTTCTGCACACACGCCACAAACGCACATTTGGACAAGCCAGCTTCATTTTGGAATAAGGTGCTGTGGACTGATGAAACAAAGATTGAGTTATTTGGTCATAACAAGGGCCGTTATGCATGGTGGCAAAAGAACACAGCGTTCCAAGAAAAACACTTGCTACCCACAGTAAAATTTGGTGGGGGGTTCCATCATGCTGTGGGGCTATGTGGCCAGTGCCGGTACTGTGAATCTTGTTAAAGTTGAGGGTCACATGGATTCCACTCAATATCAGCAGAGTCTTGGGAATAATGTTGAAGAATCAGTCACAAAGTTGAAGTTACGCCGGGGCTGGATATTTCAACAAGACAACGACCCAAAACACTGCTCAAAATCTACCCGGGCATTTATGTAGAGGAACAAGTACAATGTTCTGGAATGGCCATCCCAGTCCCCAGACCTGAATATCATTGAGAATCTGTGGGATGATTTGAAGCGGGCTGTCCATGCTCGGCAACCATCAAACCTAACTGAACTGGAGATGTTTTGTAAGGAGGAATGGTCCAAAATACCTTCATCCAGACACTCATTAGAGGCTATAGGAAGCTTCTAGAGGCTGTTATTTTAGCAAAAGGAGGCTCTACTAAATATTGATGTGATTTTTCTGTTTTTCTGCCCAAATTTATGCACCTGTCTAATTTCGTTTTGATGCATATTGCACATTTTTTGTTAATCCAATAAACCTAATTTCACTACTGAAATATTAATGTGTCCATTAGTTATTTGATAGATCAAAATGAAATTGCTGATCCAAACACCCAATTATTTATAAATGGAAATCATGGAAATTGTCAGGGGTGCCCAAACTTTTGCATACGACTGTAAGTAAAACAAATATAGTAATGGATAGGCTAGGTAGTTTCTCTATACTGCTTACACCTATCCAATCTTCCCAGATATCCACAACTGCATAGGGGCTAGGGGTAGATTTGGGATTGGGCTAATCAGGTTAAAAAGAACACACCATATTCTAATTTGGGTAAAAGCTTATTTGTATATAACATTTTACATCCCCTTTGGCACCCTATATTGTTATTTTCTAATTGGAACAGAATTGGTCATAAAACCCACTCTGGTGTGATGAGACAATGCTCAGGTAACGTTGCGTAGTAGCCGCATATTTAACACATATTATACCGTGGGTGGGTCTAATCCTGAATGCTGATGACATTCCAGCCTGTGTTACCACGGCTAAATCAATGAAGTTAAAATGCCTATTTACTCTGTTCCATCTGACTGCGCAATCCACTGTCTCATCAGCCCAGCCAGGCAATTTATAAACTTGATCTCCACTATAAAAAGCATCTAGACATTATCTCACATTTCTTTTAGACTAGCAGAGATTTATATAAACCTTTCTGTCTCTCTCCAACATTTGCAACATTGTTTCAATATTCAAATGAGATCTCCAGCTGTCCCATAGTAATGAACGTGAGAGTCGGGACGAGACAGGCAGGCAGCGTTTCTCAGCCAGTCGAAATCATGAATCAGCTGGCATATTTTTTATGGATATATAGAAAGAAATGTCAATTGAAAAAAGGTCAAACAAAACAAAGTGGAACTAATTTGCAGTCTTTCCAGCTTCAGATTGAAGTGATTGTGTTGTTAGCTGTGTTGTTAGCTGTGTTGTTGGCTAGCTCCTCTGAACAACAGCGTCCTGACGAGTGAGCACATTTTCTATGCCAGGCGAAATCGCACCTCATAAGCTCATTGTTGTGGATGTGTCCAAATATATATAATATATGCCCCTGGAAAACAGCTTAAACAAATGCATATGTAGCTACTTTGCTGTTATGCTGAGTGTACTTTTTCACTTGACTATAAGTTAGCTGTAGTTGGCTAGATAGCAAGCAAGGGATAAGAATGTTGACAACCAGTATGGCAATGGAACATTTAGAACAAACGACTGGATCGCATCCATAGATACAGAACGTCTGGGTCGCGTCTCTGGCAACCGAACAGATAGAACGAATGACAAGCCGGCTTCGGTAGCAATCCTAGATTTGTGTCGGGACTAAATCTTGTGGAAGAATGAAATAGTATGAATAAATTAATCAAAATAAAGTTAATGAAAATATGGCAATCATTATTTGAATATGTTGGTAACCCGTTGTGTAAATTGGCCTGTGCCAATATATCCTCCAAATACCGGCTTCTTGTGCATTATCACTTAAGTATCCACAGTGATATATTGCCATATTGCGACATACTGTATATTGTATCTAGCCCTTATACATTCCATACAGAAATTGTAATCAAGATTCAATACTTAATTTCCATACCACTCAAAGGTTTTGGGAAATTGGCTATGTGCAGCTCAAAAAGAAAACATCAAACTAAAATATAGTCTTGTTTTTAAGTATAATTATGTTTTCCACTTTGTTTTCCTCAGTTAATTGTTGCCATCTGCCCTGTTCTGAAAGCCTCTGATCACCCCAGGGAGACAAACAACAAAGTTTAACGACTGCCACAAATCCAGCCTGTGCTCTATGCTGCCATTATGGTTTTTAAAAGAGGAATCCAATTCATTCAGCATCGAACCAGCAATAAAACAATGAAAGAAATTAAGAATAACTCTTTGCCTCACCAACTAGGTAAAGTGGGTTACTGTGTAGTCGGATAGTGATTTTACAGAGACAGAGATAGAGCTTCCCACACCATTTAAAGCCACAGTCTGGGATCTGGGAATACTGTATGTTTAATGGTCATTAGTGTCAGATTAGTCCAAGTGAGCCCTTTTTTCAGATGTTTAATGAAGGCTTTAAATCAGGTTAAAGACAGAGACAGACTGATATGTTGATTGTAGGCTACTGTAAAGGCCAAATCTGTGGAGCGAGCTGTGGGTTGATTGATACACGAAGGATACAAAACATTAGTGTTAAGAATCTAAAGTATATTTTGATTTGTTTAACACTTTTTTGGTTACTACATGATTCCATATGTGTTATTTAATAGTTTTGATGTCTTCACTATTATTCTTTTTCTACAATGTAGAAAATTGTAGAAAAAAATAAAAAAAACCTTGAATGAGTAGGTGTCCAAACTTGACTGATACTACATACATACATACATACATACATACATACATACATACATACATACATACATACATACATACATACATACATACATACAACTGTTGAACCCCCCTCCCCCCAAATAAATAAACAAACACAGAATCTATAGAGTAGCTTGAAGTGATACAGTCTACTGTGTGCTCAATCCACCTTTGTTCTCTCTCCATCGGCCCTCACTTTCTCTGTGTCTTGTCTGTTGCTGTCTCAGTAAATTTTTTCTCACTATCCTCTTCTGTCATGGCCTGTTCTGGTGTCTCTCTCCATCATATCCTTTTTCTGTTGCTGTCTGTGTCTTGTCTGGTGTGGTGTGGTGTCTCTTCAGTTTTTCAATCCAAAACAGTCAAGGGGTTACTGGGGTAGCTTAACTTGTTTTGGGCCTGTGTCTGGGTCACCTAAATCACCATATGCCCTACCAGTTGCCCCTGGCTGCTGCTGTTCTAAGTGCTCCACTGGCCTGCTGTTCTCATTGGCTCATCTGAATGGTAGCAAAGTAGAGGTCTGACATGTAATTAGTTAGTTTTAAAGGGCAACTGCACTTCCTGATTTGGTTGATTAAGAATTGCTAGTGGCCATGACTGAATTCAAAAGTGAGTTGGTTTCGGGGTGTGGTTTGATGTTTGGATTCTCACTTCTCATTAAATGCTTTCAATATTTGTATATGAATTTCTAAAATGTATAATTGGTTTGAGGTTTAGAAATTTGGCGCTATTGAAATTAACATATTGTTCCATGTACACTGTGTAATCTATATCACTGCCATATAGGCTGTTTTCTAAATGAGAAGTAGTTTTTTTTAGGGGCAGTTGGTCTTTTAAAGTTACTGTATACTGACACGACCAGGGCAACTCAACTGTAATGAAAAAATTAAAGTGACTGCATAAGAGCGCAACACAACTCAAAACATGAGAGATAAGAAGCTACATAGCCATTAGGCTTTATGAATATAAAGAAACATGAGCCAAAAAAATGTACCTGTGGAATGGAATAAGTTATTAGACCTCTGATTCATTTAATTTAATCTACCAGCTAATGTGATATTTTTTTTAGGACAATTTAAGAGCCTATGTATTTTCAATGTTTTATTGACCTACAAATCTAACAAAGCTGGCCATATCTTCCCATTTTGATCAAGTTTGTCTATTTGTCATTAGTACTGAGCGATTAAACAAAATGTTGGTTACTTTTCCTTTTTAAACAACTAATTGACCGACATCGGTTCAATTATTTGAAATCAATTTTGTTCGTTTTTTTCTGTGAGCTCACATCACACAGTTTCTCTAGATATAACTCAGATCCAGCCTGAACTGTATGATGTAGTAGGGAGTTGTAGTTTCCAACATGCCAATTCTACAAAGTTTAGCTAAAACTTGGTAATTAACTACAATGATCATAAACCCACTTCGAATCTACTTGCCCGGTATGTTTCTTTTACGCCTGCTACATCATGATGTGACAGAGAGCAGCTGTTGCTTTGCGAGGTACAGTATCTCTCTCTACCTGAAAATACACACATCACTCAGCACTATGTCATATACATAGAGTACACATTGCAATTAAATGCTTACTTTCATGCCGGTCTGTATATACATACTCATGTACAGTTGTTATATCATATCACGTGCAATATTGCTAGTAATTCTTGGACCTAACTTACGTAGGCATTCACTCAGGAATGCATATTAGTATCCTGTCAGTTGCACCTTTTCTCATTGCTTTTAGTATATCGAATGTGCAATACGTGCAGTTGTCTGTAATTAAACCCTGCGCACTAAGGACTGTATTTTAAGGGAATTACTATTATTACCCCAAATTATATCATACACACATTTAGCTATTTAAGTATCTCTTCCTGTCATTTACCTGTACAGTTTGTGTAACCATGCAAGTATTCACTTATCTGTAAATATAACTGTATATTTACTTGTACAGCTAATTTAACCATGCAAAATATTCACTTACCTGTTCATTTAGCCAGTCTGTCTATTAAGTAAACTATTATTACCCTCGCTCATATCATATGCATTTTTAGCTACTGACGTATTTCTCTGCCATCGACCTGTATAGTATAGTTAACCATCCAACATCCACCAATGTATAGTGTACATATTCAGCCAACCACCCATACAACTTTTTCATACTGCCGCTTTATGTATCATGTACCGTGTATCTGTCTTTTGTGTACTTTCGTTGTGGCATTTTGCACCTGCCCTCTGTTTTGTTGTTGTAGCTGCTTGACAAAGAAATGTCCCCCTTGGGGATCAATAAAGTATCTATCTATCTAGGTTAACCTCTAGACAATGTAACAATAGAAAAAATAAAGTAGCTAAGTGAATAAAAAGAGTAATAAAATAAAATGCTCAATTACATAATTTCACCAACTTAATAAATTGGCTTTTTTTTTTTTTTTTTAATAGTTACATAGCCTACATGGAAATAACAGACATGATCCAAGCATGTTCACCTGTAGAATGGAATAGGTTATAAGACCTCTATGATTAATTGAATTTAGTCAGTTCTACCACCTCAACATTGCTAATAAACAGGGTTAAATATACTGGGTCTACAAAACATTAAGAACACCTGTGTGTAGAGGGGTCAAGTGACGTGAGCGCTCCACTGCGTTGTCAAATCTTGACCAATCACAGCAGGTACCGCGTCACTCCAGGCGCTTCTTGCAGTGCCTGCTACTTCCTAGCGCAGTATATTGTATTGTTTTTTTTTGTCATAAAAATTGGTCACTAAAACAACAAAAATATACTGCATAGCGCAAGTGAAGTGTGGTTATGGAAACGCATAGACTGAAATGGATCATGCCCAGGCCTAATGGCGCCACTGGTGTGTGTGTGTGTGTGTGTGTGTGTGTGTGCGCATGCGTGTGTGTGCATGCATGTGTGTGTGTGCATGCGTGTGTGTGTGCGCATGCGTGTGTGTGTGTGCATGCGTGTGTGTGTGTGTGTGCATGCGTGCGTGCGCGTGCGTGTGCATGAGCGCAAACAAAGGTAAGAGTCAGCACAACCGGTATTAATAGGCAATCAGGAGACTGGCATACTGTAGGGAGGCTGCTCTCTCTCTCTCTCTCTCTCGTCAAATCCCCATCATTACCTCCATCTGTTTAGCCAACAGAAAGAGAGGCTGGCCAGATAAACCTGTCCAAGGTCATTCATGGCTCAGATTCAGCAGCTTTCTCAACTAAATGCAGACATATTAGACATAAATCATCCACTTAGACGTTAACACCACACTTGGTGCCCGTGACAGACAGCACAGTATCTTGGAGCATGGTCAGCTATTTTACATTTACACACACACACACACACACACACACACACACACACAGAGTTCAGTATCCTATGACATTTAAAAAATCCCTTCTGCCTCCAATATTCCCTATCTATTTCAGGGGACCAGGGCTCAATAGTGAACAGTTAGATAGATGTTGTTGGGATGGGAGTCCGTGCCAAGACCGGGGGCAGGACAGCGTCAGTGTCAACACCAGCAGCCAAAACTGTTAGACACCACAGAACCCGAGCCGAGCCACCGGCCAAATCTTACATTTCCTGTAGCCATCAGTATCCTGTAAGGGCTAATTTGTCACAGAGGAGCATCGCAACCCCTTCCTCTCCCCCAGCCCCCTATCTTCGCCCACTAGCCCCTCCCTCCGTGTCTATGTACATTTAATTTGCCTGAAGTGGAAGTGCCAATCAATCTATGTCAGATCTGAATACGAAATGCGCAGGAGCTGAGGAGGGGCAAGATAAATAAATCAAACTCCCATTAAGACGTGAGGACTGTAACACCATACAGCAGGAGTTGGGACGGTCCGTGTCCTCTTATACGGCTCAAAGGACCATGAAAATAGCGTCACCAACTAGTGGTGGTCTTTGAAAGGGGTACTGGTTAAATTTAGGTACAACCGTCCCGGTGCCTCTGTTAGAAGGCGTGTTAATGACCAGTAGACGACAGATGTACATTACACACTTTATAGCTCAGAACACACACCAACGTAGCAAGAGGGGACTAGTAGGTTTCTGTAATGGAACGAAAGGGGAATATATTACAGTAATAACAGTGATGGCTAGTTGTTATGTAGCATATGCTAGCAGTAATAGCATAGCTATATAATGGTATAGCAGCAATGAACATGCATAGCATAGCATACATCATGTATTAGCATAGCATCCTATTAGGCTTAACACAGTGTATACAAGGCAACTAGCGTTAGTGAGGCTAACGGTATTATGGCTATTATAGCAAACACAGTACACAGTATAACAATATATGGTTATAAGGTTTTAGCAATGGGTTAATATGATAAACATCGCACACAGTACATACACAAGGCCAACTCGCATAGGTAATAACTAAGCACGCTAGGCAAGCAGGCCGAAGGCCACGGGCTAACATAGCAATAATATAACCAGAGCCATTAGCAGTAGCAGGTTAGCATGCTATGTGGCTAACAATGGTAATATGTAAACAGAAGCCATGGGGGCAGCCATCTTAGGTTGCATAACAATAACAACACTGGCAAGTCACTATCTTAAGGCCTATGATAGAAATGGCTATCAGATAGCTTACAGTACAACCATACAGTTGTACAGTACAACAGGAGGAAGATACATTGCCCAGTTGTTGGTGTGCAGGGCAGAGATTTATGGGAGAGCTCCTCAATCTGCCACTGCTTGCTGAAAACTGAGCCCGGATTGGTCTGGACTGTGCTTGTCCCGGTCCCACCTGACTATTGGACAGGCGCCCTGAGGAGATGCAGGTAGGCAGGGTAAAAGGTGGTGATAGGCAGTCAATTGTCCCAATCAGAGGTCACTGGGTGTGTTCTAGAAATACCCCTAGCAACACAGTGACCAGGACCAGCGGTGTGAACGACTGGGGGATTGTAGCCTCTGCTGGGGCTGGACAGTTGTAAAGTTTGTGTCCATGTCCCAGGGTCAGAAAGAGGGTTTGAGAGAGGGTTTTCCACAAAGGGGTATTTTAATAAGTTGTAACCCAGCTGTCTTCTAGGGCTGGGAATTGCCAGGAATCTCACGATACGATCACTACACTTAGGTGCCGAAACGATATGTATTGAGATTCTCATGATTCTATTTGTATTGCGATTCGTTACTGTGATTTTATTGCGACTGATACAGTGCATTCGGAAAGTGTTCAGACCCCTTGACTTTTTCCACATTTTGTTACGTCACAGCCTTATTCTATAATGTATTTTTTCCTCGTCAATTTACACATACATTACCCCCAAAAACTGAAATATCAAATTTACGTAAGTATTCAGACCCTTTACTCAGTACTTTGTTGAAGCACCTTGGGCAGAGATTATCGCCTCGAGTCTTTTTAGGTATGACGCTACAAGCTTGGCACCCCTGTATTTGGGGAGTTTCTCCCATTCTTCTCTGCAGATCCTCTCAAGCCCTGTCAGGTTGGATGGGGAGCGTCGTTGCACAGCTATTTTCAGGTCTCTCCAGAGATATTTGATCGGGTTCAAGTCCGGACTCTGGTTGGGCAACTCAAGGACATTCAGAGACTTGTCCCAAACCCACTCTTCTGTTGTCATGGCTGTGTGCTTAGGGTCGTTGTCCTGTTGGAAGGTGCATCTTCGCCCCAGTCTGAGGTCCTGAGCGCTTCCGTCTGGCCACTCTACCATAAAGGCCTGATTGGTGGAGTGCTGCAGAGATGGTTGTCCTTCTGGAATGTTCTCCATTCTCCACAGAGGAACTCTGGAGCTCTGTCAGAGTGACCATCGGGTTCTTCGTCATCTCCCTGACCAAGGCCCTTCTCCCCCGATTGCTCAGTTTGGCCGGGAGGCCAGCTCTAGGAAGAGTCTTGGTCGTTCCTAACTTCTTCCATTTAAGAATGATGGAGACCACTGTGTTCTTGGGGACCTTCAATGCTGCAGAAATATTTTGGAGCCCTTCCCCAGATCTGTGCCTCGACATAATCCTGTCTCAGAGCTCTACGGACAATTCCTTCGACCTCATGGCTTGGTTTTTTCTCTGACATGCAATGTCAACTGTGGGACCTTATATAGACAGGTGTGTACCTTTCCAAATCATGTCCAATCAATTGAATTTACCACAGGTGGACTCCAATCAAGTTGTAGAAACATCTCAAGGATGATCAATGGAAACAGGATGCACCCGAGCTCAATTTCGAGTCTCATAGCAAAGAGTCTGAATACTTATGTAAATAAGGTATTTCTGTTTATTATTTTTAATACACTTGCAAAACGTTTTAAAAACGTATTTTCGCTTTGTCATTATGGGGTATTGTGTGTAGATTATTGTTTTACAGCTTTCTCACCTGAGACCAAGTTAATAAAAGAACAGAATAATTTCTCTACTTCTAGAACAAGAGCTGCCCGCCAGCGTACAGAGATCACTGAATCTAAGAGAACCCCCATGGTTTCCACATGAAAGCCAACATAAGACCTGCTACATGCTTCCCATTAAAGCCTTTTAGCAACAAACCAAGATCAGCCACTCAGCCTACAGGACTCTGTCTGCCTAAAGTAAAAATAGGACATGAACCAGACCATCATGACACATCAACCATCAAATATGTTTTTTTTTTTACACTTTAGTAAAGACTTATGTAATATGTCAAATGGCAATGATGAGCATACATTTTTTTAGGCCAATGTAGGCTACCCTGAGTGTGCATTCTATTCAGATGAAATTGCCAAGACTTTCAATTGGTAGACAAACTTAGTCAACTCTGCCACCTGTAGTAAAAGTTTGGCACAGAACTTACATCAGCTTTGTAATCAAATGAGATGGATTGGCTTGTTTTATGCCTGCAATGGATTTAGCAAGCCTTATCAAGCGTACCTGCTGACGAATTAGAAACTGCATCTCACAACACATGCAGGCATGCACACAAACAAACACACTTATTCTGTCAATCTTGGCTCGTTCTGGTGCAGGCCAATATAAAAAGCCGCTGGTTGTATACAGGTGTAGGATCTTAATTTGATCACCCCGTTGCAGGAGAACTTTCTTGCAATGCGGGACATTTTAAACTTGTAGTGTATTTGAGGTTTAAAAAGGCTTCTGAAGTTTGTAATTTCCACTGTGAATTTTCAGACTTAATTTTCCCTTCCAAATTATTATTTTTTAATCAACCCCTAAAAAAATGTCCATTAATTATAATCCACATAATAATTCACATTTCCTATTGCTGCAGATTATTTTCCTGCTGTAGCAAACCGTATCAAATTAAGATCCTACATCCTATTTCAGCCTCATCTCAAGAGCTGCAATGAGAAAACTCTTGATCTGACTTAAAATAGATTGTGTGTGACAGTGCGCTTGTGAGTGTGTGTGTGTGACAGTGCGCTTGTGAGTGTGTGTGTGTGTGTGTGTGTGTGTGTGTGTGTGTGTGTGTGTGTGTGTGTGTGTGTGTGTGTGTGTATGTTCCAGCCTCACCTCCACATTCCTGTGAAACTGTGCATAATGCTGACACAGCGCGGTAGCTTCGGGGGGGCCAGCCCATCCATTCCAGCTAGAAGAGACGGAACACCAAACAGAACCAGGTACTTCACATAGAAGAACTGGACTAACGCCAGGGCCAACCCACCTGAGGGAGGTAGAGCGAGAGAGCGAGAGAGCGAGAGAGAGAGAGAGAGAGAGAAAGAGAGAGACAGGTAAGGAGGAGAGGGATGAAGCCTTAGCAGCGTTTCCCCAAACTCGGTCCTCTGGACTCCAAGGGGTGCACGTTTTGGTTTTTGCCCTAAAATTACACAGCTGATTCAAATTATCAAAGCTTGATGATTAGTTGATTATTTGAATCAGCTGTGTAGTGCTAGGGCAAAGAAACAAAATGTGCATCCCTTGGGGTCCGGGTGTCAGAACTATAATACTTAGTAAATACAGTACATAGAACTGTATTACTGCCAGGGTCACCCAGCCTGAGGGAGGTAGAGACAGAGATCTAGGTAAGGAGAGGGAGAGAGATGTAGCCCTGTTTATAGTATCTATGCTTACACAACTACTGCCCCTAGGTGGTATTCTGGCTACTTGCAATCTGCGCCCTTACCTTTCCATTCTCCCACGTATTATTCTGCTTTTCAGTTGAAATGGAATCGACCTAAACCCTGTGAAATAAGACTATTGGAACGCAGCCAAAGAGATGGAATGTTACTGTTACAGTACAGGTCTACTGTTACAGTACAGGTCTACAGTAACAGTACAGGTCTACAGTAACAGTACAGGTCTACTTATGATGGTAAGATGAGTTACAGTTTCAGCACAGAGACCCTACAACTAATGATGGTGACGAGAAAGAGATCTGTGCATATTCATATTTGATAAGGCTCTCTAAAGTTGGATGAATTGGTGCCTCCAGGGCAGTGGTTCCCAAACTGTGGGGTTAGTCGGCAATATATACAGTGCCTTCAGAAAGTATTCACACTTAGCTTTTTCCACATTTTGTTGCGTTACAAAGTGGGATTCAAATGGATTTATTTCTCATTTTTTGTCAACGATCTACACAAAATACTGTAATGAAAATAAAATTCTAGCATGTGTAATTCTCTAAGAGCTCTGTCAAATCGGCTAGACAACCATTTTCAGGTCTTTCCATAGATTTTCTAGCATATTTAAGAGCAAACTATGACTGGCCACTCAGGAACATTCATTGACTTCTTGGTAAGGAACTCCAATTTAGATTTAGACTTGTACAAGGATTCTCTCCAACTCCAGTCCTCAATATAATATTCCTTACATCTATTAAGTCCACTCAGATTGGTGAGAACAGGGCCGTTGGGAAGGACATGGAACCAGGGAGTATGGGGTATGGAAAAATAATAATTAATAATTCTTTGGAGAGCGTGCAGGTTTCTAGACTGGAATCCAAAGCCCAAGACTCACAGCCAGGAGTTTATCACCTACCCACACATTCACTCTGACACCACAACACACACACTACATACGCCCACATACACACATAGCATGTGCACACATGCATACTGACGCCACACACACTTTCACACTTGCTACAGCTCAGTCTATTATCTATTCTGTTGTCTAGTCACTTTACCCCTACCTATACAGTGCATTCGGAAAGTATTCAGACCCCTTCCCTTTTTCCACATTTAGTTATGCTACAGCCTTATTCTAAAATTGATTAAATAAAACATTTTCCTCAACAATCTACACACAATACCCCATAATAACAAAGTGAAAACAGGTTTTTACAATTGTTTGCAAACGTACTTACATAGGTATTCAGATTCTTTGCTATGAGACTCTAAATTGAGCTCAGGTACATCCTGTTTCCATTGATCATCCTAAGAGATGTTTCTACAACTTGAAGTCCACCTATGGTAAATTCAATTGATTGGACATGATCCTACCCAGGCATGTGCATCTGAATTGATGCTATTACATTGTCTAATCAAGTTATTACAACCATAGCACATCTAAAAATAACTACAGGGTAGCATTACTATGCTAAAGATGATTGGTAAACTTGCATTGCCTGATTATGTGCTGCAGTATAGATAAGAGTGGTATGAGGCTGCAATTCCCCTCCACACAATACCCCTGACTGCCTTTTACTGCGGAGTGGGGTATGTGTGTATGTGGGCGTATGTAGTGTGTGTTGTGGTGTCAGAATTAATGTGTGGGTAGGTGATAAACTCCTGGCTGTGAGTCTTGGGCTTTGGATTCCAGTCTAGAATCCTGCACGTTCTCCATAGAAATAGAACAATGGAATAATTATTATTTTTCCAAATCCCACACAATACCCGACTCCGCAGTAAAAGGCACATGACAGATAGGTCCCTTTTGGCAAACTCCAAGCTATGACTCTCTGGTCTGATGAAACCAACTCTTTGTCCTGAATGCCAAGCATCACGTCTGGAGGAAGCCTGGCACTATCCCTACGGTGAAGCATGGTGGTCGCAGCATCACGCTGTGGGGATGTTTTTCCAGCGGCAGGGACCTGTATATAACCATGTTATTTTTACTCATTATTTACTGTGTATTTATTCCTTGTGTCACTATTTTTATTTTATCTTTAACTCTGCATTGTCGGAACAGGACCCGTAAGTAAGGATTTTACTGCTAGTCTACACCAATTTGATTTGGATCATAAATGCATAGAGCTCTCTCTCAGAATACACAGTACAATAGGCATAGAGCATAGAGCCATATTTCTCTATGACCTGACTGACAGTATGTCCATTTAAATTATCGATGGCCAACGTGGGGATGCAGATGAGTGGCAGGAATTGCTTTCTGTTATTACATGTAGAATGTATTCTGCTCCTACTACCCAATCTATCTTTAAATCCCTTTCTACAAATATAAAAACATTTAACTTTGGCACAATGGCACAACTTTGGGCCCTGGTCAAAATTAGTTCACTACATAGGAAATAGGGTGCCATTTGGTACATACAAACTCCCTCATGATAACTGCCATGTGAATTTACCTTCTAGGATTCAAATACGGTTATTTTCTTTCAAGTCAGCCAAAATAATTAACCTTCACTTCAATAGTGGACTAGCAGATAGACTGCATGGAGAGAAACCCTGAATCAAAACAATAAGCCCATAGCCTCTGCCCCTAGGTCCTTGTGTATATCTGAATCAAAACAATAAACCCATAGCCTCTACCCCTAGGTCCTTGTGTATATCTGATTCAAAACAGTAAACCCATAGCCTCTACCCCTAGGTCCTTGTGTATATCTGAGAGGATTGTATCCGTGTTAGTAATATGGTGGTAGCTCCATCTTGCCCTCTGATAGGTCAGGTGGGGAATGGCTGCCATATTGCTTACTGCAGACGACAGATTGCAGACTGTTCGGTGACAAACCAACTTATTTCATTATCTCCTTGATTAACAATTGAGAGAATTTAAAAGCAGCTGTCAATTTTTGTCCTACTACTACACCTAGTAGCTTTCCATCTCAACAACAAAAAGTGTTACAAATATAGCGGGTGAAATAAGTATTGAACACGTCACCATTTTTCTCAGTAAATATATTTCCAAAGGTGCTATTGACATGAAATTTTCACCAGATGTTGGTAACAACCCAAGTAATCCATACATAAAAAGAAACCAAAACAAATAAGTTCAGAAATTAAGTTATGTGTAATAATGTGAAATGACACAGGGAAAAAGTATGTGAAATGACACAGGGAATCATTGAACTAAAGAATAAGTTTGAGGCGGTTTCCTTAGCTCAATAAAGAGTACGGTAGTTTTGAACATTACAAACACACGTGCATGTACAGTTGCAGTCGGAAGTTTACATACACTTAGGTTGAAGTCATTAAAACTCTTTTTTCAACCACTCCATAGATTTCATCATCAGGACATCTACTTTGTGCATGACACAAGTAATTATTCCAACAATTGTTTACAGACAGATTATTTCACATAATTCACTATATCACAATTCCAGTGGGTCAGACGTTTACATACACTAAGTTGACTAAGTTGATTCCAGAAAAGGATGTCATGGCTTTAAAAGCTTCTGATAGGCTAATTGACATCATTCGAGTCAATTGGAGGTGTACCTGTGGATGTATTTCAAGGCCTACTTTCAAACTCAGTGCCTCTTTGCTCGACATCATGGGAAAATGAAAACAAATCAGCCAAGACCTCAGAAAAGAAATTGTAGACCTCCACAAGTCTGGTTCATCCTTGGGAGCAATTTCCAAATGCCTGAAGGTACCACGTTCATCTGTACAAACAATAGCATGCAAGTATAAACACCATGAGACCACGCAGCCATCATACCGCTCAGGAAGGAGACGCGTTCTGTCTCCTAGAGATGAACGTACTTTGGTGCGAAAAGTGCAAATCAATCCCAGAACAACAGCAAAGGACCTTGTGAAGATGCTGGAGGAAACAGGTACAAAAGTATCTATATCCACAGTAAAACGAGTCCTATATCGACATAACCTGAAAGGCCGCTCAGCAAGGAAGAAGCCACTGCTCCAAAACCACCATAAAAAAAGCCAGACTACGGTTTGCAACTGCACATGGGGATAAAGATCATACTTTTTGGAGAAATGTCCTCTGGTCTGATTAAACAAAAATAGAACTGTTTGGCCATAATGACCATTGTTATGTTTGGAGGAAAAAGGGGGAGGCTTGCAAGCCGAAGAACACCATCCCAACTGTGAAGCACGGGGGTGGCAGCATCATGTTGTGGGGGTGCTTTGCTGCAGGAGGGACTGGTGCACTTCACAAAATAGATGGCATCATGAGGAAGGAAAATTATGTGGATATATTGAAGCAACATCTCAAGACATCAGTCAGGAAGTTAAAGCATGGTCGCAATTGGGTCTTCCAAATGGACAATGACCCCAAGCATACTTCCAAAGTTGTGGCAAAATGGCTTAAGGACAACAAAGTCAAGGTATTGGAGTGGCCATCACAAAGCCCTGACCTCAATCCTATAGAACATTTGTGGGCAGAACTGAAAAAGTGTGTGCGAGCAAGGAGGCCTACAAACCTGACTCAGTTACACCCGTTCTGACAGGAGGAATTGGCCAAAATTCACCCAACTTATTGTGGGAAGCTTGTGGAAGGTTACACGAAACGTTAGACAATTTAAAGGCAATGCTACCAAATACTAATTGAGTGTATGTAAACTTCTGACCCACTGGGAATGTGATGAAAGTAAGAAAAGCTGAAATAAATCATTATCTCTATTTTATTCTGACATTTCACATTCTTAAAATAAAGTGGTGATCATAACTGACCTATGACAGGGAATTTTAAAACTGAGTTTAAATGTATTTGGCTAAGGTGTGTGTAAAACACACACACACAGAGACAGAGAGAGAGAGAGAGAGAGAGAGAGAGAGAGAGAGAGAGAGAGAGAGAGAGAGAGAGAGAGAGAGAGAGAGAGAGAGAGACCCTTACCTAAGGCCCAAGGCGGCAGGATCTCCAGATATGTTTCGTTGGCCTGTATAGTGTGCATGTACAGAAGGTGGATCAAGTACTCTGCTATAAGCCACCACATACAGATCCTCCCAGCATTGGCCAGCAGTGAGAGGAATGCCATCCTATCACTGCGATGCTTCACAGGTATCTGCATCTGCATCAATCACACAAAGGTAACACATTAAGGTACGCTTACATTTTTTTTTATAAAAAGGGGTTTATAAACTTAATTATCTATATACTCTTTATAAAAAAGCTACAACACATTGGTTAAAATGATATGACTTTGGGGTGCTTGTCAAATAGAATGGAACGTACAGTATGGAAGGTTTATTGAACATAGACTGTTGTGAGGAGCATTCATACAGGTTCCTCAGGTGAGGAAGGGGAGGACCATCCTACTAAATGAATAAAAATACTATTTAAATAAAAGTTATACTTTTTAGATGAAACTATACTAAATGTATACACATCACCAAATACCTGATTAGAACACACTGTTTTACAATAAAGGTCTACAGTAGTTTCAACAGTACTCTCTGTGGTAGCATTATGGTGTAGCCAGAGGACAGCTATTTTCTGTCCTCCTCTGGCTACATTGACTTCAATACAAAACCTAGGAGGCTCGTAGCTCCTCACCCCCTTCCTGGAGCATTGAATGTTTTCTCTCCAAGCCCTGTCAATTCTCTCATTATTGTATGTAGTCAATCACATAAACACAATCACATTATTACACAATGGGATTTTAATCATTGCTTAGACCAACTCATTCTTAACTCTTTTGTCTATCTGTGTTATTGTTTTTTGTCTTCCCAGTCAGATCATGCCCTCAGTGGAAGAATTGAGCTATTCAACACCATCCATCCATGATGAGCCTGTCCTGCACTGAAGCCTCTGAACACCACAACCTCAGTCCTGCACTGGTCAAGCCTCAAAACATCTCAGCTCATGCCTCATACCCTCATTCAATCACTGCTGTGATCACTTCCGAACACTGTAAGTAGCCTTCTTATTCCCCTTCCCCATAACATTTAAATATAAATGTCTTCATTAAATGTTTAAGGTTAAAACTATTTTTTAAACATGTTTTGTCGTCTCAGTGCAGTCCACGCCTATACCGTGGGTTTCCCATCCTCCTCAATTTGTCAAGTCACCAGCCCCCACTGCTCATATGATAGTCCGTATGGAGATGGGACTGGTGAGGACATGATTACTAATAATGGAAGGGATTCTTTCCATACAAGCACTACCCACATCCCCTAATAACATTACCCAAGTTAGCTTCCCCTGTTTGTGACCTATTCAATATGACATTATCTTGCTTAGACCTGGAATCAAATACTGTTTGAAATCTTTCAAATACTTTGAGTGGTTGCTTAAGCCTCCCGGAAGTAACAGAAGAGCAGGGGTTGCATTGTGCCAGATGATTGAGTTTAAGTATATGCATTTATTTAAAATAGTATTTGAACGCAGGTCTGACCTCTCTCCTCCCTATCGAACTATCAGCATCTTTTTTTCTTGCCATTCGTCAGATTCTTTCTAGCTTCAGCGGAAGGTTTCTTCCCCCACTGTCGTCCCACCGGAAAACACTACATGTGCTAGAAAACAATGCTGTGTGAGATGGTCCTACCCACTACTTTCCCATCTCTAGCAGCATCACCTACTGAACAGTATTTGAGGGAATTAGTTTTTCCTGCAGCAGAAAAACAGAATGCATGGAGTGCATTGTCATATCAAATACAATTTTATTTGTCACATGCGCCGAAAACAACAGGTGTAGACCTTACCGTGAAATGCTTACTTATTAGCCCTTAACCAACAACGCAGTTCAAGAAATTGAGTTAAGAAAATATTTACTAAATAAACTAAAGTAAAAAATAAGAGTAATAATAGAATAACAATAACGAGGCTATATACAGGGTTACCGTTACCGAGTCAATGTGCAGGGATACAGGTTAGTCAAAGTAGTTTGTACATGTATTCAGGGTAAAGTGACTATGCATAGATAATAAACAGCGAGTAGCAGCAGTGTAAAAACAAAGTACCGCTAGCAGTGCAGAGAACAGTCTATGACTTGGGTGACTGGAGTTAGACTATTTTTGGGCCTTCCTGTGATAGCCCAAAATGAGCTGCTTAGCTCCTTTGTAGACAAATAGTGAAATGTTTCCATGTACTTTAGCTGTGCTTGATTGAGCTTGGCTGTTGCGATGGAACCAATAGAAAAGTCCCCAAAATGCAAACTCCCTCCCACCTGCCCTCCAGGCAGGCTAAAGCAAATGCTCAAAGAGTGCGGTATGAAGTATGCTGACTCACTAAAGCAACGGATCATTGCAGCACTTTTTCCACCAGAGTTTCATTTATCTCTTATAAAACTCTCAGTCAGAACCTCACCCCAAGGCGTTGAGAAATCCCAGAGCCTTCACACAACAGAGGGAGAGGAATCACAGATACATCTTGCAACACTGACTTGTCTTTTTCAATCTGTGATGACAAATTGGAGTGATGTTTCATTTTGGGAAGCAAGAGTTTGGAACCAAGGGGATACCTCTTGATCTTGCTCTGTTACCCATTTGCTCCCACAAAAAAATTGCTTTCAAATGAAAATTGAATGGAGTACCCAGCAGAAAAAATTGCTTGAAAATTGGCACCTTTCCTGTCAGATCACTGGCTGATTTCTCACCTTTCTTTATCCTTCCCTGACAGCTGATTGGCTAATATATCTCACCTGTTGGAAGTCCTTGAAGGTGACAGCTCATTGGTTGACATTTCACCTGACTTCCTCCTGCGCCGTCAGTTCATTGAATGACTTCGTCTGACTTCATCTGCCCTGACATCTCATTATTTGATATTTTCACCTGTTCTAACAGCTAATTGGCTGATATCTCACCTGTTGGAGGAAGTCCTTGAAGGTGAGGATGGGTCCGTTGAAGAACAAAGGATGGTAGAAGGAGTAAGTTGTCAGCCAGTAGAGCTGCTGCTGCAGTCCTCCAGCCTCCATGGGGCGCCAGCAGTGCTCCAGGTTGAAGCTGATGAAGCGCAGGCCACACACGGCCACACTGAAGAGTAAGAGGTAGTACTCCTCTTCTGTCTGGTACCAGCTTCTCTGTAGGAGACAACGTACCAGAAACCACAAAAATTGTAGAAAACAGAGAGAAACAAGGTACTATCTTAACTTGTTCAATAAGAAAAACATATTTTTGTTTTCCGAAGGTGTGGCCTAATGAACAAGACTCAGGGCGGTGTTCAGCAGAGCACAACATTGTAAACTGTTCAAATAATGTGTATGACAGTGATTTATTCGGATTTCTAAACTTGAAATATTGTAAAACATCAGTTATACTAGAGACATGAAGATTGCGATAGTCTGGTTTATATACCAGAAGGTAATGGTTATCTGTAGGAGGAACGTATATGGTGGGGTCAAGTAAGGTTGGATAGGAGCCAGGGGGCTTTGGAATGTACTGACTAGAGGAGAGGCAATCACATGATTGCAGTTGCTGATACGGGTGGAGAGCTTTGGATTAGTGAGGAATGGGGTTGAGGTTAGGTCAGGTCAAGTTAAGGGAGAAGGAACAGTTTATTGATCACATCACTTAACTTCCTGCCTAGCAATGATAATCTGTAATGTTAAACGGGAAGGAGGAGTTCACCTAGATTGGAGTATATACAGTATATATGTGTTGGTGGAAACATGTCTTTGTCTTGTGCAGCTGTCTGACCCATTGGGCGAATAAACTTGGTTTGAGCTTTTCATAGTTGTCTGTTTCACCCTGTTATTCAGAACCAAAACAACAGACATGTCACACTGACATGTAGAGTAAGGAATCATGTCAACTCTATTCATGACATTCCATCTGCAATGTTCAGTGTCAGTATATTGCACCCTGCTGAACGTGACCCAATATTTCTATTGTATTTTGCCTAAGGTATAAGCGTTCACGTTTTGAGCAAGTGAGAGACATAGCAGTAGCTGTTATTCTAGGAATCTGTGACAACACTCATCCTCTATTTGAAGAAGAACACTGCAGGAATTTGGTTGGTTTTCATTTGAAGATGCAGAAACAACTCAATCTCATCACCCTTACTGTACTAACATCTCTGCCAGATCTGGTCCTTTGTGTGTGATGAAGGCAGGAGGCTAAATAGATGTGTTTAAAAAATTAAAAAATAATAAATCAACGATGCCAGTTCAATAATGAATCACATCATGAAAGAGAACGCTCATACAAAGTAATTGATGGTTCCCAAATGCTACAATTGTAGATGATGCAATAAATCATCAGCAGGCTGCTTTTCTTTATCTGCAGGGCAGAATATACAGCCATACAGTGCCTTCAGAAAGTATCCATACCCCAGGACTTATTCCATATTTGGCGTGTTACAGCTTGAATTCAAAATGGATTTTTCCTCACCCATAAACACACTATACCCCAAAGTGACGGAGTGAAAACATGAATATCTAATTAACATAACATTTTCACATCCCTGAGTCAATACTTTGTGGAAGCACCTTTAACTCATCGCAAGTCTATCTTGGAGATCTATGGACAATTCCTTGGGCTTCATTGTGTAGTTTCTGCTCTGACATGCACTGTCAACTGTGGGACCTTACAATATATAGACAAGTGTGTTTCATTCTAAATCATGTCCAAATAATTGAATTGGCCACAGGTGGACACCAATCAAGTTGTAGTGACATCTCAAGGATGATCAAAGGAAATTGGATGCACCTGAGCTCAATTTGGAATGTCATAGCAAAGGGGTGTGAATACTTATGCACATGAGAGATCTGTATTTAATTTTGAATACATTTGCAAAAATGTTTTAAAACATGTTTTCACTCTCATTATGGGGTATTGTGTGTAGATGGGTGGGGAAAAAAATTATACATGTAATCCATTTTGAATTCAGGCTGTAACACAACAAAGAGAGAGAGCGAGAGAGACAGAGGACAGAGGGAGAGAGAGACAGAGGAGAGAGAGAGAGAGAGGGAGAGGGAGGGAGAGAGAAATAAATGGAGGGAGGGAGTGGATGGTGTTCATCAGGATGTTATAATTGCAGTGAGAGCTGTTGTTGATATCTATTGCATGTTTAGCTTATCATAAGGTAATTAAGGGAGAGGGAGAGTGATAGTGCAATCACTGCGTAACATGGTTAACTGCGTTAGAAGAAAGGAGAGCTAGCTTCCTTCTCTCCATGTGAAGAAACAACAGATGAATCTACATACTCAACACAAAAAAACAGAAACACAGTAGTCATCTAATCATCCACTGTATAATGTGGTGTCTTTCTTAAGGCCAAGCACCACAGGCTGAAATTAAAATGTTGCATCTACTTATCCATTTTGGGATTTTTTTGTATCCTTCAATATCAGTACTTTCAAAAAGTAAACATAAAAATGTCAAAAACGTAATGTAAATGTATATTTTCTTTAGATAATCAATTTACCGTCATCAACACTTCATGAATTTTAACCACTTTTAAAATGGACATACACTGAGTATACCAAACATTAGAAACACCGGTCTGAGTAAGTCCAATCCTGGCTGTCTTAACAAAATAAAACCAAAATATTCGACATCCAGTATCCAAGAATGGTATTTTATTAGGATCCCCAATAGCTTTTGCGAAAGCTGCAGCTACTCTTCCTGGGATCCAGACAGAACATGAAACATGGCATAATACAGAACATTAATAGACAAGAACAGCTCTACATACATAAAAAAATGGCACAATACATACACAAACTATCTAGGTCAAATAGGGGAGGGGCGGTGTGCCGTGAGGTCTTGCTTTATCTGGTTTTTGAAACCAGGTCTGCTGTTCATTTGAGCAATATGAGATGAGAGTTCCATGCAATAATGGCTCTATATAATACTGTATGCTTTCATGAATTTGTTCTGGATTTGGAGACTGTGAAAAGACCCATGGTGGCATGTCTGGTGGGGTAAGTGTATGTGTTTCAACAATTTAGATTTTTCAACACATTAATATTTCTTATAGAAAGAAGAAGTCATGCAGTCAGTCTCTCCTCAATTCTTAGCCAAGAGAGACTGGCAAGCATAGTATTTATATCACCCGTCTGATTACAATCAAGAGCAAAACTTGACGCTCTGTTCTGGGCAAAATGCAGCTTAACTAGGTCTCATAAGGACCGCCACAGGAAAGGAAGACCCAGAGTTACCTTACCTGCTACAGAGGAGGAGTTCATTAGAGTTAACTGCAACTTATATTGCAGCCCAAATAAATGCTTCACAGAGTTCAAGTAACAGACACATCTCAACATCAACTGCTCAAAGGAGACTGCGTGAATCAGGCCTTCATGGTCGAATTGCTGCAAAGAAACCACTACTAAAGGACACCAATTAGAAGAAGAGTCTTGCTTGGGCCAAGAAACACGAGCAATGGACACTAGACCGATAGAAATCTGTCCTTTGGTCTGATGAGTCCAAATTTGAGATTTTTGGTTCCAACCATCTCTTTCAACCATAACGTTTTTAAATTCCTCAATCAAGACATAATTTTACTGCTTGATGTGGAATAGAGTTCCATGTAGTCTTGTCTCTATGTAGTACTGTGCACCTACCATACCTAATGGAGATCCATAATAAATACAAATAGAGCCTTTACAGTTCTAACAGTCCGTTTATTAACAGGTGCTTGTTTGTCAATAAATCGAAGAAGCAATTTCATAAATTCATCAAGTGCAGCGTCTAGATGAAACTTAATAATAATCAGACACAAATATTTTTTGCAACATCCACATAAGAGTCACAGCAAAAACTTTTAGAAGATCTCTTATACACTATTTTAGGCCCAGCTTTTGGAATTTTGGTTCTCCTAGATATAGCCACTATATTGTGATCACTGCATCCAATGGGTATGGATACAGCTTCAAAACACAGTTCTACAGTATAAGTAAAAATGTGATCAATACATGTGGATTGATCTTGTTCCTGATTTGATTTTTCTGTAGTGTTTGTAAACACCCTGGTAGGTTGATTAATAACCTGAACCAGATTGCAGGCACTGATTACAGTAAGCTTACTTTTGAGCGGACAGCTTGATGAAAACCAATCAATATTCAGGTCCCCAAGAAAGTAGACTTCTCCGTTTACATCACATACACTATTAAGCATTTCACACACATTATTTAGATACTGACTGTTAGCACTTGGTGGCCTATAGCAACAGCCCAAAATAATAGGCTTCAGATGAGGCAGGTGCAGCTACAATACTTCCATAACACTTGACATGAGATATTTTCTAAGCATTACTGGGATATATATATAGCAACACCTCCACCATAAGCATTCCTGTCTCTTCTATAGATGTTATATCCTTGTATTGCTACTGCTGTATCAAAGGAATTATCTAAGTCTCAGAAATGGCTAATATATGAATGTTATATGATGTTAGCAAGTTATTGATTTCATTAACCTTATTTTGGAGGTTACATATATTAATATGGACTATTTTCAGTCCTTTCCTGGGTAGCTTCTCAGAGATAGACATATGGAAAATAACAAACAAAGCAAGAAAAAAAACATACATTTAGCAATCCATTAATCAGTTGATGTGTTAAAGCTATGAAACCAAAGTCTTGGCTCTCTCATCCCTTCCAGGTGCATATTTAACGAGATTTACCTCATTTGCATATTTTATACAATATTTCAGAAAAAATATACAGTTGAAGTCAGAAGTTTACATACACTTAGGTTGAAGTCATTTTTCAACCACTCCACAGATTTCACATCTACTTTGTACATGACAAGTAATTCTTCCAACAATTGTTTACAGACAGATTATTTCACTTATAATTCACTATATCACAATTCCAGTGGGTCAGAAGTGTACATACACTAAGTTGACTGTGCCTTTAAACAGCTTGGAGAATTCCAGAAAATGATGTCATGGCTTTAGAAGCTTCTGATAGGCTAATTGACATAATTTTAGTCCATTTGAGGTGTACCTGTGGATGTATTTCAAGGCCTACCTTCAAACTCAGTGCCTCTTTGCTCGACATCATGGATAAATCAAAAGAAATCAGCCAAGACATCAGAAAAACAATTGTAGACCTCCACAAGTCTGGTTCATCCTTGGGAGCAATTTCCAAACGCCTGAAGGTACCACGTTCATCTGTACAAACAATAGTACGCAGGTATAAACACCATGGGACCACGCAGCCGTCATACCGCACAGAAAGGAGACGCGTTCTGTCTCCTATAGATGAATCTACTATGGTGCGAAAAGTGCAAATCAATCCCAGAACAACAACAAAGGACCTTGTGAAGATGCTGGAGGAAACAGGTACAAAAGTAACTATATCCAAAGTAAAACGAGTCCTATATCGACATAACCTGAACAGCCGCTCAGCAAGGAAGAAGCCACTGCTCCAAAACCGCCATTAAAAAGCCAGACTACGCTTTGCAACTGCACATGGGGACAAAGATCGTACTTTTGGAGAAATGTCCTGTGGTCTGATGAAACAAAAATAGAACTGTTTGGCCATGATGACTATCGTTATGTTTGGAGGAAAAAGGGGGAGGCTTGCAAGCCGAAGAACACCATCCCAACCATGAAGTACGTGGGTAGGGTGCCTTGCTGCAGGAGGGACTGGTGCACTTCACAAAATAGATGGCATCATGAGGAAGGAAAATTATGTGGATATATTTTTATTTTTATTTATTTTACTAGGCAAGTCAGTTAAGAACAAATTCTTATTTTCAATGACGGCCTAGGAACAGTGGGTTAACTGCCTTGTTCAGGGGGAGAACGACAGATTTTTACCTTGTCAGCTCGGGGATTCGATCCAGCAACCTTTCGGTTACGGGCCCAACACTCTAACCACTGGGCTACCTGAAGCAACATCTCAAGACATCAGTCAGGAAGTTAAAGCTTGGTCGCAAATGGGTCTTCCAAATGGACAATGACCCCAAGCATACTTCCAAAGTTGTGGCAAAATGGCTTAAGGACAACAAAGTCAAGGTATTGGAGTGGCCATCACAAAGCCCTGACCTCAATCCTATTGAGAATTTGAGGGCAGACCTGAAAAAGCATGTGCGAGCAAGGAGGCCTACAAACTCAGTTACAGCAGTTCTGTCAGGAGAAATGGGCCAAAATTCACCCAACTTATTGTGGGTAGCTTGTGGAAGGCTGCCTGAAACGTTTGACCCAAGTTAAACAATTTAAAAGGCAATGCTACTAAATACTAATTGAGTGTATGAAAACTTCTGACCCACTGGGAATGTGACGAAATAAATAAAAGCTGAAATAAATCCTTCTCTCTACTATTATTCTGACATTTCACATTCTTAAAATAAAGTGGTGATCATAACTGACTTAAGACAGGGAATTGTTACTAGGATTAAATGTCAGGAATTGTGAAAAACTGAGTTTAAATGTATTTGGCTAAGGTGTATGTAAACTTCCGACTCCAACTGTATATACAAAAAAAGTTTCATATTTGTGTCTACATTCAACTGGTAAAAGTTGATTGTGATATGATTAAGATACAAATTATGGTGTGTGCCTGGTCTTATAGGATATAACAGCTGGGTTAAGGCAACAAAGGTTTCACCCAACAAATGCACAAAAAGGTCTGCTTTCAGCTGAACAATTGTACTAGACTCAAGTTAATTTTGTGTTACATCATGTCGAAGCACCTTGAACAGTGCAAGAGCACTACACGAACCACACCCATGCCTGACATTACTGAACTATTATTTTCCAAAACAGACACTGGCAGACACTTAAGTACATCAATCTAGACAGATCCATCAGAGGTGCTGCAGAGGCTTTCGATGTGTATCTCCGTCGTCACAGAGAGGAAGCGATTCTCCCTCAGAGTGAATTGTGAGTGGCAGGTCGACATGCAAGATGAGACAGTACAGAGACAAGAGACAACCTCATGAGAGAGCAGGGACCTTAAAGTCCTACTACAACGTTTTACCCTTAAGTTAAAAAAAAAAAATAAAAAAAAAATTAAAAACATTTTTTTTTTAAAAATTAAAAAAAAAAAATAAAAAAAAAAGTGTGTGTACAGTACTGTATTTGTACTTGGTGTATCGCTTTTCAACAGGAAAAGTTCAAAAATGTTTAAACACACCAAATCACTGAGGTCATCTCAGCACTGGACACTGAGGAGGAGGATTAAAAGGAGGAAGAAGAGGATCACAATGGACAGAGTTGACAACATCAGTCAGTCTGGACTGCCAATAGTCAGACAACAGCCACAGAGTGCTGATACAGGTGTCTACTCTGCTCTGGGCTCAGCTAATCGTTAACACAGGATGCGTCCCAAATGGCACTCTATTTTCTATATAGTTCACTACTTTCAGACTCCACGAAATGAGTGCCTTTAGCATCCTTCTGATATTTTTTGTAGAAATTGTGCACACGCACACATACTTCACACACTTATCTTATCAAGAGAACATCCCTGGTTATCCCTAATGCCTCTGATCTGGCAGACTTACTAAACACATGCTTCGTTTGTAAATTATGACTGAGGGTTGGAGTGTGCCCCTGGCTATCCGGAAAAAAAGATATAAAAAAATAATGGTGCTGTCTGGTTTGTTTAATATAAGGAATTTTAAATCATGTATATTTTTACTTCGGATACTTAAATATATTTTAGCAATAACATTTACTTTTGATTCTTAAGTACTGTATATTTAAAAACAAATATTTGTAGACTTTTACTCAAGTATGACAATTGGGCACTTTTTCCAGCCACTGAAATTCAGCATTTTGACTTGTCCCACTGTGCATCCTCCGTGACTTCTAGGAAGATTTTAACCCACTTAACCCCAATATTTAGTTTTCAGCCTCATTGTAAAGCCTAGTCATTTTTGAAGATTATTATTTATTTAATGTGATTAGTGATTCATTTTAAGGTCAACTCTGTTACGTGAACTGAACTCATGTTAATATGGTGAATATATTCCTTTAAAATATTTTTTTCTAAGAAAACATTGACTATAACAGTCAAATCTAAGTGTAAAAGCAGGTGAGCTGGTTCTACTATTTTTAGCAATTTTCTGGTGTTTTGTGGCGGAAAACTGAGCGCGTCGAGCATAACACGTCAACCCATAGATTGACAGGTGAAGCTTGCATTCAATTTCCCCTCCCTGTTGCATCCAAGCTTCCATTCCCCCTGTTACAAGGGGATTTATGTCTGATTAAGATGAAATTGTCTACCCCGTTACGGTCTATACCCCGTTACGGTCTATACCCCGTTACGGTCTATACCCCATTACGGTCTATACCCCGTTACGGTCTATACCCAGTTACTTTATTTGGCACTTACTATAGTCTTGATGGGAAAACATGTTTTTTTCATTAAGTTGAACATTTGCTCTTCATGGCAGAATGTTAAAATTAGGTGAAATAGAAAAAAATTACACCAAGTTACACTTCTCAAAAGGCACTTAATTGGTGAAACGAACCAGTTAAATAATCAGTGAAGAAATGCAGTCAGGCTTCCAATAACACGGGGCTGGGAGTGGTGTGAGGGGCTGGGCACTCCCAAAACAAAAGCAATATTAATGTGCCAACCACACACAGAGACACAAACAAGGACACTCGCACACACATACACACACACAAAGATGTCAAAGATATGGACATTTGGCACCTCCAAGAGTCAATGTGTTATTCGAACATTATTCAACAAGATGACATCATCATATACAATGGCGTGACTCCCTACTTACAGACACCAACAAGGGAATGGGGACAGCAACAGGCTATGGTCAGAACTGACACACCTGGTTAAAAGAGTTAGGCTTCTAATGGTTTAAAATCTCTTGGTCCTGTGACAATAGACATCAAGTAATCTTGATGCCAGAGGGCCTGGATATTATTTGGGGGCATTTGTCTTCCTATCTGTAAAATCAAACTAGGGAACAACTGCTTCGGTCTGTGTGACTCTGCTGCAGTAGAGAGTGAGAGAGAGAGAGGTGTGTATCTCTTAGTGTAGGGAGATGGGCGAAAGAGAGCGCAAGAGTAAAAAGAGGTGTGACTCACCTGTATCTCCTGGAGTGGGGGGATGTGGAGAGTGGAGAGCAGCAGCAGGGCACAGCTCCAGGACAGGGCAGGGTTACACAGCTGGGCAACAGCCAATGACAGGCCCAGATGGCCAAGGACCACGCCCACCCCTTTAATACCCAACGCACTGCAAGCCGCAAGGAGACCATAGGCCAACAGAGCGGTCACTCTGAACTGATGGGGAGTGGAAAAGCAATAAAGCATCAAAGCTACAGTCTTTTGGTTCAAATTTGTCTGGAAAAAAATTGGGGTAAAAATGGTTTTCCTTGTATATTATACCTTAGGAATGAAGAAGCTGGCTAGTCTGGAGACCACGGCATGGCCCAACAGAGTCCACAGCAAAGACTTTCTAGCCCAGTGACTCCAGAAACTCCACTCAAAGTCTGTGGGGTCCTGTCAAAGACAACCAATTTTACCATGGGCCCAGTCTGAAAACTTTGATGCACCTTAGGAATAAAAAAATTAAATAATGAGTAGACCCCAACGGCCGTGAATTATACTTACCTTTTTATGCCCCCATATTAGAAAGCCTTTCTCCAGTTGGAGCTGTCTCTCCAATCCTGCTTCATGTTCTAGGAAAAGTGAGCATATTTTAGTGACGTCTCCTCATATTGAGACTGTACAGACAACAATCATTCTGTTTTTATTCCGGAGTTTTGCCAGGAGGCTTGAAGAACTCTACTATGAAGTATGACAAGCTCTGTGGGGAACTATGCAATATAATTTGGCTTAAATCGGTTTCAATTGTCATTTTGGTCAAAGAGGTCCTGGATGTTGATTTAGGGGCCTTTGCGCCCCACCTGGAAAATAACCTAGCTAGGATAAACACTGCAACACACAGGGAATCCCTAGGTATAGCCGAATATCAGCATCATTTCCCTCCTCCTCTCCCTCACCCTTTCACTGTTCTGCAATGCAGCATCAGCTTGTTTACCATCCTTCCGTCTCTCCTTTTTGCACTCTATCGTTCCTTGGGGTTATTGCCTTGTCACCTAAACAAAAGGTGTTGCTTCTTGAATGAAAATGCAACAGAGTGAGATGGGACTGCGCCTCTCCACAGCCCTGCCCATGTAATCTCCTGAATACCAATATCAGCCTTTATCAGAATGTACAAATTCTGATCAGAATGGGTAGAATGAATTATTTTCTCCCATCAGATTGTGTTCCTCTTAGGCTGTTTCCTGTCTATGCATTGTGGAATCATTGAGAGATTTTGTTTGGTGTCCTATGGTTTCATTTTAAACTTAAGGCAGAGGCTGCGTTTCCGAAGGTAAGCGCCCTGTTCCGCCCACGTGGAAGCCTCTTCCCCAGAGCTAATAAAATCTCACAGGTGCTGCATGGACGTTTCACCAGTAAAACCTGAATAATTATCAGTCACGATTGACAGTGAGAAATGTGAAGTGAGGGTGACAACAAAAAGGTCTGCGTTAAGTAGAGGTATAGTAACTTACGCAGACCTTTTTGTTGTCACTTCACATTTCTCACTGTCAATCGTGACTGATAATTCTTCAGGTTTTACTGGTGAAACGTCCTGCATGGATAGCCAACCATTTAATCTCAATCAGTTTTACGGGGACATGCATTTAGATCGTCTTGAGTTATGTACAGTGTGGTTTCGAAGTACAGTCAGTGCTTGACTTGGACAGGAGCTCACCGGAGTATCAGCACCTACAATGTTCTACTGCTTGAGCCCCTGTGCATCTTATAGAATATTAGCTCAAATGTATTGTGGAGCTCCTGCACCCAAATATAAACAAATTGAGTACTGGCACCTACTTAAGTCCAAGTCAAGCGCTGAGTACAGTGTATAGAGCAATGCCGGTACTCAATTTGTTTAGAGCAGATGCTGTTAAACTGTAGCATACCTGTGTTTTATTTCAATCAAAGCAGATATTTTGCCTAGTGGCTAGTGCTGTTGAGTTTTGGCCACAAGAGAAAAATGCAAGCATTCACACAATCATCCTAAAATCTTATTAGAAATGAGGTGGTGTTTTTTGTCTTACAGTAATGTTATACTATGCTATTATATTTGGTTATGTTATGTAGAATACTATCATTATGTGACCTTGCAGACATTGATTCAGGTTGGATCTAACTTTATTAAACAAGCACCATTCGCCAGAGTAGCCTGTTCTCTGGGCAGCCAAATTATTTTTTGCTAACGGTAAGAGGCTTCCAAACAATTCGGAAACGCAGCCACTCTGTAAACCAGCGTTTCCCAAGCTCTGTCCGGGAATCCCAAGGGGTGAACATCTGGGTTTTTGCCTTAGCAGTACAAAGTGGATTCAAATAATCAACTCATCATCAAACTTTGATTATTTGAATCAGCTGTGTAGTTCTAGGGCAAAAAACTAAACGTGCACCTCTTGGGGTCCCCAGAATAAAGTTTAAGAAATGCTGTCTTAAACATAACGGAGGGACAGAAGTGTGTAGTTGTAGCCCTATGGTATATACCAATCTCAAACAACCCCAACCTTTCAGATCTCTGAGAGGGAGCCAATGGTAAGAATGGAAAGGGAGTGAATTGTAATTATCCCAGATTTTCCTGACAGCTCACTTTTCTGCAAGTGGTATGAAACAGTGGCACAGCCCCACCTAGTGGCAAAAACCGCACATCACAGGTCTCCACTTACAGTAAGTAGCCTAATACAGGGCCACAAAAGGTGGTCAGGTATCTTGCATACTGCAGACTTGGCAAATTCAGAGTAAAAAAAATGTAAACAATGACCCAATTGATAGTCTCTTTGGTAAAAAGGTCCATCTTAAGACAGGTACATTTACCTTTGGAGAATATGTGCAGTTGATAGAAGGAGTAGAGATGGGAGCCAAGAGAGAGCACCCAGTAGGCACAGATTTCCGCTCTCGGCAACGCCGCAATGGTCGAGCTCTGTTTGGCCATCAGTGCCAACACTGGAGCGACCATGGTGAAGAGTGAGTGAGAGATATTAGATGTTTCAGACACTTTATAGGCTACATTTGTTCCTCCCTAACATCACAGAGGAACATTCTGATTCCATAAGAGCAACATTACGTTCCCTACTTTTCTCTCCAACATGTTTTAAAGCTAGTGGGTAGCCTATTTATTATATTAATTTGATGCCTAACTTTTCTAGTCTCCTATGACAACCCAAAAAACATTGTGTATGCTAATTTCTGGTTATAAGGAAATATAGGCTATTTATAAGTACTTTATAGGTCAGTTGTATTTAGGCTACGTCATATTTTTCAAAACAGGAGGTATATATTTCATTCATCCATCCTTGTAGAAAGATGGGCCTGGAAAAAATGTAACCACTCTCAAATTCAAATACTGACCTTTGGATGCAAGGACTAACTAATATCAAAATTCGTTTAAACTATGTTTTGAGGCTATACAGCGTTTGCTTACATTTACATTGTTTACAAACATTGGGGTAAAGCAGGCTTATATTTGGGTTCTGATGGGGTACAACAGTTGAACAAAGCACATGAGGCATAAATAAGTTGCATTCTGCAAGAATCAATGAGTAACGTTAGTCCAAAAATGGATGTAGCAACTAAGGATTCTAGCTTTAATAGTCAAATGAAACATACACCTCATTTTGTGCCAGAGGTGAGTGAGGGGCCACGTTTCTATTCGCTGCATACCCCAATCGTCGTTGGAAACAATAGGCTATTGTGGCAAAGCCGAGACCCTGCTAATGATCATGTTCCAGATACAGGGTATAAAAATCCAACATTATGTGTTCGCGTGTGCAGTGACCGGCGTTGTACTCGAAATTAACCGATTTCAGAACTTTACAACGTTTTACGCTGTAGCAATGCCTCTATTAGCGAGCCCTACTAAGGTACAAATAAGGCTGGTTACTGAGCATAATACTCAGTAATTGGTTAAAACAGAGAGCAACAACTGTGTTACTCACATGCACCGTGAAAGAAACAACAGCCCTGGGCTACACCTTCCGCCTTGTCTGTAGGCCGACAGTGAACACCGCTACCTTGGAAAATTGTCGAACGCTCAGGATTCAGGAAATCTCCGCCCACATTTTCCTTGGATGCTTGTCACTAAGACTTTTGATTGGTTATAATCGAGACAGTGATTTTTTTCATTACAATGACATGATTGGATGAATTCAGTGCCAATCAAATAAAACGCATACCCGTTTGATATAATTTTCATATTTGTAAACCAATATGCCTAAATATGTTTAATAAGAGAGAAAGCCACAGTCTGTAAGAGGTCTAGTAATTTCAACGAATAAAAGATCTACCCCATGAAATGCCATAATGCTCAGGAGCCTTCAACCTTTTCGTTCCCAGGGTCATGTCTAGATGGGACCCAGCTTTTGTTCAATTGACGTCAAAAGTAGATTTTGTTTATTAATATTATTTTAGCTAACCCTAACCCTTTTCCTAACCTTGACATAATTACCATAACCTGACACGTCAATGATACTAACCTGCTGCGTAAGTTCTCCGAAACCTGCTACGAAAAGTCAATTCTGACAAAAGCTGGATCCCTTTCACTATTATTTTGACCTCCCCACATTATAATTGGAAGAGGAAGTGTAAACACTAACATTGCATATTAGCTAGAAATGTACTGTAACTCCAATACAATTTTCAGCTGTTTAGCTGGTTAAACAAAGTTTATCCATGTGTTGGCAAAATGTCCAAGTCAAGAAAGCTTACCAGCAGCCAGCGGCACTTGCTGTACTGGTATTTTATTCACGAGTGCTTTTTCAAAGCGTATGTCAGATAGATAGATAGATAGATAGATAGATAGATAGATAGATAGATAGATAGATAGATAGATAGATAGATAGATAGATAGATAGATAGATAGATAGATAGATAGATAGATAGATAGATAGATAGATAGATAGATAGATAGATAGATAGATAGATAGATAGATAGATAGATAGATAGATAGATAGATAGATAGATAGATAGATAGATAGATAGTTGGCTCCAATTAGTCTAATTTGCTCAATATTAGGAGTTGAGAAATAATGTTGACATCATTAGAAATAAGGTATTCTCTTATTTTCTACTGTAGGTAAGTAAGTGATTTGGTTGCTAGTGATATTCATAAATAAAATAAAAAATAAACACTTTTATATACAGTTTTTTGCAGACCCAGTGCAGTACCTCCGCGTTCCCTCAGGTAAATACCCCTGGCTACCCTTATAAACATGGTTTGATGCTCCTATAGGCCTATCATTTATTTACAATGTATCCTATGATCTTATCAAGGCTACACAGCCTGTGTGGTGGGGTGATAGCTTTGTCCACTGAGTGGGGATAGAGAGCCAAATATGAAGTCAGGAGTGTAGGTTTGCTTGGAGTAAAATTTCCATGACAGTAGTCTATCTTGAATTGTGTTCCTCTGTAAGAGATTATGCTGATTTGTATTTATTTATTTAACCTTTATTTAACTTATAGGATGTGTTCTCTCCTCTGGGCAAAGTGGATAGCAACATGTTTCGTCTCACTTGACACCTGCAGCTTATTCTTACTTTCTGATTGGTGTTATAAAAAGGATACGACTTCACACGTTCCCTGGTGGAAACTAGTGATGGGAAGTTCGGCTCTTTTCCGAGAGCCGGCTCTTTTGGCTCAGCTCCCAAAGAAGAGCCGGCTCTTTCGACTCCTGAACGGCTCTTAATTTAGGATTTTTTTGTAGGCCTTTATTTTACCCTAACTTTTAAAAAAAAAATGGTTTGTGTGTTGAAAACCCTTTCATGTGCAGTGTTTTTATGCATTTATTTTGTTACAAAAGCATTCTTTTGTTTTTAATCATTTTAATCAAACATTTTTTTGCACAAATTAACAACAAAAAAACAGCAAATAAACAGAATTGAACTAGAACAGAACTAGAACCAAACTCAAGCAAACAGTATTAATGTCCTCAGTGAAGATTGGCATTCAAAAAAATCAGATGCCTCAGCTTTGATGGACTGATCCTATTTCTTCTTTCTGAGATTATCTGCCCTGTTTTTGAGAAGATTCTCTCTGAAGGAACCGATGTTGCCACAATACACAGTCTCCCTTCCATCACCTTCGCCAGGCGTGGAAAGACTGAGGCCTTGGCCTGCCACCAGCTCAGTGGGTCTTCTGCTCGTTGGATGATGGGCTCCTCAAGATAAGACCTCACCTCCAGTATAGCATCAGCTGTAGGATTTCTTCTTGTAGCATCTCCTGTAGCTCTTTCATCAAAAAGCCTCCAAACAACAGAGGTTTGTGGTTCCTCATACACTTGGCCTTCTAATGGCGGAGCTGGCTGGCTGCTAGGGGTGCATCTTGCTGCTGCACTAATTCTCTGAAGTGCCTCATCAACAGCTCTGTTGTCATTGAATGCAAGTTTTTTAAACCTAGGATCCAATAATGTGGTTTCTGAGTGGACAGTGTTGTACTCCATACGCAGAAATTTCCGGTCCATGGCTGAACAAAGAGCTGCAACCAATTCTTTCCCTTTCTGCATGGTTACAGTCTGTTGGGCTGTCACACGCTGCAAACCTTTGCATAGCAGGAGCATTTTTGAGGCAGAAACATAGCTGAGGGAGAGAAACAGCAACTTTTAAAATGAAGCTTTTTTTAAAGTATGTGGCATATTATATGTGGCACATTATACTGTATTGTTTCTGCAATGTATAATAGTGACTGAATGGTAGTAGTGAAAAAAAATGGTCCAAGGTACCTGTCTGCACTTATTTCCACAGTCACCTCCTCAAATGGTTGCAGGACGGTGCAGACCTCTTTCACCAGCTCCCATTCCTCTTGACATAGAGCATCAACTGGTGCGTTGATGAGGGCCAGGGTGGAGATGATGGCATCTTTTGTTTCAAGAATTCGTTTCAACATATAAAATGTTGAGTTCCACCTGGTGGCACACTCTTGTTTGGGCCTCAGTTCAGGCATCCCCATCTGGCACTGTGTGGACTTTAGCCTCTGTGTTGCAACTGTGCTTTTGTGGAAAAACTCCACAACAGCCTTCACCTTATCCACGGTTGGTTTGACCACCTTTAGGGCATCTCTAATCATGAGGTTTAGTGTATGTGCCAGACATGGGTGATGGGTCCACTTAAGAATTTGTATGGCTTTGGTGATGTTTGCTGCATTGTCACTCACACAGCACACTACTTTGTCCTCTACTTGCCACTCTTTTGCCACTCTTACTAGCTCATCTGCTAGGTTTTCTGCAGTGTGTCTCTCTGTGAACTCAAAGCAGTCCAAAAGGCAAGATGTCATCTTGTAATTTTCAATGAAATGGCAAGTGACAGCCATGAAAGAGCAGGTTGTTCTGGAGGTCCAGCAGTCAGTTGTCAGGCAAACTGATGGAGCTTGTTTCACCCTTACTTGCCATAATGCCCGTTCTGTGTCATATAGTTTAGGTATTGTTGTTTGGGACAATGTTTTTCTACTGGGAAGAGTGTATGTGGGATTTAAAGTTTTGACAAAACTTTTAAAACCTCTGTCCTCCACAATTGAAAAGGGTTGGAAATCAGTAGCTATCATTTTAGCTAGCTCTACATCAATGCTGTGCTGTTTGGATGGGGTCATCACTTTGGGTATAAACTGGCTTATTTTGCTTTGAGCTGCAGTAGGAGAGGTTATACCTGCATGTGTGGGGAAGCCAGTAGATGCTGCTGCAGTTGCTGTTTTTTGGGGATGAGACACACCAGGATCTGTAGATGGGGTGCTAGCTTGCCCTCTCTCCTCTAACTGCACTGTAGGATGGACAGTTCTCATATGTCTATGCAGGTTTGTGGTGGAACCTGCTCTTAAAGTAATTTTCATCTTGCAGTGAACGCACTCTGCTTTGTTGTTTCCATTGTCTTTAAACTGGAGCCAGATGCTGCTTCTCTTTCGGGTGTCACTCATAGTTACGACTCACACACTCTCCTCACCGCTATCTGACAGACAGTGTCGTTATTAACGTTGTTACGACTCATTAACTTGCAGTGGAGTGCCGCTTCACTTCACCCCCCTCTCTGTTTTTACATAATGGTATGATCCCATATCCTCACATCTGATTGGCCGCGATGCGATTGCTGACCAATCAAAACAAAGTTCTGCCTGTAAGCACGCAGCGAAAGGAAAAAAACTGGGAGCCGGCTCTCACTCGATGCGAGCCGGCTCTTCTGATTCACTACAAAGCATCGGCTCTCAGAGCCGCATCTTTTGCGCATGACACATCACTAGTGGAAACATGTTTCTCATGTAGGGTAGGCTACCACAGCTTTCCTAAATAATGAGTGGGAGTGTTCAACTGGATGGCACGATAGGCTATAGCTCCCATTGCTCCGGGTTGAAGTTTCCCCTATGTACAGATTCTTGGGTCAGACTTCCCCCGCAATCTGAACCTTAACAATCCTTTGGGAAAATGCTAAACTGACCCAAGATCAGCGTCTATGAGCCACTTCACCCAACTCCATACCTCCCATTCGGAGGCGGAGCGCCGACGTCGCTTTGCTTCAAGTTGAACACAGTTGAAGGCGCGATAGCACTGCATCGTTCTGTCAGCCCCGCAGATAGAATTCGAAGGCATTTGAAGTTAGACTTGATCGTCAGCTGGACAAAGAATTGCTGAAGAATGACGTCGAGGTGCCCCAGATGCACAAATGATGTGTTTTTTGGTAAGGAATCATTTTTGTAAACTTATAGCCTCCGCCATTGCCAAGGAATGTGAATATTGAAGATGATCAAATATTTTTATGAATAATGATAATGATTTAGCATAGGCCTAACTAAAAGAAAATTAACTGATTACAAATGGTTATTGTAGTGACAATTGTGTGCAGATATTCATAGAAGAGAACAGAATATATTAAAATATAATACAATACAATACAATATAATACAATATAATAATAAAATCATAATTTGGTGGACACTGAACATTAAAATGATTATTGTAGTGAAAATTGTATGGAGATATGAATAGAACAGAACATAATAAAATACAATATAATACAATACAATACAATATATTTGTCCTATTTCACACATGTAAGTGTGTATTTTAATACAAATTTGTAAAATGGAAATGTGTTTTTTGCATATCCCAACTCTCCCTGAGACTCCCTCGGAGAGTGGGTTCACGGCCAGGGTAGAATCCGAACCCTGTAAATCTGGCAAATGCCTTAAAAAATATATAGAATTAGAATTAGGATAAATGTTACCTTTTCTAAGACAGGCTATGGGTCTTTCAGCATCTCTGCTGCCGGGACTATTTTCACATGGGAAAGATTGGTTTGGTGAAAGTTGCACATACATTCTTTCCCAGACGTCTCTGGAATGTTGGCTGATTATCCCTAGACATTCAACAAGGATTAATTAATACTTGACATGTTCATTTACTTTAACGTAGCATATGGGCAAGGTTTTGAACTCGAAGTGAACTGAGCTGAAATTCACTTTTTTCTATAGATTTATTGGCTGCAAGTTGAAGCCTTATCCTGGAGTGTGATGACCCGTAATAGACAGAGGGAGAGAGGTCGAAATGTCCAATTACATTTCAGGGAGAGGGGAGAGTACAAAGTCTGTGTTGGTAATATCCTACCTTGTGAAACAACATAGAGGAGATCCTCTGTATAATGTCCCAAAAAAGAGATATAATCACAGCTAATAGCAATAGAAAAATGATTTGCAAACAATGTTTTTGAAAGATATACCCTATAAATGCTGTATGAGCTAAGTTCAACTGTCCTACCCAAATTTTAAGGTATTTATATAGCAACTGATAACCCACATTCTAAGGTTGTATTATGCCTACACCATTGTTAATGTGTTGTTGTCATTTGGGTCTTTGTAAACAAACTCTCTTCTCTCTCTCTGTCCTGCAGCTGAGAAGGTGAGCTCGCTGGGGAAAAACTGGCACCGGTTCTGCCTGAAATGTGAACGCTGTAACAAGACCCTGTCGGCTGGCAACCATGCTGAGGTAAATGGAGGCCCTGTGGCCGTAATAGCCTGTCTACAGAGAGGGAAAGAAGGAGGGAGAGAAAGATAATGAAAGATCGAGAGAGTGAGACATTGAAGGGTTGTGCTATCCTACCCAAGAGGGTGGGAGAGAGAAGGAAGGGGTTGCAAGGGGATAGAGGAAGTAGGGCAGAAAGGAAAAAATACATGCTTCACAGAGTTCAAGTAACAGACACATCTCAACATCAACTGTTCAGAGGAGACTGTGTGAATCAGGCCTTTGGAAATTTGTCCTTTGGTCTGGAGTCAAAATTTGCGATTTTTGATTCCAACCTCAACCAAATTTAGATGGTTTGGGATGAGTCGGACCGCAGTGAAGGAAAAGCAGCCAACAAGTGCTCAGCTTCTGTGGGAACTCCTTCAAGACTGATGGAAAAGCATTCCAGGTGAAGCTTGTTGAGAGAATGCCAAGAGTGTGCAAAGCTGTCATCAAGGCAAAAGTGGCTATTTGAAGAATCTCAAATGTAAAATATATCCTGTTTTGTTTAACACTTTTTTGGTTATTACATGATTCCATATTTGTTATGTCATAGTTTTGATGTCTTCACTTTTATTCTACAATGTAAAAAATAGAGCAAATAAAGAAAAACCCTTGAATGAGTAATATTCCAAACTTTTGCCCCCCAGTGTATGTATATATAAATACTGTATATACAGTAATATATACACTGAACAAAAATATAAATGCAACATGTAAAGTGTTGGTCCCATGTTTCATGAGATGAAATAAAAGATCCCAGAAATGTTCCATACGCACCAAAAAAGTATTTATCTCAAATGCACAAATTAGTTTACATCCCTTGTTAGTGAGCATTTCTCCTTTGCCAAGATAATCCATCCACCTAACAGGTGTGGCATATCAAGAAGCTGACTAAACAGCATGATAATCACACAAGTGCATCTTGTCCTGGGGACAATAAAAGGCCACTCTACAATGTGCAGTTTTGTCACACAACACAATGCCACAGACGTCTCAAGTTTTCAGGGACCATGCAATTGGCATGCTGATTGCAGGAATGTCCACCAGAGCTGATTAGGGCGTAATTTATTTATTTAAATAGGCAGTATGTTCAACCGGCCTCACAACCGCAGACCACGTTTGTGGTGTCATTTGTGTAAGAGGTTTGCTGATGTCAACGTTGTGAACAGAGTGCCCCATATTGGCGTTGGGGTTATGGTATGGGCAGGCATAAGCTACGGACAACAAACACAATTGCATTTTATCGATGGCAATCTGAATGCACAAAAATACCGTGACGAGATCCTGAGGCCCATTGTGCCGGCCTAATATTTTTAAAGAATCTGTGACCAGCAGATTCATATCTGTATTCCCAGTCATGTGAAATCCATAGATTACGGCATGATTAATTTATTTAAATAGACTGATTTCCTCATATGAACTGTAACTCAGTAAAATCAATGAAATTGTTTGCATGTTGCATTTTTTTGTTCAGTATATATACAGGCCATTCAGTATTCAGACCCCTTGACTTTTTCCACGTTTTGTTACGTTACAGCCTTATTCTAAAATTGATTAAATAAAATAATTTCCTCATCAATCTACATAAAATACCCTATAATGACAAAGTGAAAACAGTTTTTAGAAATTTAGCAGTATTAAAATAAAAAACTGAAATACCTTAATTACATAAGAATTCAGACCCTTTGCTATGAGACTCAAAATGGAACTCAGATGCATCCTGTTTCCATTGATTATCCTTCAACTTGACTGGAGTCCACCGGTGTTAAATTCAATTGATCCGACATGATTTGGAAAGGCATACACCTGTCTATATAAGGTCCCAGAGTTGAGAGTGCATGTCAGAGCAAAAACCAAGCCATGAGGTCAAAGGAATTGTCCATAGAGCTCCGAGACAGGATTGTGTCGAGGCACAGATCTGGGGGAGGGTACCAAAAAATGTCTGCATTATTGAAGGTCCCCAAGAACACAGTGGCCTCAATCATTCTAAAATGAAAGACATTTAAAACCACAAAGACTCTTCCTAGAGCTGGCCGCCCAGCCAAACTGCGCAATCGGAGGAAAACCAGGGAGGTGACCAAGAACCCGATGGTCACTCTGACAGACCTCCAGAGTTCCTTTGTGGAGATCGGAGAACCTTCCAGAAGGACAACCATCTCTGCAGCACTCCACCAATCAGGCCTTTATGGTAGAGAGGCCAGATGGAAGCCACTCCAAAAGGCACTTAATGGACACCCAGACCATGAGAAACAAGATTATCTGGTCTGATGAAACCAAGATTGAACTCTTTGGCCTGAATGCCAAGCGTCACGTCTGGAGGAAACCTGGCACCATCCCTACGATGAAGCATGGTGGTGGCAGCATCACGCTGTGGGGATGTTTTTCAGCGGCAGGAACTGGGAGACTAGTCAGTATCGAGGGAAAGATGAAAGGAGCAAAGTACAGAGAGATCCTTAATGAATCTCAGACTAGGGCGAAGGTTCACCTTCCAACAGGACAATGGCACGAAGCACACAGTCAAAACTACACAGGAGTGGCTTCGGGACAAGTCTATGAATATCCTTGAGTGGCTCAGCCAGAGCCCGGACTTGAACCTGATCAAACATCTCTGGAGAGACCTGAAAATAGCTATGCAGCAACGCATAGAATAAGGCTGTAATGGTAAACAAAATGTGGAAAAAGTCAAGGGGTCTGAATACTTTCCGAATGCACTGTATATGCACTGTATAATGCATTTATCAGGGGGGTGCATTCAGATATACAAGCCCTAGATTCTGAACTTGAACGATTCAGCTCAGTGAGCTAGAAAATTCCCTAAATCTTCCGAGCTAATTGAGCATGAACTGTATTACAACTATAGATGTAGGATCTTCATTTGATCACCCTGTTGCAGGTGAACTTTCCTGCAATGCAGGAAATTTAAAACTTGTAGTGTATTTTAAGTTTTAAAAGGCTTCTGACGTTTGTAATTTCCACTTAGAAATGTCAAACTTGATTTTCCTTACGAAAAATGTAGCAACCCCTATATTACAATCCACATAATAATTCACATTTCCTGTTGCTGCAGGATTATTTTCCTGTTGTCAAAGTGGCACAAATTAAGATCCTTCATGAGGGGTGTTGTCAGTTAAGTGAGTTGCACTACTGGGTCATTGTTTATAGACCCATGTACTGTGTCAACTCCAAATACAAAAATTGCTGTAGCGCAACTGCAGTAGAATCCAGATCACTAGTGCTTTAGCAGTGGCCCAGAAATTCCAATCATCTCATGAATGAAACTGTTGAGCGGCTATGTCTTTGTGGGTCCCTTTGATTATAGCTGGTACGTGAACCAAAGCGTGGCTTTAGAATAACCCGACACTCATCCTTTGTCCACTCACCAGGCATCGGGACCCTGCTCCTCCCGCTGTGGCAGTGTCCCAAATGGCACACTATTCACTATGTAGGGCACTACAAAAAAAAGTAGTGCACTATATAGGGAATAGGGTGACAGTTGGAACGCAGCCTGTGTCATGCCACCTTTCATTGTCCTGCTCAGAAGACTTAGGGAATGTTCTAGGTCACTGAGCTGAATCGTTCAGAATCTAGGGCTTGTATATCTGACTGCACCCCCATCTTGCAGACATAGCTGCGGGAAGTAGGGGTGCTGAGGGTGCTACATCGCCCCCTGATAAATTGAAAATAATAAATATACAATAATATATATGCACTACTTTTTTTTCTCACAAAATTATATTACTCCTGTGTGAAATAGGGCTTTATTACTCCTGTATGAGCAGACAAAAATACTCCCCCCACCCCACATATACACAGCTTGTCTTTCCCTCGGTATGGCAGTCTAGCCCAGGGGGGTCTAGCCAGCCCAGGGTAGTCTAGCCAGCCCAGCAATGGAATGGAATGTTAGCTCAGGGGACATCACAAATTCGAGTGAATCTTTAATGAACCTCGGTCAGGAGGATTGGTCTCTCGTTTCACCAGTGTGCTTCTTCCTCAAGGCAAAGATGACACTGATGATGATGGATGGAAATAAAAAAGGGTTGAGGAATGCAAATATTAAGACGTCACTAAGGGTCAGGGACAGCATTCATAAAACGTCTTAGCAATGCTGATTTGGATCAGATTCCCCCTGTCCATGTCATCTTTATTCATTATGATCTAAATCTTGAAGCAAAACTGATCCTACATTAGCACTCCTAATATGAGAATCTTTGTGAATATGGGCCCAGATGATCAAAACATAAAATAATTCCATCAGTACCTAGAAAGTGTAGGGTGTATTGCTATTACAGTATTATCAACATAATCCTCTTGTATAATCCCCCAGGACCCCACATTTCTGCCTAGTCATGCACAGTACAGTATATCATGTCAATCAAAGAAAGCAGCCATACAGTCATACTAACAACACCTGTTAAAGGATGTCTCATCCACTCAGTCAAAATAATAATAAGCAAATCCCAGAAATAGATCAAAAGACGTATATTAGAGTTGGAAAAGAAGCTCAAAATGAAGGAAGTACAGGTGGGTCTGAACAATGAAGACTCAGCTTGTTGCATGGATCCCCCAGTGAGGCTTTGCTGTACTAAAACTAGCAAAATACATTATATAAAACAATCAATAAACAATGGATGTAAACTAGGCAGTGTTGAGCCAGTCGACCACAAATGCCCGCTAGCAAGAGTGGCTTAAGTCTCGACTCGACCGCTGTCTGTGGCTGTCAAACAATCTATAAGAAATAAAGAAGGCGATCGGAACTATTCTAGCCAGGGTCTGGAAATGCTTCCGAATGTGCATTCTAAATTACATTTTTCACTTATCACCGATTCCTGATAACTTGGGTTTGATCAAATTAAAGTTATAGGCCCCATAGTCAGGCCAGGTATGGTTGGTCACATGACTAGTCTACAAATCTCACAGGGTAGGATAAATGTCAAAGGGCTATCATTGTTTTGGAAGCCTGGTTGTTCCTGTTTGATACCCTAACCTAGGAGTAAGTCATCGTCCTGGCCCAAACACTGGAGTCATTGAGTTGAGTGATATTATTCAGGTCATCTCAGACCAGTATGAGACAAAGTCAAGCGTTGTTTCAGCGTTGTTAGTTTGGAGTTGTGGGCTAGCCTGGACCCACAGACAGTTGATTCAGTGGGCCAGGGAACAAACACAAAAGTGTTTTAATGTTCTGAAGGTCTCATACAGTATGTCTTTCTCAGAAACAGGCCCTTGTTACAAACATTTTCCAGTTTTTTCATTTAAAAAAAGATGAGTTCACAAGTTCTGGCTTTATTCTCTAGAATCTAGAGTCTAGTAGTCTAACCCTCCATGCTGTCTTTGTCCTTTCATCTGAAGATGGTTTACTTTTGGATGGAAGGGTTTACATGCTTGACTTTTGAGAGGTAGTTGTTCTAACACAGGTTTGAGTGGAGACGCAGAGTTATTTTTCTTTATGAAAATGTCATAGACAACCCAACAGTATACATGGAGTAATGTACAAACACTGTTAGTTCACTTTAACAAGCCCATATACACTCCAGACACTTCTTTATTTTTGAATTGCTGTGGCATGAGAGAACAAATAGGCTGCTGTTATTTCTGGACGGGAGTGTTTTTGACAGGCTGTCGGGTGAAGGACTGACCTCTCTCTCTCTCTCTCTCTCTCTCTCTCTCTCTCTCTCTCTCTCTCTCTCTCTCTCTCTCTCTCTCTCTCTCTCTCTCTCTCTCTCTCTCTCTCTCTCCGTGTGTGGGGCTCCTGTGTGTAAGCGACAGTGAGTTATCTTCAACGTTCTCTCTCTCTCTCAATACTTTTTCATCAGGGAGGGACAGAGAGTGGAGAATGGCATCTGCATTCCTGAACTCTCAATAGTTCTGTCTGTTGGGATCATTGAAATTACAGTCAAAAGGAATGAGTGCCTGATCCTGGCATCTTGCCACAAAAGTCAGTAGCCCTTTCCTGCAGTAAAATTACCTAGTGGCCTCATGGGTGGAATGTTATTAAACATTTTAATAATTTAATAATAATTTATTTCTATAAAAAGCCGCCTAAAATCCAGTGTTTCTATGTCAAACGGTTTTGTTATATTTCAGTCCTCTGTGATGTATATAAAGTGTAATATTGGGATTCAAACTCAAAATATATTTCAACTATATACCTGAAATTTTATTTAACTAGGCAAGTCAGTTAAGAACTAATTCTTACTTACAATGACAGCCTACCTACAGGGTCTTCCCCTGGAGCAAATTAGGGTTAAGTGTCTTGCTCAAGGACACATCAACAGGTTTTCACCTTGTCAGCTCGGGGATTCAATCCAGCAACCTTTTGGTTACAGGCCCAACGTTCTACCCACTAGGCTACCTGCCGCCCAATGTCAGTCAAAAAGGATCTTGTTGCATTATGGTGATATTGTCTATATGCAGGCCTCAGCAAGTAACTTAAAAACTCTGGACACAGTGTATCATGGCACTTTTTATTAAGCCCATAATCATGTGTGTGAGGTGTATACTTTTGTTTCAAAGTAGATTTGTTTAAAACTACCAAGAAACACTCAGCATAGGTGGCTGGTGGCACCTTAACTGGGGAGGACGGCTCATAGTAATGGCTGGAACAGAGTTAGTATAATGGTATCAAACAGTTTCCAAGTGCTTGATACCATTCCATTCACTCAATTCCAGCCATTATTATGAGCCGTCCTCCCCTCACCAGCCTCCTGTGGTTAAATTACAATATTCATAATGACCTTGTCAGAGAGGCTTGTCCGTCGTTTCTGGATCGTAGCCTACAATGCCAGCCCATAGCTGATGCAATGTTTCCTTTGCATTTATCACCAACTCATTCATCACACTGCTTAACGGCTGCTCCATGACTTCATGACATCACACCCTCTCCCTCAGTGACAACATGACAATGAACAGCCAAAGTCTCTAATGGATGCTTATGATATCAGAGGTTACGTTCCAAATGGCCCCCGATTCCCAACACAGTGCACTACTTAAGAAGTGCACTACATAGGTAGTAGGGTGCCATTTGAAAAACACTTTCAAGAAAAAAACATGAGCTCAGATTTGCTGGACTAACTGAGTCACATGCTGTCGTAGACGTGATGTTCCGGACCTCAGTGTCCGTGTATAGACTCAAAGGTCTGAAATAGATATGAAGGGCGGCAGGGTAGCCTAGCGGTTAGAGCGTTGGGCCAGTAACCGAAAAGTGCATGGTTCGAATACCCGACCTGACAAGGTGAAAAACCTGTTGATGTGTCCATGAGCAAGGCACTTAACCCTAATTTGCTCCAGGGGCTGACCCGGTAGGCAGGCTGTCATTGTAAATAAGATTTTTTTCTTAACTGACTTTCCTAGTTAAATTAAATAGAAATGATTTAACTTTAAAGTAAATGCGAAGTATTAATATGTACCACTGTTTCTGATCTAAAGTTGTTGTTTTTTCACTGTGAAGAACTTTGGTCCCAAAGAGTATCTTTATGACTTTTTTTTGGAGCTTAGGTTTGTCCTACTTTGTTGTTGTTGTAGTGTGAGTGAGGAAGGGAGTTTGTAGAGTAATAAAAGTCTCTTGTACTTGAGGAGACACACAGAAAACCCCTGTGCGACAGACTGTGTGTGTGCATTCATTCATTTAGGTTTATTGTGTCCCACACACAATAACCCAGTGTTGGTCCCAGTGTTGGTCCCAGTGTTGGTCCCAGTGTTGGTCCCAGTGTTGGTCCCAGTGTTGGTCCCAGTGTCGGTCCCAGTGTTGGTCCGAAAAGAGGTGTGTCACACATACTGTATGTTGCGTATCTCTAAGGATGAGTCCTAAATGGCACCCTATTCACTACATAGTGCACTACCTTTGACCAGAGCCCTATGGGCCAGGCCCTTGGGATGCAGCCTAACTCTCTAAGGTCAGTTACAAATGCAGCCATTTAGAATGAAGAGCTTTGAGCCTGCTGAGGTCACAGCATCCTAAATCTCTTCTCTCCTCCTCTCAGACGGGTGTTAGTTGTCTAAATATTGTTTTACTCCCAGTTCATACACTGGAATGTGAAGGAGCAAGCTAGAGCATATGGAAGCAGTTTGCTAAAAATAAAGTCTGAATTGGGGAGATATTTGACAGGAATTTGGGTCGAAAGGATCTCTTTGCTCTGTCTGCTCTCTCTGTCCATTTTAAGACTGACAAATAGAGCTCCTCCATAATTCAATTGAAAAGGTCAGAAGGATGATTAATTTGTTTGAATTTGAAAGATAATGGCTGCTTCCCAAATGGCACCCTATTTTCTATAAGTGTGGTTCTACAGAAGTGGTGCAAATTGCAGTCCCACCCCAAAAAAACAATTACATTGTTTTTACCTAAGCCTTAAGCAACGGAGGGGTAGGAGTAGTAGTATTATTAAGGGAGCTTAGAGAAGCATATTGTCTTGATTAATAAACAAATACCATCCTTGGCTCTCGCACACATGAACACACACACAGACTAGTATACAAAACATCTATGATCCCTTATTGATGTCACTTGTTATATGCACTTCAATCAGTGTATATGAAGGGGAGGAGACAGGTTAAAGAAGGATTTTTTTGCCTTGAGACAATTGATACATGGGTTGTGTATGTGTGCCATTCAGAGGGTGAACGGGCAAGACAAAAGATTGAAGTGCCTTTAAACGGGGTATGGTAGTAGTTGCCAGGCACACCAGTTTTTGTCAAGAACTGCAACGCTGCTCGGTTTTTCATGCTCAAAAGTTTCCTGTGTGTATCAAGAATGGTCCACCACCCAAAGGACATCCAGCCAACTCTGGGAAGCATTGGGCCAGCATATTTGTGAAACACTTTCGACACCTTGTAGAGAGTACATGCCCTGACAAATTGAGTTTGTTCTGAGGGCAAAAACGGGGTGGAACTCAATAGTAGGAAGGTGTTCCTAATGTTTTGTACACTCAGTGTATGTCTAGTATATATGTTGCACCACCTTTGTAGAATGACCCATATACTGTAGAATGACCCATATACTGTAGAATGACCCATATACTGTACAAAAAAGTAGTCCACCATGTTATGTTGCATTTAACATGCCCATTGTTGTGAGCAGACTTTGTAGTTGTTTTTAAATAACAATATTCAGCTATTCATTATAATAAGACTATTTGTTAATATTAGATATTGTCTGTCTTTCAGCATGATGGGCTGCCCTACTGTCACAAACCATGCTATGGAACTCTCTTCGGACCCAAAGGTAAGAGGTTACTGTTAAAAAAGCATCATCACAGGTATAAGGAATAATGGCTTGAATTCAGTAAGACATTCATCCAATAATAGGATAAACTTAATTGGCTTCTGAAGTTTGTAATTTCCACTTTGAATTTTCAGACTTGATTTTCCCTTACGAAAAATGTCCATTAATTATAATCCACATATTATATCATTCACATACCCTGTTGCTGCAGGAATAATTTCCTGCTGTAGCAAACTGGCTCAAATTAAGATCCTACATCTGTACTCCACACACACACACACACACACACACACACACACACACACACACACACACACACACACACACACACACACACACACACACACACACACATGAATCTAAGTGCAAGACATCCTACGTGTGCTGTGTGGGGCCCAGATTGATATTTATATATATATCTATAATGACCTCCTGCCCTGGTGTTATACTGCCTGGCTAGTGGGGCCATATTTCTTAAAGTAGCTTCAATTGAAAAGTTTCAAAGTTGCATAAAAAGTTGGCCTCGTTTCAAAGTTGCTTAAATCTGTGACAACATTTTGATTTGTGTGTGCCATTAAAAAAGTGGATTCATAATTTTGGTGTACACATCACATAGGCCTACACACTTATTGAATTATGGATTTTGAGTATTCACTCGTTTCACCTGGAAGAATACATACACATTTGGGTTTCTGAATTCATGAATGAACTCTGATATAATCTGAGGTGCTTCCCTTTTAAAAGTGAAAATAATTAAAAAAGGGGATTTTATAAGCTCATTATAACATTTTTGTCTGACTAAGCGGGGGTGCACTCAGACATTTGGGTATTATTCTGGGTAATTATGACATGCTCTGTATCCCAAATGGTACCCTATTCCTTATATAGTGCACAACTTATTTCCCAAAGCCCTATGGGTCCTTTCACTACTAAGACTAATTGGATTATTATCCAATGTGATGCTTTAATCGTTCTCAGGATGAATGGAATGATGGTTTAGTACTGTTTGAACCCAGGGGCAGATTTAGATTTAGTCGCTAGTGAAAGTCTACACAACCTACTTCACATTGTCAAAGTGAAAGAAAAATTATAGAAAATTTCCCTAATAAAAATAAATTAACATGTCTTCATTAGGTATGCTTTCAAACCCGAGTTAGTACTCAGTGGAAGCAACTTTGGCAGCAATTAGAGCTGTGACATTTTTTAAATAAGATTATAGGGGCAATTTATATTCATTGTTTTTGTCAAAATTGCTCGAGCTCAGTCAATTTGGTTAGGAATCATTAATGGACAGCAATATTTAAAGAAGGAAGCCTGTGTTAAAAACAATCTACTCCAAAGTTAAGTAATACAGTAAGACAACACAGCAAATAAATTCACTTTTTGGCCTAAATAAAAAAATTACAGGTTTGGATCAAATACAACACAGGATCAACCCTCTGTATTTTCAAGTAGTGTGATGGCAGCATCATTTTATGGGTATGCTTGTCACCAGTATGGACTGGGGAGTTTGTCAAGATCAAAATAAACATGAAAGGAGCAAAGCCCAAGTAAAAAGCTAGAGGAAAACCTGTCTCAGTCTTCTGAAAACCTAACCCAAAGACACACCAGAATGGTGTTTCAAGAGGTGTTGTGTGTTCCTGAGTTGTCTATTCTCAGTCCTGACTTAAATTTGCTTGGGACAAGGTTTGAATATTGCTGACCATCAATTATTCCCAACCAAATGTACTGAGCTTGAGCAATTTTGACAAAAATAATAGATTTACAGTGTATGTTTCCATAAACCTAAGTCTGTAATGGCTGCCAAAGGTGCTTCCACCAAGTATTAACTCTGGGGTGTGAAGATGTATGCAATCAAGACATCTTCATTTGTTTTACCAAGGGTCTAAGTCACTATTGAAACACTGACAAGCATTATCACCTTATATTATTATGCCTGCATATCACATGATTTTTGTGGGGGTGCCACAAAAATGAATAGGAAAGACATCTAATCTCCTAGATGGGACCTGGGTTCTATCAGTTTGGGGGCCAATACATAAGTGAGGGTCATTAGACTGGGGAAGCTAAATGTAAAACAAAGACAATTACACATCTGACAAGCTTCAGTTCATATCTATGAAAAATATTTGTGTTATCTTAATAGATTATCTATAAAGAATGAGATCACCCTCTAATCATGTGCATTACAGTTCAGTTGACCCAGTACATACGTACAGAAACAAGGAATTTGTCTGGAATGTGTGTGTGTCTCTGGTGGTTTGGGTAGGATGTGGGCGGGGTTTGGTTCTGGTTGTTTGGATAAAGGAACCTCAAACCCAACTGAAAAACAGCAGGCATTTCCCCTTGGCTTCTTCCTCCCCTGCTATTCTGCCTATCGTCCAAGATGGGAGTAATGCAGTAAGACCTCTACTAGGGCTTAAAACGTTTACTTTTTTGATATAACACACTGACAACCAGATTTAGGTACAGCAGAAAGGTAACCAATGATTCCAGGGCACAAGTTGTAAGACAATGGCTAAGTTCCCACTCTAGCTCCTCACAGTAACACATAATACTATGGCTGCCTAATAACCTCTCCTCTCCTCCAGGTGTGAACATCGGAGGGGCAGGGTCCTACATCTACGACACTCCACAACCCGCCTTCGAAAGCCCCTCAGAAGGATCCCCTACCACACCATGGACCACCGTGAAGGTCACCCGGAACCAGCCCAAAGGTAAGGGACGGTAGCCTGATCCCAGATCTCTTTGCTCTGTTTTGCTATCTCCTATGGCCATTCCCACGCCAAACAATAAAAATAGGAAGACTGCACAAACAGATCTGGGGCCAGGCTACAGCGACAGGGGTAGTAATAGCATTATTAAGGGAGGTTAGAGTAGCATATTGTCTTGATGAAAAACAAAATCACTCCTTACCTCTCGCCGCCTCACAAACAGAAAAAACACACACATACATACACTACATGGTCAAAACGATGTGGACACCCCTTCAAATTAGTAGATTCGGCTATTTCAGCCACACCCTTTGCTGACAGGTGTATAAAATCGAGCACACAGACATGCAATCTCCAATATAGACAAACATTGGCAGTAGAATGGCTCGTACTGAAGAGCTCAGTGACTTTCAACGACAATGCCACCTTTCCAACAAGACAGTTTGCTAAATTTCTGCCCTGCTAGAGCTGCCCCGGTCAACTGTAAGTGCTGTTATTGTGACGTGGAAACATCTAGGAGCAACAACGGCTCAGCCGTGAAGTGGTAGGCCACACAAACTCACAGAACATGACCTTCGAGTGCTGAAGCGCATAGCAACACTCACTACCGAGTTCCAAACTTCCTCTGGAAGCAATGTCAGCACAAGATCTGTTTGTCGGGAGCTTCATGAAATGAGTTTCCATGGCGGAGCAGCCGCACACCATCCTAAGATCACCATGTGCAATGCCAAGCATCGGCTGGAGTGGTGTAAAGCTTGCTGCCTTTGGACTCTGGAGCAGTGGTAACACGTTCTCTGGACTGATGAATCACGTTTCACCATCTGGCAGTCCGTCGGACAAATCTGGGTTTGGCTGATGACAAGACAAACGCTACCTGTCCTAATGCATAGTGCCAACGGTAAAGTTCAGTGGAGAAGGAATAATGGTCTGGGGCTGTTTTTCATGGTTCGAGCTAGGCCCCTTAGTTCCAGTGAAGCAAAATCTCAATGCTAAAGCATACACTGATATTCTAGACGAATCAGGGCTTCCGACTTTGTTGCCCTTTCCTGTTTCAGCATGACAATGGCCCCCGTGCAAGTGAGGTCCATACAGAGATGTTGTCGAGATCTGTGTGGAAGAACTTGACTGGCCTGCACAGAGCTCTGACCTCAACCCCATCGAACACCTTGGGATGAACTGGAATGCCAACTGCGAGCCAAGCCTAATCGCCCAACATCAGTGCCCGACCTCACTACTGCTCTTGTGGCTGAGTAGAAGCAAGTCCCTGCAGCAATGTTCCTTCATCTGGTGGAAAGCCTTCCCAGAAGAGTGGAGGCTGTTATAGCAGCAAAGGGGGGACCAGTTCCACATTAATGCCCATCATTTTGGAATGAGACGTTCGATGAGCAGGTGTCCACATACCTTTGGCTATGTGGACACCATTTCTAACACTCTTAGAAATAAGTGTTCCAAAAGGGTTCTTCGGTTGTCCCCATAGGAGAACCCTTTGAATAACCTTTTTTGGTTCCAGGTAGAACCCTTTTGGGTTCCATGTAGAACCCTCTGTGGAAATGCTTCTACCTGGAACCAATAGGGTTCTACCCGGAACCAAAAAGGGTTCTTCAAAGGGTTCTCCTATGGGGACAGCCTTTTAGGTTATAGATAGCACCTTTACTTCTAAGAGTGTATAGACACATACACACACACACAGGAACCAGTCCTTTTTATCAGGGCAGCTCAGATTAACTAGCCTTGAAAAGTGCTCCAAGTATGTCCTTTAAGGGTTAAATATAGCAACATAAAGGGGTAGAGAGAGGGTTACACAGACACACACACACACACTTGTAATGACCCTCTCTCTGTTCGTCACTGGGGAGGAATGAGGAATTTTCGTATAGTGACACTTCACATTTGACAAGGGACGTAGTGTTCTATGTAACATCGACACATTACTTTGAGTTATATAAAAGGCTGACTTGTATCTGACCTTTTAAGATACATATAACCCTCTAAAACATAACCAACGATGAACTTTCAAGTAATTTGCAGCACAACATTCACTGAGTGTACAAAACATGCTATTTCCATAACATAGACTGACCAGGTCAATCCAGGTTAAAGCTATGATTCCTTATTGATGTCACCTATTAAATCCACTTCAATCAGTGTCGATGAAAGCGAGGAGACAGGTTAAAGATGGATTTTTAAGCCATGAGACAACTGAGACAATGGGCAAGACAAAAGATTGAAGTGCCTTTGAACAGGGTATGGTAGTAGGTGCCAGGTGCACAGGTTTGAGTGTGTCAAGAACTGCAACACTGCTAGATTTTTCACGCTCTACAGTTTCCTGTGTGTATCAAGAATGGTCCACCACCCATCCAGCCAACTTGACACAACTGTGAGAAGCATTGGAGTCAATTGGCCAGCATCCTTGTGGAATGCTTTCGACACCTATAGAGTCCATGTCCAGACAAATTGAGGCTGTTATGAAGGCTAAGGGGGGTGCAACTCAATATTAAGAAGGTGTTCCTAATGTTTGTACACTCAGTGTATGTGTAACTTTCACTATGGGCTCTATTTTTACAAACCTGACGCAATGGTAAATCTAAGCTCAGGCGGTAGGGCTATAGGTTCACGGGTGTGTCAGAAATATTTTAGCTATTTGCAATATGACAATTATCGGCGCACTTGCTGGCGTGGCCGTGAAATGGCTGGGATTTGATGACTAAAGAAGTTGTGGGTGTGTCGAGGCTTGGCCCCTCACTGGGCAATCAGAACGTGCTCCATGGCGAAATATGTGATTGCTTCAAGTTGTTTATTTACAGTCTTTTATATATCCTCCAAACACCGACTCCCGACACGTTCATTACTGTGGGACAGCTGAGGATCGAATTTGAATATTGAAACAATGTTGCAAATGTCGTAGAGACCGACAGCAAGGTTTATACAAATCTCTGTTGTGGAAAACAAAATGTTAGTCTAAAAGAAATGTGAGATACTGTGTAAATGCTTTGTATAGTGGAGATCAAGTTTATAAATTGCCTGGCTGGGCTGATGAGACAGTGGATTGCGCAGGCAGATGGAACAGAGTAAATAGGAATGTTAACTTCATAGATTTAGCTGTGGTAACTTGTGGAATAGACACTGGCTGGAATGTGGTTTTAACCAATCAGCATTCAGGATTAGACCCACCAGAGACACACACCAACCCGTATAAAGTTTGTTAAATGCCTTACAGAAACTAAATATCAAAATGTAGGCCTATCTTAGCTAAATATGTTAACTTGAACCCATTTGCAGTCCAGATTGTTCTAAGTAATTGCATGGCTTCAATAGCATTCACACTGATATAGGGGCGAAGCCTACTGTAAAATGCCTAATGGCTGAGCATGGACATGCCAAACATTGTAAATAAGTAAGGTTAAATTCATTATTGATAAGGCCTAAAAAGAGAACAAATAAATCTAATCAAATTCTAAACAAAACACTTGTTTTAAATAGACTACGTCACACTTAGCGGCACCATCATTTATTCCCTTAGGCATATAATATTAAAACAACGCAGACTATGGAAGGTTTTACGTACATCCAAACTTTTCACAGTAGCTGGACAAAGATCCAAAATAAATAGAAAGGGTGAATGTCCGCTCACTGTTATACTGCTCCCAAATAGGCCTATGTTTTATGAACATAGTTGGAACCATTTTACAGATCCGATCGCATTTGCACCACGGACGAAAAACGAGGTTCACCGTATTCACCGAGGTTCTCAACTTCTCATCTCTCGTTTCATGATGGGCATTACCATGTAGCCTACATCATGAGGGGGTTTTATGCAGGTCCAAAACGGGACATGCATGGCTGAAATAATGTGGGCCTGGCTACAATGCATAGTAGATAAAAAAGGAATGTGTGTTGTACTCCTCTCAAACTTTATATTTTAATAAAGCTTTGATGATTAAGATGTATTTCCAAGCAGTCTCAGGAGCCAACCTCTTAATCGACAGTCTTCACTACTTCGCGTTCGCATTATGCAGACATAACAAAAGCCTTAATTGAGAGGAGGGCAGTCTATACTTGGTTTTTAATCAGACAAAACGAAATGTTTCTAAATAGCAAGTATACAGGCACCAAAAGCACATTAGGCTGCGTTTCCGCTGTCAAAATTCATGCCATAACCAACTGCGTTACCGCTAAAACAGCTTTTGGTTGGACTTAAATATCCCAATCAGCGCTGCCTGAAATGAGCAATTTGGATCAAGCATACGGCTAAAATACCATCAGCCCAGCTGAACGCAAGTGAGCTGATATAAAACAGGCAAATTGCCGAACCTGGCTTTAGGGCTCGAAAATGCTAGTACGCCAGAAAAACTAACGTGCGTTTGACACTAGCGCCGCCTTAACGCCAGCCGAAAATAGAGCCCTATGTCTTTAAACAACCATCTCTGATTACAAGATTCAAGATTGGCCCATGTTAGAACTTTCAACAGACGTTTTTAACAGACCACTTGTTGGGCGTAGCGTTTCCTTTAGAGATTAAAATGAATTTGAAGGAATGGGTGGCTGCTCAATGTTATTAATATAATTATTTATAATCTGTTGAATTTTGCAAACCCAAACTTTCTGTTATGTTTCATGTCACTGTTCAATCTGAAAACGTAGTTTATGTGTTTGGTTAACCTGAATAGAAGTTGTGTATTTTGAATAATAGTGTAAAGTAGGAGATTCAATTGATTTTAGCAGCTGGACTTGGTCACTGGTATGTTGAGTTTGTGTCCGTTGTGGTGGTTTGTCCATATATTTGCATAAACTCTGAGTTTATGTAGGATTAATTTACGAGTTTAATTGAGGCTGATTTAATTGTTTCTGTCTGGTGAATTTATGAATAACCTCTAGCTACTGTTGTTTCTCCAGTTCCTCCTCCTCAGACCAGGATGTTTGCTGGAGAGACCTCACTCTGTCCTGGCTGTGGAAAAGTGGTCTATTTTGGTGAGTTTTGGTCAGACTGTTCATGATTGATTTATGATATAAATGTTGATCACTCAAATATGCATTGTATTTTTGACATGTGCATTCTTATGTTAATTTTCTATGTTGTACTGGAAGTTCAAGCAGTCACTTGGCGGACTCTTATATTTTCAAAGAGACGTACCTTTTTGAGTGCATACATTTTTGGTATGTGATTCATGTGGAAATTGAACCCAAGACCTTAGCGTGGCAATCACCGCGTTTTTACCAACTAATCCACACACAACGTTGTGCACTGTTTATTAATTATCCTGACATGGCAGCTGAATGAGGTAATCGTAGTGACCTGTTTGTCTGTCTGTCTCTACAGCAGAGAAGGTGATGTCCCTGGGTAGGAACTGGCACCGACCCTGCCTGCGCTGTGAGAGGTGTAAGAAGACACTGACCTCTGGTGGACATGCTGAGGTATTACATCCACATTATTACTGTCTACTACAGTGACTGATGACAGAAGCAAGGGCTGCTTTTAAAATCCACATCAGTGTTTCTGTGTCTAAATTCCCATGTAAGGTTATTTGATTCGATTTATTTTATTATTAAAGTGTCTTGCATCTTCAGGATGCTTAGTCTACATGGACTTAAAAGACAATCTGAAGATGCACTGATGTTGGTCAATTAAATCAGACTGAATCAAACCAATACAACTGTATTCATCCCCTCAGGAAGGGGCAATTAAGAAAAACTAAATGCCCCTTAATTTATGTCTTATTCTAAGAACTGCTAGGGTTATGACAAAGAAATGGTTTCCCAATAATAATATCTCATTCAAATTCCAAAACTAAAACATGACATTGCTGATGTTTCCTTTGTTGCAGCATGAAGGGATACCTTACTGCCACGTCCCTTGCTACGGCATCCTATATGGACCAAAAGGAGTGAACATCGGCAAGGTGGGCTGTTACATCTATGAGAAAGATGACATGGAGCAAACTGAAATACCCAGCCAGTCCTAACCACACACTGAATGTGAGATGAATGGTATTTCGGTTTGATTGGGGGTAATTTTAGTGACTGAAATTACTGAATTCTCTGACTGAAGTGATTCAGTGACTGAATTGACAGGTATTGCGATGGATCCAACCACACGCTTGCTGATAAACATGAGGTTGTATTTTTGTGTATTGTTGTTTGTATTTTTTACATATTGTTTGTATTATGTAATAATGTTTAAGAATATTTAAATCACTTTTGCAACCTGCTAAGCACACAGGCTCATATCCAATATTAAAGATTGATTGCATGCATTTGCCAATGGTTATGGTGAGGAAGAATGCATAAAGAGTTATGATACATTATCAAAGATAATATTTTGTTCCTCGTTGACATGAAACAGAAAGGGGGTCTCTTCTAAATCAGATAATTAAGTATTGCAATTGAGTGGAAAATTATAATTTGTATATGAGAAATAAAATGAATTATGCTTCTCTTGTATCTTGTTTCTTGTTTTATAAGATGCTAGGTTTGAATGTTGTTTTTGATGTGGAACAAACACACTAATATACAATGAGGTTACTTGAAAAGCTGTTCTAAAAAAGTGTTGTTGGTGCACATTTGGGCATATAAAAAATAAATACAGAAAGAATGTCTTGGTATCAATTTTCCATCTCATCGTTGGCCTTTGATTTTAGAGGGATTTCTGTTGTTTCCACAACTTGGGATCCAGCCAAACTTTTCCTAGAATGGTACATAAAAAAATAAATTAACATATAATCATTGATAAAACACTATGATATTCATAATCATCAATAACCATATTTGCAAAGAATTTACAGATTGCACCCAGGCAAAATGCTTGCTTGAGAAATTGTGGTCTACTAGGTTTCTAGGCTAGCATTTTAGAATTGTAGCAACTAGGCAAAGGCGGAGCGATTTCTGCATATTCCGCCTTCAATAGGCGCATTGTCATCTGTCTAGTGCGCTGCTCTTTTACGCACCTTGGATTGAATCCCAACCTAAGTGTCTATATCACTGAGGCTATATCGTACCTTGTCTGCCCATCCTCAATGTCCTGGATGGTCTCTGGTAGACAGCGGCCCCGTGTCTCAGGCAGCATCCTGGCCACCAGGCTAGCCAGCAGGGCTATGGAGCAGAGGAGGACCTGCGGAAGGTCCCTCCACACCTCGTCCAGCAGCAGGATGAGAGGAGCTAGAGACACTCCCAGACGACCCATGGATGAGTTGTAGCCCATGCCGTTCTGCCTGAGAGACAGAGAGAGAAAGATACAGAGCACACATGTTGACCTGTCTTTAGTTGCAATTTAAATCGGAGACAGAGGTGTGATTTACCTGACCACAGTAGGGAACAGCTCAGAGCTATATAATCCAATGGTTGTGAAGGACGCTGCCGAGCAACCCTTCCCCAGCACCGCCACCACCGTCCTTAAAACAGACATGTCTGAAAGGGAGGAGGAGAACGATGTGAACTTTCCTTTCAAGTCAAAGTTACCCACCATATTTAAATATTTAAGATGAGTTCATGAATAACTGGAACAGACTGGAACACACCCCAGCAGAACTAGATGATAACTCCTGCAGAGTTGTGACAACTCCTGTGGAGATATGATAACTTATGTAGAGATGTGATAACTACTGTAGAGATGCGATAACTCCTGTAGAGATGCGATGACTCCTGTAGAGATGCCATAACTCCTGTAGAGATGCAATAACTCCTGTAGAGATGCAATAACTCCTGTAGAGATGCAATAACTCCTGTAGAGTTATCATCTAGCACTGCCAGGGTTTTTTTCCAACCCAGCTCTAACACACCTGATTCAACTAAGCATGGTCTTCAATTTAGCTAACTATAGTTGAATCAGGAAGTATGTTAGTGCTGCACTGGAACAAAAGCCTGCACACACTTCAGCCCCTGTTGCCAACCCCAGAATTAGATGACAACTCCTATACATTATAAGATTATGTCTCCTGGACTGGAGTTGCCCGCCTCCCTGATCCCCCCACAAAAAAAGCACTCACCTCTGGGTAGGAAAATGTTAATAGCGAGACAGCTTCCAGCTCCTAGCAGAGAACCTACTTCAGTGTTTCTCCTGCCCACCTTATCCAGAAGATAATACACTGCTAGTTTGGCTGGCAGCTCTATGGCACCATATACAAACTGGGTTAGATATATGTTGAGCCCAAAACCAGTGATGTTGAAGGCAATGCCATAATATGTTGAAGCCACACCATACCTTTGGGATGAGAAATCAGGTTGGCATTGTTGGTGTTGTTAAACCGTGTAGACTGATGTAATGTGCTATGATACAGTTTGAAGTGAGCTAAAAGTGTAATTTCAAGTTGAATTTCAAGTTGAATTTACATTTCATGATATTCTCTTGTGTGGATATTAGACCAGAACAATCAAATGAAATGTTACCCAACTTGATAGCATCAATACATTCCTACATCATTATGTGTAGCCAGACATAATGAACACGCATTTACTAAAGCAACTTGTATAAGATGAGACTGGAGATACTCACCATACTATGCCTGTGAGTAGAGCCAGTCTCCTCATCTTTGGGGTCCTGACCAGGTCCAGGTAGGAGTAGGTTCTGTCTTTTCTCTCTGTCACAATGATACTGGACAGAGTCTGGTGGCGAGAAGAAAAGAGGTGGATCAGTTGCTGAATCCCAAATCAACCCCTCAACTTTATATCCTCGACACTCCTGTAGATATGAAAAGATTGGATATATATAAGCAATATGAAAAAACTCCCACCCAGGCTTTCAGAGCGAAAGTAACCAGGTCCTAGATCTGTTTCTGCTGTCTTGTCAACTCTGACCATAGGAGTTAGCAAAACAGTCCCTGTGCCCAAGAAGGCCAAAATAACCTGTCTAAATGACTATCGCTCCACAGCACTCAAATCTGTAGCCATGAAATGCTTTGAAAGGAAGGCTATGGCTCACATCAACACCATCATCCCAGACATACTGGACCCACTCCAATTCGCATACCGCCTCAACAGATCCACTGATGACACAATCTCTATTGCGCTCCACACTGCCCTTTCCCACCTGGACAAAAGGAACACCTATGTGAGAATGCTGTTAATTGACTACAGCTCAGCGTTCAACACCATTGTACCCTCCAAGCTCATCACTAAACTAAGGACCCTGGGATTAAACACCGCCCTCTGCAACTGGATCCTGGACTTCCTGACGGGCCGCCCTTGGTGATGAGGGTATGCAACAACACAACCATTACACTGACCCTCAACACGGGGCCCCCCAGGGGTGCATGTTCAGTCCCCACCTATACTCCATGTTCACCCACGACTGAGTGGCCGCACTTGACTCCCAACACCATAATTACATTTGCAAATGACACGACAGTGGTAGGCCTGATCACTGATGACGATGAGACAGCTAACAGGGAGGAGGTCAGAGACCTGGCAGTATGAGGCCAGTACAACAACCTCTGCCTCAACGTCAGCAAGGCAAAGGAGCTGATCATGGACTACAGGAAACGGAGGGCTGTTCACGCCTCCATCCACATCAACGGGGCTGTAGTGGAGTGGGTCGAGAGCTTCAAGTTCCTCGTTGCCCACATCACTAAGGACATATCATGGTCCAAAGACACCAACACAGTCGTGAAGAGGGCATGACAATACCTCTTCACCCTCAGGAGATTTGGCATGGGTCACATGTTCTAAAACACTTCTACAGCTGCGTCATTGAGAGCGTTTTGACTGGCTGCATCACCACTTGGTATGGCAACTGCTTGACATCCGAATCTCAGGGCACTACAGAGAGTAGTGTGTACATCACTGCGGCCGAGCTCCCTGCCATCCAGGAACTCTGTACCAGGCGGTGTCAGAGGAAGGCCCTAAAAATGGTCAAAGACTCCACCCAAGGAACTGTTCTCTGTTCTCTCTGCTACCGCACGGCAAGCGGTACCGGAGCGCCAATAGGCTCCTGAACAGCTTCTACCCCTAAGCCATAAGACTGCTGAACAGTTAATCAAATGACTACCATTACTATTTTTCACTGACTCCATTGTTTTTTGTTGCACTGACTCTCTTGCACTTGCTCTATGCACAATCACTGGACACTACCCACACACACTACACTGACACTCCAACACACACACACACACACACACACACACACACACACACACACACACACACACACACACACACACACACACACACACACACACACACACACACACACACACACACACACACACACACACACACACACACACACACACACACACACACACACACTACATACGCTCACACACAAAACACACACTCACATCAATATTTACGCCACACACACACGCACTCTTTCGCAATCTTTCACACTCCTGATTGCCTAGTCACTTTTACCCCTACCTACAGTACTGTACATGTACGTTACCTCAATCACCACAACTACCTCGTACCCCCAGCACATTGACTCGGTATCCCTGTATATACTGTAGCTTTGTTATTATTTTATTGTGTTACTATTTTCTTTTTATTTGCTAATTTTCATACCTTTTAACTCTGCATTGTTGGGAAAGTGCTCGTAAGTAAACATTTCACAGAAAGATCTACACCTGGTGTATTTAGCGCATATGACAAATACAGTTTTATTTGATTTGATTTTAGCACAAACAGATCTGTAACCAGGAAGGAAAGGTGGCACTCACTTACCTCTGGTGTAATTTTGGATCCAAACTCCTCCTTCTGGTTCATCTGAGCACATTGTTGCAAATAAAAGTTAGCTTTCTCAAACTTCCCATTGGCTATGAGCCACCTGGCTGACTCAGGAATCCACCTATTGGAGGAGGTAAAGATGTTATTCACAATAACACAGCAACTGTCCATTCATGTGTTCAGTCAGTCCCTCCCTCCCTCTGACCTCCATGTGAGTATGGCCAGGGCGAGAGGTGAGGTGACCACTATGGTTAGCTGTCTCCAGTCGTTCACACAATAGGCTATGGCTGGAATCATGGAGTTACCAAACGTCCAGGACAGGCTGTCAATCACTCCCACTAATTTTCTGTGCTCAATGTCCACCCATTCCACACCTGAGGACAACACAACACAAAGCCAAATGAGACAAGGACAGTCTCTGGGACACCACGTGGATTGTCTTTGTTCGTCTAGTGGTGGGTGGGCTTCATATTTGAGTGTGTGTGTGTGTGTGTGTGTGTGTGTGTGTGTGTGTGTGTGTGTGTGTGTGTGTGTGTGTGTGTGTGTGTGTGTGTGTGTGTGCGTGTGTGCTTCTGTGCTTGTGTGTGTGCATGTGTGTGTGCATAATCACTGAGTACTGATGAGATGATGACGATGCCAGTGATGCCGAACCCAGTGAAGAACCTGAGCACAGCAAACATGATGAAGGAGGTGGAGAAAGCACTGGCAATACCAAACAGCATGCCAGAGATATAGGACACCAGGAGCATGATCTTCCTACCAAACCTAGAGAAAAAAGACAACACGTGAAGATAAAGTGAACAGAAAAAGATCACCTTACATTAAGTAGCCTTGTCCGAGCTAGAACAGCCCATTGGGCAGGGGTCTATTTCATGTTTCTGTAGTGTGAGGCAGCTCCCCTCTTTCAATAAGAAATATAATAATATAAGCTTATGTAGAGAGAATACAAAATTCCCCTTAATTTGATCGATTTAAAAAGATTCAAGGCCAAATGCAGATGTTTTTATCTCAATATCAAATTGTCAGTCTCTCTTGGATCAAGGTAGAGGAGCGATTGACTGCATAAATGTTGGTTTTTGTGAGAAATATGAATTTGTTGAAAAAGCTCTGACAGACAAACGTACCCCACCAGGTGTATCTTTACAACACACAGTATTATATAGATGGAACTCCCTTCCATCTTAAATTACTCAAGCAAACAGCAAAATTTACTTTAAAAAATGTATTAAAAAAAACCTCACAGCACAATTCCTCTCCCCTATCTTACCTAAATAACTCATAGGCATATGTGTCCTGATGTACAGTTGAAGTCGGAAGTTTAAATACACTTAGGTTGAAGTCATTAAAACTACTCCACAGATTTCATGTTAACAAATTATAGTTTTGGAAAGTCAGTTAGGAGATCTACTTTGTGCATGACACAACAGTTCTTCCAACAATTGTTTACAGACAGATTATTTCACTTATAATTCACTATATCACAATTCCAGTGGGTCATACACTAAGTTGACTGGGCCTTTAAACAGCTTGGAAAATTCCAGAACACTATGTCATGGCTTCTGATCGGCTAATTGACATAATTTGAGTCAATTGGAGGTGTACCTGTGGATGTATTTCAAGGCCTACCTTCAAAGTCAGTGCCTCTTTGCTTGACATCATGGGAAAATCAAAAGAAATCAGGCAAGACCTCAGAAAATAAATTGTAGACCTACACAAGTCTGGTTCATCCTTGGGAGCAATTTCCAAACGCCTGAAGGTACCACGCTCAACTGTACAATAGTACGCAAGTATAAACACCATGGGACCATGCAGCCGTCATACCGCTCAGAAAGGAGACGCGTTCTGTCTCCTAGAAATGAACGTACTTTGGTGCGAAAAGTGCAAATCACTCCCAGAACAACATCAAAGGTCCTTGTGAAGATGCTGGAGGAAACAGGTACAAAAGTATCTATATCCACAGTAAAACAAGTCCTATATTGACATAACCTGAAAGGCCACTCAGCAAGGAAGAAGCCACTTCTCCAAAACCGCCATAAAAAAGCCAGACTACGGTTTGCAACTGCACATGGGGACAAAGATCCTTGCTCGCGTGTGACTCAGTTACACCAGTTCTGTCAGGAGGAATGGGCCAAAATTCACCCAATTTATTGTGGGAAGCTTGTGGAAGGCTACCCGAAACGTTTGACCCAAGTTAAACAATTTAAAGGCAATGCTATCAAATAATAATTGAGTGTATGTAAACTTCTGACCCACTGGGAATGTGATGAAAGAAATAAAAGCTAAAATAAATAATTATCTCTACTATTATTCTGACATTTCACATTCTTAAAACAAAGTGGTGATCCTAACTGACCTAAGACAGGGACATTTTACTACTATTAAATGTCAGGAATTGTGAAAAACTGAGATTAAATGCATTTGTCTAAGGTGTATGTAAACTTCCGACTTCAACTGTATGATTGCGGGTAACTGCTAGATGCTACTGAATGTCAGTGGAATAAATGAAAATGGAACTGTAATATATTAATGTATTTTGGATGCATAGAGTAATGGGTCTCTGTTTCTCTCAGTGTTGTGTTAGTATGTCCTTTTTTGGTTCTATTGTTTTTATTTTAAATTTGAGTAATTCAGATTTTGAAGATGGCTATATCGTTCCGCTGATACAGGAAAGGCTGACCCCCTCGTTAGGCAGGATTAAGCGGCCGCCCTGTAATAAGCAGTGCCCGCTTTGTCAAAATCAGGGGCGCAAAATATTTCGCTTGTCCATTCCACCTTCCGTCACCAAAATTATCTAACATAAATCATGTCGCAGATATAGTATATGGTAGAAGTAGTATGTGGCTGGAGATAAAATGTATAAGTAATGAGACAACACTTTTTATATTATGCAGGTTTCTCCGATCAAATAGCCGAACCTAAATGACGACGTGCTGACATGTTAACAAACAACATATCCTAAAAACAGGACAAGCCAAAGTAAAATGGACAATATGGAATGGAGAATCAGGCTACTCACAACTGGAGACATGGATGGGCATTCATAAAATACCATCGCAGGGAGACATTAAATACTAAATAATTTCTGGGTAACAATTAAGAACCTTATAACAGTTTCCCATTAAAATGCTATTTTCTTTTTTTAAAACAGCTTTTTAGAAATAAACTATATCTCAATCAATAATTTTGCTAGGATGTCTGGGAGTGGTCTAAAAAATGTAACACCTGGTGAACTCTACCCATGCAAAACCTGCTGATTATCAACTAGCAACTACACTATATATGCAAAAGTATGTGAACACCCTTCAAATTAGTGGATTCGGCTAATTCAGCCACACCCGAGCACACAGACAAACGCCATAGACAAACATTGGCAGTAGAATGGCGTTACTAAAGAGCTCAGTGACTTTCAACGTGGATGCAACCTTTCCAACAAGTCAGTTCATCAAATTTCTGCCCTGCTAGAGCTTCCCTGGTCAACTGCCTAGGAACAACAGTGGCTCAGCCGCGAAATGGTAGGCTACACAAGCTCATGGAACGAGACCACCGAGTGCTGAAGTGCAAAAATCGTCTGTCCTCGGTTGCAACACTCACTATCGAGTTCCAAACTGCCTCTGTAAGCAACGTCAGCACTAGAACTGTTCGTCAGGAGCTTCATGAAATGGGTTTCCATGGCCTAGCAGCCGCACATAGGCCTAAGATCAGCATGCATGTGGTGTAAAGCTCGCCGCCATTGGACTCTGCAGCAGTGGAAACGCGTTCTCTGGAGTGATGAATCACGCTTCACCATCTGGCAGTCCGACGGACGAATCTGGGTTTGGCGGATGCCAGGAGAATGCTAACATAGTGCCAACTGTGTCAGGCTCTGGCCATAGAGAAGCCTATTTGCTTCTCTATGTAGCTATGGTCAGAGTCTGACAGTGTCTTTCTTTTCTGTTTCTGTGTGGGTTTTGGGTGGATCCCTAATTAGAGGCAGCTGCACCGCATTGTCTCTAATTAGGGATCTTATATATGTTAGTCGGTCATTCACTCTGGTGTGGGTCGTTGTCGTATTATGTCGCAGTCACGGGGAAAGTAAGTGTGCCTTTTTACGTCCGTTCATTGTTTGTGTTGGTGAAAGTGACTTTTAGTCGATTCGTGTTTTTGTTTCTGTAGTTCGTGTTTTGTGGTGATTATACATAGTATATATACAATAAAATGTCAAACTACTATCCCTGCGCTGCGTCTTGGTCTGTGTGTGCACCCTCTCGTGACAAACTGTAAAGTTTAGTGGAGGAGGAATAATGATCTGGGGCTGTATTTCATGGTTCGGGCTAGGCCCCTTAGTTCCAGTCAAGGGAAATCTTAATGCTACAGCATAAAATTACATTAAAGACAATTCTGTGCTTCCAACTTTGTGGCAACAGTTTGAGGAAGGCCCTTTCCTGTTTCAGCATGACAATGCCCCCGTGCACAAAGCGACGTCCATACAGAAATGGTTTGTTAAGATCGGTGTGGAAGAACTTTAATGACCTGCACAGAACTCCCCATTGAACACCTTTGGGATGAATTAGAATGCCGACTGCGAGCCAGGCCTAATCGCACAACATCAGTGACCGACCTCACTAATGCTCTTGTGGCTGAATGGAAGCAAGTCCCCACAGCAATGTTCCAACATCTAGTGGAAAGCCTTCCCAGAAGAGTGGAGGCTGTTATAGCAGCAAAGGTGGGACCAACTCCATATTAATGCCCATGATTTTGGAACAAAATGTTTGACGAGCCGGTGTCCACATACGTTTGGTCATGTAGTGCATCAGGAAATAACACTGACATTTTTTTTATACCAGTTATGTTACGTGTGTCTGTACACAAGAGATTAAGTTGACTCTAAAATCCACTGTCTGTGAATTAAGAAATTATTTTTAGCTTACCTGTCACTCAGACTACCAAAGGTCATTGCTCCAAACATCACGCCCATGAAGAAGATGGTGGCCGTCGCTTTATTTTGCCCTTTCTGGTCACACACCAAGTCCCACTGATGTGAGAGGTAGAAATAAGAATAAACAGACAACTCGTTCAAGGTACTGTATAAATGAAACGGCCTCTCTACTTACCTTTTGTGAAAGACTTTCGTTGAGTAGCTATAATATTCAAAGATGCATTAAATGAGATTTGTACTTACAATTAACACTTAATTTCTGTAGTGGTCGAAGAATGACATTCAATGAGTACAACATGACCTTTCATTCAATGATACATTCAATGACTAAACCATGACCTTTCGACTTGTATAGTCTAGTGACAAAGAGACAGAAAAGCTTACCTCTGTAGCCAGAGTGGATTTGAAGGTGCTGTTGTCATATAACCATCCATTCTGACAGGGGACTGTAGCTAGGTCACTGTCATTGGAGTTGGACAGGAGGTGGAACTGGGGCTCTGAGAACATCTTACAGGAGCTTGGAGTCCCATCTTCCTGTACTGGAATACTGACAGTCAGTCTCTGCTCCTGGGTCAGATTCCCAAAGACGTCCTCATCATCCAGAGCGCTGAGGTCACAGTGGTGAGAGGGCACGGCCGCTATAAAGTTACCAAGCATAAAGTGACATGGCAGGGTGAATCGAGCAATGAAGCTGATGATAATGATCATCATCTGGAACCGTCCAAATCCATTGATATCTGAGAGTAGGTGTTCAAACTTCATCTTCCACTTGGTCCAGACAGACTTCCTGTAATACTGAAAGCACAGCAATCACACTCATTCACCTTCGTACTTTGGATCCAAGAAAATATATCATAATCTTTTACCAAGTCTAAAGGTCTGTTGGTCCCACTGTCTCATTGTTAGTTAAACCTTGCGAAATAGATCAATCTTTTACTGTGCAAAACTACTTAGATAAACCACTTTTGCTTGTAAAAGAATGCCTTCATCTACATTAATTGGTGATGCATTGACAGCAAGGAGTTGCTTGATCAACTCAAGAATAAATATTCAGTAATATGTTAACAGTTCAAAAAGAGAATGGAACATGATGTCGGTGCTCTTCAAACTCCATTGCCTAGCCAAACATACCATGACAATGAGTGACACATACTAGATAGCATGATGGCACCAACAGACTGGCACTCAGGCTTGTTCCTTCCCAAGTTTTTAGAATAAAGGGAAACGAGACGAAGGCTAGATATGCTGAAATATGTCACCATTTTTTTAATATTTTGTTCTATTGAATGTGCCACCACAATAAAGGTATTTAACTGCATGGAAATATAAACAGTACGCAGTCAAAATTATCCGAAATAGAAGTTACAACAGCAGTTGTAAGGAACCCAGTTCTAACCCAGTTAGGAAAACTCAGTATAGGGAAAGGATGTATAGAACACAGCTTTATTGCCAAGCCACATAGTAAGATACACAAACACCAGTATTTCTGATGAACAAAATAATCGATTCAATAATGTCCATGTAAGAAAAATGGGCTAAAATTAATTTTACAATGATCTTTCACCATGTAATAACAAAGTAAGTACTATGTAAGTACTAACCAGGTAAGTACTATTACTAATTTATATTTCAGAGGTTAACTTTTACCATGTGTGTTTCATAAAGGGTTATATTGGGTCTTTTTTTGGTCATTTTTAGTAGGACCCTACTACATCTATTTTCTGGTCCATCCATTATATTTCTTCTAGGTAGATATTCTGCTCTGTATTCATCTTTCTTGCACTTGCTTGAAAACGTCTCTCTCTCAGAGTGACATGGATTCACATAGAACTACATATAGAATCCTTTTGTAATCTAATAGGATCTCTGTGTGGATTCATGTAACCTCAACTGTTTCATTTCCGTTGATGTTTTCATCAGCTTGCTTCAGTGGAATGCCACTTTCTCCATCCAGTTCCGTCCTGCAAAGCACGAAAGATGTTACATGGCCATTCGTCCAATTTTTACTTAAAGCATATACGTATAATGCTTTATAACTTGTTATGAGCCTTTGTAAAGAATCAATTTAAGCTTCGGCATAGGTATAATGCTTTATCATTCGTTATAAGCATGTATGAGCCTTTATAAAAATTCTGTTTATATAATTAAGTAAAAAGGCCAGAGGGGGTCTTGTATATTGGCCAAGGGCTGTTCTTATGCACAACGCAAAGTGGATAAAGCCCTTAGCCGTGGTATATTGGCCATATACCACAAACCCCCCAGGTGCCTTATTGCTATAATAAACTGATTACCAACGTAAATAGAAGAGTAAACAAGTATTTTTGCATCATACCCAAGGTAAATTGTCTGATATACACACAGCTGAAATGCTGTTTCAGCCAATCTGCATCCAGGACTCAAACTACCTGGTTTATAATGCTTTGGAACTTGTTATAAGCGTGTGTGAGCCTTTATAAAGAATTGGTTTATGCAATGGCATAGGTATAATGTTTACAACTTCTTATAAGTATTTATGAGCCTTTATAATGTCTTATATTCAGGCCCGTGACAAAACAATTATAACTGCATCGGTGTTGTAAAGTATATTTGTTTCCGCTTATATTCACAAGCACTTGATTGTATCTTAGAAACCCATATGGGCTTGGGCACTGAAAGGTGTATGAAATTACATAAATAAATCGTCAATCAATCAATCAATCATATAGGGTACCTAGATGCTTTAGGTAAAGTGTTATCAAATACAATTCCTGCTCTACCTTGGTCTCTCTATGTCCTCAATGAACTCTGGCAGGCGAACATTGAGTGTTTCTGGGAGGAGCAAAGACACTAGTCCGGTACTAACAGCAACCAAGCTATATATCACAGCAGGGAGAAACTCCCACACATCGTCCAATAGGGCGATGAGGGGAGCGACGGACACACCCAGCCGACCCACAAACGAGGTGTAGCCAATGCCGTTCTGCCTGAGGGACCAAACGAAAATGCAATTTAGAGTGCCAAAGAGGACAGATCTGTACAAAAATAATGATAATCTGGCAGCATAATTGGAAACTTCTCTTCAGCAATGTGTGTTATAAGGAGGCAACAACATTACAGAACGTTCAGATAGAAATTCATTGTGTAGAACAGAGTTGATTGTCTGTCAAGTAGGAGTCGTGTTAGCTCTATCTGTTACATTTCTATTTGCAACATTGTGAAAGACATTTCACCTCACTGAATACACACCAGGACTACTGGTCATTACATTAAGTGAACACCTCTGTATGTGATATACACTGGGGGTCAAAAGTTTGGAATATTACTCATTCAAGGGTTTTTCTTTATTTGCACTATTTTATATATATATATATATATATTTTATATTTGAGATTCTTCAAAGTAGCCACCCTTTGCCTTGATGACAGCTTTGCACACTCATGGCATTCTCTCAACCAGCTATTTTGATTTGTTTAACACGTTTTTGGTTGCTACATGATTCCATATGTGTTATGTCATAGTTTTGAGGTCTTCACTTTTATTCTACAATGTAAAAAAGTGCAAATAAAGAAAAACCCTTGAATGAGTAATATTCCAAACCTTTGGCCCCAGTGTAGTAGTTTATTGGTCACTCACCGAACTACTGTTGGGTAGAGCTCAGTGGTATAAAGGAACATTATTGTGAAGGATGCTTCTGACAGGCATTTCCCAAAAAGACCCATGATGGTACGAAACACCCACATACCTGAGTGAAAATATGAAAACATGGATGACTGAATCTAAGACTGACAAATCCCAACCATGGCTCAAAAACACATGTTCCACAATCAACTCAAAGGTACGTAAGTAGGTAAGTAAGTTAGTAAAAACATATGTAAAGTCAAATCTTAACACATGAAGTGCCACTGTTGCAACGTCGAATAATCAATTATTTGCTAACAATATATTTCAGGAACCGACAAATACCTTGAGGAACAAATATGTTGATGAAGACACAGGCTCCAGTCAATAGCAGTGTCCCTACTTGTCCAGGTTTTCGGCCAATCTTGTTTAAGAAGTAATAGACCGCAATCTTCCCAGGCATCTCGATGGCAGCGTATATGAACTGTGTGAAGTACACATTCATGCCAAACCCAGTGATGTTCAGGCTGATGCCGTAATATGTAAACGCAACTCCATACCTACAGGTCAAAGAAAATAAGGAACTTAAGATCAAAAATACTTTTAAAGTACATTTCCACCTGCGACTAGCACCAAATCAGTGGAGGCTGCTGAGGGGAGAACGGTTCATGATAACGCCCGGAAGGGAGCAAATAGAAAAGAATAGAATAGAATAGAATTGAATTTCCTTGGATCTTCATCTCGTTAGTGTAGATAGAGAACAACAACGGTGAAAGGACACACCCCTGGGGCAGTTCATCAGAGAGGGCCCCATTCATAAGGACCCTCTGTGGGCGGTCAGTTAAAAAGTCCTTAATCCAACCTGCAAGGCCTCCGTTGACATTCAGGTCCAGTAGTCGTTTCAGCAGTGTGTGTATTTGCATTGTATGGAAAGTTGAACTAAAATCAATAAATAAAATGTGTGCATTTGATTTTGCATGGTATCAAACAGCTGGAAACCATGTGTTTCATACCATTCCACTTATTCCGCTCCAGTCACTAAAACGAGCCCATTCTCAACAATTAAGGTGCCACCAACCTCCTGTGCACCAAATGTAAATGGATGTAAATACTAAGCCATTTCAGGCGTTTCTAATCAGTGTCCTTTAAGAACCTTGAAGAAATGGAAATGGATGAAATAGTACATGTTGCTCCTTTAAATTGGAGAGAAAACATTAAAGGGAAACTCTATAAAATAATTATGTTTTGGTATTTTTTCCATTAGTTGATACAGTCCCAAAATGTTTTGCATGTCAGCAGTCAAGTTTTCAAGATATTGGACTTTCAAGAAGCAAAGTGTCACTGGCCACAATATTATGATGATGTATTTTGCATGTGGCCGATGATGTGGGCTATATGGACTAATGAAAAAAATATATAGTTTTAAGTGGAGTTTCCCTTTATGGGCATTTACTGTGAGATTAATTATATGGCATCAGACCTTGGGGAGATCCAAAAGGGTTTTCCTCTACTTACCATAGTATCCCTGTGCAAATGGCAAGTTTCCTTATATTTGGAGTTCTCACAAGGTCCACAAAACCATACTTTTTGTCCTCATTTTCAACTCTTACTGCATTTGTAAGTGTCTGTGGGCAAGCAAAAAAGGCATGTTTTTATACAAAACTTTTGGTCCAACAACGCATTTCAAGGTTTATCTTATTTGCTTACCTAGATGGTTCAGAATTGTATTTCGCCTGTGGCTATTAGTTATTAGTTTCACCATTGTCATGAAGCCACGCATGCTAAAATGAGAATCATTTTCTGAGTACGATATTGTGTCGATATTAGGACAGCCTCAGTCTCAGCAGGACTTGGAATTGAAAGAAGCCCTGTTGAGACTATGGCTATCCTAATATGATACCACATACAGTACATGAGCATTAATTGTACCTGTGGTGTGATCTCAGCCATAAACTTGGATCTGTTGTTCATCTTGGCACATTTCTCCAGATAGAAATGGGCTTTTTCTTTTTCTCCATTCGCTAAGAGCCACCTAGCAGACTCTGGAAGCCACCTGCAATGGCACAGATCCCTGTTGACACCGGTCAAGACCACCACATGGTCTCTAATAATATTGTTAGAAATTACATGTTAGAAACCTTTCCTTTTAGTAGATATATAGATCTTTATTTGCCCAGGAGAGGGAATTTGTATTGCACAAATAGTAAGGTCTGACTTCACCAGTACATCCAAATACATTTCAAAAAGTTTGACCTACACATGTTTTACCACGGGACAAGTTTTAACATTGAACTCATCAAACCAAGTATAACACATAACATCAAGGTAAAATGGGTTGTGTACCACCAGGTAATGACAGCCAAGACAAGAGGCGAGGTAACTGCTATGGTCAGCCACCTCCAGTCGTTCACAAAGTATGCAATGCAAGCTAGCAGCATGTTTCCACCTGTCCAATCCAGGCTTATTATCACTCCAGCAAAGGTCCTGTGTTGAATGTCAAACCATTCCACACCTGTAGAAATGTCCAGGAAAGAGAGCTTGGAATGAATTATATTTTAATGTTAGTAAACACAGATTTTTATGCTAAAACCAACATCTAATGTCACGCAACTGATGTTAATATAAAGCAACCATTTTTTATCATTTACTTTCAGGTTTGTCTCTACATCATTTGCGGAGGGCCTCTACAGTCAAAGTTCATGTTGAACAAGCTGAATATTCGTAGAAGCTACAGCAGGAGCATAAAAGATCACACTAAATCAATCATCAACCTTTTTATATGAATAATTTATGAAATGCCAGTGTATTTAATTTAACCCCAAATTTAACCAATATCAATTCTCTTGAGGTTTAAAACCTCTTGTAGAGTGAGACTATAATAATATTATACATTTTACATTTTAGCAGATGCTCTTATCAAGAGCTATTAGGGTCAACTGATTTTTCACCTAGTCAGTTCGGGATGACCTTTCAGTTACTGGCCCAATGCTCTTAACTGCTAGGCTACCTGTATAACACTTTAATATGTATAACACAATACAATCAATCAGGGACTAACTCACTGAGTACAATGGAGATTATGCTTATTCCAGATAGTGTCACTCCGGTGAAAAATCTCATGATACAAAACATGACATAGGAGGTGGAGAAGGCACTGGTAACGGCAAACACCATAGTTAACAGGTAAGCCACCATCAGCATTGCCCTCCGGCCGAATCTGTTCAGAGAAAAATAAAACAAGGCAAATTATCAGTATATCATAATGTAAAGTGTTGCCATATTTCTATACACAATGCAGCTAAGTGAAAGGCAACAACATGGTATTAAACACTAGAAACTATCAGAATGTTTCATTTCTGTAAAGGATTCAATTGAACACCAAAGGTGTATGAGCTATAATAATATAGTGTACGAGCTAAATGTATTTTATGCTCTCTTTGAGGCAATTAGCAACACTGAAGCATGCATGAGAGCACCAGCTGTTCCGGACAACTGTGTGATCACGCTCTCCATAACCAAAGTGAGCAAGACCTTTAAACAGGTTAACATTCACAAAGCAGAGGGCCAGAGAGATTACCAGGACGTGTACTCAAAGCATACACGGACCAACTGGCAAGTGTCTCCACAGACATTTTCAACCTCTCCCTGACCGAGTCTTTAATACCAACATGTTTCAAGCAGACCACCATAGTCCCTGTGACCAAGAAAGTGAAGGTAACCTGCCTAAACGATTACCGCACCATAGCACTCACATCGGTAGCCATGAAGTGCTTCGAATGGCTGGTCATGGCTCACATCAACACCATCATCCCGGAAACCCCTTGTCCCACTCCAATCCGCATACCGCCCCAACAGAGCCACAGATGACGCAATCTCAATCGCACTCTCCAGAAAAGGAACAACTATGTGAGAATGCTGTTCATTGACTACAGCTCAGCCTTCAACACCATAGTGCCCACAAAGCTCATCACTAAGCTAAGGACCCTGGGACTAAACACCTCCTTCTGCAACTGGATCCTGGACTTCCTGATGGGCCGCCTCCAGGTGGTAAGGGTAGGCAACAACACATCTGCCACACTGATCCTCAACAGTGGGGCCCCTCAGGGAAGCATGCTAAGTCTCCTCCTGTACTCCCTGTTCACCCACGACTGAGTAGCAAACACGACTCCAACACCATCATTAAGTTTGCTGACGTCACAACAGTGGTAGTCCTGATATTCGACAACGATGAGACATCCTATAGGGAGGAGATCAGAGACCTGGCAGAGTGGTGCCAGGACAACAACCTCTCCCTCAATGTGAACATGACAAAGGAGATGATCGTGCACTACAGGAAAAGGCAGGCCGAACAGGCCCCCATTAATATCGACAGGCTGTAGTGGAGCGGGTCGAGAGTTTCAAGTTCCTTGGTGTCCACACACATCACCAACGAACTATCATGGTTCAAACACACCAAGACAGTCGTGAAAAGGGCACGACCACACCTTTCCCCCTCATGAGACTAAAAAAGATTTGTTTAGATTTTCATTGTCAAGCAGCTACAACAAAACACAGGGCAGGTGCAAAATGCCACAACGAAAGTACACAAAAGACAGATACACGGTACATGATACATAGAGCGGCAGTATGAAAAAGTATAGAAATACAAGATATCTGGAGTGCAAAAAAATTAAAGCTATAAAAAAGACATAGCATAGTATGGGTGGTTGACTGAATATGTACACTATACATTGGTGGATATTGGATGGTTAACTATACTATACAGGTCGATGGCAGAGAAATACTTCAGTAGCTAAAAATGCGTATGATATGAGTGAGGGTAATAATAGTTTACTTAATATACAGACTGGGTAAATGAACAGGTAAGTGAAAATTTTGCATGGTTAAATTAGCTGTACAGTTACGTATACAGTTATATTTACAGATAAGTGAATACTTGCATGGTTACACAAACTGTACAGGTAAATGACAGGAAGAGATACTTTAATAGCTAAATGTGTGTATGATATCATTTGGGGTAATAATAGTAATTCCCTTAAATACAGTCCTTAGTGCGCAGGGTTTAATTTCAGACAACTGCACGTATTGCACATTCGATATACTAAAACCAATGAGAAAAGGTGCAATTGACAGGATACTAATATGCATTCCTGAGTGAATGCCTACGTAAGTTATTTCCAATAAATATTAATAAGAAATATATAAATATTATAAATATATATAAATATTAATAAATATAATAATAAGAAATATAGCAATATTGCACGTGATATGATATAACAACTGTACATGAGTATGTATATACAGACCTGCATGAATAAGTAGGTCCTGAGTGAATGAGTGCTGACGGACCAGAGTTACTCACGGATGGATGCATAATTGTTAAACTAGGTCCTAGCACCCCAACAGTTCCAGATCTATGTTGCCGACGGCACGGCACCCCGGTGAGGCATTATATAGTCTAATAGCCGCCGGCAGGAAGGACCTCCTGTAGCGCTCTCCGGCACACCGTGGTGGGATCAGTCAAGGCTCATCCCCAGGACAGAGCTAGCCTTCCTGATCAGCTTATTTACCCGAGAAGCATCACCGGCTTTGATGTTTGCTCCCCAGCACACCACTGCAAAAAAGATGGCACTGGCCACCACAGACTGGTAGAAGGTATGCAGTAGTTTACTGCACACGTTGAAGGACCTGAGCCTCCTCAGAAAGTAGAGTCGGCTCTGGCCCTTTTTGTACAGGGCCCCGGTGTTACCAGCCCATTCCAGCCTGTTGTCCATATGGACTCCCAGGAACTTGTATGACCCAACCATTTCCACATCCATCCCCTGTATAGGGACTGCAGTCAGTTGTGCCTTGGTTCTCCTGAAGTCCACCACCATCTCCTTTGTTTTGCTGATGTTGAGCTGAAGGTGGTTCTGCTCACACCACAACACAAAGTCACTGATTGTTCTCCTGTACTCCTCCTCCTGCCCATCCCTGATGCACCCTACAATAGCAGAGTCATCCGAGAACTTCTGTAGGTGGCATGTTTCAGAGTTATATCTGAAGTCTGAGGTGTAGAGGGTGAACAGGAAGGGGGACAGGACCGTTCCCTGTGTTGCTAACTGCCCGTTCTGACACACAGCTCTGTAGTCGCACAAATTGTGGCCTACCGGTCAGGTAGTCTGTGACCCAGGAGACTAAGGGTGCTTCCACTTTCATCTTCCTCATCTTCTCACCCAGTAGCAGGGGCTGAATGGTATTGAAGGCACTGGAGAAGTCAAAAAACATAACCCTCACAGTGCAACCTGCGTTGTCCAGGTGAGAGTAGGCCCTCTGCAGAAGGTAGATGATTGCATCATCCACCCCGATGTTGCGCTGGTATGCAAACTGCAGGGGGTCCATTGATGTACACACCAGGGGTCTGAGGTGAGCGAGGACTAACCTTTCCAGGGTCTTCATGATGTGGGATGTTAGCGCTACAGGTCTGATGTCATTCAGGACAGTGGGGTGTGCCTTCTTGGGCACTGGGACGAGGCAGGATGTTTTCCACAGCACAGGGTTGAAGAGGTTGAAGAGACGCTGGAGTATTCCACACAGTTGGTCAGCACAGACCCTAAGCACCCTTGGGCTGATGCCATCAGGGCCCGCTGCTTTCCACTGATGTAGTCTCTCCAGCTCTCTCTTCACTTGGTTGGTGGTGAATGCCAGCCCAGGTGGGGAGGTGGGGGGAAGGGGGGTGTTGAGGATCAGTCCAGGGGGAGCAGGGGCGGAGGTGGGGTCACTGATTGTCTCAGCAGAGGTGTTGTGAGCAAAGTGGGGGTGGGACAGCCGTGAGGGTGTGTGGTCTGGGGAGCTGGAGGGGAGGTGGACAGGGCCAGTATCAAACCTGTTAAAAAATTGGTTCAGCTGATTGGCTCTGTCCTGGGTCCCCTCCGTCTGCCCACTGTTTGACTTTTTGAAGCCAGTGATATTTCTCATACCCTTCCACACCTCTCTCACCTGGCTCTGCCTCAGCTTGTCCTCCATCTTCTCCTTATACACTCTCTTCCCCTCAGCAATCCGCAACTTCAGCTCCCTCTGGACGCATTTCAATTTGTCCTTGTCCTTGTCCCTCTCCTTGAAGGCCCTCTTCTTCTCATTCAGCAGGGCCTTCAGGTCGCTGGTGACCCAGGGTTTATTGTTTGGGAAACAGCGTACCTTCCTGGTGGGTACAGTGTTGTCTACACAAAAATTATGGGTCCCCAGATCCTCAAAAGGTTCTACAGCTGCACCATTGAGAGCATCCTGTCCGGTTGCATCACCGCCTGGTATGGCAACTGCTTGGTATTTGACCGTAAGGCGCTACAGAGGGTAGTGAATATGGCCCTGTACATCACTGGGGCCAAGATTCCTGCTGTAATGATTGGCGCAGGAGACTTGGGTGGATCCAATCACAGAGCGTAGTTTTAATGAACGTGACAGCAAAGAGTTCACAATCCAGGTGAAATGAAACAAAAAACTAGCTAAGCCACAAACTCAAAAAGGCCCAACAAACGGGATCCAGCATGACTACCAAACAGAAAAACAATACCTCACAAGAGGCAACTGACCTGACACTGCTTATATACACAGAAACACAGGTGAAAGCAATTATGGTTAACAGCGTCAGCACGAGGGGCGATCCAAGAAGATGGGACGAGCAGGTGAGTATAGGAGTGATGTCAGGCGCCTGAACCGGACAGAACCTTACACCTGCCATCCAGGACCTATATACTAGGAGGTGTCAGAGGAAGGCCCAAAACATTTTCAAAGACTCCAGACTGTTGTCTCGGCTACCGGAGCACCAAGTCTAGGACCAAAAGGCTCCTTAACAGCTTCTACCCCCAAGCCATAAGACTGATGAACAATTAATCAAATGGCCACCCGGACTATTTAAATAGTCACTTTACCCCTACCTACATGTACATGTTTTTTTACTTTAGTTTATTTAGTAAATATTTTCTTAATTCTATTTCTTAGGTCAAGGGCTTGTAAGTAAGCATTTTACGGTAAGGTCTACAACTGTTGTATTCGGGCGCATGTGACAAATAACAGATTTGATTTGAAGAGGTCATACAAGAAGTTTTGTAGTGATTCCTATGTTGTTGATATAAAGAAGATGTGTTGGTCTGTGGTGTGTAATGAGGAAGAACCAGGCACTGCACTTGACACATTTATGAACTTGCTTATTCCAGTTACTAATAAGCATGCCCCCTTTAAAAAAAAATGACTATAAAAACTGTTCAATCCCTGGGGAGAGGGATGAGGCAAAATGAATGGCAAATAAGTCTGGCTGCACAACTGATTGGCAAACTGAGAAATCGTGACTAAACTGAATAAAAATAAGAAAAAACTACACTCTGAAACAAAGATAAATTATACAAAGAATGAAAGTAAAAAGCTTTGGAGCACCTTAAATTACATTTTGGGCAAAAAGGCAAACTTGCCAATTACTTTAACGATTTTTTTCATTAGCAATTTTAGCTAACGTAGGCATGACATGCCAGCAACAAACGCTGACACTACACATACAAGTCTAACTGATCCAATTACTAAAGACAAGCATTGTAATTTAGAATTCCTTAAAGTGAGTGTGGAAGAGGTGGAAAAATATTTATGTCTGTCAACAATGAAGAAAAAGTAATTCCGCTGCAAAAGAATAGTAAAGCCCCCTTTACTGGCTCAAATAGCCGACCAATCAGCCTGTTACCAACCCTTAGTAAACGTTTGGAAAAAAATTGTGTTTGACCAGATACAATGCTATTTTGCTGTAAACAAATTGACAACAGACTTTCAGCATGCTTATAGGGAAGGGCATTCAACAAGCACGGCACACAAATGACTGATGATTGGCTGTGAGAAATTGCTGCTAAAAAGATTGTGGGAGCTGTTTTGTTAGACTTCAGTGAGGCTTTTGACATTACCGATCATAGTCTGCTGATGGAAAAAACGTATGTGTTATGACCCTGCTATATTGTCAAAAAAAGAGTTACCTATCTAACAGAAAACAGAGGGTGTTCTTTAATGGAAGCCTATAATAACCGGTACCAAGGTTATTATAGTTTTGTGATTTAATATTTTCATTTACATTTTAGTAATTTAGCAGACACTCTTATCCAGAGCGACTTATGGTAGTGAGTGCATAAATGTTTGTACTGGTCCCCCATGGGAATCGAACCCAGAACCCTGGAGATGCAATATTAGTTTTTATTTCTATTAGTTTTTAGATTTTTATTAGAAATTCTGTTCAGTTTCAGTAAGTTGTCAGACTTGATTTACTTTTTATTTTGTATCATGTATGATTAAAAAACATTTGTTTTTAGTTTTTATATAATTTTGTTTCAGCTTTAGCAAAAGAGAGTAGCCTTTGCATGGGAGGCTAGGAGCCATTTATGTATTGTAGGCCTATAGTTTTTAGGCATGTCACTTCTTGCCACTGGGGGGCAGTAATACATAAATTGAGAGGCCAGGACCATAGACTTGGATAGACATAGAATATCTGTATCTGTGTCATGATGGCGTCTGTGAGAGCAGACATGCTAGTTGATCTGGACATTTCTGACAATTTATAAACCTTTATCTGACAGAAAGAGAGGAAAAATCAACAGCATGGCACATTTTACATGTTATTTTTATGTAATATTAAACACTGAAGCACTGAGGTATAGATGCTTGCTGGATTCATTGTGCTGGCATCTTCCTGGGGTCTTGCTGCTCCACGGCTGTACTCTCTGATTTGACGGAGGAAAAAATACTCTGCTTCCCCCTTTAGTGTCTCTGTCCCTGTTGAGCGAAGTGCCACAGACACACTTGGGCCGCTGCAGGGGTTGGATCGAAGTTGGCTGCCAGAGGATTCAGCATGCATGCGAAGCGCTCCCGCAGTGACTTTAGGAGGACCTCTGCCAAACCGTAGTTGACTGCAAATATGCCTTAAAGTTAAGAAGACACAGCATTGGCTGTCAGTTTGAAGTTGGTTGATGTGGATTGCAAACGGCTCAAGCTACTTCACAAGCTGTTCTAGCTTGGCCCAGTCACGCTCCGTACGCACCCTCGGATTTCTTCCCTGTTAGATATTGATAGCTAGTGATAGTGATGTACAAGCTAGGCCTATTTGAAATGTCGGAATTGGATTTTTGCCCAAAGTTTAGAAGGAAAAAAACTAAAACTTTGCATAATTTATGATGGTTTTTATTTTCATTTAGTTTCTGCGTCATAGATAATAGTTTCTGCATAGTTTTCCTTTTTCAAATGTTTATTGATTTTATTTTTATTTATGAAATTGTTTCAGTTTTCGTTTACTATAATAACCTTGGTGTTTTTGTGAAGTAGTAAAGGTTCTTTCTGTATAGTGCATACATACCTGTCACTGAGGAAACCAAATAAAGGAGCCCCACACATTACTCCAATGAAGAAAATGGTGGCTATTGCTTTGTTCATCCCCTTTCTATCGCATACAAGGTCCCACTTTAAAGAGATCATAAAAATAACCAAAGTGATCAACATGTTCAATGCTTTCCATCTTTGAAGCAAAATAGACAGAATAGGAAGAGACTTACCTCTGTAGCCAGAGTGGATTTGAAGGTGCTGTTGTCATATAACCATCCATTCTGACAGGGAACTGTAGCTAGGTCACTGTCATTGGAGTTGGACAGGAGGTGGAACTGGGGCTCTGAGAACATCTTACAGGAGCTTGGAGTCCCATCTTCCTGTACTGGAATACTGACAGTCAGTCTCTCCTCCTGGGTCAGATTCCCAAAGACGCCCTCATCATCCAGAGCGCTGAGGTCACAGTGGTGAGAGGGCAAAGCACCTATGAAGTTATTCAGTAAGAAGTGACACGGCAGGGTCATGCGAGAGAGGCTCTGAATCAGGACGATCATTATTTGGAATTTCCCAAATCCATTGATTTCTGAGAGGACATTGTCAAATTTCATTTTGAAAAGCACTTTGGAGTCTCCAGAACTCCTCTCAATAAAGTAGCAGCAACCACCTCTAATGCTGTCTGCAGAGACAATCCTCTACTCATCTGCTCTTCTTACAGTTGGTCATTCATTCTGTGTGTTATATAAAAGTAGGATAAGGACACATTTACCAGAATTGCGTTAACCATTCATTGATCCTAAGCAGAGATACAGTACCTGCTGATAAAGCAAAAGATTGGTCTCAATAAATGGGATGCTATTTTTTTAGGCAAGTACCATAAACTAAGCATTAGAGGTGCTAAAGTGATAAATCGGTAACACTATATTTGGAAAATACAAAATAGATGGTTGATTTGTTGATGTTCAGTAGATGTTCAATTAACTCTCAGCAGCATTATAACTAACTATCCACTAACACTAGAGTGGATTTGAAGGTGAATAAAGGTGAAATAAAATAAAACTAACCCTTACTTTAACCCTATAAACCTAACCATAACTCCATAACTCCTTGGGCACATTTTTTAAAAAGTGTTTAGTTGAATTCTAGAGACATACTAATAAGTTATACATATATCCTGATGGTGGAAGGGGACCTGTTGGAGTGACCTGATAGACAGATCACCTGCAGAGATGGAGCACCTTATGTACTCGCCTATGGTTATAACTGGTCATAACTGGTCATAACTAGGTATAACTGTGTACAAAACTGTGTACAAAACTGTGTACAAACTGTAACTGTGTACATAACTGGTCATAACTAGGTATAACTGTGTACAAAATCACTTTAGATATTATCGTCACTTCTATTATAGGCATTGGTTGAAGCTCAGTGTTAAATTCCAATCTGATTGCATTTATAATTTATCGCTCTCACATTCTCATTTTTGTTTGTTAAGAACCAACCATGAGCTACATTTTGGTAACATTTCTGACAACGCTAACATCTTTTCAGACAAACTCAGAGTTCTAACACCGGGTCGGTTGCTCTGCTGCCAGTCATAAGAAGTGTATGTAAACAAACCTAGGCTTCTACAGCGGGTGAAATAAGTATTGAACACGTCACCATTTTTCTCAGTAAATATATTTCCAAAGGTGCTATTTGACATGATGTGCACCAGATGTTGGTAACAACCCAAGTAATCCATACATACAAAGAAACCAAAACAAATAAGTTCAGAAATTAAGTTATGTGTAATAATGTGAAATGACACAGGGAAAACGTATTGAACACATGAAGAAAGGGAGGTGCAAAAAGGCATGGAAAGCCAAGACAACAGCTGAAAACTATCAGTAATTAAAAAGCAATCCAGCCCCCTGTCAGTGCAAATTAATATCAGCTGGTTCAGTCCCAACTGATGGCCTACAAAAAGGTCTCATTTCAAGGTGTCACACAAGACACATCTCATGATGGGTAAAAGCAAAGAGCTGTCTCAAGACCTTCGCAACCTAATTGTTGCAAAACATAATGATGGCATTGGTTCTAGGTGCATTTCTAAGCTTCTGAATGTTCCAGTGAGCACTGTTGGGGCCATAATACGGAAGTGGAAAGACAATCATTTCACCATAAATTTGCCTCGACCAGGTGCTCCTCGCAAGATTACTGACAAAGTGAAAAGAATAATCAGAAGAGTTGTCCAAGAGCCAAGGACCACTTGTGGAGAGCTTCAAAAAGACCTGCAATTAGCAGGTACTGTTGTCTCAAAGAAAACAGTAAGTAATGCACTCCACCGCCATTGCCTGTATGCACGCTCACCATGCAAGACTCAATTGCTGAAAAAAAAGCATGTTGAAGCTCGTTTAAAGTTTGTTGCACAACATTTGGAAAAGCCAGTGAAATACTGGGAGAATATAGTGTGGTCAGATGAGAGCAAAATTGAACTGTTTGGATGTCATAATACACACCATGTTTGGAGGAGAAATGGCACCCTAAAAACACCATGTTTGGAGGTGGGAACATCATGGTGTGGGGCTGCTTTTCAGCAAATGGTACTGGCAAACTTCACATAATTGAAGGAAGGATGAATGGGCAAATTTACTGAGACATTCTTGACAAAAATCTGCTGCCATCTACCAGCATGATGAAGATGAAACGAGGGTGGACATTTCAGCAAGACAATGATCCCAAACACACAGCCAAGGAAACTCTCAATTGGTTTCAAAGAAAGAAAATAAAGCTGCTAGAATGGTCCAGCCAATCACCTGACTTAAATCCCATTGAAAATCTATGGAAAGAACTGATGATCAAGATTCATAGAAGAGGCCCACGGAACCTTCAAGATCTGTTTGTGTTATTTCTCATTATTACACATAACTTAATTTCTGAACTTATTTGTTTTGGTTTCTTTGTATGTATGGATTACTTGGGTTGTTACCAACATCTGGTGAACATTTCATGTCAATAGCACCTTTGGAAATATATTTACTGAGAAAAATGGTGACGTGTTCAATACTTATTTCACCCGCTGTATATATAGATAGCTATATGGTGGTACTCAAGCTGAGGTTAATCAATAAATGCAAGATGATATTTTGATTAGCTAACTAGCTAACGTTATCTAGCTACAAAGTCCAGCAGCTAGCCTCTGTAGTTAGCTAACACCAGTCAGCTGGAAGCTAGCTAGGCAAATAAAGGTAGCTAGACAATACATGTGCTTTTGTTTTGAGTAGCTATGTAGCTAGTCCAAGCTACGATAAGACGAGTTTCAGACAGGAAAAACACTGCAGTTAGCAACGCTACTTTTCATCAACTAAGAACAACCAAGATCACAACACAAACCATAGCAGAGAAAACAAATAGCTTTGTTAAGAAACAGTTAGCTAGTTATGAACTGCATATAGCTATAGCCAATGTTTTATCCCCAAACGCACTGCGGAGCTCTCCCTGTCCTCTGCCGTGCCCTGATTGTTTTACTGATGATGATATCTGGAAATGTACATGTACACCCTGGCCCGTCAACTGTTGCTAGCCCCAATTCTGACTTCTGGTTTCTGTTCTCGCAAAAGCCTGGGTTTTCTGCACGTTAACACTAGAAGCTTATTACCTAAAATTGATCAATTGAAAGTGTGAGTTCACAGCTCCAATCCAGATGTGTTGGTCATTACTGAGGTGTGGTTAAGAAAGAGTGTTTTGAACACTGATGTTAACCTTTCTGGCAAGACAGATCTTCCAAAGGTGGTAGACTGGCAATCTTTACCAAGGAACACCTTCAGTGCTCAGTTGTCTTCACCATATCTGTCCCCAAAAAATTTGATTTGCTGGTTTTAAGCTTTAAACTTTCAAATAGCTCTTGGTTGACTGTTGCTGGGTGTTATCGTCCACCATCAGCACCGGCCTGTACTCTACCTGCCCTAAGCTCTCTCCTGGCCACTTACACTACAGTAAGTCTGAATTTGTCCTGCGAGGTGACCTAAACTGGGACATGCTTAAACCACCTGACCAAGTCCTAAAGCAATGAGGCTCCCTAAATCTTTCTCAGATTATTACCAATACCACAAGGTATGACTCTAAACACATTTAAAAGGCTACTCTCCTTGATGTTACCCTCACAAATAATCCTGATAGGTATCAGTCTGGTGTTTTCTGTAATGACCTTAGTGCTCCCTTTTTTGCAGCCTGTGTTCATAATGGCTGCTCAGTGAAACGACCTGTCCTGATTTGTCATAGACGCTTGCTAAAAAACTTTAATGAGCAATCCTTCCTTCATGACCTGGCCTCTGTAAATTGGTATAGAATCAGCTTGATCCCCTCTGTCAAAGACACTTGGACCTTCTTTTTTTATATTTTCAGTGGTATTGTTAACAAACACGCCCCCATAAAGAAAATGAGAATCAAAAACGGGTTCAGCCCCTGGTTTGACCGTGATCTGGCAGAGTTACTCTACCTGAAGAATTCCATTTGCCGAAAGGCTCGGCACACGCGTACACAGGCTGACTGGCTCTCATTCATGCAAATGAGAAATAAGTGCACTCAGGCTATACGGAAGGCAAAGTTAGTTACTTTAAGCAGCAGTTCACTCTCTGTGGGTCTAACCCCAAGAAGTTCTGGAAAACGGTTAAAAACCTAGAGAATAAACCCTCCTCCTCACAGCTGCCCATGTCCCTTAATGTTGATTATGCGGTTGTTACTGACAAGGAGCACATGGCTGAGCTCTTTAAATCATTAAGTAACGATTCCTATTTGACTAAGACATGCCTCATTGCCCGTCCAACATTTCCTCATCTCCCACCCCTTCTAATGCGAATATTCCCGATGCACCTCCCTCTTTTTCCCGGGTCAGATGGTTTAGATCCTTTCTTCTTTAAGGTAGCAGCCCCTATTATCGCCAAGCCTGTCTCTGACCTTTTTAACCTGTCTCTCCTTTCTGGGGAGGATCCCATTGCTTGGAAGGCAGCCACAGTTCGTCCTTTAATTAAAGGGAGAGATCAAGCTGATCCTAACTGTTATAGGCCAAATTCTATTTTGCCCTGTTTATCAAAAGTGTTGGAAATAATCAACTGACTGGCTTTCTTGATGTCTCTAGTATTCTCTCTGGTATGCAATTATGGAACCTTAAAAGTCCTAAATTATGTCACCATTGCCCTTGATGCTATTTTTATTGACTTGGCCAAAGCTTTTGATACGGTAGACCATTCCATTCTTGTGGGCCGGCTAAGGAGTATTGGTGTCTCTGAGGGGTCTTTCACCTGGTTTGCTAACTACCTCTCTCAAAGAGTGCAGTGTATAAAGTCTGAACATCTGCTGTCTCAGCCACTGCCTGTCACCAAGGGAGTACCCCAGGGCTTGATCCTAGGGCCCACACTCTTCTGAATTTACATCAACAACATAGCTCAGGCAGTAGGAAGCTCTCTCATCCATTTATATGCAGATGATACAGTCTTATACTCAGTTGGCCCCTCCCCGGATTTTGTGTTAAATGTTCTACAACAAAGCTTTCATAAACCTGAACCTTGTCAAGAGCAGATGTGGTTGTATTTACAAAGTTGACTATATCTGATTAATATACACTTGCTTGTAAGTGTTATATTTAGTGATAATTCTTTTTTTTACAGATATGTAGTACTAGGCCTTTCTTCAGTAAACTTTAAGGTACCTTTTCATGTAAATAGTTCATGTTTATTATTTGTGTATTTTCAAGGATTTCTTTTTTTTTTTTGTTCTTTTTTTAGGGGGTAGGTAAGCTTTAATATTGCAGATAGAGTGTGGCTTCCATCAATGTAATTGTCTGCATCATTTCCAATCCCCCATATTTTTTTTGTAAACATATATAGAAATTATGTATATATTTTTCTTGATTATTTTCCCCTATCCCTACCATGCCTCCCCAAAGTGCAGTAAACTAATGGACAACAACACTTAGGCTTCTACTTCCAGCTTATACATACTATATACCTTTTATGGACACAGTATATTTAGCAATAGTTATCTTTTGTTTGTTTTTTTGTCCCATCCTTCAGCTACGCTCAATCCCTCCCATCTATCTCTGAACACCATCCAGTTTTCAACTGTGCTGTTATGTTTTAAGAGAGATCAGGAAAAACAGTTTGAAAAGGTAGCGTAATGGGATAATATCTTACTGTGGTGTGTGAAGAATCCAATACTTTACCTTCTATCTATCTATCTATCTATCTATCTATCTATCTATCTATCTATCTATCTATCTATCTATCTATCTATCTATCTATCTATCTATCTATCTATCTATCTATCTATCTATCTTATTGCTTGATTATAATGTTGTATAATCACTTTCAGGTGTAAAAAACATGGAAATTAGCCTTTAGCCATGGTATATTGGCCATATACCACAAACCCCTGAGGTGCCTTACTGGTACATATCATAAACTGGTATCCAACATAATTAGAAAAGTAAAGAGTAATTTTGTGTCATACCCATGGTATAAGGTCTGATAAACGACAGCTTTCAGTCATTCAGCATTCAGGGCTCGAAGTACCCAGTTTATGATACAGCTGACTAATGCCTATTCTTACTTAAAACATAGTTTTTTGTTTTTAATATGCTTATAGTTGCAGTCAAAACAGCTCATAAAAGTCTGTCAGTGGTATGAATACTTGATTGAACTATAATACAAAGACCAGCTACCCTCTGAATGTACACATAGTTCTACATTGGTGTATAATGTCAGAAAAGTTGTTATTCTGTGGAAAATGTTATATAAATTCCCAAATTCCTTTACAGTTTTTCTCAGTCGCTTTGGTGCATTTCTTAGATCAAAAGTGCAATTCTTGATACTACTTGTACAAATTCCAAATCATCTAGTCACTTGTGTTAAATTGCTTTAACACCATTAAAGCAATTTCTTATTCCTTTAAGCAAATTGCAATTGCTTTTGTACATATTGCAATTGATAATGTACAAGTGTCAGCTTTTTTCCACATTTTCGATTGCTCATGTCATGTTGATCAACACATAGTAGATGGTTCTCTGTTGAATAGTCAAACCCCTCAAAACATCTAGGCATTAGTTCCTTGCATAAGCCATTACATGCAAAATTGTTGAACTATTTGTCATAAACTGTCAAGCATAGTTTTACACATTTCTATTAGACCTTTTGTACAAAAACGTGAATTGATGAATCGTGCAGGTGAAACTGACCCTCACTCATGAAGGAATGTAAAGTGTTAGTTCAACCAACAATCAACCAGTTGTCTAAATTGCTCAAAGGTGCATCTCATGAACAATCAATTGGCAAGCATATATAGACAGACCACAACACAGAGTTGCAATTTTCCAATAATGGATGGACCAGGAAACAAACAGGGTCAACAGCCAAGAGGAGGAAGAAGAGGAGCAAGGATGCGTGGTGGAAGGCAATACAGAGGAAGAGGCAGAAGAGGACATGGGCGCATATCTGATGACATAAGGGCCACTATTGTAGAACATGTTGTCAATCATGGCCTTACAATGGCTGAGGCGAGTCGAAGGGTGCAGCCGAATATTGGGAGATCAACCGTATCCTCAATAGTTCAAACGTTTCGAAGAGAGAACAGGTATGTCCACCAATGTACTGTCCACCAGTGCACTGTTACTGTATATAAGCAGTATACTGTATACTTCCTACAATGCTTCATATTACAGTAGTCCACTTGTATTTCACAGCATACAGAAATATACTCTATACAGATACATACTGCACCTTACATGCACCCACCTGTATGTTTTACAGTAAAATGTGTGTTCGCATAGTTTTTGTCTATGTGAAAGTGTGCGATGCATCACTGCATTTTTCCCCACATAGGACTGCAAGATTACCTCAAACCGGTGGCAGAGGACGCCTTTTCACACCTCAACAGGAGGAGGCTATTTGAACCATGGTCCGAGCAAACAATGCCATGAGACTCAGGGAAATACAAAGGACCATTATAGAAGACAACGATGTCTTTGAAAACATCCATACGGTTAGCATCTCAACCATCGACAGGGTGCTGCATAGAAACCAGATGAGTATGAAACAGCTGTACCGTGTACCATTCCAAAGGAATGAGGACAGAGTTAAGGAGCTCCGGTACCAGTATGTACAGGTAAAACATATATCTATGTAACTACTTTACAGCAACATTTTATAGTGATACATAGTACAGTAAACATAAACTGCACACATTTCCATTGCTGTGGAAGGAACATGCAATATACAGTGGGGAGAACAAGTATTTGATACACTGCCGATTTTGCAGGTTTTACTACTTACAAAGCATGTAGAGGTCTGTAATTTTTATCATAGGTACACTTCAACTGTGAGAGGCAGAATCTAAAACAAAAATCCAGAAAATCACATTGTATGATTTTTAAATAGTTAATTTGCATTTTATTGCATGACATAAGTATTTGATCACCTACCAACCAGTAAGAATTCCGGCTCTCACAGACCTGTTAGTTTTTCCCTCCTGTTCTCCACTCATTACCTGTATTAACTGCACCTGTTTGAACTCGTTACCTGTATAAAAGACACCTGTCCACACACTCAAACAAACAGACTCCAACATCTCCGCAATGGCCAAGACCAGAGAGCTGTGTAAGGACATCAGGGATAAAATTGTAGACCTGCACAAGGCTGGGATGGGCTACAGGACAATAGGCAAGCAGCTTGGTGAGAAGGCAACAACTGTTGGCGCAATTATTAGAAAATGGAAGAAGTTCAAGATGACGGTCAATCTCCCTCGGTCTGGGGCACCATGCAAGATCTCACCTCGTGGGGCATCAATGATCATGAGGAAGGTGAGGGATCAGCCCAGAACTACACGGCAGGACCTGGTCAATGACCTGAAGAGAGCTGGGACCACAGTCTCAAAGAAAACCATTAGTAACACACTACGCCGTCATGGATTAAAATCCTGCAGTGCACGCAAGGTCCCCCTGCTCAAGCCAGCGCATGTCCAGGCCCGTCTGAAGTTTGCCAATGACCATCTGGATGATCCAGAGGAGGAATGGGAGAAGGTCATGTGGTCTGATGAGACAAAAATATAGCTTTTTGGTCTAAACTCCACTCGCCGTGTTTGGAGGAAGAAGAAGGATGAGTACAACCCCAAGAACACCATCCCAACCGTGAAGCATGGAGGTGGAAACATCATTCTTTGGGGATGCTTTTCTGCAAAGGGGACAGGACGACTGCACCGTATTGAGGGGAGGATGGATGGGGCCATGTATCGCGAGATCTTGGCCAACAACCTCCTTCCCTCAGTAAGAGCATTTTTATTTTATTTTTGAAGGATGTGCAAATTATGATGTGCAAATTGAGATACTGGAGTGCAAGATATGTGAAAATAACAAAAATATGGGGATGAGGTAGTAGTGTGGGCTATTTACAGAAGGGCTATATACAGGTGCAGTGATCGATAAGCAGCTTTGACAGCTGATGCTTAAAGTTTGTGAGGGAGATAGGAACCTCTAGCTTCAATGATTTTTGCAATTCGTTCCAGTCATTGGCAGCAGCGAACTGGAAGGAATGGCGGCCAAAGGAGGTGTTGGCTTTGGGGGTGACCAGTGAGATATACCTGCTGGAGCGCATGCTACGGGTGGGTGTTGCTATAGTGACCAGTGAGCTGAGATAGGGCGGGGATTTACCTAGTAAAGACTTATAGATGACCTGGAGCCAGTGGGTTTGGCGACGAATATATAATGAAGGCCAGCCAACGAGAGCATACAGGTCGCAGTGGTGGGTAGTGTATGGGGCTTTGGTAACAAAACGGATGGCACTGTGATAGACTACATCCATTTGCTAAGTAGAGTGTTGGAGGCTAGTTTGTAAATGACATCGCCGAAATCAAGGATCGGTAGGATAGTCAGTTTTACAAGGGCATGTTTGGCAGCATGAGTGAAGGAGGCTTTGTTGCGAAATAGGAAGCCAATTCTGGATTTAATTTTGGATTGGAGATGGTTGATGTGAGTCTGGAAGTTGAGTTTACAGTCTAACCAGATGCCTAGGTATTTGTAGGTGTCCACGTATTCTAATTCGGACCCGTCGAGAGTAGTGATGATAGTCCGGTGGGCAGGTGCTGGCCGCGTTCGATAGAAAAGCATGCACTTAGTTTTACTAGCGTTTAAGAGCAGTTGGAGGCCACGGAAGGAGTGTTGTATGGCATTGAAGCTTGTTTGAAGGTTAGTAAACACAGTGTCCAAAGAGGGGCCAGATGTATACAGAATGGTGTCATCTGCGTAGAGATGGATCAGAGAGTCACCAGCAGCGAGAGCGACATCGTTGATGTATATAGAGAAAAGGGTTGGCCCAAGAATTGAACCCTGTGGCACCCCCATAGAGACTGCCAGAGGATCGGACAATAGGCCCTCCGATTTGACACACTGAACCCTGTCTGCAAAGTAGTTAGAGAACCAGGCAAGGCAGTCACTTGAGAAACCAAGGCTGTTGAGTCTGCCAATAAGAATGCGGTGATTGACAGAGTCGAAAGCCTTGGCCAGGTCGATGAAGACGGCTGCACAGTACTGTCTTTTATCGATGGCGGTTATGATATCGTTCAGTACCTTGAGCGTAGCTGAGGTGCACCCATGACCAGCTCGGAAACCAGATTGCATAGCAGAGAAGGTACGGTGGGATTCGAAGTGGTCAGTTATCTGTTTGTTAACTTGGCTTTCGAAAACTTTAGAAAGGCAGGGCAGGATGGATATTGGTCTATAACAGTTTGGGTCTAGAGTGTCTCCTCCTTTGAAGAGGGGGATGACCGCGGCAGCTTTCCAATCTCTAGGGATCTCAGACGATACGAAAGAGAGGTTGAACAGGCTAGTGATAGGTGTTGCAACAATTTTGGCTGATAATTTCAGAAAGAGAGGGTCCAGATTATCTAGCCCAGCAGATTTGTAGGGGTCCAGACTTAGCAGCTCTTTCAGAACATCAGCCGTCTGGATTTGGGTGAAGGAGAAGCGGGGGGGGCTTGGGCAAGTAGCTGCCGGGGGTACAGAGCTGTTGGCCGGGGTAGGGGTAGCCAGGTGGAAAGCATGGCCAGCCGTAGCAAAATGCTTATTGAAATTTTTGATAATCGTGGATTTATCGGTGGTAACAGTGTTTCCGAGCCTCAATGCAGTGGGCAACTGGGAGGAGGTGCTCTTATTCTCCATGGACTTTACAGTGTCCCAGAACTTTTTGGAGTTAGTACTACAGGAAGCAAATTTCTGTTTGAAAAAGCTGGCCTTTGCTTTTCTAACTGACTGTGTGTACTTGTTCCTGACTTCCCTGAATAGTGTAGTAGAAAAAACTCTTCCTCTTAAAAACGAAGGCACTTCTGGAGTTTGTAGAAGCAAGATAGACTTTATTGCAAAAAGACAACGAAGCCGAGTGTCCTGCAGGAACCACTCCCCGCAGGAACCACTCCCCGCAGGAACCACTCCCGTACATCTCTAAGTTTTTGGCTTATGTACAAGTTGTTAAATGTTTATTCATTAGACACAGTTATCACAGCTCCACCCATTCTATTTTCCTCCAACCTGGTCTCAAAACTCCTGATGCTATTTCTTGTTTTCTCCTTATTTGGAGATAACATTGGCACAGAATACATGTCTAGTTCTAAGTCAGAAAAATGGGAGGTACACAGGAAGCCTTTACCCCTGGGGGAGTCTCCTGACTCTGGTGACATTCCTCTGGTCAAAGGTCAACCTGCTGAGTGGTAGAGATTGCCTACACCCACCCTTATCTGCTGAGGACAAAGATATCTTGTCTCTGACAAAGCTGAATATATTCAGAGAGCTATAAAGAATTGGAAATTATACAATAACTATAAAGAATTGGAATTTACACAACAATAGCTGCATATCGCGGGGGCTATTCGATGCTAATGCAGTGCGCCACAGGATGTTTTTGTGTTGGTCTAGTGCAGTCAAGTCTGGGGTGAACCAAGGGCTATATCTATTCTTAGTTCTACGTTTTTTGAAAGGGGCATGCTTATTTAGGATGGTGAGGAAAGCACTTTTAAAGAACAACCAGGCGTCCTCTACTGACGGGATGAGGTCAATATCCTTCCAGGATACCTGGGCCAGATCGAATAGAAAGGCCTGCTCGCAAAAGTGTTTTAGGGAGCGTTTGACAGTGATAAGGGGTGGTCGTTTGACCGCTGACCCATTGCGAACGCAGGCGATGAGGCAGTGGTCGCTGAGATCCTGGTTGAAAACAGAGGAGGTGTATTTGGAGGGCAAGTTAGTCAGGATGATATCAATAATGGTACCCATGTTTACGGATTTTGGGTTGTACCTGGTGGGTTCCTTGATAATTTGTGTGAGATTGAGGGCATCCATCTTAGATTGAAAGACAGCCGGGGTGTTAAGCATATCCCAGTTTAAGTCACCTAACAGTACAAACTCTGAAGATAGATGGGGGGCAATCAATTCACATATGGAGTCCAGGGCACAGCTGGGGGCTGAGGGGGATCTGTAACAGGCGGCAACAGTGAGAGACTTATTTCTGGAAAGTTGGATTTTTAAAAGTAGAAGCTCAAACTGTTTGGGCACGGACCTGGACAGTATGACAGAACTCTGCAGGTTATCTCTGCAGTAGATTGCAACTCCGCCACCTTTGGCAGTTCTATCTTGACGGGAAATATTGTAGTTGGGGATGGAAATTTCCGAATTATTGGTGGCCTTCCTGAGCCAGGATTCAGACACAGCTAGGACATCTGGGTTGGCGGAGTGTGCTAAAGCAGTGAATAAATCAAACTTAGGGAGGAGGCTTCTAATGTTGACATGCATGAAACCAAGGCTTTTATGGTTACAGAAGTCAACAAATGAGAGCGCCTGGGGAATAGGTGTAATGCTGGGAGCTACAGGACCTGGGTTTACCTCTACATCACCAGAGGAACAGAGGAGGAGTAGGATTAGGGCACGGCTGAAGGCATTAAGAACTGGTCGTCTAGTGCGTTGGGTACAGAGAGTAAAAGGAGCAGATTTCTGGGCGTGTTGGAATAGATTGAGGGCATAATGTACAGACAAGGGTATAGTAGGATGTGAGTTCAGTGGAGGTAAACCTAGGCGTTGGGTAATGAAGAGAGAGGTTGCATCTCTGGAGACACCAGTTAAGCCAGGTGAGTTCTCCGCATGTGTGGGGGGAGGGACAAAAAAGCTATCAGAGGCCAGTTGAGCAGGACTGGGGGCTCTACAGTGAAATAAAACAATAATAGCTAACCTAAACAACAAAAGACAAGGCATATTGAAATAAAGGGGCATAAAAACAAACAGTTAATGAGGGACAAAAAAAAAATAACAGTTAATTAAGAGGGCTAAGGCGACGACGGGTAATGGCAATGGATGGACAGATGGATCTTTGGCGATGTCGCAGAGGAGAACCCTGTTGAGACCACGTCGGACAATTACGTCGGCAGACCAGTCACGGTGGCTCGGTGGGGCTCCGTGTCGACAGTAGAAGGTCCAGGCAGGTTGACAGAGGTACTGTAGCCCGGGAGAGTAGCTAGCACACGTCGGCTGTCCGGGAGATGAGCCTAGCTCACGCTAGCATAGGTAGGATGTAAACAAACAATGGAGGTTAGCCAAAAACGTCGGTCACTCGATTGCAGCTAGCTAGCTGTGATGATCCGGTGTGATGGTCCTGTGATTTCAGTGGAAATCCGGTGAAATGGAAGGGAACGCAGTCCGATATGCGCTGGGTTGGTAGCGCGCTGTGCAGACTGGCCGATAATGTCCGAACTAAAAGCTGTCTGAGCAGCCAGAGCGGTGGTGAGGACCGCTAGCAGTGGTTAGCGATGGCTAGAAGCTAGTTAGCAAGCTAGCTAGCAGGCTAGCTTCTGACTGCGGTTCAGTTAAAAAAAAAAAGAAAAGTAAGGATAATAGATCAGTTTCACGTTGGGTAAGGTGGGTTGCAGGAGAGGTAAATCGGGGACAAAATAAATAAATACAAATGTATGGAAAGACAAATTACAAACTATTACAAACTATTTACACGAGACGGGACGAACAAAAAACACGTCTGCACTGTTACGCCATCTTGGAACCAAGCATTGAAGATGGGTCGTGGCTGGGTCTTCCAGCATGACAACGACCTGAAACACACAGCCAGGGCAACTAAGGAGTGGCTCTGTAAGAAGCATCTCAAGGTCCTGGAGTGGCCTAGCCAGTCTCCAGACCTGAACCCAATAGAAAATCTTTGGAGGGAGCTGAAAGTCTGTATTGCCCAGCGACAGCCCCGAAACCTGAAGGATCTGGAGAAGGTATGGAGGAGTGGGCCAAAATCCCTGCTGCAGTGTGTGCAAACCTGGTCAAGAACTACAGGAAATGTCTGATCTCTGTAATTGGAAACAAAGGTTTCTGTACCAAATATTAAGTTCTGCTTTTCTGATGTATCAAATACTTATGTCATGCAATAAAATGCAAATTAATTACTTAAAAATCATACAATGTGATTTTCTGGATTTTTGTTTTAGATTCCGTCACTCACAGTTGAAGAGTACCTATGATAAAAATTACAGACTTCTACATGCTTTGTAAGTGGGAAAACCTGCAAAATCGGCAGTGTATCAAATACTTGTTCTCCCCACTGTATGTACATTTTATGTCACTCTTCCTTACCAAAACAAATTCAACTGTGTGTTCTGGGATATAGCGTATAATGGAGTTGGAATCAAGTGAACCCTCTCACAACTTTGTATACGTGGATGAGGCTGGCTTCAACCTGACCAAATGCAGAAGGCGGGGTCGGAATATCATTGGTCACAGAGCTACTGTGGATTTGCCAGGCCAACGGGGAGGAAATATCACCATGTGTGCTTCTATTTCGGAGCATGGTGTCCTAACCCATATCCCCCTTATAGGGCCATACAACACACAGCATCTACTCAACTTTTTAGAGACTCTCTACAGGGCTCTCATCCCTGATGATGAGAGGGGTCTGTTTAGAGAGGATTTGCCAAAGTATGTGGTCATTTGTGATAATGTGAGTTCCCATCGATCAAACATGATAAGGCAATGGTTTGTGACCCACCCGAGGATGCTCATAGAATTCCTCCCACCTTATTCACCATTCCTTAACCCAATTGAGGAGTTATTTTCAGCATGGAGGTGGAAGGTGTACGATCGTCAGCCACTCACACAGATGACCCTGCTGGCTGCAATGGATGCAGCATGTGAGGACATCACAGTAGACGCCTGCAGAGGATGGATAAGGCATTCCAAAAGATTCTTTCCATGTTGCATTTGAAGGGAAAATATCTGGTGTGATGTGGATGAGAATATGTGGGCCGACAGACAGGAACGTCTGGATGTGTAGAGACAGCACTAGAACAGTGCTGCGGGCAAAGTTGTGTCTTAGGGGTGTTTCCTGTGTTTCTTTCTAATTTAGTTTTTTTTCCTTTGTGCCCCTTGTCTTTTTCTTACTGTAAATTATTTTGTTTTTTTCTTTCATAAAGTAGCACTAGTAAAAGCTGTGAAAAACAAAATCCTGTCCAGTCTCTTTCAATCAATAACCCACATACAGTAATATGTAAATAGTACTGTTGAAATTGATATATGCCATAGAAGTGCAGCCTTGTGCATTTTCAATACAGTAACTGTCATCCAAACTGTAGCCTAAGTTTACATCAGGTAATACTGTCAAAGTACACAGTTACATTGACAACATGCCTAAACATTTTGACGACCTTGTTCGTGAACAATGACTCAATGACTCACTGACATGATCATTGGCATGAATATTTAGATTTTTAGTGACTGACTAGCTTTAGAAACATATCTATTGTATATTGCAGTTTGTACAAATTGTTCTGAGAAATGCACTTATTATTTTGCACATGTTAGGGATGATGTGAAAAATGCACCAAAGCGACTGAGAAAAACTGTAATACCCTCCAATATTCTATGTGTGCAATTTGTTATGTTTTTTTGGTTGCTATAACATTTGGTTTGAAGTGACTTTGAGGATTTGGGCATGCTTTTTGAAGCACCCTGCCAGGACCTACCACTAATGTTGGCTGTGGGGTAAGTAAATAAAAACTAAGCCATATTTTGGGTCATTATCGCTCAGGGTAAATGGATAAATCCCTTTTTGTCAATACAATTACGTATAATTAAAATGTTGTTGTACTGCCCCTTTAACTGGCAGCCATTTTTGCCTCATAAATATGACCAAATTAATATTTACTTCAAGATTCTAAAAACGAAATGATAATGCATTCAAATAATAATAAATCAGCTTTTTAGTACTAATGTGGATTGTACTCTGGAAATTAGCTGCACATTATATTTTAGTTTGACATAATAAACAAATGAACTGTAATTGTTTATTTCAGATATACATTATTTAATAATGTTTTGAAAATAATTAAGGGTGCGTTTGTAAAATTCACTCTGGTGTGCCAGAGCGTGCTCTGGGCAGTTCGATTGCCAGAGTGAATTTACTAAACAATCTTTAATTGAGATTATTGCTTTTTACAATAGTTTCTTCTTGGGGTCAAAATGACCCCAGTTTGTAATCTATGTATGTAAAATATGTTGGTAGTTTGAGGGTTATTTTCTTTTTATTAACCATGTGACTATCTGGCAATCTATAATTTATTTATACATGTTTAGTATTTATTTTGTATGGTGTCACCAACTGGTCTAGCCTATTCACCACCACTGTTGGACTGGCTTCTTAGGTGAGCGTGCACCCGTCATGTTCACGGCTTTAACCACAGGTTGCGCACCTCTCTTTTTTTGGTTTCTTACATTTAAAAAATGAATTATTTTGGGAATGTTTGTGTGGGGATAAAAAGTTTCAGTAGTTAGGAGTAACTTCTATTCTAGCCAAAACATTTAGACTAGAAGGAATCTCATTCTTGTCAAAACGACCATATGCCAATATGTTCGCACTTCGTAAACTTGAAGTGAAGCAGTTTGAAAACATACCTCAATCCAGGGATGCAAGATTTTGCTGTACTCCTAATCATCCCCATGTCCCTTTAGGCAAATCGAGAAGATTGAAATACAGCTAGTTTTTTATTCAACTGCATTTTTGTCCTCATGCTAGGTAGCCAATGCTAAAGCAGCCAATTAAATTAAATCAATCAAACCTTATTTATTTGGATGGATGGGGGAATGAGTGGTTGTTGTTGTTATACTGTTTTTCTGTTCTCATATCTGAAAATCTATAAATAATGAACAAAAAAAATATATAATAACAATAAAGTAGATAGTATGGCTAAGACAATTAAAAGCACCCTAGTTGTATAAATCAGAATATAATCCTCTGGCCAGATGTTGCTGATAGCTGCCGGATTTTACAACGCCTGGATAGGTATTTTACATCAGCCAACCACATCATATGTTATACAGTGCCTTCAAAAAGTATACCCCTTGACTTATTCTGTTATTCTGAATTCAAAATTCAGAATAACAGAATAAGTCGAGGGGTATACTTTTTAAATCGATGTTTTTTCTCACCCATCTACTCACAATAACCCATAATGGCAAAGGGAAAATATGTTTTTGTGAAAATGAAACACATAAATATTTGTACATAAGTATTCACACCTCTGAGTCAATACTTTGTAGAAGCACCTTTGGCAGCGATTACAGCTGTGAGTCTCTAAGAGCTTTCCACACCTGGATTGTACAACATTTGTCCATTATTATTTGTAAAGATCTTCAAATTGGTTGTTAATCGTTGCTAGACAACCATTTTCAGGTTTTGCCATAGATTTTCAAGTAGATTTAAGTCAAAACTGTAACTCTGCCACTCAGGAACATTCAATGTCTTCTTGGTAAGCAACTCCAGTGTAGATTTGGCATTGTGTTTCAGGTTATTGTCCTGCTAAAAGGTGAATTAATTTCCCAGGGTCTAGTGGAAAGCAGACTGAACAAGGTTTTCCTCTAGGATTTGGTCTGTGCTTAGCTCCATTCCACTAATGTGCTTGAAAATGTGTCGTATTGGATTTGTATTCAAGACAAAAAGGTAATTGCTTTGTCACTTTAGTACTTTTTGCTAACAGGATGCATGTTTTTGAATATTTTTATTCTGTACAGGCTTCCTTCTTTTCACTCTGCCATTTAGGTTAGTATTGTGGAGTAACTACAATGTTGTTGATCTATCCTCAGTTTTCTCCTACCACAGCCATTAAACTCTGTAACTGATTTAAAGTCACCTGAGCGGTTTCCTTCCTCTCTGACAACTGAGTTAGGAAGGACACCTGTATCTTTGTAGTGACTGGGTGTATTTATACACCATTCAAAGTGTAATTAATAACTTCACCACACTCCAAGGTATATTCAATGTCTGTTTTTTTACCCACCTACCAATAGGTGTCCTTCTGAGCGAGGCATTGGAAAACCTCCCTGGTCTTTGTGGTTGAATCTGTGTTTGAAATTCACTGCTCGACTGAGGGACCTTACAGATAATTGTATGTGTGTGGTACAGAGATGAGGTAGTCATTCAAAGATCATGTTAAACACTATTATTGCGCACAACGTGAGCCCATGCAACTTATTATGCGACTTATTTAGCAAAGTTTTACTCCTGAACTTATTTAGGCTTTCCATAACAAAGGGGTTTAATACTGATTGACTGAAGACATTTCAGCTTTTCATTTGTAATTATTGGTAAGAATTTAGAAAAAAACATTATTCCACTTTGACATTATTGGGTTTTGTGTGTAGGCCAGTGACCAAAAATCTAAATGTAATACATTTTAAATTCAGGCTGTAACACAACAAAATGTGGAAAAAGTCAAAGGGTGTGAATATTTTCTGAAGGCACTGTAGCAATCTGGTCTTTATTTTGCAACCATAATCTTTGATCATACCAAAGAACATCTATATAGCGGGCCATTTCTAGCATTCTAGTATTAACCATAACCCTTACCTTACCATTTTGCATTTCAACTTCAATGGGGTAGGGACGTCCTAAGGATCCCGGATAGCACGGAACCTTCTTCTTCTTCTTCTTCTTCTTCTTTTCTGGTATTATGGCGGTCCACAAACAAACGTTAAAGAGGCATTGAGAGAGTCGCCGGTACAGTAGCATCGCTTGAGTGACTTCTGTCATGGGCGAGTCGAGAGGTCTATGACTTGTGGTCAGACTCGCTGGAACACATTTAAATTTGCGCATTTTCTCAATGCTGATTTGAATGTCATTGAGAAAACAGAGATTTTTAAAAGTAATCCTCGAAGTAATCATTTAGTTTTTCAAAAGTGTCTAATCGGATTAAAATACTTTTGCTGGTAATGTAACGGATTACAGTTACCGTTTTTTTGTAATTTCTTACATTTAACGGATTACATGTAATCGGTTACTCCCCAACCCTGATTATTCAAATCGACACAAACATCCCAAGGGTGTGTTACTCCCGCCCCGCCTGCAGGTACAAAAGTAATGTTGCAGTAGTTCTGTTCTTGGTCTATTTAATTTAAACTAATTTACCCTAGAAATAAAATTACAGTTGTTAATGGTAGAGGACATACTGTATATACATTTGTCATAAAATATGTTTTCTCTACCTTTACCGATCTCTCAGTAATTAGGGGGGGAAACGAAAAGTGTTAATTTCATCCTAGTTCTCCCCTATAAAATACGCGGTGAGAGTTTATGTGAACAGACCGTTGCAATGTCTCGTTTGCACTGCCTCTGCATTGTGCACCTTATGGACAGCCTGGATTCATGCTAATTCGACCTCCTTCACCTTTACAGTGCATTCTTGGAACGTGGTTCCCACCACAATTGCAGCACACTGTATGCACCACAAGAGGTTGGTGGCACCTTAATTGGTGAGAACAGGCTTGTGGTAATGACTGGAGAGGATTTTGATACTATTCCACCTATCCCGCTCCAGATGCCATTCCATTAGCGCCGTTTCAGACATTATTATGAGCCCTTCTCCCTTCAGCAGCGTCCTGTGGTATCCACTGACTCTTCCACAACATATTCCGTCGGCACACACTTGCCATGTGGCCAAACCTTTTGCATTTAAGACATTGCAACGGTCTGTTCACATAAACTCTCATCGCGTATTTTATAGGGGAGAACTAGGACGAAATTAACACTTTTCGTTTCCCCCCTAATTACTGAGAGATCGGTAAAGGTAGAGAAAACATATTTTATGACAAATGTATATACAGTATGTCCTCTACCATTAGCAACTGTAATTTTATTTCTAGGGTAAATTAGTTTAAATTAAATAGACCAAGAACAGAACTACTGCAACATTACTTTTGTACCTGCAGGCGGGGCGGGAGTAACACACCCTTGGGATGTTTGTGTCGATTTGAATAATCAGGGTTGGGGAGTAACCGATTACATGTAATCCGTGAAATGTAAGAAATTACAAAAAAACGGTAACTGTAATCTGTTACATTACCAGCAAAAATATTGTAATCCGATTAGACACTTTTGAAAAATGTATGATTAGTTCGAGGATTACTTTTAAAAATCTCTGTTTTCTCAATGACATTCAAATCAGCATTGAGAAAATGCGCAAGTTTAAATGTGTTCCAGCGAGTCTGACCACAAGTCATAGACCTCTCGACTCGCCCATGACAGAAGTCACTCAAGCGATGCTACTGTACCGGCGACTCTCTCAATGCCTTTCTCATCGTAGTGATCGTACTCCACATGACCCATGACCTACACCCGGAAATTGATGAATCTATGATAAAGACATATTTCTATGCATAAGAAAAAAGTGCGTAAGAATGGTTTTTTGAATTGACATAAAATGTAAGTTACAGTATTTAACCATTGTTCATTTTGTAATTATTTGATAATGAATTATTTTTTGACAGGCGAACTTGTGACAAAGAGGGGTCCTTCGCTTCGGTTGTATGATAGGCTGTGGATTTTATTACTTGCGTTCTCCTTCAATTCGCCCTCCACTCCAGTCTAACCCGTTAAGTCTACAGCGGAGCCACAAACACCTGAAATAAAGTCACTTTAGTTGAGCGCTAGTACCATATTTTACCGGTAAGTGAAGCAACTAAACTGTTTTTTACTCTAGGTGTACTAGCAAAACGGTATTTGTCGCAGTTTATTACCACGCTTGCCCGAGAACTGTCTGACACGCTAAATGTTCCTAGCTAGATAGCCGGTTAGAATTAGGGCAACTCATGTCCGCTGCACATGTGTGAAATTAAGACCACAAATTAAACTGGATTACTTTGTTCTTACGTGGAGCAGCTAACTGTGACATAGTAAGGTAGATAACTCCAGTATTGTGTGCAAATGCTTAGCAGTAACGCTAGCAAGCCAACTCAATCTGCTAACCAGACAGCTAGTAACGTAACTGTATCTAGTTGTTAGCTTCCTTGGCATGCCTGGCAATGTGGCGGTTACATGGTTAGTTGTGTGCATTGCGGACTATTTTTAAGGTGTCGAAACAACTTCTAAATGTATGTATAGAAAAGGCACAAGGAGTAGGTATATTGATGTATTGTCCAGCATGAAGAAAATATCTCAGAACGTTGTTGACACGCGCGTGTGGTGTCAGTAACCTAAAGGTTGCTGGATCGAATCCTCGAGCTGACAAGGTAAGAATCTGTCTTTCTGCCCCTGAACAAGGCAGTTAACCTACTGTTCCCCGGGGGCCGAAGGCGTGGATGTCGATAAAGGCATCCTCCCGAACCTCTGATTCAGATAAGACATATTTCAGTTGAATGCATTCAGTTGTACAACTGACTTTACCTTTCACGCCAGCTAGCTCGCCACAGCAACACTAGGTAGTTATGGCTATAGGTTGACTATGTCAATGGCTTCCCTCAGTTAACCTTGCCCACCTTTGCTCTGTATGACGTTTGTCATTACAGTTGCCAGAATTGGCTTACCAGTATGTTCCATGTCATTAGCTTGTTACTTAGCTAGCCACCTTAGATAACGTTAGATACAGAACTGCAACTTGGAAGTACAGCCTCCCACTATCTGCTAGCTGGCTAACTAGCAACCAGTCAGTCTAATATCTATTGAATGCCATGTGCTCGCTTTGTGGCATATGAATAAAGCAATAATTGTAGCAAGGATTTATGGTTGTACCTTTCTGAAAAGTGTCTATTGACAGGTGAATATCTGACACTTACAGTGGAACACTATGCATTCCTAAACCATATTGTAACAGTGTGGTGGACATAGACTACGTCAAATTGTCTCATTCAAACTGATGTACTCAGCTGTTATGACAACCACATGTCAAAAATAGATTCACTACACGAACACCCCTTGCTTACAGTATACCGTATGCTATACCCTCATTCAAAGATGAGGCCTCACATGAACTATGTATGACTGCGTGGTCTTATAACGGAAAGACCCACCTACCACTGTCTGTCCGAGACTGTTCTAGGAGAATAGTAATGGAGGTTCTGAATTGCACCATACCCAGTTATTGATTGATTAATGGGACAGACTGGGTAGTAGCCAGTACTTGGCTGGAGAGTGGAGCCCTTCCCAGTCCCACCCATACTAGAATTGTTTTATTTTCCTCCACCCGACCTTGACTGAGTGAGTCATGGAGTTGTGGCTTAGCGTCAGTTTAGATAAGTTGGCCATGCAGAGCTATGCAGACACAGGCCACTTTTCACACAAACTTAGAGGATCAGCATCTGCAAGGGAACCCATGCTCTGGGCTGATAGAGCTGTCTCCTCCTATACAGACAGAAAACCACACCCTTTATTGTATAGCGGGGGTGGGGGGAGATAAACACGTTATCCAAAAGGATGACTAGCTATCTTTATAGACTCAAAATAAACATTGTTTTCCAAAGCAGGCATCCTTGCTCAGGAATTTAGTAAACTAAAATGTACTCTGACTGTGTAATGTATGCATTTTTTTTTCTCCCTGCTGCAGGTGTAATGGCAGTACCTCCATCATATGGTGACCTCGGCAAATCCGCCAAGGACATCTTCAACAAAGGCTATGGTACTGTACCTTTCACTCTGAAACAAATAGGTTATACTGTAGTGATCATTGAGGTGATTGTAATGGACCACCTTGTGTAAGAACAAGAATAACCAATAGGGTGGGTTTGTTAGAGGCATGCGGGTGGTCTTTCTATATGTAAGCAATTGATGTGACGTGTTATTTTTGTGTCTAAGGAAAAATTGTTTTTTTTTTAAATATATACAGAATCTTCTTACCACACATTTCTACTTGTTCTCCCCTGTTTGGCACCGGATCAATTATCACACAGCTTGATAAATGTTAAGTTTTGGCATTTCAAATGGTGAACATTTCATAGTGTAACTGTCTGAGAATGAATTTGAACAACAGAATGTTTGTGAAATAGGTTTAATTCATAAGAACTTTGCTTTCTTCCTAAAGGGTTTGGCCTGGTGAAGCTTGATGTGAAGACCAAGTCTGACAGCGGAGTGGTAAGTTGACTTCTTTTCTTTCTAATCATTTGTGTACTTTGAAAATGAAAGTATAATTATATCTACTCACTAAAATATACTTAAGTATTACAATTTGAAGTGTCATTACATTTTTTTGTTTTACTTGCGTATAGCCAGGGGCACACTCAGGCGTAATTTACAAACAAAGCATTTGTGGTTTATGAGTCTGCCAGATAAGAGACAGTAGGGATGACCAGTGATGTTCTCTTGATTAGTGTGTGAATTTGACTATTTTCCTGTCCTGCTAAGCATTCAAAATGTATGGAGTAAAAAGTACCTCATTTTCTTTAGGAATGTAGTAAAGTAAAAGTTGTCAAATATAAATAGTAAAGTACAGATACCCCCAAAAACTACTTAAGTAGTACTTTAAACAATTTTTACTTAAGTACTTTACACCATTGTATCTACTCTACCATATGTAGAAGTTTGTCTTTATGATTATAGTTCAATGCATAGTATATTTCAATACACTCCTTTATGATAAAAAACCCAAATGCTTTCATCTATTTTTACGACATTGATTTTTGTTCATATCCTGATTTGGAGTCTTTTTACTCCTGTTATACAGGAGTTCAAAACAGCTGGCTCCTCAAACACGGACACCAGCAAGGTGGCGGGCAGCCTGGAAACCAAATACAAGAGGTCCGAGTACGGCCTGACCTTCACAGAGAAGTGGAACACTGACAACACCCTGGGAACAGAGATCATCGTCGAAGACCAGGTTTGGATTCAACAAAACTTTATTTAAAATGCTTTTGTAACCCAATCGGTTAGATTTTGTTGTGTATGGCTGTCTATGAAGCGTCATGATAGCCTTGACACACTATTGGAAAAATAAAGGGGATTCAAACAAATAATTAATATCCTATATGTATTGATCAAATTAAATGCAGGTAAATTAACCTTGTGTTACCAGTCATGTTCCAACTTTCATTTTTCCCCCCCTCTAGATTGCCAAGGGTTTGAAGCTGACATTTGACACAACCTTCTCACCAAACACTGGGTAAGATTAGTCATGTAAAATTTCAATGCAGAATACTAGTTCTAGTACTTATAGGATCTATGGGTGCCAATGGTATGAACATGTAGCTAGTCCAGAAGAGTCAGTCCAGCACGTAGTGTCCTTACATGAAGGTAACATGATCTGGGGTGTGCAGTCCTCAGAGGCTCATGGGAGGGCCTGAGATGATGCGTCAATCAATTGAACTTTAGCCTGAAATGGCTCTCATCTGTGTAGTATTTATTATCACATCCAAGTCATGGATTGTGTTACTGTTTTTGTGCTTGTATTTGAATGGAGTTGTTTGTTTTTCCTAGCAGGTTCTCCAGACTGCGACCATTTGGTCGCATTTTGCGTCCCTTTGACATGGCTATTCAACTTGCATTTTTTTATTGGTCGCATCAATGCGTGCTTCATGTTCTCAGGCCATTTTACTGCAAAAAATACATTAAATAAATAGTAATTTGCTTGCTAAAACCATGATTTGGTCCAACTGTAGTCTAAAGTGCCTTTTTAATATCCTTTTTCCTCATTCAAGTCTCTGCCCAACCCCTGTGGCTGTTTCTCTATGCATGCTTCAAGTAGATTAGAGGGATAGAAATGCCTTCTAGTTGATCAACATTTCAAAATGCAATTGCAGGAAATGTTTTTAAAGCAACTGTTGGAGAGAGGGGCTCAGCTTTCTGTAGGTATTAAATGTATTTCTCAACTCAATATTGACCGTTTTAGAATCTGGTATAGCTTTAACATAACATATACAAAAACAAAGTTTCATTTACTATTAGATTAAATTAAGACTATCTAGCAGCCTATTATATTTAGCAGTCTAGTTAATGAGTTTCTTCTTCCTCAGATGGTGAATAACCCCCAAACGATTTAACCTATGATATTTGTACACACAAAAATAAGCTATTATATCAGTCTATTGAAGAAAATTAATTTGTAATTCTGGTGATCTGCAATCATTGATTTAGGTTGCACTTCATGTGTCCTGCTTGGCGATGTCAGATGATACAACCTAATTCTTGAATCATACCATCGCCGTAACACGGGACAATTTTGGTGTGACCAAATCATGGGCTGGTGCCACCAACTGAATGTTAGTGGCACCATGGGAAACTGTTGGCCTGGAGCCCTGTCCAAGCCCCTGGCACTACGGTCACTCCTATGCAGTAGTGCCTCCCCAGAGGCCTCCCCAGTGTTGACTTTCCTGGAAATGTAAATCATGTGGGGATGGAATATGGCACATGGGGGGCCAGTCGAGGAGTCTCCTCTTACATGGTGGGAGGAGGAAGGGGTGGTCGTCACTGCATGTCCTCTGAGCTCCAGGGACGAGTTTCCCCTAGGTAAAAAAAAAACTGAGTCAAGATCAGCGTCTAGGGGCAACTTCAACCCACAGAAGGCTACATTTTCTCAGCTAGCATCGCACTGCCCAGGCTATTAGGTTTTCCAATAGCCTTCATATTCTGTTACGGTTGCTACATTTCCATCAGACCTGCTTTATTAAGCCTGAGCTGTTAGCCTACATTCTGAACCATCATATTTTTTATGAACAGCTATGGCTAACCAAAGCTGTATTCCTTTCCAACAACAGCAAGAAGAGCGGCAAAGTCAAGACCGCCTACAAGCGTGAGTTTGTCAACCTGGGCTGTGACGTCGACTTTGACTTCGCTGGCCCCACTATCCACGGAGCAGCCGTCGTGGGTTACGAGGGCTGGCTCGCTGGCTACCAGATGACCTTTGACACGGCCAAGTCTAAGATGACCCAGAACAACTTCGCTGTGGGATACAAGGCCGGGGACTTCCAGCTACACACCAACGTGTAATTGAGGGCATACGTGTTTATTATGCATTTATATTTAGAATGTTAAGAATTTCCATTGATCTGCTGTGTACGTATAGTACACCTTCAAAGGCAATACATTGTCTAGTCAATTGTCTAAATTATTTTTTACAAAAATGGATGGATGAATGGACAGAGCTGTAGGCAATATGGTGAAAGTTCAACCTGGAAATTATGATAATCATTGAATATCTAATGATTGAACCAAACCCCCTATACAGGGCTCAAAATGTCAGGCCCTTTATTTCAAACTGGTCTACAGAGAAATATCTTATCACTCCTTCTCTCCCTGTTGGTTGTCACAGCAACAACTGTGTGCAGTTCTCACCCTAATCTTCTCCCTTTTCTTGTGTTACAGTAACGACGGTGCACAGTTCGGCGGCTCCATCTACCAGAAGGTGAGCCCCGTGCTGGAGACGGCAGTCAACCTTGCCTGGACTGCCGGCAGCAACAGCACAAGCTTCGGCATCGCAGCCAAATACCAGCTGGACAAGAGCGCCTCCATCAATGTAAGTACAGAGTCAAGAGTGTGACACTCTTTGGGCCAGTTTCACAGACAGATTTGTCCTAGTCCAGGACTGAAAAGCATTGTCAATGGAGATTTTCCATTGAATTAACTATTTTTTTTTGGTCCACGATGGCTTAAACCGGCTGGGAAACCGCCATTAAAAAATATAATATTTTTTTAGTCTGTCCTACAGTGGGGAGAACAAGTATTTGATACACTGCCGATTTTGCAGGTTTTCCCACTTACAAAGCATGTAGAAGTCTGTAATTTTTATCATAGGTACTCTTCAACTGCGAGTGACGGAATCTAAAACAAAAATCCAGAAAATCACATTGTATGATTTTTAAGTAATTCATTTGCATTTTATTGCATGACATAAGTATTTGATACATCAGAAAAGCAGAACTTAATATTTGGTACAGAAACCTTTGTTTGCAATTAGAGATCATACGTTTCCTCTAGTTCTTGACCAGGTTTGCAGACACTGCAGCAGGGATTTTGGCCCACTCCAGATCCTTCAGGTTTTGGGGCTGTCGCTGGGCAATACAGACTTTCAGCTCCCTCCAAAGATTTTCTATTGGGTTCAGGTCTGGAGACTGGCTAGGCCACTCCAGGACCTTGAGATGCTTCTTACGGAGCCACTCCTTAGTTGCCCTGGCTGTGTGTTTCGGGTCGTTGTCATGCTGGAAGACCCAGCCACGACCCATCTTCAATGCTCTTACTGAGGGAAGGAGGTTGTTGGCCAAGATCTCGCGATACATGGCCCCATCCATCCATCCCCTCAATACGGTGCAGTCGTCCTGTCCCCTTTGCAGAAAAGCATCCCCAAAGAATGATGTTTCCACCTCCATGCTTCATGGTTGGGATGGTGTTCTTGGGGTTGTACTCATCCTTCTTCTTCTTCCAAACACGGCGAGTGGAGTTTAGACCAAAAAGCTCTATTTTTGTCTCATCAGACCACATGACCTTCTCCCATTCCTCCTCTGGATCATCCAGATGGTCATTGGCAAACTTCAGACGGGCCTGGACATGCGCTGGCTTGAGCAGGGGGACCTTGCGTGCGCTGCAGGATTTTAATCAATGACGGCGTAGTGTGTTACTAATGGTTTTCTTTGAGACTGTGGTCCCAGCTCTCTTCAGGCCATTGACCAGGTCCTGCCGTGTAGTTCTGGGCTGATCCCTCACCTTCCTCATGATCATTGATGCCCCACGAGGTGAGATCTTGCATGGTGCCCCAGACTGAGGGAGATTGACCGTCATCTTGAACTTCTTCCATTTTCTAATAATTGCGCCAACAGTTGTTGCCTTCTCACCAAGCTGCTTGCCTATTGTCCTGTAGCCCATCCCAGCCTTGTGCAGGTCTACAATTTTATCCCTGATGTCCTTACACAGCTCTCTGGTCTTGGCCCTTGTGGAGAGGTTGGAGTCTGTTTGATTGAGTGTGTGGACAGGTGTCTTTTATACAGGTGCAGTTAATACAGGTAATGAGTGGAGAACAGGAGGGCTTCTTAAAGAAAAACTAACAGGTCTGTGAGAGCCGGAATTCTTACTGGTTGGTAGGTGATCAAATACTTATGTCATGCATGATTTTTAAATAATTAATTTGCATTTTATTGCAATGTGATTTTCTGGATTTTTGTTTTTAGATTCCGTCTCTCACAGTTGAAGTGTACCTATGATAAAAATTACAGACCTCTACATGCTTTGTAAGTAGGAAAACCTGCAAAATCGGCAGTGTATCAAATACTTGTTCTCCCCACTGTATGTATCCAAATACAACATGCAGGAAATGCTCAAGTACTTCATATTGATGTCTTCTACACTCACTACATTGTCTGGCTCTCAAATATCAAAGTTTCTAAGTACATTTCTGACTCTGCCATAGTTAGGAACTTTACTCTGCCTTTTGGATTTTAAGTTAATCAATTAGTTCTGTCTTTTCAGGCTAAAGTGAACAACAGCAGCCTTGTCGGTGTTGGCTATACCCAGACACTGAGACCAGGTAAGAACTCACGTTTTAAGAATAATTATAATAGTTATCTTATTGGTGATACTAAAGGTTGTTTTATCGGCTGTTGCTAGACTAAAGTTCACAGCGCTGGTTGGCAAGATAACACAGAATGCTGAATTCTTGAGTAGACATCAACACTATGCGAGAGGGTTTATTAAGTCACTTCGGGGGCTGGGTCATTGCGTGCTAGGAATATGGGCACAAATACTAAACTTATGAATAAATTGAATATACTATGTGACTTTGTTAAAATACTTATGACACATTCAAATGGGGGCACTAGATGCATAAAGTGCTTTAATTTCTAAATGGTAAAATGGGTATGAAAGGCTGGAGTGTAGAGCCATGTTAAGTTTTAGCTTCACTGTCCAAGTACTAACGTAGAGGAATGTTCAATGTGGACCCAGAGGATAGCACTTAAGTTTGAATTAAAACACTTGTTTCCAAAGTGGTCCTCTTGTGTGTTGCACCATTATCCTCTGTAGCCCACTGCTTTTATGAGCTGAGGGCCAACCCACACTTCATAATACACTACATGACCAAAAGTATGTGGACACCTGCTCGTCGAACATCTCATTCCAAAATCATGGGCATTAATTTTCTGCTATAACAGCCTCTACTCTTCTGGGAAGATTTGCTGCAGGGACTTGCTTCCGTTCAACCACGAGCAAACCATTTCTTTATGGACCTCGCTTTGTGTACGGTGATATTGTAATGCTGAAACAGAAAAGGGCCTTCCACAAAGTTGGAGAAACAGAATTGTCTAGAATGTCGTATGCTGTAGTGTTAAGATTTCCCTTCACTGGAACTAAGGGGCCTAGCCCGAACCATGAAAAACAGCCCCAAACTTAATTTCTTCACCCTCATCCTGATTGTGACCCTGACCCCTCTCTCCTGTTGCAGGTGTGAAACTCACCCTCTCTGCCCTGGTGGATGGTAAGGGCATCAACGCTGGAGGCCACAAGCTGGGCCTGGGGTTGGAACTGGAAGCCTAAACTCTCCTTGCGGTGAAGGGAACAAGAGAATATCAGCAGAATCTGGCCTTTTAAAAAATGTATTTCCAACTCAAACCATCAAGGGGATATATCATGGAAGGGGTGTGTTCAGAGGCTACAACAAGAGGAAAAAACACTACCCCGTCATTCTTTGGTGTAAATGTTTGCTTTGTAGTTTCCATTAAAAGACTCACTTTCATTGGGTCAATAATTTATAGACCTTCTCATTGCGTCTATCCAACACTGCCATGACAATGAAATACACCACATCGTTCTCCTCCCAATGTGGCCAGTTGGTCATCTGTGGCTTCTATGTTTATCGCTGAAGTGTTTTTATTTGGTGAGACATCGGATTGGTTTAACTCGGCGGTTGGGTTTGATCATACCTCTGATTTTACCATTTCTAATGAATCTTCTAATATTCTCAGTTGTCTGAACACGTCTCATTTGCAACTGTTATTCACTACACTAGGCTTCCCCTACCATTTAAATATTATTGTATACCTTTTGTTTTCATTCCACGCACATGAGGACGAGCTGTGTTGTACTGTTATGATCTGTCAGTCGGCCATCAGGTTTTGAGATGTTATATCAAAGCTGTACATGATGAAGCCCTCGCTTGAACTAAGCAGTTTTTGGTTAGCTTGAAACTGAGTCTGTTAGTGGTGTCAGGCTTTCTTTTTGTTTTCTATATTGCTGTAGACTACTAAGGGAGGGTTTAACAAGGTTCACAGTGAAGCCAAACTGACTCGATACTGTCCGGCATTGGTGTGGTGTACAATAGTTCAGTGTGTATGCTATCCCAGTGGCTTCTTCTGGTCATTTGGCTGACTGAGAACTAGATCACAGGAAACATGGAAGGTTGTTACATGTATGTTTAACTTTTCAATAGTCTTTGAACTCCAGAAACCAACTCCTGGCTTTTATTGAGAGATTAACTTATCTTGCCTTACATATATACTGAGTATACCAAACATTAGGAACACCTTCCTAATATTTAGTGGCACCCCCTTTTGCCCTCAGAACAGCTGAGGCATGGACTCTACAAGGTCTAGGGCTCACGAGTGGCGCAGTAGTCTAAGGCACTGCATCTCAGTGCTAGAGGTGTCACTACAGACCCTGTTTTGATCCTGGGCTGTATCAAAACCGGCTGTGATCGAGAGTCCCATAAGGTGGTGCACAATTGTCCCAGTGTCGTTGGGGGTGGGTTTGGCCGGGGTAGGCTGTCATTGTAAAATAAGAATTTGTTCTAAACTGACTTGCCTAGTTAAATAAAAATGTAAGGTGTCCGAAGTGTTCAAATCAAATTTTATTGGTCACATACACAGGGCTAGCAGATGTTATTGCGAGTGTACCGAAATGCTTGTGCTTCTAGCGCCAACAGTGCAGTACTATCACAATAATGTCTAACAGTTTCACAACATATACCACACAAATCTAAGTAAGAAGGGATTGATAATATATGGGTATGCCAGGGCGGCATTGGACTAAGATCCAGTGGAATAGTAAGCTTTAAAGTATACAATATGCACATAAGAGATTACTGATGCAGTATGTAAACACGATTAGGTGACTTAAGATACCGAGAATAGTATAGCGTACAGTTAGACATATGAGATGAGTAGTGCAAGATACAGAAACCTTATTAAAGTGACTAGTGCTTCATTCCTTAAGTGGCTGGTGCTTTCTAATCTTAAGTCACATACACATGTTTAGCAGATGTTAATGCAGGTGTCGCAAAATGCTGGTGCTTCTAGATCTGACAGTGCAGTATATCTAACAGTGGGAATGAATTAGGCCTATATACATAAGGACTAGCGGCATGGACTATGTAAACATTGTTTAAATGACTGATACTGAAGGATAGTATATAATGCAGTATATACAGTTGAAGTCGGAAGTTTACATACACTTAGGTTGAAGTCATTAAAACTCATTTTTCTACCACTCCACAGATTTCATGTTAACAAACTATAGTTTTGGCAAGTTGGTTAGGACATTTACTTTGTGCATGACACAAGTAATTCTTCCAACAATTGTTTACAGACATTATTTCACTTATAATTCACTATATCACAATTCCTGTGGGTCAGAAGTTTACATACACTAAGTTGACTGCCTTTAAACAGCTTGGAAAATTCCAGAAAATTATTTAACGGCTTTAGAAGCTTCTGGTCAGCTAATTGACATAATTTGAGTCAATTGGAGGTGTACCTGTGGATGTATTTCAAGGCCTACCTCAGTGCCTCTTTGTTTGACATCATGGGAAAATCAAAATAAATCAGCCAAGACTTCAGAAAAAGAATTGTAGACCTCCACAAGTCTGGTTCATCCTTGGGAGCATTTTCCAAATGCCTGAAGTTACCACGTTCATCTGTACAAACAATAGTACGCAAGTATAAACACCATGGGACCACGCAGCCGTTATACCGCTCAGGAAGGAGATGCGTTCTGTCTCCTAGAGATGAACGTACTTTGGTGCGAAAAGTGCAAATCAATCCCAGAACAACAGCAAAGAAGATGCTGGAGGAAACAGGTACAAAAGTATATCCACAGTAAAACGAGTCCTAAATTGACATAACCTGATAGGCAGCTCAGCAAGGAAGAAGCCACTGCTCCAAAACAGCCATAAAAAAGCCAGACTACGGTTTGCAACTGCACATGGGGACAAAGATCATACTTTTTGGAGAAATGTCCTCTGAACTGTTTGGCCATAATGACTATCGTTATGTTTGGAGGAAACAGGGAGGCTTGCAAGCCGAAGAACACCATCCCAACCGTGAAGCACGGGGGTGGCAGCATCATGTTGTTTGGGTGCTTTGCTGCAAGAGGGACTGGTGCACTTCACAAAATAGATGGCATCGTGAGGAAGGAAAATGATGTGGATATATTGAAGCAACATCTCAAGACATTAGTCAGGAAGTTAAAGCTTGGTCGCCAATGTGTCTTCCAAATGGACAATGACCCCAAGCATACTTCCAAAGTTGTGGCAAAATGGCTTAAGGACAACAAAGTCAAGGTATTGGAGTGGCCATCACAAAGCCCTGACCTCAATCCTATAGAAGGTTTCTGGGCAGATCTGAAAAGGCGTGTGCGAGCAAGGAGGCCTACAAACCTGACTCAGTTACAGCAGTTCTGTCAGGAGGAATGGGCCAAAATTCACCCAATTTATTGTGGGAAGCTTGTGGAAGGCTACCTGAAACGTTTGACCCAAGTTAAACAATTTAAAGGCAATGCTACCAAATACGAATTGAGTGTGTGTAAACTTCTGACCCACTGGGAATGTGATGAAAAAAGCTGAAATAAATAATTCTCTATACTATTATTCTGACATTTCACATTCTTAAAATAAAGTGATGATCCTAACTGACTTAAGACAGTGAATTTTTAATAGGATTAAATGTCAGGAATTGTGAAAAACTGAGTTTAGATGTATTTGGCTAAGGTGTATGTAAACTTCCGACTTCAACTGTACATATGAAATGAGTGATGCCAGATGTGTAAACATTAGAAACAGGGATGCTGGCCCATGTTGACACCAATGTTTCCCACAGTTGTGTCAAGTTGGCTGGATGTCCTTTGGGTGGTGGACCATTCTTGATACGCACGGGTAACTGTTAAGTGTGAAAAACCCAGCAGTTTAGAGGATGTATCTTTTTTTAACTAGCCTACCTACAGGGTCAGCCATAGTAGTACAGCGCCCCTGGAGCAAATTAGGGCTCAGGTATTTGATCCAACGACCTTTCGGTTACTGGCCTAACGCTCTAACCGCTAGGCTACCTGCCGCCCACCTACTACCGTACCCTGTTCCGAGGCACTTAAATCTTGTTTTGCCCATTCACCCTATGAATAGCACACACACACAATCCATTTCTCAAGGCTTAAAAATCCTTATTTAACCTGTCTCTTCCCCTTAATCTACACTGATTTTAAGTGGATTTAACAAGTGGATCAATATGGGATCATAGCTTTCACCTGGTAAGTCTGTCATGGAAAGATCAGGCATCCTTATTGTTTTGTGCACTGCATATTGCATATGTATAAATGCCATCAACCAACTATTGCTTGCCTCGTCATTGACTGCAGTCTGGTATCATTTCTATATATGTGGTTAGTTGATATGTTAAACCCCTTTCTAGTCATGAACAAGAATATAAACGCAACAATTTCAAAGTTACAGTTCATATAAGAAAATCAGTCAATTGAAATAAATTGATATATGGATTTCACATGACTGGGAATACAGATGCATCTGTGGGTCACAGATACCTTAAAAAAGGTAGGGACATTGATCAGTATACCTGTCAGTATCTGGTGTGACCAACATTTGCCTCATGCAGCGCGACACATCTCCTTTGCATAGAGTTGATTGTGGTCTGTGGAATGTTGTCCCACTCCTCTTCAATGGCTGTGTGAAGTTGCTGGATATTGGAGGGAACTAGAACATGCTGTAAATCCAGAGAATCCCAAACATACTCAATGGGTGATGTTTTTTGCTTCTAGGAATTGTGAACAGATCCTTGCAACATGGGCCCGTGAATTATCATGTTGAAAAATGAGGTGATGAATGGCACTACAATGGGCCTCATGATCTCATCTTGATAAAATGCTTTTGTGTTCATTGTCGGTAGCTTATGCCTGCCTATACCATAACCCCACCGCCACTCTGTTCCCAACGTTGACATCCGCAAACTGCTTGCCCACACGACGCCATACACGCTTGTCTGCCATCTGCCCGGTACAGTTGAAACCAGGATTCATCTTTGAAGAGCACATTTCTCCAGTGTGCCAGTGGCCATCAAAGGTGAGCATTTGCCCACTGAAGTAGGTTACGACATCGAACTGAGACCGTTTCTGACAGTTTGCCGAAATTCTTCGGTTGTGCAAACCCACAGTTTCATCAGCTGTCCGGGTGGCTGGTCTCAGACAATCCTGCAGGCGAAGAAGCAGGATGTGGAGGTCCTGGACTGGCGTGGTTATACGTAGTCTGCGGTTGTGGATGGATTATCTTGGCAAAGGAGAAATGCTCACTAACATGGATGTAAACAAATGTATGCACAAAATTTGATTGAAATAAGCATTTTGTGCATATGGAAAATGGCTGGGATATTTTATTTCAGCTCATGAAACATGGGACCAACACTTTACATGTTGCGTTTACATTTTTGTTCAGTATAGTTAGCCTGGAAGCTGGCCTGTAGACTACCTTACATGGATAACCTTTGAGTCCAGAGGGTGTGAGTCAGGGAACAAGGTCAGTCAAAAAATGTGGTGTGTCAGCAGCATGCCTTCAAAGCTGATGAATTGAGGGTCAGCTTATCCAAATACTTTGGTCTATGTAAAGACCTGACTATAACGCACTTTTATGAGAAACTTGGTGACCCTAAAGTACCTCGGTTTTATCATGGGGACACTGATGTAAAAACAAAAGCCTTTTTTTACTCTGACGTTGACTGGTATGTGATGGATCTTATCAGGTGGTATACAGCACAGCAAGTTAGAATAGCTGGAAACGGAAGTGCTCTTTAAATAGTATTTATTTATTGGCTCATTCAGGCATTATCAAATCACATTATCAACCATGCACATGATCATCCCTATGAATATTATCATCCATTGGGCAGAAGAAAATAGATACAGCAAAATACAGCTTTTGATTTGTTACATTCATTATTACAGTACATCTCTCGCAGGAGTTCCTTAATTGTGCCTCATAATTGACAGTCATGAATTATGGTACTGTACATATTAAGCGTCAGTTCATCTTTCAAGATGGAGCAGTTCTCATATTGCTTTGAAGGCTTGCACTAATCATGCAGGTTTGCAGAAAATGTCTACTGACCTCTAAATCTGGTCATTCTAAAAAGAGGTTAAGTCCCAGGTTTTAGGTTTTGCTTGCTTTTCTGTGATTGGCTCAGCAGCTTGCCCTGTTGATGTCTTCTTTGCATTTTTTCCATCTTTGCTCTCTCCATCACCTGCTGTAAAGCCGTTCTCTTCTATTTTAGATTGTGCCTCTTCTGTTGTCTTTCCGTCAACAGTTTTCTCTTTCAAACCCACGGCTGATACATCCTGTTCTTTCACTGGCGATGTCTTTGTAATAGATATCTCCACATGTTCAGGTTTTTCTTCAGAGGCCTTGGTCTTCACGTTCTCTGTCTTTGGGATTTCATCAATGGGATCTGTAACCTTCTCAGGCTCTTTAGCCATACTTTCCTCTGGCTTCTCCTGAGCTGTGCTGCTCTCTGGCACCCCCCTGTGTGAGTCCTTGCTCTTTGCAATAGCAGGCAACTGTTTCTCTGATGGTGTGACTGTCTCAGCTTTGTCAGCACTGCTGATCATTTCACTCTTCTCTGTAGGGGTGGTCGTTGATTCTGGGGTGATGATTAAGTTTGGTTTAGGGGATATTTCATCTTTAGGGGTGATCTCGTTAGGGGTGATGGTTGGGCCTGGTTGTGCAGTTTCTTCTTTAGGGGTGACTGCTGGTTCTGGTTTTGGGGAAGTTTCATCTTTAGGGGTGACTGTTAGGGCTGGTTTGGGGGAAGTTCCTTCTTTAGGGGTGACTGCTGGTTCTGGTTTTGGGGAAGTTCCTTCTTTAGGGGTGACTGCTGGTTCTGATTTTGGGGAAGTTCCTTCTTTAGGGGTGACTGTTGGGGCTGGTTTTGGGGAAGTTTCTTCTTTAGGGGTGACTGCTGGTTCTGATTTTGAGGATGTTTCTTCTTTTGGGGTAACGGTTGGGTCTTGTTTAGGGGATATTTCATCTTTTGGGGTAATGGTTGATTCTGGTTTAGGGGAGGTCTCCTCTTTAGGGGTAATGGTTGGGGCTGGTTTTGGGGAAGTTTCTTCTTTAGGGGTGACTGCTGGTTCTGGTTTTGGGGAAGTTCCTTCTTTAGGGGTGACTGTTGGGGATGGTTTGGGGGAAGTTCCTTCTTTAGGGGTGACTGCTGGTTCTGGTTTTGGGGAAGTTCCTTCTTTAGGGATGACTCTTGGGGCTGGTTTTGGGGAAGTTTCTTCTTTAGGGGTGACTGCTGGTTCTGATTTTGGGGAAGTTCCTTCTTTAGGGGTGGCTGCTGGTTCTGATTTTGGGGAGGTCTCCTCTTTAGGGGTAATGGTTGGGGCTGGTTTTGGGGAAGTTTCTTCTTTAGGGGTGACTGCTGGTTCTGATGTTGGGGATGTTTCTTCTTTTGGGGTAACGGTTGGGTCTTGTTTAGGGGATATTTCATCTTTTGGGGTGATGGTTGATTCTGGTTTAGGGTAGGTCTCCTCTTTAGGGGTGATGGTTGGGGCTGGTTTTAGGGAAGTTTCTTCTTTAGGGGTGACTGCTGGTTCTGGTTTAGAGGAGGTCTCCTCTTTAGGGGGGATGTTTGGCGTTGGTTTAGGGGATGGTTCTTCTTTAGGGTTAATGGTAGGGTCTGGTTTTGATGTTTCTTCTTTAGGGGTGAATGTGGGGTCTGGTTTAGGTGATGTCTCATCCTTGGGGGTGTCCATTGGGTGCGGTTTTAGGGATGTTTCTTCTTTAGATGTGACGGTTGGCTCTGGTTGTGGGGTTGTTTCCTCTTTAGGGTTGATAGTTGTGTCTGGTTTAGAGGATGTATCAGATTCTTTCACTTTTTCCTCAGCTGTTGAGACATCTTCTGTGAACTTTTCACTGCCATTAGATGTATTCCGCTCAACAGTTTCCACACTATCATCCTTGCTGCTCACTTTTGGCTCTGTCGGACCCAACTCCTTTTCAGGTGTCTTTGGCACAGGCTCATCCTCACACTCAGTTGTTGTGCTGGGAATTCCGGCTGAAATGTTACCTCCTGTTTTGTCATCCTGTGTAGTTTTTACACCAGAATCATTTGGTGACTTCACCTGTCCCCATGTCTCCTTGGTTGAGCTGCTTTTCAGCTCTGCAGTGATATCAGGAGATTTCATGTCCTTCTCTGCGGGCTCAGGGAGATCCTCTTCTTGTGTTGTCACAGCACTCTCTGCCTCTTGAGGTTGGTCTGACTCTCTGTGCTCCTTCTGATCAGGCTTCTGCTCCAGTGCTGGGGCACTCTGCTCTTTCAGATCTACCTCTTTTTTCTCTTTTGATGGGCTTTCTTTTTTGCTCTCCTCTGACACCTTTTTGGGCTCTTTGGAGATGTCCTCTGTGGGGACCTGTGGTTCACCCTTTATTGAACTTTCTGTTTTAATATCCTCTGACTCTGAAGTTTTGGGTTCTATGGAGATGTCACACTTCATGGGAACCTCTGGCAGGGACTTGTCATGTTTTGGGGTGTCATATTTGTCTAATGTCTCCCTCGCATCTTCTATCTCACTGTTTATCTCCTCTGTTGTGTCCAGTTCTTCCTTCTCTTTCTCACTGTTGGCCTCAGCTGATTTGACTTCACTTTGTGTACTGTCACCGGTGTCAATGTCCTCTGTCTTTTCAACTGCATCTGTCTCCTCCCCCTCTCCTTTGTCTTCTCCTTCCTCTCCATTTTCTCCCTTAATAGGGCTAACGCCATCTCCATTTACCTCGACCTCTACTGATGTTTCTATCTGCTGTCCCTTAAACTCTTCCTCCTGTTCCCCCTCTTCATGTCGGGCATCCACTTTACCTACATATTCCTCTTTCTCCTCTTCCTCACTCCTTCTCTCAGCTTTGTCACTCTCCTCTCCCTGCTCCTCTCCCTCTCCCGTCTCCTCAGAGCCTGTCTCCTCAAACTCGGACTCCACCTCTCTAGTGGTCTCGGTGATGATCTCCTCTACAAACTTGTACTGGGGCTCAGACTTGCGTGTGGGCCCTCCCTGCCGGGCCAGGGAAGGCAGGGTGTAGACAGGGGACTGGCGGTAGATGTACGGCATGGAGATGTGGGTGTCTGAGATGGTGGACAGATGGGACTCCTCACCCTCCAGGAGTTTCCTATAGGGAGACAAAGTGACGGTTAGGCGTTATTACCATCATGACAATAATATGAATGTGTCGATGAGTCTCAATATCCATATTATGACTGAAGTGTCATTGTGTATTGTGATATGAGCCATGGTCTGTTCATTTGATGTGTTAAATATGAAATCGAACTACCAGTATTTCAATAAAATGTCTACTGTTTCTTTCTTCATTTATTTTCATTATTAACTCTGTCTGTAATAATCCCACACTATGACAGTTTTGCACATTTTCAAATGTGTTAGTGCTGGGGTAGAATAAAATGTGCACCCCCTGGTTATCCCTAGAAATAGATCCAGGAGCACACTATAACATGGTATTTTCCTTTGTCAAGGATATTATATGACTAGACTTTGATATTCAAAATGTCCAAAACAAGCTCCACACAACTCAATCAGTTGCCTTATCTAGTGAGAGACAGAGTCGATGTCTCTTACCTGTAAGAGAGAATCTCCACATCCAAAGTCATTTTGACATTCAGCAGATCCTGGTACTCTCTCAGGTGGCCAGACATGTCTAGTTTAGCATTGGTCAGCTCATTCTCCAGCTGCCTGACAGTGTCCTGGACAGAAAATCACACAAATAGAGTGAATAATTTACATCAGCCACTTTGGTTAGCGTACAAAATAAACCACAGCCTACCTGGTAATGAATCATTTCCGAATAGTGACGCTCCTCCAGCTCATGTAGTTGTTTTTCCAGGGCCTCTCTCGTGCCTTTCGCGCAGTCCAGTTCAATGTTCTTCCCTTGGAAGCGCCTTCTGTTCTCCTGGATCTCCTGCTGGGTTGCCTTCATCACCTCTCTGTTGCTCTCTGCCGCTTTTGTCAACTTTGCGAACTGGACACGGAAGCCCTCCTCGGCCTCCTGGATGTCGGAGGCGGCGTGACCTTCCAACTGCGCCCGGATGTCCCGGAGAGCCGCAGTGATATCGGGTTTGGCAAAGGCGTGCCCCTCGACAGTCACCTGAGCCTCTTGGATCTGGGCCACCATCTCCAACACCTCTTCTTCATGGTTCTTCTTCCGGAAGTGGATCTCGTCCACCAGAGACTGCGCTTTCTTGTCCAGCTGAAGTGTGGCCAGGTACGCGTCGTTGGCGTCCCTTTTCAGCACCAAGATGCCTTTCTCTGCATCCGAGCGTTCACGGGCCTCCTGGTCGTACTTGTCTCTCAAGGTGAGGAAGTCTTCCTCCAGGTTCTGATGTTCTATCGCGATCTGACGCTTCTGAAGGGTTATGTCATGCACTAGTTTCCTCAGATCCATAAGCTCCGACTCGTGCTCCTGTGCCAGAGATGCTGGGGACTGTGCCTTCTGTTTGATTTCCTCGATTTCCCTCTCGAGCAATTCATTTTGATTCTCCAAATGACGCACCTTCTCTATGAACCCGGCGAAACGGTCGTTCAGCCCATGTAGCAGTTCTTTCTCATTCATTTTCGTCAACACCCCGGTAAACGGGTTTGGTAAATCTAAAAAGCTATCCGATGATCTCGGAACCGATCCGAATTCGCGCTTCAGTTTGGGTTGATAGCGGGAATAGTCAGCTTGAGCTCCCCTATGCGGAGAACCCGACCGACACTCAATTTGGTGGCTCATATTGCCTCAGTTGTCTCGGCCGTGTTGGTGTGCTGTGCAGGCTAAGTAGCGATGCTCCTATCTTTTATACCCCCTCTGTCCGCTCGCGCTGCAGAATGGAACTGTCCATAGCGCTGAAAATGTATTGAATCAGCTGTAGGCTTGACTGCTTGCCAACGCACGCATCCCCTCTCTCTCTCTCTCTCTCTCTCTCTCTCTCTCTCTCTCTCTCTCTCTCTATATATATATATATATATCATTGTTTTGTCGCATACAGAAGTGACGTAGCCTATAGAAGAGAATTTCCCTTTCAAATGTCTGTAGTCTACAATGACACCTCAAATGCACAAGTCACAAGTCTTTAATACTATGTAATACATTTTAAGGTGTTCAGACTATTGTTTTATCCAACCTGCTATAGCTTTCCTTGTTTTTATGATTATCTTAATATTATAGAAAGGGATTGTACATTCAGGTTTGGCTGAATGTGCTTTGCTTGTAATAGAACTGTATATTACTGTACAGGCCTACAAGAGACTACTGTAATGCAAGTGTAAAATAGTAATGCAAGAATCACTCTAGGCCTAGACATAACCACTCCCATTTCTCAGTCAAGCAGCACTTTTAACCTTGCACCTTTTTATAAATGTCTACATGAGGAAAATGCATGAGTCTGCTTAGCTTGGCACAGACAGGCTGGCTGAAACGCCAGAAATCAGGCAAACGGCCTGGATGTGTTCCAGTGATGCAGCAATCCTTCACACCTCACTACAAGCAATGTTTTACTATATGTAGGTTGCCCCATACAAATCAGTGATATATTTGAGTGAATAATATAAATATGATATCAGATGAAGGATAGTTTTTTACACTATTGATCAGACATTAAACCCTCATAGAGAGAGAGAACCCTCAATCAGTGTAGATGAAGGAGAGGAGAGGTTAAAGAAAGATTTTAAAGCCTTGAGACAATTGAGAAATTGATTGTGTGTGTGTGCCATTCAGAGGGTGAATGGGCAAGACAAAATATTGAGTTGTCTTTGAACAGTGTATGGTAGTAGGTGCCAGGCACACCGGTTTGTGTTAAGAACTGCAACGCTGCTGGGTTTTTCACGCTCAACAGTTTCCTGTGTGTATCAAGAATGGTCCACCACTGGAAGGACATTCAGCAAACTTGACACAACTGTGGGAAGCATTGGAGTCAACATGGGCCAGCATCCCTGTGGAACACTTTCGACACCTTATTAGGAAGTTGTTCCTAATGTTTGCTGTACTCAGTGTATATTAAATTCATTATCATTAAATTATCATGAATTATGAAACATGTAGAAAGTAAAGAGCTGTTGATGGTAGAGCCACAGTGGAAGACTACTCATGGTGAAGTCGACTATGGGTGGCCCAGTGTCAGTGCCGACACCCCAGCTTCCTCCACATTAAAAACCCCTCTCTTGAATGAGTCAAAAAACTCTCTAATATCATAAGGGTCATCACTCCTCATCACTTTGAGCAGCCTTCTTCTACACAGACTCCAATCAGATGATATGTTATAGAGCCTCATGCCCTCCTTGTAGTGGTTGACAGCGGTCCTCTCGGATCCCAGGCGGTAGAGCTGGACGTCCCCATACATGCGGTGCCAGGCCTGGCGGTCGGAGGCCTTCAGGTCTGACCGGGACCACAGCTCCTGGAACTTCTCCATGGCCTTACTGGTGTCCTTCAGCTCTGAGTACCTCACAGCCAGCTCCAGCTGGGGGAGAGGAGGACATTATGTTTTGTATGGGTATTATTACCATAACTCAGTGATAAATAAAGTAGCATCATGATCACTGTTTTGAATATCACTTGGGTCAGAGTCAAGAGGAGAATGGATTTGGTTAATCAGTGATAATAGTTGATGTAGCCTCCCTGTCCTGTCCTGTGTGTGTGTGTGTGTGTGTGTGTGTGTGTGTGTGTGTGTGTGTGTGTGTCACTGTGTGTGTCACTGTGTGTGTGTGTGTGTGTCACTGAGTGTGTGTGTGCATGCATGTACAGTGCTTTCGGAAAGTATTCAGACCTTTTCCACATTTTGTTACATTACAACCTTATTCTAAAATGGATTACATTTTTTTTTCTCATCAATCGACAGAAATGTTTGCACATTTAAAAAAAAAAACCCAAACAAAAATACCTTCTTTACATAAGTATTCAGACCCTTTGCTATGAGACTCAAAATTGAGCTCAGGTGCATCCTGTTTCCATTGATCATCCTTGAGATGTTTCTACAACTTCATTGGAGTCCACCTGTGGTAAATTCAACTTCATTGGAGTCCACCTGTGGTAAATTAAACCGATTGATTGGACATGATTTGGAAAGGCACAAACCTGTCTATATAAGGTCCCACAAAAACCAAGCCATGAGGTCGAAGGAATTGTCCGTAGAGCGCTGAGACAGGATTGTGTCGAGGCACAGATCTGGGGAAGGGTACCTAAACATATCTGCTGCATTGAAGGTCCCCAAGAACACAGTGACCTCCATCATTCTTAAATGGAAGATGTTTGGAACCACCAAGACTCTTCCTAGAGCTGGCCACCTGGCCAAACTGAGCAATCGGGGAGAAGGGCCTGGACCAAGAACCCTCTGTGGAGATGGGAGATCCTTCCAGAAGGATAACCATCTCTGCAGCACCACCAATCAGGCCTTTATGGTAGAGTGACCAGACGGAAGCCATTCCTCAGTAAAAGGCATATGACAGCCCACATGGAGTTTGCCAAAAGGCACCTAAAGACTCTCAGACCATGAGAAACAAGATTCTCTGGTCTGATGAAACCAAGACTGAATGCTAAACGTCACATCTGGAGGAAACCTGGCACCATCTCTACGTTGAAGAATGGTGGTGGCAGTATCAGGTTGTGGGATGTTTTTCAGCGGCAGGGAATGGGAGTCAGTATCAAGGGAAAGATCAATGGAGCAAAGTACAGAAAGATCCTTGATGAGAAACTGCTCCAGAACACTCAGGACCTTAGACTGGGGAGAAGGTTCACCTTCCAACAGGACAATGACCCTAAGCACACAGCCAAGACAACGCAAAAGTGGCTTCGGGACAAGTCTCTGAATATCCTTGAGTGGCCTAAATATCCTTGAGTGACTTAAATCCCATTGAAAATCTATGGAAAGAACTGAAGATCAAGATTCATAGAAGAGGCCCACGGAACATTCAAGATTTGAAGACTGTTTGTGTGGAAGAATGGGCCAAAATCACACCAGAGCAATGCATGCGACTAGTTTCTCCATTTAGGAGGCGTCTTGAAGCTGTCATTACCAACAAAGGCTTTTGTACAAAGTTTTAAAATAGATATCAGTAAGTGTGTTCAATACTTTTTCCCTGTGTCATTTCACATGATTACACATAACTTAATTTCTGAACTTATTTGTTTTGGTTTCTTTGTATGTATGGATTATAAATGTCATGTCAATAGCACCTTTGGAAATATATTTACTGAGAAAAATGGTGACGTGTTCAATACTTATTTTCAATACAACATTTCTAAAAACCTGTTTTTGATTTGTCATTGTATTGGTGTATTGTGTGTAGATTGATGAAGAAAAAAAAGAAAAAAATCTATTTTAGAATAAGGTTGTAAAGTAACAAAATTTGGAAAAAGTCAAGGGTTCTGAATACTTTTCGAATGCACTGTATGCATCTCTAACCTGTGGGTAGATGTGTGTGGGGTTGAGGCGTGCCGCCTCCTCCAGATGGACCACACAGCGTTTGAGCAGTGTTTGGTTGTGGGGGTCTCCGCTCTGCTTAGCCGTCCAGCGATAGTTGTTGGCTATCTCGTGATGCAGGCGCGAAGAGTTTGGCGCCCTCTGCAGCATCCTACGCAGCACTGCCAGTGCTTCGTCATAACTCTGCTCCTTTTTCATGAACCTCCCCACCTAGGTCAGGTGTTCAGAAGCACAAAACAAGAGTAACTCATTTTTAATGGAGGGAAACGGGAGGCTTAACACTTTGTGCATGCCCTATTATTACACAAAACCCTGGCCTGTCATATACAGACAGAAACTGTGCATTCTAACTCCGAAATACCTATAGGTCCAACACATCACAGAATTATGCAACGTAGTCTTAGAGCATCACAATGCTTTTTAGTCTAAACATATCTCCCCACCTGTAGTACCACACTAAGATCGTAGGGTGCCAGACTCAGAGCCTTCCTCATGTAGCCCCAGGCTTCTGCGTTCCTCCGGTTCTTGTAGCACTTCAGGCCCAGGTAGACCCTGGTCATGGCACTGTCTGGGTTGAGTTCCAGGGCATTCTTCAGCTGTTTAACAGCAAGGGAGTCCTCATAGGAGAGCCTCTGGTCCTCCTTAGTCACAAGGCCCTCCAGGCGGAACAGAGAGAAGGCTAAACCTGAGTTCCACTCCTTATCTTTAGGCTCCATCTGCAGAGCCTCCTGAAAGCATTCCTTGGCTCTAAGGAGAGGAGAAGGGAAGAGAAGAGAGAGGAGCGAGGGGAGAGAAGAGGGGAGGAGGACAGGAGAGGAGGGGAGGGTAGATGAGGCTGAGTGGAGGAAAATCTGACAAAACAGTACATAAAGCCAAAAGTCATCAGTCAGCCTTTTATTACAACATACATGAGAAATAATTAATCTAGATACCTTATGTAGTGGTGCTTTGAGAACTTGAGGAGGGACCAGGCCTTCTCACTGTGGACCTCTCTGGGAACAAGCAGGACAGAGGTTGAGGCTGTGGCACTGGCCTGCAGTACAGAGGTGGAAACTGTGGCAGAGGCCTTGTGTATCTCCTCCAGCTTCTGAATATACCCGTCGGCTCTTATGTCATCTCCAATGTGATGGCAGACCCAGGCCAGGTTTCCATACGTCACGACACACGGCCTCTCGCTATGAGCGTTTTCCCTCTCTGCCTTCTCTAAGCATTCCAGTGCTCCCTCATTTTCACCTTTCAGGTGTTTAATATAAGCCAGCAGGTTTAAACTGTGTCTCTTCAGATTGCCTTCATAGCTCTCCTGAACTACCTCCAGGGTTTCACATAGTTTTATCTCCAGGAGGTTGAGGTCAGCTTGTTCCTTGTTTAGCTCCCAGGTGAAGTGACATTGCAGTTTCTTTAGGTTATTTTCAAGGGTGTTCTCACTGTCATTGAGAATGATTTTCAGACAATTTAAACACAACAGTAATTGAGCTGTTTTTACACCCCTGGTCAAAAGTTTGGAATAATACTCATTCAAGGTTTTAGTTTTTATTTGCACTATTTTTTTCATTGTATAATAAAAGCGAAGACATCAAAACAATGACATAACACATATGGAATCATGTAGTAACCCAAAAAATGTTAAACAAATCAAAATATATGTAATATTTCAGATTCTTCAAATAGCCACCTTTGCCTTGATGACAGCTTTGCACACTCTTGGCATTCTCTCAACAGCTTCACCTGGAATGTTTTTCCATCAGTCTTGAAGGAGTTCCCACATATGCTGAGCACTTGTTGGCTGCTTTTCCTTTACCGCGGTCCGACACATCCCAAACCATCTAAATTTGGATGAGGTTGGAACCAAAAATCTCAAATTTTGAGTCCAGACCAAAGGACAAATTTCCACCGGTCTAATGTCCATTGCTCGTGTTTCTTGACCCAAGCAAGTCTCTTCTTCTTATTGGTGTCCTTTAGTAGTAGTTTCTTTGCAGCAATTTGACCATGAAGGCCTGATTTACACAGCCTCCTCTGAACAGTTGATGTTGAGATGTGTCTGTTACTTGAACTCTGTGAAGCATTTATTTGGGCTGCAATCTGAGGCTGGTAACTCTAATGAACTTATCCTCTGCAGCCGAGGTATTTATGGGTCTTCCATTCCTGTGGCGGTCCTCATGAAGCTGGTTGAGAGAATGTGCAAAGCTGTCATCAAGGCAAAGGGTGGCTACTTTGAAGAATCTCAAATATAAAATATATATATATTTGTTGGTTACTACATGATTCCATATGTGTTATGTCATAGTTCTGATATCTTCACTTTTATTCCACAATGTAAAAAATAGTGCAAATAAGGATAAACCCTTGAATGAGTAATATTCCAAACTTTTGGCCCCCAGTGTATATCAATATCAAATAATTTATGGGTAACAATAAAGTACCTTACTGTAATAGATTTCCAATAAAATTGGCAACTAGAATATTTTTAGCAAAAAAAAGTATTCTTAAGCAATACGTTTGCTAGGACTGTCTGTGAGAGGTCTGAGTGGAGAGAGGGAAACTGAAAACTAGATATTATTGGCAGAGAGGTCTGGAACTCTTGTTCTTATTGGTCTATTACCAAATTTAGCGCATGGTGATGTCATCATGGAAAGCCAAAACTCCCACCCATGCAAAACTGATGATTAGAAGGTCCTGTATAGATTGTATTTTTCTAACCAGCAACTATCTGGAAATAACACTGATCAAATGTTTTCACGCTCGTCCTGATTTTGCCAAGTGGGAGTTGTCCTGAGACCAATATCTTTATGATGACCCTGGGACAACAACTGCCTCAGCCAATCAACGTTTATGATGTCATCACCGTGCGCCCCGCCGTCGAGTCCGCCAAAACAAAAATACACACACCTCTTCCAAGACCAAACACACGATTTACAAGGTAAGACCAACGGCTTTTTACATTCTATTAATTAACATGTGCCTTCTACCACGGCTGATGATGTTAAAATTCATATTTGTTTTTAGAATAGCATTTTTCCACCATCGAAGTAATAACGTTGACAGTATTAGTTTGGATTGGCGAGTTAATTGGCAGTTGCCAGTCAAAATTGATCAGCATCGCTGACGTTCTGGCAAAAAAAAAAATAAAAAAAAATAATAATATATATATATATGTATTAATTAAATACTGTTTAGATTATTATATTTTTTATAGTGACCATTATATGAATATGTTGACCTCAAGTCATCACTGATTTATTCTGTTACATGATGTTATCCTCAGACCATCATATGAATATGTTGACCTCAAGTCATCACTGATTTATTCTGTTACATGATGTTGTCCTCAGACCATCATATGAATATGTTGACCTCAAGTCATCACTGATTTATTCTGTTACATGATGTTGTCCTCAGACCATCATATGAATATGTTGACCTCAAGTCATCACTGATTTATTCTGTTACATGATGTTGTCCTCAGACCATCATATGAATATGTTGACCTCAAGTCATCACTGATTTATTCTGTTACATGATGTTGTCCTCAGACCATCATATGAATATGTTGACCTCAAGTCATCACTGATTTATTCTGTTACATGATGTTGTCCTCAGACCATCATATGAATATGTTGACCTCAAGTCATCTCTGATTTATTCTGTTACATGATGTTGTCCTCAGATCATCATACTACTACCATACTATCATACTATCACACTACTACCTCATCCCCATATTTATTTTTGTTATTTTCACAAATCTTGCACTCCAGTATCTCTATTTGCACATCCTTCATTCCTGTGTTAATGATGATAATCTGTAATTTGTCTCACCACTATGGTCTATTTATTGTCCTACCTCTTAACCTTACTGCATTTTGCACTACATTTTGCACTCTGTATATAGACTTTCCATTGTGTTTTTGACCATGTTTGTTTACTGTGTAACTGTGTTGTTTTTGTCGCACTGCTTTGCTTTGTCTTGGCCAGGTCGCAGTTGCAAATGAGAACTTGTTCTCAACTGACCTACCTGGTTAAATAAAGGTGAAATAAAAAAAAAAATTAAAAAAAAATGAATTTGTTGACCTCAAGTCATCACTGATTTATTCTGTTACATGGATGTTGTCCTCAGACAATATAATAAAATGTGTTCCAAAAATGGCTTTCCTGATGGTATAACCTCACAGTAGACCTATCTGTAAAATAATCATATTTATAATGTCTTTATCATTGCTTCTGTATTTAGGCTAAAGTACACCAAGTGGCAATAAGAGCACACAATGGAAGGTATGATTTTTACTTTATTTAATGTAATTTAACCATGTTCCATTTTTAACATGTTTTCAAATCTAACACAATGTATACCTTCACCTTGCTGGCAGTTGGGGGAGAGGCTGCTTCTTTGTAAGCTACAAGAGAAGCAACTTCTCACAGCATGTTGTTCTAAACGTACATTTGCAATGTTATCAGATGGGCATTTTACATTTTATTGATTTGACAATAAAACATGTATTTATTTATTGACCATTTTAAAACCCAATGTACTTGCAAAATGTGTAATCTATTAATTATTCTTCATCTTTGTAGATGTTAAGGCATTAAGGTGTCTCCAAAATAAAAGGCCAAAGTTCACCATAGGAAGTGTGAGGCCATACAATCTACAAGTGGAAAGTTTCAAAACATTAATGGAGGACAACAAGGTTTCTGACGAGGTAACTTAATATCCTTATAGTAAGCTATGTAAATTCTTACACATATGTCCTGTCCACTTACCCTACCACCAAAACAAACAACCATGGCCTTCAAATTTATTTTGAAGTTCTGCATGGTGTTCACGAAGACATTTCTTTGCTAGTCAGATGCTGAAAAACACTGAAATACATATAAACAAACTGGGAAATTAAGCCCAGAATGCATACAAATAAATAACATGCTTTGTGTGTTGGCCTTTGTCTAGCACCAAAACATGCCTCCAACATCTGGGCATTTTGTACCTTAAAGGTCCAGTCTAGAACAGGACTGATGATAAATTACTTATATAATTTCTATTTGACTTAAAATATAGAGCAGTTCAATTCTTTTACCTCATATTTTTCCTTGAAATGTTCAGGTCATGGATTCCATATGTAATGTCCTTAGCAAGGTAAGTGTAATTTTACCAGCAATAATTTTAATTCTATTATACAGTATATATAATTGATTTGAAACATGTTTATTTCTTCAACTCTGTTAAAAAAGAAAATATGTTATCCCTTAAATCAGGATCGCCCAGATGTTGTGCATGTAAATTCTCAGGCACTCACAAAAATTCTGGAAGGATCCAAAAGGGCAAAGAGCCACTATTTTCTCAAGGTAAGGAAGATGAAATATTTGGTCACTGACCTGCATTTTTTTGTTAGGTATTATGTTAATGAATAGCTGCTGCTAGGTTTCAGTGAGCTTAATTAAACAGCATTTCTATTCTATTTCTCTGAATTACAGAATAACATTTTGAAAGGGGCAACAGAGATGTTTGGCGCTTATCTCGAGGGTGGCAATCACTGGAGCTTTTTTGTGAGTCAAACCTTTTTAAGGATAAATCATTTTCACATGTGGATTCTATTTTATTTCTGTCTTCATACAAAAATCTTAATTATCTGCCAAATCACCTCTTCCAAATGTTTCTATTTTATGTAACAATGTGTCTTAAACACCACAAAACTCATGAAAGTTAACAAATCTGACTAAAATGTTATGCTTGCATCTTAAGTATGTTAAGATTAACATATTACAACTTTCAAGGCAAAATAAAAATGCTCAAATTATGAATAAAAAAGATTGACTGTGATGAGCTGCATCTCACATTAGTTTTTTCATGTCCCTGGAACGCCTAGTAATTAAAAGTACTCCAAACTTCAAACTCTAGAGAGTCAGTATCATTTATTCTGGTACAACTTTCTGCTGGTATGAGGTGTTGGACCATGGAACTTGGAACATGTCAGGGCTAGAAGTATAAAAGAAGATAGAAAGTGATATAGAGTTTGCCACTCTGCCCCTCATGGCTATTGATAGGCATGGTACAGTAAATCACTGATATTTAGGAAGCCCTGCTCTCATGCTTTGCATCTGTGACACTGTACTTGTTCATATAGGTTGGCAAAAAAGATGTTCCACCCAATGTGCTGCAGCAGCCTAGAAAGGCGAAGACAAAGCTGACAATATTCAGCACTTTAACAGAGGGAGAGGTGGAAGACCTAGCCAAGGGGTTTGGCATGGCACTGGCCAAACATGTGCCGAAAGAGAAACTACTTGCTGGTATACCTGAAGAGGACATCCCAGCAACACTGTAAGTATGTCTGTGTAAGCCCCCTATCTGTATGTGGTGTCTTGTCTTAGAATATCTTAATGTCTACACCTTCATTTTATTTATACACCGCGAATCACTACTTGCTGGTCTCTGACTGTATATGTAATTCTATGCTACACTGACTCTATATCACAGTGTAGTGTCTAGGATTGCTGGCCTCTGAGGTCATATTAGGAAAATAGGTTAGCAGCGTGGATCAGGACAGATTTTTTTCATTTTAAAGTACAAATGTAGGGTGCATTGACGTTCTAGAACTGTTTGTTCTGTTGACAGAAAATGCAGATGTCTTTGCCCGCAGTTAAACTTAATTGGCCTAATGTGCATTTTGTTCTAATATTACCATTGTACAAACTTTTTCAGCTTGCTGTCTAGTTCCTGTATCAAGAGGCCAATTAATCAACAAGAAAATGACAATGTCATGCGTTTTGAATTTCCATATGATCCTCAAGTCTAGGTCACCTTCCTTCATTTAGATAGGGCTTTTAACAATGTGGAGCTATGGTTATGATGCAACAGAGTAACAATCCCAGGTAGTAACATGAACATTTTAATTGATTTGCAGGAGGAGCATTGAACAAATTAAAAGTAATGTGGAAAACCTTGGTCCTGAATCTGAGCTGGATTTGGCCACCCACCGCGGCTGAGGTTCTTTTCCTTTTTAGAGGACTTTTTGAAATGAACAGTACCCATGTTCCTGCACACATGTACTAATGTGGCTGCTATCATCTTATTTCTAAACAAAAAAGAAAAGCTCAATTACTTTATTTGATATTTGAAAAGGCTTTTATTTTCATAGTCAATTGTTTTATAGTAACTTTTACTGGAGGACTCATAGTGGAGAACAAGTACAACGTTTGTTAAAATGGCAAAACTGCATTTGAATAAAAAGTACTTTTCAAACCTTATTTGTATTATCTTTTTGGACCACTGTTTGCTCTGCGTTTTCTTCTTGATTTAATAGGAAAACTTGATGTGACATCTGTCCTTGTCTCTGAGGCAGTGTTTCTGTCAGTCTTTCTTTTTCTGTTTGCAAATAGTGGCCGTATTTTACGTGACTTGTCCTCATCACAAAGTCGCACAAATCTTTTAAAGTTTATATTTTCTTCCTTTGTTTGCACTTCTAGTTCATTGACTTTATGGGCAATATCCTCAGGAATATTCTCCCATGTCTGTAGAGTCTTCAGTATGCTTTCCAGTTTCCTGATAGTTGTACAACGCCTATCTTCATCTGCAATTCCATCCTGTATAGGCTCCACTGAAATGTTAATTGCATTTTTTGATGTTGTCTCACTAATCTCATTTAAAAGTCCCTTTGTAAGTAGTAGACAAGCACATTTTTTATGATATGAGAAAGTACAGCAGTCACATACATTCGCCACTATAAATGGTTTTGATACTGCTCTTCCAAATAAGCTTTCAACCTCTAGTGTTTTTGTAGGCTTTGTAGAAATGCTATACTTATTCTTTTGAATCAAGTTCTTGGCATGGGCTTGCAGTTGTGTCCATATCTGGAAAGGTTTCACCATCACCACAAGTGAGAAGACTTAATAAAATGAGATGCTTACATGTACGTCCCCTTGTACCAGGGAGACAACTGCAGAACTGCTCTGCAGGGCATACACAGTAAACTACATGTGGATTATTTTCAGATGGAACATTGTATATGTATGTTTCTGTTGAAGCTGCGGTAACTGCTGTGGCCCAACCGTTGTCTAGCATCCTCTGAGCAGACTTCTTTATTTCTTCCATTTTACATTCCAGAGGGTTAAAGACTCTCCCAGCAGACTGCAAATCATGTATTATGTTGAAGTACTTGTCAGTCTTGTTCAACAGCACATCAATCAAATGATCCAATCTACGATTCCGGATGCCACAGAGGAATTGGTATTTTAAACGGTGGAAGAAGCTATAAGGAAATAAAAGCAGAGAGATCAGTTTGTTGAATGAGGAGCAGCAACAGGTTGGAACAATTACAATGTACTCTTTAACAAATTAAAATATACTCAAAACACCATGCTAACTTTCAGTTATGATGACTATCATCAAGTGAACATGCATAAAAATGTATACCGTTCTATTAGATTGTTTGTTTCAGAGTCTCCATGCTTATAACATCTTCCGAAGTTAGACCACAGAGGACCAATTGGCTCCCAGTGGTTCCTAAAGGACTTGCAGACATATTTTAAGTTCTTTAACTGGCAGTGAAACATCCCTATAAGGATATTAAGTTACCTTGTTGTCCTCCACTTGTAGATTGTATGGCCCCACACTTCCTATGGTGAACTTTGGCCTTTTATTTTGGAGACACCTTAATATCTACAAAGATGAATAATAATTAATAGATTACACATTTTGCAAGTACATTGGGTTTTAAAATGGTCAATAAATAAATACATGTTTTATTGTCAAATCAATAAAATGTAAAATGCCCATCTGATAACATTGCAAATGTATGTTTAGAACAACATGCTGTGAGAAGTTGCTTCTCTTGTAGCTTACAAAGAAGCAGCCTCTCCCCCAACTGCCAGCAAGGTGAAGGTATACATTGTGTTAGATTTTAAAACATGTTAAAAATGGAACATGGTTGAATTACATTAAATAAAGTAAAAATCATACCTTCCATTGTGTGCTCTTATTGCCACTTGGTGTCCTTTAGCCTAAATACAGAAGCAATGATAAAGAAATTATAAATATGATTTTACAGATAGGTCTACTGTGAGGTTATACCATCAGGAAAGCCATTTTTGGAACACATTTTATTATATTGTCTGAGGACAACATCACGTAACAGAATAAATCAGTGATGACTTGAGGTCAACATATTCATATGATGGTCTGAGGGCAACATCATGTAACATAATAAATAGGAGATGACTTGAGGTCATCATATTCATATGATGGTCTGAGGACAACATGTAACAGAATAAATCAGTGATGACTTGAGGTCAACATATTCATATGATGGTCTGAGGACAACATCATGTAACAGAATAAATCAGTGATGACTTGAGGTCAACATATTCATATAATGGTCACTATAAAATATATAAACATCTAAACAGTATTTAATTAATATTTAATTATTATTATTTTTTGCCAGAACGTCAGCGATGCTGATCAATTTTGACTGGCAACTGCCAATTAACTCGCCAATCCAAGCTAATACTGTCAACGTTATTACTTCGATGGTGGAAAAATGCTATTCTAAAAACAAATATGAATTTTAACATCATCAGCCGTGGTAGAAGGCACATGTTAATTAATAGAATGTAAAAAGCCGTTGGTCTTACCTTGTAAATCTTGTGTTTGGTCTTGGAAGAGGTGTGTGTATTTTTGTTTTGGCGGACTCGACGGCGGGGCGCACAGTGATGACATCATAAACGTTGATTGGCTGAGGCAGTTGTTGTCCCAGGGTCATCATAAAGATATTGGTCTCAGGACAACTCCCACTTGACAAAATCACACGTGCTGTTTGCACACTTTTAAGGTTTTCGTTTCATCAAATGTTGTACAATATGAAATAAAGTTCATAGCATATACACTACCTTTCAAAAGTTTGGGGTCACTTAGAAATGTCCTAGTGTTTGAAAGAAAAGCTATTTTTTTGTTCATTAAAATAACATAAAATTGATCAGAAATACAGTGTAGACATTGTTAATGTTGTAAATGACAATTGTAGCTGGAAACGGCTTATTTTTTATGGAATATCTACATAGGCGTACAGAGGCCCATTATCAGCAACCATCACTCCTGTGTTCCAATGGCATGTTGTGTTAGCTAATCCAAGTTTATCATTTTAAAAGGCTAATTGATCATTAGAAAACCCTTTTGCAATTATGTTAGCACAGCTGAAAACTGTTGTGCTGATTAAAGAAGCAATACAACTGGCCTTCTTTAGACTTGTTGAGTATCTGGAGCATCAGTGGGTTCGATTACAGGCTCAAAATGGCCAGAAACAAATAACCTTCTTCTGAAACTCGTCAGTCTATTCTTGTTCTGAGAAATGATGGCTATTCCATACGAGACATTGCCAAGAAACTGAAGATCTTGTACAACGCTGTGTACTACTCCCTTCACAGAATGGCTCTAACCATTCCCTTTCTTTCAAAAACAAGGACATTTCTAAGTGACCCCAAACTTTTGAACGGTAATGTACATGTATTACACAATAAGAAATCATTTTCAATAAAGCAAATGATGCATAAATGCCACTCAAAATGATTTCCTCAAATGATGATAATGCACTAAATAACGACGATTGCTTACCTCGGGGTCATTTACTAACGTATAATTTTCTAAAATACAAAAATGAAATTGTAACAAAAAAACGTCAAACACCCCATCACTTACCTCATCATTTAAGTCAATACTTGTTTTTTCAAATGCCAGCTGTCCCTGTTCAGATGAAGTGTTGACTGGTAGTGACTGTACCCTTTATTGCTCTCCATTAAGTTTCAGTTTCTATTACAGTGAAACGAATGTTTATGGCAGCCAATGTTAACCACACCCATATGTCGAAATATAATCTATGTAAACAGGCTCACAGATTGGATACACTATGTGCCGATGCAATTGATTTGTTTGTTTGATGAGTTACCCTAATTGCTCAAACTATCACGTAATTTCACTTTACTTTTGGAATCTCTAACTATAACAGTACAGAAGTACTAGAACTCAGTGATTGATACAAGAACAAATACTGTAGGTTGGTGGATTGTCAGTTTGTTTTTTTAGACACATAAACACATACTTTTAAAATGTTTTAGTGATACAGACATCAAGACACCCACTGCTCATAAGCAATAGGCCTCTGTATGGAAAGGACATTGAACATGATCAGAAATCATCACATGCTATAAATATAATCATTTTACATAACATTTTTAGGCAGCAATTCAGTGGAGAATCATATCTAATACAATTATTTAACCAAACCACATCAAATCTCAGGAGGTAGAGGGTACTGACTCAGGCAGAGGCTGACATGCTTTCGAATTTCAAGTAAAAAGTGAATCCTACACTCATAAATGTACAGTAAGTGTTTGAAAATAACATGTATTTATTCCAGCCCTTCATGTTCAAGGCATCCCCAATAAATCACAGTGGGTTTGGAGTAAGCGTGAGTATGCATGATTTAGCATAGGTTAACATGGGTTAGCATGACTTAGAATGAGCTAGCATGAGTTAGCATGGGTTTAGCATTAGTTAGCATGGGTTTAGCATAAATTAGCATGGATTATCATTAGTGTTTGATGGCCAGGGTGAGTCCGTCACCCACAGTGAGCATGCTCAGATCGATCCAATGGTCGGCATGGAGTTTATTGTTGAGCTTGTCCAGAGCCTGGGAGGTCAGGTCATCAGGAGCAGGGTCCACCACTTTACCACTCCACAGTACCTGGGGGGAGGGAGGAGGAGGGGTGGGGGGAGGGGGGAGGGAGGAGGAGGGGTGGGGGGAGGGAGGAGGAGGGGTGGGGGTGGGGTGGGAGTCAGAGTTTAGGCATTAACTAAAACATGGTTAAGGTTATGTATAAACTCCGAATGGTTAAGGTAATGGTTAAGGTTTGGGATAGACTTAAAACAAAAATCTAAAAAACAACTTTCTATCGCTGAATTAGAACTTCTTTGGACCATTTCCCATGCATTGTCAATGGGTTTGTAAACCAGCCCGGGTGTAATATAATTATGGCCACTATGGTTTTGGGGCGCTATTATGATTTCCCATTGGGAACACTGTAAATAGGAAGAGGTGCATATTTTTTGCCCAGCACCAGTCACTGAGCTAGCAAGCTAAAGTTAGCTATTAAGTCACAGAAATGTTCAGCCTGATAATTATATCAGTCCGATTGGACTTATCTTACTAAATCAGCATGGCTTAACATACTTTCTTGCTGGATAGATATTTCGATAGCTAACATGCTAGCTAGCTAATGCTAACGCTAACGGCGCTAGGTAAGCTCTTATGTGGATTCTTCCATCTAGTTCCCAAGAGCAGCAGACCGGTAAGTAAACTTTGCTTTTAAACTGTAATTTAAATTTTTTATTTAACCTTTATTTAACTAGGTAAGTCAGTTAAGAACAAATTCTTATTTACAATGACGCCGTAATCATCTGTAAAGTTGTTTTACATGCTTCATGAAACTTTTGAAGATTCACAGATGGATACAGGTAATTCAGAATTATATTACATACACATAAGGTCACTCACACCAACAGATGTGCACAGAAACATGTTGTTGAACTGTACTTACTTCACCACTGCCCGACAGCCTCAACCAGAAGTGCATACACGGGCCTATCAAGACTGACAAAGCAGAGATGGGTGGCTGACAAGGAAAAATAAAACACAACATGCACACACATTCTCTCTCTCTGTCACATACACACACACATTATCCCCAATGTAAATACATTGTAATTACTTGTTTATTTTATGTATGCTCCATTTTATTTGATTGTGAGTGATAAAGTACATTCACAGTTAAAGCAACATTTTGGTTTATTGGATACTTCTCTGATTAAAATGAATGACCAAAAGGAAGTCGTCAGACATGCAACCCTCTGGGACTGTGCAGGTTGTCACCTGGAGCTGAAAAGGGCCCCAACAGCCCTCACATATGTACAGGGTTCCAAGGAGTGGCAGGCAAATATGTTTATTGTCCTGCAAAAGTATTTTTAAGGTACCAAGGCCATTCCCTGGCTACCCATCCACATCTTTCAGTCCAAACTGAACATTGTTCTTCACAATGAATGTATGTAGCGATTAAAATTCAGGGTGAGTCATCAGGAAACCAAGGCCAAGGAATGGAGAGAGAGATGACCTAGAGGGAGTTACAGACCTCAGCTTTTTATGAAGCAGAAACGCAGAGATTGGTGGCTAACAATAAAAAAAGTTATCAAACATACACATGCACTCTCTCTCTCACACACATTAGTATGTAAGAACATTGTCATTACTTGTTTATTTTATATGTAAGCTCAATTTTATTTTAGGATTGGAGATATTTAGGCCTACAGATTGTGTTATTCATTCCCCACAACGGACATGTGCAGTTGTGCTTACTCACAGTTGGTGGTAGGAGTGTGGTTTGGAGAGATGGTGGCTGACAAGGAAAAATGAAATACAATGTGCACACTCTGCGGTCCAAACCATCTCAATTGGGTTGAGGTTGGGTGATTGTGGAGGCCAGGTCATCTGATGCAGCACTCCATCACTCTCCTTCTTGGTCAAGTAGCCCTTTCACAGCCTGGAGGTGTGTTAGTTCATTGTCCTGTTGAAAAACAAATGATAGTCCCTGAAAAATATGGTTAATTATCAAATCGAAGGACCATGAATCTTGAGGTTTGAATACTGGGTTTAGACTGGTAACAACCACCACAGGGTATCCGATCAGAATACGTGAAACAGTATGTCCAGTTAAGAAGTTTAATATCCGGAACAACTTAAGCTAATGTACATACTAGTAGCTACAAGTTATTCTAATCCAGCAAAGACTAGACAAATAAACAATACATGCTTACTATATCCACATTGTGCATTAACGTAATCTGCAATCTTGAATTACAAATCAAAAGCATCAAAATAATGCTAACAATTGGTAGCATGCTAAGTTTCGCTAACTAGCATAGTAAATGTAATGTATTCCTTATGGACATGCTAACACGAATGCTAATGCTAGCGGGATTGTAAGAGCTAACTAATTACCTAAACAACTGCCGGCAAAGGTAAGTATTTACATTTATTGGCTACAAATTAGCAACAGAAAAGGTGGCACTTACAGTTAGCTGCACGCACAGTCAAATCAGAATTAGTCATCATTACAAGAACTTAAGAGCAGGAAGAGAATGACCGCTGACCATCGAAATGGAACATAACTGACTCTCCCGCTAGGTTTCTGTGTTAAGCCCACAGGAATACTGGCTTATGATTGGCCAATAGTTAATAATGATTGACATAACTTCATTCTAATGAAACTAAATATAACTGAACTAGAGTTGAGCTGGCAGTTTTTACAGTCCCACTAAGCACAAACCAGATGGGATGGCGTATCACTGCAGAATGCTGTGGTAGCCATGCTGGTTAAGTGTGCCTATAATTCTAAATAAATCACTGACATTGTCACCAGCAAAGCATCCCCACATCATCACACCTCCTCCTCCATGCTTCCAAAAATCTCACATTTGGACTCGCCAAACCAAAGGACATATTTCCACCGGTCTAATGTCCATTGCTCATGTTTCTTGGCTCAAGCAAGTCTTCTTATTATTGGTAACCTTTAGTAGTGTTTTTTTGCAGCAATTCGAACATGAAGGCCTGATTCACGCAGTCTCCTCTGAAGAGTTGATGTTGAGATGTGTCTGTTACTTGAACTCTGAAGAATTTATTTGGGCTGCAATTTCTGAGGCTGGTAACTCTAATGAACTTATCCTCTGCAGCAAAGGTAACTCTGGGTCTTCCTTTCCTGTGGCGGTCCTAATGACAGCCAGTTTTCATCATAGCGCTTGATGGTTTTTGCGACTGCACTTGAAGAAACATTCAAAAGTTTGATTGACTGACCTTCTTGCCTTAAAGTAATGATGGACTGTCGTTGCTTATTTGAACTGGAAAGAAATTCCACAAATTAACTTTAACAAGGCACAGCTGTTAATTGAAATGCATTCCAGGTGACTACCCCATGAAGCTGGTTGAGAGAATGCCAAGAGTGTACAAAGCTGTCATCAAGGCATAGTGTGGCTACTTTGAAAAATCCAAAATATATTTTGATTTGTTTAACTCTTTTTTTGCTCAATACATGATTCCATGTGTGTTATTTCTTCACTATTATTAAACAATGTAGAAAATAGTAAAAATAAAGAAAAACCCTTGAATGAGTAGGTGTGTCCAAACTGGTACTCTAGGTTTTGGGGAAATTCTGTGTGCTCTACAAAATATGAATCTCTCACACACCCACATTAGACCCAATGTAAATAAATTGTAATTACTTGTTTACTTTATGTATGCTCCATTTTATTTGAGGAAAATGTCTGCAATAAAGTACATTCACAATTAAAGCAATGTCTTTGGTTTATTGGATATTTCTCAGAGTAAAATGTGTGACCAAAAGGAAGTCGGCAGACCGGAAACCCATCGACAGCGCCCTAGCAAAATCAAAATCTACTTGAAGTTAACAGTGCTCACTGTTGCCCCTAGTGGCCGGTTTCCACGTCATCTCCCAACATCCTCAGACATGGGTGGACTTTGAATAATGACTTGTATCACGTGTGTTAGACAGGTCAAGGAAGGGTGATCAGATAGACAGGCAAGAGAATGAGGTAGTCAGATATATTTTTAATTTACATTTGAGTAATTTAGCAGACGCTCTTATGCAGAGAGACTTACAGTAGTGAGTGCATACATTTCTGATTTTTTTCTGACAGTTGACGGGTGAAGAAAAGGTTATCAGATAGACAGGTAAGTGGAGTGAGGTTGAAGGGGGAAGACAGGTAAGGAGAAAGGCTCAGACTGAGGACAAAGCTGACACGGAGGTTGTCATCTTTTTTATGTAGGCCTATCTTTTCATGTGTCTTTACCTCACTTAGCTCACTATATCATATCGATTGCATGCTGGCATTATTCCAATCATATTCGAAAACACAACTCTCTAGTAAGAATAAAGGTTTGGGCATAGTCTATTCACGTTATCAATGGCAATGATGCCCCCTTGTCTCACAAGCTCAAGACTTCTTGTAGTAACTGTCATAGTTCTGTTTATCTGCATCGATGAATACAAAGTCATAGGTGCCAGCTTCCCCAGTAGCTATAAGCTCATCCAGGACAAAAAAAGATCATGTTGAAATCATGTTTGGGTTCTTTAAAGTCACTTACCCAGTGTTTATATACACGTTTGAAGACCGACATGAATTTTATCCACGACTCCGGCCTAGAAAAGAGAGAGGATGACATGTTCATTGTTTAATTTTCTTTACTGTAAAGTCCATTGAGCTGTTTCAATGTGCTTCAAATAAATGTTTGATTTGGTTCGAGTTTAGATAGTTTTGAAGCAAACAAGCATTTTTGGTCACAATGGTTGACCTGTGTTGTGTCAAGTAGCATTTCTAAGGTTGGGGTTTGGAGGGGAGTATTAAGTTAATTGTGGAGAGAGGGATTCTCTGCTGCTTGGCTTTGCACCTTTGGTAGACACTTTCTCCTGAGCAGACAGCCTCACCACTCCACCCACAGCACTTTGTGAAGTCTGAATGACAGATGTTAGATACAGCATATTCTGTATGGAAGCTTTTGGGGAGACAATCAATGTTTCTGAATTCCAACGGGTTGAATGGGTTGAGATGTTGTATTGGGGTTGAATACTGGGCGAACAGATCTAATTCCTGTCTAGAGGAATGATGGAGGAAGTAAACTCAATGGCACAATGACTAGTGTAATGTTGATCTGACCTCTTTAAAGAAAGGTTTTAGCGATGTTCACATATTTGTTGTCTGTTTCACATGACCACTCTTTGGTACAACCATCACAATGTTCAGGGTGTTGTACACTAGGGATGGGCATTTGAAATGATTCCACTATTCGAATAATATCGAATATTCGAAAATGTTTAATTATGTAATTAGCCTGACATGACGCAACGCATTCAGTGACAAGAATTGTGACTGTTAAGCTATTAGAATAAATAACAGTTAAATAAACATCACAAATGCAAGATACATTTATTGAACATGACTAAAAGACATTGAACTTGAAAAATGCTGGTCTTCAGAAGTAGGCTATTAAACGGTGTGCAATAACGCCTAGCCTACGATTGAGTTAAATTTGTTTGTTTGTGATTGAGTTAAAAAGTAAAAACGTACATTGAACGAAATTAAACACATTATGTAGGCGATCCTTTATAAAAACGAAAGATACACATGTAGAATTATAACCTATTAATTTGCAGAGATCAACCCTTGGAACTGGGATCTTATAGAGGCTACGGCGCACAATGACAGATTCAAGTCGTTAACAAAGCTCAGAGGTAGCATGTCTTTTGTTATCATTGTGGTGATCTGCGTGATGTCTTACCGGGTCACAGCTTCGCTTCAAGGTAGAAAATGAGGTGATGCGGGGCTGCGTTTGTTTGTCCTGTGACAAAGTTGTTTCTTTATACCTTATGTGGTTTTGCATTGAAGTGGTAGACTTGTGGTACACTAGCTTGACATAGCATATTTGACATTTAACGTTTGTTTGGTTGTCAACATGATCTAAATACCTCCACAACTCGCTTCGCTTGCTTGCCATTTTTACGGTTTTGAGCGCCAAATGATAGACTGCAGCAGAAAGCATAATGGCCGTCCTTTTTTGCTTATTATTTATTAAATAACTTAAAACGTCACAACTCTTATAATACATGACACATGGAACACTTAATTTCATATTACATTTTAAGAAAGGTTTAAAATAATAATAATTTGAACTACAGTCATAAGTATTCGAAACAAATATTCGAATACTAACTTAATTTAGGATATTCGAGTAATCGTGCCCATCCCTATTGTACACCTCTGGATATATATATATACAGTTGAAGTCGGAAGTTTACATACACTTACATTTAAACTCAGTTTTTCACAATTCCTGACATTTAATCCTAGTAGAAATTCCCTGTCTTAGGTCAGTTAAGATCACCACTTTATTTTAAGAATGTGAAATGTCAGAATAATAGTAGAGAGAATTATTTATTTCAGCTTTTATTTCTTTCATCACATTCCCAATGGGTCAGAAGTTTCCATACACTCAATTAGTATTTGGTAGCATTGCCTTTAAAATTGTTTAACTTGGGTCAAACGTTTCGTGTAGCCTCCCACAAGCTTCCCACAATAAGTTGGGTGAATTTTGACCCATTCCTCCTAACAGAAGTGGTGTAACTGAGTCAGGTTTGTAGGCCTCCTTGCTCCCACACGCTTTTTCAGTTCTGCCCATAGATTTTCTATAGGATTGAGGTCAGGGCTTTGTGATGGCCACTCAAATACCTTGACTTTGTTGTCCTTAAGCCATTTTGCCACAACTTTGAAAGTATGCTTGGGGTCATTGTCCATTTGAAAGACCCATTTGCGACCAAGCTTTAACTTCCTGACTGATGTCTTGAGATGTTGCTTCAATATATCCACATAATTTTCCTTCCTCATGATGCCATCTATTTTGTGAAGTGCACCAGTCCCTCCTGCAGAAAAGCACCCCCACAACATGATGCTGCCACCCCCGTACTTCATGGTTGGGATGGTGTTCTAAGCCTCACAAACCTCCTTTTTCATCCAAACATAACGATGGTCATTATGGCCAAACAGTTCTATTTTATATCGTACTTTTTCTCCAAAAATTACAATATTTGTCCCCATGTGCAGTTGAAACCGTAGTCTGGCTTTTTTATGGTGGTTTTGGAGCAGTGGCTTCTTCCTTGCTGAGCGGCCTTTCAGGTTATGTCGATATAGGACTCATTTTACTGTGGATATAGATACTTGTGTACCTGTTTCCTCCAGCATCTTCACAAGGTCCTTTGCTGTTGTTCTGAGATTGATTTTCACTTTTCGCACCAATGTACATTCATCTCTAGGAGACAGAACGCGTCTCCTTCCTGCGCGGTATGACGGCTGTGTGGTCCCATGGTGTTTATACTTGCGTACTATTGTTTATACAGATGAACATGGTACCTTCAGGCGTTTGGAAATTACTCCCAAGGATGAACCAGACTTTTGGCGGTCTTGGCTGATTTCTTTTGATTTTCCCATGATGTCGAGCAAAGAGGCACTGAGTTTGAAGGTAGGCCTTGAAATACATCCACAGGTACACTTCCAATTGACTCAAATTATGTCAGTTAGCCATCAGAAGCTTCTAAAGCCATGACATAATTTTCTGGAATTTTCCAAGCTGTTTAAAGGCACAGTCAACTTTCTGTATGTAAACTTCTGACACACTGGAATTGTGATGTATTGAATTAGAAGTGAAATAATCTAGTCTGTAAACAATTATTGGAATAATTTCTTGTGTCATTGTCAGGCTCTGGCCATAGAGAAGCAATAGGCTATGGTCAGTCTCTGACAGTGTCGTTCTTTTCTGTTTCTTTGTGGGTTTTGGGTGGATCTCTAATTAGAGGCAGCTGCTACCCGTTGTCTCTAATTAGGGATCCAATATATGTTGAGTCTGTCCCTCACGCTGGTGTGGGTCGTTATCGTTACATGTTAATGTATTTCGCAGTCACGGGTGAAGTAAGTGTTTTTTTGTTACGTCCGTTCATTCCGTGTGTTTTTTGTGAATGTGATGTTAGTTTATAGTTTCAGTTTGTGTCCTGTAGTTCGCCATTTGTTTCGATTACAATAAAATAATAAAATAGAATGTCGAACTACTATACCTGCTCTGCGCCTTGGTCTCTCCATACACCCGTTCGTGACAGTCATGCACAAAATAGATGTCCTAACCGACTTGCCAAAACTATAGTTTGTTAACATGAAATCTGTGGAGTGGTTGAAAAATGAGTTTTAATGACTTCAACCTAAGTGTATGTAATCTTCCGACTTCAACTGTATATATATACAGCGGGTAAAATAAGTATTGAACACGTCACCATTTTTCTCAGTAAATATATTTCCAAAGGTGCTATTGACATGACATTTTCACCAGATGTTGGTAACAACCCAAGTAATCCATACATACAAAGAAACCAAAACAAATAAGTTCAGAAATTAAGTTATGTGTAATAATGTGAAATGACACAGGGAAAATGTATTGAACACATTACTATCAGTAATTAAAAAGCAATCCAGCCCCCTGTCAGTGCAAATTAATATCAGCTGGTTCAGTCCCAACTGATGGCCTACAAAAAGGTCTCATTGCCAAGGTGTCACACAAGACACATCTCATGATGGGTAAAAGCAAAGAGCTGTCTCAAGACCTTCGCAACCTAATTGTTGCAAAACATAATGATGGCATTGGTTATAGGCACATTTCTAAGCTTCTGAATGTTACAGTGAGCACTGTTGGGGCCATAATACGGAAGTGGAAAGACAATAATTTCACCATAAATTTGCCTCGACCTCCTCGCAAGATTTCTGACAGAGGAGTGAAAATAATAATCAGAAGAGTTGTCCAAGAGCCAAGGACCACTTGTGGAGAGCTTCAAAAAGACCTGCAATTAGCAGGTACTGTTGTCTCAAAGAAAACAGTAAGTAATGCACTCCACTGCCATGGCCTGTATGCACGCTCACCACACAAGACTCCATTGCTGGAAAAAAAGCATGTTGAAGCTCGTTTAAAGTTTGCTGCACAACATTTGGAAAAGCCAGTGAAATACTGGGAGAATATAGTGTGGTCAGATGAGAGCAAAATTGAACTGTTTGGATGTCCTAATACACACCATGTTTGGAGGAGAAATGGCACTGCACATCACCCTAAAAACACCATACCAACAGTGAAGTTTGGAGGTGGGAACATCATGGTGTGGGGCTGCTTTTCAGTAAATGGTACTGGAAAACTTCACATAATTGAATGGGCAAGGATGAATGGGCAAATTTACCGAGACATTCTTGACAAAAATCTGCTGCAATCTACCAGGATGATGAAGATGAAACGAGGGTGGACATTTCAGCAAGACAATGATCCCAAACACACAGCCAAGGAAACTCTCAATTGGTTTCAAAGAAAGAAATTAAAGCTGCTAGAATGGCCAAGCCAATCACCTGACTTAAATCCCATTGAAAATCTATGGAAAGAACTTAAGATCAAGATTCAAAGAAGAGGCCCACGGAACTATCAAGATTTGAAGACTGTTTGTGTGGAAGAATGGTCCAAAATCACACCAGAGCAATGCATGCGACTAGTTTCTCCATACAGGAAGCGTCTTGAAGCTGTCATTACCAACAAAGGCTTTTGTACAAAGTATTAAATAAATATCATTATTTTGTTTTTACAGATTTTTTTGTTACTACATTTACGCTCTAGACACATTTTACATACATGGCACTTTTTGTTACACAGTTGTTACATAGCAGTAATATAGTTATTTGAAACATTACTTCTGGATAGATAGTATTTTAACACATCCGGTATATATTACATATAGGCCTAGTTTTTTTAGTTGTAACTATTATACTGTAGATCAGTGCTACTCTGGCCCACGAGCCCTTATTTTGCGGCTCACGGTGACTTACCAATTTTCCAATAATTATACATGACAATGACAGAATTTCAAAGCAATGTGTTTAATGCAGGCCTGAGTCGCGTTATATCTATTATTCCCTGGACGGCAGATAGATGGCAGTATAGCAGTTGTTGAACAGAAAGGCAATTAAGCGCTTAACGTGAGTGCTCAGCCAGAGAGCGATCAAAACAGTTTCCTAATGCTACTCTGGCCTACTTTTGCAGTCTGGTCGACATGGATAAGTTTATTATTAAAACGAAACGTAAATCTGTTGACAATGAAAATGAGAGGGAAGAGCCGGATAACAGGGTGACATGTGAACGAGCAACCACCTGGGAACCGGGAAAATCAGGAAGATAGTGGCGGGAAAGTGCTGCTAGCTGACTCCGGTGATTAAGAGAAGGATACGGTCGATTGAAGAAGAACACAGAAAATTCCAAGAGAAATGGACAGACATGTTGTTTTTGCATGATGCGACCAGCTCACTCTGTCTTATTTGCCAAAAGACAGTCAATTGTTTTAAACAAGGACATTTACAGCGACATTTCCAATCACACCATGCCCATTTTGACAAAACATATCCGCCACAAAGCAACCTCAGAAACAACAAAATATCGCAACTCAAAGGACAGCTCAAAGGACAACAACAAATGATGAACATATCTAGCACTGTTGCAGAGAAAATGACAGAGGCAACATATGAGATTGCTTGGATACTCGCAAGAAACAAGAAGGCCTTCACAGACGCAGAAGTTGTCAAATAATGTTTTTTGGCCTCAGCCGAAATATTGTATGCTGATTTCACAAACAAGGAAGCTATTTTAAAGCAAATTAAAGGACTGGAACTCTCTGACTCGACCATAACAAGACGCATAGAAGATATCGGCGAGGACATCGGTAAGCAATTGATTGCTGACATATCTATGGCGCCGTGTTATAGTCTTGCACTTGACGAAAGCGCTGACATACAGTGGGGAGAACAAGTATTTGATACACTGCCGATTTTGCAGGTTTTCCTACTTACAAAGCATTTAGAGGTCTGTAAATTTTATCATAGGTACACTTCAACTGTGAGAGACGGAATCTAAAACAAAAATCCAGAAAATCACATTGTATGATTTTTAAATAATTAATTTGCATTTTATTGCATGACATAAGTATTTGATCACCTACCAACCAGTAAGAATTCCGGCTCTCACAGACCTGTTCGTTTTTTTTTAAGAAGCCCTCCTGTTCTCCACTCATTACCTGTATTAACTGCAACTGTTTGAACTCGTTACCTGTATAAAAGACACCTGTCCACACACTCAATCAAACAGACTCCAACCTCTCCACAATGGCCAAGACCAGAGAGCTGTGTAAGGACATCAGGGATAAAATTGTAGACCTGCACAAGGCTGGGATGGGCTACAGGACAATAGGCAAGCAGCTTGGTGAGAAGGCAACAAATGTTGGCGCAATTATTCGAAAATGGAAGAAGTTCAAGATGACGGTCAATCTCCCTCGGTCTGGGGCACCATGCAAGATCTCACCTCGTGGGGCATCAATGATAATGAGGAAGGTGAGGGATCAGCCCAGAACTACACGGCAGGACCTGGTCAATGGCCTGAAGAGAGCTGGGACCACAGTCTCAAAGAAAACCATTAGTAACACACTGCGCCGTCATGGATTAAAATCCTGCAGCGCACGCAAGGTCCCCCTGCTCAAGCCAGCGCATGTCCAGGCCCGTCTGAAGTTTGCCAATGACCATCTGGATGATCCAGAGGAGGAATGGGAGAAGGTCATGTGGTCTGATGAGACAAAAATAGAGCTTTTTGGTCTAAACTCCACTCGCCGTGTTTGGAGGAAGAAGAAGGATGAGTACAACCCCAAGAACACCATCCCAACATGTTGATCATGTTGACTCCCATTGGCGATCATTTTCATATGAGATCACAGTATGTACATAGGCTTAAATGTTAACACCCCCACTTGATGTCACATTGTTATCTTCTCAACTCAAAATATATCCTGAGGTCTTTCACCTCGCATTTGTTAGCCCTTCATACATGGCTACTTTCCAAAAACATACCTTGCAAATTTAATCCACTTAAACTTTGTTGCAGGTTTTGTCATCACATCTGCTACCATTTGGTCTGTTGGGCAATAGACCAAACATATTTTCCCATCATTTACAGTAGATCTTACAAAATTATACTTTATAGCAATATGCTTGCATTTCTGTCTAGTTACAGGATTTTTTGCTAACACTATTGTACCTTGGTTGTCCTCATAAACCTTAGGTAGTGCGTACTGATATCTGTCCATACCTTCAAGCAATTGTACTGAATATATACACTCTTGCGTAGTTGCGGCTAATGCCATGTACTCTGCCTCGCAAGTAGATAGTGCAACAGTGGGCTGCTTTTTGGATTTCCATGTTTTAACCCATATAGTGACTTTTCTAGTTTACACACCAACTTCAAATTTGTACTAGATTCCACTCTATAGCCCTCTGGTCGTTCCATGTAGATTTCACAATCTATTGGAGCATGTAGGTAGGCAGTTTTAACATCCATCTGATGTAAAATTTTCCTGTGCTGCTTTTTGCATCAACACTCTGATACTGGTCAGGTTAGCAGTTGGAGAGAATGTCTCCTCATAATCTACACCCATCTTCTGACTGTATCCTTTTGCTACGTACCGGGCCTTATATTTGTCAGACCCATCAACATCCATTTTGATTGCATAAACTGTAAGTTGGTTAAGGTAAATGTGTCATTTTCTCTGAGTGAATGCATTTCATCATCCATCGCATTAATCCATTTATCCGAATTAGTCGAGGTCATAGCTTCCCTGAATGTTAGGGGTACGTTACATGCCACTCTGTAACAGTGATCTACATTCATCAGTATCTGATCATCACTTTCTCCATCTGATACGTATTCGCTGAAATATCCTGGTTTCTTTCTCACTCTAGAAGGGTATTGGGTAGGCTCGCTATCTGTTTCACCTGTCTGCATTTGGCTGTTCTCAGTACGCATTGTGACAGGAGCCTGCCCATGGGTACATTTTGGGTTCTCGTCAGCATTTCGCCCTGTTCTGCTGGATCTATTTTCCCTCTTAAAGTCATCGTCGTCGGGTACTATATCAGTTTGCGTCTGCTGCTCTGTGATAGTTTTGGTTACAAACTTCACCAGCCTGTGCTTCTGCACTTTTCCACTGTTAGGATCATAGACCATGTAAGCTGGACTATTCTTGTCGTATCCGACAAACAGTCCCTTTTTACATCTTGAGTCTAACTTTTTCTTGTCCTGTTTATCAGCAAAACAGACAGACCCAAACTTCTACATGTTAGATAGATTAGGCCTTTTTCTGGTCTGTTCCTAACAACAAAAGCTGCTGTCTGCACAGCATAGTTCCATAACTCTTTTGATAACTCACTCTCTATGAGCATACACCTAGCCATGTCAAATAAAGTACGCCAATTTCGTTCAGCTGTACCATTCTGGTGTGGCGAGTATGGCGCTGATGTTTCATGTCTAAATCCATTCCTGCTGAGTAGTGCTTGGTAATTCTTTCCCATGAACTCTGTACCATTGTCAGACCTGATCGATTTAACCTTCCCGTATGGGGCTGTGTCAGCAAGAAACTTTTCTGTTGCTTGCGCTGTGTTACTCTTATTTTTCTTTTAGAAAATACACAAACACTGCACTGGAATAATCATCAGTAAATGAAAGTGCAAATCTATACCCATCTCTGGACTCTGGATCTATTGGTCCAGCTAGATCTGTGTGTACCAACTCTAGAGGTGCTTTGGCCCTTATATCAGGGTTCCTGGTTTGGATAAACGTTCCCTGAATGCACACTTCACAATGTGGGTTAGGTTTATCTGTTTTACCCTTGATTGTCATACCTTCAACGACACTCTGTAATTTCTGAATATCATCATAATTACAATGACCTAAAATCTCATGCCATGTTTGCATATCATAACATCCATTACACTGGTCATCACATTCAATATTTACTGTATGCAACTAGTACAGTCTGTTGTACTCATGAATGTGGAATTTTGTACCGTCTCTGTGTCGTAGGATGTCGCCCCCATCCTTGAAGATAATAGTCGCTCCACTTGTAGTAGCTGCTTTCACAGAGAAGATGTCCTGCAGGTATGAGGGAATATACAACGCCTGTCTTAGGGTCGTTCTGTGATGTCTCCCTCTGCTGTCGATCAAGCAAACCTCCGCATCTCCTCTGCGCTCTGCAACTCCGTGCAGTGTGTCTCGGCTTGGAAATTGTTGTCGAACTTCTTGAACTTTGCTATATCCGTGATGATATGCGAAGTTGCCCCTGTGTCTATCATCAGACCTTTCTTTTTGACACAGCGCCCTGACTGGATATCCGTATCCTCGTTGCTTATTCGGAATGCATACTCCATGTTGTTCGTCTCCTCTGAAACTTTTTGCGCGCCATCTCGCCGCTGTTTCCGCCTGCAGGTTGCGTCCTGATGTGTGCCACTTTTACAATGACTGCACCATTGCTTGCGTTGGCATGCGTGGGCTTTATGTCCTTTAAGACCACATCGGAAACACACTATGTCCGCTCTTTCGGCTCTTCTTTCGCTTACACTTGCCTTGACAGGTCTCCCATTCAAGTGCTCTCGTGCCTTCATGACATGGTCATCGTATGCTGTTGCACGCATCTTCTCCGTGTCCTCCATAGCTTCGTAGCTTTGTTTTAAATACGGCGAAAGGCATCGCCTCTTCACTTTGTGTGACATGAATTGCAAAAGGTTTGAATGATTCGGGCAGTCCTTTTAAAACCATTGCCACCAACAGCCCGTCACTCAATGTCTCACCAGCGTTTCTCAATGCTGTAATGGCGGTTTCTGCGCGTATGACGTATTCTGTCACACTCTCACTGTTCGACTCTTGAAGTGAAGTCAATTCAGTGTACAGACTTATTATACGTGGCTTTCCTTTACCTGCATAATAGTCTGTCAAAATATACAGCGTTTTCTGCCCATTGTCTGCTGCTTCTCTCATTACCAGGGGCAAACTTTTATCGTCTAAATGGATTAGCTCCTCATAGGCCTCTGCATTTCTCTCGCCGTCTCTTTCCAGCTCTCCTTCATCGCCGGTAGGCTCATTCAAAATCGTTTCCTTTAGCCCTTGCAACCGAAGATGGCCCAAAAATGTTGTCTCCCACAGCACATAATTCTTTTCATCTCCGTCAAAAACTAGCCGCGACCAACGGCTACCCAACTCGGTTTGTCTAGTCATGGTGCTAGCATAGCCTGCCCTTCCTCACCGAAGACACGTGGTTCTTTACGACTTACTCTCGGTGGTAAAACTCAGACTAACTGTCTCTGAGTAACTCAGGTTAATCTTCTTGGGTAACTCTGGGTAATCCTGGGCCCATAACCTGTTAACAGAGTATATATTCTACACTCCAGCGTTTCCTGGCATATACCCAGTGCTACTCATACGGAGGAATAAAGACAGTGGGGTATCTTTTCGTACTGCAATCAGACTGCACCCTTATTAACACGTCATTCGCCTTTTAAATGTACAGGTCACATGTTGATCATGTTGACTCCAATTGGCTATCATTTTCTATAACATATGAGATCACAATATGTACATAGGCTTAATTGTTAACAATATTAAAGCTGGCTTTTTTAACGGACATCACCTGCCACCTGAACACAGTTAATCTCCAGCTCCAAGGGAAGGCTAAAACTCTGGGCAAAATGCTATGTGTGGTCACAGCATTTCAAGACAAAATCACCACGCTGTTCATACCTGACAGAGATTTTGTTCATTTCCCAAAGTTTAGAGCAGTCACCACATCCAACACTGGCTAGCCAACAAGAAAGCAACATTTTAGCTATGATTGATTTGTGCATGTGTTGGAACAGTTGAAGTTGGAGTTTGAATCAAGATTCAATGACATGGAGTACAAGGACTTTTTCAACTTCCTTGAGAACCCCTTTCATGTGCCAGTGTCATCTCTGACCCCAGTCATCACTGCTCTCTGTCCTGACCGTGCTGGAATAGAGAGCGAGATAGTAGAGCTGCAGGCAAATGACACATTGCAAGGTGAACTAAGATCAGGTGCTGCTGATTTCTGGAACCTTGTGTCAGACACAGAGTATCCACTTCTGAAGCAGTGCGTGCAAAAGGTGACATCATTTTTTGTCAGCACTTATTCATGTGAAGCAACATTTTCAACAATGAACAAAAACAGAGAAACAGACTGACCAATGGACACCTGGATTGCCTAACAAGGATTGCAACAACAGACTACAAATTTCGAATAAATTCAGTCAAAAAGCAGAAGGGACATTTTCGCTGTTCCAACTACTAGCCTAACCCTTAATATGGGTCATACATGTGATGTAGCCTAACCCTTAATATGGGTCATACATGTGATGTAGCCTAACCCTTAATATGGGTCATACATGTGATGTAGCCTACTTGTTGTGTTCATGTATATATTTGTGATGTACATTAAATTAATTGCATGTGTTCTATTGCTTTGAATTTGCTTTCTATTGATAACTGATCATTTTGAAAGCTAAAGTACAACAAATGTAAGATCTGTGCGGCCCTCGAAAAGATTGTCTCAACCCAAAGCGGCCCACTTCATCTCAGTCAACCACCCTCTTATGATTTCCATATGCCAATATTCAACACATTAACATTAGTCTCTTTTCACAGCCGCAGAGGGCCTAACAAGTGAGTCAACACTGATATTATAATGGGGGACAGTTCACTCAAAATTCAGAATTAGTGTTAGAATGTTGAAAATATTGCCACAAAGAAATGTGTCTTCCAAATAATATCCTATAGTAATATTAAATGTTTTCAGGAACAAACTTGTTTTATCATTACAATGGTTTTGCTGGCATTGATCAGTTTGGCCAGATTTACCATCATTTGTGCTTGTTCACTAGCAACCAGCATGACGCTCCATGGGTCCTCAAGGGTTTTCTGCAACATATAGGAAGGACATTGAAGTTCTTTAACTTAGAAAATGTTAAAAAAAATACCAAAAAGTCATATGACATAATGTAACCAAATAATGATCAAACAATGTTCATACCCCAGACTGCTGACTGCTGATTATTTATTTTCTCTGCAGTGATTGTATGGTACTATGCTGACCTCTAGTGGTCATAGTAGCCTATGTAACTCTCATGAAACTATATTAAACCATCCCTGCTTTTGATCCCCCACTGTAAATAGCCTGATTCTCCTTAGTCCAGTCTATCTTTAACCCTAGCTCTATGTCTACATTCCGGTTCAACCTAAACCTTCAACCACTACCCTAACCATGGCTCTAACCCAGTCCAGTCTTACCAGTCTGAGTTTGGTCAGGACAGGATGTTCTCTCAGTGAGTTGTTCACCACATATTGCAGCACAGGGTCATTCTTCCCTTGACTGTTGCTCTTACCTGGCAGGGCAGACCCTATTCCTATCCACGGACCAACAAAACCACTGTTACAACAACATTGTTTTTGCATTGTAACCCATCTAAAGCCATGTTTACAGTGGGTTCAGGATTTAGCAAGGTAACCTTTGTCTAAAATGCATTACTGTCAACATCAGGATAAGATATCTCAGTGCTTAAGTGCTCTGAGTGTGTGACTTGGATGGACTGTAAGGAAACAACAGTATAGTGTGGGCTTTACCAGTCAAAAACAGCTGCACCTACTACCCGGCAGATTTGCCTTTGCAGGTTGTAAACAAAAAGTTGTTTGGAGGCTCCGCTTTGACAGGCTTTCTTGTTGGCTAGCCAGCTAGCTTAGTTAGCTGTGATTGCTTGCGTGCTAGCTAACTGCTTCTTAACAGCCAACTCTTACAAAACACAAAAATTAGAACATTGACTGGTGAGATCGTTTTTTGTACAGGCTTTGTCCTTTTTGCACAGGCTTTGTCCTTTTTGCTAAAACCAGCTATGGATTGCTTCGCTAGCTAGCTAGCTATCCACTGGGCACACACTGGTTGAATCAATGTTGTTTCAGTTAAATGAACCAACGTGGAATATACATTAAATTGATGTCTGTACCCAGTGGGTAGCTTGTGTGAAGAGTGCAGTCCTGAGCCTGGGTCTCCCCTATTCTCCTTCTCCCCACAGGAGAATAAACATTTATAAAAATAATTGCTTGTCATTTGCATAATATGGTCTTAAACAAATCACAGAAGGGCCTGTCTCGCCCAAAGAATGTGATGACAGATCACAAGAAAAAGAATGTGATGTCAGATCACAAGAAAAAGAATGTGATGTCAGATCACAAGAAAATCACAAGCATTTTTTTAAAATAGTTACAAAAACAAGTTTGAGATGGGGTTTTAATGAGTAGTTTCATGAGTCAACAACATTATTTGGGTATGTTAATGTGGGCTTTTAAAATGTCGATTTTCATTGAACATTACTTTAAAATATGATTCCACACGACAAGCTATTCTACTATCAACAGATTCAATAATTATTGCATCTCTAATACGCACATTGCACATTTTAGATGATTTGTGACAGCTATAAAACAGAAGTTTACTGTACTTCTAAACAATCAATGATCATATCAGTTTGGTATGAACTACATAATTATATTGCTAGATATTTACCTGTTAGTGCAAGAACAAGCCCAATGCAGAAATACATCTTGATATCTGGAGACATTTTAGAAGTGCGTCTATTCAGCTGTATAGAGAGAACACCAAAGAGTGTATTGAGTGAACGTGGGTCTCTTATTTATACAAAGTGTATGGGAAAGTCCGCTGGCCTCCTTGTGTGTTTGTTTTGAACTACCATTTTAGGGTAAGGGACAATATATCGGCCAATCTGTATGTACATGTATCACTTTCCTCAGAATGTGTTTTGCAGACACCATCCCAATGTGTCAGCCATAGGTAACCTGTGTTTTGAAGCTCACTGTATACAGTACAGAGGGTCAAATAATACATACAAATACTAGACCTGCCATTCATTGCCCCCCAGTGGCATAACATTGGGGTTGAGTATGACCAATACTGTTCAATCAAACTGATGTTCAAGAGTTAGTTAAAGTGTATGTTCACCCTAAGATTAACATTTCTCAGATTATTTAATACCTAAAATAGGCCTTAGTTGAGCTGAATCTATACTGCACAATACATATTTTCTGTAGATGTCATTATGTGTTTAGGAGATATTTGCAGGCCTCAATCCCAAGTGAATGGGAAAGATTATATTACAGCGTACTGCACATAATCTTTTGAAACAACTTGTTTTCTATTTAGCCGGGTTATGAGATCCCAGCCCAATAGAATAGTATTGGTTGTCAAGTCAGTCACACAGTTTGGCTGCTATCTTTCTTTTAACTCGCTGACAACTAGATCTGCTGCTGAAAGTGTGTCATGAAGAAACAACACTAGTTGAACTTTTCATTTCAGCTTCTCATAGGTTTGTAAGGGTGGGGGGGGGGCTTGTTTAAAACAGATTTTGGAGGATGTGAGTGGGAAAGGAGTTCTCTCCAAGGACAGCGAGCTTCCTCTGTCAATTCTCTAATTAGGGATGCACGGATGCAAACAAAACCTCCTTGCCCACAAGTACACATCAATTTAATGAGCCATGACTTGAGCTGTCTTTGGAGGGGGGGGGGAAACTTGCCCGAAAATCTCTGAGTGGTGATGGGTAAAGGAAAGCGAAGAGAAGGGATGCCTTGGAGTGAGCTTGCAGCACTGCTCAGCTCAGCTCGTCTCAGCTCAGCTCGTCTCAGGTCTTCCCAGTGAAAATTAGATGCTTTGTTGTTTCCCACATCCTCTCTCTGGCTCCCCCGCTGCTCCGGGCCTATGCTTATGTGACGCTAATTGTTCCTGCTACTTGTGCCAAGTACCTACTGGTCCCCGGCACATTCTACAGACACAACCAGGTCCCTCAGCTTCTCGTTGTGTCTGTTTAAGGAATGTGGAGATGTGTGTTGCCATCTGCAGCGGGCTTCCCTCCTCCTCACCAGTGATGTAGTGGTAAGAAAAAGGTGGGACTTGTACAACTTTTTTAATATGAAACAAAATAATTCAGGAGGATCCTGTTTTCATGTCTTCAGAAGAAGGTAGTGAGTACAGTTCAGTAAATATGTATGCATGAAGGCACAATGCACAGTAGGAGAGTAAAGGCCTAGTTTGTGGTATGGTAGGCCGAAACTGAAACCCAGAACTTTTGAGATGGATGTTCATGATTCCTTAAAGGCCCAGTGCAGTCCAAAACATGATTTTACTGTGTTTTATATATATATATATATACAGTTGAAGTCGGAAGTTTAAATACACTTAGGTTGAAGTCATTAAAACTACTCCACAGATTTCATGTTAACAAACTATAGTTTTGGAAAGTCGGTTAGGAGATCTACTTTGTGCATGACACAAGTAATTATTCCAACAATTGTTTAGAGACAGATTATTTCACTTTAATTCACTATATCACAATTCTAGTGGGTCAGAAGTTTACATCAACTACACTATGCCTTTAAACAGCTTGGAAAATTCCAGAAAATTATGTCAAGGCTTTAGAAGCTGCTGATAGGCTAATTGACATAATTTGAGTCAATTGGAGGTGTACCTGTGGATGTATTTCAAGGCCTACCTTCAAACTCAGTGCCTCTTTGCTTGACATCATGGGAAAATCAAAAGAAATCAGCCAAGACCTCAGAAAAAGAATTGTAGACCTTCACAAATCTGGTTCATTCTTGGGAGCAATTTCCTGAAGGTACCACATTCATCTGTACAAACAATAGTACACAAGTATAAACACCATGGGACCACACAGCCATCATACCGCTCAGGAAGGAAACGCGTTCTGTCTCCTAGAGATGAACGTACTTTGGTGCGAAAAGTGAAAATCAATCCCAGAACAACAGCAAAGGACCTTGTGAAGATGCTGGAGGAAACAGGTACAAAAGTATCTATATCCACAGTAAAACAAGTCCTATATCAACATAACCTGATAGGCCGCTCAGCAAGGAAGAAGCCACTGCTCCAAAACCGCAATAAAAAAGCCAGACTACGGTTTGCATCTGCACATGGGGACAAAGATCGTACTTTTTGGAGAAATGTCCTCTGGTCTGATGAAACAAAAATAGAACTGTTTGGCCCTAATATCCATCGTTTTGTTTGGAGGAAAAAGGGGAGGCTTGCTAGCCGAAGCACACCATCCCAACCGTGAAGCACGGGGTGGCAGCATCATGTTGTGGGGGTGCTCTGCTGCAGGAGGGACTGGTGCACTTCACAAAATAGATGGCATCATGATGAAGGAAAGTTATGTGGATATATTGAGGCAACATCTCAAGACATCAGTCAGGAAGTTCAAGCTTGGTCGCAAATGGGTCTTCCAAATGGACAATGACCCCAAGCATACTTCCAAAGTTGTGGCAAAATGGCTTAAGGACAACAAAGTCAAGGTATTTGAGTGGCCATCACAAAGCCCTGACCTCAATCCTATAGAACATTTGTGGGCAGAATTGAAAAAGCGTGTGCGAGCAAGGAGGCCTACAAACCTGACTCAGTTACCCAGTTCTGTCAGTCGGAATGGGCCAAAATTCAACCAACTTATTGTGGGAAGCTTGTGGAAGGCTGACCCAAGTTAAACAATTTAAAGGCAACGCTATCAAATACTAATTGAGTGTATGTAAACTTCTGACCCACTGGGAATGTGATGAAAGAAATAAAAGCTGAAAGAAATAATTCTCTCTACTATTATTATGACATTTCACATTCTTAAAATAAAGTGGTGATCCTAACTGACCTAAGACAGGGAAGTTTTACTAGGATTAAATGTCAGAATTGTGCAAAACTGAGTTTAAATGTGTTTGGCTAAAGTGTATGTAAACTTCCGACTTCAACTGTATATCTTCACACTTTAAGGTTGGAATAATACTGGGAAACTGTGAAAATTATGATAATGCCCTTTTAGTGTGAGAGCTGTTTGAAAAGACCGCCTGAAATTTCATCCTGTTTTCCCCTCTCCACTCAGACCATTCCCAGACAGGCATATCAAAATTCTTGCTTGAGAAATTGCTCTTTGCTAAGAAACATTTTTATTTATTTTTTTACCTTTTTGATTGAAAACAATCACAGTAAAGTACTTAGTTGTTACCCAGAAATTATTTAATATTGAAAAAAAAAATGGCGTATTGGACCTTTATACTCCCCAAGAAGCAGAAGGTGTTTTTTGCCTGTAATATAATATATTTTGCCTGTAATATATATATATATATATATATATATATATATATATATATATATAATATAATATAATATATGTAATATATTGGCCTATCGTCTTCCGGGTTATGGGAGGCCGGGGTAGGCCGTCATTGTAAATAAGAATTTCTTAACTGACTTGCCTAGTTAAATAAAGTTGAAATAAAATAAATGAAAAACATTGTCTTAGTGGATGAATCCAGAAATGCATAAATAAAAATAACTCAAAGAAACAATCCTATGCAGTATATACTACTATACTATACTACTATATAGGCTACAGTGCCAGAGGTCTTCAACTCTTACCCTACGAGGTCCGGAGCCTGTTGGTTTTCTGTTCTACCTGATAATTAATTGCACACACCTGGTGTCCCAGGTCTAAATAAAGGTTAAATGAGTCCCTGATTAGAGTTGAGTTTGAAGGGGCTACACTATCAGCATTATACTTATCCCACTGTAGGCCTATATGTCTCTTTATAGGAACTGTAGTTTAATACCAGCGTTTCACCAGAAAGTGGCAATATTGTCTAGCAAATCTGCAGTCCTAGCCTTGTATAATAATGAGAAGAGCATAGATCACAACTACTGTTTTGCTAAATCAGGAACATGTCTGTCTTATCGGCCTTGATGAATTCAGTGACATCCCCAGTTCAAATATTGACATGCCTGTAACGCTACGTTGATTACATAATCAGTGAGACTTGTATTATGGGATGTCTGTGATGTATTGCTTAGTTACTGAAGTAAGTTTAACGTTTAACACACCACCATCCTCTCAGCAGTCAGAAAGGTCTGCATGCATGAAGGGCCAAGTGATCGTAGCGGAGCAGGACGTCAAGACAATTGACAGACATTTTCTCTTCCTTTTTCTAATGGGGGTTTCAATTGACATCTTTAAATTCGTCCTCCATTTGACAGCTGATGTCTCCTAACATGACAGGGTTGCTTAAAGATTCCTCTACACCAAACACTATAGAAGACGGGCTGGCTGACGTTGATTTGCTCCAACTGACTTGGTGACTGTGTCTGCGCCGGACCTGGGCTGAGGCCTGTGGTTGTTTGGAGCCCACAAAATTGAATTGGAGAGCAATAAGGGTGCATAAGATGCACACCACAGGAGGTTGGGGGCACCTTAATTGGGGAGGACGGGCTTGTGGTAATGACTGGAGCGGAATCAGTGGAATGGTATCAAATACATCAAGCACATGGTTTCCAGGTGTTTGATGCCATTCCATTTTCGCCTTTCCGGTTATTATGAGCCATCCTCCCCTCAGCAGCCTCCTGTGGTGCACACACAAGCACAAGCACAAGCACACACAGACACTGCACACTCACAAAGGACCTCTGTTTTGCATCTAGGTCACTCCTCAAGAGTTAGCTGAATTTAGATTGAAATGTAATAAAATAATAACTTCCTTTTCAATCATGGAAAATCTGGAATAATAGCTTGCTCTATAAAAATAGTGTTGTGGGAAAATGTAGAGGGATTAACCAGTTCAATTTACAGCACTATCATCCCTCTTTTGTATCTCTAAACCCATTGGAACGTAGGGAATCTGCCACCGCATAAAACCAGGTTTGAATGGCAGCTGGGGTTGTTTGACTTTCAAATCACGGAGGCATCTTTTCTATTACCTGGCATGTAAATAAATACAGATTTCAATTACCATGGAGTCACGCGACGAGGTGACAGTCCTCAGAAACATCAAACGGTGTGCTGGAGGGCACCGGAGGCCCCGTAAAACCTCAGGTATGAGCGAGAGGCGCTGAGGTGCTGACACCTTGAGCAAGGAACCGAGGAAGACAAAATGTCATTTCTTCAGAAACAATTATCGGTTGAGTCTCTCGGATTTGAAGGCAGCGACTCTCGCGGCTGTCTAATCTAACCCCCTGGCTGACTGGCAGTGCCATCAGTGTGTGCGTACGTGATTGTGTGTGGTGTGGTGTGTGTCAGAGTCTGTCAGTCACACTTGGAGTTTCTACAAGGTAGAGATATGTGTACTATTTCTGGAGATGCTGACAGTTGCCTGAATATTAGGTGACGTAGGAATATCTCATAATAATAACCAGAGGGGAAAGGAACATATTCTCCCTCTGTCAGTTTGCAAGTCCGCAAATCTTTTGTGCGGCATGTGATATGTCAATACTCATATTATGAGTATATAAATGAACTCAAATTGCCCCTCCCAGACTCTTTCTCTCTCCCACATTGGAACTGCTAATGATAATGTTATAAATCAGATCAATTTGCCATGGCCATTGAACCCTCTTAATTGACTCGATTATAAGGTCTCTCAAAGAGATGGACCCTCTGGCCTGACTGAAGTGATGGAGAGAGAGATGGAGGGAACAGAGACAGAGAGTGAGAAAGATGGAGGGAAAGAGTTTCTCCAGGCTGCTTATCATGGAGGAAGAGGGACACAGGATATGATTATTAGGAGCCCCGAGCATGTGGGATATGGGTGTGTCGTGTGTCGTGTGTGTGTGTGTTTGTGAGTTTGTGTATGCAATGCGTTCTATGTGTGCATGCATATGTGTGTGACAGAGTGGCTTCAGGGTGGTTTTGAGAGGAGTGGAGATAGTGGGACATAATGGGGTAGCTGGAGGGTGTGTGTGTGTGTGTGTGCATGTTTGTGTGGATATCACAGTGTCCAGTGTAATAGAGCAAGACACACAGCACATCTGAAGTTAATCCAATCATGGTGCAACGCCACGTTTTCATCTGAACCAAGACACACAGCCGTAAGGTCAAGAGCAGCTCGTATTAGCACCATGATGTCAGGAACAAATGGTGGAGATAATTGACTTTCAACATATTTTAAAAGGAGAGTGTGAGAGAGAATGAGAAAAGAAAGAGAGAGAAAGAGAGGAGGCCCTACGCGAGCCCAGCCAAGCAGATGCTGCTATCCAGACCCTTTTGTTTCACACAGAGATCACTGTATTAACTCCTGGAAGAGGCCCATAGTGCTCAGGAGCAATGTGTGGCTGTATCCTTCCATTGTTTTGCTCTCAGGCTGGGCTATGTTCAGTAAAGGAGGGAGAGGTGACATGATTTGTTTGCAGCATAGATATCCTGTTGATTCCTCCCAGCCAAGGGATGATGGAACTCAGCGAGAGAACGCTGGTTGGATACCAAAGTCAAAGTTTTGTACGATGCCAGAGCCGCTATACTTCTAGACAATATCAGATCTACAGTGCCAATAGTGAAAGTTACAATTTTGTTTAAATTTTAACTTTAGATTACAATTTTTAGTTTACATTTCTGCCTTCAATTTTTTTATTGAAGTACATTTTTTCTTAAACCAAGACAGGGCTCTAAAGTGCAACAAAATATTTTCCTGTACGACCTGGTGTTTTATTTTGGGAGCACCAGTGCGACTGAAAGAAAATCCAACAATATTTAGCTGCAACACTCTTCTCTACACTGCTCAAACAAGACAGGCTGCCTCCCACGGCTGCTTGCTTCCAGTTCCTGGGCCACATACACCAAGTCTCGCCCCCTGTCACTCAAGCAGTTTATACACTATGAACATCCCACCTACTTCATGGTTCAAGTCCCTTACTTTTTTAGTTTTTTGTATTTTCTCCCCATCTTTCTCCCCAATTTCGATCTAGTCTCGTCGCTGCAACTCCCCAACGGGCTCGGGAGGTGAAGGTTGAGTCATGCATCCTCCGAAACGTGTCCCGCCAAACCGCGTTTCTTAACACCCGCCCGCTTAACCCAGAAGCCAGCTGCACCAATGTTTCGGAGGAAACACCGTTCCCCTGACGACCGAGGTCAGCCTGCAGGGGCCTGGACCACCACAAGGAGTCGCTTGAGCGCGATTATCCAAGTAAAGCCCCCCCTCGGCCAAACCCTCCCCTAACCCGGACGACGCTGGGCCAATTGTGTGCCGCCCTATGGGACTCCCGATCATGGCCTGTTGTGATACAGCCCGGGATCAAACCCGGGTCTGTAGTGATGCCTCTAGCGCTGCAATGCAGTGCCTTAGACTGCTGCGCCACTCGGGAGACCCTTCCCTTAATGTTTTTGAATGGGCTTCAAGCTTATATCATTACATTCATGAAAACATGGTCATTTAATCGAAAACCTTCATAAAAGGCTTTGGGTAAAGGTAAATTAATCCATAAATATCATTTTATATATTTTTTAAACAACCCCATTTTCATGAATTTGACTTTATAAGCTTGAAGCCCATAAAAAAACCCAGTACAACTTATTTAATTGAGTTAAAATATGATTTATGACATTTTATCTGATGCCGACGGAGTTGACAATGGTATTCCTCAAGGCAGTGCTATCAGTCCTTTTCTGTTCAATATTATGATTAATGATGTGTTTACGAATGTTGGTAGGGGCATTGGGGCTTCCCTATATGCTGACGATGGAGCTATTTGGAAGAGGCTAAGGAATGTCTCTCATGTGACCAAATCTATTCAACGAGCTATAGTGGTTGTTTAAAGATGATCGATTGACTGGGGTTTTAAATTATGGGAGGGGCAATTACAGCAAAGTCTTGCTGTATGTTCTTCTCGGAGAAGAAAGTTGCTGATCATATACAGTTGTTTCTGTATGGACAGCCTATGGGGAGGTTTTCTACATTAAAATATTTGGGTCTATGGTTTATTGAGAGAGGAGGACAATTGATTACGGGTGCATAGTTTATGGAGCTGCAGCATAGACTTGGCTTCAGAGGCTGGACAGAATCCAGTATAGAGGTTTAAGGATATGTATTGGTGCATTTAAATCAACATCTGTAAGTGCCTTACAAGTTGAGGCAGGAGAGATGCCTTTGGACATATAGCGTAAAAAATGGCCATTAGCTGATTGGGTTTGGCTGAAAGGCTGTGAGGTTGATCATTCCACTGTTATTGTTCTAGATGACTGTTGGGAATATAGTAGACAAGGCAGTGGCTGTGGATGGACAGTAAGAAAGCTTGCCGGGGAGGTTTTGGTTTCTATGGTGATGGGGATGTTCCTCCTTTGTTACTACCAGCTCCTGTTGTTGATTTTACCTTTGTGGAAAAAAATCAAGATTGGTCAAAAGTCAGTGATAGGGAAACTGGTTGACAATTACATTAGTAGAAGCTTTTATGTATTTTTTCCGCTTTTCATAGACAGCTCCAAGGACCCAGATAGTGGTTGCACAGGAGCAGGTGTTTACATTCCTGAATTTGATGTGCAGATATGTAAAAGACTAACAGATTAACTGTCTGTATACTCTTTTGAAATGTTGGCAATAGTAGTTGCCGTCCAGTGGGTGGAGGATGTTCAACCTGTCAGAATTGTATTATGCCCAGGTTCTCTGTCTGTATTGAGTAGTTTCTCCTCTAGCAAATCGAATAGAAGTGATCTACTATTGGAAGTCTTAACGCTATTATGGAGAATCGAGAGACTGGGTGTAGTGGTGAGATTCTGCTGGAACCCAGCCCACTCGGACGTGGAAGGGAATGAAATTGTAGACCAGATAGCCAAACAGGCTTTAAAACAAGATATAATTGATATTCATGCTCCACTGGGTAGAGGTGAGGCCAAATGTAAGATCAGAGCCATTTTGATAGATGTGTGGAAGAAGAGATGGGTCCCTAAACCCGAGGGTCGGCATTTATATGCCTTCCAAAGAAAGGTTGTGGAGCAAGATTCAAAGGTCAGATTAGGAAGGAAGAGGTGGTGTTTGCTCGGTTGAGCTTAGTACATTGTACATTGAACTCATCAGTACTTCTGGTTGGCAAGCATGTGGAAGGTTTGTGTCTGGAGTGTATGGTCGATGAAACGGTGGAGCATGTGTTGAGAGGGAAAGGTAGAAGTGTAGGGTCGTTTAGGTTGGAAGGACGTTTTTTGGGTTTGGAGGGTCTTTTAAAAGTTAGTAGTCCTCTTTTTTTATTTTCTCTTTTTTATTTTCTCAGTAGTACAGAGTTAGGTAAATGCAACACGCAACAATGAAGTTGCAGTTCATATAAGGAAATCAGTCAATTGAAATACATGAATTTGGCCTTAATCTATGGATTGCCACATGACTGGGCAGGGGAGCAGCCATGTGTGGGACTGGGGAGGCCATAGGCCCACAGATGAAGAAGCCGGATGTGAAGGTCCTGGGCTGGCACGGTTGCACGTGGTCTGCGGTTGTGTGGCAGGTTGCACGTACTGCCAAATTCTCTAAAACGACATTGCTCAGGGTAGAGAAATTAACATTAAATTCTCTGGCAACAGCTCTGGTGGATATTCCTGCAGGCAGTATGCCAGATGCACGCTCCCTCAACATTTTTGACATCTATGGCTTTGTGTTGTGTGACAAAACGACACATTTTAGAGTGGCCTTTTATTGTCCCCAGCACAAGGTGCACCTGTGTAATAATCATGCTGTTTAATCAGCTTCTTGAAATGCCCCACCTGTCAGGTGGATGAATTATCTTGGCAAAGGAGAAATGCTCACTAACAGGGATGTAGACAGATTTGTGCACAACATTTAAACATTTCAGGTTTTTATGCATAAACATTTCTAAGCTCATGAAACATGGGACCAAGACATTATATGTTGCGTTTATATTTTTGTTCAGTGTATACACACTTGGGGTAATTTTTTTTGAATATTACTCATTCAAGGGTTTTTCTTTATTTGCAATATTTTTTACATTGTAAAATAAAAGTGAAGACATCAAAACTATGACATAACACATATGGAATCATGTAGTAACCAAAAAAGTGTTAAACAAATCAAAATATATGTTATATTTAAGATTATTCAAATAGCCACCCGTAGCCTTGATGACAGCTTTGCACACTCTTGGCATTCTCTCAACCAGCTTCACATGGAATGCTTTTCCATCAGTCTTGAAGGAGTTCCCACATTTGCTGAGCACTTGTTGGCTGCTTTTCCTTCACTGCGGTCCGACTCATCCCAAACCATATAAATTTGGTTGAGGTTGGAACCAAAAATATTTTTTTTTTACTCCAGACCAAAGGACAAATTTCCACTGGTCTAATGTCCATTGCTCGCAATTCGACCATGAAGGCCTGATTCACACTGTCTCCTCTGAACAGTTGATGTTGAGATGTGTCTGTTACTTGAACTCTGTGAAACATTTATTTGGGCTGCAATCTGAGGCTGGTAACTCTAATGAACTTATCCTCTGCAGCAGAGGTATTTCTGGGTCTTCCATTCCTGTGGAGGTCCTCATGAAGCTGGTTGAGAGAATGCAATGAGTGTGCAAATAAAGGCAAAGGGCAAAGGGTGGCTACACTTTTTTGGTTACTACATGGTTCCATATGTGTTATGTCATAGTTTTGATGTCTTCACTTTTATTCTACAATGTAAAAAATAGTGCAAATGAAGACAAACCCTTGAATGACTAATATTCCAAACTTCTGGCTCCCAGTGTATATTCAGTCTATTTGGAAAAGTATTCAGACCCCTTGACTTTTTCCACATTTTGTTACATTACAGCCTAATTCTAAAATGTATTAAATATTATTGTTTTCTCATCAATCTACACACAATACCCCATAATGACAAAGGGAAAACAGATATGTATACATTTTAAGAAATGTATTACAATAAAAATCTGAAATACCTTATTTACAGTACAGGCCTTTATTGTAGAGTGGTCAGACGGAAGCAACTTCTCAGTAAAAGGCACATAAAGTAATCTCAGACCATGAGAAACAAGATTCTCTTGTCTGACGAAACCAAGATTGAACTCTTTGGACTGAATGCCAAGCATCACGTCTAGAGGAAACCTGGCACCATCCCTACGGTGAAGCATGGTTGTGGCAGCATCATGCTGTGGGGATGTTTTCAGCGGCAGGGACTGGGAGACTAGTCAGGATCGAGGGAAAGATGAACGGAGCAAAGTACAGAGAGATCCTTGATGAAATCCTGCTCCAGAGCGCTCAGGACCTCAGACTGGGGGCAAAGGTTCACCTTCCAACAGGACAACAACCTAACCACACAGCCAAGACAACGCAGGAGTGGCTTCGCGACAAGTCTCTGAATGTTCTTGAGTGGCCCAGCCAGAGCTGGGACATCTCTGGAGAGACTTAAAAATAGCTGGCCAGCGACCTATCCAACCTGACAGAGTTTGAGAGGACCTGCAGAGAAGAATGGTAGAAACCACCAAATACAGGTTTGCCATGTAAATCTGACATTTCAGTAAAAAAAAATTGAAAAAAAATAAAAATGTTTTTACTTTGTCATTATGGAGTATTGTGTGTAGATTGAAGAGGAAAAAACACTTTTTAGAATAAGGCTATAACGAAACAAAATGTGGAGAAAGTCAAGGTATCTGAATACTTTCCGAATGTGCTGTATGTGTGTATATATATATATATATATACACTGAGTGTACAAAACATTAGGAACGTGACATAAACTGACCAGGTGAATTCAAGTGAAAGCTATGATCCCTTATTGATGTCACCTGTTAAATCCACTTCAATCAGTGTAGATGAAGGGGAGGAGACAGGTTAAAGAAGTATTTTTAAGCCTTGAGACATTGTGTATGTCAGCCATTCAGAGGGTGAATGGGTAATATCAAAATATTTAAGTGCCTTTGAACGGGGTATGGTAGTAGGTGCCAGGCGCACCGGTTTGAGTGTGTCGAGAATTGCAACGCTGCTGGATTTTTCATGCTCAACTGTTTCCTGTGTGTATCAAGAATCGTCCACCACCCACAGCCCATCCAGCCAATTTGACACAACTGTGGGAAGTATTGGAGTCAACAAGAGCCATCATCCCTGTGGAACGCTTTAGACACATTGTAGTCCATGCCCTGTCAAATTGAGGCTGTTCTGAGGGCAAAAGGGAGTGCAACTAAATATTAGAAAGGTGTTCCTCAGAACAGCCTCGATTTGTCAGGTCAAGTTGGCTGGATGTCCTTTGGGTGGTGGACAATTCTTGATAAACACTGGAAACGGTTGAGCATGAAAAACCCAGCAGCGTTGCAATTCTCGACACACTCAAACCGGTGCGCCTGGCACCTACTACCATACCCTGTTCAAAGGCACTTAAATCTTTTGTTTTGCCTATTCATCCTCTGAATGGCGCACACACACACAATCCATGTCTCAATTGTTTCAAGGCTTAAAAACCCTTAACCTGTCTCCTCCCCTTCACTTATACCCTATACCATGTCATACCTCCTACCTGGCTTTTTAATTTGTTGTCATGCCATTGATATCGCAAGTCAAATTGCAATTTGACCTTTTGCCCACATCGTGCAGACCTACTAACAACCTGGTAATTTTAACAGTATACTGTATGCAAACAGAGAAAGAAAGGTGTCACGTTCGGGTGTGTTGAGAGACCAAGGCGCAGCGTATCGATAGTTCGACATGTTTATTAATTAAATAAACTATACTTGACATCGAACTATTCAAAATAACAAATGATAATAATAAACACACGTAGCACGAACACGGGACAACATACAACAATGAACCACGCCAACGGAGTGGAACACAGACATATAAGTAAGATCCCTAATTAGAGGTAATGCCTAGCAGCTGCCTCTAATTAGGGATCCCACACACAACACCACACAGACGTAGAAATAATAGATCTGCCAGACTCTGACCATAGAACTATAGGGAAGCAAAGCTTCTCTATGGCCAGAGCCTGACAGTACCCCCCCCCCAAAGGCGCGGACTCCCGGCCGCAAGAAAAAAAACACAAAAACATGAGGGAAGGGTCAGAGAGGAAAAAACATCACACAATCTATCGCAGGTGGCGGTTCCGGCCCCGGCGAAGTGGATAGCTTCCTCCCTATTTCTACTGGGCCCGGACTGGGCCCCGGTGTGGCTGGCGACTCAGGCCATTTAAAGGGGCAACCCACTGGTCCTGGAAATGACCATGGTGGGGCAAAAGGCTCAGGCCATGGAGCGGGGCAAATAACCGGGCCAGGACTGGGCACCGGTGTGGCAGGCGACTCCGGCCATGTAAAGGGGCAACCCACCGGTCCTGGAAATAATAATGGTGGGGCAAAAAGTTCAGGCCATGGAGCGGGGCAAATAACTGGGCCAGGACTGAGCACCGGTGTGGCAGGCGACTCCGGCCTTTCAATCATCACGGGAGGCTCCGGGCTGTCGAGCGTCGCGGGAGGCTCCGGGCTGTCGAGCGTCGCGGGAGGCTCCGGGCTGTCGAGCGTCGCGGGAGGCTCCGGGCTGTCGAGCGTCGCGGGAGGCTCCGGGCTGTCGAGCGTCGCGGGAGGCTCCGGGCTGTCGAGCGTCGCGGGAGGCTCCGGGCTGTCGAGCGTCGCGGGAGGCTCCGGGCTGTCGAGCGTCGCGGGAGGCTCCGGGCTGTCGAGCGTCGCGGGAGGCTCCGGGCTGTCGAGCGTCGCGGGAGGCTCCGGGCTGTCGAGCGTCGCGGGAGGCTCCGGGCTGTCGACAGTCGCGGGAGGCTCCGGGCGGTCGACCATCGCGGGAGGCTCCGGGCAGTCGACCATCGCGGGAGGCTCCGGGCAGTCGACCATCGCGGGAGGCTCCGGGCTGTCGACCATCGCGGGAGGCTCCGGGCTGTCGACCATCGCGGGAGGCTCCGGGCTTTCGACCATCACGGGAGGCTCCGGGCTTTCGACCATCACGGGCGGCTCCGGGCTGTCGACCATCACGGGAGGCTCCGGGCTTATGAGGCGCACCGACGGTCTGGTGCGTGGAGCCGGCACTGGAGGTACCTGGCTGGGCACACGCACTGGAGGTCGAGTGCGGGGAGTCGGCACGGGACGTACCGGACTGGAGAGGCGCACTGGAGGCCTGGTGCGTGGAGTCGGCACTGGTGGCACTGAACTAGTGACACGCACTTCAGGGCGAGTGCGGGGAGCAGGCACAGGACGTACCTGACTGGAGACGCGCACTGGAAGCCTGGTGCGTGGAGTCGGCACTGGTGGCACTGGACTAATAACACGCACCTCAGGACGAGTGCGGGGAGCAGGCACAGGACGTACCTGACTGGAGACGCGCACTGGAAGCCTGGTGCGTGGAGTCAGCACTGATGGCACCGGACTGATGACACGCACCTTGGGGCGAGTGCGGGGAGCAGGCACATGACGTACCTGACTGGAGACGCGCACTGGAAGCCTGGTGCGTGGAGTCGGCACTGATGGCACCGGACTGATGACACACACCTCAGGGCTAGTGCGGGGAGCAGGCACAGGACGTACCTGACTGGAGACGCGCACTGGAAGCCTGGTGCGTGGAGTCGGCACTGGTGGCACTGGACTAATAACACGCACCTCAGGGCTAGTGCGGGGAGCAGGCACAGGACGTACCTGACTGGAGACGCGCACTGGAAGCCTGTTGCGTGGAGTCGGCACTGATGGCACCGGACTAATAACACGCACTTCAGGGCGAGTGCGAGGAGCAGGCACATGACGTACCGGACTGGAGAGGCGCACTGGAGGCCTGGTGCGTGGAGTCGGCACTGATGGCACCGGACTGGTGACACGCACCTCAGGGCGAGTGCGAGGAGCAGGCACATGACGTACCGGACTGGAGAGGCGCACTGGAGTATAGCAGACGGCCGGACCCAGACTGGGCACCGGTGGAGCGGACTGCTCTGGCACTGGAGTAGAGCAGACGGCCGGACCCCGACTGGGCACCGGTAAAGCGGACTGCTCTTTCACGGGAGTGGAGTAGGCGACTGGACACGGACTATTCCATTCCGACATTTCCCTTTCAACTTCCTCCGCTATCTCCCACATTTCCTCCAGAACATCTCCAAAATGTCTCTCCAAATATTCCTCCTCTTCTACACTTTGCGCCCCCCATTTATAATTTGGGCACAGTGTATCCCACATGGAGAGTGGTACTGGCTTGTCCTCCTCAAACCCAGACCACCCCCATAGCCCCTCCCCGAAATTTTCCTGGGGTTGACTACGGGCTCCGTTTCCACGATTACGCCGTTTTCTTCCATTCTTCTCCTTTTCTCCAGATTTTCGCTGCTTGGTCGGGTGGTGGTTCATTCTGTCACGTTCGGGTGTGTTGAGAGACCAAGGCGCAGCGTATCGATAGTTCGACATGTTTATTAATTAAATAAACTATACTTGACATCGAACTATTCAAAATAACAAATTATAATAATAAACACACGTAGCACGAACACGGGACAACATACAACAATGAACCACGCCAACGGAGTGGAACACAGACATATAAGTAAGATCCCTAATTAGAGGTAATGCCTAGCAGCTGCCTCTAATTAGGGATCCCACACACAACACCACACAGACGTAGAAATAATAGATCTGCCAGACTCTGACCATAGAACTATAGGGAAGCAAATCTTCTCTATGGCCAGAGCCTGACAAAAGGAAAAGTGATATCTTCTTCTGGAGCTACCAATTAAAAATGTTGATTTAGAGCCCTGAGCCAAGGGATCAAGGCAGATCTGCTAATGCTATACAATATTAATATTTAATATTTAAATATTTGAGTTTAACTCTTCATTGTTTCAGGTGTCAGTTGAGGTACTGCCGTCATGCAAAAGTTGAACTAAATAGTAAATCATATTTAGCTACCATTGTACAGACATCTATACCGTGCTCTGCCCTGTGTATTCTACCGCAACAACTGAGATAGAAACAAACCAGGATCAACTATGTGCTACAGTATTATAACATTGTGGGGGAGATGTGCAGCATTTTATATTGTTTCACTTACAGTGGAACTAATAAGCCTCATATAATACTAGGAAATGCTGCCTACCAGAGCAGTGTGCTTTTCACAAAACATATCAAATGAAAATGTTAATGCTCACAGTGGCGCCTAAGCTCCAGTGCTCCACACATGAGCGGATGTAACATTTTAAAGGACTATTTACTCTCTTCATTTTCTGGGTGTATCTGCGAGGCAGTGGGAGCGGAGTGAGCTGGAGGGGAGCGGCGGGGCTCTTTGTGCGAAAACAGGGCTGGGGCTAATGTTCCATGAAGACCATGGTGAATTCATATTGATGGGAAAGCAGTCTCAGAGGCCAGGCGGCCATGACTTTTTCATAAGCCGCCAGGAACAAGAAGTCAGTCAGCTGACAGGTGCTAACGGTGCCATCACCGAACAGAACAGAGCCGTGGAGAGGAGATGGGACACGCAGGAGAGAGAGAAGGGGAGAGAAAGAGGGAAGAAAATAGAGAGAGCGAGAGCGGGGGGAGAGAGAAAAGAGAGAAAGAAATAGACAGGGAGAGAGGAAAAGAACACGAGAAAGAGGTTTCTCTTTTCAAAACGCTTTTCAGAACACAATCTGTTGTGCACTGCTGTGTGCGTTGTAATGTGTGTTTGCTCACTACACCCTGAATATAGCTGGAGAGGATTTCACGGCAGAGAGACTGTGCAAACACCAGAACGCATGTCAAATATGATGAGTCTTGATAGCTGTAAAACATATCCAAGGACTGCTCCTCACTTATTATCTGCAGCAACGAGAGCCCTGGAGCTACGTCTACTGCATCTTCCTCCCCTGCCTCTCTCTTCTCCGCTCTGCCTTCTCTGCTCACACGTCAGGGCCACAAGTCCCTCTCTGGAAAGCATTGATTATTTTGGCATGAGACAGGGAGGAGGCGAGGTGTGATTTCTTTTGTGTTCGCGCAGAAAACATATCAGTAAAAATACATATTTTTTCTGAGTGGTGTGGTGTGCAGTCGCGAGAAAAATAGTAGCACATCAGGGAGAAATAAAGTTGATGGATTTGATGTTGTGCGTGTCTGTGTGTACGTGTCTGTCTGTGCATGTCTGTGTGTGTGTGTGTGTGTGTGTGTGTGTGTGTGTGTGTGTGTGTGTGTGTGTGTGTGTGTGTGTGTGAAAGTGTGAGTGTGTGTGTGTGTGTTAGTCACAGCTCTCCTCAGAGAGCCTAGCTGCATGTCTGCCAACCTGAGGCCATGGCTGGGCTCCTCCAGTCAACTTTACTGCCTTCATCTGGGCTGACGAATGGCTGGCTGCCTTATCAGCACCTCTCCCTGCAGGCCCCGGGGGCTCCCAGGAGCACAATACTGCCCGCAGCTTCCGGAGCTCCTACACACACACACACACACACAAGCTGGAGAGAGAGGGAGGGAGGGCGGTAGGAAGGTAGGGAAGGAGGGAGGGAGGGAGAGGATACACTTAGAAAAAAAGGTTCCGAAAGGGTTCTTCGGCTGTCCCCATAGGAGAAGCCTTTTTGGTTCGAGGTATAACCCTTTATGGTTCCAGGTAGAACTCTTTTGGGTTCCATTTAGAACCCTCTGTGGAAAGGGTTCTACCTGGAACCAAAAAGGGTTATCTTAAAGGGTTCTTCTATGAGGACAGCCGAAGAAGCCTTTTAGGTTCTAAATAGCACTATGAGGAAAGGAAGGAGGGAGGGAGGGGAGTGGAGGAGAGGAGGCAATTGAAAGAGGAGGGAAGGATGTATGAAAGTAGGCTGAGGAAAGAGTTATCAAGGTAAGAAAGGTACAGTAGCCTGGGGAACAGATGGGAGCTAGCATATGTACAGCATGGACCTTCAGGGCCGGGGGCCAATTCTCCACAAAGCTACCCAGCCACAGAGGCTCCTGTCTGGGGAATACACACACCCAGCCTGGCCCAGCACACATCCATCAGACAGATATTACAGTAATTCAGAGGTGATACATTAGACCTGGTGCCGGGGGGACAGTGGGTGTTTGTGATGAATACCTCCCTCCATCGCTCCACCTGCTGACTTTGTCACAGCGGCCTCTCCTCCACATCAACATTCTACTACCGCTAACCATTTTCTGCTTATGCCATTATTTGAATTTATTTTAAGGTAATACAAGCCGTATTTTATTCTTAATCACACTGCCCAAAGGATTGAGACGCTCTTATGAAAGCAATACATTGCTGAGGCACTTAGGCAAGCCAAGGAGGAGAGATGGAGGTACTCTCGCAGTGCTCCTGGTGCGTTTATAAGACTGTATTAGTTTCTTGGTGGTGCCTCGACGCGCCTAACGCCATCAGTTATGACAAAGACTATCTTATCGTACATAAATCCTACCTTAGGGTTATTATGAATCCCATTTATTTGCCACAGTTATGTTTATTATATTGTTTTATGCTTTATATTTCACGATTTCACAGTGCATGTGTATCTTGTTCTTCTGAGAAAGATGGAAACTGTTTATGGAGTTGTTCCAATAAACACAAAACCACAAATAGCTTTCAGGTACATCTTGAATGTTTAATGCGTGAATTCAATAGTTTAGCAGGAGGTGCAAGGCCAAACTCTGAGTGTTAACAGCAGTTCTTATTGTCGAATACCCATCCAGCCCAGATAGAGAGAGAAAGAGAAAGAGGGAATGTTGGCTATCATATGGCTGAATACAGCTCCCATATGGGGACCTGTGTTGTCTGCATTGTGTGTTAACCTGAAAGACAGGCCAGGGCAGGAGGAATGGAAATCTCCTCTCCACGGCACAGAGGGGAAGAACAGAGCAATGCTCTGGTCTTCTGGATAGAGTCAGAACATTTTGTGATACATATTATTTTTTTCTTCCTGTATTGCAGTTTTACAATATCTTTCACTATAGATTCCAAACGGTACTCTTTCAGACTATGTGAGAGGAAACTATTACTGTTGATTACTTTTGAATAATAGCACTTATGTTAATGAAATACTTTTACTGTTGTCTAACAAATGTATTGTATGAGTCTGCTTTGATGCTTGCTGAGGAGAGGTGTGTGCAGCATAGAGAGGATCGTTATTTCATGTCGTTGATTTGCACTGAATTTATTCACTGCAGTTATTTCATCTCATCCAGTAATAAAATATCCAAATCAGCAGCAGTATTTCCTGTTTCCAGTCTATCTACTGTACATGCACCACAACACAATGCACAACCGAAGCCAGAGTGCAGTAGCCAGCGCATTCACACATAGGCCCAGACAGGCTAAAATAAATTAAGATCCATTAATGAACATAGTACCTCAATTACTTGTGATCGTGTTAATCTGTCTGCAGAGCAATTGCATGATATTAAGTTGGATATACATAAAAGTAAAGTTATAAAGAAAGCAGTAGAGGTGTGTGGGTAAAATCACTGTCCAAGCCCGCCAGTAAAGCCATATTACAACCTGTGTTGTGATAATTGCGTTGCTTGTTCTATAACCTGTTCATTCATATGCCTTGCGACCGTGATATAAAGGCCTTAAGGCCGAGACAATAAGAAGACACAGTGGCAGAATAAATTCAACCAAACCTTTTGTTTCATCACAAAACCGAAGAGCAACCTCGGAGAGTTACCGCAAGTCGCAAAGAAAACAGGAGCTGCCACCACCATTCCAGCACCATTTCAACTTCAACATCATCAAATCACCTATACTTTGTCTATTACAGTGACAACTAAAAGATACCAAAAACAATTTAGTCCAATCCATGTAAGCTAAATATGATGTGACTGTCCATGGTTCTGATTTCTGTGGGGGGGTGCGTGTGCGTGTGCGTGTGCGTGTGTGTGTGTGTGTGTGTGTGTGTGTGTGCGTACACGTTTGTGCAAGTAGAAAAACATGTTGACTCGCCCTACTTGTAGGGAAACGCCAATGCCATCCTCCTCTCTTTCATGTTGATGAAACGGTCTATCACTCTGTCATACAGTACATGCTTTTATCTTTTGTTCATAGGCTACCTGGCTAAAATGCTTCCTCACTACCCTAACTGCCTTTTATGGGCAACATAGTTAACAATAGCCTTCTACATCTAGCTATACTGAACAAAAATATAAAAGTTTATTTCTCTCAAATTTTGTGCACAAATGTATTTACATCACATGACAGGTGTGGCATATCAAGATGCTGATTAAACAGCATGGTCATTACACAGGTGCACCTTGTAACGGGGAAAAGAAAATGCCACTCTAAAATGTGCAGTTATGTCACACAACACAATGCCACAGATGTTTCAAGTTTGCAATTGGCATGCTGACTGCAGGAATATCCACCAGAGCTGTTGCCAGATAAATTAATGTTCATTTCTCTACCATAAGCCGCCTCCAACTGCGTTTTAGAGAATTTGGCAGTACGTCCAACCGGCATCACAACCCACTGTCGGTTTGCACAAACGAAGAATTGTCTCAAGGAAGCTCATCTGCGTGCTTGTCGTCCTCACCAGGGTCTTGACCTGACTGCAGTTCGGCGCCGTAACCGACTTCAGTGGGCAAATGCTCACCTTTGATGGCCACTGGCACGCTGGAGAAGTGTGCTCTTCACGGATTAATCCAAGTTTCAACTGTACCGGGCAGATGGCGTTGTGTGGGAGAGCGGTTTGCTGATGTCAAAGTTGTGAACAGAGTGCTCTATGGTGGCGGTGGGGTTATGGTATGACAAGGCATAAACTACGGACAACGAACACAGTTGCATTTTACTAATGAATTTATTTCATTTGACTGTTTTCCTTATATGAACTGTAACTCGATAAAATCTTTGAAATTGTTGTATGTTGCGTTAATATTTTTGTACAGTGTAAATATCTTGAAAATGTATCAAGGTCAACACATACTGTATTTGTTACAGGAGAGAATCTTGCAGTTATATAATAAAATAGGCTGAGTACGATGGAATTCTTTAGAATGAACAGGGACAAATACTTCAGAATTTTCTAAATTGAGAAAAAAACCTTATTTTGCCAGGTGTTAATGCCGTTCTCTCTCCTCCTCTCCTTCCTTCCTGTCTGTCTGAGCTGTGAGCGGGGTCTTTGCTTCCATACTGTGAGACAGACAGGCCTGTGCCAAGATGATGGCATCAAAAAGACCAAACTGACAGCAGATGTCTGACAGACTTCTCCTGTCTAAATATACTCCTGGTCCTCAGCAGCAGAGCTCTCTGTCTTTCTGTGTTTCTCTGTCTTTCTGTATTTCTCTGTGTGTGTCTCTCTCTTTTCCTTTCTCTCTCTCTTACTCTCACTCTCTCAAATATGTCTTACTCTATTTGTCTATTAGTCTCTATTTGTCTCTCCCTCCTTCTTCCCTCTCTCTTTAACTCTTGTCAGGTGAAAGTGAGAAACTCAACTATAAAAACAATTAATGTTTTGAACCAGCACCTGTCATTGTGAGACATTGTTTTGGTCAGTGCACTGGGGAACATGGATCCTATTAGAATCTACTTATGTTAACTTAAAACTCTGTCCAAACACTGACATTTCATCTAGTTACACATCATCTGTGTTGCATGTTAATGAATTGTGGTATCTGAATATCTACAGCTTGATTATTCTATCAGTGCTGTCCTGCTACGTTATATGAAGACTGCTAACCTAGTTAGCTGTGTTGGACAGGGCTTGTCCTCCCAATGCGAAACGGTGTCACTTAGATAGAGATACCAGACACAAACACAGAGGGAGATCTGGCGTGGGCACACACACACACACACACACACACACACACAAACACACAAACAAACACACAATCGCAAACACACACACATACCTGCATTGTGCTCTATATTTCTCTGTTTGTCACTGTGTTTCGTCAGCCTGCCTGTCTTCTGAGCAACATTGGCGACCTGAACTAACAATGTCAGATGACACTTAGATTATCATTCTAAATATATTGAAAGAGAAGTTGAAAGAGAAGAGCTTTGTACGTCTCATCTGTCAGTCTCTCCACACTTCTTTCAACTATATGGAACAAAAATATAAACGCAACATGTAAAGTGTTGGTCCCATGTTTCATGAGCTGAAAGAAAGAATCCCAGAAAATGTCGACATGCACAAAAACCTTATTTCTCTGAAATGGTGTGCACAAATGTGTTTCCATCCCTGTTAGTGAGCATTTCTCCTTTGCCAAGATAATCCATCCACCTGACAGGTGTTGCATATCAAGAAGCTGATTAAACAGCATGATCATTACACAGGTGCACCTTGTGCTGGAGACAATAAAAGGCCACTCTAAAATGTGCACATTAGTTTTTTCACACAGCAGAATGCCACAGATGTCCCAGGTTTTTAGGGAGCGTGCACTTGACATGCTGACCGCAGGAATGTCTACCAAAGCTGTTTCCAGAGCATGTAATGTTAATTTCTCTACTATATGCCGCCTCCAACGTCATTTTAGAAAATTTGGCAGTATGTCCAACCAGCCTCACAACCGCAGACCACGTGTAACCACCCCAGCACAGGACCTCCACATCCGGCTTCTTCACCTGTGGGATCGTCTGAGACCAGCCACCCGGACAGCTGATCAAACTGTGGGTTCGCACAACCGAATAATTTATACACAAGGGAAGCTCAACTGTGTGCTTGTCATCCTCACCAGGGTCTTGACCTGACTGCAGTTCGGCATCGTAACCGATTTATGTGGTCAAATGCTCACCTTCAATGGCCACTGGCATGTTTTAACTGTAAGACAGCGTGTATGGCGTTGTGTGGTTGAGTGGTTTGCTGATGTCAACGTTGTGAACAGAGTTTCTCATGGTGGCAGTTGGGTTATGGTATGGGCAGGCATAACCTACGGACAACGGACAAAATTGAATTTTATCGATGGCAATTTGAATGCACAGAGATACCGTGGCGAGATCCTGAAGCCCATTGTCGTGCCATTCATCCGCCGCCATCAGCTCGTGTTTCAGCATGATGATGCACAGCCCCATGTCGCAAGGATCTGTACACAATTACACAATTACATTTCCCAGTTCTTTCACGGCCTGCATACTCACCAGACGTGTCACCCATTGAGCATGTTTGGGATGCTCTGGATGCCCAATATCCAGCAACTTCGCACAGCCATTGAAGAGGAGTGGGACAACATTCCACAGGCCACAATCAACAGCCTGATCATCTCAGTGTGAAGGAGATGTCGCACTACAGTCACACCAGATACTGACTTGTTTTCTGATCCATGCCCCTACCTTTTTTTAAAGGCATCCATGACCAAGAGATGCATATCTGTATTCCCAGTCATGTGAAATTCATAGCTTAGGGCCTAGTTAATATATTTCAATTGACTGATTTCCTTTTATGAACTGTAACTCAGTAAAATCGTTGAAGTTGTTGCATGTTGCGCTTATATTTTTGTTCAGTGTACATTCCCTCCTATAAGAGAACCCTCACCCTAGTATATTGTTATAGTGATACTTTATACAATTAATATGTTACTATGTGTGAAATAGAACTAATATGACAAATAACAACAATGGCATTTTGAATAACGAGTGTCACGATCGTGTGTAGAGACAGACCAGGGCGCAGCGTAGCGATAGTTCGACATGATTTATTTCACACAAAAACTAAACTTAGTCCGAACTATACAAAACAACAACGTAAGCACAAACGTGAACATCAACACACTTACTCTGATGATGACATTTAAATAATGACCCACACAAACGTGTGGGGTTGAGCAACTTAAATAGAATCCCCAATCAGAGACAACGTCTCACAGCTGTCTCCAATTGGGGATTCAACACAAAATGAAAAACATAGATCTAGATATCTAGATCTGTCAGGCTCTGACCATGGCCAAAAGGTACTCCCTATGGCCAGAGCCTGACAACGAGACCATGTTGGAATGGAAGCAGCTGAGACCTCAGATATACAATACCTCCACTCTCTAACCAGGTCTCACCTAATGTGTCTTAATCTGTCTTCTGCCCTTTCAGGGCCCTGATTGCTAACTCAAATAAGCCCATTTAGTCTCTACGCCTCTGCTCTAGCACTGAGCCCAGGCTGCACAGGACCATTAGGGTGTGTTGAAGAGAGAGGAGACACAGGGGACATATTACGTTTCTCCCTTAAACAAGCCCCCAGCCCAGAACTCTTAATATAGATAATGAGGGAAGGCCAGGCTCCATGGATCCTCATAAGGCTGTAATTGTCACTTTTCCCAGAGAGAGAGAGAGAGAGGAAGAAATAGAAAGAAAGAGAGATGTGTGTGTGTGTGGTTTATTGATCTATCACTGTAGATTCTAGAGAAATGCATGCACACACATAGACACGCACATACACATACCCACACACACTTATATGCTATGGGTTCAGGGGTTACACTCGATCATGGTGGAGTAATCTTCTGACTTCCCATCTAGAACAGGGAGTCCTCTATTAAAACTCCCCCAGAGGTGTCTGCCACAACCCCCACAGATCAACCTCACATGTGTATGGACTGCTGTTTCAGCCTTAAACATGTTTTGTTTAAAATTTGCTTTGTGAGTGAGTCGTAACCACTTTCAAATATCAACAGATTTGTGAATAGAAACACTAGCGTACCATTTAATTTATATTAAAATGCAGAGAGTGTGGACGCACACAATATTTGCTTTGTTATTGTGGACAAGTAGTGAAAGCTAATAGCTATGGCAGGGAGATATTCTTCGTACAATATGTCCTGATGTAGAAAATAAAGGCTCCCAGATGTGGCTTTGTGAAGACAGAATGATATCTCCATCTCCGTGTTAATCTGGGTCTGGGTGTTTGATGCGTTTGGTTACATTTTATGTATGTTTACCAACAATATAATTACCTCTTTTGGACGCGCAGCTGTTTGAAAAACAGTTTTACGGCTCAGAAAGTCATTGCCAAAAAACATTTAGGGAGAAAAAAAGACTACAGCTCCCTCGGCCTAATTTGTCAATTTAAAAAAACTCCTGATTACATTTTATTTTATTGCCATTAGCAACTGGGGGCTCACAATCATTTTGTGTTAGGTCACTAACTCTTCCTCACCATACACTATCCAGAATTATAAAAAAATACGTTTTCATTTAAATCACCATGATATGACTGGATTCTAGACTCCTCCTATTTAGCTAATAAAGTGCACAAATGATTCATGGCAGATCTATCCATAATTCATAATTAAATGACTGCTCCATGGAGTGGAATGTATTAATTGTGAGGACACATGCTGCCATTAATACTCTAATCTAGTATCTCAAGAGTTGTTTTTCTCTTTTTGTTTTCATATTTTATTTGAACATTGCTCACTGGGCTGTAGTCAGCTCAGCTGCTGTAGGGTCCAGTTACCAAGTTGTGGCTAACACGTTGTTACAACAAATTATCTGTACACACGGAGAGGGCAGGCACTAAGTGATGGTAACAATATGCATTTGCCTTTAAAACTTAAGGGGGGACTTTCATTTATCCCAAGTGTCGCAAGGACCTAGTCTAGTGAATAATTATTTTATAGTAGCGACATTAATGTATTTCAAGTCTGCAGGGGGAGCTACCGGGCACAGACGTCCCTTCATCTCTCTGTCTCTTTCTCTTCACTAACGGCCCGGGCTGAGCTAGGCTAAAGCCTCTTCATATGCTTGTGTTAACTGGAAGTACATAGCTTTGGATCCTTCCGACGCATCGGCTAAATTACCATAAATGACCGACCGGAGGGCAGTGGCTCCTTAGCCCAAAAATAGTCAATCTTTCCTCAAATCTAGGGCCCAGAGTTTTTTTATGGTCAGGTTATGTGGGCTGAAAAAACTCCTGGTCCTACTAGCCTCCTCTCTTTTATAACAACACTATCTCTCAGCTATGACAGGTGAGACTGTATCAGTGAATAGTTTTGTATACAGTGTAATGCAGTGGGCTAAGAGGAAAAGTAGCTTTTAAAATGTATTGATACTGTGGCTCTCTGGAAAAACAGGTACAGCGGGTGAAATAAGTATTGAACACGTCACCATTTTTCTCAGTAAATATATTTCCAAAGGTGCTATTGACATGAACATTTCACCAGATGTTGGTAACAACCAAAGTAATCCATACATACAAAGAAACCAAAACAAATAAGTTCAGAAATTAAGTTATGTGTAATAATGTGAAATGACACAGGGAAAAAGTATTGAACACATGAAGAAAGGGCGGTGCAAAAAGGTATGGAAAGCCAAGACAACAGCTGAAAACTATCAGTAATTAAAAAGCAATCCAGCCCCCTGTCAGTGCAAATTAATATCAGCTGGTTCAGTCCCAACTGATGGCCTACAAAAAGGTCTCATTGCCAAGGTGTCACACAAGACACATCTCATGATGGGTTAAAGCAAAGAGCTGTCTCAAGACCTTCGCAACCTAATTGTTGCAAAACATTATGATGGCATTGGTTATAGGTGCATTTCTAAGCTTTTCTAAGCTTCTGAATGTTCCAGTGAGCACATATCACCATAAATTTGCCTCGACCAGGTGCTCCTCGCAAGATTTCTGACAGAGGAGTGAAAAGAATAATCAGAAGAGTTGTCCAAGAGCCAAGGACCACTTGTGGAGAGCTTCAAAAAGACCTGCAATTAGCAGGTACTGTTGTCTCAAAGAAAACAGTAAGTAATGCACTCCACCGCCATGGCCTGTATGCACGCTCACCACGCAATACTCCATTGCTGAAATAAAAGCATGTTGAAGCTCGTTTAAAGTTTGCTGCACAACATTTGGAAAAGCCAGTGAAATACTGGGAGAATATAGTGTGGTCAGATGAGAGCAAAATGTAACTGTTTGGATGTCATAATACACACCATGTTTGGAGGAGAAATGGCACTGCACATCACCCTAAAAACACCATACCAACAGTGAAGTTTGGAGGTGGTGTGGGGCTGCTTTTCAGCAAATGGTACTGGCAAACTTCACATAATCGAAGGAAGGATGAATGGGCAAATTTACTGAGACATTCTTGACAAAAATCTGCTGCCATCTACCAGGATGATGAAGATGAAACGAGGTTGGACATTTCAGCAAGACAATGATCCCAAACACACAGCCAAGGAAACTCTCAATTGGTTTCAAAGAAAGAAAATAAAGCTGCTAGAATGGCCCAGCCAATCACCTGACTTAAATCCCATTGAAAATCTATGGAAAGAACTGAAGATCAAGATTCATAGAAGAGGCCCACAGAACCTTCAAGATTTGAAGACTGTTTTGTGTGGAAGAATGGGCCAAAATCACACCAGAGCAATGCATGCGACTAGTTTCTCCATACAGGAGGCGTCTTGAAGCTGTCATTTTGTACAAAGTATTAAATAAATATCAGTAAGTGTGTTCAATACTTTTTCCCTGTGTCATTTCACGTGATTACACATAACTTAATTTCTGAACTTATTTGTTTTGGTTTCTTTGTATGTATGGATTACTTGGGTTGTTACCAACATCTGGTGAACATTTCATGTCAATAGCACCTTTGGAAATATATTTACTGAGAAAAATGGTAACGTGTTCAATACTTATTTCACCCGCTGTATAAGTCAGTACAGGTTGTGCGGAGTATGATCCATAGCCTGACCGTTCCATATGGTGTGTGGCGGCAACACTGGTTGAGAGACATGGCAGTAAAAACCACAGACCTCTCTGTCACCTTCAGTGTCGACATCCTTAAGATGCTATTGTTTTCTGTTCTTCCTGTCCTCCAGAGCACAGTCAGATTCTGGCCAGTGTCCACACACTCTGGCCCAACAGCTGCTGCCCATAACTCATCAAACCAACATTACAGGATACCGACAGTGTTCATTTGGTCTTAACATTGTTTAATCATCCAACTGAGAAAAACAAGCAGCCGTCTAGCTATGTTGTCACAAATCATTTTGTGCAGTCATGAAAAACAAGAAGCATACTTTCTATGGGTTTTTTTTTTCTCCTAAGTATCAACTACGGCAAAGTCCTCCTTCTAGTTTGGGACTTTGTGATTAGTTTCTGTGAGTCTAGAGTCAAGCAGCTGTCATAAGCTGTTGATATCATTTCACAACATCTGTTGTGTAGTTGTTATGACAGTGTTGTGTAGCCCTTATGACCGAGGGTTGAACTAAAGTGTAATGATTATTCCTGGTCTTCACCCTGTCCAGGGCAGCAGGTAGCCTAGCAGTTAGAGTGTTGGGCCAATAACGAAAAGGTTGCTAGTTTTAATTCCTTAGCCAACTAGGTGAAAAAGATGTCAATCTGCTCTTGAATAAAGCACTTACCCTCCAGGGTCGCCGTCACAAATGGCTGATCCCTGGTCGTGACCCCACTCTCAGGGGGAGTGGTATATGCAAAAAACACATTTTCATCTCATACCTCACACTTACAGGTGTGTGGAACAGAACAAATATAAGCACCTCTCTTTTTGACCTTTTGTCCATGCAGCCACGAGTGTTCCCTGTGGACAAACAAGCTCTTTTTAACATGCCATACGAGAGTGCAGTGGTATAAAAAACATTAGGAACTATGTTTAAAAAAAAATATTTGAATGGTGGATGCTCTATATTCTAATTTTAATAGGAGTTCCACGTCCTACAAGACAGATTGGTTGAGGGACGAGAGTCGCGTAGGAGTGGCAGGATCTATCTTCACACACAAATATAAGCACCTCTCTATTTGACCTTTTGTCTTTCCAGCCACGAGTGTTCCCTGTGGACAAACAAGCTCTTTTTAACATGCCTAGATAATAACACTGCCTTTAGAATTCAAAATAAATCTCTCCCATTATCTATTAATTCAGTCTGACCTTGCGTCTCTGTGACTTACGCCTCCTTCTAATAGCCAGGAACACTGTAGAACACTGTAGCCTTATCAACAGAAACAATAAGAGGCTTGTCAGAGCACGGGCAAAAAATATGTGGAAACATTTGTTCAGAAGAACTCATGACTCTGTCTTGGGGGGGGCTTGGATTAGGGGGGAGAGGAGGACTCTGAAAGGGGGATAGGGGAAGAGGAGGAGGGAGGGGAAGAGGGGATTGTGAATGCTGAGGTGAATGTGATGGCCGCAATGATAAATACAGGAGGCCAGATGTTGGTGGGTGTGGGGGCGTGTGAGGGGGGACAGGGTGGGTGGAGAGGGGTAAGGGGATGGCATCTCATTCTCTCTCTCCCTCCACTCTGTCTCTCTGTCTCTCTGTGTCTCTGTCTCCCTCTCCCTCTCCCTCTCCCTCTCCCTCTCCTTCACTCTCACTCCCTCCTCCGTCTCTCTGTCTTTCTCTCTCTTTCTCCCTGTTTTTCTCTCTCTCTCTCCCTCCCCCCTTTCTCTCTCTCTTTCTCTCTGCCCCCTATCTCTCCCCCACTCCTTTCTCTTTCCCTCTCCCTGTTATCCTCTTCCTCCCCGCTATGTCTCTCAGCTCTTTAAGACAAAGGCTAATAAAGCTATAAATCGTGTGTCCTGCAGAAGGTATGGACATTCTGTCTCCTAGACGCTGTTAGAGCTGCCATAAAGCACCCTCAAAGTCATAGATAAAGATTTACAGTTCTTTAACTTCCTCCTCTTCCCCTAAATCACAGTGATACGAGAATTAAGTGATGGGCTATAGGTTCTTTGTCCTTAGTCTATTGATTTTTTTCGCCCCTCAGAAGGATACAGAACATTATAATTATTGAGCCCTGCCTGTTTGATTCAGGTTTATTAGACTGGGGGGAAGGCGCAGCTCTCTTCGATTCTAACGTGGTTAAAACAAAATGCACCCGTTTTTCTATTCGCTAATGGGCTTCCAATTAGGCTTGGTTTACCTTGTTTGGCTGACACACGGTTTATCTGAGGCCTGTGTGCTATAAACAGCATGTTTGTTTGGTAGTTGGTTGGTGACAAACCCCTCCAGAACACTTTGCTTTCTCTGCAGCATTTAAAAGGAATAAATCAGTCCATAATTTAGCTTTTTTTTTTCAGTCACCACATTATATAGCTTGCTAAGGATTTGTATGCTTCAAAAAGCAGTATTTCTGAAGTTTGACAATAGCCTCCCGTCCCGATTCAGCCACTGTGCTCAGCTGACCTTATGATACACCTTCCTGATTGCGGAGAAACATGATTGACGGACTGATTTCTGATAACAGTCCCTCCTAATTGTGGTGCTGCATGTCTGCAACATCAGGGTAATTTAAACAAGCTAAACAAGATTTTTGTGTCAGCAAAGCAAGGTAGAGCTAACTAGCTATATCAGCAAACTAGCTAGCTTAACGTTTACAACAGTAAGCAAAGTACCTGACCAAGTTGAAGTCACTGCACTGGAAACCGACGTCCTTGTTTTTGTTTTTATTTTCTCACAATGGCAAACTTTTAAATCACTGTCACAATGTTTGTAATAATTTAGCTAGTTATTCTGCCTATTTCATTGAGAGTCATACGAGAGCGCAGTGGTATAAAAAATTAGGAACTGTGTTTTAAAAAAATTGAATGGTGGATGCTCAATATTCACATTTTAATAGGAGTTCCACGTCCTACAAGACAGATTGGTTGAGGGACGAGAGTCGCACAGGAGTGGCAGGATCTGAGTCTGACTCGGTGTTAGATAGAAAGTTGCGGCCCACCTGCAGAGAAAACAACCTCTGGTTACCTAGGTTACCCTATTGGCTCACAGCAAAAACGTAACCTTTTTAAAATGACATTTTGTTGTTGTCTGCTTGTTTTAGTCAATTACAAAACTACATTTAAGAAAAGTACATGTCTAAAGATTACTTTTCAACATTGCCAGCTACCAAGCATTCTTACTACTTAGAAAATCATAATATTGTAGGGCTTCCCTCATGCCCCATTTCGTGATGGTGCTAGCAGCCACGTGAGTAAGTGCTAGTTAGCTACTGACCGGAACATTAAGCTAGCCAAGACCAACAACACAAACAAACAGACTATACAGCTTCAAGTAGTGAGTGGAGTTACAAGCAGACTATACTAAACAAATTAAATGTCTTACCTGTGATTAAACGTTTTTACCCACATTTCCCACTCTCCCACGTCGAATAGCCTGAAGCCGCTTGTCTCTTCTCGCAGGCTCTATTTCCCTACATGGGAGCATTGCAAACTGTAGGTCAGGATTTTTTAAACCTAGTTACATATAAATTTAACAACACATAACAAAAAAATCTACGACAAAGTTGACGCTTTCAATGGGACAGAATATTTGTTTTCCCCAATTTGTGGGTGTGGTCGAGGGAAACTCCTTCCTATGACATGAATATCGACTCAGAGTATAGGGCCATACTAATCAATCAGTTAGAATGCCTAAGGGAAGGGAATAATAGACTGCCTGTCTTCCACAAAGGGTTAAAGGACTTTCTGTAAGTGTGTGATCAAAACATGAGTAGTTTTGCTGGAGTGAATGTGTATGTGTCAGTAGCATAGCTTTGTTTTCCCCAGGATGTTAACTAAAGCTAACAGCAGTAGCTACTGGGGACAATGCTCTTATTCACTGGGACTGTGGAGCTGTCAGAGAGATGCCAGTCATCCAGCTGGGCTCACCAGGGAGACCTGGAGATCTCTCCAGCTCCATGTACCTGTTAATTCCTGTTTCTCCCACTTGGCTGAGCACGGTTCACACGCACACACGAACGCAAGCACATAGGCACACGCAAGCACACATGCATGCATGCGAATGCATGCACGCGCGTACACACAAACACACACACACCTGGGGCGCCACAGAGAGCCACAGCCCACTTACCACTGCCTGACAGTTGGCTTCTTAACAAAGACACAGGGAATATAATTTAATCATATTTACCTTTGATACCCAGCCAGCTAAGTAATTAATTAATTCACCCAGGGTGTGCTGGAATTACACCACTCAGAGGGGGAGAGAGAGAGAGAGAGAGAGAGAGAGAGAGAGAGAGAGAGAGAGAGAGAGAGAGAATTGAAGAGAGACAGTAATAATTGAAGACAGAGAGACTTAATACTGGGCCAAACCCAACATTGTACACACCTTTCCTTCATAGCTTCATAGTTTCAGAGGAAGGGAAGTAGAGAAGGGAAAGGAAAGGGGGATACTAGTCAGTTGTACAACTGAATGCATTCAACTGAAATGTGTCTTCCGCATTTAACCAAACCCCTCTGAATCAGAGGTGCGGGGGGTTGTCTTAATCAACATCTACGTCTTCGGCTCCCGGGGAACAGTAGGTTAACTGCCTTGTTCAGGGGATTTACCTTGTCAGCTCGGGGATTCGATCCAGCAACCTTTCGGTTACTGACCCAACGCCGAACACCCTACCCTCCAGGCCACAGTCAAAATGGTTGTGCACACATACTGCACACTTGAAATAATGACCCTGGTCTAATGATACCATATTGTATTGCCTCATCACGTGAAGTGCCCTAGGCCTGAAGTCTAATTCTTAATTTGCCCTGATCTCTGCTGTGACTCTGACTGGGAGGTGAGGAATTGGATAGCAGCTGACGTTGTCAACGTCACGCAGAGTAAGAAATAGCACACGTGTACACAGCACACACAGACACACACACGCACAGGCACACGCACACGCATGAATGCACGCACGCACGCGCACACACAGACACACCTATTTTGATTTCATGTAATCAAATCTCGTACGATTTTATTTTGTACAGAACTCTCACTAAAGTCAACTGTCACAAATTGTTTAGCAGAAAACACAGCAACCTACCTAACAGCACGCCCAAGGCAACTACAGCAGCTAGAAAACATTCTAGCACTACCTAAATTACTTTACTTCTGTAAATCTGTCTTTGTTAAATGATAAACCTGTCTTTTGTCTGTAAGCCCCCTTATGAATGCTCTAAGGCTGACAGAACTTGTTAAAAAGTAAAGATAAACAAGCACATCACGTTGAACTTTTATGTTCCTCCAAGAATGGCTCAATATATTTTAATTTTGTTTTGTTGGAAATATTTTATTGGTATGTTTCTACCTCTGTGGCATTCTGTGTCTGGTACATTCTGTAAGTTTCTAAAGGAGGGATCTGGGGTAAATTAATGTCCATGTGTTACCAGGACCATCAAGTATCTAAATCCATGATCCTTCAGCAGCTATCTAATTTATCCTCCAGATTGCGTACCGCATTGCAGCCCGTCAAGGACCAAAAAATACAGCTGGATTGTTTTTTTCCTTTCGTATTCGTTTGTAAATTACTGCCTCTCAGCGAAGTAAAAAACATCCGAAACCACTTCTGTAAATTATCAGTGATATATAGTCATGAATCACTTATGGAATTGAAAGAGTGATGATTTATAATCGGGCTGCTGCTGACTGCATATGCATGTATCACACCACACTCAAACCTGTGCTACTCTGCCTGAAACTATTACATCATGTTTCGTTACTGAGTCCCGAAAACCAAGCCATTCCCTATGCAGTGCACTACTTTTGACCAGGGCCAGGGCTAGTAGTATACTAAAGTAGTGTACTGTATAGGCGATAGGGTCCCATTTAGGTTGCAGCACTAGACTCTTAAAGTTTTCCCGGTGGTTGACCCTATAGTATGTTCTAATCCAAGGCTTTTTATCATTGTCTAACCACAAATACAGTTTTGAACCACTAACCCTAACCTTGACCTTTATCCTGTCCTTGCCCCGTCATTAAGACCACCTGGCTCACATACCTGTTCATCAAATCTTTGTAAGACCAGAGAGATTTATCTTACAAGCAATTTTAAGAGGCATTGACTGATTGTGCTGGATAAGAGATAAAAAACAACCTTTCATAGAACTGAGTGCTGTCAATGAAAAGATCATGTCTGTTCTCAGCTTATAGGGACTTAGCTTTCGGTAAGCACAGTTATTTTGGGGTTCCATTTGATATGGTGCTGATCAGCTCATCCACATATTAAATGATAGTCAAAGGTAAGTAGTGATACTGTTTTCTCTACAAACAGCTGGTATTAAAACCCCATTGAATAACCAACCATATCACCATTGAATAACCAACCATATTACCATTGAATAACCAACCATATCACCACTGAATAACCAACCATATCACCACTGAATAACCAACCATATCACCATTGAATAACCAACCATATCGCCATTGAATAACCAACCATGTCACCATTGAATAACCAACCATGTCACCAGACGGACTCCTGCCATTGATAGATCACACACATGCTCATAGGCCATTACTCTACATTACAGCAAACACTATAATTGGAAATTGGCCAAAGGACTCAGGTTGTGTTGTGAAACACACAGACGCACACATACACACACATACACACACATACACAAATACATACGCACACACACTATTATTGATTATATTGATTATTGTACTGCAACATTGGGGGAGCTAGCACATAAGCATTTCACTGCACCTTTCATACCTGCTGTAAACTGTGTATGTGACGATTTCAATTTGATTTGACACATACACATGCCCAATGTGCTCACATATCGTGTGTCTTAGTGAGATGAAAATGTCACCCCTTGCCATTGAGTTATATCCACCAGCAGGGCTGGCGTACCCTGTGGCCATATTTTGGTCACAATATTTACGTCCCCCTGAAATATAAAGAGCATTTACCCTGACCATATGCTGCCTTCATAATGGTTAGTGATATTTGTTTCAAACGCATCCAACAATTAACAAGGAGGTCTGGATTGGTTGACCTTAACCCCAGGGTACTCTCTCTCTCTCTCTCTCTCTCTCTCTCTCCTCGTGGTCCAATGGCAGTCAGTCCAATCCAGTGGTTTATGTTAGCGTGAAAAGACTTGTGATGATGCCGAGGCGGCAGGCAGCAGGATAAGAGAGGCTGAGGGCCTGGGGCCATTGAGGGCCCTTGGTATTGAATGCTTCATTGGCGTTTGCATGAAGTTCACGTCCCTCGCAGCCATGATAAATGTCAAGAGCAACTAACGTCCTGTAAATAAGACAGAGGGCTGCCAAAGACATCCCCATCACTCTCATATTGACTACCAGAACACAGCTCTATACTCGCTCTCTTTCTCTCCCACTTTCTCTCTCTCTCTTTTTCCTTCCCTCTCTCTCTTTCTCTTTCTCTCTCTCTCTCACACTCTCTTCATCTCTCACTCTGAGCCGCACTCTATGTGTGTGTTTGTGTGTCGAGACAACCTAAGGAAAAAGGAACAAATCTCTTGAATTCATAGACACAGACAGAAAGTCTAGTTACACACTCCCAACAGTTATTTTTTTTGCTCTGTGGGTGTTTCATCAATATTCAACATGACTGAAAGGGAGTGTAAATCATTTGTGTGTGTTCTCCACTTGGTTTAAAACAGAGAATCTCCCTTCTTAGAGTAGTAGTAACCATGGGAATGTTCCCTTTCAGTCGGTCACTCGGTATAACATACTATGGGGAGTGAAGAAAACTGAAATCGATGTCGAGAGCCCTCGGAGCCCCTCCTTTAATACTGGGGCTTGCATTCATTTCCTAATTTCCTCTTCCCTCTTCAGCTCGCCTGAAGGAAGAACGTGTCACACAATTTCCAAACTTTTCAAGCACACAAAGACTACGAGATTCAGCTCTAACTTAGATGTCTGTTAGTGAGGAGAGAGTACTCCTCCCCCTAGATGTTTTGGGTCATGGTATCGGTTTTTGTGTTTACTAAAAGCTAACTACTTTCTGCTAATGCTTCCTTGCTTGAGTAAGATGGCTAGTGGTAAGAGTAAGTTAATAAAGGCTAACCAGCCGAGTTTGAACCTATGACTGTGCCCTAGGGCACAGATACTCACATGTGCTGCCCTGTTTGCCTGGGGTGGAAACACGCTCAGGAGGCTTTGGCTCGGAACAGTTTGTGTGACCATTGTCTCTGGCTGGGTTCAACTTCTATTGGGCGTTGGGCTGACTTTGTGAGAAAGATTGGGGCTGCTGGCGAAGGGTCTTCCGATGAAGCAACCTCAGGAATGGGGTTGTCTGAGGCCGGGAGAGAGTAGCAGCGGTGGTCGGAGTTGATAGGGGGGTCAACCCAGCCGAGTGAGGCTCATTACAGTTTCTCTGGCAGGTACAGTATGAAACTCCATCGCACCAATATAGGCTCTTTTCAAGCAGCTCTCTTTTCATAGTCCGTATTCTCAATGAGGGAACAGATGCTTTGGCGTATCAGTGGCCTCAGACACTGCTCTATGCATTTCCTCCGGTGGAACTGATTCAGGCCACCGTGGAGAGGGTCCATCAGGAGGGTCTGTTGTGGATGCTAGTGGCTCCCTGTTAGCCCAGACAACCCTGGTTCCCGGAGATCTTCCGCCTGTTGGGCGCACAGGAGAGTTTGGCACCCACGACCACAGATTAGGGATCGGCCACTGAAAGGTTGAGGTTGTCGGCTAGGGGTTTACCGTCAAACGTGATTACAATTATACAATCAGCACGTGCGCCCTCTACGAGAGGGTTGTGTACATATAAGTGGTCTGCGTTTGAGGGTTGGTGTCAGATTAAAGGAGTTTCTCCTTTTCAGAGCTATTTGATCAGGGCCTTTCTTTTTCCACATTGAAGGTTTATATGGCAGCCATCTCAACGTGTCATGTAGGGGTTGACAGCTCTACCCCGGGGTCTCATTCTACATTTACATTTACATTTTAGTAATTTAGCAGACGTTCTTATCCAGAGCGACTTACAGTTAGTTAGTGCAAAATATATTTTTCATACTGGTCCCCCATGGGAATCAAACCCACAACGCTGGCGTTGCAAGCGCCATGCTCTACCATCTGAGCTACATGGGACCATCCTCTGCTGGTGTCGTTCCTGAAAGGTGTGCGTCAGCTCAGAGCAGTGTCTAAGCCTATGGCACCGACCTGGGACATGGCTTTGGTCCTGGATGCTCCGTTGCGCATTTATCTGGGTTATCAGTGTGCATTAAAAGGGTTACTGCAATTACCTGTAGTTTTTAGCCTTGGGCTGCCATGGCATCGTGTGAGTACACAGTTTCCAGGTAACTGCAGGTTTTCTGTAGGTTTGAGCCTCGGCGTGCCATATTCAGCGTGCATGTGCGCTTTACCAAGTCACGACAGGTGTTATATTGTTTTGGACTTGCGGTTCCTTGTATGAGTTCTGACATTTCAGGCTCTCAAGGTAAGTATTATTCTTGGAACCGTGGGGTGGCAGCGTATCAGTGTGCATAGCCAAGTTGCAGCAGGTTCTGGTTCCCTATATGTGGCTCTAGCAGTTCAGGCCTCATGAGACTCTGACAGTTCAGGCTTCTCGGGTAAGTATTATGGAAAAAGGTGGCTTCTGTAACCCCTTTTTGGAGCTGGTGTAACCTGGCGTGGGGCCTCTTAATTTGGTACCGTCTGAGCTGGCTTGGGGCGTGATTGTACAGTATGTCCCCATAGTATGATATACCGAGTGACCAACTGAAAGGGAACATATATTTATGAATATAACTACTGTTCCCTGAAGGAGGGAATGAAGTTTAACATCCTGTATTTTGTCCTCAAACTGTCAGTGGGTTTGAGCTCGCTGAAGAGCGGTGCTGGATTGAGGAAATAGCTGGCATCCATTGGCCCGTAGGGCGGGATTTCAGTGGTTTGAAACTCTTTGTTATTGGTCTATTAACTAATTTACCGCCTTAGGTACAGTATGAAACTCCATCGCACCAATATAGGCTCTTTTCAAGCAGCTCTTACACTAAAAGGGCATTATCATAATCTTGTGGAAATATAAAAATAGGAAAATCATGTTTTCAACTGCAGTGGGCCTTTGATGTTCTATAATAATGGGAGTTTTTCCTATAATCCACAGGTTTAGGTTAGACCCATTTGTCGTGTCAACAACACAGCTGTCAGTGCTAACCCTAACCTTAACCATACTGCTAACCCTATGCCTAACCCTTTTTTTCCCATGAATCTTTATAATATAGCCAATTTTTACTTTGTGGCTGTGATAACAAGTGGAAACCTTTGTGCCTGTTGTTCACACAAGTATCTACCCTCTCATTGGCTAGAATGGTCCCACCTGATCTTTCTTTTCATTGTTAGAGCGCCCGCTAAAGTATCTGGTCTTATATAATGGATAATCTGTGGTGAAAGTTGCTTTGTGTAACTCCAGCCTAATACAACTGATTCAACTAAGCATCTAGTCTTCAACATTAGCCGAATCAAGTGTGTTAAAGCAGCAATATGTAACTTTTTGGGTGACCCGACCAAATTCACATAGAAATATCAGTTACAGATCTGTCTTTCTCTTCGAAAGCAAGTCTAAGAAGCGGGCGATCTGTTCTATGTGCGCTATTTCTATACTTTTTGTGTCTTTTTCTGTCTGTTTTGTACACCAGCTTCAAACAGATGAAAATACAATATTTTTGGTAATGGAAAATATATTTCACAGCGGTTTAGATGGTACAATGATTCTCTACACTATACTTGCTTGTTTTGTCGCACAAACTGAAATTAGCCGATTTCTGTATAATGCATCTTTAATTCAGGGATAGGAGGGACGAACCCTGATGCTCACCATGAAATGTACTATTTTTGAGTAAATGATGCCTTCTCTACTACAATACATAACCAGCACAAAAGTTGATGATAATTAATAGGAATGTGATGTGATGAGAATACAAATAATATCAGAGTTATATTCTGCTGGTATGGACATCTTTTCTATATAAGCCCTCTGTTTGTCTGGGGCCAAAATACACATTTTGGGTTAGTTTGAAATTCTTGAAAATGTATAAAAAAGTATATATATATATATATATATATATATATATATATATATATATATATATATATATATATATATACCTTATTTACATAAGTATTCAGACCCTTTGCTATGAATCTTGAATTGAGCTCAGGTACATCCTGTTTACATTCATCATCCTTGAGATGTTTCTACAACTGGATTGGAGTCCACCTGTGGTAAAGTTATTGATTGGACATAACTTTTGGAAAGGCACATATCTGTCTATATAAGGTCACATAGTTGACAGTGCATGTCAGAGCAAAAACCAAGCCATGAGGTCGAAGGAATTTTTCGTAGAGCTCCGAGACAGGATTGTGTCGAGGCACAGGTCTGGGGAAGGGTACCAAAACATGTCTGCAGGATTGAAGGTCCCCAAGAACACTGTGGCCTCCATCATTCTTAAATGTAAGAAGTTTGGAACCACCAAGACTCTTCCTAGAGCTAGCCACACGGCCAAATTGAGCAATCGGGGGAGAAGGGCCTTGGTCAGGGAGGTGACCAAGAACCCGATAGTTACTCTGAATGAGCTACAGAGTTCCTCTGTGGAAATGGGAGAACGATCTCTGCAGCACTCCACCAATCAGGCACAGCATCTCAGTGCTAGAGGCGTCACTACAGACAACCTGGTTCGAATCCAGACGGTAACACAACCGGCCGTGATTGGGAGTCCCATAGGGCGGAGCACAATTGGCCCAGCGTCGTCCGAGTTTGGCTGGTGTAGGCCGTCGTTGTAAATAAGAATTTGTTCTTAACTGACTTGCCTAGTTAAATAAAGGTTACATTTAAAAAATATAAACTTTTATGATAGAGTGGCCAGACGGAAGCCACTCCTCAGTAAAATGCACCTAAAGGACTCAGACCATGAGAAACAAGATTCTCTGGTCTGATGAAACCAAGATTGAACTCTTTGGCCTGAATGCCAAGCGTCACGTCTGGAGTAAACCTGCCACCATCCCTATGGTGGTCGGCAGGTAGGGCAGCAGGTAGCCTAGCGGTTAGAGCGTTGGGCCAGTAACCGAAAGGTTGCTGGTTAGAAAACCCATGTACGCTGCACACACAAACGCACACACACACACACACACACACACACACACACACACACACACACACACACACACACACACACACATGAACTCAAACACACACACATGCATGGGCACGCACGCACACACATGCACACACACACACGCACGCACGCACACACACACACACACACACACAAACTCAAACACACACACGGGCACGCATACACACACACAAACCCCAGGGTCAGGTGGAGTTTTTTCCTTCTTTTACTGCGACTAGGCGCCTTTATCTAATTCTGAGATTTCATCCTGGAATTCAACACTCACTTCAAAGTATCATTTGATTTGATCAACCCCCTCTCCTCCTTCTGGGGTTACCTTGGTTTTGAAGGGAGGAACAGGGCTGGAAAGAAACAGGCCTCAGTGCTATTACAGTTATCTGGCTGCCTGGGGAAGTACAGTCCTCTCAGGTCCTGTCCTGTATATATCACCTTTTTTGGCTTGTGTCATCCTCCACTTGATAAACTGCATTTGCCGTGATTGCCGTAAATTCATCAGGTCCTAATCTATGGATTTCACATGACTGGGAATACAGATATGCATATGTTGGTCACAGATACTGTACCTTAAAAAAAAAAAATTGGGGCGTGAATCAGAAAACCAGTCAGTATCTGGTGTGACCACCATTTGCCTCATGCAGCAACAGCTCTGGTGGATATTCCTGCAGTCAGCATGCCAATTACACGCTCCCTCAACTTGTGGCATTGGGTTGTTTAACAAAACTGCATATTTTAGAGTGGTGTTTTATTGTCCCCAGCTCAAGGTGCACCTGTGTCATGCTGATTAATCAGCTTCTTGATATGTCAGGTGGGTGGATTATCTTGTCAATGGAGAAATGCTCACTAACAGGGATATAAACTAATTTGTGGTCAACATATTTTATTTCAGCTCATGAAACATGGGACCAACACTTTAATGTTGCGTTTATATTTTTGTTCAGTGTAAAAAGAACAAAACAAACTCTGTTCCGCTTCCAGAGTTGAACACCGGTGACAGATTCCGCACAACCGGCCCAGAACATTCCAAATCATTTGAATAATTCACAATAGCAGGAGTATGTCTAAACTCCTAGCTAGCCGGTATTCTCAGATGATTATAAACGTTGGTGTAATGGCAGTGCTCTCTCTCTCTCTCTCTCTCTCTCTCTCTCTCTCTCTCTCACATGTTCTCTCTTTCAATCTCTCTCTCTCTCTCTCTCTCTCTCTCTCTCTCTCTCTCTCTCTGTCTCTTGCTCTCTCTCTCTCCAACCCTTTCTATCTTTCATTCACCGCTCTCTCTCTCTGTCTCTCTCTCTCTCTCTCTCTCTCTCTTTCTTTCACTCTGCCATCTTTCCGTCTGGCTAAGCAACACAACAGCTCATCCAGCAGCCATTTCCTGGCCTGCTTCCAAGTCTCCTCCGCCTCCCTCCTCTAAACCTTGCAGGAAGTATCGGAGAGGTCTGCTACCTGTCACCTAACTTCCAGTGTGATTTGTGACGGGGCCGTCTGACCAGAACAATTGCATTAACAAGCCGCCTGATGGCCTTGGAGGTCAGGGAACCCGCTGATCCCATGTGAGATCTTTATTAAATTATAATTATGAGACGACAAGGAAGTCCTCTCCTTGTTCCACCTCACTTGCCGACGGACCGGAGGGACTGGAGGGACGGCACAGCGTCTTGGACACGTGCCACTGTCGCATGAAGGCTGGGTGACTCATGTCTCCGGAGCTGGCTGGCTGGTCTGTGTGAGTGCCTCCTCCTGCAGGCCTCGCTCTCTCCTACAATACCATGTTCAAAAAGCTTCTTAGAGTAGAAGTGAAAGGCAAAACTTCCTCAGGCAGAACTGGTGAAGGAGATTGATGTAACGGCTAGGCTTGGTGTCACAACACCAATACTGCGGCCTGGGGAAACGCAAACCAGCAATCTGCCTGGGTGCATTACAGTTATTTATGAGCCACATGTAAATACGTAAATTGGGGCAGAACAGAAAATCAAGTCCTCTCCAGGGTGCCATTCAAGTCACGGCGGCAGGCACGTACTAACTCACTGATGCAGATAACAATAGCAGTGTGCCCATATTATAATATGCTATAGGCTCTCTATGCCTGGTACTTAGGCTGTGTGTGGGCTGGGGAAGTGACATATGCAGAGAGGCAGCGAGCAAGCTAGCGTGCCGTGAGGATCAATAAAATGCCACTAGGTTGGAGATTTACGAGGACACGCCGTCGATCAGTTAGGAGCTGACTGCTCAGAGTGCTCAGAAATGCCAATGGGTATCATAACTAAATCAGACGTACAGCAGAATTACTGTACTGTACTGAAGACAAACCTGAGTGTTTAGGCTGGAAGAATAACTGGACAAGCTTTTCACATGCTGATGAGTGTAGACAGAGTTGGACGTCTACATGTCTACATGGCTGCTGACATTATGTGCAGGCAGGCAATTTGAGTTTTTGCTGTTACATGAAAAACTCTACACAGGAGTGATTAAATACATTATTATTAATATTTGTTTCATAGAAGAGTAGTGGAAGGAAAGCCAGTAGACATCTGAGGCCCTGTAGTTTAGTAGGGAACTGGAAGTTCAACTTTAGAGACAGAACGAGACAGAGGGAGATAGGGAGAGGGAGAGAGAGGGAGATAGGGGGAGAGAGAGAGAGAGAGAGAGAGAGAGGGGGGGGGGGGTAACAGAGAAATATAGAAAGAGAAAGAAAGAGAGAGACTCTAGAGAGAAAGAAAGAGACCCTTCTCAGGGGGAATGGAGTCATTTAGTATATCTCTCTCCCTGCAGCCTATCACTCAGAAATAGCAGCTATTTCAGCGTGGTGCGGCTGATAATCATACATACAGTATTCTATGTGCCGGCTGCCCATAAATCTCTGTCCCGGTTTCATCTGGCCGTCATTCATCAATCACCCGGCAGAGAGCAGGATGGAACACCGCAGCCTGCTCCACAATATATCACATTAGTACCTGGGATGTTTACCAAGATAATGGGAGACATCAGCAGAGGGTGAAATATAGTGCCGCTGCATTCCTCAAATTAAAACCCCTCCCCCTCCTCCGCCCTCCTCTCTCCTCTCCTCCTCCACCTCCTCCTCCCCTCCCTCCATAATTTTCCTTCCGTCCAGTTCTAGACCTCCCTGGGCTGGACTGGGCTGAGTACTTTGTCTCGTCCCAATACTTTGACAATATCCTTTCCTTGTCACCTTTCCTTTATCCCTTTGGAGTACACATCATGAGTCTAAAAAGTAGACATCAATATTCTTTCAATGCGTTAGCGTTTTTGTCACCTGCATTGGTTCTGAAAAAAGAAGCAGCATAACCAGGCCAATGGACTGTGTATATTATAAGAGGGATTTTTCAAGCTGCGGACATTCTTCGTAGGCGACCTTATATCAACTGAAATGACCAGAGAAAATGCTTGCTCAGAGGAAGTCCCTGCCAATGACATTTAGCATTGAAGACAGGCTGTTTTAAGTGAAGAATAGACCATAAAATCAATGAAGAAAAATCCAATAGCTCATTTAAGTGTAACCTCTAACGTCTTTGTGGGGAAATGCAATATCAGAGATTAAGATAAAAAAATCCTACCCATAACATTACCTCATAATATCAAGACGATTAAAATTCTATCACATACCAACTCAAAAGACAATTTTCATTATGCAACTTAATATAACACATATTAATGAATATAACTCCTACATAGGGTTGCCTCAGCCAGCCCCAGACAGTGGTGATTAGTTGTAGAGAAGCTGTCTAGGTGGTACAATCAGTAATTACAGAGCGGTAGAGATTAATTAGCATGGCTGCTTATTAAAACAGGTTAATCATGTTAGCTTTGATTTGGCACTTAATTGAAAAATGCCTACTCTCTTTCAAGCTGCCATTAACTACCGCAGTGACACGGCGGCCATCTTGGGGAGTGTGTGTTTGCTCGTGCTTGCATGTGTGCTGTAGTCTCTAGAAAAGAGAGAGTTATACCCACATACAACTAGCCAGGAGTAATGTGCACTAACACCTTATGTGTCCATATTTGTAATGTAATGTTTTGTTCTGTTTTGTACTGTGTGGTAAAATATAATTTCCTTGGCCAGGCATAGCTGTGTGAGAGACGGACATCAGCAGCAATTTTCTGCCTGCCTGGGTCTGTCTGATGGAGGAGTCAATGGAAGTCACATTACACTGGATCTTAACTCACATTAACGACACTTACACTGTCGGATTCCTATTGACACATCCTCAGGGCAGGTATTATTCTGAAAATCATTAGCAACGATTAGCACAGCCTGAAGTCTGCTAAATATTCACCATCCAGAACGAGGAGAGATACTGGCCTCCAACTCAGCTGTGATCCATGGTATTATATAGAAATCTGCGTACAAGACAACGTAGAGCTAACAAAGAGGTTGAGTCTCTTAAGAATTACAAAAGAGTTGGGTGTTTACTGTACTGTAGTCATTTCAACCTTGAAAACACATGGTCTCCATACTGTAGTCCAGATGTTATCAATTATGCATTGAAGTTTTATCCATTTCTGATCAGTTTAATCCATTTCTGATCAAATCACAGCAGTACATGTTCATGATTGGATTGCTTAGTCCAGTGTTGAGAGGTGCGTGGAGTTTGCCTGTTCTGTACACAACAGCACAGTTTCCCCAAAGTATCCAGCAAACACCATAGGCCCAGCCTTCCCCTCCCGTATACAGCCTGTATCCCCTTTTAGATATAAACACCATAGGCCCAGCCTTCCCCTCCCGTATACAGCCTGTATCCCCTTTTAGATATAAACACCATAGGCCCAGCCTTCCCCTCCCGTATACAGCCTGTATCCCCTTTTAGATATAAACACCATAGGCCCAGCCTTCCCCTCCCGTATACAGCCTGTAATTTGTGGAGATTAATGTATTCTATTCCAGTTTGCAGCGATCAGGGACAGAGCTGCTGCTGTAGAGAAAGCACCATCGCCGCCTGATTATTGAATTTTTATGGCCGAGTAATTAATGGCAGATTTCCTGTTTTGTTCTATTTCTTCCTATCTGACATTTTCATTTCGACAAAAAGCTGCGGCCTCGACGCGGCCCTTCTCTGGAGATCGTAATGGCCTATAAAACATGATGACTTATAGATATGGCAGGGACTTCACTTCGCCAATGATTGTTTGAAACCTTGCTGATCACACAGAATTTCTTTCCTCCTCTCCTCTCCTCTCCTCTCCTCTCCTCTCCTCTCCTCTCCTCTCCTCTCCTCTCCTCTCCTCTCCTCTCCTCTCCTCCCTTCCTCCCCTACCTCCGTTCCCTTCTCCTCTCCTCCCTTCCTCCCCTGCCTCCCTTCCCTTCGACACCTCCTGAATTCATTTATTGTCAATTAAATTGCGGCTATACGGCGCTCCCGTCTGAAGAATGGGAATCTATCAATGTGTCATCGACTGAGAATTCATTATTGGAAGCGGCCTGGTAACTTTTCAAAAAGCGGGCGATCACATGAGGCCATTAGTCCTTAAAGACGATTGTCATTACTTGACCAGAAAGGGGGTGGCAGGGTGAGGCAGGGGGAGCATGGGAGGAAGGGGGAGCATGGGAGGAAGGGGGAGCATGGGAGGAAGGGGGAACATGGGAGGAAGGGGGAGCATGGAAGAAAGGGGGAGCATGGGAGGAAGGGATAGCATGGGAGGAAGGGGGAGCATGGGAGGCAGGGGGAGCATGGGAGGAAGGGGGAGCATGGGAGGAAGGGATAGCATGGGAGGAAGGGGGAGCATGGGAGGCAGGGGGAGAATGGGAGGCAGGGGGAGCATGGGAGGAAGGGGGAGCATGGGGTGTGAGTTCTTGGCTTGCATCGCCACACACTGCGTTCAAGTGCAAGAGGGGAATCAATCGTAGCGGAGGGTGACGGATGCCTTATCTCACGGCGGACAGGTTTGAATGCTTATATCAAATCAGAATCCTTAGGCACCACGCCGACCATTAGTTACCTTGGTGTCAGATGCTCAGAGGCCTGTGTAGGTTGTAGGCCAGAGACACGGACAGGGACAGAGACAGTGGGTGTGTCTCAAATGGCACCCTATTCCCTATATAGTGCACTACTTTTAGACCAGTGAACTATGTAGTGAATTTAGTGCCATTTGGGACACATACAGGGACAGGAAGGCAGGGCCGGGCGTTATTCCCTGCATGCAGAGCTGCAGAAATGTGCTTGAGCTTTTGATGAATAAAAAAAAATCCCTTTTCTTCCCAATAAAAGTGGCATATTCCGTGGCTCCACCATCATTCATTGAGGCTGCTGCGGGGGGGGGAAACATCTTTTTGCACCGATATGAATATCCATGGGCTTGATTTCCGGGTATTTTAATGATGATTTAATGATTTTAATGAAAACAGCTGTACATGATGAGTTAGCATCTGTTTATGGCAATAAATTACACATTCATTACTTTTTCTTTTTCATATTTTTTAATTTTTTTTACAAACTGTTGAAAATAGTTATTTTTCCCTTTCTAATCAACATTATCACTGGTCCACTTACTGAGCAGAGGTGAATTGATTTGAAGGAGTGCAGTGCAGTCACACACAGTCAGGCTATAACAGTGATCCCTCTTGTTGCTTCCTGCCTGGCTGTGTAATATACAGTATGTCCTAAGGAGAGGAAGATCTATCCAAGAGTGTTTATTTATCATCCCTCCCTCCCTCCCTCCCTCCCTCTTCTGTCCCCTCGTCATGGCACTGTTTTCTGCTGTGTAAGCAAGAGTCTACACACCACATATCACTCCTGAAGTGTACTCCCCATAACCTAACCTTCAAGAGTTCTCCCTGCACCATTTGCACACTGCTTTAATGGTTGATGCAGTTAACATATTTCAGATCTAATTGGGCCGAGGCTACACAGCCAATTTGGGTCAGGTAGTTTGGAAGAGAAAGTTCCTCTGTGACATTGTTAAGGCGCCGGAGTGTCGTCTCTCCTGTCGTGTGTTTGCATGAGTGCGTGTGTGCTTCTGTGTGTACTCCTGTCTCTGCTTAGCTAAAATCTGCAGACTAAATTTGCCGATTTCTCTTCTTTTGATCTCTCTGTTCAATATCACTTACCCTTCCATTTCTGGACCAGTTGTCTGGGACAGGATGTTGTTTCGATGTGCCAATTCGTAGGCAAGTTCTCTGTATTAGAGGATACTAAGCCAATGAAACTGGTCCGCAAGATTTTTGATATGCTTAGCAAACTCAGCCTCCATGTCATCAGATAAGACCTTGTGTGCCTCTGCTTCTTTATCATCTCACGTTTTCACAGGTACATGTTCGTTTTCACAGGTACATGTTCATTTTCACAGGTACATGTTCATTTTCACAGGTACATGTTCGTTTTCACAGGTACATGTTCATTTTCACAGGTACATGTTCATTTTCACAGGTAGATGTTTGTTTTCACAGGTACATGTTCGTTTTCACAGGTACATGTTTGTTTGTGTGTGTGTGTGTGTATGTGTGAGTGTGTGTGTGTGTGTGTGTGTGTTTGCAAGCGTGCGTGTGTGCGTGTGGGCTTCTGTGTGTACTCCTGTCTCTCCCTAGGAAACATCTGCAGACTAAATTGGCCGATTTGGTCTTGTTTACATCCTGTTGGTTTGGGTGTCGTCATGGAGCTCTGGTGCACAAAAGAGTTGTTCTTAATAGTCCAAACATGTCACCTTAACATCCCAAAACAACTTATCAACCAATACTAAACCTGACGGATTTGAACAACCTATTACATTTTTTCCTCTAATTTGTGAATGTGCTGTAATGTGTATACAATGTAACGCAGGAAATGTATCTTTATGTTTCTTTCACTCCACTTCCTATCTGAGATCTATGGAGCCATTTTCTCTCCAGTCGTGCAATCAGGGAGAAGCTAGAGATGTAAACGTCAGATTGTGTCTCCTTAACATTCCATAAAAGCCTGGGATTGGGCTCTTCTCTCTCCCCCAGTCAATTGGCCATCTAATGAGGAGAGGCCTTACCATAACTCTACAAGATTCACTGCTGTTCGTGTTTCTCCTGAGGCTCTAGCGCTAGCACTCTCATAACTCCAAATGGGTAAATGTTTTCCCGATAACAAGCTGAAATAACCTGTCGGCCTGAAGTTGATGCAGACAAGAAGAATCACACAATTAGGAATCAGCCAGGATTTATCCTGGAAACCTGGAAAACTTAAGAAGCTAGAAGACAAAGAATCTCACCCTCTCCTGTCTTCTCTCTGACACGTAATGTTTACCTCACTAAAATGAGGGATTTATTTTGTTTCCTCAGCGTGTTTGTCATCAGTCTGCATCGTTCCTTTCTGTACCTGGGACCCATCGTTCCCTCCCTAACTCTCCCGTCACACCAACATTCAGCTTGTTAATGTAATTGAAGTCACAGATCTGGTCAGCAGGGAGGACAACCAATCAAAACAAAGAATGCAAAAGGCCCCATTGCCACCAACCTATCAAAGTCTTTAGTGTTACGATCATCTTGAACAGGGGGATTCCGGCTCATTTCCACCCCTGATTCCATACCTCATAACCATATGAGGCTATAAGCTGTACTGATGTTAATATAACCTGTTTATTAACCACCACTTTAGTTATTGTATAAAAAGGTGTGATTGCCTTACTTTGTGTAATTAACCTTCAAGTCTGATGGATTTGACTATATTTTGTCAATTTTATTGCTACCCTACATGGATAATGTAAAAAAGGGAACCAAGGGAACCCACTGCACTGGTCTATCCAATGGCTCCCAAAATCCTTTGCGATGCTGCCTGTGTCTGATGACATCACATACCCGTGGGACTATGAATTATCCTGTTCTCGCCAGATCACCCCAACATGTTTTCTCTCCCTCTCCCTCTCCCTTTCCCTCTTCCCCTGTTTCTCTCTCTCTACCTCTCTCTCTCTTTCTCTCTCTCTCTCTGACTTGCACAAATGTATCATTTAAACCATTACCCACCTCTTTCATTAGAATGAACTATATCATCCTCTCCCAAGAGGCCTGTGAGAGAGAGAGAGAGAGAGAGAGGAGAGAGAGAGGAGAGAGAGAGAGAGGAGAGAGAGAGAGAGAGAGAGAGAGAGAGAGAGAGAGAGAGGAGAGAGAGAGAGAGAGAGAGAGAGAAAGCACACTGGAATGGGGGAGAATATCGAAGGTGGCAACACTCCGGTAAAGTATGACTTAATTTATACTGCTAATGTAGTACATTGATTCTCTGTGGGGAAAATAAAGGGCAACATATTTTCAGAGCTCCATATCATTAAGGTTTAATAATGTAGACCCAGTTAGCAAGATAATAAATACTAAGAGAACTTAAGTGGGGGTTTCTTGTGATGAATGCAATTAGAAAACCACTGGCACTTACATAAAATACTTATATGAATGATTTCTGAATGAATTGGAGTTGGAGGCTGTGGTATACCCTGCAGTGCTTTAGAGTGAAGGATTAGAATACAAAATGTCCAAGCCTATACCTTATAGAGTTGTAACCAGAATACTAACAACCCTGGCTAGCTTAGCTTTCACGTCAATCTTCTCGCTCCATACCAACGACTCTGTTAAAAGGATTTGTATTTAGCCATTACATTTAGACATTACCCTCTCCCTCCTTCAGATGTAGAATTACACTATAGAATTAACAGACATTCCATGGTGATAATTCGCATTCTGAATCCTTGTGAACCGTTTCTTTTTATTGGTAATTTGGAGGCATGGCTCCATACATTACCCATAGTGCTCCCTGCTAGTCGTTAGCAGGGAATAATGTGCTAACTGGAACCACTACTTTATTTAGAAGGGCTGTGAGCCATATGCTATGCTGCATTAGATTGGTTGGATGCTACTGCTAGCCTCCTTAAAAGCCATTTATTGCTCTAGAGACGTATGTTAATACCATATGTTATCATGTTTAGCTTTGAGATTTAGCCAGAAACAGATTTTCCTGAGCATTTTCATTATGAATGACCATTGTTTTGTTTACCGTTGAGCTCAATCTCATTTGATTCAGAAGTGAACTTGGACAGGGCAAATTCTAAACTGGGAAGTAAATCTTGTGAAATACAGTAACTACTTGGGGACAGTTTTTTGATTGCCACCCTATTATCACAGAAACCCAATGCAATGTTACTCAATATCTTCAGGGTTGGCTGTTGGTATAAGGAAAATATAAGTTCATTACTTATACAGTATCATGCCTTCAAAAACAATAAATGAGGTAGTGTTTTTTCTCAGCCTTGCATACAATGCATATGATCATGAAGCATGCGGGGTGCGCTGAGTAGGCTTAGTAAGTATGCACTTTGTAACATTGATAACGTTCAAGTCAAAGACCTTGTAACTTATACAAAGGTGGTGGGGTTGCAGCTTTTTAAAGACCTTCCCGGAGCTAGCTTTTTACACCCCCGTACCAAAAGATTAATACGACTCTGGCCTTGAAAAATATAAATCAAAGGTATCAAAAACCTCCAGAGGATTAGGGCAGAGGACTCTAATACCATCCCGCGTCTCCTCTTTATGATGTCATTTTCTTTTTATGTGAGGGGAGCGAGACGGGGGTGGGGTTGAGAGGAGAGGAACACAGCATTCAAGATATGGGATCCAGGTTTGAGGGGTATAATCTCCTCCATACAGAACCGTTCATTGCAACAGTACTACAATAAATCTGCTTTATTGATTTCCAGAAACCCAACGCCCATTGACACATAGAGGCTCTTTTTGAAAAGTGATAACTACAGCGTCGCTATTAGCGTTTATGGCTGCATGCCGTTGCTGCCTCGGTGTCGGCCCCCGGCCCTCATCTCTCTCTCTAATACCTCTTAGCATCATGTAACATTTCTACGTGTGAGTGAATGCACAAATGTTTCTGTGATCCCGCTGAGTAAGTTTACACTGGTTGTTAATCATCCTTAGGACCAGCTGGCCATGCGCTGGGGGGAGGGGCTTGGGCCCGGGGAGGTGGGGACTGTCACACACACACACACATACACTGGGGGTGGGCAAGTGGGCCTGTCAGGGTGGCCGTCCCAGTCATGCAGCCCCGTAATCGGACCCTCCCCGGGACATGTATTACCCTGGTGTCTCTCGACTCCCACGTGAACTTGTGCTTACCAAGTGCTATACTTTAGATTCTTTAGATAAGGGGTCAGTGTGTTTAACCTACGCTGGTTAGGTTAAAATAAAATAAAATAAAATAAACCCCAAAAAACCGGAAAAGAAGATGTTAGGGTGTGTTTTTGTCTCTGCTTACAGCACATGGAGAATGTGTTGGGATCTGAGTTCACATACATGCTGATGTACATTATGTTCATCTGTTTGTTGATGTTCTTGTTATTGGACTGATATTTCATGGTAACTATAACTAACACCCTTACTTAGAATTCGGTTATTAACAAATTCGTCATACAACAGGCTAGAAGAGGTGTTAGCAAAGGGTGTGAATTGAATGCATTGACAAATTATTAAAATGTTATTTAACCTTTATTTAATCAGGTAGGCCAGTTGAGAACAAGTTCTCATTTACAAGTGCGACCTGGCCAAGACAAAGCAAAGCAGTGCGACAAAAACAACAACAACACAGAGTTACACATGGGAAATAAACAAACGTACAGTCAATAACACATCTATGTACAGTGTGTGCAAATGTACTGTAGTAAGATTAGGAAGGTAAGGCAATAAATAGACCACAGTGGCAAAATAATTACAATCTAGCATTAACACTGGAGAGTTAGATGTGCAGATGATGATGTGCCAATAGAGATACTGGGGTGCAAATGAGAAAAAATAACAATATGGGGATGAGGTAGTAGGGTGGGCTATTTACAGATGGGCTGTGTACAGATGCAGTGATCGGTAAGCTGCTCTGACAGCTAATGCTTAAAGTTATTGAGGGACATGGTAGTCTCCAGCTTCAATGATTTTTGCAATTCGTTCCAGTCATTGGCAGCAGAGAACTGGAAGGAATGGCGGCCAAAGGAGGTGTTGGCTTTGGGGATGACCAGTGAAATATACCTGCTGGAGCGCATGCTACGGGTGGGTGTTACTATGGTGACCAGTGAGCTGAGATAAGGCAGGGATTTACCTAGCAAAGACTTATAGATAACCTGGAGCCAGTGGGTTTGGCGAAGAATATGTAGTGAGGGCCAGCCAACAAGAGCATACAGGTCGCAGTGGTGGGTAGTGTATGGGGCTTTGGTAACAAAACGGATGGCACTCTGATAGACTACATCCAATTTGCTGAGTAGAGTGTTGGAGGCTATTTTGTAAATGACATCGCCAAAGTCATGGATTGGTAGGATAGTCAGTTTTACAAGGGCATGTTTGGCAGGTATTTGTAGGTGTCCACATATTCTAAGTCAGACCCGTCGAGAGTAGTGATCATAGCGTTCGATTGAAGAGCATGCATTTAGTTTTACTTGCATTTAAGAGCAGTTGGAGGCCACGGAAGGAGTGTTGTATGGCATTGAAACTCATTTGTAGGTTTGTTAACACAGTGTCCAAAGAAGGGCCAGATGTATACTGAATGGTGTCGTCTGCGTTGCGTAGAGGTGGATCAGAGAGTCACAAGCAGCAAGAGCGACATCATTGATATATACAGAGAATAGGATCGGCCCAAGAATTGAACCCTGTGGCACCCCCATAGAGACTGCCAGAGGTCCGGACAACAGGCCCTCCGATTTGACACACTGAACTCTATCTGAGAAGTAGTTGGTGAACCAGGCGAGGCAGTCATTTGAGAAACCAAGGCTATTGAGTCTGCCGATAAGAATGCAGTGATTGACAGAGTCGAAAACCTTGGCCAGGTCGATGAAGACGGCTGCACAGTATTGTCTTTTATCGATGGCGGTTATGATATCATTTAGGACCATGAGCGTGGCTGAGGTGCACCCGTGACCAGCTCGGAAACCAGATTGCAGAGCGGAGAAGGTACGGTGGGATTTGAAAATGGTCGGTGATCTGTTTGTTAACTTGGCTTTCAAAGACTTTAGAAAGGCAGGGCAGGATGGATATAGGTCTGTAACAATTTGGGTCTAGAGTGTCTCTGCCTTTGCTTTTTTAACTAACTGTGTATATTGGTTCCTGACTTCCCTGAAAAGTTGCATATCGCGGGGGCTATTCGATGCTAATGCAGTTCGCCACAGGATGTTTTTGTGCTGGTCAAGGACAGTCAAGTCTGGAGTGAACCAAGGGCTATATCTGTTCTTAGTTTAAAAAAAATTGAATTGGGCATATTTAAGATGGTGACAAATGCACTTTTAAAGAACAACCAAGCATCCTCTACTGATGGGATGAGGTAGATTGCAACTCCGCCTCCTTTGGCAGTTCTATCTTGACGGGAAATGTTGTAGTTGGGGATGGACATTTCAGAATTTTTGGCCTTCCTAAGCCAGGATTCAGACATGGTGCTAAAGCAGTGAATAAATCAAACTTAGGGAGGAGGCTTCTGATGTTAACATGCATGAAACCAAGGCTTTTACGGTTACAGAAGTCAACTACCCATGCCCCTAACCATACCTCTCCATTCCATTCAGCCCAACTCATTCTGACCCCTAACCTCTGACCCCCTCCATGATGGACAGTTCTGAAAGACAAAAATCAACTATTTTCTTTTTCCACTGTAAATTAACACTGGAGAAGAGGATGACAAATGAAGGATGTTGGGCCAAAATCCCTTCATCCATCCCCATGAAGTGGCTCTGACATTCAGGCATCTGCCTGCAGCACCCGGGAACACATGCATGCACGCACACACACACACACACACACACACACACACACACACACACACACACACACACACACACACACACACACACACACACACACACACACACACACACACACACACACACACACACACACACACACACACGTGAATACACACACACACTCTGACAGTCAGGCATCTGGCAGTGGCCCCAGGAGCTGACAAGTGTCCTGTGAACCAAGGAGGAATGCTGGGACCCTGGATTATCACCCCTGAATGGCTTGTCTCAGTTGAAGATGTTCCTGGGGTGTGTATGTTTGTGTGCATGTGTGCATGTGTGTGTGTGTGTGTGTGTGTGTGTGTGTGTGTGTGTGTGTGTGTGTGTGTGTGTGTGTGTGTGTGTGTGTGTGTGTGTGTGTGTGTGTGTGTGTGTGTGTGTGTGTGTGTGTGTGTGTGTGTGTGTGTGTGTGTGTGTGTGTGTGTGTGTGTGTGTGTGTGTGTGTGTGTGTGTGTGTGTGTGTGTCTCCTCCCCCTATCACTTCTTCACAACACATTTTTCCAAATCCGTTAATCTGGTCATTGGAGTCAGAAGGCGACAGATTCAGATTCAGTGAGGAGGTTCTGTCAGCGACACCATGCCTCAAACTAGCCAATGAGTCCTGTAACTATGTGATGAGTACTGATTTTGACAAGCTTTCCTCATGTGTGGTGTGGTGCGTTAGTTGGGCCAGTAAGTAAAAGGTTGCAGATTAGAATCTGCCGTTCTGCCCTTGAGCAAGGCAGTTAACCCCCAACAACATCTGGTCCCCAGGCGCCGATGACGTGGACGTTGAATTTAGGCAGCCCCCCCGCACCTCCCTGATGCAGAGGGGTTGGGTTAAATGCGGAAGACACATTTCGGTTGAATACATTCAGTTGTGCAACTGACCTTTCCCTGTGAGTGTGTGTGTGCATGCAAGTGTGTGTGTGGCGAGCGTGTGCATGATGTTGACATGTCGTACCCACGGCTATCCCCGCTGAGCCCCATCACCAACCTCATAGTCCAATGTTTTATTCTATGTCAGGGCCGTGCTAGGGCCTGGTGAGGCACGATGATGCCCGTAATCATCTCTTAATCTCCAAGATTTATAAATTGTCACACATGGACTGGAATTATGACGTTTTTACAAATGACAAATTGTGGGATGGGTGCATAAAACCATCAGAGAGTTCTCAGAAATGAATACAATTTGGTTTATTGTAATATCACTATTTTACTTATCATGAGATCTCATAGAAATATCTCTGGTTTCAAATGTATAGTGCCCCATAAGGTGAAGACAAATAACCAGAGATGTAAAGTAACCAGTTAGCTTTTCCAAGTACTTGGTCAGTAATTGTACTTCTACTTGAGTAAAATGTAATTCAAGTAACAGTACTTCTACTTGAGTAGGATATTTTAAGGAGGGAAAGAGGAACCGGGGTGAGTGAGGGAAAGGGTGTGAATGGGTGAGTGAGGGAAAGAGTGTGAATGGGTGAGTGAGTGAATGTCAGCCAGTCCCATGGACAAGTAACAAGGGGGTGAATGAGGGTAAAATCATTTAAAATGTTTATTTCTAGAGTCTGAAGTATATTGAAACCTGCCAACTTTACTTGCTTATGCACTTTATTTTGAATTTATTTTTTATATGAATATATTTGAATTGCTTCGAATGTTTAATTTATTTATTTTAGATAAATCCTTAGTTTTTTTTACATACAGATGTGCCTTGTTGCAACTTGGTGCCTTGTTCGGCTTGGCCCCTTGGCCCCTAAGACATCTGAGCCACGGCCTGTTTGCCCCGTTTCCATCTAGAAGGTGGAGACAGTACAGGTGCATCAAAGCTGGGACCGAGAGCCTGAAAAACAGCTTCTATCTCCAGGCCATCAGACTGTTAAACAATCACTAGCTTTAGACACTGTCACAAACCGGCAATCACCCGATACTCTACCCTGCACCTTATAGACTGCTACCCTATGTATATAGAGTCAGTGAACACTGGTCACGTTAATAATGTTTGCATACTGTTTTACCCACTTATATATACAGTATATGTATATACTGTATTCTAGTCTTGGCTCATCCTATATTACTACTGCTGTAAACAACTTTTCTATTCATATACTGTATATATTGTCTATATACACCATTTGTATATATATACTGTATATATATACACACACAGTATAGATACAGTACCTTATTCATACCCATTGACTTATTCACATTTTGTAAAAAGTAAAAACATGTAAAAAGTTAAATCATGTTTTTAGAAGTATTCACACCCCTTAGTCAATACTTTATAGAAGCACCTTTAGCGGCAAGTACAACTTTGAGTCGTCTTGAGTATGTCTGTATCAGCTTTGCACATTTGGATTTGGGGAGTTTCTCCAATTCTTCCTTGCAGATTTTCTCAAGCTCTGTTAAGTTAGATGGGGAGTGGCATGAACAGCAATCTTCAAGTCTTTCCACAGATTTTCAATGGTATTCAAGTCTGGGCTTTTCTTGGGCCACACAAGGACTTTCAAATTATTGTTCTAAAGCCATTCCAGCATTGCTTTGGCTGTATGCTTGGGGTCATTGTCCTGTTGGAACATACATCTTCGGCCTAGTCTAATGTCTTTTGCACTCATCAAGTATTTGCCTGTATTTGGCTCCATTCATTGTTCCCTCTATCCTTACCAGTCTCCCATTCCCTGGGAGAGCTGTCCTTGATCATCGGAATACTTTGGTAATGGAGTGGTTGGTTGTACGACTCTGGTTTGTCCACCGGAGATCACAATGTCCTTGGTAGATTTTCTGGTCGTAGTGTTGGTTAGAATGGATACTTCAGCGTACCCTGCAGTTCGTAGAGTTGATCTGTTAGAATACATACTTCAGTGGTTGTCGCTATTCTCATCCTGGAGTACGGCACATTTTCCAGCTGCAGACTGATAAAATCTACGGTCTAGGATTTACTTCTTCTTCTATAATGATCGGTAGTTTCAGAGTTTAACCATTTCCAGCCGTGTAGCCACCACTCCACACTGTCTGGTCTTGTCCTTTGGTAATGGTTGTAGTTTTAAACCATTTTGCCATACTCAGCTCGCACTGTACTTCTGCTGGTCTATAGAGTTGTAACCATTTCAACGTGTGGACCAGGGGCTCATGTTCTCTGGTCTAATGTGAATTTAGTCACGGGAGGTTTTATACTTGGGTAGAAAAGGGGGTGTTTCATCATGTTTGTGCTCACCTGGGTGTGGCCACTGACTGAGAACAAGTCAATATGGAAAACAATCATCTCACCTAGAATGCTAAATTCACATTGTTATCTTCACAAAAGTATTATTATACTCAATCATTTGTTTTATACAACAATTAGATGCAAACCTGATAACTGGGAAGTTTACACCCCCAGGGATACAGTTATGTTGTTGTTGTTCCGCTGTCTTTAAAATATTAACGAATTCGACATGATTGTTCTTTAAGTCCCCACCGACCATTTCCCACATTCTTTGTGTTAGAAATATTGTTTAATTATCCACTTTTGGATGTTGGAGTTTTGGGGGGAAGAATCCCTTTGTTCCAAGGAGGTCCTTTCTCCCAATACTTCATTGCAAGGAAGAGAAAGTCTGCACGGTATTTAGGACAGGTCATAAAACTGGCCAAGAGGTGGTGTTCAAACCTTTGCCTAGATGGCATCTTTGATCCTCAGCCCAAGAGGGAAAGTCATGACAAAAGACAGGTGTGTTTATTTCTAAATCATGTCCAAACAATTGAATTGACCACATGTGGACTCCGGTCAAGTTATAGTGACGTCTCAAGGATGATCAAAGAAAATGTTTGTTACATCTATGTTTTTGCTAGAAACATAAACATTTCACTTCACCTGTGATACCATCTGCAATTCTGTGTACATGACCAATGAACTTTGAACTCATTAAATAAATTAATTTAGTTTCTAACATTACTGTACATTCATTTCCTCTCTTCCTTTTTCAATTTAATGCATGGAAAATCTCATGTGTAACAACCTTCAGGTAACCTTAGCAAAATGTGCAAATGCTTTCAATAGCTTTTTAAATGAGCTACTTTTGTCTTTTACTTGAGTAGTTTCTTTACACCAGTAATTTTACTTCTACTTGAGTACCACTTCATTAAAGCCCCATGCAGTTAATTTAATTTTTAAATCATTTCTGTATGTCTAATAATTCACTGTGTGTGTTTATTATTTATATATTATATTTTTTATAATTTCTTTCCTGATACTCATTTGGCCATTGAAATGCTCAGTCTGATCATGTGGGCTTGTTGATACATATTTAAAATGTAGTTACAGTACATACAGTACACAGCCCTGAATGGCACATTGGATCGTAGACTCTAGAGCCTACTCCGCATACTCCTTCAAAGTAGGTGGATACATATGCACATAAAAGATGACTGGTCATTGGTTAAAATAATCAGACCAGATTGTGATGTCATGCTATGGGCCAACAACCCACCTGAACAGGCTGAAATTCCAGGTCTTTTTTTCAAAATGTTCTTACACTGAAAGGGCATTATCATAATTTTCACAATTTCATAGTGTTATTTCGACCTCATAGTTTCGAAATATCATTAAAAACAGGAAATTACCTTTTTGACACGTGCGGGGCGGCAAGTAGCCTAGAGGTTAGAGCGTTGGGCCAGTATTCGAAAGGTCGCTGGTTTGAATATCTGAGCCAACAAGGTGAAAAAACCTGTCGATGTGTCCTTGAGCAAGGCACTTATCCCTAATTTGCTCCAGGTGCTGACCCTGTAGGTTGTCATTGTAAATACGAATTTGTTCTTAACTGACTTGCCTAGTTAAATACAAAAATAAAAACATTTGACGGCACTGCCGCTTGAAAGAAACAGTACTTCTACTTTTTTTCAGTATTCTTTCCACCCCTGCAAATACTAAAATGTCACTCTAACTGACACTGAATTAACTGATAACACCTCTCTCACACTCTGTCTACTATTCCTGTCTGTTAGATTTCCAGAATTGTCTGGATGGTTTTAGTTTATTAGACCCATAGGCTACCGAGCGTTTGAAATAAAGTTGGCCATAAGGTCTGTGTGTTCTCACGCCAGCCGGCCTATAGCAGCCAGGGGAGTGAGGGGTGCAGACAGAGCGGTGGGCCAGGGCTGGATCAAGTATCAACTCCCATCGCCAGGGTCTGTCTGGGTGTGTCCCAAATGGCGCCCTATTCCCTATGTAGTGCACTATGGGCCCTGGTCAAAAGTAGTTCACTATACAGGGAATCAGGTGTCATTTAGGACACAGCCTGTCTGATGAATTATTTCTTCCTGCTGATCCTCACATCACAGTGGAGATAGATCAGTTTAGACATCACAGTGGAGATAGATCAGTTTAGACATCACAATGGAGCTAGATCAGTTCAGACATCACAATGGATCTAGATCAGTTTAGACTTCACAATGGAGCTAGATCAGTTCAGACATCACGATGGATCTAGATCAGTTTAGAATTCACAAAGGCAGGGCTGGGGAGAGAGAGGAAACATGGGATCCTGGCATGAGGAACGTAAAGTTTTCTCACTTTATCATTGTGTTTCTCTCTCTCTCTAGCTCTCTCTTTATCTATTCCTCTCATCCCATGTCTCCCTCTTAAAGACACAGACACAATAACACAAAAACAAAACCCCAAAATGAAAACAACACAAATTTAACTTCCCACTCTTTGAATATGTGTTTGTGGTTGATTCATGCAAAGAAACAGAAATAGATATTTCTCATGAATTAACAGGTCAGGTCTTACAGGCTAAGTTTCTCAACAGCTTGAAAACAAACCAGCTTGGTCACTCTTGAGTTTCATTTCGGCCATCATCCTGTCAGTTCCAGAATCAGCCCTCAGCCTTACTACACCTCCCTGCGTGCTGCATGGTGGACTTTGGATCCAGCTCTGGGTTTGATGTGTTCTGGCTCTAGTTAGAAACACCTGCACCTCTCTCTCTCTTTCTCTCTCTCTCTCTCTTTCTCTCTTTCTTGCCTGCTCTTTCTCTCTCTATACCTCGTTCTCATCCCTGCTGCCCGGGCCAGAAGATTCTCCAAAGAGCAAAGACTCCTTTACGGGCTACCTTTCAGCTTTACATTGACAGCTATAGCAGCCCTGATCCCACTCTCAGCTTATATATCAGCTGCCCTTATAAAACTTAAAGAGACGTATTAATTAAAAGTCAAATGCGATGTGACACATTTATTTTGGGACCTCCTCTCTGTATATTTGCAGCTCGGTACATTCCCAGTAGAAGAGCCCCAGCTTGTTGGACAGTTGAGCAAAGGCTAAAGAGAACGAGACGGCAACAACATCTATATATCACTCTGCATGAGGCGTGTCTCTTATCCTGAGTTTGAACTTGGCTTCTATGTGGCTGCTTAGCTGGGCTGACTCACAGAGCAGGTGAGACATTGATGGCATTGTTAGCTGAGTCGTGTTTGACAAGGGCTATTGTAAAATATGTGGACCCTACATTGCAGGAGTTATGGTGGCACAGGAAATCACACTCATGTGTAGCTGAACTAAGCGCTATTGATAGCACACACATGTGCATGTGTGCACGTACAGGGGGCACACACACACACACATCTCTGTTTCCAGCTTTCTGTTTAGTGCTGCATTCCTCAGGGCAGGATTTATGAAAATGCCAATGACAACATGTCCTGCTCGGCCTTTAAGACCCACATAACTGGCACTGCACTGAGGCCGCATGGGTATTAATAGTTGGCTTGGGAAAACTTAAATTATTGCTCTTTTACCGGAAATGTAATTCAATCCCCCTACACTTGTCAAGCTTGTCCTCTCAAACAGCTCTGGGTAGCGGAACGGCTATAAATCAATGTATGTGTTATTTCCCCAGGAAACATTCTGCCTATAGAATGTGTAGGCCTTCAATCTCAACGGTCACAAAATCAACGTATAAATACAAAATCTGATCCATACTGTCAACTCTTTTACAACTGTCTGTCTATGAACTTGCCTAAATTGTTTTCACACGTTAAACAAGAGTTTGTTTCTCCTCAGGGGCCGAGAGGCATTGGTTAACAGTCAGATCCTGTTGTCCCGTCTGTCACTACACACGTCATAGAGATGGGAGGAGAGAGAGAGAGAGAGAGAGAGAGAGAGAGAGAGAGAGAGAGAGAGAGAGAGAGAGAGAGATATCCATGTCCTATTTTGATCAGAGATGACCTGAGGGCTGTAGGCCAGGATGAGGAGTCAGTCAGACAAACAGACAGACAGACAGACAGACAGACAGACAGACAGACAGACAGACAGACAGACAGACAGACAGACACTGAGACAGCAAATGTTTCAAGGCTAATGCTAGCTCATTTGACCAAGACGAGGTAGCCATGCTAATCAAACAAACTGTCGATGCACAGAGAGACTCGTTGAGTGGGATGGTCTCTGACTTGCTAGCTGAAGCACTGAAAAAGGCACTGGGCCCGCTCGAACATACCCTCTGCGAAAACGTTGGTTTGCTTCGATCTCTCCAAACTGAGATAGGCGCACATGCCCAAAAAATGGAAAGCCTAACAACTACAGTGGAGGCACTACAGGGCACCGTTCGTCAAGTTAATAAGGACACTGGCCACTGCCTCTCAGAGCTCGAGAAGCTACAAAAAAAAAACAACGAACTTGAAGATAGAGGAAGAAGGAACAACGTAAGATTAATTAACCTACCACCCGGGATGGAGGGAGATGACACTGCAGGTTTCCTCAGAAAGATGCTACCGACGTGGATTCCTGAACTGGCGAAATCGTCAACGCTGCCCCTAGAGATTGACCGAGCGCACCGAGTTTACTCTAACAACACGGCCAGGCCACGTACAATGATATTCCGACTACTGCGGTATCCTGATCGCCAAGCCATACTTCAAGGTGCGCTGACTACAGCTCCGGCACAACCCAGCAAAGGAACGCCTCCAAGGGAATTAGGGCCATGCTCCGACAGAAAGGTATCGATCATTTTCTAATCTATCCGGCGGTTCTGAGGGCCAATGTTCGAGGAGAAAGGATGTCTTTTGATTCGCCGAAAGAAGCTGAGTTGGGAAAGCCAAGGCTTCTCTGCGTTTTACAAGTGAGACTGACATAGTGATCTGAAAATGTGCTCTGCTTGTTAATCAACCTTATGGACGTCCAGTTTTACACAGTCCTCACAGGTATGGAAACCTAAAATCAAACGTTACGAATGCTTTTCTTTTCTCTATCTCACCAATATACATGTTGATGAGATATAGTTAGCTAACTAACTTATGTTCAAACGGGACTCTTTTTCCTTGTGTTTACGAAAATGTGGCGAAAATGCTTTGACATCAATGCCAGCTTGGTTATATTTCTTTACTCGCTGTGTTAATATGACTCTAATATATATTGGTTAGCCATTTCTAACGAGTTCAAGTACCGTGATATATAGTTTAAGAAGGTGGGGGTTTAAGGCTCAGTTCATTGTCAGACATTGCTTTGTGTTCGTCACGGATGCTGGCTAAAGAAGGGCTTGGGAGGGGGGAGGGAACGCCAAAGTGCGCACATCAACACATGGGATTACTGTTTCAGGTATATGCTTACCCTACAGGTCTAGTGTTTTTACCACGATCACACCTCCACATTTCTTACAACGTTTGCCTATTTGTGTTTGATTTACGTTTAATTCTTTGCATGTGCCTAATGTATAAGGATAATGGCTAGTTACAAAGTTTTGTCGTTTAATGCTAGGGGTCTGAATTCACCATTCAAACGTATGAAGATTCTAGATTTTTTACGCAGGAAACACGTAGATATAGCACTGTTGCAGGAGACGCATCTTAGACCGGTAGATGTCGCCAGATTGCAGAACAAATTGTACAAGCCAGTGGCAGCCTCAGGAGATGGCTCACGTACCAAGGATGTTGTGATTTTGATGAAACGCACACATAATATTGTTATTGAAAGGGTTAGTGCAGATGAAAGGGGGAGGTTGGCATATTGTGGTACATCTATACAAGGTAGAAAAGTGGCTTTTGTGAATATTTATGCACCCACAGTTTATGAGCCAACTTTCTTTCCACAGATCACCAAAGACCTACTATCTCTGAGTGATTATCTTATAGGTTGGTTCAGATATGAATACCTTTTTTGATAGTGGCTTGGACAGGACAAATGCTGTGGTGTCTAATGCTCAAACAACTCCAAATCATTGCACCACTTCTCCAAAGATTTGAACTTAGTTGATATATGGCGACTACAAAATCCAATGGCTAAAGATTATACATACTTCTCCCCCCATCATAAAATGTCTTCTAGAATAGACTACATTCTAACATCGGCCCAGTTGTTCCCAGCTGCCGAACCTATAGATTTTCTACCGCGGCACCTATCGGATCATAATCCAATTTTAGCCACTTTCAATTTTGAACCTGTCAAATGTAAACCATCCAGATGGAGGTTTAATACCACTATCCTCTATAACCAAGAATATATTGATCAGTTAAAGCCCAAATTGATTGAATTTATCGGTTTCAATAAAGATAGTGTATCCGACCCAATGCTGGTATGGGCCTCCATTAAGGAGTTTTTGCGTAACAATGCCATTTGGTTCTCCTCACAACTTAAAAAGTCCAAAGTACAAGAAATATCTATATTAGAGCGAAAATGCAGCTTATTAGAGAAGGACCTGAAGTCTAATTACACTAGAGAGAAAGAACACATACTGAAGGCTGAACAAGCCAAATTAAATAATTTGCTGAAACATAAGGTTGAATACCTAATGCACACAACTAAACACAAATACTACTCAGAAGGGAGCAGACCAAGCCGTCCTCTTGCTCTTACTCTCAAACATCAGGAGAATAAGATGTCTATATCTTCAATAAGATGCCCTGAGAAGGGTCTGGTCTCAACCACTCCAGAGATTAATGAAACGCTAAAACAAGTCTTTGCTCAACTCTATGCTTCTGAAACACAACCATCTCAGGAACAATATGATCATTTCTTTACTGGTCTAGATCTTCCTACACTGTCATCAGAGGACTAGATGTGCCGGTTATTTTGGAGGAACTATTTCTGGCTCTGAAATCTACCAATACAGGCCGTTCCCCAGGTACTGATGGCATACCAGCTGAGCTATATCTAGCGCTCTGGAACATTTTGGGCCCAATATGGCTCTCTACATTGAATTCGGCTATCGAAAAAGGTCACTTCCATAGAGATCTGAATACAGCGCTTATTACAGTGATACCAAAGCCGGGCAAGGACCCGCTAGAATGCTCCAGCAATAGACCAATCTCGTTGATCAATGCTGATATATGCCAAGGTGGTAGCCCTCCGATTGGAAAAAGTAGGAGGGGGTCTGATAAATCCGGACCAAGCAGGATTTTCCGAAGGGGCGGTTAGCCTCAGACAATATCCGACGACTACTGCACGTCATAGGAGAAACCGAGAAGAACAATTCACCCAGTGGACTCTTATTTGTTGACGCTGAGAAGGCCTTTGATAGGTTAGAATGGGAGTATCTCTGGACAGCTCTCAAAGAGTTTAACTTTGGCCCAGCTTTTATCAAGATGGTCCAAGTTTTGTATGCCAACACCTCGGCCCGAGTCTGCACAGGTGGGGCCTTCTCAGAATTATTCGGAATAGCCCGCGGCTTGAGACAGGGCTGACCCACGTCGCCGCTGCTTTTCAATCTTTCTTTGGAACCGCTTGCCCAGTTCATCCGGAAAGGTACTTCGATTTCCCCAATTAAATTAGGTGCCTCTATTCACTCGATATCGCTATACGCAGATGACACTCTCATATTTATGTCTGATTTACAGACCTCTCTTCCAAATGCAATTAAAATAATAGGAGATTTTGGGGTGCTATCCGGTTTTAAGATGAACCTTTCTAAGTCAGTGCTGATGCTGCTCAATACGGAGTAAGATAAAGTGACACTCCCGCCGGGAATTACAACTGCCCAACAAGTAATCTATTTAGGAGTTCATATAAGCAAATCTGTTTCATCTCTGGCAAGGACCAACTATTCTAACATTGTCAGGCTCTGGCCATAGAGAAGCAATAGGCTTCTCTATGTAGCTTGGTCAGAGTCTGACAGTGTCGTTCTTTTCTGTTTCTTTGTGGGTTTTGGGTGGATCTCTAATTAGAGGCAGCTGCTACCCGTTGTCTCTAATTAGGGATCCAATATATGTTGAGTCTGTCCTTCACTTGGGGTGGGTTGTTATCGATGTATGTCGCAGTCACGGTGAGAAGCAAGTGTGCCTTTTTTTACGTCCGTTCATTTTGTGTGTTTTGGTGAACGTGACGGTAGTTTATAGTGTGTTTGTGTCGTGTAGTTCACCATTTGTTCTATTATATATATATATAGTACAAATAAAATTCAATGTCGAACTACTATCCCTGCGCTGCGTCTTGGTCTCTCCACATCCCATGCCGTGACAGACATACTCAAAAAGATAGAGAGTGACATTAATAGGTGGATGCCCCGACCAGCATCAGTCCCATCTCGTATTTCTGTGGTGAAAATGAATATTCTGCCAAGGATTAACTTCATTAGTTCCATGCTGCCACTAGCACTGCCAGTCAATTACTGGTCGGAGTTAGATTCTTTGCTTAGAAAATTTGTCTGGAACGGGAAGCGACCGCGCATTAAATGGTCTACGCTGCAGTCAGATAAATCCCAAGGTGGCTGGGCCTGCCCCAACTTTAAATTATATCATTGGTCCTTCATATTGCGCTGCCTTAACCACTGGATGAATCCTGGAACCAGTACTCCGTGGAAGGATATAGAAAGGGAATTGATAGCACCTATAAAGTTGCAGGACCTGTTGTTTTCTGGTATTACACATAAAACATGCACTCTACGCTTTGGACCTATCATAGCATATGTTGCAAACCTTTAAAGCAGTTGAACGGTTTTTGGGAGTAAAAGGAAAATGGCACAGAACCTCCCCCATTTGGCGGAACCTTAATCTGCTGACGGGTGGTAAACCTTTCGTTCAGGACACTTGGGCTCGAAAAGGTATACAAGTACTGCAAGATTTGAATAGAGATAACTCTTTACTTAGCTTCCAAGACCTTGTCACCCAATACAATATTCCTGGGAACTCTTTGTTTTACTACTTCAGATTAAGATCAGCCCTTAAAACGTACCGCATTCCATGGGGTCCTGAATTAAAGACTCACCCGATTGTAGATCTGGTTCTAGGTGCACCTAGGAGAATTGTATCATACATTTATGCAAGCCTGATAACACACCCAAGGGTTGATATTCCTGGCACGAAAGAGTGGGATAAAGATATGAGTCATATGAGAAGAGTGGTAGGCTGGAATGCAGTATGGGAAAATGTTACAGGGTCTTCAAAAAATCCCAATCACCAATTTATTCATCTGAAAATATGTCATAGGACTTATATGACCCCAAGGAAAAGGCATTTGATGGGTCTGGCACCCCATCCATACTGTACATTTTGCCGACATGGTACCCTAGGTACGTTCATGCACATGCTGTGGGACTGCCCTGAAGTATACACCTTTTGGACCAAAATAGTGGACATTATTTCCTCAATGACCAGTACAGATGTTCCTATTGACCCTGCTCTCCATCTTCTAAATGATGACTCTATGATCCAAATCACAGAGAGGACACGCAAACTCTGGCTGGCCGGCATGGCGGCAGCCAAAAAGATAATTGTCCAACGCTGGATTCCACCTCACACTCTTTCAGTAAAACACTGGCTGTCCTACTATCTTGACATCTTGTTTCTCGGACTTTCGTCTGCCATAATTAATAGAGCCCGACCCGGTACTTTGCAGATGTGGGGGAGTGCAATTACCGCTGTGAAAGAACGGTTGCTAGAATGAGTGCACAATCTTGTGAGTGTTATTATCATTGTCATAACTATTAATTATTGTTTTGTTTCTTTTTGTACTACTTATTGGTCTGTATCGGACATGTCTGTTTTCAGTGGTATTCATTCCTTTCAGTGAAGCTGTAGTGGTTTTATTATTCATGTATCCCATGTGTGGGGTTGGGAGGTGGGGAGTTGGGTGTATGTTTTGCTTGTTAGTATAAAACAATAAAAACATTTAATTACAAAGAAATACAGTGTAGACATTGTTAATGTTGTAAATGACTATTGTAGCTGGAAACGGCTGATTTTTTATGGAATATCTACATAGGCATACAGAGGCCCATTATCAGCAACCATCACTCCTGTGTGACCACTTTCTTCTGAAACTCTGAAACTCATCAAAATATTTTAGAGGATCAATATGATGTTATCTGTGTTAGTTTCTGTTGAACTCTATGATTTTCTTTGTTTTTCATGAAATGTTTCTCTGTTTTGTATTTTTTTAGATCTTTCTTCTCCAAAATGTCTGTCTGTGTGTCTAAATTGTACGTGTTAACATGTTTACACAGGGCACAGCCGTAAAAGAGATTTTGTTTTCCATGTCAAAATAAAGTAAAAAAAAAAAAAAAAGTCCATGCAAGAAATTGCCAAGAAACGGATGATCTCGTACGCTGTGTACTACTCCCTTCACAGAACAGCGCAAACTGGCTCTAACCAGAATAGAAAGAGGAGTAGGAGGCCCCGATGCACAACTGAGCAAGAGGACAAGTACATAAGAGTGTCTAGTTTGAGAAACAGACACCTCACAAGTCCTCAACTGGCAGCTTCATTAAATAGTACCCGCAAAACACCAGTCTCAACGCCAACAGTGAAGAGGCGACTCCAGGATGCTGGCCTTCTAGGCAGAGTTGCAAAGAAAAATCCATATCTCAGACTGGCCAATAAAAATAAAAGATTAAGATGGGCAAAAGAATAGAGACACTGGACAGAGGAAGATTGGAAAAAAGTGTTATAGACAGACAAATCTAAGTTTGAGGTGTTCGGATCACAAAGAAGATCATTCGTGAGACGCAGACCAAATGAAAAGATGCTGGAGGAGTGCTTGACGCCATCTGTCAAGCATGGTGGAGGCAACGTGATGGTCTGGAGGTGCTTGGTGGTGGTAAAGTGGGAGAGGGTTAAAGGGATCTTGAAGAAGGAAGGCTCTCACTCCATTTTGCAACGCCATGTCATACCCTGTGGACGGAGCTTAATTGGAGCCAGTTTCCTCCTACAACAGGACAATGACCCAAAGCACAGCTCCAAACTAAGCAAGAACTATTTAGGGAAGAAGCAGTCAGCTGGTATTCTGTCTATAATGGAGTGGCCAGCACAGTCAACGGATCTCAACCCTATTGAGCTGTTGTGGGAGCAGCTTGACCGTATGGTACGTAAAGAAGTGCCCATCAAGTCAATCCAACTTGTGGGAGGTGCTTCAGTAAGCATGAGGTGAAATCTATTCAGATTACTCAACAAATTGACAACAAGAATGCCAAAGGTCTGCAAGGCTGTAATCCTGCATATGGAGGATTCTTTGACGAAAGCAAAGTTAGAAGGACACAATTATTATTTCAATTAAAAATCATTATTTATAACCTTGTCAACGTCTTGACTATATTTTCTCATTTCATGGATGTTTTCATGGAAAACAAGGACATTTCTAAGTGACCCCAAACTTTTTAACCGTAGTGTATTTACTTTAGTGATTTATATATAATGGAAATATAGAGGGATAATACCTGTATGGAATACTGAAAACACCAGAGATTTCTATCTGTACAATCAGAACCAGCCAGGCTAAACCAGCCAATGCCAGATCTGGTCTAGTCTGGTCTCTGGGAAAATATGTGGTATTTTTCAGCCAACTAACACAGATGACAACCTGGGGTTTGTTTACCCAAATATGATTAAATATGATTTAGTGATGAATTATCCCAAACACATCATTGTCCTCTGATCCCTGGTTATAGTCCCACAGTCCTCGCCAGCCAAGCAGTCATATAGGACGGCCCTGGATTCCCCTGTTGGCCTGCGAACATCTGCTGGGCCATTTAAACAGCTAATAGATCAGGCTGGAGAGATGGCGGGGGGAGAGAGGGTGGAAAGAGAGGGTGGAAGGAGAGGGAGTAGAGAGGGAGTAAGAGAGAGAGAGAGAGAGAGAGAGAGAGAGAGAGAGAGAGAGAGAGAGAGAGAGAGATGTTCCACGTCCACCATACCGCACGTGCACGCACACAGCACAGTCAATGAGTCAGGGCCCCTCACAGATAATAAAACAAGCACAAAGTTTGCTTAAGGTACAAGTCGGGGTATTTGGCTCTGAGCTCACCAGAGACCCTGTTCAGCCCTGTTCAGGGAGAGATGTAATTGGATGCAGATGGGAGGAGGTAAATGAAAGAATTTGCCGAATATCTCAGTGGAATACTTAATGGGAACGGGACAGAAATGGAAATTAAAAATAATTTGAAGCAGATGGACTGTTCTTTGAGTTTTTCAGGGAAATTTATTAGCGTCTGTGAAAAAGAAATGTGTCTGTTTATTTTGTGCTGGCATGAAATGAAGGGGCTGCTGAGTAGTGGGTTGTTAGTTTATGACTGCTAGGCCATTAGTCATAATTTACACTGTGTTTGTTATCGATTCATGATTTAGCAGGATTTTTTGGTTTCTGTCAACTTTGATTCCCTGGTCCACATGTTTTATTTCAGCACCTGGGCCTCGAGTTTATGAAAAATTTTTGACGAGAGAAAGGTGGATATAGTTTGCTTTGCACCTTGTTATGCAACAGCTTCGGCTCAATTAACGTTGCATTTCAACTGTAATTAAGTTGTTCCTGTTCTTTCTTGTTTTTGCCAACAACAATGCAACTAAATGTTGCTGAATACAATTGATATTATTCAAGAAACACATGTTTTATTACAGGACGATCAAAAATTAATCTGACATAAATACTGTTTCAAATGTTGAAGCTTGGTCAAGTACATTGAGAATATTCACAAATTAATAAAACCAGCTGTTAGTGGTGAAACCCCCAAGAGGTGTTGTTATAATGTTGTTCAGATGCAGTTTTGTTTCTCTGCATGAGCTAAAGCCAATAAAACCAGAGTTAGGATCATTAAAAGTTACTGGCTCTGAGGTGCTGTGGGCTTAAGGTTAGGTTTGTATTTTAATGTTACAGTAACATATGGATCATATCACACAGAAATATCTTATGATTATATGCTTTATCACATAAGGAACACAATGGAAAATAAGTTTTATTGTGTTACCCTTTATGATTTTCTTATATTGTATGTGGAGGTGTTACTTAAATTGTCTAATAAATTCAATCAATCTATCAAGCTAAACTTGTTTTAGCAAAGAATTTCACAAATTATTTTTGGATGTGGAATACAACACAAGCTGGACTACTGTAGCCTGGTGCTGCATTGGGTTAATCTCAATATTCTAACATGGCTTCCTCTCCTTATCTCCTTTCCTGGCACTTGAAAAAATAAATAAATAATAATAAACAGTATGGTTGATACCTAACATACTCAGAAAAGATTGGATAATACATCTAAATGGCTTCTGATGTATTGCTTCCACCCATCCAGTTCTGTCAGATCAGTGAAGACCTAATTGTTGAGACATAATTCCAATGGAAACACAGCGGCCTGTGTACGGTGCTGTGAAATATTAGTCAGTAAAATAATTAAATGGACCCTGGTTATGACTTAATAAGACTCTGCAGGGACTTGTTCTGAGTGCATAGCCTCCTCCACTGTTAAAATGCCACACTGCTTTCTATAGCCTCAGATCACCAACCCAAATCTGTGTGTGTGTGTGCGTGCCTGCGTCCGTGGATTCATGTGTGCGCATGTGAGAAGTGTCACCAAGGCTCTCACCCCTGGAAGGACCAGATGTAGAGTTTGAAACATCCTCCGTCTGTCTAAAACCCTCGGAGACTTCTCTTTGTTCAAAGCAAATACACACACACACACATACACATAAGCACACGCACACACACACGCATGCATGAACACACGCAGGCGTGCACCCACCCGCGCACACACAAACACACACACACACACCTCCGTTCTTGCCTCAGTCTGCAATCTGAAGCTGTGTTAATACGTCAGCCCTCAGAGCTGCAAGGCGAAGGAAGGAGGAGGGGGAGATGTTGTGAGAATTGCGAGAACAAAAACAATTCTCACCTTGAGAAACAAACAGGAGGCATCGCTGTGGCAATGCTGAGGCCTGTTCCGTTCCATGGTGTGCCTGACAAACTGTTCTATCTCCAGCAACAAGGGATTCCACTGTGACGGTTTGTTCACTACCTACTCTCATGTATAAGCAATACAACTCCATGAGTTTAGGATGAATACAACTGGAACAAGGGGAATTAGAGCTAGCAGTTATAATAAGTTATATGATTATCGTAATTATTTTTTGTCATCACAAAGATTAACTTTAAAAACATCAGTGAACATGTTTTTTTACACTATCTTTATTTTAGTGACCTTGATTGTACTTCAGCTATCGCTAAACCTAATTTAGCTTTGAGCTTTTTTTGCAGATGTCAATTGTTGATAATCATGCTCCCTTCAAAAGATGAAGTGTTAAAAGTAGATCGAATGAGTTGATGAAAAAGAGTTGATGCTTGGGTCAAGGCCAGGAACACAGGCTTAGGCATAGACTGCCAAGCTTTTAAGCAACTGAGGAATCATTGTGTAAGTCAAATCAGAAATGCTAAATCTGATTCTTTTGTAACCACTCTGTCGGATTGTAAAAGGAACCCAGAAATTTTGGAAAACTGTCAAATCCCTGAAGGGTTCTACTTCCTCCTCTCTGCCACAACAAATTAATTCAGACACTGGCCTAATTATGAAAAAAAAAATGCCATCATTGATGCAATTAATCACAATTTTATTTCAACGGGCTATCTCTTTGAAATAACCTCTAAGCCTATTCACAATTATATTGGTCTGGATGCTGATAGGGAAAACATGCTGAATGATCAGAGAAATTATAGTCAAAGCTTTTCTTTTAGGCTATTTACAGAAAAATAAGTCCTGTATGCTCTGCTAGCAATAGCCAACAATAAATCCACAGGGGCCGACCAATTGGATCCCGGTCTGCTTAAGTGTAAAGCGCCCATCATTATCAGGAAATATTCCAAAAGTATGGAAATCAGCTCTGGTTCTGTGACTCCAGAAGAGCAGGGATAGTAGTGATCTTAATACTTATCGCCCCATTTCAAAGTTTCCTTGTCTAGCTAAGATTCTTGAAACCTTGGTAAATGTACAACTTTTCTATTTTTTTATCTGAGAAATGTATTCTGAATGTAAACCAATCAGGGTTTAGGCCTGCCATAGCACTATTACAGCAACCACTTTAAATGTGCTGCTTTGTTTGTGGACCTGTTGATCCACTATTGTATTGAATAAGTTGTCCTCGATAGGCCTGAGCTCTGACGCCTGCTCTTGGTTTCACGATTATCTTAGTGACAGAACTCAGGCCATCATGATTAATGGGTTAAGTCTGAATTGCTTAAAGTACATAAAGGTGTACCACAGGGGTCAATTTTGGGACCTATTCTCTTCACTATTTATATAAACACCATTGGTTAATCTGTTAAAAATGGTAAACTTCCTCTATATGCAGATTATACTATTATGTATGCTATTGCCCTGACTGATGATCTGGCTGTGTCAAAACTACAATCAGATTTTATAGCTATGCAGGAATCCCTTGCTGATTTAAAAGTTGTGCTTAATACAGGCAAAACAAAATACATGTTGTTTTCAAACTCTCGTAAGAATGTTTCAGATTAACTACATGTTCACTCATTAGATGGTTCTCCAATCGAACATGTTCCTGTATATAAATACTTAGGCATTTGGATTGATGTGGATTTGACGTTTAAAAATAAATATATAAATGAGCTGCTTAAGAAGCTAAGATTTAAAGTTGTCTTTTTCAATGGAAACAGATTCTGCAGTAGGAAGCAGATTATTCAGTCAACTCTTGAGGTTCCAATGTCTCCACCGAGGTAGGTAAATTGCCTTTTAGTTTGAATGCACCATATTGCTTGAACAAAACTTTAAATACATTTAATCTTGATTTTATGGTCCCGTTCTGGCAATTTAAAGTATTGATTGGGGACTTATTTGTGGAGGAATGTAACTGTTTCCCTCTGTGATTTGTGATGTTTTGTTTGTGCTTGCCGTGACTGTGTTTTTGTATTTTAATGTGTGTATATATATACAGTGGGGAGAACAAGTATTTGATACACTGCCGATTTTGCAGTTTTTCCCACTTACAAAGCATGTAGAAGTCTGTAATTTTTATCATAGGTACTCTTCAACTGTGAGTGACGGAATCTAAAACAAAAATCCAGAAAATCACATTGTATGATTTTTAAGTAATTAATTTGCATTTTATTGCATGACATAAGTATTTGATACATCTGAAAAGCAGAACTTAATATTTGGTACATAAACCTTTGTTTGCAATTACAGAGATCATACGTTTCCTGTAGTTCTTGACCAGGTTTGCACACACTGCAGCAGGGATTTTGGCCCACTACTCCATCCAGATCCTTCAGGTTTCGAGGCTGTCGCTGGGAAATACAGACTTTCAGCTCCCTCCAAAGATTTTCTATTGGGTTCAGGTCTGGAGACTGGCTAGGCCACTCCAGGACCTTGAGATGCTTCTTACGGAGCCACTCCTTAGTTGCCCTGGCTGTGTGTTTCGGGTTGTTGTCATGGTGGAAGACCCAGCCACGACCCATCTTCAATGCTCTTACTGAGGGAAGGAGGTTGTTGGCCAAGATCTCGCGATACATGGCCCAATCCATCCTCCACTCAATACGGTGCAGTCGTCCTGTCCCCTTTGCAGAAAAGCATCCCCAAAGAATGATGTTTCCACCTCCATGCTTCACGGTTGGGATGGTGTTCTTGGGGTTGTACTCATCCTTCTTCTTCCTCCAAACACGGCGAGTAGAGTTTAGACCAAAAAGCTCTATTTTTGTCTCATCAGACCACATGACCTTCTCCCATTCCTCCTCTGGATCATCCAGATGGTCATTGGCAAACTTCAGACGGGCCTGGACATGCGCTGGCTTGAGCAGGGGGACCTTGCGTGCGCTGCAGGATTTTAATCCATGACGGCGTAGTGTGTTACTAATGGTTTTCTTTGAGACTGTGGTCCCAGCTCTCTTCAGGTCATTGACCAGGTCCTGCCGTGTAGTTCTGGGCTGATCCCTCACCTTCCTCATGATCATTGATGCCCCACGAGGTGAGATCTTGCGTGGTGCCCCAGACCGAGAGAGATTGACCGTCATCTTGAACTTCTTCCATTTTCTAATAATTGCGCCAACAGTTGTTGCCTTCTCACCAAGCTGCTTGCCTATTGTCCTGTAGCCCATCCCAGCCTTGTGCAGGTCTACATATTTATCCCTGATGTCCTTACACAGCTCTCTGGTCTTGGCCATTGTGGAGAGGTTGGAGTCTGTTTGATTGAGTGTGTGGACAGGTGTCTTTTATACAGGTAACAAGTTCAAACAGGTGCAGTTAATACAGGTAATGAGTGGAGAACAGGAGGGCTTCTTAAAGAAAAACTAATAGGTCTGTGGGAGCCGGAATTCTTACTGGTTGGTAGGTGATCAAATACTTATGTCATGCAATAAAATGCAAATGTATTATTTAAAAATCATACAATGTGATTTTCTGGATTTTTGTTTTAGATTCCGTCTCTCACAGTTGAAGTGTACCTATGATAAAAATTACAGACCTCTACATGCTTTGTAAGTAGGAAAACCTGCAAAATCGGCAGTGTATCAAATACTTGTTCTCCCCACTGTATATACACTGGGGACCAAAAGTTTGGAATATTACTAATTCAAGGGTTTTTCTTTATTTGCACTATTTTTTACATTGTAGAATAAAAGTGAAGACATCAAAACTATGACATAACACATATGGAATCATATAGTAACCAAAAAAGTGTTAAACAAATCAAAATATATTTTATATTTGAGATTCTTCAAATAGTGTCAGGCTCTGGCCATAGAGAAGCCTATTTGCTTCTCTATGTAGCTATGGTCAGAGTCTGACAGTGTCTTTCTTTTCTGTTTCTGTGTGGGTTTGGGTTGGATCCCTAATTAGAGGCAGCTGCACTGCATTGTCTCTAATTAGGGATCCTATATATGTTAAGGCTGTCCTTCACTCTGGTGTGGGTAGTTGTCAATGTATATCTCCAGTCACGGTGAGAGTAAGTGTGTTCATGTTTTACGTTTATGCATTCCGTGTTCGTTGTTTGCAACCAAGACAGTTGTAGATCGTGTTTTTGTTTTGTGTGGTAGTTCGTACTGGTGGATAGTGTCTATACATAGTATAACAAATAAAACCTATGTCGAACTACTATCCCTGCGCTGCGTCCTGGTCTCTCCAAATGCCCATTTGTGACAAATAGCCACCCTTTGCCTTGATGACAGCTTTGCACAGTCATGGAATTCTCTCAACCAGCTTCATGAGGACCGCCACAGGAATGGAAGAAATACCTAGGTTTGCTGCAGAGGATAAGTTCATTAGAGTTACCAGTCTCAGATTGCAGCCCAAATAAATGCTTCACAGAGTTCAAGTAACAGACACATCTCAACATCAACTGTTCAGATAAGACTGTGTGAATCAGGCCTTCATGGTCGAATTGCTGCAAAGAAACCACTACTAAAGGACACCAATAAGAAGAAGAGACTTGCTTGGGCCAAGAAACACGAGCAATGGACCGGTGGAAGACCGGTGGAAATTTGTCCTTTGGTCTGGAGTCCAAATTTGAGATTTTTGGTTCCAACCTCAAACAAATTTAGATGGTTTGGGATGAGTCGGACCGCAGAATGCCAAGAGTGTGCAAAGCTGTCATCAAGGCAAAGGGTGGACTATACTCAGCCTTGTCTCAGGGTAGTAAGTTGGTGGTTGTTGATATCCCTCTATTGGTGTAGGGGCTGTGCTTGGTAGAGTGGGTGAGGTTATATCCTGCCTGGTTTGGCCCTGTCCGGGGGTATTGTCTGGGTATTGTCGGAGGGGGCCACAGTGTCTCCTGACCCCCCCTGTCTCAGCCTCCAGTATCTATGCTGCAATAGTCTATGTGCCGGGGGGCTAGGGTCAGTTTGTGTCTTGTGTGAATTTAAGTATGCTCCCTCTAATTCTCTCTCTCTCCCACTCTACCTCCTCTCCCAGAGGACCTGAGCCTACCCGGAGGACCAAGCTTCAGGACCACCTGCCCTGATGACTCCTAGCTGTCCCCAGTCCACCTGGTCGTGCTGCTGCACCGGTTTCAACTCCTCTGCCTGCTGTTATGGAACCCTGACCTGTTCATTTGACGTGCCACCCTGTCCCAGACCTGCTGTTTTCATCTCGCTCTCGCTCTACCGCACCTGCGCTCTATTGCCTGTTGTATTTACCTGTTGCAACCTCCACAACTACTTATTTATTATTTGACCCTGCTGGTGATCTATGAACATTTTAAAATCTTGGAGAAAGAACTGGCCTTAATGGCCATAAATTGTTATAATCTCCACCCGGCACAGCCAGAAGAGGACTGGCCACCCCTCAGAGCCTGGTTCCTCTCTAGGTTTCTTCCTAGGTTTTGCCTTTCTAAGGAGTTTTTCCTAGCCACCGTGCTTCTACATCTGCATTGCTTGCTGTTTGGGGTTTTAGGCTGGGTTTCTGTATAGCACTTTCTGACATCGGCCTTATGTAAAAAGCGCTTTATAAATAAATTTGATTTGTAAATAAATTTGATTGATTTGAAGAATCTCAAATAAAAAATTGTTTTTTGCTTACTACATGATTCCATATGTGTTATGTCATAGTTTTGATGTCTTCACTTTTATTCTACAATGTAAAAAATAGTGCAAATAAAGAAAAACCCTTGAATGAGTAATATTAAAAACTTTTGGCCCCCAGTGTATATACTGTATATATATATATATATATATAGATTGGGTATGATGTGTATATTTATGTTGTATATTATCACGGCATGGGATGTGGAGAGACCAAGACGCAGCGCGGGGATAGTAGTTCGACATTTCTTTATTTATATATATATACTATGTATATTAAAATAGATATACTATGTATAAAGACCAAAAATGACGAACAAAAAATAACACAAACCCTCAACAGACTACCGAACGTCACGTTCACAAAAAACACACTAAATGAACGGACGTAACGAACACACTTACTTCACCGTGACTGCGACATACATCGATAACAACCCACACCCGAGTGAGGGACAGACTCAACATATATGGAATCCCTAATTAGAGACAATGCGGTGCAGCTGCCTCAAATTAGGGATCCACCCCAACCCGACACAGAAACAGAAAAGAAAGACACTGTCAGACTCTGACCATCGCTACATAGAGAAGCAAATAGGCTTCTCTATGGCCAGAGCCTGACATATATACAGGGCACATTTGTAAATGAGACCTAGGTCTCAATATGTTTTCCTTAAAGGTTACATGAAAATTAAAAGAAAAAAAATGATGTACCAATCCCAGACTGTAGATTTAAATAATAAATATTGTTGATATCCCACTGGGCACACCACATAATATAAACGTAGAAATGTGGGTAATATTTGGTAGAGAGGTTGATCAATGAAGCTGGAGGTTCCTATCTCACTCAACAACTTTAAGCATCAGCTGTCAAAGCTGCTTATCGATCACTGCACCTGTATATAGCCCTTCTGTAAACAGCCCACACTACTACCTCATCCCCATATTTTCTTTTCTTTTTTTTTTTTGCTAATCTTGCACTCCAGTATCTCTATTTGCACATAATAATTTGCACATCCTTCATTCCTGTGTTAATGCTAATCTGTAATTTATATCACCACTACGGTCTATTTATTGTCCTACCTCTTAACCTTATTGCATTTTGCACTACATTTCTTCTATTGTGTTTTTGACTGTTTGTTTACTGTGTAACTCTGTGTTGTTGTTTTTTTGTCGCACTGCTTTGCTTTGTCTTGGCCAGGTCGCAGTTGCAAATGAGAACTTGTTCTCAACTGACTTACCTGAATAAATAAAGGTGAAATAAATAAAATAAAATAAAAAATGAGATTTCAACCTTTATTCACCCACTCAAAAAGTCAGCCAAAAAGTACATACAGTGTCTTCAGAAATATTCACACCCCTTGACTTTTCCCACATGTTGTATTCAACCCCTGTGTTATGGCAAGCCTAAATAAGTTCAGGACTAAAACTGTATTTAACAAATCATATACAGTATTAAGTTGCATAGACTGTGCGCAATAATAGTGTATAACATAATTTTTGTATGACTACCTCGTCTCTGTACCCCACACATACAATGATCTGTAAGGTCTCTCAGTCAAGCAGTGAATTTCAAACACAGATTCAACCACAAGACCAGGGAGGTTTTCCAATGCACTGCAAAGAAGGGCACCTATTGGTAGATGGGTAGAAATTTTACAAAAGCAGACATTGAATATTCCTTTGAGAATGGTGACTTTGGATGGTGTATCAATACACCAAGTCACTACAAAGACACATGCATCTTTCCTAACTCAGTTGCCGGAGAGGAAGGAAACTGCTCAGGGATTTCACCATGAGGCCAATGGTGACATTAACACAGTTAGAGTTTAATGGCTGTGATAGGAGGAAACTGAGGATGGATCACCAACATTGGAGTTACTCCACAAATCCAATACAACACATTACTGAGTTCCAACTTTGTGGCAACAGTTTGGGGAAGGCCCTTTCCTGTTTCAGCGTGACAATGCCCCCGTGCACAAAGCGAGGTCCATACAAAAAATGATTTGTCGAGATCGGTGGGGAAGAACTTGATTGTCCTGCACAAAGCTCTGACCTCAATCCCATCGAACACCTTTGGGATGAATTGGAACGCTGACAGGGAGCCAGGCCTAATCGCCCAACATCAGTGCCTGACCTTAGTAATGCTCTTGTGGCTGAATGGAAGCAAGTCCCCGCAGCAATGTTCCAACATCTAGGTGAAAAAGTCTTCCCAGAAGAGTGAAGACTGTTATATCCAATCAAATCAAATTGTATTGGTCACATGCAGATGTTATTGCGGGTGTAGTGAAATGCTTGTGTTTCTAGTTCCAACAGTGCAGTACCATCTAACAATACACACAATACAAACACATCTAAAGTAAAATAATGGAATAAGAAATGTATAAATATTAGGACGAGCAATGTGGGAGTGGCATAGACTAAAATACAGTAGTAAAGAATACAGTATATACATATGAGATGAGTAAAGCAAAAATATGTAAACATTATTAAAGTGGCTAGTGTTCCATTGGCCAGTGATTTTTAAGTCTATAGGACACTAGCCTCTAAGGTGCATGGTTGCGTAACCGGGTAGAAGTCGCCTGGTGATGGCTATTTAACAGTCTGATGGCCTTGAGATAGAAGCTGTTTTTTCAGTCTCTCGTTCCCAGCTTTGACGCACCTGATGCAACAGGCCGTGGCTCGGGTTGTTTTTGTCCTTGATTATCTTTTAGGCCTTCCTGTGACATTGGGCGCTGTAGGTATAGCAGCAAAGGGGGGGGCAACTCCATATTAATGCCCATGATTTTGGAATGAGACGTTCGACGAGGATGTGTCCACATTCTTCTGGCCATGTAGTGTATCTTTTGTGCCACTAAGTCTGTCTTTAATTCCAGTTTGTCTACAAATGAGTAATGTATATGTTGGATTCACATCTCCATCTCAAACAAGAATCAAGGTTAAAGAATAGGACTACATCAAATAACACTTTATTTAAAGTGCATTTAAAATTTTATTTGATTTAGTCCTATTCTTTAACTTTGATTCTTGGTTGAGATTGAGACTTGAATCCAACATATCAACTATTAATTTGTAGACACCTGGAATTAAAGCCAGACTTAGTCAATGGCACAGATGTAACTATCCAAACAGAAGATACATCTCCTTCAAATGTTGATATTGTGTTCAAGTCTCAATCTTAACCAAAATTATACCATAAAGCTTCAGTTAAATGCTATCCATTTTAATAGCCGGGCAACTGCACACATTTTAGCAAATAAATGCTCTAAATGAATTGTTTACGAGGTTACCATGAATTACCATGAATTGTTTGAGGTTTAATGTTTGATTTGTTATATAAATAATTCAGTAATGACTCAGAAAAAGGATGGCAAACGTCAGAAACTGCTAGCCGTTGGCTGCTTACAGCTGAGAACTGCTAGCTAACTGGCAAGCACAAAAACAGTCAACAACTTTGGGAGTACAGACCCCCTGAAATCGGTAAGAAGTAAGAACTACCGAATATACACAGTCAAAGAGGAGAATAATTATTCAAAATAGAGGCATACTAAGACAAAAGAAACAGTGTGTAAAATATAACACATTAGTGCAGGAAATGAAGAAATTGATTAAAATGCTGATAGTAAATGCTGGAATTAAACAATTAACAAACAAAAGCTGTGTGCATTAAGGAAGTAGTGCCTGTTATGTACAGTGATGTAACCATAGAAACGCCCGGGCTATTAATTTAAGTTGTACAGTAAGTTAAACAATAGGACTAAATCTAATCTAATCAAACTTGAAATGCACTTTAAATCAAGTTTGATTTAGTCCTATTGTTTAACTTTGGTTTTGGTTGAGATGGAGACGTGAAGCCAACATATTAATGATTAACTTGAAGATTATTTTTGAAATCAATAAAAGCTTGAAACCCTAGGCCTACAGTATTGCATTGTCTATTTTTAGTTTAACTCTGGGTTGAATTGAAACAATAGTTGTTGAAGACTTTGCATGCTATACACAGTGCATGCCATACACAAAATGTTCCACATTTTGTTACAGTACAGCCTTATTCTAAAATTGATTAAATAAGAAAAATGTCCTCATCAATCTACACACAATACCCCATAATGACAAACTTAAACCGGTTTATAGACATTTATGCAAATGTATTAAAAATAAAAAATGGAAAATCCCTTATTAAAATATGTATTCAGAACCTTTGCTATGAGACTCGAAATTGAGCTCAGGTGTATCCTGTTTCCATTGATCATCCTTGAGATGTTTCTACAACTTGATTGGAGTCCACCTGTGGTAAATTCAATTAATTAGACAGCATCCTGACTTATCAGCCTCTGAAGATGCTATTGAATCTGATCAGCCTGCCAGGAATAAGTTGTGATCTCGACATAACAAGTTCATTATTTGTTTTATTCATATGTCCTCTCTGGATCTGATGTTGGTTAAAATAAAAAAATGTAACATCTTTTATATAATGGTTGTCTATGTTGTCAATTTGGTGCAATGATGACATAATCCCGTGGTTAAAATTCCACCTTCAAAACAACAGTTATTTAATGACTAATTACTTTTTTATTACTTTTTTCGAATCCAAGGTATTTTCCACATAGATTCCACATCACAATACGTTGACAAATTATGTTGAAACAATGTTGATCCCACTGTGATAGCTGTACTATGCCACCTTTTTGTATCATGAGGTGAGATCCTCAGCGCTAACTAATGAATCAAAGGTTTGTCTCCATCCCTGATGTTGAGAACCTGTTTGGTTCTTATTTATTGATAAGCTTGGTGAAAGAGTGACTCATACTTACATAGCTCATATAGTAGGTCATACCTACAGTAGTTTGGCATGACAATGGAGTTATGATATCAAACAGACCCTCATACTACACAATGAGTAGATCATGGTTTATAGGAGTTATCATCTGATAGATCCCTGGGATACAGACGAAGGATGTAGAACCTGTAATCGATAGAACACGTTCTATGAAGGAAGAACATGGGGATAAAGCCTCAATCAAAGGGGAGAACGTTCTATGATATGGTTAGGGCTCCTGAGTGGTGCAGTGGTCTAAGGCACTGCATCTCAGTGCAAGAGGTGTCACTACAGCTCCTGGTTTGAATCCAGGCTGTGTCACATCCTGGCATTATAGGGCGGCACACAATTGCTCCAGGTTTGGCTGGGGTAGGCTGTCATTGTAAATAAGAATTTGTTCTTAACTAACTTGCCTAGTTAAATAAAGGTGAAATAAAATATGGAACAAAGTGAAGGGAATTCCTTGTTTCTCCATAACACTACAAAGTTATCTTCAATGTTTAGGACTGTAGAAGTAGCTCTGCTGTGTGTGTATATACTGAAGACACCCTTGGGCCATGTCATAATTTTCTGTACCTACATCCTGTATTCAAACTTTACATGTTACATGGTGTTACAATAATGGGGATCCTCAAGAAGACCTTTCTGTCTATTTCAGATAACTGAAATTACTTCCACATTAATTTCTGACCATGGAAGGTTTTTTGTTTCAGATGTACCAATTTAAATGTATGTACTATTTGTGATTGTTTGATTGATTGACCTCTATATAAAAATTATATAAATTATATAAAAATCTTCCCCATGTTGGTTGGTGCTGCTGCATGCTTTATCGTGCCTCATCGGGATCAAAAACGGACCTTTCAAGTCTCTGATCCTCACACCCTCCAGAAACACACACACAGGCACGCATGTACACACACAGATCACCATGTCTGTCCGAGGGCGGTCCGAGGGGCTGTGAGGCACAGGGATCTGACACATGGTGAAGGAAACAATTGCTTCACTAGTAAGAGGTGAGATCATTTCTAAAACAGCCCTGCCTTGCATGTTGAGAGGGAATTCCTTTGCTTCAGATTGCTGCTTGACCTGAACTAAATGAACTAAATCAAGTTCATAGATGAGAGAATGTTTGTAGAACTGAATGTCTGTGGTTTATGGTTCTCTGGAAACACTGAGGAGAAGTGCAATGAGGTGACCTATGCATGGGTTGACCTCTATTAGATGTTAAAGTGACGGTTATGTCCCAAATGGCACCCTATTAAAATGTTTTGGTGCACTACTACCCATAGGGCTCTGGTCAAAAGTAGTGCCCTATATTAGGAATAGGATTCAATTTGGGACTGACACGTGGAAATGAGTTTAATTGAGGGTATGGGGTAAGCAGTGAGTTAAATACATAAATATGATTGAATCGATCCTTCTCACTTCATCACACTTTTCCACAGTTTTTCCCGGTCTTGACAGTAAACAGATGGTTTGATTTTTCTGATTTTAAAAGGCATCAAATGTTAAATGAAATCAAAGCTGCTGAAGTTTCATTTTAAATCATTAGATACTGTACCTAATTGGAATACATCATGACTTAATTCATTAATATTGGTGGTCCTGGGGAATATATCACCAGCTAAACTTAAATCAAGATATATATGAGTACATTCAGCTTCACTGAGCACCAAGGGAGGCTAATAAAGCTAAAGGCAGACTGCCCCAAAAAAGGTGGAACTAGCTGTTAGCCCCTCTTGCCCTCCTCCCAATGTCCAAGGAGCTCCCTTAAATTTCATTGACATGTGAGCAGAAGGTCAGAGCTTTGCTACTGGCACTCCTGAGAAAAATGCTGCTTGGTCCTGGAAGTACTTTTCTTACCCACCTCTCCCTCTCTCTCACGCTCTCACGCACACTCTTATTCCCAACACTTCTCTTACCCACATCTCTCTCTCTCTCTCTCTCCCAACAGTTGTCAGTTAGAGAGGTCACATGATCAAACTAGTTTTTGTTTCACATTGTAATCCAGCCAGGACTGTCTGGGTTTGATTTTCACTCAAGTGCAAGATGTTAGGAGAAGGAGATTTTTTTATTTTACCAGAGATGACTGAGAACATATTTTATTTTACAACAACGACCTGGGGATGAATGAGCCAATTGGAAGCTGGTCATGATTGGAATTTAGCCAGTACACCAGGGTTAGCACCCCTACTGTTACAGTAAGTGCCATGGGATCTTAACTGACCACAGAGAGTCAGGACACTCGTTTTAATGTCCCATCCAAAAGACAGAACCCTTTGCAGGGAAATGCCCACTTAAACCAGAGGAAGAGTGCCCCCTACTGGACCTCCAACAACACTTCTAGCAGCATTTGATCTCCCATCCAGGGACTGACCAGGACTGGACCTGCTTAGTTTCAGAAGCAAGCCAGCAGTGGTATGCTGAAGGCAAGGTGGGGGCAGGAGAGAGAAAATGAGAGATGTGGGTGTCAAAGAAAAGAGAGAGAACCTAAAAAGAAAGCGAGAAAACAAGTATGTTTGAACTGGGAGACCTAATGTAGTCAGGATGGAATCTGTCACTCAGCTCATTGCATGTTGATGACTCAGGGCAGTTTGAGCTGTAAGCAGTAGGTGATTTGTAGACATTCACTGAACTGCTGCAGGCTGGTGCAGAGGAGTGGGAGAGAGCACAGCCTCACAGCCGCCTCTAAGACTGGCGCAACAGGCCCATTTTTTGGCTGGGGCAGAGAGAGAGAGAGAGAGATAGAGAGATAGAGAGAGAGAGAGAGAGAGAGAGAGAGAGAGAGAGAGAGAGAGAGAGGCAGGGCCTGCATTCTCCCCCCCCCCTCTCTCTCATGCCAAACTGCTTTGCACGGCAATTAGCTCTGTCCTCATTTAGTCTCCACGGTCCATCCCAGAGGGTAATGAAAGTCGTACATCATCTTCAGGCCCCTGCTAATTATCCAGCTCAGTTGTAGGTAGACTTTGTAACCATGAGAAGGCCCTGTCGCCCTGATATTTATTGCTCTTCCAATAAGCGGGTAAAAAAATACTCTCTTGAAAGGTTGCCTGTACCCCTTCACTTCACATCCTTGACATACCTTTTCGCAAATGTGCTAGTCAAAGGGGAAATGTCTTCATTCCACATAAATCATTCGTCCTCAAGAAGTTGCTTTAACAAAATGTTCGGCCAAAGCGGCAGCACTACCGGGCGACTGAGTGTTGGAAAGTTGAGAACATCAACATTTCAGGGGTCAGCTTGTCTGCGATAATTTACATGGGGATGGCTAATGGGGAGAGCACTGTATAATATAAATACTGTATAGGAAAGAACATATAGTTTCTCATCCTTATAATGATTGGGCTTGACAGTTTGAAGGGACCAGTGAATTCACAATATATTCTCAGTATAGCCATACATGACAGCAGGCCTATCAGCTTGCTGCCAGCTCTGAGCAAACTGTTGGAAATAGAAGTGTTTGACCAAATACAATGCAATTTTGTCTGTAAACAAATTAATAACATACGTTCAGCATGCTTATAGAAAAGGGTACTCAACATGTACTGCACTGACACAAATGACTGATGATTGGTTCAAATAAATTGATAAAAAATAAGATTGTGGGAGCTATACTGTTAGATTTCAGTGCAGCCTTGCTATTATTGACCATAACCTGTTTTTGAGAAAACTTGTGTTATGGCTTTTCAACCTCTACCAGAGCTATCTGTCCAATAGAACTCAGATGGTTTTCTTTAACGGAAGCTTCTCTAATGTCTAACATGTAAAGTGTGGTGTACCATAGGGCAGCTTTCTAGGCCCTCTACTCTTTTCTATTTTTACCAATGACCTGTCACTGGCATTAAACAAAGCATGTGTGTCCATGTATGTTGATGATTCAACCATACACGCATCAGCAACCACAGCTAATGAAGTCACTGAAACCCTTAACAAAAAGATGCAGTCTGTTTTGGAATGGCTGGCCAGTAATAAACTGGTCCTGAACATCTCTAAAACTAAGAGCGTTGTATTTACTTATTTTCTCAAATGTATTTAAGGCAAATTTATTTAAGGTAAATCAGTTAAGTGTCAGGGTTTGTGGTAGGAACCCAAAAGCAGACCGGACAACGTAAGTATATTTTGTGATATTTATTGAAGAAATAATAATAGAGAAATGTTGATGAGGATGGTGTTGAATAGGAAGCTGGTTCGTGAGCTGGTGACTGAGTATCCAGGCAGGTAGGTGATCCGTGTGGCATGATAGTTCGAAACCGTATCCCAGGTGAGTGGAGGAAGAGGTGAGCAGAGTGCAGAGTGATGAGCTTGTTCCGGGAATCCAGGTAAGAGTGATGGTGAGTATTTTCAGGCAGGTGTTCCTAAACAGAGTACAGACGGGGTTACTGAGCAGGTAATTAAACGGCGAAGCAAAAACAACAGAAAAGAAAAAGACTGGTAACAAGTAAAGTGTCAGATGGCTGGTACGCAGGTAACACATACTAATGTGACTTAACGATCCGGCGGGGACTGGATGTCAGGTCGTCTCTTAAATAGTGCTGATAGCAGATCCGGAACAGGTGTGTAGTGATCAGGTGCAGATCAGGTGAGAATCAGGAGGAACATGACAGGCTCAGGAAGTAGGTGACCCCGCCCATTCTTCCGTAACCAGGCAACTGGACCCCGGTACATGGAAACGAACAATCAACAAAACAAGACAGACAACAAAAACAGACTCAGAGAACAGGGGTCGTGACATTAAAAACAAATTCTTATTGACAATGATGGCCTACACCGGCCAAACTCGGACGACGCTGGGCCAATTGTGCGCCGCCCTATGGGACTCCTAATCACGGCCGGTTGTGACGCAGTCTGGATTTGGTACAAATCATTCCCTAAGTTCTAGACCTCCGCTGAATCTGGTAATGAATGGTGTGGCTGTTGAACAAGTTGAAGAGACTAAATGACTTACTTACCTTAGAATGTAAACTGTCATGGTCAAAACATATAGATTCAATGGTTGTAATGATGGGGAGAGGTCTGTCCATAATAAAGAGATGCTCTGCTTGACACCACACTCCACAAAGCAAATCCTGCAGGCTCTAGTTTTGTCTTATCTTGATTATTGTCCAGTCATAAAGTCAAATGCTGCAAAGAAAGGTCTAGTTAAGCTGCAGCTGGCCCAGAACAGAGTGACACGTCTTGCTCTTCATTGTAATCAGAGGGCTAATATAAATACTATGCATGCCAGTACGTTCATGACATTCTAGACAATTCTATGCTTCTAACTTTGGCCCTTTCCTGTTTCAGCATGACAATGCCCCTGTGCAAAAAGCGAGGTCCAATCAGAAATGGTTTGTCGAGATCAGTGTGGAAGAACTTGACTGGCCTGCACAGAGCCCTGACCTCAACCCCATCGAACAACTTTGGGATGAATTGGAATGCCGACAGCGAGCCAGGCCTAATTATCCAACATCAGTGCCCGACCTTACTAATGCTCTTATGGCTGAATGGAAGCAGTGGAAAGCCTTCCCAGAAGAGTGTAAGCTGTTATAGCAGCAAAGGGGTGACCAACTCCATATTAATGCTATTGGTCATGTAGTGTACAGTATGTGTAACTGATAGATGCACACACACACACACACACTACATGTTAATTTTTTTAAATGTACACTGAACATAAATATAAACGCAACAAAAGTGTAAAGTGTTGGTCCCATGTTTCATGTGCTGAAATAAAAGATCCCAGACATTTTCCATACGCACAAAAAGCTTAGTTTGTGCACACATTTGTTTACATCCCTGTTAGTGAGCATTTCTCCTTTGCCAAGGTAATCCATCCACCTGACAGATGTGGCATATCAAGAACCTGATTAAACAGCATGATGATTACACAGGTGCACCTTGTGCTGGGGACAATCCTCCAATTTATTTTTAGAGAATTTTGGCAGTATGTCCAACCCGCCTCACAACCGCAGACCACGTGTATGGCGTCGTATGGGCGAGCAGTTTGCTGATATCAACGTTGTGAACAAGAGTGCCCCATGGTGGTGGTGGGGTTGTGGCATGGGCAGGCATAAGCTACGGACAACAAACACATCACAGAGATACTGTGAAGAGATCCTGAGGCCCATGGTCGTGCCATTCATCCGCCACCATCACCTCAGCCATTGAAGATTCCCAGTCATGTGAAATCCATAAATTAGGGCCTTATGTACAGTGCCTTCGGAAAGTATTCAGAGCCCTTTACTTTTTCCACATTTTGTTACATTACAGCCTTATTCTAAAAAGTATTAAATAGTTTTTTTCCTCATCAATCTACACACAATCCTCCATAATGGTAAAGCAAAAACTTATATTTTTATTGATTTTCTTAACCAGAAATATCACATTTACATAAGTATTCAGACCCTTTACTCAGTACTTTGTTGACACACCTTTGGCAGCAATTACAGGATTGAGTCTTCTTGGGTATGATGCTACAAGCTTGGCACACATGTATTTGGGGAGTTTCTCCCATTCTTCTCTGCAGATCCTCTCAAGCTCTGTCAGGTTGGATGGGGAGCGTTGCTGCACAGCTATTTTCAGGTCTCTCAAGGCGTTCTTAGGGTCTTTGTCCTGTTGGAAGGTGAATCTTCGCCCCAGTCTGAGATCCTGACCACTCTGGAGTAGGTTTTCATCAAGGATCTCTCTGTACTTTGCTCCGTTCATCTTTCCCTCGATCCTGAAAAACAGCATGATGCTGCCACCACCATGCTTCACCGTAGGGATGGTTCCAGGTTTACTCCAGACGTGACGCATGGCATTCAGGCTAAAGAGTTCATTCTTGGTTTCATCAGACCAGAGAATCTTGTCTCTCATGGTACGAGAGTCCTTTAGGTGCCTTTTGGCAAACTCCAAGAGGGCTGTCATGTGCCTTTTACTAACGTGTGGCTTCCGTCTGGCTTCTCTACCATAAAGGCCTGATTGGTGGAGTGCTGCAGAGATGATTGTCCTTCTGGAAGGTTCTCCCATCTCCAAAGAGGAACTTTGGAGTTCTGTCAGAGTGACCATTGGGTTCTTGGTCACCTCCCTGATCAAAGCCCTTCTCCCCCGATTGCTCAGTTTGGCCAGGAGGCCAGCTCTAGGAAGGGTCTAGGTCTTGGTGGTTCCAAACTTCTTCCATTTAAGAATGATGGAGGCCACTGTGTTCTTGGGGACCTTCAATGCTGCAGAAATGTTTTGGTACCCTTCCTCAGATCTGTGCCTCGACACAATCCTGTCTCGAAGCTCTACCGACAATTCCTTCGACATCATGGCTTGGTTTTTGCTCTGACATGCACTGTCAATTGTGGGTCCTTATATAGACAGGTGTCTGCCTATCCAAATCGTATCCAATCAATTTAATTTACCACAGGTGGATGATCAATGGAAACAGGATGCACCTGAGCTCAATTTTGAGTCTCATAGCAAAGGGTCTGTATACTTATGTAAATAAGGTATTTCTGTTTTGTTTTTTTTATAAATTTGCAAAAAAAAAAAAAAAACTGTTTTCACATTGTCATTATGAGGTATTGGGTGTAGATTGCTGAGTTTTTTAAAATATTTAATCAATTTTAGAATAAGGCTGTAAAGTAACAAAATGTGGAAAACGTCAAGCGGTCTGAATACTTTCAGAAGGCACTGTATGTATTTCAATTGACTGATTTCCTTATATGAACTGTAACTCAGTAAAATCTTTGAAATAGTTGCATTTTGCATTTATATTTTTGTTCAGTATATCTAAATTGTAGTCTTTTGTCTGTAATGTATTTTTTTCGTTACGTGTCAGACCCCAGTAAGTCTAGCTGTCGCCATTAGCGTCGACTAGTGGGGATACTAATAAATCAAATAAAATCAAACCTTTGGGATAACATTTGAGGGCGGCAGGTAGCCTAGAGGTTAGAGTGTTGGGCCAGTAACCGAAAGGTCGCTGGTTTGAATACCCGAACAAACAAGGTCCTTGAGCAAGGCACTTAACCCTAATTTGCTCAAGGGGCTGACCCTGTAGGTAGTCATTGTAAATAAGAATTTGTTCTTAACTGACTTGCCTAGTTAAATAAAGGTTACACATAAGTGACTTAAATCCTCCAAGGATAAATATTATGTGTATCATGCATTCTGACATGTGGCACAAAACAATCAAATTACTTCCTCAGCCTCTCACGACATTGAAAATATGATACTTAGTGTCAAATTAAGGACTATTTAGCTAATGCTGTAATACTTGCAGGCTTGTTAGCCCTCGTGTTACTGAGTTATACAGCCTAGCCCGCTCCCTCATAGAGTCGCACACGCTCAAAAGCGAGGGTCTTGTCTCAAATGGAGATATTATATGTCTCCACAACGTCTGAAGGGTGTCATTACTGCCCAAGCTCAGAGAGCAAATAAACTCAAGGCACCTCTCTGGAATTTAGAGCACAGAAATCCACTAACATACTTTTCACAGGCTAATTACATAGTTTTTTCCTACAAGACCCACATCCCCCTCTTTCTGCAAAGGGAAAAGAAAATATGCAACAGAAAGAAAGAAGGAAAAAGAGAAGAAGATACAAACATAACATGAAGAAAGGGGTGGATTAAAAGCGTATGGATAACAGGTGTCTGAAAGATGACAATACAGAGCCAGTGTGATCTCTCTCCATGTTTAGATGTTCAATATATGTTTAGACACACATCAACTCTACTGTCAAATATTTAACTTCACATCGTGCCTCGATAGAGTACACACAGAGGGAGAGGGAATCTCTTTTGGTCGACCTACTGCCTCACCCTTCCTACCCTTCCCCCTCTCTCTCCACTGCCATCCTCACTCCATCCTACCCTCTCTACCCTTTCCATTATCATCTTCACCCCCTCACTCCTTCACTTCCTGCTCTCTTTTCCTCTCTTTCTGCTATGCAGTATGGGTATTGCAGTCAGCACAGGAGAGGAGCAGGGACGGGTGAGAGCAAAGAAAGTGAGTATAGCAGCCAGAGAGCAGAGAGAGAGGACACTAATTGTCAAGGTTATGGCTGTGAAGATGATTGATGGCAGGCTGGGCTGTTCTGTCAGCCTGTCAAGAGGCAGGAATGTTTAATGTTCTCATTATTGGTAACGCTGTTGTGTATATTTCTCTGTCAGCGCCGCCGAGCCATCTGAACTGCCAAAGCACTTCAAAGGCCTACAGGTCATTCATCTCCCCTGACGCTCCCCTCTCACGCTCAGCCTCAGCAGAGTGCCAGTGATTTGTTATGACTTGAGAGCCGGGCTGACAGACAGACAGGTCCTCTGTAACGGTGGAGGTGGAAGGGGGGGGAGGATTCCTTTTTGTCACTCTGTGAAAACATCAATGTTCCGGTAATAGGCTACAACTGTCAGCCGGGGCCGGCAGCACCCAGCACCTGACAGTTGTGTGGCCCTCGCTAATTTGCAGCCCTGGTGACTTGCACTCTCTCTCTGTCTGTCTATCTCTCTCTCTTTCTCTCTCTCTCTCTCTCTCTGTCCCTCTTGTGGTTGAGGTAGATTGTGGTTGTGGTGGTGTCACGTACAAATAGACCACCATCTGTTGTTTGGTGCCAGAGGGCGGCGGAGGAGAAGAGAGATGGCTATGCTAATTGAATATGTGTCGTCATCTCGTATTAATCATCCCCAAAGAAGCCCACATATCTTATCTTTTGAAGTCAGGGCTGAGTGGGAGAGAAACATATTTGCGAGGAAGAGAAGGATGATGCTGGAACACTGTCCAGAACAGAGACAAAGAGAGCGAGAGAGGAAGGAATGAGGGAGGGAAGAAAATAGATAGAGTTGAAGGACTTGGAGAGAGGGGGGGAAGAAAGAAAGGGGTGTGGTTTGTGGATAAGGAGGGAGAGGAAGAGAGGAGGGAGGGAGAGGGAACGGGAGAGGGAGGAAGGGAGGGAAATCAGATCTTTGTTTCCTTTCCCAGGCCATGACATGATTAATCGTCTTCTTCTGATCTAATTTTGTAACATGAAAAACAGCACATTTGTCTTGAAGAAAAATGATGTGCTGCGCAGTGCAGATGGAAATTTTGAGCCCTGAAAAAGATTAAAGTGAAATTCCACTCCTTAGACCTAATCATGAGTTGTAGATTATACTGTCGTTTTAACCAGATGGTGGGTTTGATTCCCCCAGCCCCCTTTACCTTATATTAATGAATACTAGACTGTTATATTTGACTTTGGTAAGTGAAATGTCTATCACGCCTAATGGACTCCCAGCCAGCCAGCCAGCCAGCCAGCCAGCCAGCCAGACTAACGTTAGTATGCTGCAACCCTTTCCCCTCTGTCCTTCCTTTTATACTTCTGTAGAACACGGTTTCCTCATTCTATTTCTCACACGGTTGTCGCCCCACTTGCTAAATATTTTCACAGGGAAAAAAGGAGGAGACGGAGAACCAACTTCTTTCCTCTTATAGGTCAGGACCATAACTCTGGACTTAAACACGTCACCTGGGGGTGCGGAAGAACAGCAACTCAATAGTAACATGATTAAGGCGCTGGTCAACATGACTGCATACCCGGCAGTATATAGACACACACACACACACACACACACACACACACACACACACACACACACACACACACACACACACACACACACAGCAGTAAGCCTATGTTAACCAACCTAATTATAGGAGTGGGTGAGAGGAGCAGCAGGGTGTGTGGCTCATCACACCCCTCAAGGCAAGGGATGGACACACACAGTGTCGCACACACACACACACACACACACACACACACACACACAGTGTCACATGCACACATTCGCAGTGTCACATACACACACACGTGCACACCCACATGGGAGTGTCATCTCTAGCACATTTTTCACTTAAAAACAAATTAGGTTACAATACATGATTGAATCCACACGCTAACTTCTACCACCTACACACATTGGAAAAATGGACTCTTGTTTGCCCAAGAATGTCCTTCATTATTAGGAGTAGAACAACTGTACAGTATATTCTTTAAACACAGAGTAAAGAAAATGAAGTACTGTTCTATTCTTTTCCAAGAGGGGTGGGGGGGGTTAGGGGGGGGGGCGTATCTAATAAATCCATCCAATATAAGTAATGATAGTTCAGCTTTATTCAGTTCACCAACTGTTTTTCTCATCATGAATTTCAACATCCTCTGACATTACTGTTGGAATCCTTCGTCCTCTGCTCCATCAGTTTAAGTTAGCCGAGTTCTATCCCATCCGTGAAAACACAGTGGCTCGTCTTGGCCGTCTGGGCCTCTGTAGGAGAAGATAGGGAGGAGACGTTGTCATGCCTTGGCTAACTCTTTGTGTATTTTACAGTTGAAGGTAAATCCAGAGTAATGCTGTCCATCCCTGGTCAAGACACCAAGAGACTCAGTCCTCCTATGTTAGAAAGCGCAAACTCTATAATTCGGAAGTTGACAAATTCTTGTGGCGCTCTGCCAGCTGCCCCCTTTCGTTAACATCTAAAACGCAAATACTTGGAACATAAAACAATCAGAATTTTTTTTTTTTAAAAGACCAAGGGGGACCAGAAAAGAGCCCGCCAGCAGGACAAAACTTTATTCACCAATTTGCCAAGCGCCGTTTCAAAACAACAGACCCCCTGAAAACTCTTGGACGGCGGTGCCAACCCACAGAACATGAACAGAGGGAGACAGAGAGAGCACAATGCCAATATGTCACATGCTAAATAGTTTTAAATTAGGCCCTGTATGCGCCTGTTGGAGACTACATTCATCATACTCAATGCTGGTCTGTTTCTTGCAACGTTGGCAGTAAGAGCTTCCACATGCAGGGGTAGCTGGGGAGAAACAGAGCCGGGTTATCACCACTGGTTTACTTGTCTTTAAATCAGCCTGCAGCTAATTACAAGGCTTCCACACAGCCTGGCCACATGTCATTAATCATACAGGGGGACTGGGGAGGACTGGGAGAACTCAACTACTAAGGCCCAACCTATAACAGCCTAGCCTTTAGTAGGCCGGCTCAGCCTAGCCTAGGTAAGCCCAGCTTACAAAACAGAAGTAGGGGTTTCCATGATGGATCTCTCTCGCTCTCTCTCCCTCTCCCTCCTCCCTCTCTCTCTCTCTCTCTCTCTCTCTCTCTCCCTCACTCCCTCTCTCTCTCCCTGTCTTTAATCTTGCGGCTGGCGGCGGGCATTAGTTTGTTAATTGCAGGCCTCATCCTGGACACCTAAACAATGGCCCTCTGTTCTACTTCCTGTCACCCCCGCCAACCCACCCCAGCATGAATTCCGGCAGTTACAGTATTTCAAGTCAAGCACTGGTCTAAACATGTATTCACCATCAGATGGAATTCATAGCACGCAGTAAGGAGGGGCTGGTACAATTAAATTGATATATTGACAATAATAATAATAATAATACATTTTATTTGGCAGATGCCTTTCAGGACACTCAAGGGTATCTTACATCAAATCTTAGGCTTAGGTAATGAATTGGAATTATGCTTGAATATTTAACTGGAAAAAAAACAATAATATAATATATATAATAACATATGCCATTTAGCAGACGCTTGTATCCAAAGAGACTCACAGTCATACGTACATACATTTTATGGATGGATGGTCCTGGGAATTGCACCCACTACTCTGGCGTTATTTGATATCAGTGATTTGCCATGAAGGGCCTCCAGTCCCCCTCTATATCAATCACTGATTGCATTGATCTAATCGAGTGCCTTAAAGACAGTTTCAGTACATTTAGGGGCAATGATCAGCGCTACAATGTTGTTTTTATTCAACAAGTTATTTCAATTCATGCTCCGATGTGCCTCGCAAGTAGTAGGCTACAACGCCTGACCTATTACCACTGTTATCATACAGCATAGCTTGAGACTCAAGTTTTGAAAAAAAAGGGATTCTATGTTATTTATAATAAATAAGGAGTAGGCCTACACGGAGAGAATCGGTCCTCTTATTGTATATGAAAATAGGCAAATGCGTAACGAGAAACAATATTTATTTCCAGTCGATGTAGATAGCCTTTTAAGGAATTTAATTGAAATGGAAATAGATATTTTCCCTGTGCTTCTCCGCCCATGCACTATAGTTAGGCCCAATAAGCTATTGATCATTTAATTGATATCACACAACCCATTGTAGGCTCACTTGATCTCCCGCGCCCAACAGTGAATTGCACTCGGCTTGCATTTTGACTCATAAAGTGATCTCGACTAAGAAAATGTCAGTGACCACTATTCTAGTCTACATAGGCTATAGCTGCCTAGTGTGATTATTACTGTTATATCAGGACTTTACACTCCAGTCTTATATTCTATTAATTATAGGCCTATAGTTTATTATGTGTAGGTCTATGTGAGTCCCATGTTAAATACAAGAGTCTTGGATTTACTGTACTTAGGCCTGCAAGACTATTTGGTCTGTAATGCAAAGTTCAATGTTAGATGGTTTGTTGTGTATGATCGATTATAGTGGGGTACAGGGTAGGCTATTATAGTGGGGTACAGGGTAGGCTATTATAGTGGGGTACAGGGTAAGCTATGCTTTTATGATAATTTAAAGATGAATTTAGTGCCCAAATTTTGGCCCACCTACATTTTTGCTGGGCCTGCCATCAATGGATTTCTGCCTACGCCACTGGTGGGTAATGGTTTTGTCTGACTGTGCATGGGTCGAGAGGCACCCTCTCCTTCAGGTTGACTCATGTTCAGCAGTTCAATCAAAAGTTGCTATTATTTCACCTGTAAAAGTGGAGTGGGACGTAAAATAAAATAGTAATTTACCTGGAACAGGTTCTAAATAATTCGGAGTGTGTAACGCCCCTCGCTCACCTGTGACCAAATGGGCCAGGGCCATTGGTAAATTACTACTGAGGCCTGCAAGAGTATCCATCCACTCAGTCCTGACGTGTGCACTGACGTGCACATTTTTAGTCCACGGTTTAGGTGGGTAAAAGTGTCTGTCTATCTAACTGTCTGTCAGACTGATTCATCTGCTTGAATGTTTCCGTCGTTACATCCAACCAATGCTAGTTGTAAATCTATTAAGAGAGAGAGGAGAAGGGATTGGTGAGGGAGGAAGACAGATAAAGAGAGAGAGAGAGAGAGAGAGAGAGAGAGAGAGAGAGAGAGAGAGAGAGAGAGAGAGAGAGAGAGAGAAAGCGAAAGAGAGAGACGTCTTATTCCATCACTCCAATCCTTCAGACAGCTACATCCATCCACGCTCCTTCATAACCATTACCAGGATTTTTTTCCTGCGACACAGCTTCATTTCTTCCTTGCTGAAAAGCCGCTACAAAATGTACACATACATGTATCATTCTCCAGAAATCCTTGAAGGGGACTGGTAATGGCAAAGTGAAACTTTCATCTGCCTTTCAGGCTACTGCCTTGCTAGCTAACATCACATCCCAACATTACAGCTAAATGTGCTAGGTAGAGAACAAAACATGTCTTTGTGCACTTTACATGTTGAGTAAGGGTTCTATTCAATCTATATCACTGAATCCCTGAAGCCCAAGAAAAAACATAAGACCAAAATAAGAGCAAAATGACTTAGTATCTTGTTTGAACAACTTAGTATCTTGTTTGAACAACTTAGTATCTTGTTTCGAACGGCATAATAGTTTTGTTGTCTAATTTGTTATGCAGCTTGTCAGACCGTGTACTGGTTGCTGCCGCCATTCATTCACTGATTCCATCCATTTATATGATTATTCATTGACAGTTCTTTAATAGCCTTAAAGCAGGGCTGCTTGTAAATGCCAGAGTATGCAAGTGGATGAGCTTGCAGCGAGGAGCAGAGCATAACTCGAGCAGATTTTAAAAATTGTGTCTGCCTTCTTTTCAGCTCCAATTTCGCTCTAGTACTGCTTTTTGTTTTCTTTATCATTATTCTTCTAATTACTGTGACCCCACTCACATTAGCCTACAGTATATACAGTGGGGAGAACTAGTATTTGATACACTGCCGATTTTGCAGGTTTTCCTACTTACAAAGCATGTAGAGGTCTGTAATTTTTATCATAGGTACACTTCAACTGTGATAGACTGAATCTAAAACAAAAATCCAGAAAATCACATTGTATGATTTTTAAATAATTAATTTGCATTTTATTGCATGACATAAGTATTTGATCACCTACCAACCAGTAAGAATTCCGGCTCTCACAGACCTGTTAGTTTTTCTTTAAGAAGCCCTCCTGTTCTCCACTCATTACCTGTATTAACTGCACCTGTTTGAACTCGTTACCTGTATGAAAGACACCTGTCCACACACTCAATCAAACAGACTCCAACCTCTCCACAATGGCCAAGACCAGAGAGCTGTGTAAGGACATCAGGGATAGAATTGTAGACCTGCACAAGGCTGGGATGGGCTACGGGACAATAGGCAAGCAGCTTGGTGAGAAGGCAACAACTGTTGGCGCAATTATTAGAAAATTGAAGAAGTTCAAGATGACGGTCAATCTCCCTCGGTCTGGGGCACCATGCAAGATCTCACCTCGTGGGGCATCAATGATCATGAGGAAGGTGAGGGATCAGCCCAGAACTACACGGCAGGACCTGGTTAATGACCTGAAGAGAGCTGGGACCACAGTCTCAAAGAAAACCATTAGTAACACACTACGCCGTCATGGATTAAAATCCTGCAGCGCACGCAAGGTCCCCCTGCTCAAGCCAGCGCATGTCCAGGCCCGTCTGAAGTTTGCCAATGACCATCTGGATGATCCAGAGGAGGAATGGGAGAAGGTCATGTGGTCTGATGAGACAAAAATAGAGCTTTTTGGTCTAAACTCCACTCGCCGTGTTTGGAGGAAGAAGAAGGATGAGTACAACCCCAAGAACACCATCCCAACCGTGAAGCATGGAGGTGGAAACATCATTCTTTGGGGATGCTTTTCTGCAAAGGGGACAGGACGACTGCACCGTATTGAGGGGAGGATGGATGGGGCCATGTATCGCGAGATCTTGGCCAACAACCTCCTTCCCTCAGTAAGAGCATTGAAGATGGGTCGTGGCTGGGTCTTCCAGCATGACAACGACCCGAAACACACAGCCAGGGCAACTAAGGAGTGGCTCCGTAAGAAGCATCTCAAGGTCCTGGAGTGGCCTAGCCAGTCTCCAGACCTGAACCCAATAGAAAATCTTTTGAGGGAGCTGAAAGTCCGTATTGCCCAGCGAAAGCCCCAAAACCTGAAGGATCTGGAGAAGGTCTGTATGGAGGAGTGGGCCAAAATCCCTGCTGCAGTGTGTGCAAACCTGGTCAAGAACTACAGGAAACGTATGATCTCTGTAATTGCAAACAAAGGTTTCTGTACCAAATATTAAGTTCTGCTTTTCTGATGTATCAAATACTTATGTCATGCAATAAAATGCAAATTAATTACTTAAAAATCATACAATGTGATTTTCTGGATTTTTGTTTTAGATTCCGTCGCTCACAGTTGAAGAGTACCTATGATAAAAATTACAGACTTCTACATGCTTTGTAAGTGGGAAAACCTGCAAAATCGGCAGTGTATCAAATACTTGTTCTCCCCACTGTATATACTGGACAAAAACATAACCGCAACATGTAACAATTTCAAAGAGTTACAGTTCATATAAGGAAATCTGTCAATTAAAATTAATGAATTAGGCCCTAATCTATGGATTTCACATGATTGGGAATACAGATATACATCTGTTGGTCACAGATACCTTTAAAAAAAAAGGTAGGGGCTTGGATCAGAAAACCAGTCAGTATCTGGTGTGACCACCATTTGCCTCATCCTTGGCATAGAGTTGATCAGACTGTTGATTGTGGCCTGTGGATTGTTGTCCCAGTTCAAGTTGCTGGATATTGGCGGGAACTGGAACACACTGTCGTACACGATGATCCAGAGTATCCCAAACGTGCTCAATGGGTGACATGTCTGGTGAATATGCAGGTCATGGAAGAACTGGGACATTTTCAGCTTCCAGGAATTGTGTAGAGATCCTTGTGACATGGGGCCGTGCATTATCATTCTGAAACATGAGGTGATTAATGGCATGACAATGGACCTCAGGATCTCGTCACGGTATCTCTGTGCATTCAAATTGCCATTGATAAAATGCAATTGTGTTCATTGTCCTTAGCTTATGCCTGCCCATACCATAACCACAACTCCACCATCGGGCACTCTGTTCACAAAGTTGACATCAGCAAACGCCATACAAGTGGTTTGCGGTTGTGAGGCCGGTTGGACGTACTGCCAAGTTGTCTAAAACAACGTTGGAGGTGGCTTATGGTAGATAAATTAAAATAAAATTCACTGTCAACAGCTCTGGTGAACATTCCTGTAGTCAGCATGCCAATTGCACACTCCCTCAAAACTTGAGACATCTGGGTTTTGTGTGACAAAACTGAAAATGTTATTGTCCTAAGGACAAGGTGTTCCTGTGTAATCATCATGCTGTTTAAGCAGCTTTTTAATATTCCACACCTGTCAGGTGGATGGATTATCTTGTCAAAGGAGATATGCTCACTAACAGGGATGTAACCAAATTTGTGCACAACATTTTAGAGAAATAAGCTTTTTGTGAGTATGGAACATTTCTGGGATCTTTTATTTCAGGGACCAACACTTTACATGTTGCGTTTATATTTCTGTTCAGTATATTTTTAAAGACTTCAAATGTATTAACAGATGTTTTAGGTAGGAAACACATAGGCTACTGTAATATAAAATACATTTGACTAAGCTAAAATATCAGAAATAATTTGTAGAAGGCCAGTATCAGCTTCTTTTCATAAATAAAAGGGAATAAATAAAGCAGTCTCTGCTAACGCAGGAAATTTGCCTTTGAATTTCAATCACGTTGTAGCCTCTGCCGTCCCCAACAACCTGATGTTCCGGTTTTCTGGGCAAATGAGAGCCTGACTCGACTTCTGTTTTTGGACATTAACAAGGCGACATTCCATCTTAACCCCTCCTCCACATTTACTGGATTGGTTGAACAGTGCAGAAGAGAACCTCCCCCAAAATCTTTTTTGGAATTCTCGTCAAGCACAGTATGTAGGGTATCTAGTTTCAGGCGTTTCTTTTATGCCTGCTACGTTGGATTAATTATGTTGTAACGCCGAATTTCCGCAGTGCGGATTGAATAGAGCCCTAAAGCTATATCCTAACACAGCACACACACACACGTGTGTTATATGAAATTATTTGTGGTAATCGTAAAAGGGTCTAGTCAGGTATTGACTGATGCCGCCACACACAAACCCAATATCTATGTTCTTCTCCACCTGAAAGGGGGGACTCCCTGTCATGTGTGTGTGATGTGTGTGTCTGTGCTTGGTAGGTACCTGCGTGTGTGTGTGTGTCTGAGCGCGCGTGTGTGTGTGCATACTTTTAAGTGTTTAAGTTCAAGGCTGTAAAGACAGACAGACAGACGGTGTGTCAATATAAAAAGCAAAAGAGAGTGGCATCCAATGAAAGATTGTTTAAAGTCAGAGCTGCCAAGGCTTTACGCCCATCATTTATCTTGTTAGTGATACATCAAGTTCACTTCATAGCCCAGTCATTAAAATGTATGACAATGTAAATGGCCGCCTGACCCATTCATCTTGTTTAAAGTGGCAAATGTAACATGCTCCTCATCCACAGTGATAAAGTTACACTTCCGTCTTTGATGAAGGATTCATCGTTGATGGTAAAGTGTTCTGCATACTATGATATATGCTAAACTAGGTCGAGTGAAGTAGGGGACTTTGAATTTGAAAGCAGGGCTGCCGCGATACTGTACTGTATGTGCAAGGTGCTTATCACTCAGAAATCTCGTTATTGAGGGGCAGCTATATATTTGTGCGTAGAGATTGAGCAAAAGGCAGGTGTCAAATCATTACCTTTGGTCACACTACTTTGACATTAAAACCCGTTTATTTGAGGATACAGTACGAAATCACACATAGGCCGTCGTCATGGAATCTTTGTTGTGATATTTATACTTTTCATGTTTACTCTCGTCTTTGTTTCCTTTTATAAATATCAATCTTTTCAAGGTCCATGTGAGTGAGTTATATGGGGCCTCTCCTTAGATGAAAGTCTATTTTACAACCCCTCAGGCCCTCAGAGCAGCAAAATGCAATCTGTGTCACTATAACTCAATATTTCTACTGGACAGAGTGAGGGGTGAGTGAATCCAAGTCCTGGTTTTTCCCCTACCTACTTTAGTGGCACACACACACACACACACACACACACACACACACACACACACACACACACACACACACACACACACACACACACACACACACACACACACACACACACACACATACACCCACACCCACACTCACCCTCCATCCACAGGGAGGTAGTACAGTACAGTGAGGTGGTTTATGTAGCCTGTCAGTTGGTGGGCTTGAGTGATGAAGTCATGATTAATACAGTGGATGTTTGGTAATGTAAATCCTTACTGCCCCACAAATAAACCAGGGGGGTTTTTACCGATGATTAAATGGACATTTCACAGTTGATTGAGCATGCAAAAAGTCATCAATTTCCCTCTAACTCTGTAAACAGCGGGGGCACCCTTTCCACCGTGAGGTATATGCTGGTCGTTGTGGGTTTACATGCACACACAGGCCCTTGAAGACGAATGAGTGCTTCAATTCATATAACCGCTGGGATCTCCTGATTAGGTCATTTATATGGGGGACAGGTTTATAACGGCTAACTTACCATCATGTCCCACAACAATTATTCCTGAAATCCGGCTGTAAAAGCAGACAGTAAATTTCAGATTTTTCTGTCGCTGTCAACCAGGGCCCATAACCTGAGATCTGATTTTCAATAAATCCTTTTAATCCCTTTTCCGAAACGGAGGGCAATTACATGAGGAGAGACTCCTCCAAATGGATCCACTCAGTGTTACAGCCACACGTTGTTTCCGCCTGCGGACAGCTTCACAGGGTCTTAGAAGTAACATGTTCATAACGTATGAGTGAGTAAAGTGGACAGACAGGCACCTCAGGAAAGCGGTCAAGGACAGCTGTGGTACTGTACAGAAGGGTATCACAAACACACACAGACGCACACACATGCACACACACGCACTGAGAAATGAACGATAACAGTGCCAATGCAATATTTGATTTGTGAATGAGCCTGAGGTGAAACAGAAAATGTTAAAATGTCAAACACCTCTCCGTGATATCTTATTCTCTGACATACTCACATGGTGGAACGAACTTCTATTGCATTACCTTGCTTTGCATACCATTAACCCTGTATTACAGCCACTAATACGACGACACAGGGAAATGTAATCATGGGAAGCGTAGTTTAGCTGTCAGAGGTTTTTTATTTTTTTATGGTGACCTGTCGGTGACAGAGGAGAGATGGGATTAGCTTCAGATAACAGCAGAGATGGTTTTACATATCACAAAATAGAAAAAATAGCAGCAGCGTTTTGTACCACTTGGGTTGGCATTTGATTAAGGTCATACATCAACTGTCTCTGTCTCTTTATACAAGCAGAATCATAACTATGCAGACGGTAGGTAAATTCTTACCATGTAGGATGTTTTACATTAGGTCAAAAATAAAGCAAGCTTTATTTGAATGGTTTCAAGCCAATGGCTTCAACTCCAAAGGTGTTGGTTGAAGTTTCAAGTTCAGTGGTATTTTTCATGTGGATAGGTAATAGGTATAAATGAACACAAAGCCATGTCAATTATATTGCTTGTATTTTAAGTGCTCACCTCAGCCTCCTGAATGTGGGGAATAGATGAAGAACATGAATGCCAAATGGCACTCAATTACATTCATAGTCACTACTTTTGACAAGGGCAAATAGACTACACAGGGAATAGGGTGCTAATTGGGACGCAGACACAAGCAATAAAGGGGAAGAGGGTTTGTATGTTTCTGTAAACAGGGTGTTGGTTGGAGCAGCTGAAATGGGATATGAGTGGTAGGAGCTCTGTAAATCATGGCTGAACCGGTTTTGGCTAGGTGAACCCTGTTTACTGTAGGTAGGCTACAGACTGATACAGGAGACCATATACAGGGACAGGACAGCTCAGTGTAGAACTCACTGTCAACAACTGTCTAAAATATCAAGGCTATACCTGTTTTTCCCTTTCCTCCTCTCAGCTCACACCGGCTCGATATTACCTATATAATGTTGAGTATTTCACCTTTCCAACACCCACATGAAAAACTCCTATAGTATATTATGGTCTAAATACCATATCAATACTATATTTATATACTATTTACTGTACTGCTTTTACAGACTTTACTGTAGTATTCACTGTAGTGTTTTTGTGGACATGGACTGCTAACACTTCCAAACTACACCAGTTACGGTTTAATGAGGGTAACACCTCAACCAGAACATAAGACAGGTTCGTTACAGGCCACCTATTGAGTTGGGTCAACAGTTCTGAGCAATGCAATGGACCAATTGTAACATCTAAACGTTAGACAGGTTCTAGGCCTATTAAAAGGGAAATAGTACAGAGAAAGAACGATCAACGTTTATTCAAGTTTAGAAGATTAGGTTGCTGTTTAACACAGATAACACGTTAACAAGAGTACACCAAAATTACCTCTTCGATCTGTTACTTCCACCAGATAGCCTTCTGAAATACAAGTGCTTTCACAGAGGTTCAGTTGACCACTTTCACCAAAAACATTGACAAACAATAAATAATAAAAATAATAAGCAGTTACCCACTGCACTTTAGAAATCCAAATTACTTTACTTAAATACAGTCACCTTATTGGAGGGCGCTGCCAATAAACTGCCTGGACCACAAACCAGCAAAGCCTATCCAAACAAACCAAAGACCTAGACCTAGACCTAGACCTAGACCTAGACCTAGACCTAGACCTAGACCTAGACCTAGACCTAGACCTAGACCTAGACCTAGACCTAGACCTAGACCCACCAATGCCATACAGTCCACACCCAAGGTACAACACTCTCACCTGAACATGCTTTTATACATTTCCTGCATGTCCTCCCCTAATAAGGGTGCCCAGGGAAACACTGACCAAAACTTTGGTTCCTAGCCTGTCACACAATATTCTTCAGTTACAAGATTGTAACTGATTGAGGTTTAGGTAAGGGTTATGGTGATGCCCATCTACTGTGGGACTCCAGTTAAAGAGGCAGAGATGCAGTGCAGTTTAAGAGTCTTTATAGATTCAGGTAATGAGATGGTACATGGCAGAAAACGACAGTTGTTGACATGAGACTCTTGTTTTGAATTGAAACTTGGTTGGCTTTGTATGGAGTATGGATTATCTAAAAGACACAAAAACGCAAATAATAACGTGTAATAACAGTATGGAACATACATCATTAATTGGCTGTTAATGGCAATAATCCATGACAATATGCAAATGGATTAAGCAGAAATTGGAAAAACTATGCATAAATATAGCAGCAGTTAACAATGAATGGCCAGAAAGGGGGTGCCAAAGCATGTAGCATGGTAGGCCAAAGCTATAGCAGGCTAATTTATCGATGGCTACATAGCATAACATGGCAAGCAAACAAACAATATAAAGCTAACAAAAGTAGCAAACATAGCCATAGAGCAGGCCTAGATAGCACAGCAAAGCAATGCACAAAAAGAGCAATCATTATTAACGTATCCATTAACACTTCAAGTACCAAAGAGAACAGATAAATAGACTCAAAATGGTTGTTTGACTGAGCCGTTAGCATTTTGCAGCCATTAGCAGCCGATATAAACTATACAAAACAATGGTGAGGGAGTTCTTTAAATGATGCATACTGGTTCTTGTTTCTGAGAATTGTTTGTCGTGCTCAACTACTCAGCTCAGTCTAGGTGAAGGATCCAGATTGAAAGGAGGCACCCTCAAACCTGCCCATATAAATACCTTGCCATAGTATATAGAGGGCACACCTGCCACGAGTGCTCTCCGTCCTCACTTGACCATAGAGATTGGTAGAGGGCACACCTGCCACAAACGCCCTCCCACGCATCCACGTCATCAAGCAGGGAATTCTGTACAAAGATTAAAAACCAATAGTATAGAAATATAGTAACACTACAGTATTTAGACCATAGTATTATATATATTAATATTATATATTATATATTATTTGTTAATGTAGGTTAGCTGTAAATGCATAACATGTTTGATGTTTGAACTAGGACCACAATGTAAATACATACATATTTTTAAAGTTGTGTTATTCTCAACATATTTCTAAATGCATTGAATGCACATTTGTGGTTTTATTGAACAGTCAAATAAAATCAATCAAGCAATACTAGAGTGCAGAGTATAGTATTCTACAGTATACTACAAAATATTATAGTAAGCACTACACGATTGCGGGATACTACAGTATGGAGTATAGGATTCTACAATATACTACAGTCAGAATTCTATAGCAAGTACTATAGCATTCTATAGTGAATTTAAGTATTTTTTTATGTTGGCAGGCATGGTCCAGCATTTGCTATCAGAACATACTGTTCTAGCCTAGGAGTGTGTGGTGGTTTGTGCCATATAAGGAGCATCTAGTGTGTAGTGGATGTGTGCTATTAACAAGTCCTCTGTTTGTGGTCCCTGGTCCAGCACCCCAGCCAGACTGCTTGTAAATGGCACTCTTATTAGAAGAAACAAATTCCCTCATAGGCTTGAGTTTCAATGAAAGGGGGATACAGTTAGCCTAGGTAAATACAGCCTTAGGAACCACCACTAAGCATGTGATATGAAAACTATACACTGCTGTGGAGAAAAGCCAGGTTTTCCTCTGAAGAGCCTTTAAAGCGTCCAATGTATGGAAATTGGATCTATAGTAGTTAGGCTCGACCAAGGTTGGAGTTCTCATTAGGAACATGTAGCTGAATAGACAATGGTTAGGGGGAAATATAAATGATCAACACACCAAAATATAAAAAGAGAACTGTGAAGAAATATGTGGTAGACAAGATCCCATGTCTGATAGGCCTTTGTGAAGAACAGGCAGTGGTTGCGAAGTCATCACATGGATATCAAAAATACTACACACACAAAAACAGATCTCTACAACTTCATCGAAGCAAAGACAAATGACTGGTGTGCAGTAGCGGATTTAGGTACGGGCAACATGGGCAGCCGCCCAGGGCGGCATCTTGCTGGGGGCGGCACGGGGCACCCCTGAGTGTGGGGGCGGGCGCAGGAGCTGAAGGGAGGGGTTCTCCCAGGGCCCCATACAAGGTAGAACCGCTACTGCTGGTGCGGCATAGTCAGAGAACCTTCCACTGTGTTCTCATGAAAACAAGACAGGCATATTATTATTATTATGATATTATATGACAGGCACAGCCTAATGGTGTGAGGAGAGCAGAATGTGTGAACAGGCCTCGAATGTAGAATTAATATAAGTAAGGGAAAACAAAACAAGATGAAGTGTCAAGGAGAGAAATCCGTGGCGACTTTTCTGAGGCAGAACACAAATTAGATTATGGTCACATTAGATGTGCTTTCATCTGGACTTCATATTATTATTATTATTATTATTATGGTTGTTATTATTGTTATTATTATTGTTGTTATTATTGTTGTTGTTATTATTGTTATTATTATTGTTGTTATTATTGTTATCGTTATTGTTATTATTATTGTTATTATTATTATAATGGTTGTTATTATAGTTATTGTTATTATTATTACTATTATTGTTGTTGTTATTGTTATCGTTATTGTTATTATTATTGTTATTGTTGTTATTGTTTGTATTATTGTTGTTGTTGTTTTTATTATTGTTATTATTATTATTATTCTGTTCAAACAAGGGATCGAGACGCACTGCAATGGCTTAATGCTGCAACCATATATCCTACGCGCTAAATGCTATACAGCATCATCTGGACATGTGCGCAACAAAAGTTCAACGTTCACCTTCTGCTACTATTTCTGTCGAGCCGTCTACTGCATACAGTTTGATCCATACGTTCGATAAATCCAATGTATGCGCCACACAGAACGCACTGCTACTGCCTCTGCAACGCAATGCCGCAAGGCAAATGTAGCGTTCCATTGGAAATGAATGTATGTACTTCTGGTGTACCAAAATGCAATGACGCTGTCGGTGTGACCACAGCACTAGTCTTTGTATTGCTGCTCATTATTTGGGTGATGATGAAGGACGTTAAACCATGAGAGACTGATCTTGTTTCTATCAGGGCAGCAAAAGACCTCTGGATTTCTTCTTAGGTCGAGAGATCTCCACATCCCCCCTCCAAGCTTTAAACTGGCCTGTATTCTGCCTTGTAGTCACTGCTATCAATAATATAATTGATAGCACTTCAAAACGACATGAACGGAATTAGCCATTGATGTTGATGACTGTGGTGCACGCTATGAAAGTCTTAATAATATTTTAATGGTTACTTACTAACATGTCTATAAAGTTGAAGAAATACTTGAAAAGTTCAGTACCCTATCAGCTTCATTGTGGTGCATGATATTGCTTCTTTCCTCAATTAAATAATCTAAATGTGAAAGCGTCACGCTGTCAACACGCTGACAGTACAGCACTTTACTGTGAGTTTCTGTAGCTATCACACAGCTGAGGGGTAGAATTAACGATTACAGCTTTGAAGTTCACAGATTCCACACCCCATTTTGCATCCTGCCTTCGAACTTCCTCGTCAACCTCATGTTCGCTCTCAGCTGTCACATCTATCCTCCCGCGACGGTTAGGAGAACAAGAAAATATTATTTTGTAGTCTCCAACAATCTGTCACACGCGTCAAATACAACAGGTGTAGACCTTACAGTAAAATGCTTACTTACAAGCCCTAACCAACAGTGCAATTTAAGTAGAAAATAAGTATTATGTAAACAAGAGAGGTAAAGAAACAAAAAACAGTAAAGTGACAGAAAAAAATATATATATACAGGTGGTATACAGTTGGTATACAGGTGGTATACAGGTGGTATATACAGGTGGTATACAGGTGGTAGATACAGGTGGTATATACAGGTGGTATATACAGGTGGTATATACAGGTGGTTCCGGGTAGTCATTTGATTAGCTGTTCAGGAGTCTTATGGCTTGGGAGTAAAAGCTGTTGAGAAGCATTTTGGACCTACACTTGGCGCTCCGGTACCACTTGTCATGCGGTAGCAGAGAGAACAGTCTATAATTAGGGGGGCTGGAGTCTTTGACAATTTTTAGGACCTTCCTCTGACACTGCCTGGTATAGTGGTCCTGGATGGCAGGAAACTTTGCCCCAGTGATGTACTGGGCCATACGCACTACCCTCTGTAGTGCCTTGCGGTCGGAGGCCGAGCAGTTGCCGTACCAGGCAGTGATGCATGCAAGCACTCAATCTGTCGAAGTGTTTGCTTAAACGTCTTTGGTAAAAGAACTGGGCTTAGCAAGCAGAAGCAACCCCTACCAATAAGGTCTGACTGTGGCCCGCGTCCAGGGAAACTCCAGGGAAGAACTGCCCAAGGAAGAACCGCCCAGGGAAACCAAGCACCCTCTTTATCGCCACAGATGGTTTGTTTACATAGCAGGTTAAGAGAGCTAATGTAGCATGTTCGGATAATTAACGTAGCAAGTTAGGAGAACTAATGTAGCAGATTGGGCTAACTAACGTAGCAGAAAAGCAAGAGGGGGCGTGGTTTCCCTGGAGTTTCCCTGGACGGGGGCCGCAGTCAGACGTCTCTCATCCCTACTGCTTTGAGCCATCTACAGAGAACAAATACCATGTAAACGAATGTCATTCAGCCATTGAACTCAAATAGATCAACCTGGGAATGAGAATGACTGGTGGTAAGTGGAGCTGCATTCATCAGATGAATAGGTAGGACATTTCTTATCATCTTATCTCTGGGCATATAAGCAGGTGTTGCACACAGTCAACAGTCCTTTGATTAATGAGCCGTATATCATACCTATTCTAAAGGCTGTATTCCATATCTGCCGGTGTGCCGGTGATGTTAAATATTAGCCCAGAATAATATTTCACAGCACAACAATACCTTTTGATTGGCAGTATTCACGAAATGAAGTTTAAACGACTTGGTAATGAATAATATAATAACAGAGTGTTTACCGACCACAGAGTGTCTGGTACTGATCCTATTTCTCTTTGAACCCGGCATTTAGACTGACAAAAACAAACATTTGGTGACAACAGCACATTCATATTTTACAAAGGGTCTCCCTTGTGAACACTGAAGGTAAATCATGCATCAAATATTATTATTTGTCATATCACGCACACTCAGACGAAGCTGGTTAGCTTTGGAGCTCTGCGTGAATGAAGGTGTACACTTACAGTATAACACACATGCGAACACACACGTTCTCTGTCAGGCCTCTTCTGTGGCCTGTGTGCTCTTTCATGGGTTTGCTGTGAAGTATTGTGCAGATTATTAATCAGTCCAGAGGCCCAAGCTGCTATCCATCTCCATCTATAGGCCTGTGGAACATTTTAAAAGCATGCAGTCCCATACAACAACCATTAAAAGCCCAGAGAGCCATATCACTGTAAATTATTTAGCTGAAAGCCGGCTGTAAATCACTGTGTGTCATATACTGAACATGGCATATGCTGGGGTGAAAAATGCATACAGAGAGGCCATTCACACTTGGTGCTGAAAGCAAGGAATTTAAAAAGCCTGCTTCGTCCGACATCCATTCACTCCGCTACACTATAGAGTACAGTTCACTCACGGCTAATTTATCAAGACTGATTATGAATGATCCATTTAGGGAATTTGTACAATCGTGGCGCTCCGCAGAGAATCACTCTCCTGGAATCAGTGACGGTGGTTGGAAATCAATGCCATTCCACATAGTTGTTTCTAAGAATAAAGCGAGGCTGATCTGACAGAGTCTTCGGTGCATCTTAAGCAGGAAATGTGCTCAATTCATCGCTGATGAGGAATAAAACACACAGTCAATGCGTTTTTGTGACATTAATGGTTATCTGAGGGAAGGAAGTATCATTAAATTTGCATTAGATGAAATATTAAAGCATATAAGCACAAAACTAAACATATCATACTTTGTACATTATCAGTCTTTCTTTGCACAAGCTATTCAAATATTCCATTTGTGACTTGCTTTAGATTTATTCCTGAATCCAGTCTTCAGCTCCTGTTCAGCGCCAGCGTGTCGACACGCACGTCTATTTGACTGACAGACTCATCAGAATGAAGATCCTCCTAGCCTGAAGGGAAATGTGATACCTGTCAAATACTGGATATTTTGTGTTGTTCACGTCTCACATTCGTGTCACCGCAAACACCCAAGTCATAACATCAGTTATTATCTCATCGCTCAACATACGATTGTTCTAATATACCTGAGTTCTCACATGATCTCTTCACTTGTAATCAGAGTTTATGACAGTCTGTGTGTGTGCGTGCGTGCGTGTGTGTGTGTGTGAAATACACTGAACAAAAATATAAACGCAACATGCAGCAATTTATACGATTTTACTAAATTACAGTTCATATAATGAAATCAGTCCTTTTAAATAAATAAATTAGGCCCTAATCTATGGATTTCACATGATTGGGAATACAGATAAGCATCTGTTGGTCACAGATACCTTCAAAAAAAAAGGTAGGGGTGTGGATCAGAAAACCAGTCAGTATCTGGTGTGACCACCATTTGCCTCATGCAGCGCGATACATCTCCTTGGCATAGAGTTGATCAGACTGTTGATTGGGGCCTGTGCAATGTTGTACCACTCCTCTTCAATGGTTTGAGATGTGGCTGGACATTGGCGGGAACTGGAACATGCTGTCGTACATGTCGATCCAAAGCATCCCAAACGTGCTCAATGGGTGACATGTCTGGTGAATATGCAGGTCATGGAAGAACTGGGCCATTTTTAGCTTTTTAACTGTCCGTAGCTTACGCCTTCCCATAACCCTACCGCCACCATGGAGCACTCTGTTCACAACATTGACATCAGCAAACCACTCACACACACAACGCCATACACCCTTTCTGCCATCTGCCTGTACAGGTGAAACTGGGATTCATCCGTGAAGAGCACACTTCTCCAGCATTCCAGTGGCCATCGAAGGTGAGCATTTGCCCACTGAAGTCGGTTACCATGCCGAACTGCAGTCAGGTCAAGACCCTGGTGAGGATGACGAGCACGCAGACGAGTGTCCCTGAGACGGTTTCAGACAGTTTGTGCAGAAATTCTTTGGTTGTGCAAACCACAGGAGGCTGGTGGCACCTTAATGTGGGAGGATGGGCTCTTGGTAATGTCCAGCCATTATTATGAGTCGTCCTCGCCTCAGCAGCCTACACAGGTGCAAACCCACAGTTTCGTCAGCTGTCGTAGTGGCTGGTCTCAGACAATCCCGCAGGTGAAGAAGCCGGATGTGTAGGTCCTGGGCTGGTGTAGTTACACGTGGTCTGCGGTTGTGAGGCCGGTTGGACATACTGCCAAATTCTCTAAAACAATGTTGGTAGAGAAAATAACATTAAATTATCTGGAAACAGCTCTGTTGGACATTCCTGCAGTCAGCATGCCAATTGCACACTCCCTCAAAACTAGAGACATCTGTGGCATTGTGTTGTGTGACAAAACTGCACATTTAGAGTGGCCTTTTATTGTCCCCAGCACAAGGTGCACCTGAGAAGTGTTGCCTTCTCATCAAGCTGCTTGCCTATTGTCCTGTAGCCCATCCCAGCCTTGTGCAGGTCTACAATTGTATCCCTGATGTCCTTACACAGCTCTCTGGTCTTGGCCATTGTGGAGAGGTTGGAATCTGTTTGATTGAGTGTGTGGACAGGTGTCTTTTATACAGGTAACGAGTTCAAACAGGTGCAGTTAATACAGGTAATGAGTGGAGAACAGGAGGGCTTCTTAAAGAAAAACTAACAGGTCTGTGAGAACCGGAATTCTTACTGGAAGGTAGGTGATCAAATACTTATGTCATGCAATAAAATGCAAATTAATTTCATACAATGTGATTTTCTGGATTTGTGTTTTAGACTCCGTCTCTCACAGTTGAACCTATGTACCTATGATAAAAATTACTGACTTCTACATGCTTTGTAAGTGGGAAAACCTGCAAAATCGACAGTGTATCAAATACTTGTTCTCCCCACTGTATATATATAATATCCGCATAAAGAAAATGTGAGAATTTTCACCACCCGTAATGTGTTTCCACCAAACTCTCAATTGCACTTCACATTGCCCTCTCCGACCTGTACAAATCCATAGTCCCCTCCAAGCTCATCACCAAGCTAGGGACCCTGTGACTGAAACCCACCCTCTGAAACTGGTTCCTGGACTTTCTGACGGGCCGGCCCCAGGTTGTGAGGTAGGCAACACCACCTCCGCCACACTGACCCTCAACGCGGGGGCCCCTCGTGGGTGTGTGCTTAGTCCCCTCCTGTACTCCATGTTCACCTATGACTGCATGGCCACGTATGACTCCAACACCATCATCAAGTTTGCTGACTACATGATTGTGTTAGGCCTGATCACAGACGGTAATGAGTCAGTCTACAGGGAAGAGGTCAGAGACTCTAGGACAACAACCTCTCCCTCAACATCAGTAAGAATAAGGAGCTGATCATGGACTAAAGGAGAAAGAGGGGAGAGCACACTCCCATCCACATTGGCAGGGCTGTTGTGGAGCCAATCAAGAGCTTTAAGTTCATTGGTGTCCACATCACTAAGGACTTAACATAGTCCACACACACGCACAGTCGTGAAAATGGCACGGCAGCACCTCTTCCCCCTCAAGAGGCTGAAAAGATTTGGCATGGGCCCTTGGATACAAAAAAGTTTTACAGCTGCACCATCGAGAGCATCTTGACTGGCTGCATCACCACTTGGTATGGCAAATGCACCACCCTTGAATGCAAAGCGCTACAGAGGGTGGTGCGGAGAGCCCAGTACATCACTGGGGCCAAGCTCCATGCCATCCAGGACCTCTATATCAGGTCGCCAGCAACCCAAGCCATAGACTGTTCACTCTGCTACCGTATGGCAAACAGTACCAGAGCATCGGCTCTTGGACCAACAGGCTCCAAGACAACTTCTACCCCCAAGCAATAAGACTGCTAAATAGCCAGACTGCACTGACCCTACGCACACTCACTAGACTATATACACAAACCATATACACACTCACTAATACACACTACATTGACACTCTCACACGAAACCCACACACATTCACATACACTAGATAACACTGTACCCACCAGGAAGGTACGCTGTTTTCCAAATAATAAACCCTGGGTCACCAGCGACCTGAAGGCCCTGCTGAATGAGAAGAAGAGGGCCTTCAAGGAGAGGGACAAGGACAAATTGAAATGCGTCCAGAGGGAGCTGAAGTTGCGGATTGCTGAGGGAAAGAGAGGGTATAAGGAGAAGATGGAGGACAAGCTGAGGAAGAGCCAGGTGAGAGAGGTGTGGAAGGGTATGAGAAATATCACTGGCTTCAAAAAGTCAAACAGTGGGCAGACGGAGGGGACCCAGGACAAAGCCAATGAGCTTAACCCATTTTTTAACAGGTTCGATACTGGCCCTGTCCACCTCCCATCCAGCTCCCCAGGCCACACACCCTCAATGCTGTCCCACCCCCACTTTGCTCACAACACCTCCGTTGAGACAATCAGCGACCCCCTTCCCACCTCCGCTCTCTCTGGACTGATCCTCAAAACCTCCCTTCCCCCCCACCTCTGGACTGATCCTCAACACCCCCCTTCCACCCACCTGGGCTGGCTTTCACCACCAACCAAGTGAAGAGAGAGCTGGAGAGACTACATCAGCGGTGAGCCCTGATGGCATCAGCCCAAGGGTGCTTAGGGTCTGTGCTGACCAATTGTGTGGAATACTCCAGCGACCCTTCAACCTTAGCCTGAGCCTAGAAAGGGTCCCTGTGCTGTGGAAAACATCCTGCCTGGGCCCAGTGCCCAAGAAGGCGCACCCCACTGTCCTGAATGACTTCAGACCTGTAGTGCTAACATCCCACATCATGAAGACCCTGGAAAGGTTAGTCCTTGCTCACCTCAGACCCCTGGTGTGTACATCACTGGACCCCCTGCAGTTCGCATACCAGCGCAACATAGGGGTGGATGATGTTGTGCAGAGGGCCTACTCTCACCTGGACAACGCAGGTTGCACTGTGATGGTTATGTTTTTTGACTTCTCCAGTGCCTTCAACACCATTCAGCCCCTGCTACTGGGTGAGAAGATGAATAGGATGAAAGTGGAAGCACCCTTAGTCTCCTGGGTTACAGACTACCTGACCGGTAGGCCACAATTTGTGCGGATACAGAGCTGTGTGTCAGAACGGACAGTGAGCAGAACCACCTTCAGCTCAATATCAGAAAAACAAAGGAGATGGTGGTGGACTTCAGGAGAACCAAGGCCCAACCGACTGCAGTCCCTATACAGGGGATGGATGTGGAAATGGTATGTACAACAGGCTGGAATGGGCTGGTAACACTGGGGCTCTGTACAAAAAGGGCCAGAGCCGACTGTACTTTCTGAAGAGGCTCAGGTTCTTCAACGTGTGCAGTAAACTACTGCATACTTTCTACAAGTCTGTGGTGGCCAGTGCCATATTTTTTGCAGTGGTGTACTGGGGTGCCAACAGAAAGGCCGGGGATGCTTCTCGGGTAAATAAACTGATCAGGAAGGCTAGCTCTGTTCTGGGGATTAGCCTTGACACTCTAGAGGAGGTGGCGGAGAGACGGATCCTGGCCAAACGTCTGGCCATCATGGACAACATCACCCACCCTATGCATGCCATGCCATGGTTGATGATGCAGAGGAGCACTTTCAGTCACAGACTGATCCCACCATGGTGTGCCAGAGAGCGCTACTGGAGGTCCTTCCTGCCGGCGGCTATTAGACTATTTAATGCCTCACCGGGGTGCCGTGCCGTCGGCAACATAGACCTGGAACTGTTGGGGTGTTAGGCCCTAGTTTAACAATTAGGCATCCATCTGTGAGTAACTCTGGTCTGTAATCACTCATTCACTCAGGACTTATTTATTCAGCACTCATTCGTTCAGGAATGCATATTAGTATCCTGTCAGTTGTATCTTTTTTCATTGCCTTTAGTATATCGAATGTGCAATACGTGCATTTATCTGTAATTAAACCCTGCACTAAGGACTGTAATTTAAGGGAATTATTATTACCCTGAATTATATCATACGCATATTTAGCTATTTAAGTATATCTTCCTGTCATTTACCTGTACAGTTAATGTAACCATGCAAATATTCACTTACCTGTTAATTTAACCAGTCTGTATATTAAGTGAACTATTATTACCCTCACTTTGATCATACGCACTTTTAGCTATTTAAGTATTTCTCTGCCATTGACCTGTATAGTATAGTTAACCATGCAAATATTCCTTATTTATCTATATCAACTTGCAATATTTGTATCATTTTTTTCACCTAACACTCTGTAACAATGTATAGTGTACATATTCAGCCATTCACCTATACTATGCAATGCCTTTTTATTGCTTTTTGCACACCAAACTTCTTGTATTTTTATACTTTTTCATACTGCCGCTCTATGTATCATGTATCGTGTATCTGTCTTTTGTGTATTTTCGTTCTGGCATTTTGCACTTGCCCTGTGTTTTGTTTATCTATCTATCTATCTATCTATCTATCTATCTATCTATCTATCTATCTATCTATCTATCTATCTATCTATCTATCTATCTATCTATCTATCTATCTATCTATCTATCTATCTATCTATCTATCTATCTATCTATCTATCTATCTATCTATCTATCTATCTATCTATCTATCTATCTATCTATCTATCTATCTACCTTTCTATCTATCTACATACGCCCACACACACATACCACATAAACATTACACAACACAAACACACACTACATACACATTACAAATACACATACACACAGACACACACACTTTTACACACATAATTTACTGCTGATACTCTGTTCTTTATTTTACTCTTATTATTATCTATCCTGATGCTTAGTCACTTTACCCTGCCTTTACGTACATACTGTACCTCAAATACCTCATGCCTCTGCACATTGATCTGGTACTGGTATTGCCTGTAAATAGCTCTATTCTTGTGTATTTTATTTTATTCCTTGTCTTACTATTTTATTTTTAAACTCTGCATCGTTGGGAAGGGCTCAGTAAGAAAGCATTTCACGGTAAAGTTTGATTTGATTTTGATTTGATTTTTAATCTACTGAATTTAAAAAATATTATATTTGTTTCCATCAAATTTTCAACTCTACCTAGTTTTGTCACAAAAATGTTGCGTTAAATAGCAAATGTGCCTTCTATGGTCTTGGCACCTGCACTCGAACCAACAGTTCATAGATACAGTGACATGACGAGATTTATTTATTTTTTGTGCCCCCCTTTTTCTCCCCAATTTTGATCTTGTCTCATCGCTGCAACTCCCCAACAGGCTCCTCGAAACATGACCCGCCTAACCACACTCCTTAACACCCGCCAGCTTAACTTGGAAGCCTGCCGCACCAATGTGTCGGAAGAAACACTGTTCAACTGGCGACAGCCTGCAGGCACCTGGCCTGCCACAAGGAGTCGCTAGAGCGCGATGAGCCAAGTAAAGCCCCCCCGGCCATAACCTGGACAACTGTGCGCCGTCCTATGGGACTTCCGGCCATGGCCGGTTATGGCACAGCCCAAGAATAAACCCGGGTCTGTAGTAACACCTCTAGCACTGCGATGCAGTGTCTTAGACCACACAGGAGGCCCTGCACTTATTGTTGTGAGACTGTTGAGACTGGTGTTTTGCGGGTACTATTTAATTAAGCTGCCAGTTGAGGACTTGTGAGGCGTCTGTTTCTCAAACTAGTTACTCTAATGTACTTGTCCTCTTGCTAAGTTGTGCACCGGGGCCTCCTAATCCTCTTTCTATTCTGGTTAGAACCAGTTTGCGCTGTTCTGTGAAGGGAGTAGTACACAGCGTTGTACAAGATCTTCAGTTTCTTGGCAATTTCTCGCAAGGAACAGCCTTAATTTCTCAGAACAAGAATAGACTGACGAGTTTCAGAAGAAAGTTATTTGTTTCTGGCCATTTTGAGCCTGTAATCGAACCCACAAATGCTGATGCTCCAGATACTCAACTAGTCTAAAGAAGTTTTATTGCTTCTTTAATCAGCACAACAGTTTTCAGCAGTGCTAACATAATTGCAAAAGGGTTTTCTAATGATCAATTAGCCTTTTAAAATGATAAACTTGGATTAGCTAACACAACGTGCCATTGGAACACAGGAGTGATGGTTGCTCTTAATGGGCCTCTGTACGCCTATGTTGAAATTGCATAAAAAATCTGCTGTTTCCAGCTACAATAATCATTTACAACATTAACAATGTCTACACCGATCAATTTGATGTTATTTTAATGGACAAAAAATTTGCTTTTCTTTCAAAAACAAGGACATTTCTAAGTGACCCCAAACTTTTGAACGGTAGTGTACCTTATCTAACAGCTTAGGAAAAACATTCTAGTTACCATAGTAGTTAGAGTGTAACTACAACTGCAGGTCATTATGGCAACTTATTGCAAAATACTGCCAAGACAATCAACCCAAGATGATGACATCTCCCGCTGTGCCAAATCACTCAGGACCTGTCATTGTAAATGTCTTACTCCGGTCCGGTCTCACTGCATCAAGTGTTTACTGTGTCCACTGCCACGGACAATAACAGCTTACAGGCAGACAGTGGAGAGCATGTGGTGTGCAGCTGTGCAGGGCTAGCTGACTGACTGACTATACAGTACAGGAGGATGGATAGCAGCACTGCCCTTCTTCTACTGTGGGAGGTCATGGTACATTGGCATGGGTGAAGCTGAACTTCCACAGAACAGATAGTTTCCTCACACACACAGGGAGAGAGAGAGAGAGAGAGAGAGAGAGAGAGAGAGAGAGAGAGAGAGAGAGAGAGAGAGAGAGAGAGAGAGAGAGAGAGAGAGAGAGAGAGAGAGAGAGAGAGAGAGAGAGAGAGAGAGAGAGAGAGAGAGAGAGAGAGAGAGAGAGAGAGAGAGAGAGAGAGAGAGAAATCTTTCTCATCATGGAATATACAAGGTCTGAGGTCATCTGCCTTTGGCCTAAAGAGCAGGAACTTCTCCATCCTTGAGGGGGACATCAAACATAACCAACAAAAACGAGTCACAACCCCTGCAGCTCTGTCGGACGTTGGCTATGTCCATAGTTAATGATGGGCTTCGAGGGGACTCCTGTGGTAGGTACACATATATATCATCTCTTGGCAGTAGTACTGTAGACTACTTTATTGCTACACTTCATAGTCCCTTGTAGCTCAGATGGTAGAGCATGGTGCTTGCAACGCCAGGATTGTGGGTTCAATTCTCACAAGGGACCAGTACAAAAAAAAAATATGAACATGTACGCACTAACTAACTGTAAGTCGCTCTGGATAAGGGTGTCTGCTAAATGACTAAAATGTAATCACTGACCTCAACCGAGAGTTCTCAGTCCACTGACACCCCTATCAGATTACAGCAATCATGAGGCATCAAAGGAACTGAATAATATTAAGACATGTTATTTTTTGGAAGGAAAGTTATGTGGAAATCTACCATTTCCTGGAAAAAATGTTTCACTGTAATAGTGAAGGTGTAAACTTGGCAGTAGAAAACCTAAACAGTATATTTGACCTATCAAATCTAAAAATGTCAAGCAGACAACCTAAGAAAATTAACAATGACAAAAGTATGAACATGTATGTATGCACTAACTAACTGTAAGTTGCTCTGGTTAAGAGTAACTGCTAAATTAAGAGCAACTGCTAAATTACTAAAATGTCAAATGGTTTGATGAAGAATGCAAAACCCTAAGAAAGAAATTGAGAAACCTATCCAACCAAAAACGTAGATACCCAAAAAACCTGAGCCTACGCCTTCACTATGGTGAATCACTAAAACAATACAGAAATACACTATGGAAAAATAAATAAAATAAGGAACAGCACCTCAGAAATCAGCTCAATGTAATTGAACCACTTCTGGGAAAACTCTAAACAAACAACAACACAAAGAGTTATATATACAAAACTGAGATGTATGGGTAAACCACTTGTCCTATCTTTTTGTCCCTATAACAAAGAACAAACAGCAAAAACATATACCTAATCAAATACAAACCTTAGAGCCAGCTATTAAATACTACCAGAACCCACTGGATTCTCCAATTACATTGAGTGAACTACAGGACAAAATACAAACCATCCAACCCAAAAAGGCCTGTGGGGTTGATAGTATCCTAAATTAAATGGTAAAATATACAGACCACAAATTCCAATTAGCTATACTTAAACTCTTTAACATCATCCTTAGCTCTGGCATATTCCTCAATATTCGGAACCAAGGATTGATTTGACCCCAATAACTACTGTGGGATTTGCATCAACAGCAACCTTGGGGAAATCCTCTGCATTATCATTAACAGCAGACTCTTACATTTCCTCAGCCAAAACAATGTTCAGAGCAAATGCCAAATTGGCTTTTTACCAAATTACCATACGACAGACCACGTATTCACCCTGCACACCCAAACAAAACATAGGCAAAGTCTTCACATGCTTTGTTGATTTCAAAAAAGCTTTCGACTCAATTTGGCATGAGGGTCTGCTATACAAATTGATGGAAAGTGGTGTTGGGGGAAAAATATACAACATTATAAAATCCAAGCAGACAAACAACAAGTGTGCATCACCAGGCCTCACCCTACTAGAATCTGAAGTCAAATGTCTACTGTTTGCTGATGATCAGCGCCACAGGTAACTTCCACAAAGCTGTGAACGATCTGAGAGACAAAGCAAGAAGGGCCTTCTATGCCATCAAAAAGAACATAAAATTTGACATACCAATTAGGATCTGGCTAAAAATACTTGAACCAGTTATAGAACCCATTGCCCTTTATGGTTGTGTCACCAACCAAGAATTCACAAAATGGGACAAACACCAAATTGAGACACTGCATGCAGAATTCTGCAAAAATATCCTCTGTGTACAACGTAAAACACCAAATAATGCATGCAGAGCAAAATTAGGCCGATACTCGCTAATCCTGAAAGAGCCATTACATTCTACAACCACCTAAAAGGAAGCAATCCCAAACCTTCCATAACAAAGCCATCACCTACAGAGAAATAAACCTGTGGAAGAGCCCCCTAACCAAGCTGGGCCTGGGGCTCTGTTCAGAATTCGAAAACAAATCCAATTTTGATAAACTCCCATATCTACTGGGTGAAATACACACAGTGTGCCATCACAGAAGCAAGATTTGTGACCTTTTGCCACAAGAAAAGGGCAACCAGTGAAGAACAAACACCATTGTAAATACAACCCATATTTATGTTTATTTATTTTCTATTTGCATATCATTACAACACTGTATATAGACATAATATTACATTTTAAATGTCTTTATTCTTTTAGAACTTTTGTAATTGTAATGTTTACTGTTCATTGTTTATTGTTTATTTCACTTTTGTTTATTATCTATTTTACTTGCTTTGGCAATTTAAACATTTGAAGTGAGAGAGAGAGAGAGAGAGAGAGAGAGAGAGAGAGAGAGAGACAGACAGACAGACAGACAGACAGACAGACAGACAGACAGACAGACAGACAGACAGACAGACAGACAGACAGACAGACAGACAGACAGACAGACAGACAGACAGACAGACAGACAGACAGACAGACAGACAGAGACAGAGTGACAATTACTAGATGAGCCATCTCACTTGTCAGATCTGGGGAGGCTGCAGGAGGGGACACAGGTGTTAACTGTGACAGAACTGTAGACCCACATTGTGGCATCTATAAAAGGAGATCCAAAAGTGCCACAGGAGCTGGATAAAAAAATGTAAGACAACAAAATGAAAAGAAAGTAAAGGTTTGCTGCTTCCAGTGTGATCTTTCTCTGAGCTATAGTGATTTAATGATGACATTGTGAACACTCCAAAACACCAACCACCCTGCTTGTTGATAGTCAGTGAGGCTTGATGTAATCATTTATACATTCACCAGTTCTTTATCTTTCATCTACCTACTGGAGCTAAATGCAATCTCCTCAAGAATGTATAGCAGTAATACATTTTCTCAATTCTGTCTGGAAAGTATTGCATTTACATTTAGTTCCTGTTTATACATGACAGAAACTCTTTATCACATTACCTGGAAGACAACATATAATTCCCTCCCCTAAACCTCTTCCTCATACATTTAACACGCCCCTCCAAATAAGGCCATTGGTTTATTGTAATGCAAAAACACCTGCTAGCTCAGCACAATATTACTTCCTATGATGTCGGCAATATATCGTCTCGCCACTTTCTTCAGGGCAGAAGACACATAAAAACCTTACACCAATAACATCAGGACTGGTAGGTAATTTGAGCTTCAATATCACAGTTAACACTAAAATGCATTAAAGTCGTAAACGTGATGCGTAGCTTGGTATTTCTTGGGGCTGTGGCTGTAGCTGGGTGTGTTTCTGGTCCTATTTGTCTCCCAGTCAGCCCCATTAGTCCATTTAATACGGTGCTCAGAGTCAGATCAATGTGTGATACATTGCAGCATAATCACTTAGGCCTATTGCATGTGGATAAGTTGAGAAAGGCCCCCATCTTCCCTGCTCTTATGTCTCTATTGGAATCCATTGGAGCATAGGTAGAAGGGAGGTTTGTGGTGTGTGTTTGTGTGTGTGTGTGTGTGTGTGTGTGTGTGTGTGTGTGTGTGTGTGTGTGTGTGTGTGTGTGTGTGTGTGTGTGTGTGTGTGTGTGTGTGTGTGTGTGTGTGTGTGTGTGTGTGTGTGTGTGTGTGTGTGTGTGTGTGTGTGTGTGTTTTGGAAGGAGGGGGTGTATCGTCCGAAGTCTGACGTGAATGAATTGCTAAAGAAATGTGTCGGCTGGTTGAATAGTTTATATCAACTTGATAAATATGGCTCTTATAAATCACATGGGTGTTATATATTGCTGCTCAGTTTCTCCTCTTTTCATACTTGGCTCCTGCTACGGATGTCTGGAGAGAATCAGGAAGTAGAATGTTTTCGGAGCAGTCCTGATGCCCTGTTGTCAGCCATTTTGTTTATCAATGTCACATAAATAATCTGACTAAACTACATAAAAATGTGAAATATTCTGGAATAAAACGGCATGATAAACAGTAGCCTAAAGTAGCAAAAATAAACAATCTAATCAGAAATCTATCTGAAGAATAGGTGTTACTATGAATTTATAATATGATCAGGAAAGAAAATAATAAATCTCTCTTACGTGATATAATAAGATGGGGGTGATTTTATTTGGCCCCCCAAGTTTTCAATAATTTTCATTGTTGAACATAAGACTGTAAAATCTGCAGGAAATCAGCTCAAGGTGATTTTAATTTAGGATATCTGTTGAAGTATTCCCACGCAAATAAAAGACAGGCCTAAGCCTATCGGGTCCTATTCCAATGTAATCAAGGTTTGAAATGATTCAGTTTTTGTCAAATACTATCTGTTTGGGAATATGCAGTGCACAAATTATATATAACAATATTCCGGTCCCCCGACCATTTGCTCAAGGAAAAATCAGGCCACGGATGAATGTAATTGGGGACCCCTGATATAAAGGATCTGGATCTCATATCAACTTGGCAGTAGAAGGGAATGAATGTGGATTTGTGCTCCGCTCCAGTCCTATCTAGATGATATAATGGAAGCAAGGCCCAATGACACGTCCTTGGTGCTCAGTCATAGAGAAGAACTAAGAAAAGAAGACACCAATTATGTGATGGACTGAAACCTCAAACCGTCAAAATGGGAGGGGTGAAAAAGATGGTTTGTTCTCAAATTAACTGGGATAGTGTTCTCTTTGATAGTACAGTGGGTGGCTACGCACCAGGACATATGCAGTGAATCTGCCTACTATCATATTCACACAGCTTCAAACAATTAGAGTAACCTTGTGATCGTGTGGTGGAATGCCCTCAAGATACTGAGACATTGATTATGTCAAATTAAGGCAATGAGCCCTTTGAAGCTCCTACTCTGACATTTTCTCGGCTATTTACATTCATCAATGACAGAAAACAACCTCATCAGTGCAACACTCAACGCCACCATCGCCCATTATGGATCCTGGAAGATGGGTGCATTTCCATAAAATATTCTTTGTCAGAAACAGGGAAATAGGCAAATGATTGGTGATGTGAAAAAGCTGCATAGTGACTATAGTAGATAGCAGATGTGAATAATCTCAATTAGGCCTTCTTAAGCAGGAGAGGGTATCTTGTCGAGTAAGTTGGGAGTTTCTCAAGTGGCGTAGATGGAAAGCTTTGATGGGCAGCCGGTAGCCTAGTGTTTAAGAGCCAGTAACTGAAAGGTTGGTTAAGAGCCAGCAACTGAAAGGTTGGTTAAGAGCCAGCAACTGAAAGGTTGGTTAAGAGCCAGCAACTGAAAGGTTGTTGTTTTGAATCCCCTAGCCGAATAGGTAAAAAATCTGTCGATGTGCCCTTGAGCAAGGTAATTAACCCTAATTGCTTAAAATATCAAGTCATGGCGGTTCTAGTAGTTATGGAATTCCAGCACTTCTAGTGTTAAAAGGACTAGTTTTGAAATCCCCACTTCTCCTTATATGGTTCCTTTCAAAATCCCCACTTCTCCTTATATGGTTCCTTTTGAAACCCCCACTTCTCCTTGTATGGTTCCTTTCGAAACCCCCACCTCTCCGTAGATGGTTCCTTTAAAAACGCCCACTTCTCCTGAGAGATGCACTGCACTGAGAGATGACATATCAGTAGGTGGCAGCATAGAGACCCTGAGGGATGACTGCTCTGAGAGATGGCGTCACAGCTGGACCCTATTGGTTTTGAGGGTGAAATGGTCTCCATTAAGGTTCTCAGTTGGGAGACCTGCATTCTAGGATCAGCCTGTCAGAACGGCGTCCTTTAGCGCTGATGGATATGACGTGTGACCGTCAACAATGTTGATTAATGTAAGCTTTAGTATCCGCTTGGTGATAATGTCGTTTACTTGATGCAGTGGATGTGTTTACGAGCTGATTAAAGTGTCCTCCTGAGCTCTGTTTTGTTTCATGCTGTTCCCTTTATGGCTTTATTACTACAATCACAAAAGTTGTGGATATCTATCTCAGCAGCCCGCGCCCACCATCATAAATCATCAGTAGCTAGGTGTCCATCCAACTAACAGATTTTTATGCAAATATTCGAAAATCTGCATAAAGAAAATATGCACATTTTCCCCCCAGTGGGGTGTTTCCACCAAGCGGATAAAAATCAGTGCGTGATGACGTAGCGTGCACAAAATCTTTTTCGCTTAAATTGTAATGTAGCCTACCGAATAAAAATCTATTTTCAACTCTACCGATAGTTTTGTCACAAACTTTTGCATTAAATAGCAAATGTGTTTACTCTGGTCTTGGCAATGTGAGCTCTAGCCAACAGCTCGCAGATACAGTACAGGTAGGCTCTGTGGGTAGGTTAGTCTATATGATGAGATTATTTGTGATAAGTGTCAAATGGCAGTTGAGCATCGATCATCATATGACCAGAATAAGAACCTCAACATTTATTGCATTTGCTGTTTGTTTTGGTTGTTTCAGATTATTTTGTGCCCAATAGAAATAAAAGGTAAATCATGTATTGTGTCATATTGGAGTCACTTTTATTGTAAATAACTTGCAACTTGTTTCTAAACACTTCTACATTCATGTGGATGCTACCATGATTATGGATAGTCCTGAATGAATCGTGAATAATGAAAGTTACAGACGCACAAATGTCATATCCCCCAGAAAATGCCAACACTCCCCCCTCCCGCCCCCATGTGGATGGTAGCATCCACATGAATGTAGAAGTGTTTAGGAAACATATAAGACTTATGTCTTGAATGAGAAAAGAGCACTATAGCTGCTTCTCCAGTATTGACACAGCTGTTACCCAAACTATAGGCTGGCCATGGCAGTTGACGGTGTGTCTATATATTTTGCCACACACCCACTAATGACAGCTTTAGCGGTGGAGGGTAATTCAGGAGGGAGGGTTGACTAAGGGGTGAGATGTGTTAATCACGTCCAGGGTTCCCCAAGGCCTTACTCTGCCTGCCAGGTTTCCTGCACTGTTGCATTGTGTGCGGGTGAAAGATGGCATGGTATCACTGCTGTCTGAACGCTAAAATGGCTCCTCTTTTTTTAAGACCACGGATCTGAGAAGACATAAGAGTAGGTGATGCAGATGTTGTTCGCTGAACTGTGCTTGTGGGATGAGTAACAGTGTCTGGCCGAGACCCGATGACTTGTGCTAGCTCTTAGAGGCTTTAGCTTGGTGGGTTAATACCATCTGTTGTGGTGTATCATTAAACCACCCAGGTTTAATACTTTGTATGTTCCATAAACCAAGGGAAGAATGGAATACATAGCTATAATTGAGCCATTCAACACATACCTCAAGTAATTGTTGTCATGACATACTATCAAAGGTATTTACTCGTACTTCATCCACCTCATACCTCTGCTCTGAGACATTACTCAGTGTTAAAGAAGCACGCTCAAACATTAGCAATAGGACCCCAATAAGCTAGTTTATGTTTATAGCCTGCCAGTTAAGATCGTGTTTTGGTAAGGTGATAAGATAGGTGATAGATATGCAGACACTTCAAAGATCAACAACAAAGGCTCTTCCACTCCCCTTCTCACCATGCTGTGCTACCAGATGTAGATGGGAACAGTGATCCTGCTCCATTAAGGCTGTGAACCCTTGTAAAAGCCTTGTCTTTGACCCCAACCTGTTAATGTTTACTGGGCCAGATTAGGGAATGAACCTCACTTAACCTCTACTTCTGTGACCTGTGTGTTTTTTTGTTGTTGCGTCTGTCACCAACACGACCTCCCACTCACTTACAGTAATCAATTCACATTGTTCTGTGTCAAAACTGTAATGCAAATTTAGACAACAGTGTAAGTGATTTTGTCAGCACAGACCATGGATTTGTTTTTAAGGTAAAAGAAAATAATACAGTACAGCAATATTCTTCCTCACTGTGCTATAATCTGACTGTCCTTTCAGACAGTTTTGTTCCTTAGTACAATGCAAAATGAATGTACTACTGGCTATGAAGTACTAATGCTGTAGCAAAGTCCTTTTTCTCCACTGCTTGTTGGCTTTACACACTGTGAGCCAGTGGAAGGGGGTAGTGCTGGTAATTCATGCACACATGTGCCTGCCTGTTCACCCAGTGACAGGCCCGGGGAGGGGCACATGATAAATTGCCTTCCACGGGGACCTCCATACACAGCCACCATGATGTGGGTAAAAATGGAAATCACTCCCTTTCACCATCATTACATCAGTTTAGAGCGTTGTGTGTGGGCCTCCACACACACACACGAACGCACGCACTCATGCACACAAACAAACTCACATGTACACAAACACACACAGAGAAGTTGGGTTTGACTATAGCTGCTGGTGAAAGAAGAGGTTTCTGTAATATGGTATTCAGCTAAATAACCAATGACAGGGTGGATGTGTGTAGCCATCATTCAGAGGCCAAAATCATTTAGAAATACCTCATTCATTCATTAATATTCAAAAACATGTCCAGAGTATAGCTATGTATTTGCATGAGTTATAGATGCAAAGTGGAAACACTTGAGCATTTGATGGACAGATGAGCCAATAGATAGAGATGTGTGGCAGTGCTCAATGCTCTAGGGCTGTTGCTCTCTATTGTAGCCCGTCACTTCAGACACACCCACTGTGTGTGACTTCTCGCCTTTCACATAGAATTAAGGAAATGGTAGGTTGCACCTCACACCAGTTTGTGCCTGTATAGAGAATATCTGGCCTTACCTTGAAGCTATTCTCAGCTAGCTACACTGACAGCTAAGAACAGGAATTAAATATGTATAGGCCTAGCCTGTCAACTATATATTCAGACACAACATATGTGTTTGATTAGGGTGGCACAAGACCTTAACAATATATTTTATTCAATGAAAACAATTTAACTTCTGATTTAATTCCAGTGTTTCAATTCAAAGTTTCCCAATTATGCAATTTAAAACATGAATGAATCATGTGGACTTGAAGGGTTAACCCATTAGCTATTGGTATTTAAGTAATATAACCTATTTCTTGATTGCCACATTGTATTGCGATCTCAGGCATAGGCCCATTTCGTAGGCCTGGTGTGGAAATATTCAGTGAAAAGCAATACCTATAGGCAGCCATATTTCTTTAAAGATGCGGTAGCTATTTATTCTCTGATAAATGCAATAACCAAGGCATGATTCATTACTGGACTAATAGGCTGTGTCTATAACCATGCAATTTAATATGGTGTGGCCTTAAACATAGCAAAAGGCAGCTAGGCTACACTTTATTGACATTTCTCATACAGAGCAGAGAAACACAGTCAGGCCTGTTGGCCAACTGTTGAATTTCAATATGATAAACTACCAGGCAACTGCAAACCTGTTTAATCGGAGTAATGAATCGGCCTAGAATGCATTTTGTATACTTGTAAATTAGTTCGCTTTTTAATTATATTATAGGCCTGCGTTTAGTTGGTTGGGTATTTAGACGTTCGTGTGATAATATTCGTTAGTTTAAACTATAGATCATGCCATTTTGAATTGGTCTAGAACTTTCTGAACTCTGGAACATAATCATCTAACACTAGACAAGACACATAACGCCATTAAATCTTTGAGAATCACTCACCAACGTTATATCTCTAAAATCAATCATTTTCAACCAACTATATTCAAGTCGGGAATAGTTAGATTACAGAATGAGACATTTGAAAATCAGTTATGCGCAACTTTCATAAGTAGTCCTGTACAACCTTATTCGCTTCAGCCTATGCATTGAAAAGGCATTTTAGATTTGTGCTGTTTAATGCATCTTAAAATGACTAGTGAATATTGAGACAGTGAATGTATATATTTTAGATAAAATCAGCAAATAGCCTAAACGCATTTCAAAAGGAGGCGCTCTCGGTTTGTTGCTGAGGGAACCAGGCAATGTCGTAATTTTTGTGGATCTTCAAATACTGAAGTTAGGATTAAAATATATATATATATTTAGCCAACAATACTTATTTTGGAAATCACCTGCTTAAATCACTACCGAAATAAATGTCAAAGCTCATCCTCAATAAACAATTAACATGCTTTGATGAATGTATCCCGTTTTAGAACACGCACAGACGCGATACATTACTGTTGAAATAAATGTTCAATCTAAATTGCATTCAATTTCAAAGTTGTGTGTTTAGTTTTAAAAACCTATAGTGTTTCAACTTTCAAGCATTTAAAAATTAGGCCTATTTAGTTTAGAAACAATGGATCATGCTAAAAATAGCATTTAACCTACCCTATGATAGATGTTATAGAAATAAAGTTCTCTAAAAACGCACCCTACTCGTAAACAAGGTTCTAGTTATTCTGTAAAGGCAACCAGTTAATAAGATTAACTTCCCAATCAGCACATATAAGGTCCATTTAAAATGTTAATGAAACCAGAAATTGTTTAATGAAATAGCATGTTATAAATGTAGATCTTGTTGTTATAATCAATCATAAAAAGGAGGCACACGGAAATATGGAACAGAATTGTTTCTTATTTTTCCAGAATACATACAAAAAAAAAATACCAATTCTCTTTCCATGGTATACATCTGAAAAATAACAACAATTTAAAATTATGTGGACAATTTGGGATTTTAAGAAACAAACATGCACGTAAATAATCATCATCTTCAATTAAACATTAAATAAGAACAATACAATCATAGCAATTTCAAATGAACATCGAAATGAAAACCCTTATTTTAGCCTATTAGTATTCTACCATGTGTGTTCACTTTACCTAGAGTTCAGTTTAAACATAATGCACTTTGAGTCTCTCAAATGTCTTCCATTTGTAGCTATTATCATCCGCTTTCAGCCGACATAAATAAATACCGAGTCCACGGATCCCGCTCATAGGTGGAGCGTTAATATAAAAGTCTTTATATTTGCATTTTTATAACTATAAACTTTTCAAAAGTCAAGTGTGTTTCACTGGTATCCCAGCGCTGATGCTGTGGTAAGTCTCTGGCCGTACAGTGCATAGGGGGAGTAGTATGGCCCGGTGGCTGCGGGGACAGGGACAGGGGCTCCGGTAGGCAGGGGGCTCTTGGAGTACGGATGGTAACGGCTGCTTAGTCCCAACGCGTGATGCGGACTCCTCAGCGTCAGTGTCCCAGGGCTCCCAGGGCCTCCTGACTGTGGCATGTGCATGTGGCATGCCATCGCGGCAGCCGCAGCACTAGCTAACGATGAGGAATTAGGGTAACCCGATATCAACTTCTCCGCCCCGGTGAAAGCGGTGTGCGTCCGCAGGTGGTTCAGCAGCTCCTCGGAAGAGGAGAAACGCTTGTCGCAGGGTCCGTTCGCTGACACCCAGTTACAGACGTGAGGAAGGGGGTCGTTGGGGAGCATGAAACCATAGGGGTACAAAGGATGTCCACTGAAAGATTGTGGAGAAGAGTGCATGCCGTGCAAAAGGTGTGTCGGGTACATGTGGTGGTACCCGGATTTCATCGCGTTGGCGGCCGCGGCAGCTGCGTTGTCGTGGCACTGCTGCGAGGCACTGGCAGCGCCCGCTAAGTGGCTGGCACAATGGTAACTTAAGCAGTAAGGGTCTCTACACAGGCTGGCTGACATGATGGAGGGTGGAGAGGCCCCGGCCAGGGGGCTGGATCCGGCCTTACTGCAGCCCATGCTGGCCAGCTGTGCGTTAACCAGGCTCCCACCGTGAGGGAGGAAGTGTTGGGGATAACCAGCATAGGCCCCTAAACTCCCGGGGTAGTGCATGCCAGCAGGCGGCAGGGGAAAAACTGTTTGACCCGGTTTGTAAGGAGAGACTGGGGCTACAAGTCCTGACCCGAGTCCGGAAGCAGAGGAAACGGAGGTTAGAGAGGAGGATTCCGAAGACGGGGCTTTGGACCCAGGCGTAGTCTCCTGGTGCTGGTTCACCTCCACGTTAATTCCACCGCAACTCACGCTTATCCTGCTGTGGCTGTTAGTGGTTCCAGATCCGTCCGTTGTGCCATTTTTATTACAATCGGAATCTTTCTTGTCCTCTCTGTCTCCACACTTCCCCTCTGACGGCATGGGCGAGGCAGAAGTGCTAGAGTTGGGGCTGCCTGTCCGTGGCGTGAACGGCTGACAGGTGGCGCTCGGCACTCGGAAACCAGTCTTCTCTCCACTCGAGACGCCCGAGGACGAGTCCTTCTTATCTGACGGTTTTGAATAGGGTTTGAAGCTGGATTTGTCATCCACACCGATGTCACTCATTTTTAATGGACCGGATTTGGACTCCTTGTCACTAGATCCATTTGATGTAATAGAGGATAGTTTGGAGGAGGGAGGGGGGTCCGGTTTACCGATTTGAGAGCATGTCTGCGCCAGCAGTGCCAACGGACTCTTCTTAGCATCTAACTGTAGAGAAAACAAGACCCATATTTACAAATCGAGGTCTGAAAAATATATACAAACAATCTCAAACAATATAGGACTTCTGGTCGAAATGCAACCAGAAACGGAGTGTCCGAGCCCTTCTCTAAAATAATTGTGCGCAATGCGCAGCTTTTACGGGAGAATAGACGACCTCTTCAAGTAGTCTTAAGATTCCCATTTCCTAAATTTACAACCATTTATTTTACCAGTCATTTTTATAATAGCCCAAATGTCCACTTCGATATAATAAATATGTGTTTTATAATGTGCCATTCCATGTTACATTCCGGGATAACAATTAATGTGTAATGTTTACAAAACAAACATGAAAGTTAAGCATTAATTATACTAGTCTTCTTTAAATCTTACCTCAATAGGGCTAATCGGGGTAGATGGTAACGGTTGAAGATACTCTGGGTGCAAAATGTGTCCTGATCGTGCCGTAAGCATTTTCAAAACCTTGATGGGGACTCGGTTAGCTTGCCGTAGATGGTCCGACGGGGGAACGGAGTGAAGAAAAGGCTTGTTGATGATATTCCGAGAGTCGATGTTCTCCCAGACTAGACGAGTACTATTATTTCTCAGAGCAGACACCGATGACGATGTGATCATGTCCCAATTCTCACGAAATTAGTCGGTAATGCATTTATCAGATTCATCAAGAAAAGCAAATACAACCTCTTTCTAAAATAAAGAGTGATATTGCGTGTAATAATCCTTATAATGAGAGGAAACGAAGAAGGTGCGGTTGGTAAGCAGGAAGGAGAGTGAGTGCGAGGTTATCGCGGATCCGTGGCTGCGTCTTGCAGCATGGGCATAGCGCGTTCTGTGTCTCCCGGCTTGTCCGCGCTCTATACTCCCGAAGTACGAACTGGTAGAAATGTTCACTTCAAAAGCATCTGAATTAGTCCGAGATTAAAGCCTTTGCCGCCTTCCAATCAAATGGGACCCCGAGGTGATTGGAGGGTCAAGGGGATGTGACGTTGCCTCTTTGTAAGCGCCTCTATATTGACAGCTCGGGGGAGGAGATAGTGAGGAGGAATAGTTGGGTTGTTGTGTGCGCTCTCACCATCCTCGAGGCAGGACTTGTTTTGGTTTTTGAGTGTCTGAAAAAGTATATAGACCCAAGTCTGGAAATAGTAGTCTTTCTGGCATTTTCAAAACAGTGAAGGCATTTGGCTATAGAGGTAGGCGATGTGGTAATGGTTATTACTGGAAGAAGGCATATAGGCTACATTATATTTTGGAGATGGGAAATGTATTAATTAAACTATAGCCTGCATTAAATAAACTAATTATTTGTTTGTTCTCTAGAGTCAAATCCACTAATAAGCAATGTATTTGGCACCCTTTGAGCTATATTACCAAGATATTAAATCTATCAATACAAGCCTGTATCTTAGTCTACAGACATTTTCCTATATGCATTATATCCCACAACCAGAAGATCAACCACTTCAGCTTGAATTCCCCAATCAGACAAGCGTTGACAGGAACAGACCAATGCAGTGATGGAGGGATGTGAATGTCACATGTTTTCAGTATAATATACACCGCCCTTCTATTTCTATCTTCACGCCTCCGTCAACTGTCAATTCTGCTCCACCGCAATCAATCAGTTATTTGTCAGGGGCTGTCAATCCTGCCTTGATTTATGTCAGCTATTGTAGATGATTACATGCGAGCGTGGCTGCATGGGGAAAATGACAAATGTGAAGAGAGAGAGGCATCTGAGAAAAGAGACACTTAATTTGGACGAAATAAATCATCCTCGTGTTAAATTCAAATTGTATAAGCATCGAAAATAGGCAGAAGGCGACGCGCTAGACTATGCCACTTCTCCAGATTTCTCCATAGCCCATAGTGTCCATGGGATTTAGGATGGTATTTGCAAATTAATAAGGATTTTGAGAAGAAAATTAAAGGACGAGGCTAACCACATTTTATAAGGACGAACGTAAACAAAGCCACTCTGTCGCAGATTCACTAGACTAAATTTAGGTTTTTAAACTTTTACCCTTCCTGTCAAATACTTCAAACAAGGAAAGTGTCCCAACCGGCTCTAAAGACGCCATGGACTTTTAGTGCTCGGGCGTTTGTCAATTTGTCAGAAATAGTTCAAAGTCTACTATTACATTTCAGTAATGTTTATGTTTCTGCCTAAGGACATTAATTGGTAGGCCCTAATGGACTTAACTACGTTTATATAAATTAAATTTTATGGCTAATAATAGCCTACACTTCAATGTAATTTGCTTGAAATTGTTAAAATAAAGTTTAAAAAGGCAAAATTGTGCCCCATTCCTTCTGACTAGAGCGTGTTTTTAAATGACAGCCGTGTTGTTTAGTAAACTATGTGAGAGCATTTTTAAAACTTAAAATAACAATACAGTTAGTGGGGGGGGGGTTCCCGGTAACAGTCACTCTATAGGCAGGTGCAGACCGTATCCAACACATGTAAACATGTTGCCTAAGTTTCACATTTACTTAGTGAAACGTAATGGCCTGGGTTTTCAGCAAATACAAACAATAACCACTTTCCCGCATAGATGCAAACGTATCTCTACATGTATCGTAAAAACCTGCCATTTGCCTCTGGCACATGGTTATCTCCCCAATAAAATGAACAAAAAACTATTCCAGACATTTTATATGTATGTCAAACTCGATTTTATTTAGGCCTACATACAATGAAAATGATTTATTTTATTTCAGAGGGAGAAAAGAGGGGTGACTGAAAGAGAAAAGAAAAGAGAAATTGCGTGTCAGAGTGCTGAGAAAAGAAGTTTAAAATTCCTTGAACTATTCACCGCTGAGATGGCTAATCAGTATTGAGGCTCGGGGGCAATCGGGTAGCCTTTCAATGCGGAGCCTCCTTTCATCTCAATCGGAATGGAGGCGCTCAATTAAAAGCCTATCAGTTTGTAAGTAAATCAACGCCTATCAAAGTTGTCACTTCAAACAAAACGATTATTATTGCAACCCGCCTCTATCATTAATCTCTCTCTGTGGTAATCCGCTTGACAGGTCATTGGAGAGCAAGAAAACCTGGAGTGGACAGTCACAGGGGGCAGAAAAACTGCTGGAAAAGTAAATACATTTATTTTAGGCCTTCAAAGAATTGAGGGACACTGGTTGACAGGCGATAGGTAAAGTATAGGAAATAATATAGCAAGATATATGATAGCCTAATACAAAATATAACCAGAATGTAAGATAAGTAGACTGCATAATTGATAGTTTAACCATATATAGGAATTATTGACAGAATATTACATGTTGTGAATTATTTTTACTAAAGTGTCACTTTTAACATTGGCCTATAAGCCTATTCACACGAAACTCAACTTATTTTAGCCTTTTCATGTAGGCCTAATGGCTAGCATTATATGATAGAAGTTTTATAATATAAACTGCTATCATATCAATGTTTTATATTTTGAGGCTTGGAATATAAAGGCTATATCTAAAATGTATTTACATTGTAGCCTAATGTATTTTACATTTAATATGATGCATAGCCTTTTTATTTGATTTATTATTAACATTTTAGGCCATAATATTTTTCTGAGTGTAATTTGTGAATACCTTCCTCAACTGTCATTAATATTTAATTGTAGCCTGACAAGTTACACCATAAAAACGTAAATCAATTAAATTACATTGTGACATTTATTTTTGGTAGACAAAGTGGAAACTAACTAAGCAAGAAAGTGTCTGACAAATATCATTTTTTTCATTACCCTGAAATGCTAAGCATCTATTCCTCCAAATGTTGAGTCTGTCAGGTAAAACAAGGATAGAAAGTTTCACAATATGCAAAGATATGTGATTGATAACAGCAGCCTAGCTGTTTTCTGCAAGGGCTGTCAGCCCGTGACACAATATGTGAGTTATTAAGGCAAAGAAGGGCGACCATAAATTCCCAGCGTCAGGCCATTATGACGAATGAACTTCTACACCAGACACCAAATACTCAGTATTACCCTTAAATGGGAACACATTTTTTCTTGGCCATAATTCATGATATTTAAATAGAACGTTTTAAATGTCCCCATATATTTCATAACGGCGACGTGTTTATGAATCACTCCCTAGATGTAAATATAATTATTTACAGCAGAACGGGAGTAGGCTAGTGTGTGTTGGACTTTCAGCTTTGGGATGTGCCTCTTTAGCAGAGGTGCGACAGCGAGGGCAACAAAACAAATATGATATTAAATTGGGTCTAGAATTAGATTTAACATTTTATAGAGGGAGTCTTTGAATCATACAAGCCTCTCGGAATAACATAATGTAATACTTTAAAAATGAAAAACGTTATACGTTTTAAATTACGCACAGCAGCGAGTGTGTCTCCGACTAAATAGTAGACTCTTTGCTTTTTCGGTGTGCAATATTACTTACACACTTTTCTGTTGTAGGCTAGTCAAGAAAATACCACCAATTATTTTATTTTTGCATCCAAGGATTTTGCGGAATTAGTTGCCTATAGCCTACCACGGACACTTCCCAAAGCGATGTGTTTTATCATAGCTTCTTCTCAGTCAATGGAAATAGACTAAATAAGGATTTACTTCAAGGAAAAAGCATGCACTGTAGAGAACAGAGCTACACATTTTTATCAGAGGGAAAAGGTGAAAAAGAGCGCATAGAACCACGTTACCTGACATAAAAGGCTAACAACAACATGTTCCGAAGTGAAACGACAGATCTGTGAAAACACTGCGCAAACGTAATCCTTTGTTAACTAATGTTGAAATGCACATATCGCTCCATACATTTATCAGTTACATTGTTACAATACGCAATAATGGGACATAGTAGGCTACAGATGTAACGACTGGCGAGCGTGTGTTTCCCAGCAGTGGAGCCTCATGAGCTCGAACTGGGCAGAGCAGATAGAGGATTTTCCGCGTCTGGGAGGTTCTAAAATGACGTCACTAACATACCCTCTGAATCACCAACATGCATAGCTCAGGTCCACCGTCCACTCAATGGGCCCACATGTGTAGGTGTTTTGTTATTACAAGAGGCGATTACACCTCTTTATGAGTTCAAGTAGGCTTGGCCTATATAGAAGCCATTTTGGCCTGCTTATGTGCTCGTACACTTTATATACAAAAGTATGTGGACACCCCTTCGTCTCCATAGACAAACATTGGCAGTAGAATGGCCTTACTGAAGAGTTCAGTGACTTTCAACGTGGCACCGTCATAGGAGGCCACCTTTCCAACAAGTCAGCTCATAAAATCTCTGCCCTGCTAGAGCTGCCCCATGTAACAGTAAGTGCTTTTATTGTGAAGTGGAAACATCTACGAGCAACAACAGCTCAGCCACGAAGTGGTAGTCCACACAAACTCAAAGAACGAAACAGCCTAGTGCTGAAACACACAGCGCCTAAAAATCGACTGTCCTCGGTTGCAACACTCACTACCCAGCAACGTCAGCACAATAACTGTTTGACTGGAGCTTCATTAAATGTGTATCCATGGCCGAGCAGCCTCGCACAAGCCTAAGATCACCATGTGCAATGCCTAGCGTCGGCTGGAGTGGTTTAAAGCTTGACGCCATTGGACTCTGGAGCAGTTAAAACGTGCAGAAATGGTTTGTCGAGATCGGTGTGGAAGAACTTGACTGGCCTGCACAGAGCCCTGACCTCAACCCTATCGAACGCCTTTGGGATGAATTGGAACGCCGACTGCAAGCCAGGCCTAATTGGCCAACATCTGTGCCCGACATCACTAATGCTCTTGTGATTGAATGGAAGCAAGTCCCTGCAGCAATATTCCAACATCTATTGGAAAGACTTCCCAGAAGAGGGGAGGTTGTTCTAGCAGAAAAGGAGGGACCAACTCCATATTAATACCCTTAATTTTGGAATGATGTGTTCGACGAGCAGGTGTCCACATCCCTTTGGTCATGTAGTGCAGGGTTCCCCAACTGGAGGGCAAATTTGGGCCACAGGTGGTTTTATTTGGGCCCCCGAGTTTTCTGACCAAAAAATAAATACATTTTGTGTGGACATAAAAGACTGTAAAAAACACCAGGAAATCAGCTCCAGGGGATTTTAATTTAAGAAATCTGTTCCCAAGTATTCCCACTCAGAATAAAGAGACAAAAGTGATCATATAGAAATGTAAGTAAGGTTTGAAATGATGATGTTTTAGTCAAACATATCAGTTTGGGCTTTCTTGCAGTCTACAAATGATATGTAATTATGTTCCACCCCCTGACCATTCTATATGATGATCCTTGATGTAGTGTATTTTGTGTGTTTATGTTGTCTATTTAGGGATATTAAACACCGTCCAGATTAGCTCAATGTATTTATTCAGACACTCTGATACAACCACATTTATTTTTACATTATGCCTATTGTGTTTTATAAGCAGTCATAAACATTAGGGGTACTCTCATGTGGGTGTATAGGTCACTGGTCACATGGTGATGGGACAGGTGAGAGGAGAGTGCATATAGTCAAAGATGATCTATTATATTGTCAAGATAACCAAGTGCCCGCTCTAACAATGGAAATACATGTCCTCAATGATTGAGGGCAGGCGAGATCAGGTGGGACCCTTCTAGCCAATGAGAGGACAGATACGCGTGTGGACAGGCACAACCAAGTCATTTTTCTCTTCCTTTCTGATACGGATAAAATCAAATGACATTTTATTAGTCACACGCTTCGTAAACAACAGGTATAGACTAACAGTGAAATGCTTACTTACGATCCTTTCACAACAACGCAGAGAGAAAGAAAATAGAGAAATAATAGAAAAGTAATAATAAAAGTAATAATAAATACACGATTAACGATAACATGACTATATACTAAGGGTTTCAGTACCAAGCGGATGTGCAGGGGTACGAGGTAATTGAGGTAGATATGGACATATAACTAGGAATAAAGTGACAGATAGTAAACAGTAGCAGCAGCGTATGTGATGATTCAAAAAAGTTTGTGCAAAAAAGATGCAGATAGCTAGAACTATCTGCATCTTTTTTGCGCAAACTTTTTTGATTCATCACATTATCTAACTTTTTAACTTTTTAGCAGTCTTATGGCTTCGGGGTAGAAGCTGTTCAGGGTCCTGTTGGTTCCAGACCTGGTGCATCGGTAACGCTTGCCGTGCAGTATCAGAGAGAACAGTCTATGACTTGGGTGGCTGGAGTCTGATGGTTTTTCTGACACTGCCTGGTATAGAGGTCCTGGATAGCAGGAAGCTTGGACCCAGAGATGTACTGGGCCGTTCGCACTACCCAATGTAGAGCCTTGTGGTTGGATGCCAAGCAGTTGCCATACCAGGCGGTGAAGCAACCAGTCAGGATGCTCTTGATGGAACAGCTGTAGAACGTTTTGAGGATCTGAGGACCCAGTCCAAAACTTTTCAGTCTCTTGAGGGGGAATTGGCTTTGTCGTGCCCTCTTCACGATTGTCTTGGTGTGTTTAGACCATGATAGTTTGTTAGTGATGTGGACACCAAGGAACTTGAAACTCTAGTCATTTAGACAGGTTACCTTGTCGTTCTTGGGCACAGGGACTATGGTGGTCTGTTTTAAACATGTAGGTATTATAGACTGGGTCAGGGAGAGGTTGGAAATATCAGTGAAGACATTTGCCAGCTGGTCAGCGCATGCTCTGAGTATGCGTCCTGCGCAGGAGGTTGGTGGTACCTTAATTAAGGAGAACAAGCTTGTGGTAATGGCTTGAGCGGAATAAGTGGAATGGTATCAAATACATCAAACACATGGTTTCCATGTGTTTTATGCCATTCCATTCGCCTTTCCATTCGGTCCGTCCCAGCCATTATTATGAGTCGTTCTCCCCCAGCCTCCACTGGCGTCCTGGTAATCTGTCTGGCCCTGAAGCCTTGTGAATGTTAACCTTTTTAAAGGTCTTACTCACATTGGCTATGGAGAGCATGATTAAAGCAGTGACTCGCTCCTACAGGTTATGCTCTACAACATCTGTAGAGTACGACCCTACCTCACATAGGAAGCGGCGTAGGTCCTAATCCAGGAAATTGTCATCTCCCGTTTGGACTACTGCAACTCACTGTTGGCCGCAGCTCTCGCTCAGCCCAAGCTCTTCCCTGGCACCCTAATAGTGGAACCAGCTTCCCCCTGAAGCTAGGACAGCAGTGTCCCTGCCCGTCTTCCAAAAGTACCTGAAACCCTACCTCTTCAAAGTATCTAATCCCCCTCCTCACCTTGACCCACCCCACCTTCCAAACTCTGATGCTGGTAATGGTCATTAGTAGCCTACCAAACTTGCTAACTGCCTGGTACTCAGCACTCTATTGTCCCTCTAATCACTCTGACATCAATGCAAATGTAATCGAAAATCAAATCAAACACTTCATGAGTCCCCATGAGCTCATGTTGAACAACATTTCTATAGGCTTTGCAATTGCGTGAGAACAGAGTGACGGCCTCTATTAAAAATACATTCTAAATTCACACATATATTATTTAGTATATGTAAAGACAAGATTAAATCAAGAATAGTGTGATGGTGACAATATTAGCCTATCACTTGTGAATGATATATTATCACTTGTGAATCATGCCCAGCAAACAGTGCATGATTTTGTTTGTGACTTTTTGCTGCGCTTATAATGTGAAGAAATAGCCTAATAGTTTCTCAACATTTTAAGCTAAATGTTCTCATCGGTTGCGTCAGGCTCATATGCTAGTGTTTAATTTGGGATCTATCGCATCCCACAACTGTCACAGACTATGTTTGGAATATTTATTTCTCATACAGAAAAGAGTAGGTCAAATTTTGTACTATGGGGAATAGTATATTAACATAGGCTAGTGTTTTTGCTGTTCGTTAGGCCTACTCATCTTGTTGGTTGACGAAAAGTAAATGTGGACAGTTCTTCCAATATCTTCAATATGAGCCTTGGAATTGGATAAGGACGCACACAGTTGCGACCCAGATGTGTCTGTCTTCACTTATAGCCTGTGAGAAAGGCCCGATCACGTGACGGAGGGCCATGTGAGTGAGAGGTGCTTCCGGGAGAAGGGAATTATAATTATTAAATTCAGCCCAAGGGCACAACGGTCACTAGCCGCAAAAGGCATGGATTTTTTTAGTAGGCATTACGGCCACATAAAGGGGATGCGGCCAGGAAATTCAAGGCATTATCAAGTGCTTGTCAAATTGTGAGTGAGAGACTGATGAAGTGTGTACAGACTGCGTTAAAAACAAATCAGAGCTCATGCCTTTTATGCTACTTTTTTCAAATCATCATTAGAGTCACATCATGCAGCCTTAGAATGTATTGAAAATCAGGCCTCCCGAGTGGTGCAGTGGTCTAAGGCATTGCATCCCAAGCTGCATTACTACAGATGCGGATTCGAGCCCCGTCTGTGTCGTGTTCATTGTGTCAAGAAGCAGTGCGGCTTGGTGGGTTGTGTTTCGGAGGACGACAGGGCTCTCAACCTTTGCCTCTCCCGAGTCCGTATGGGAGTTGTAGCGATTGGACAAGACTGTAACTACCAATTGGGGAGAAAAATGAAAAAAAAAGAATGTATTGAAAATCAAAACATATAGCCTAACATTTGTAACACAACTTAAGTTGCATAAATAACTCTAAATCAAGCATATAATAGGACCTGTTTCTTTGTTAACGCTCAACACAATAGCCGCAAGTGTGCACTCCCTAAAATCATTTGGGGAATATATCCTTTCTATTTTATTCAGCTATGTTCAATTGTATTCTTCATACTATAAAATAATATAAAATAATCCCACTGAATCCTTTTATTTTTTTATATACACTGGGGGCCAAAAGTTTGGAATATTACTCATTCAAGGGTTTTTCTTTATTTGCACAATTTTTTACATTGTAGAAAAAAAGTGACGACAATATGACATAACACATATGGAATCATGTAGTAACCAAAAAAGTGTTAAACACTTAACACGTTTTTGGTTACTACATTCCATATGTGTATATATCCATATATTCTAAACAGTTTCATTAATTTAACACAACTGGAGACGAATCAGGCTACCAGCTGTACCAATTGGCTCCAGTACTGGGCCGGCGTTATGGGCGAGCCTTAGGGGGCCTGGCCCCTCCTTGTCTTTCCAAATAAAATATTGAAATATTTATAATTTATTTGACCGAGACACGTAGTCGAAAGAAAGCCGCATCAATTTAAGCTAAAGCACCAGAGCGAGCGAAACAGCCCCCCTCTGTCTCAGTATGTGTAGACCATGTATCTGATGCTGTCTGGACCAAAAGAGTACGGCATGTCATACTATTTCTGGCCAGATAGCATCAGATACGGTATATGGGCTACATATAGAGAGGCGCGTTTTTTCTCGCTCGGATGCTTTCTCCTGTTTCAGCAGAGAGGAAGAGGCGAAGCGAGAGGGCCCAAAATCTGTCCAGTGTAAACTCAATGCGTTTCTATGGGAATAATATGCAGACCTAAACTTGTCTCCTGCCTTCCCGCCTGTGGGACAAAGACTCCCATTGTTAGGGCGGAGACATGAGCATATCATCATTATATACAGCTCTCTGGTTTCATCCTCTTGCGAATTGGAAAGGAAAGTTGGCGGGTGCACATTGCACTGTTAGGGTGGTGGATTGCCCTAAAGTAAATTGATGTGTCTCCAAAATTATATAACTACTCCTGTCTAAATAAAATCATTCAAAATACATCACCAGGGAGCATGACTTGACCACAGAGGATCATTAGCTTATTTATTTTATTTTTTATTTAACCTTTATTTAACAAATGTGTATTTACAATGACTGCCTAACCTACAGGGACAGCCATAGTAATACGGCGCCCCTGGAGCAAATTAGGTTTAAGGGCCTTGCTCAAGGACACATCGACAGGGTTTCACCTTGTCGGCTCGGGGACTCGATTCAGCAACCTTTCGGTTACTGGCCCAACGCTTTGACTAGGCTACCTGCCGCCCTATTATTTAAAAAAATCTGTGTATTGTTTCAAATCACAAGTGTGTTTGCGAGGCAATAGGTCTAGCTGATTGAGTTGCGACTGTCAGTGAAAAGCGTCTAAAATATGTGTAAAGATAATGTGTCTTGAGTATAATTTAAAATGTTGCATCAAGAAGAAGGGGAGGGGTGTGTGGCGAATATATGGTGCGTCTCTCTCCAGAATCCATGCATATAAGTGTCCATTGTGTCAATGTCTTATTTTTGATTGTCTTCAATCACCACATACACCACACATTTTTTCTTCGCCTCACACAAGTAAACAAAGTCTGTTTTTTTAACATCCATTGGGAATTATAGTTCCTCAGTAGTCTTGGTGTGAAAGAGCACAATATCATGATCTGATGATCCCATATATCCAGTGGAAACGTCATAAAAACAGCTTTCGTTCCGGAGCTCACTGGCGGAGGAAACTTGGAGAGCCCGGAATAGGCTAGTTGATACAATGTTGCAAGTTAACGACAGCTTCGGGCCGGACCCTGTGATGATTTTATACAATGTTGAACTTTACTAGCAATAGCTCAAGTTAAGACATATAGAAGCGGGGGCAGACAGGCGGAGAAGAGAGATGAATGTGATTGAAATTTTCATCAGGATATACTGTCGGCTTTAGGCCTATGTATTTTACTTAGTTGATTATGGAAGTTAAAAATTGTTTTTCATCTGTCCCCATAGGATAACCCTTCGAATAACCCTTTTTGGTTCCAGGTAGAACCTTTTTGTGTTCAATGTAGAACCCTTTCCAGAATGTGTTCTACAAGGAACCCAAAAGAGTTCTACCTAGAACCAAAAATGGGGACAGCCGAAGAACCCTTTTGGAACCCTTTTTTTCTAAGAGTGTAGGCTATCTCAGAGTTCTATGCTCTCATTTCTTTATCCGCCAATGGATCACAGTGTATCAATGTGTCAATATGGCAGAGGCTATTGCTCTTGCCATAATTTAATTTTAACTTTTAGATTTGATCATTTTACTTCAGATTTTTATGATTAACCACGTGACAATGATTTTGAGAAACGGAAACGATTTATTGAAATTAAACTGTTCCATGAAAATGTGCATATAAAACTAATCATAGCTGGCACGCATGATCGGTAGAAATGGTAGGATAAATTGTAAGCTTCCCCAAACTTGAAACAAACGAGCTGCCTATTGTCTTAAAAATAAAAACAGGCCAGCCTATGAAAATCAAATGCCCGTCCAACTGATTCGTTCTGGCGCCGTGTCTGCCCCAGTAAACACCAAGAAAGCAAAAACAGTTATCAAGTAAGAGTAAATCCCATATGTCATTTTGGAGTACGTTTTGTATTCTATAACACTGATGATTTCCTATAGGATTGCACTGATGTGAATGGATCAGGTTTACAATGTTTTGAGTCTATCAATCACCTCCACCTGTTCCAGAAGCGTTCTTCTTCAAAACCGAATCTTTTCAAACTCTTACATGTTGTAGGCTAATTCTGATGAGAACGTTTAATCTTCACTAGTTCACCTCCCAGTTTAGGGCTCTCCAATAGAAGTAAAAAAATGTGCCACAAAGTCATATTTATGGTACGCCTATTTCTAAAATGTATCTTATTAAAATCTGAATTTAAACTTAACCTTAACCCTAACCTTAACCACACTGCAAAATGTATGCCTAACCATAACTTGAATCATAATTAATTTTTACGATAGGCCAGCCAATTTTGACCCTGTGGTAACTAGTGACATGCTGTCATAATTTCGGTTGTCACTAGTTACCACAGCCATGTTGTAAAAATTAATTTAAAAAAAACATGTACTTTTTGGTCGTAATTTAAGGTTAGGGTTAGGCATACGGTTAGTAGTGTGGTTAAGGTTAGCGTTAGAAGAGACATTGTAGAAACAGGCAGGGTTTAGACATAATTATGACTTTGTGACTGTGGTAACTACTGACGGCCCATAACTCCAGTATTAGCGCGTTTCCGCATTGGGTCTGCTGATTCGGAGAAAGCATGCGGAAGTAGTAAATTAGACACATCAAGTAGTGCAAATAACCAAAACAGTGACATTTTGGAAAACTAATGAAAGTAAAGTTTTACATTTTTATTTTAAACAAGAGGACCTGTGGTAGTTCCATTCCGATAGTTAAACTATTCCATAGAGGTAGCCTATAGTCACTGAACTGTCATCATCATATAGGCTAGTTATGGCATGCAGCGACTCTATGGTGTCAATGAATGGAACTCAGGTAAGTGTGAACTATTTCAAACACATCGTGCTCATGTCTCTTGTATGTGCTATTTTAACGAATAGTAAGCCATACAGTCGGGTAGTTGTCAGTGTATGTCGGTCAGAGTGTATGTCGCTTTTGTATTATGCTTGTGTTTTCGGTAGTCTATGCTGCATTGCCTCCAGTATGTCTATCCCAAGAATGTAGCCTACTTCGAGCCTACCCTTAACGTCAAAGGACCTTATGTTATGTTCAGAGGCAAACTGTCTCTGTCAGCCAAAACAGCCAAATACTTAATCTAAACGTGAATCGATTCTTAATTGCAGTAGGCTACAGTGCTAGAAAAGTTAAGCCCTCTACTTTAAAATATCACATCAAAATAATTTCACAAATTCTAAATATACACGTACAATGTTTTAACCTGCTTTAACACAATTTCAACCGACAGTAGGCTGTGTTTCAGTTACAACACGTTTATAGCATCCTTCTGTTACACACTGGTGTTGGGAAGCCCTGAATGCTGATTGGCTGACAGCAGTGATATATTTAAGCAATAAGGCATGAGGGGGTGTGGTATATGGCCAATATACCAGATGTTCTTATGCACTGTGCGACACAACGCAGAGTGCCTGGATACACCCGTGTATATACCTGTGGTATACGGCCTGATATACCACTACTATCAGCATTCAGGGCTCTATCCACCCACTTTATATAAACTGTGTGGTTCAAGCCCTGAATGCTGATTGGCTGACAGCCAAATACTATGTGTATAACAAAATAGTATCCAGGCACTCTGAGTTAAGTCAAGCCCAATAACAGCCCTTAGCTGTGTTATATTGGCCATATACTACACCCCCTCATGACTTAGTGCTTAAGTATACCACAGGTATGACAAAATATAAATGTGTACTCTTCTTATTACGTTGGTAACCAGTTTATAATAGTAATAAGGCACCTCTGGTGTTTGTGGTATATGGCCAATATACCACGTCTAAGGGCCGAATCCAGGCACTCTGTGTTGCGTTGTGCGTAAGAACAGCCCTTACCCGTGGTATGTTGGCCATATACCACACCCACTCATGCCTTATTGCTTAATTAGCACAGGTGGTGGCCTCTGTCTTCCGTAAACCGTTAAATGACATGTCTTTACTATTAGGCCCATCAAACAATTTCGTACCGTGAAAAAATAGAGAACCCGCCCAAATGTTTACGGTATAATTCGCACTCTTCCTAAAGGTTGTTCGTGCACACCCAAAAAATTCACCAGGCAAGTCGAAGTTCGGAGGCTGAAGTCTACGTTCCTTGATTTTTGATTGATCAATAGTAGGGATTCTTCAATTAAGTGTTTGTTGCCATTCAGGGAAAGACTAATCATTTTCATTCACATTTTTTCACTTGACAAATACTGCACCAAACATCTTAGTTAATGTAAAATTGCGTGACTTAGATCTCCTCGGCAAAAACGTTTAAACATTTATGACAGATTTCTTGAGTTATCATCTGACTATTTTGAGGAAGTGTATGCTGGCTACGGCGTATCAAGATGACCAAACAGTACTAGTCCCGCTTTTTTGTTGTTTTTCAAGCAAGGTCTTTTAAGGGAGTATGTGAGCACATGTTTGGTTCGCTTAGCGAGTTCGGCTAGGTGCCAGCCGAACCAAAGCATGCGGAAGGCTTAACCCTTCACCCTTAACCCCCAGCCGAACCGAAGCATGCGGAAGGCTTAACCCTATAAAGGTGTGTAGTAATTTAACCTTTTTTTGTATTTTTTATTATTTTCTCGCTGATATGAAGGTTACTTTCCAAATGTTTAAAAAAAACGTATCACAAACGAAGCGTGTCAACGTTCAGAACGAGCTTCGGGTTGAGCATCAGAGCGTCCCCTCAGCTAATCAAAATGGAGTCATGAGAAGGGCTACAATTTGCCATGCTACTGTCATGTGACACAAATAAAGAGAACTCCTGCGCAATATCAATATCCTACACCTGCACCTGAAACGTTAAAGAGCATATTTAAATGAAAGTCATAATGTAACTTACCAAGCATCATACCTGGAATGTCTCTCACATTGACCTAGCCATCAAATGGATGAAAAGACTTTCACTATCTAATATTATTGGATGCATATCTGATAGAGAACATGTGGTTGTTCGTGTCACATGTTTCACAAGTCCTCAGGTTAGGCTTGGGCGACATACCGTTTATACCGTATACCAGGTTATTTCAAAATACAGACGGTATGATTATTATAATAATTTGTGGTGGTGGGGGGGGGGGGGGGGGGGCGTGCTATGCCACTGTTTATAACTAACTATACGTTAAGTATAACTATAAGAAATCTAAGATGTGTCAAATAAATCCAGCTCAGGGCTCCAGCAATGCATATGGTTTTCTAACTTGCTAGCTAAGTGGCTAGATGTCAAGATCAAGCTTCTTGGTTACAGCAGAGACATTCAATCCCCTCCTGAATTAAGATCCCTGTTGCCTAAATAGTTTTTTTGCATAAAATAGTGCCCCTTGTGTGCATATTTGGTAATACTGTAGACCCCATATGGTACAGAAACTGTATGACGGTATGAAAGTTTGGATAACCCCACCAACCCTACCTCAGGTCACAAACAAGGTAAACCACTCACTATATGGCTTGAGAATGGCGCCGGTGGAGATGGCTGCCGTTCTACAGGCGCCTTACAAATTGTGCTACTATGTGTATTTTGTACATAATGTTTCTGCCACCATCTCTTACTACCAAAAAAAGCTTCTGTAGAACGGTAGCAAAGAGTTTTTTTCTTCAACGAGTCGGAAGGAAAGGATATACTTTAAACACCCAACAAGGCCGAAATCCGTGTGTTTCGCTGGAGAAAGAGACAGATTTATCAGGGACGCAGGTTGGGGTGCCTTGTATGGATCCGAAGGCGAGAGGGTAATCTGCCTTTACCATCAGTATTACTAGCCAATGTACAATCATTGGAAAATAAATTAGACGAGGTACGATCAAGAATATCCTACCAACGGGACATTAAAAACTGTAATATCTTATGTTTCACAGAGTCATGGCTGATCGACGACGTGAATAACATACAGTTGGTGGGTTTTAAGCTTTTTCGGCAGGATAGAACAGCGGCCTCTGGCAAGACAAGGGGAGGCGGTCTATGTATATTTGTAAACAACAGCTGGTGCATGAAATCTAAGGAAGTTTCAAGGTTTTGCTCGCCTGAGGTAGAGTATCTTATCATAAGCTGTAGAACACACTATTTACGGAGAGAGTTTTCATCAATATTTTTCGTAGCTGTCCATATATCACCACAAACCGATGCTGGCACTAAAACTGCGCTCAATGGGTTGTATACGGCCATAAGCAAACAGGAAATTGCTCATCCAGAGGCGGCGCTCCTAGTGGCCGGGGACTTTAATGCAGGGAAACTCAAATCCGTTTTGCCTAATTTATATCAGCATGTTAAATGTGCAACCAGAGGGAAAACAACTCTAGACCACCTTTACTCCACACACAGAGATGCGCACAATGCTCTCCCTCGCCCTGGATTTGGCAAATTCAGCTTTTTCAAACAGAAATTTGCTTCCTGTAGTACTAACTCCAAAAAGTTCTGGGACACTGTAAAGTCCATGGAGAATAAGAGCACCTCCTCCCAGTTGCCCACTGCACTGAGGCTCGGAAACACTGTTACCACTGATAAATCCACGATTATTGAAAATTTCAATAAGCATTTTGCTACGGCTGGCCATGCTTTCCATCTGGCTACCCCTACCCCGGTCAACAGCTCTGCACCCCCGGCAGCTACTTGCCCAAGCCCCCCCCGCTTCTCCTTCACCCAAATCCTGACAGCTGATGTTCTGAAAGAGCTGCTAAGTCTGGACCCCTACAAATCTGCTGGGCTAGATAATCTGGACCCTCTCTTTCTGAAATTATCAGCCAAAATTGTTGCAACACCTATCACTAGCTTGTTCAACCTCTCTTTCGTATCGTCTGAGATCCCTAGAGATTGGAAAGCTGCCGCGGTCATCCCCCTCTTCAAAGGAGGAGACACTCTAGACCCAAACTGTTATAGACCAATATCCATCCTGCCCTGCCTTTCTAAAGTTTTCGAAAGCCAAGTTAACAAACAGATAACTGACCACTTCGAATCCCACCGTACCTTCTCTGCTATGCAATCTGGTTTCCGAGCTGGTCATGGGTGCACCTCAGCTACGCTCAAGGTACTGAACGATATCATAACCGCCATCGATAAAAGACAGTACTGTGCAGCCGTTTTCATCGACCTGGCCAAGGCCTTCGACTCTGTCAATCACCGCATTCTTATTGGCAGACTCAACAGCCTTGGTTTCTCAAGTGACTGCCTTGCTTGGTTCTCTAACTACTTTGCAGACAGAGTTCAGTGTGTCAAATCGGAGGGCCTATTGTCCGATCCTCTGGCAGTCTCTATGGGGGTGCCACAGGGTTCAATTCTTGGGCCAACCCTTTTCTCTATATACATCAACGATGTCGCTCTCGCTGCTGGTGACTCTCTGATCCATCTCTACGCAGATGACACCATTCTGTATACATCTGGCCCCTCTTTGGATACTGTGTTTACTAACCTTCAATCAAGCTTCAATGCCATACAACACTCCTTCCGTGGCCTACAACTGCTCTTAAACGCTAGTAAAACTAAGTGCATGCTTTTCTATCGAACAATGCCAGCACCCGCCCACCGGACTATCATCACTACTCTCGACGGATCCGAATTAGAATACGTGGACACCTACAAATACCTAGGCATCTGGTTAGACTATAAACTCAACTTCCAGACTCACATCAACCATCTCCAATCCAAAATTAAATCCAGAATTGGCTTCCTATTTCGCAACAGAGCCTCCTTCACTCATGCTGCCAAACATGCCCTTGTAAAACTGACTATCCTACCGATCCTTGATTTCGGCGATGTCATTTACAAACTAGCCTCCAACACTCTACTTAGCAAATTGGATGTAGTCTATCATAGTGCCATCCGTTTTGTCACCAAAGCCCCTTACACTACCCACCACTGCGACCTGTATGCTCTCGTTGGCTGGCCTTCACTATATATTCGTCGCCAAACCCACTGGCTCCAGGTCATCTATAAGTCTTTATTAGGTAAATCCCCGCCCTATCTCAGCTCACTGGTCACCATAGCAACACCCACCCGTAGCATGCGCTCCAGCAGGTATATCTCACTGGTCACCCCCAAAGCCAACACCTCCTTTGGCCGCCATTCCTTCCAGTTCGCTGCTGCCAATGACTGGAACGAATTGCAAAAATCATTGAAGCTGGAGGTTCCTATCTCCCTCAATAACTTTAAGCATCAGCTGTCAAAGCTGCTTATCGATCACTGCACCTGTATATAGCCCTTCTGTAAATAGCCCACTCTACTACCTCATCCCCATATTTATTTTCGTTTATTTTTCACTAATCTTGCACTCCAGTATCTCTATTTGCACATCATAATTTGCACATCCTTCATTCCTGTGTTAATGATGATAATTCTGTAATTTATTTCTACTCTATAGTCTATTTATTGTCCTACCTCCCAACCTTACTGCATTTTTGCACTACATTTTGCACTCTGTTTATAGATTTTCTATTGTGTTTTTGACTGTTTGTTTAATGTGTAACTCTGTGTTGTTGTGTTTTTTTTTTGTCGCACTGCTTTGCTTTGTCTTGGCCAGGTCGCAGTTGCAAATGAGAACTTGTTCTCAACTGACCTACCTGGTTAAATAAAGGTGAAATAAAAAAATAAATAAAATAAAAAATTTGACCATATTTATATCCTCCTGATTCCTGCTTACAAGCAAAAACTAAAGCAGGAAGCACCAGTGACTCGGTCAATAAGAAAGTGGTCAGATCAGATTCAGATTCAACTTTATTGTCATTACACAAGTACAGGTACAAGGCAACGAAATGCAGTTTAGGTCTAACCAGAAGTGCAATAGCAGCAAGTGCAGGATATACAATGGTTCATAAAGTGCAGGACATGGATATGTATTAATATACAGTGGGGAGAACAAGTATTTGATACACTGCCGATTTTGCAGGTTTTCCTACTTACAAAGCATGTAGAGGTCTGTAATTTTTATCATAGGTACACTTCAACTGTGAGAGACGGAATCTAAAACAAAAATCCTGAAAATCACATTGTATGATTTTTAAGTAATTAATTTGCATTTTATTGCATGACATAAGTATTTGATACATCAGAAAAGCAGAACTTAATATTTGGTACAATTAATATTTGGTGCAATTACAGAGATCATACGTTTCCTGTAGTTCTATACCAGGTTTGCACACACTGCAGCAGGGATTTTGGCCCACTCCTCCATACAGATCCTTCAGGTTTCGGGGCTGTCGCTGGGCAATGCAGATTTTCAGCTCCCTCCAAAGATTTTCTATTGGGTTCAGGTCTGGAGACTGGCTAGGCCACTCCAGGACCTTGAGATGCTTCTTACGGAGCCACTCCTTAGTTGCCCTGGCTGTGTGTTTCGGGTCGTTGTCATGCTGGAAGACCCAGCCACGACCCATCTTCAATGCTCTTACTGAGGGAAGGAGGTTGTTGGCCAAGATCTCGCAATACATGGCCCCATCCATCCTCCCCTCAATACGGTGCAGTCGTCCTGTCCCCTTTGCAGAAAAGCATCCCCAAAGAATGATGTTTCCACCTCCATGCTTCACGGTTGGGATGGTGTTCTTGGGGTTGTACTCATCCTTCTTCTTCCTCCAAACACGGCTAGTGGAGTTTAGACCAAAAAGCTCTATTTCTGTCTCATCTGACCACATGACCTTCTCCCATTCCTCCTCTGGATCATCCAGATGGTCATTGGCAAACTTCAGACGGGCCTGGACATGCGCTGGCTTGAGCAGGGGGACCTTGCGTGCGCTGCAGGATCTTAATCCATGACGGCATAGTGTGTTACTAATGGTTTTCTTTGAGACTGTGGTCCCAGCTCTCTTCAGGTCATTGACCAGGTCCTGCCGTGTAGTTCTGGTCTGATCCCTCACCTTCCTCATGATCATTGATGCCCCACGAGGTGAGATCGTGCATGGTGCCCTAGACCGAGGGAGATTGACCGTCATCTTGAACTTCTTCCATTTTCTAATAATTGCGCCAACAGTTGTTGCCTTCTCACCAAGCTGCTTGCCTATTGTCCTGTAGCCCATCCCAGCCTTGTGCAGGTCTACAATTTTATCCCTGATGTCCTTACACAGCTCTCTAGTCTTGGCCATTGTGGAGAGGTTGGAGTCTGTTTGATTGAGTGTGTGGACAGGTGTCTTTTATACAGGTAACGAGTTCAAATAGGTGCAGTTAATACAGGTAATGAGTGGAGAACAGGAGGGCTTCTTAAAGAAAAACTAACAGGTCTGTGAGAGCCAGAATTCTTACTGGTTGGTAGGTGATCAAATACTTATGTCATGCAATAAAATGCTAATTAATTATTTAAAAATCATACAATGTGATTTTCAGGATTTTTGTTTTAGATTCCGCCTCTCACAGTTGAAGTGTACCTATGATAAAAATTACAGACCTCTACATGCTTTGTAAGTAGGAAAACCTGCAAAATCGGCAGTGTATCAAATACTTGTTCTCCCCACTGTATATACAGATGACTATTACTATGAACAGAATTTACAGATAGATATGTACTGAATATAATACAGATAGCTATTACTTACAGATGAAGCAGATGCTAAGCTACAGGACTGTTTTGCTAGCACAGACTGGAATATGTTTCGGGATTCTTCCAATGGCATTGAGGAGTACACCACATCAGTCACTTGCTTCATCAATAAGTGCATCGATGATGTTGTCTCCACAGTGACCGTACGTACATACCCCAACCAGAAGCCATTGATTACAGGCAACATCCGCACAGAGCTAATGGTTAAAGCTGCCACTTTCAAGGAGCGGGAATCTAACCCGGAAGCTTATAAGAAATGGGCTCCAACGCCCGTCGGATGTGGCAGGGCTTGCAAACTATTACAGACTACAAAGGGAAGCACAGTCACGAGCTGCCCAGTGACACAAGCCTACCAGATGAGCTAAATTACATCTATGCTCGCTTCGAGGCAAGTAACACTGAAACATGCATGAGAGCATCAGCTGTTCCGGACGACTGTGTGATCACACTCCGTAGCCGACTAAGACCTTTAAACAGGTCAACCTTCACAAGGCCGCAGGGCCAGACGGATTACCAGGATGTGTACTCCGAGCATGTGCTGACCAACTGGCAAGTGTCTTCACTGACATTTTCCTGTCCCTGACTGAGTCTGTTTCAAGCAGACCACCATAGTCCCTGTGCCCAAGAACACTAAGGTAACCTGCCTAAATGACTACCGAGCCGTAGCACTCACGTGTGTAGCCATGAAGTGCTTTGAAAGGCAGGTCATGGCTCACATCAAAACCATTATCCCAGAAACCCTAGACCCACTCCAATTTGCATACTGCCCCATCAAATCCACAGATGATGCAATCTCTATTGCACTCAACACTGCGCTTTCCCACCTGGACAAAAGGAACACCTATATTCCTTCAACACGATAGTGTCCTCAAAGCACATCACTAAGCTAAGAACCCTGGGACTAAACACCTCCCTCTGCAACTGGATCCTGGACTTCCGGACGGGCCGCTACCACCAGGTGGTAAGGGTAGGTAGCATCACATACGCCACTCTGATCCTCAACACAGGGGCCCCTCAGGGGTGCATGCTCAGTCCCCTCCTATAGTTTCTGTTCACTCATGACTGCATGGCCAGGCACGACTCCAACACCATCATCAAGTTTGCCAATGACACAACAGTGGTAGGCCTGATCACCGACAACGATGAGACAGCCTATAGGGAGGAGGTCAGAGACCTGGCCATGTGGTGCCAGGACAACAACCTCTCCCTGAACGTGATCAAGACAAAGGAGATGATTATGCACTACAGGAACAGGAGGACCAAGCACGCCCCCATTCTCATGGACGGGGCTGTAGTGGAGCAGGTTGAGAGCTTCAAGTTCCTTGGTGTCCACATCACCAATAAACTATCATGGTCCAAACACACTAAGACAGTTGTGAAGAGGTCACGACAAAGCCTATTCCCCCTCAGGAGACAGAAAAGATTTGGCACGGGTCCTCAGATCCTCAAAGGTTTCTACAGCTGTACCACCGAGAGCATCCTGACTGGTTGCATCACTGCCTGGTATAGCAACTGCTCGGCCTCCGACCGCAAGGCACTACAGAGGATAGTGCGTTCGGCCCAGTACATCACTGGGGCCAAGCTTCCTGCCATCCTCTATACCAGGTGGTGTCAGAGGAAGGCCCTAAACATTGTAGAAGACTTCAGTCACCCTAGTCATAGACTGTGCTCTCTGCTGCCGCACAGCAAGGGGTAGCGGAGCACCAAGTCTAGGTCCAAAAGGCTTCTTAACAAGCTCCTGAACAGCTAATCAAAGGGCTACCAGACCACTCTTTTACGCTGCTACTATTCTCTGTTTATTATCTATGCATAGTCACTTTAACTCTACCTACAGTTGAAGTCGGAAGTTTACATACACTTAGGTTGAAGTCATTAAAACAAATTTTTCAACCACTCCACAGATTTCATGACACAAGTAATTCTTCCAACAATTGTTTACAGACAGATTATTTCACTTATAATTCACTATATCACAATTCCAGTTGGTCAGAAGTTTACGTACACTAAGTTGACTGTGCCTTTAAACAGCTTGGAAAATTCCAGAAAATGATTTCATGGCTTTAGAAGCTTCTGATAGGCTAATTTACATAATTTGAGTCAATTGGAGGTGTACCTGTGGATGTATGTCAAGGCCTACCATTAAACTCAGTGCCTCTTTGCTCGACATCATGGGAAAATTGTAGACCATTGTAGACCTCCACATGTCTGGTTCATCCTTGGGAGCAATTTCCAAACGCCTGAAGGTACCATGTTCATCTGTACAAACAATAGTACGCAAGTATAAACACCATGGGATCACGCAGCCTTCATACCGCTCAGGAAGGAGACGTGTTCTGTCTCCTTGAGATGAATCCCAGGACAACAGCAAAGGACCTTGTGAAGATGCTGGAGGAATCAGGTACAAAGTATCTATTCACAGTAAAAAGTCCTATATCGACATAACCTGAAAGGCCACTCAGCAAGGAAGAAGCCACTGCTCCAAAACCGCCATAAAAAAGCCAGACTACAGTTTGCAACTGCACATGGGGACAAAGATCGTACTTTTTGGAGAAATGTCCTCTGGTCTAACAAAAATGGAACTGTTTGGCTATAATGACCATCGTTATGTTTGGAGGAAAAAGGGGGACACTTGCAAGCCGAAGAACACAATCCCAAACGTGAAGCACGGGGATGGCAGCATCATGTTGTGGGGGTGCTTTGCTGCAGGAGGGACTGGTGCACTTGACAAAATAGATGGCATCATGAGGAAGGAAAATTATGTGGATATATTGAACATACTTCCAAAGCAACATCTCAAGACATCAGTCAGGAAGTTATAGCTTGGTCGCAAATGGGTCTTCCAAATGGACAATGACCCCAAGCTTACTTCCAAAGTTGTGGCAAAATGGCTTAAGGACAACAAAGTCAAGGTATTGGAGTGGCCGTTTCAAACCCTGACCTCAATCCTATAGAAAATTTGTGGGCAGAACTGAAAAAGCATGTGCGAGCAAGTAGGCCTATAAACCTGACTCAGTTACAACAGTTCTGTCAGGAGGAATTTGCCAAAATTCACCCAACTTATTGTTAGAAGCTTGTGGAAGGCTACCCAAAACGTTTGACCCAAGTTAAACAATTTAAAGGCAATGATACCAAATACTTATTGAGTGTATGAAAACTTCTGACTGGGAATGTGATGAAAGAAATAAAAGCTGAAATAAATTATTCTCTCTACTATTATTCTGACATTTCACATTCTTAAAATAAAGTGGTGATCCTAACTGACCTAAAACAGGATTAAATGGATTAAATGTCAGGAATTGTGAAAAACTGAGTTTAAATGTATTTGGCTAAGGTGTATGTAAACTTCCGACTTCAACTGTATATGTACATATTACCTCAATTAGCTCGACTTACCGGTGTCCCCGCACATTGACTCAGTACTGGTACCCCTTTATATCGCCTCACTATTGTTATTTTACTGCTGCTGTTGAATTATTTGTTACTTTTATTTTCTATTTTTCTTAAAACTTCTTAAAGCATTCTTGGTTAAGAGCTTGTAGGTAAGGATTTCACCTGTTGTGACAAATACAATTTTATTTTATTTCATACACCAACTACTGTGCTCCATAAGCTTAAACACACATGCATTCCACCATAGGTTGTTTAGGCTACTCTTACTCACTTTAACCCAGAAACGGACAGGCCACAAGGCAGGTGCCAGATGGGCTTGTCCATCTTTAGCCCAGTGGGCCTGTACACAATAATCATTATTTGAGTAATAAGGGGGGCTTCAAGGAGGAAAAAAATGGGATGATGTGTTAGAAATGCCCGGGACGATTTCTGGTTCCAGTTTCTCCCTGCTGTAATCCCTTTATTAACATACTGTGAATCTCTCTCTACAGGTTTCCTATATAGGACATGACTGTGAGGACATCCCAGAGTTCCTTGGAGAAAGATATGGACTCTTGGCAAGACGGCTAGATCTCAGCTTCAATCAGCTAAGGTAGGAGATGAGCTGAGACAAGTTGTGAATACTATCACGAACAAAGTGCTGTCTTGAGGCTGATGCTTTGTGTTAGGTAAAATCTCTTAAACCTACAATATGTAACGTTTTGGGCGACCTGACCAAATTCACATAGAAATGTGAGTTATAGATCTTTCTTTCGCATTGATAGCAAGCCTAAGAAACGGTAGATCTGTTCTTTGTGTGTTATTTCTATGCTTCATGTTCTGAAGTTTTGTTTTTGCGTCTTTTACTTTCGGTTTTGTACACCAGCTTCAAACAGCTGAATATAAAATATTTTTACTAATGGGAGTCAGCCTGTTTTGATTTCCTTTTAGGTGTTATGAAGAAACGTATAACATTCTTCCAACAGAATTCTCACCAAGACCTTGAGTTGGTAGAGCTTAATTGAGTCGTAAATATGTTCAACCATGTTTCATCCGTTTTTTTCAGTGTTAAGTTCCTCCTCCCACGAAATTTGACGTTTGATTGATCTAATTCTGACGTGAGACTGTGAGAGCTGGTAGAGTTAGCTACCTGTCATAGCTGTGAGAGGAGCAACATATTTTGCCGTATCTGCATTAAGTGCAATTTAATATGTTCACGTTATGTGCATTATGTGGTCTGGTATGTCATAGGGACATCGAAGACCATGTGAGAGCATCAGGTTGCTTCCCAAATGGCACCCTATTTACTAAATAGTGCACTATATAGGGAATAGGGTGCCATTTGTAAGAGACCTGGGTTGGCTGGTACCAAGCTGTGGCCAGATAAAAGGCCTGATCAATAAATGTGACATGTTAATTCAAGGGGCCAAGTAAAATAAAAGACCCTTCTGACAGGACCTGAAGAATCACCTTGTGGCAGCTAAAAGAGGAGAGATGATGGTTAGAAGGTGCTTTTGTTTCAAAAACCCTTTCTTGACCTGTCAGGGCCTTGAAAGGCCTCTGAATGGGGGCTCTTTTTTGTTACGTCGTCGAAAATTGTCGTCGTCTTAAGGCAGTTATCTGTGCTGGAAATGTGGATTCTTCTTGTTTAATTGATTCACTTTGTGCCCGAGTCCTGTCACATTAGTAATTGCTAAGTCCCGTGCCCCTGCCCAGTGTTTCGTGAATAAATGTGTGCTTATCAGAGCATTAATATTCCTAATGAACCGCAGCGATTGGAAAACGAGCGTTGGCTTGGCTGGAGTTTGATTTGCCTGCCTTTTCATTCGCTGACGGTGTCAAACTTTGAATGTTTCAGACATGATTGCCCCCCTTGAATGCGAAACAAAGGCAATGTGGTAGAATTTGTAAACTGCAGTCTTCTTCAATGGATGGAATATTGTTAGACTGGTTGGTCATAGGGTGTTTCTATGTTGGGTGTTGAGGTGTTATTACACAGTTAACAATAAGATAATAATTAGTAGGCTAAATGTTTTAGTAAATGTGTTGATTGATGTTGTCATTCAAAAGCTGATTAAATTATTTTCCAAACAGCCTAATCTTGAATAATGAATGATCACATACTCATATATCTTAGTAGGCTTGGACGGTATACCGGGGTATATGGTAGTAGCCTCGGGATGGTTTTTCAATACCTTCAATACCTTTGAAACTATTTCTTTGAAGTTTTTTAAAGAAATGTGAATATTTGTAGTTACCTGCAGTGAACTTGTGCAATACATTAGAAGATAAAGCATATTGTGTACTTAATTTCTTTTTCATTATAAAGCTTACCAGTAGTCCCCAGTCACATGGTGTTTGTGAGTCACTCATTTTTGTGCAGCAGGCACCAGGTGATCTAGTTACAGTATGTTTGCTAGCTAGATATCTTATACAGTTGAATTCGGAAGTTTACATACACCTTAGCCAAATACATTTAAACTCAGTTTTTCACAATTCCTGACATTTAATCCTAGTAAAAATTCCTTGTCTTAGGTCATTTAGGATCATCACTTTATTTTAAGAATGTGAAATGTCAGTATTTGGTAGCATTGCCTTTAAATTGTTTAACTTGGGTCAAACGTTTTGGGTAGCCTTCCACAAGCTTCCCACAATAAGTTGGGTGAATTTTGGCCCAAATTTTGGAGCAGTGGCTTCTTCCTTGCTGAGTGGCCTTTCAGGTTATGTCGATATAGGACTCGTTTTACTGTGGATATAGATACTTTTGTACCTGTTTCCTCCAGCATCTTCACAAGGTCCTTTGCTGTTGTTCTGGGATTGATTTGCACTTTTCGGACCAAAGTATGCTCATCTCTAGGAGACAGAATGCGTCTCCTTCCTGAGCGGTATGACGGCTGCGTAGTCCCATGGTGTTTATACTTGCGTACTATTATTTGTACAGATGAACGTGGGACCTTCAGGCTTTTGGAAATTGCTCCCAAGGATGAACCAGACTTGTGGAGGTCTACAATTGTTTTTCTGAGGTCTTGGCTGATTTCTTTTGATTTTCCCATGATGTCGAGCAAAGAGGCACTGAGTTTGAAGGTAGGCCTTGAAAGACATCCACAGGTACACCTCCAATTGACTCAAATTATGTAAATTAGCCTATCAGAAGCTTCTAAAACCATGACATCATTTTCAAATAATTTTCAGTCAACTTAGTTTATGTGAACTTCTGACCCACTGGAATTGTGATATAGTGAATTATAAGTGAAATAATCTGTCTGTAAACAATTGTTGGAAGAATTACTTGTGTCATGCACAAAGTAGATGTCCTAACCGACTTGCCAAAACTATAGTTGGTAACATGATATCTGTGGAGTGGTTGAAAAATGAGTTTTAATGACTTCAACTTAAGTGTATGTAAACTTCCGACTTCAACTGTATGTTTTGGTTTTAGAAAATATCAAGGTCCGCATACGTTCCTTGTCCTTGATCGCGTCACATTAAGAACTTGATATTTATATCTCTGACATTTACTAATTCATTATTAATATTTAATTTGGTTAAGGAGGAATCTTAATGTCAGATATCATTACTGGACTTCAAAGGATTGTCTGGACAGAGGAGAAGGGGAGAAGCATTCAAGTGTTACCCAAGCCATTTGGTACTGATAGTATTGATTGATTGATAGTCGTGGATTAGTCTACAAACCATTTAAATTCCCTCCAAACTTGTATTACTGGTGAGGCTTGTATTCATGTCATCAAACGTTTCCAGCTCCCACCATCTCTTAGGGACAGTATTTCATTTCTGACCACATGAGCTGACCAACAAAAACTCTGGTTCCTGTACGTTCAGGAGTTTTTCCTGGTCAGGTCATGTTGTCATGAAAAACTCTTGTCCCTGGCCTAGTGATAAATTAGATAAATTGCATGCGTAAGTAGACCACCCTTTAATAAAAGCTTTCTCTGTGATGATTGGAGGCTGTGGAGATCACATGATTCCTCTCTGAGGCCACGGTTGTGTGAAGCTGTGAAATTCAATTAGCGAGCAGGCATGTGATGGTGATAAAAGAACCAAGAAGTAGAGAGCTGAGTCTTGGCATAGCCTCTCTCTCTCTCTCTCTCTCTCTCTCTCTCTCTCTCTCTCTCTCTCTCTCTCTCTCTCTCTCTCTCTCTCTCTCTCTCTCTCTCTCTCTCTCTCTCCCCCCCTCTGGGTTTTAGTTATCCCATTTAGAACTTCCCTTGAGGACAAAGGAACCCAGTCACATGGCCTAATATAAAACAGGGACTGGATGTCCCTGCGTTGTGTGATGAAATGAGCGTGGATGATGTAAAGCTGTGTATAAAACACATGGTCTGTCCCTGAGAAGATGAACTTTCTGTGCCGCCGCCTTCACTTGTTATGAATCACTCCAAAACAAGCGCTTGATGTCTCCTCGCCCATATCAAGATCCATTTCATAGTACCCCTCTGTGTGTTGACATTGTGACCCCATTCCGGTGACACCAAAAGTAGCCCAAGTGCTAACTGCCTTGACTGACACTTTGTCAGACAGTCGGAGTGGACTGGACTGCCTTCAGTGTGATGCACTACTCCATGCCATTCTTACTAGAGCTGTGTGGAAGACTGTGCTGCTAGGATTGCTCCTAATATGCTTATTTCCATCAGCCCAATTGACAGCACTCATCCACTAACTTGACAATGAGTGCCAATGAAAATGAGGCAGCACCTGTCACTGAGTAGTGTGGGTTTGTGAGTGTGTGTGTGTGATTGAGTGGCTAGGCAGTCAATGCCAGGAAATAAAGTTGGTGTAGCAGCCTGTCACACCTACACCTCCTCTCCCCATACCAACCTGTCAGGCTGCCTCATCGATGTGTTGAAAGAGTGAGATGGCAGAGACGCAGAGCCAGATGTGGTTGTTGTAGGACAGCGGTGGATATTATTGTGTTGTCCATTTAGTTTTGGGTCAGATGGGTGCAGTGTGTGTGACACTGTGCCGTGATGAGGAAAACACTGTGTGGACACCACTCTTCTATCTGATGGTTACCGCTTGAGCCAGTGTCTGTCGTAGGTGCTTGAATCCGTTACCTGTTGTAATATCACATTTGACACCTGAGGTGTGAGGAGCTACTGTGGCTATGAGGCTTGAGGAGAATAAATACTAACATTATGTGATTGTTTCAGTGCAACAGACAAGAGTCACCTCCCTCTTCAGATAAAACATGTAATTGAGACTAACAAGTCACGGTTGTGTTAGTAAGGAGACATTTGACAGGTTTCCTTCTTGTCAACCATGCTCACGTCTAAAATATTTTTAAAAATACTTTTACGCTGTGTTGTTTCTGATTGCAAGTGAGAGGGATAGGGCCTGTGTATCCTGTTCAGTCTCATCGCATCCAGCAGGTTTATACTGTAGTGGTACTCAGATCAAGATGGATGCCAAAGATGTAAACACACACACACACACACAGTGATGTATCCCGATCTTCTGATGACGTTTTAATCTTTGTCCAGATGTATGATGTATGTTGTGGTGATCATAGTCATCTTCTCTCTGTACTAAACAGGTACATGTTTAGTACAGAGTTTATATTGATGATGCAAGTACTCTGCCGCAAGTGGTCCCCTTAGTATGTGCAGAAGTTGATGATATAGGCCTATTGAGTGCTGTGGAATCTCAATGGTCAAAGTAATCTAAATTAGTGTAGAAAATAGAACTAGAATTTAAATTCCTTACCACAATGATATGACTCTGTGTTGTTTTAACCAGGACAAGTAGAATGAGTGAAAATTAAAGGATGTTGACACCATCTGTAATCTAATCTTCCCTTTAAAAACAGTATAACCTCTAGCCCAAACTTTATCACGACCCCACCATGTAAAAAAAGTGATGTAATCAACCACCAATGTTTCTTATTTGGCGCTATGACAGTCTATTACAAATCAGTCTGACAGTATTTCAGTGTGAAGGAAGTAGGATTTGAAGTGACTGAAATGCACCAGGAAGTCATTGGGAAGTTCAGAAGATCATCATGCAATAATTGTATGATCTTCTGTGTTGAAAAGAACTCCATCTTTACTTTCAAGTCTGATTTGGTTCCTGGTCTTGTCCACTCTGTTCTAACAAGTCCTGCGCAGCTTGTGAGCATTGCAGTCATAATAGCTAATAGCTCAAAGTGAGTCATTGGGACATAAAAGTTTATAGCCCCAACCATTCAAAAGTAGTAGTAAGAAAACAGAAACCGCTCTGTTTGTCACAACCGCATTTAGCAGATATCCGAGGTTACTCACATAACCGCTGTTCTCTAAACCAAGCGTGTCTCGGCAGAAATATATATACTGTGTATATATATATATATATATATATATATATATATATACAGTGGGGAGAACAAGTATTTGATACACTGCCGATTTTGCAGGTTTTCCTACTTACAAAGCACGTAGAGGTCTGTAATTTTTATCATAGGTACACTTCAACTGTGAGAGACGGAATCTAAAAAAAATCCAGAAAATCACATTGTATTATTTTTAAATAATTAATTAGCATTTTATTGCATGACATAAGTATTTGATCACCTACCAACCAGTAAGAATTCCGGCTCTCACAGACCTGTTAAGAAGCCCTCCTGTTCTCCACTCATTACCTGTATTAACTGCACCTGTTTGAACTCGTTACCTCTATAAAAGACACCTGTCCACACACTCAATCAAACAGACTCCAACCTCTCCACAATGGCCAAGACCAGAGAGCTGTGTAAGGACATCAGGGATACAATTGTAGACCTGCACAAGGCTGGGATGGGCTACAGGACAATAGGCAAGCAGCTTGGTGAGAAGGCAACAACTGTTGGCGCAATTATTAGAAAATGGAAGAAGTTCAAGATGACGGTCAATCTCCCTCGGTCTGGGGCACTATACAAGATCTCACCTCGTGGGGCATCAATGATCATGAGGAAGGTGAGGGATCAGCCCAGAACTACACGGCAGGACCTGGTCAATGACCTGAAGAGAGCTGGGACCACAGTCTCAAAGAAAACCATTAGTAACACACTACGCCGTCATGGATTAAATTCCTGCAGCGCACGCAAGGTCCCCCTTCCCAAGCCAGCGCATGTCCAGGTCCGTCTGAAGTTTGCCAATGACCATCTGGATGATCCAGAGGAGGAATGGGAGAAGGTCATGTGGTCTGATGAGACAAAAATAGAGCTTTTTGGTCTAAACTCCACTCGCCGTGTTTGGAGGAAGAAGAAGGATTAGTACAACCCCAAGAACACCATCCCAACCGTGAAGCATGGAGGTGGAAACATCATTCTTTGGGGATGCTTTTCTGCAAAGCGGACGTGACGACTGCACCGTATTGAGGGGAGGATGGATGGGGCCATGTATCGCGAGATCCTGGCCAACAACCTCCTTCCCTCAGTAAGAGCATTGAAGATGGGTCGTGGCTGGGTCTTCCAGCATGACAACGACCCGAAACACACAACCAGGGCAACTAAGGAGTGGCTCCGTAAGAAGCATCTCTAGGTCCTGGAGTGGCCTAGCCAGTCTCCAGACCTGAACACAATAGAAAATCTTTGGAGGGAGCTGAAAGTCTGTATTGCCCAGCGATAGCCCCGAAACCTGAAGGATCTGGAGAAGATCTGTATGGAGGAGTGGGCCAAAATCCCTGCTGCAGTGTGTGCAAACCTGGTCAAGAACTACAGGAAACGTATGATCTCTGTAATTGCAAACAAAGGTTTCTGTAGCAAATATTAAGTTCTGCTTTTCTGATGTATCAAATACTTATGTCATGCAATAAAATACAAATTAATTACTTAAAAATCATACAATGTGATTTTCTGGATTTTTGTTTTAGATTCCGTCACTCACAGTTGAAGAGTACCTATGATAAAAATTACAGACTTCTACATGCTTTGTAAGTGGGAAAACCTGCAAAATCGGCAGTGTATCAAATACTTGTTCTCCCCACTGTATATATATATATATATATATATATATATATATATATATATATATATATATATATATATATATATACACATATATACACACAGTTGAAGTCGGAAGTTTACATACACTTAGGTTGAAATCATTAATACTAATATTTCAAATACTCCACAGATATCATGTTAACAAACTATAGTTTTGACAAGTCGGTTAGGACATCTACTTTGTGCATGACACAAGTAATTCTTCCAACAATTGTTTACAGACAGAATTTTTCACTTATAATTCACTATATCACAAATCCAGTGGGTCAGAAGTTTACATACACTATGCTGACTGTGCCTTTAAACAGCTTGGACAATTCCAGAAAATAATGGCTTTAGAAGCTTCTGATAGGCTAATTATCATAATTTGAGTCAATTGGAGGTGTACCTGTGGATGTCTTTCAAGGCCTACCTTTAAACTCAGTGCCTCTTTGCTCGACATCATGGGAAAATCTAAACAAAATCTGCCAAGACCTCAGAAAAACAATTGTAGACCTCTACAAGTCTGGTTCATCCTTGGGAGCAATTTCCAAACGCCTGAAGGTACCACGTTCATCTGTACAAACAATAGTACGCAAGTATAAACACCATGGGATCACGCAGCTGTCTTATCGCTCAGGAAGGAGACACGATCTCTCTCCTAGAGATGAACGTACTTTGGTGCGAAAAGTGCAAATCAATCCCAGGACAACAGCAAAGGACCTTGTGAAGATGCTGGAGGAAACAGGTTCAAAAGTATCTATATCCACAGTAAAACAAGTCCTATATCGACATAACCTGAAAGGCCACTCAGAAAGGAAGAAGCCACTGCTCCAAAACGGCCATAAAAAAGCCAAACTGCGGTTTGCAACTGCACATGGCGACAGTTTGGTCGCAAATGGGTCTTCCAATTGGACAATGACCCCAGCATACTTCCAAAGTTGTGGCAAAATGGCTTAAGGACAGAGTCAAGGTATTGGAGTGGCCATCACAAAGCCCTGACCTCAATCGTATGTAACATTTGTGGGAAGAACTGAAAAAGAAATAAATAATTCTCTCTACTATTATTCTGACATTTCACATTCTTAAAATAAAGTGGTGATCCTAACTGACCTAAGACAAGGAATTTTTACTAGGATTAAATGTCAGGAATTGTGAAAAACTGAGTTTAAATGTATTTGGCTAAGGTGTATGTAAACTTCTGACTTCAACTGTATATATATATGTATGTGTATTTATATATATATATACACAAAATAAATACAATGAAATATTATTTTTTGGAGTGGTGGCAACGATTCAGCAATGAATTTATGAGAATCATCTGTAGCAGCTGGACTCTGAGGATTAGGCTTTCCAGTTGAAATACGATGGGCCCGCCATTTATATTATATCCCCCCCCACACCTACTCAAAGCTGTAGAGTGAGATGAGCCCACATGAAGCTTTTGCATTGCAGATGAACCTTCCTCCACCTGTGTGTGTAGACTAAGACTGCTAAGGCTACAGTACGTCAGCCATGGCAGCCGTTTTGCATTTTAATGGCAAATCAAGTATGCTAACTTGCACCAAAGTGCTCTAAATGTCGCCCGGCCTGTCAAAATGAGATGTAAGTAGTCTGATGAAAGCAGAACAAAGAAGACAAAGTAGGGAGGGGACCCCCGGTTTCAACTAAGAAATGAAATACAACCTTGTATGGCCTGTCATCCATGTCATTTTATATTCATATCTAAAGCACATTATGGTATTACTCTGCCGCGCGCCTCACTCATCTGTCTCTCTTAATTCGTCACAGGCGGCGTTCTGTCTTTCAAGTCCCCGTATGTCAGCAGGGAGAGGAGCCTGCTAATTGACAATTGAGTGTCACATAGCTAGGTAGAAGCTGGGTGTTTGATAAGGAACCAGAGGAGAGGAGGGGAGAATATTATTGGCATAAGCCCAGTAAGGGGCATCAGACTGGGGCTGTAATGAGAAGTGACATTGGGGAGAGAGAGGCTGTCATTGTCTTGGCTGAGTGTTCAATCTGCAGAGATGCCAGTATGCAGATAAAGTGTCAGTTAGTGGGGGAAAGAATATGAAAAAACGTCTAAAGTCTTCAAATCATTTAACTGGGAGTGTGTGTGCATGTACATGCAACCGTGCGTGTGTGTGTATGTGCGTCCTTGTGTGTGCCTTGCCGCTGGATCGTATATATTTCATATCTGGTCTATCAGTCCCATTTAGGGGTAATATTTTGGATAACCCGGGTATGTATCTCATTAATTAGGGCCAATACAGTGTTCCTCCAAACGGATTTAAAACAGAGACAAAAGAGGCACTGCCAGCCAACCAGGAAGTATTATCTTCATATCAGGAGCGATATGCAATTTCACATAAATTCGGTTCTATTGAAAACACCCCTTTTAATTTTCATTGGAACAATTTCCACAGTGATGGACTACTCAGGGGAAAGTGCAGAGATGGAAGGAAAGAAAACGGAGAGAAAAAAGGACTAGATGGAATTGATGCTGAATGGATGTAATGAATTGGTAGTCGGCTGTTTTCCCCGTCTCGCCAATTTGAATGTATTTGTCTTTGTGCATCTTTGTCCAGTAATGACAAAGTGCCATCTCATGGTAGTTGATGAAACACTTGTGATATCTTATTGGAGGAAATAACAGTAACGGGAAGTGCTTTGTTGACACTTTAAACTGACTTGCTAATTGTATAGTAACACGCAATTAAAACAAGACATTATAATTAAAATATCATGGAAGTATATCTGTAACTTTATCTGTACAACTTATGAATTTGGACCTCTTAACCCCTTTTAAACATTGTGTGTTTGAGCTGCAGACTTACCATTGGTCTGTTTGATTAACGGGGGCTGAGCTAGACGAGTGTTTGAGACATGGCGGATCCCGGGCCGGGTCTTTTTACAAAAACATCTGTAGATCCTAATGGTTTGAGCTACAAACTATTAAAAGCTATCAATGAAAAGCTGAGACTCTCACAAACACGCACATGCAACATGACTGGAGTGTTTACGGACATATTAAATCAGCCTACAGGGAGGATATGAGGGCCCTGATGGAATGGTGCCAGGAAAATAACATATTCCTCAACGTCAACAAAACAAAGGAGCTGATTATCCACATCGACAGGACCGCAGTGGAGAAGGTGAAAAGCTTCAAGTTCCTCGGCGTACACATCACTGTACGATCTAAAATGGTCCACCCACACAGACAGTGTGGTGAAGAAGGTGCAACAGAGCCTATTCAACTTCAGGAGGCTGAAGAAATTCAGCTTGGCCCCTAAGACCCTCACAAACCTTTACAGATGCACAATTGAGAGCATCCTGTCGGGTTGAATCACCGCCTGGTATGGCAACTGCACCGCCCGCAATCGCAAGGCTCTCCAGAAGGGTGGTGTGGTCTGCCCAACGCATCACCAGGGGCACACTGCCCGCCCTCCAGGACACCTACATTACCCGATGTCACAGGAAGGCCTAAAAGGACAAAGACATCAACCACCCGAGCCACTGCCTATTCACCCCGCTATCATCCAGAAGGCGAGGTCAGTACAGGTGCTTCAAAGCTGGGACAGAAAGACTGAAAAACAGCTTCTATCTCAAGGCCATCAGGCTGTTAAATAGCCATCACTAGCCTGCTTCCACCTGGTCACTGAACCCTGCACATTAGAGGCTGCTGCCCTATATACACAGACATGGAATCATTGGCCACTTTAATAATGGAAAACTAGTCATTTTAATAATGTTTACATACTGCTTTACTCATCTCATATGTAAATAATGTATTCTATTCTATTCTACTGTATTTTAGTCAATGCCACTCTGACTTTATATATTTCTTAATTACATTATTTTACTTTAGATTTATTTGTATTATTGTTGTTAGATACTACTGCACTGTTGGAGATAGGAAAACAAGCATTTCGCTACACCTGCAATCTGCTAAATATGTGTATGTGACCAATAAAAACGTATTTGATTTTATTTGAAGAGTCTTTAGAAGGTAAGGGGTTCTTCTATATAGAAGATCATAGGAAATCCAAGAACAGTGTCTTTAATACTCACATAGTTGCTGCCACAAACTCCATACAGTTGTCGCTGACTAGTTGGACATTCATTTCCCACTAAGCAAACAATTTCTGTACTTACAGCATTCATATAAATTAATTTTTATCAGGTTTTTGCTTTGGCTGACCTTTTTTTTCTTACATTTGTCAATAAAACTCATGAATGCAACTTTTTGTCAAATAGTTGTGTGCTTTACTTGTATCCTGAAAATAAAATGTTAAAAAACTTAATTGTGAGGCAAAATATAAGGACATGCAGACAAATGAAAGTCAGATAAATGAAAAGCCAATTTTTGCTGAGGTCTCGGGACTGATAGGGTTAATTCTGGCATTTCTGGTCTCTCTAATGTAGTCTAACCTTATCCTGGAGATGGTTGCAATGAGTTGAACTGTTGATTCTCAGCAGACAATGCTAGCTTACTACTAGAACTGGTTGTAATTTTGTTGTCATGATGTCATCACAACCAGTTTTGCCTGCTGGTCATAGAACGCTAGGCGTCCTTTCCTGAGTACTCTCCAGGCCGACCCCAGCCTAACTCAGTCCAGGGTTAGCCAGCCTCTGCTATCTGGCTAACGTTCATCAATGCTGTGTGAAAAGCAGAACAGAAACATACCATAGCCTGGAGAGAAGTGGTAATACTAAACACAAGTGTGTGTGTCTGTCTGTGTGTGTTTGTAGACCGGCTTCATCAAAGGCTTCGCTATCAGCATCTGATGCCCATGTGTCAAAGGAAATGGAACCATAGCACTTAGTCAAATGAAATCCCGCTGGAGAGGGGTACCTCAATGAACATGACGCTCGCTCAAAGAAAGAAAGGCCGGTGGAATCGTCGCTCCTGCCAACAAGAGGAAAACATTAGTAGAGTCTTTCCAAATTTGTTTTGAAATGTTCTCGCGGGCAAGTCATGCACTCTCTGTTTTGGTAAGATGACAATCTTGTATCAGATAGAAAATATTTTTATTCCACACGTTGCAGCCAAACCGCAACAAGGACGAAATATGGTCCTGGTTTAGAGCTCTCTCCCTCTCTCTCTCTCTCTCTCTCTCTCTCTCTCTCTCTCTCTCTCTGTCTTTCTCTCCCTTTCTCTCTCTCTCTCTCTCTCTCTCTCTCTCTCTCTCTCTCTCTCTCTCTCTCTCTCTCTCTCTCTCTCTCTCTCTCGCTCTGTCTTTCTGTCTCTCTCTCTGTCTTTCTCTCTCTCTCTCGCTCTGTCAATTTTCAATTCAATTCAATTCAATTCACTTTATTGGCATGACGCAACAATGTACATATTGCCAAAGTATCATACATCAATATATATTTTTTTTTTCTATATATTTATATATATATTTTTTTTCTATTTTATATATATATATATATACATACATATACACACGCACATACATATATATACACATATATACATACATTCATACACACATATATATATATATTTTTTTTAAAAAATATAATTACATCAAAGAACAAATAACAACAGGAAAAAATAAAATAAATGCATTAAATATGTCAGGCACTGTCCCTCAACTTGTGGCAGGCAGCAACATAGCATGCTGCCAGCACACAGCTGGTCATGTCTTCCCCCAAAAGGATCGGCAGCCTTTCTATGTCAGAGAGGTCCTCAAAGCCCCGGACTACTTGTTCAAATTTGGGGAAGTGACTCTCTCTGATGGTTTTATATTTTTGACATTTGGTCAGGAAATGCAGCTCTGTCTCTGGTTCTGCTGTGGTGCAGTGGTTGCACAGCCTTTCCTCTACAGGGAGCCAGGTTTTCCTGTGTCTACCCTTCTCAATAGCAAGGCTGTGCTCGCTGAGCCTGTACTTTGTCAAGGTTTTCCTGAGGTTTTGATCAGTCACCATGGTCAGATAGTTTGCCATGGTGTACTGTCGATTTAGGGCCAAATAGCACTGCATTTTGCTTTGTGCTTGTGTTTGTGTTTTCCAATAGGTAATGTAGTTTTGTTTTAGATGTTTTGTAATTTGGTTAATTCTTATTGATTGGATGTTCTGGTCCTGAGGCTTCAGTGTGTTAGTGGAACAAGTTTGTGAACTCAGCCCCTGGACCAGTTGGATGAAGGGACTCTTATCTTTGCTCAACTCTTGGTATTGCAGGGCTTGGTAATGATATGAGAGGGGGTCACTGTGTTTTAGGTGTTTCCAAAACTTAATTGCTCTTTTTTGAGTTTTTAATATTAGTGGATATCGGCCTAATTCTGCCCTGCATGCATTGTTTGTAGTTTTCCTCTGGACATGTAGGAGAATCTTACAAAGTTCCGCGTGCAAGGTCTCAATGGGATGTTTGTCCCAGTGGGTAAAATCTTGTTTTGTAAGTGGACCCCACACCTCGCTGCCATAGAGTGCGATTGGTTCAATCACACATTTAATTAGTTTTTGCCAAATTGTAATAGGTATTTCAATTTGGATTTGTTTTTTAATGGCGTAGAATGCCCTGCGTGCTTTGTCTCTCAGTTCATTCACTGCATTATTTAGGTGTCCAGTCGAACTTATTTTTAAACCTAAATAGTTGTATTGTGTGCAATACTCTATATGTTTTGCACCAATTGAGAACTTTGGTTTTATTCCCTGGGATCTGGAATTTGTCTGGAAAATCATTATTTTGGTCTTTTTGGGGTTTACTGTCAGGGCCCAGGTCTGACAGTACTGCTCTAGCAGGTCCAAGCTCTGCTGTAGACCATGTGCTGTGGGTGAAAGCAGGCACAGGTCATCTGCAAAGAGCAGGCATCTAACTTCCGAATTGTGGAGACTAACACCAGGGGCTGAGGACTTCTCTAGAATATTGGCCAATTCATTGATGTAAATGTTAAATAGCACAGGGCTGAGATTGCAACCCTGGCGCAGGCCCCGCCCCTGGTTAAATGATTCAGTTTGTTTCTTGCCAATTTTTATGCTACACATGTTGCCTGTATACATTGATTTTATAATGTCATATGTTTTACCCCCTACACCACTTTCAATGACTTTGTAGAACAGTCCTGTATGCCAGATAGAATCAAATGCTTTTTGGAAGTCAATAAAGCAAGTATAGAGTTTTGTCTTATTTTTGTGGACGTGTTTATCTATTAGGGTGTGTAGGGTGTAAATATGATCTGTTGTTCTATGTTTTGGTATAAATCCAATTTGGCTTTTACTCAGGATATTGTGCTTATTAAGGAAGTTTAGGACTCTTACATTTATAATACTACAGAAAACCTTCCCCAGGTTACTGTTCACACAAATCCCTCTGTAATTGTTAGGGTCAGATTTGTCTCCGTTTTTAAAGATTGGTGTTATGAGTCCTTGGTTCCAGATGTCAGGGAAGTAACCTACACTCAGGATCAAGTTAAACAATTTTAATATAGCTAATTGATATTTTTCACTAGTGAATTTGAGCATCTCATTTAGGATCCCATCAGGTCCGCATGCTTTTTTTGATTTGAGGGCTTGAAGTTTTTTAAGGAGCTCCTGCTCAGTAATTGGGGAGTCTAAAGGATTTTGGTAGTCCTTTATAGATTTTTCCAGTTTGTTTAACTTTTCATAAATTTGGCACTGTTCAGTATTATCCTGAGTGTCAACAGTGTTGTAGAGTGCTTTAAAGTGATTTGTCCAAATGTCACCATTTTGTATGGCTAATTCCTGTTGTTTGGGTTTGTTTAGGTTTTTCCAATTTTGCCAGAAGTTGTTTTTATTTATGGACTCCTCAATTAGTGTCAATTGCTTTCTGTTGTACTGGGATTTCTTGATTCTGAGTGTACGTTTATATGATTTTAATGTCTCACAGTACTGAAGGCGTAGTTCTCTGTTGTTTGGGTCTCTGTGTTTTTGGTTCGATAGTGTTCTAAGTTTTTTCCTAATGTTTTTACAATCTGTATCAAACCATTTGTCTTCTGTATTTCTGTTTGGTTTGTTTGATCCTAGCTTTAATTGTGCTGTTTTTGCTGTTTGCCTAAATATATAATTTATGTTATTTACAGCTAGATTGACACCTTCTTTACTGTGAGCGTACATTGTATCCAGAAAGTTGTTTAGGGTTGATTGGATTTTTTGGTTACTGATTGCTTTCTGGTATTCCTCTGTGCTGTTTTGAGCCCATCTGTATGAATGTTTGATGTTGTACAGCTTATTGGGCTGTGAATTTGTGGTTGCTTCTATGTCTGATCTTTTGAGGAACAGGGTAATTTGGCTGTGATCAGACAGAGGTGTTAGTGGCTTAACAGTGAATGAGCTGAGAGAGAAAGGGTCCATATCTGTTATCATGATATGACATCTGTCTCTCTCTCTCGCTCTGTCTTTCTGTCTCTCTCTCACTCTGTCTTTCTCTCTCTCTCTCTCTCTCTCTCTCTCTCTCTCTCTCTCTCTCTCTCTCTCTCTCTCTCTCTCTCTCTCTCTCGCTCTGTCTTTCTGTCTCTCTCTCTGTCTTTCTCTCTCTCTCTCTCTCTCTCTCTCTCTGTCTTTCTCTCTCTCTCTCTCTCTCTCTCTCTCAAATTCAAATTCAAATTCAAATTCGGCTTTATTGGCATGAAAGTTACAACTTAACAATATTGCCAAAGCACTTTACAATGTAACAATAAAAAGAACGTTCATATTATTATTAACAACAACAAAAATATAGATTCAATACATATTAATTATCACATACACAACCAAACATATTCAAAATAATTGTATGTGTGTGTTTTGTGTGTGTGTAAGTTTGTTGGGAGGTTATTGGTTGTAGTTGGGTCAACTGGTTGTTCTCTCTCTCTCGCTCTGTCTTTCTGTCTCTCTTTCTGTCTCTCTCTCTCTCTCTCTCTCTCTCTCTCTCTCTCTCTCTCTCTCTCTCTCTCTCTCTCTCTCTCTCTCTCTCTCTCTCTCTCTCTCTCTCTCTCTCTCTCTCTCTCTCTCTCTCTCTCTCTCTCTCTCTCGCTCTCTCTCTCTCTCTGTCTTTCTGTCTCTCTCTCTGTCTTTCTCTCTCTCTCTCGCTCTGTCTCTCTCTCTCGCTCTGTCTTTCTGTCTCTCTCTCGCTCTGTCTTTCTCTCTCTCTCTCTCTCTCTCTCTCTCTATCTCTCTCTCTCTCTCTCTCTCTCGCTCTGTCTTTCTCTCTCTCTCTCTCTCTCTCTCTCTCTCTCTCTCTCTCTCTCTCTCTCTCTCGCTCTGTCTTTCTGTCTCTCTCTCGCTCTGTCTCTCTCTCTCTCTCTCTCTCTCTCTCTCTCGATCTGTCTTAGCACTTAGTCTCCCCAAATCGTCAGGGGCTTGACCCAACCAAAAGTACGACCAATGGCATAACCTACATGGCTATTGGTCTGTTACACCAGTATACCCTTTATGTTTTGATGACTGGGTGTATGTTTTGATGACTGGGTGTATGTTTTGATGACTGGGTGTATGTTTTGATGACTGGGTGTATGTTTTGATGACTGGGTGTATGTCATGTGGGTGTTGTTGATAGACTCACACAAACATACAGTTCACTTAAATAATCAAAGGACTGTTTAGGACCCCTTTTTAAATCACTTGAGTGTGTGATTCTTATTGATAATGTGAGGCATACCTTCAAATATAGTTCTGATGATCTACGGTATACTGACACAATTGAATATTAGCTAGAGTGAGTCAACATGGGCTTTCTGTGAAGTATGAATGGATCAGTATATGAGCAGCAAGGCCATAGTGCTCCAGTCATCTCCACGCTGTACAGACCCTTTAACCAACACTGTATTTATAATCCCAATCTATCTCTGTTACAACAACATCAAAAGCCCACTGACGGCAGAGAGGGACTCATCCCTAAATCACTGTCAGAACACCGCCATCGGCCTTCTAGAGGCATTCCACCATGGAGCGCTCGCTTATCTCAGGCCATCTCGTGATGGCATTGGACTCCGGAATGGAACGGAACATCTTTATGTTCCTTTTGTTCTAATTAAATATATACTGGGCACCGGTGCCATTCCCTTTTATGAGTGCGTCACATTTTTTTATTGTATATCCCAAGACAGATGGCGTGCCACTGACACAGAGAGAGATTTACAGGCTCTTCAGTCCTCTGTGGCAGGCCTTTTAGAAGGCTCTAATGCTGACACACAGCCAACACTCTGGAGGCAGGGGGAGAAGAGGAAGGCTGACAGTTTATTGGCTTACAGAGAGGAAGAGTGAGAGGGAGGGGGTAAGAGAGTGGGGAAGAGAGAAGGGAGGAAGAGAGCGAGAGAAGATAGACTGAGGGATGAAGAAAGAGAGGGAGAAAGGATAGAGGGATGAAGAGGAAGAGAGAGAGAGAGAGAGAGAGAGAGAGAGAGAGAGAGAGAGAGAGAGAGAGAAAGGGGGATTCTGTTTCTGTACTTTATGGTTTTTACCACAGCCAGCGGTCTCAAGTTCCCCTGCTATGTGGAGGGGATTTATTGGGTATTATTTAGAAACTTGTCAGTGGTAATGACTACAGCTATGATTTCAATTATCACCCACTAAATATAGCTTAATTCACTGCCTCGCCGGACATAATGAACGGGCCTGACATCATAAAAAAAAATCGATACTGTGCAATTTTAATATTTTATGTTGACCAGCGATTACATTTTCCTCCCTGGTGTTTGGCATGCGGCGAAGAGTCCCTCTCCCTCATACTCCCTCATGTGCCCTTCGTTCGTTGCCCCTTCAGAGCTATTGAGTTCAAAGCCCTTCCCAGGGAGGGAGAGAGATATTTTTTCCATTGACACAAATCCAATTAGTTTTAGTACACAGCCTGGTGGAATAAAAAGGCTACTAAAAATCTACAATATGTTTCCTTAGAGTTTTAGCAGAGTGATGGATCTTTATGGGATGACCTGATGGGGCCAGCGGCGGGCACACTCCCCTTTTTTGTTTCTGACAAGTTCAAAACAAATGGCCCATACCTCTTGCTTATTTTCATAGCCATAACCGCCCCAGCCATTGCAGAGTCTGTGAATATTGCATAAACTAGTACTGTAGCTACATCCTAAGGCTAAGATCTTGATTCTCCTACATATTTAAACACTTATTAAATACTTTAAGACTAACCCACAAATGTTGTCGTAAGACCATGTAAATAAGATTTATTTTTTTGTGGGGGGAATGCATTATTTATTAGTGACATGTTTAGTAAGTAGGCAATTTGTGGTGAGCTAATGCGTAGTCGAGTTTTGATATGAGGATGTGTTTTTTAAACGAGCATTACAAGGGAGATGATTAGGGCTGGCACTGAGCCGTCAATAACATGGATACTCTAATAGTGTGAAGCTGAGGGCACATCCCAATAGTTTAACGTGGCTCCCTCTCTTCATCTCCTCTCATTCATCTGTACAGGTGAGGTGAAAGCAATATGCCAGATGAATATGGCAGATGCAGCTTTCACCTGTTCAGTTATTTCATATCAGTGCAGATGAAGTAAAATAAACAAGCAGAGGAAACCACTTAATGATTAATGATGTAAGCAACTGGGAGGCATGGAACGGATTAGATCTCAGAGGGCGGGGGAGGGGGGGAGGCGGACATATTTCTTCTACTTCTCCTGGACGCATCCCAAACGGAGAGAAAAAAAGAAGGTTCCAGAGCCTCCTGGAAGCAGAACAAAGAAGTTTCCTACTTGCCTGGTTTTGCCTGCCTGGGCAATATGGCCGCTCTCAGCTCCATGGCTCTCAATCCATCTCCCACAGTTCTCTCCTGGAGAGCGGAGGGGTTGAAAAGTGAAGACAGATACATGAGGTCTACCCAGCCAAGGTTTTAGAGGATGATTGTAGCTCTCGCCATGCCTTGATTTTTTGATTTTTTTATAAGAGGGCCACATGACAAATGTTGACAGTGGAAAGGATAAATCGCACCAAAATTTAACTGCATGGGCAACCCTGTCATTATAGACTTAGCAGTGGTAGGCCTTGGGGCCTCCGTCATTATTAGGAAATATTTGCTGTAACATCTCCGCAGTAAACGCTGCCTATAATAATAACCTTTGAACCTCAGCGTTGTGAGACATGTTTAACAGTGGTTTACCACCCGCGGAGTGATACACTACGGCAGACCGTCTAATTCGCTTGCTTTGCAAACTTCAACTTCACAGCCTGAGAGTTTGGTGACGGTTTTGTATTGATATTTTCTTCTTCTTCTACCTCAACCCCAACCCAGTTAGAAGGCTTTAAACCGTTTCTGTCTCGGGACAGCTGCGCCACATTCTCAACAGCTGTAACACATTTCCCGTTTCCATTTCAGATAAACTCACATCTTTCACAGCTTTGGCTTATAAAAGCCCCTGACTGGCCTCTCCTCTCAGCCACCTTCCTCCCCACTCCTCTTCTCCCCAGTATCTGATAGTGGTTAGCCAGACAGGATGGTTTATAGAGAAGGAATATACCTCCTTTCCTCCTCTCTGGGATGAGTTTCTCCTCCTGCTCTCTCTCTCTCTCTCTCTCTCTCTCTCTCTCTCTCTCTCTCTCTCTCTCTCTCTGTCTCTCTCAATTCAGTTTTCAATTAAATGTAAGGGGCTTTATTGGCATGGGAAACATATGTTTACATTGTCAAAGCAAGTGAAATTCATAATAAACAATAAAAAAAGTAACAGTAAACATTACACTCACAAAAGTCTCTCTCTCTCTCTCTCTCTCTCTCTCTCAATTGTTTATCTTTTTAGTTGTTTATTGTTACTCACTTCATTTCAACAGCATGGATAACCCTTCTCTATAAAACAATGCAGTTATAGGAATGACCTAGAATCAAAGTCTAAAGATGGTGTTTATAGTTACATATGACATACATCAGACTGAGATTATATATTTATTTTATGGTCAGGCTGCAATACATCAGTGGCCTGTAAATTGCTTCATCCCTTTTTTGTTTTACTGAGGCACATGAGATAAGAAACAGTGGCGGCTTGTTCCATGTCTAGGCACCTGACGTATATTCCAGTTCTAGAAAACTCTCCTTGTAAAACTGGGCGTCCATTTTGGTGTCCTGACTATTTGTTTTCATAGATATATTTTGCCCATTAGGGTATGTACATTGACTCTGATCACCACTGAGACAGTTTCTCTGTGTTTCTATGTGAACTCTGTGTATCAGTGGCTGACACTGACTATATCAACAACAGACTGTAGACGTATATCCCTCTGATCTGCTCTCCTCTCTGTCTGCCCAGACATTTGGTGCCGTTTAAAGAGTTTTCCCTTGGTGGTGGTGGTGGAAGAGCGTTTGTACTCCGGGCAAAAAGAACAGTCCTTTCTATTCTACAACTGTCTGGTGCTGGGACTCTGGGGTCCTCAGCAGTCAGAACCCTGCCTCTGTACTGAGAGGCTTCAAAACAACCACCAAACAATGGAGGAAGAGGAGAAGGTGGGAGAGGGGGACAAGGAGGAGAAGGATGATGGGGAGGAGGAGGAGGAGGATGGAGAGGAGGAGGAGGAGGAGGATGGGGAGGAGGGGGAGGAGGAGGATGGGGAGGAGGAGGAGGAGGATGGGGAAGAAGATAGCAAGATGGGGCACAGGATCCTCAGGAGAATAATCCAGTGTACATTGCAGACAGGCTCAACAGGGTTCTGAACAGACTTGTGATCTAACCAGCCGTTTGTGTGTCAGTCAGATGAAAGAGTTGGAGAAGGAGAAGAGAGAGAATAGAGAAGTCCGGAGAAAGAGAAGTGTAGATAAATCCCTTTACCTTCCTATGTTTTGGAAACCAAGAAGGCAGGTTGGCAGAGAGGTAGAGAGAGAAGTGATTTCACAGGGCTGAGGAGGACTGGGGCAAACAGTAGGCCTATACAACTGTTGGTTAGTTTGGCCGTTTGGTTTCACCTCCAGTTGGTTGCATATTTTAGCATGACAGTTCTATCCATACGTATGAGAGAAGAAGAGTAGACATTTTTACTCACTCTACTGCAGCAGATGGTTACTTTAGTTGATCAGACTCATTTCACAAGACATGCATTCACACTAACAGAACATAACATAATAATTACCATTTGATAAAAAAAATAATATATATATTTGTCCTCATGGTCATTACGTGATATCTGATATCTCTAGCTTAAACTGACAGGTTTTGATGGGGATTTTTTCATTATGTTACTTGGATTGACACACGTCAATAGACTCTGAAGGATTAAGCTATTGTTAAGACACCTTGTGGGAAATGTGAATTCAGTTTGTTTACAGACTGGTAGACTGTGGTGACGGAGCTGTTCTCTACATGTGTATGAATAGGCCTTCTGTCCTCTGATAGAACACCATGGCTGTTCAGTTCTTCAGGCTCTTCTCCAGACAGTGTTAGCTAGCAGCTATCTTTATGTCTAGGGACTCAATACACAGTCCCAACCTTGTGGTTCAAACACAGTGGGAGTCTAAAAAAGCAGCCTGTTTACTAAGCACCACACCATCTATCCTAATTGGCTTTTGACATGGCTGTCATTCAAGACAAGCAGAAGGCCTATAGGCTTAGGTCAGATTAAAAAGGTTGTCTGAGTTGAATTGTTATGTTCAGTTATCTCATCTACCTCTGTGTTTTGTACCAATGGATACATTTTTAACTTGTATAAATAAACTGTAGTAAACCAGAATTATGGATGGAAATCTGTCTTTTCAAATATGTATGGTAAACATATTTGAACAATAAACAGTGTAACATTAGTGACATCGTTGCTGTTATTGTCAAACATGATACAGAGACGAATCTCTCTTCCTGCCTTTCCACTGAGTATTAGTCATCTAGTCAGTCACGCACACACTAGGTATGGGAGTTTGAAAGAATTTCCCTTTTCTAATAGTATCATGAATTTAGGAAATAATGTATCTATTAGTTTTTTTACTTACGTTTTTAACCTGAGCTCTGCTGCGCGGGTAGAGATGCTGGCGCCATGGAATTTTGATCAAATTGAATCTCATTTACTGCATTTAAAAACTCTAAAATGCTATTTGGCGAACAGCAGAAACAAGCAAAATTGACTTCAGCCATTATCACCTTGTTGCTGTAGCCTCATTCACCTCAGTCAACAGGGGACGTTACATTCTACAAACAGAGAATCAGTCATACATAATACCACTAAACTGCATTTGCCTTTTAATCGGGATTGGAATGATTTTAGTAGCCTATCTTAAATAGTTGTTGTTGGCTTAATTTGTAAATCGGGAGGTGCTGGAACACAAAGATGACCTAGGGAGCTCTGAGGTACCGCTGGAAATATATAATAAAGCATTGCATGCATTATCATCGCATGCATTATCATCGCATTTGCGTAATGACATAGAGGAGTAGAGTAGAGGCGCTTATAGAAATATTTTTAGTATCCAAGTTTCCGGGAAAAATGTGGCCTTTTATAAACACATTTCATGCAATTCTACGTTATTTTACATGTCTGGAGACTTTGGCTGAATATATTTGAATACCGCATAAATGGTCAAAATGACAGGCTACTTTGACACTGACAAACTGAGAGTCTGAGATCAATAAAAATGACCTTGTCTTGAATCAATCATTCACCTAGGCCTAGATCTGTGGCGATGCATATTGTAGGCTACAATACGAGGAGGAAATTATAGTCCTAAAAATGCTTTTAACTGACTCACCCAGTGATTCTCACCTCACTCGCTGGTGATGGCCGATGCACTCGTGCCAAAAGCCTCTCTCTCTATTTGGAAGTTTATCAAATATTTTGGTAGCCTACAGCAGACAGATTAGAGGCTTCTCTTTTCAGCAGGAGCCATTTGCTTTCCAAACCTGTGTTTTCCTGCGATTGTGTTTGAAATACTGCGAAAAGCCTGTTTTGTCTGCATGCTGCTTGTTCACTGAAAGATTTGCCACCCGTTCCCCACTGTGCTATGCTTTGTTATTGGGCTACATCCACAGTGAGACTATTTTTAAAATGTAGCTATTGATCCTCTGTGGCTAAATTATAGGCCTTCTCATGGTGTTAGAGCGATTAGAGCGTTGGGCCAGTAACCGAAAGGTCTCTGTTTCGAATACCCGAGCCGACAAGGTGAAAAACCTGTCGATGTGTCCTTGAGCAAGGCACGTAACCCTAATTTGCTCTCGGGGCTGACTCTGTAGGTAGGCTGTCATTGTAAATAAGAATTTGTTCTTAACTGACTTGCCTAGTTAAATAAAGGTAAAAAAGATATATAATAATTAATCAGGGGTGCTGCAGCTCCTCCAGAACTATGATTCTATAAGGAAATAAATTATGACTCTGGAGAGATGAGAGTTGCAGGCTCATGTTGATCTGAGCAAAGAGATGGAATCTCATTTTAGTCCTGTGAGAGATACAGGCGCACTGCTTACACAGCCATGGCCACGCGTTGGTCTCCAACATAGGTCACAATGTTGCGCAATCTATTTTTTCACATTACTTTGAATTTTTTTGGGGGGGGCATTAACAAAGTGGCAACTCAAATTAACTTTGATCGCTTTTCTTCAAAATGTTACGAGACATAACGGATCCGACCAAATAGATACAAAACAGTCCAAAACGGAGAGGTGCAGGATCCTGTTACGGCAGTATCTGTCTCAAAGTAAGCACTGGTGTTGAGCTAGGGTATTGCGACTTCATACCCTGCCATACCCAATTGACGCCCCTGGGCCGTTGTGTGTGAGATGGGAGCGAGCCGAGCAGACGGGGGGAGAGAGAGAGAGAATATGTAACGTTGGCTAAGACAATTCAGCTACAGCCAATGCTAGCTAACTTGTAGCAGCCACAATGTTATTTATCATCCCATATAACAGTGCCTGTCTTGACTGGAGTAGACTAGAGAAGCTAGCAAGAATTAGCTAGGCTAATTGAGGCTACATTCTGCGCTTTCTCCCCAACCCTGCTCAGATAAAACAACAGCCTGACTGTTGGTTTCTCGTTATAGTCTACTCCTTCTCATTTCTCTCACTTTTAATTCCTTAAATGTATTCCATCTTGCATTGAATTAGTGAATTCTCACTACAATTACTACACATTGAGCCTCTTTGCTGCTTTGATTGGCCAACGTAAACAACAAGCTACATATGTGAAGGCTACCGATTGGCTGCTGTTCTTTTTATGGGGCACACATCATAAAAACTACATTGAAAAGTTTGTTGTTTTGTTACATTAATAATTTGAAATGTCATGGTATATCCTTGTATTATGTAACAATGTCACATAGATATTTTAATTACCTTTAGAAAAGCCTTTTCAATGTTCAAATAGGCCTATAATTTGTTGTCTTCCCAAAAAATAAGTATTCGAATACTAACTTCTGTTCGGATATTCGAATATTCTAATAACCCTGCACATCCCGAACACACACACACACAGCCCCCTCTCGCTGTGGGTGTGTAGCCTTCCAGCGTAGGGCCAGAGTAGCTGTTTAAATTAATTATTAGTTTTATAGCGAACCCAGAGGCCGTGCGCAGGCAGCTAATCCCTGAAGAGAGCTAATCCGAGCCGGCCCAACAGAAAATCAATGCTGCCCTTTGGTGTTGGCATGCCATCGGGGCAGGGGGACACATGTCAGACAGACCTCCTGACTATTTCATGAGGTGTGTTTTTGAAGTTTCAAAACCAGTAGAGGATGCTCGAGGTGTTGGGGATTGAAAAGAATATCCCGAAGCGAAGGAAGGTGGTTGGATGGATTGGATGGCCAAATTTCTCATGAGGGAAGGCGATAGGATAGGGCTTCAAAGGGTTTTTGTGTGGTTTTTTTGTTATTTGGTGAGATGAGCTTCATAGAGAACTCCACAGTCCCATTAAATGTCACATGAAATTAATTGAAGCTGAAAACAAATAATCATTTTGAATCACTTTGACGACCAGAATGTCCTTAAGAACATGTTTCAAAGAGATTCATTGTATCATAACTTGATATCCCATAAGGAAACTCTCAGTATCCCCTCAGATCCCAACCTGTTTTGGCCATTTTGTGTTGATAATCGTTTCAGCGGATGGATGCTATGAATGATTTTTATATTGGAACCATGGAGGACAGATGACCTAGTGGCAACCTCTGTGTTGATGGATGGATGAGGTGGATTAGTGTTCTGCAGCGCTGCAGTCAGAGGAGCTGAAGGGATTTTCTTTCCATTGATTGACTGCAGATTGAGTAATCAGATTTGTAGCACGCTGGTTATTTTCACTGGGCTGTATGATGACTGATGCCAGTTGAGTTTAGCTCCCTGGTTTAAAGATTAAGAAAGGCTATAACACACAGGTCACTTTATTAAAAGGAAGGACTATCTCTTTCACAGAACAATCAGTCTGTATATGCCAATAATGTGTCTCTCAATACAAAAGCTGCTTTATTTTCAGAAGCGAGATGGATTCCTTCTGTCTTGTCTTGTCATTGATACAGTCTCTTTTTTCAGACCTTCTGAACATTTGAGGTTAATTGTCAAAGCGGAAGCAGTCTGCATTTTGTTCCTATAGGCTCCCTTTTGTTCCTATAGTCCCCCTTTTGTTCCTATATTCACCCTTTTGTTCCTATTCTCCCCCTTTTGTTCCTATAGACCCCCTTTTGTTCCTATAGTCTCCCTTTTGTTCCTATAGACCCCCTTTTGTTCCTATAGTTCCCCTTTTGTTCCTATAGTCTCCCTTTTGTTCCTATAGTACCCCTTTTGTTCCTATAGGACCCCTTTTGTTCCTATAGACCCCCTTTTGTTCCTATAGGCCCCCTTTTGTTCCTATAGTCTCCCTTTTGTTCCTATAGAGCTCCTTTTGTTCCTATAGGACCCCTTTTGTTCCTATAGACCCCCTTTTGTTCCTATAGCACATCTCATTCAGTGACAATATGAACTATGAATACTTCTCAGTCCATCAGACTCCTTCTACAAATCCAAATCCATTTCTGTTTGTCAGTAATAGGAGAGACACACACACACACACACACACACACACACACACACACACACACACACACACACACACACACACACACACACACACACACACACACACACACACACACACAAGACAGAGAGAGAAAGAGAAAGAGAAAAAAAAGAACTAATCTGACCCAGTCCCCTAGTTTCTCTCCTCTTCTCATTCCTCGTATTAGTCCAGGATTACCACCCTACTCTCGCATTCTCTCTAATTCACAATAAGACTGGCGGCTGAAGATAATGCTTTCTATAATGTGTGGCGTTTCATTCCAACCTAGTCCCCTGTTTCTCTTTGTGAGAGGACAAGAATGTGGGCTCAGACACTGTATTAATGTTCCGTTCTGTACAGGGGGATTAATGAGAGCTACTGTACATGGGGGAGGCGGACTAGAGAGCTCAGGCCTAGCTGACGGGCCCCACAGCCTCAGTAGAGAAAGGCTGAAGTATGCCTCATAGTTCACATATACGGGCTGGTGTTCAACCAAACCTGCATTGTGGAATAATTTTACAGCTGAAACGCTATTTACCTCACATTTAGTGAGATCGTGGTAAAAGCTTAATGACATTATTATTGCCTGATAAATACCCCCAGTTTGATTAAATGTGACCCACAGTCACTGATTCAGCATGTCTGACCCTGTTACTAGAAAATTAATGAGCTTTGATTTGTGGCCAATCCACTCTAATCAGGAAATGACTAGGAGTGTCTTGTTTTCCTGTCCTCTTTCTATGGATGACAACAATTAGTTCCCTCTGTCACAAGTGTGAATTATCAAGCCCATTATTTTACAGTCCTGATGCAGCTGGTATATCTTGAAATTGGTCAATAGAACACACACAAGACTTTTTACCCATAAATTGTTAGAGCATTGTGGCATATTGGATATTTGGTGTTACTTAATTTGTTCGTTCATATCAGTGCACACAGCATAATTGTTGGGAGGAATTTAAAAAATAGGTCAATGATTTCCATGCATGTGAACCCATCTTTCAACCCAACACAATGCATAGTAGAGACACATAAGGCATCATGTGCCTGAAAACCCTCAGCAACGGCATTAGGCAGAAATTATGAAATTGCCTCCTGTTGCCTGTATGGCTAAGCTCCATACATCATTTTATATTTAACTACACGTGTAAGAGATTTGGAAGTTATGGATGATTGGACGATGATATCATAATTCTTTTTAAATGGCGGAGGGCTGTGAGGCCTAATGTTTTGTGAACAGAGTGCATTGTTGACTGTAGGGTCTGGTCTCGGACAGAAAGGACAACATTGTTCGCTGTCGCAGATGGACAGCACTAAATATTTTATGGATCATTGTAACTCTGTGTCAAGAGCCTTGGCACAATATGACGGTTGAGATTAATCTTGAGATCCTCTTAGAACGGGAACTGTACGTCACTTGTTCTTTAAGTGACCGTAACGGAGGGTGGTGAATGCTGCTCACTCACCATCTAGTAAAGGATACCAAGACCATAGAAATCGAATTACTAGAACGGACATTCCTGTCGTTATATGACTATGACCCATACCATGTCCGAGTGTTAGACCACACCAATGTCTTACTGTAAACCAGTACATCCATTGCTTTTGTGCTACAACAGTGCAGATAACCATTAAGGAAATGAGTCCCGAAATCCATATGACTTGTATCAATCAGGTTAACATCAAGATGAGAACTTTGACCTACCCAATCCATGATCAATGTCTGTGTGTGCGTGGAAATAAGAGAAACACAAGATTGTCTTCTTCTTCTCTGTTCTCTTCTTCTATATCTTGGAAACTGTTTTTTATTCTTCTCTCTGCCAGCAGCGGAGGTAGAGTGGTGCGTTGGCTCTGCATTTGTCTCATTTAAAGGTTCCGAGGAGACATTTCTTTCCCCTTTAAGCTCTCGCTCGTCAGCTTGGCAACAGCGCTAGCATTTATACGTCCATTAGCAACCTTTAAACTGTCGATCTTTTGAATTTGCATTCCTCGCCGAGTCTCCCAGAGCAACCAAAATGACTTTAATAGCACAAGTGTTCGTATTAATACGTTTTGTCATGAAGAGTAGCTTTATTTGCATATCAGTTGAGTGTTAAGGAGTTTTCTGATGAAGTCTGATGAGGTAGAGAAGGGAAAGACAAATAGATGTATCTTTAGCTACCTCATTAGTGAACACTGTTCTAGTGCACCGACTGACTACAGACTGACTATACAGATTGACTACACAGTATATTCCTCTACCTCATTTGTCAACACTGCTATAGTGCCCTGACTGACTACAGACTGACTATACAGATTGACTACACAGTATATTCCTCTACCTCATTTGTCAACACTGCTATAGTGCCCTGACTGACTACAGACTGACTATACAGATTGACTACACAGTATATTCCTCTACCTCATTTGTCAACACTGCTATAGTGCCCTGACTGACTACACTATACTGCCATACTGGATAAACAGAGAAAGCGTCTGCATTTCCATTAGAGTGACATAATGACACTATCTATGGTCTCGTCAGTTTGCCTGTGTTGACTTGACACCTGTTCTGACAGATAGTAGGTTCTATAAGTCAAAGTCAGTGGCGTAGTCGGATGTACTGTAGTCTGTCCTATGCAATCTCAGCCGCAGAGGGAAAGTAGTTTGGGATGTGCATTTTAATCCTGGTTTGTTTAGTGTTTGCCCCTGCATGGCATGACAATCTGGGCCAGACATCATGTTAATGGTATGTACAGTGATAATGCCAATAAACTGTCACGATGATTGATAATCAGAGCATTATAGAAATGATGGCTTCCAAATTGAATTCCTAGCTTGTGTGTGATTGTTAGGAAGGTGAACATTTTTTTTTTTCCTTTCTTGTACTGCAGTTCACAGAAAATCTAATATCAACAGTATGCATACTGTGTCTGTACTGGCAGTGTGTATACTGTGTCTGTACTGTAGCAATATGTATACTGTGTCTGTACTGGCAGTGTGTATACTGTGTCTGTACTGGCAGTATGTATACTGTGTCTGTACTGTAGCAATATGTATACTGTGTCTGTACTGGCAGTGTGTATACTGTGTCTGTACTGTAGCAATATGTATACTGTGTCTGTACTGAAGCAGTATGTATACTGTGTCTGTACTGTAGCAGTACGTATACAGTATCTGTACTGTAGTAGTATGTATACTGTGTCTGTACTGTAGCAGTATGTATACTGTGTCTGTACTGTAGCAGTATGTATACTGTGTCTGTACTGAAGCAGTATGTATACTGTGTCTGTACTGTAGCAGTATGTATACTGTGTCTGTACTGTAGCAGTATGTATACTGTGTCTGTACTGTAGCAGTAGGTGTGTTGAAATATAACCTTTACATTGATGTTTCTTAATTCGAAACAACACCATCATTTGATAACTTGCCATTTAATTCTAAATTTGGCACTGTTTTCTTTTACAATTTAGGCCTAGTTTTCACCTCAGCCTACACTGTACTTTATGTAAGAAGTAATCATTCCAATACATTGATGTACGTCTCATTGGTAGTTATCCAAAAGCGATGGGTTTGTAGATTGACATCACATGGTCCCCTGACTCCTGCACAGTGTCTCAGAGGGGTTATGAAACGGACCCTTTTATCTGAGACAGGCTCCGCAGCAGCCCCCTCCGTCGCTGACTGGCTGGTTGGCAGTCACACATAGAAAGCAGCTTTTTGTTTAATGTAAATAGTGATTGATGAGTTGTCTCTCGCGCAGCGTGCAGATTCTGACAAAAACTATTGATGGCTTCTCTCAGCGAAGTGTTAGTCCAGGTGACGGAGCCATCCATTTTAAAATGAATTGTTGTAGACGTACACTAAACAGTACAGTACCTCAACAGGAGAGTCATCTGGCCTGGCTTTCATCAGCAGAACAGATTGTCTGCAGGGGAACTCAACTCTGGACGACGCCAGTGTCCATGTCCTTTGCATTTGTGCTAAATGTTTGGAGTATACACCATATACATTGTTGGGCTATTTTAAAAGAGGTTGAGCTTTTTATGTTGTCTTATTATACATACTGTATGTCAACGATTTTAGCACAAAATATGACTGTTTGTTTGGGCATAGGCTGAGGATTGTCATACGCTAGAGCCATTTACTCTTCCTCACTGCTTCAATAACAACATCATTCTAATATTCTTTACGTTCTCAGGGGAATCTGGCCGTCTCAGAATTTATGGTTTGGAACGTATGGTGGTTTGGAACATGACGTCCATTAGATTTCTAAATCTCAAACGGAGTGCACAGAGCTACTGTACTACTTCTCTCTTTAGGCCTAACCATCAGTTCGATACATACCTAAAAGCAAACCTTTTCTTCTTGACAGAAGAATGAAAGTTCTCTCTTGCCCCGTCTGTCCCTTAAGACTCATTTAGGGCCTTTGGTTCCCACGTCGTTACAACCCTCTTTAGTTTGTTTGAGTTGGAAAAAGGAGTTGGTCCGCAGGGCCCATCAAACCCACAGAGCCACATTGGTGTGTGAATGATGAATGTGAATTTACATAAGTTCTACAGACCCATGGCATGCGATTTGGGTAATGGGCCTCAATCAAGAGGGAATTGCTCTCACTTCAGGACCATGGTGGTGGCGAACGCTAGAGACAGGACTCAGGAGGACCACCGACTACTACAGTCAATAGACTGCCAAATCTGCACAATCCCCCCCTTCCACAACAAAGATCTTCCAAAATGGAGTACCGGACGGACGACCGGCCTGGCTGACAGCACCCACCAGATGCTTCAAGGGGATCTTAACCCATGAAATCACTCTGTCTGTCCTGGGTCCAGCGCCACAGGGCCGGGCCCCACCCTTCCCTCTCCTAACGGCAGTATAAATAGATTCACATGACAGGGTAATTCATCTCTGGCCATGAAAACATCAACTCTCCCAGACCCCGGCGCTTGTTAGGGCCAGATCAGCAGCCCAGATGCCGGGGATGTAAACTCATGAAGAGAAGATTAATTTATCTGTCATCCCTGACTTTGACAGTTGCTGTAAATCTGTCTCTGGCCTCCGCATGGTGAGGGAGGGAGAGGAAGGCAGTGAGGGAGGAGAGAGGAGAGGGTGAAGGGAGGGGAGAGAGGAGAGCAAGAGAAGGGGAGAGTGGAGGAAGGAGGGAGGTGGACCATGTGATATCGATGAGAGGACTCACTCACTTGCTACTCTCGTCCATTTAAACATGTTGAAGATGTTTGAAATCCTATTGTTAAAAAGATGATTTCAACCCTCATAACCCATTCCCATAACCCCTACCCCACCCTACCCTACATCCAGTTATTTTCAAGATGGGGGTCACGTAATGCAGGCGCGGTGCAGAATGAGTAGTGGGAGTGTCAGGGAAGCCATTTGGGGCGTGATTGATGGAAGCAGGCGAGCCACTGAGCGGCGGCCATTTTCTCTGATCTCCTGCATGCGGGCGTGCTTTGAGCTGTGCCTGGTGAGCCTCGGAGAAACACGAGACGTTTAAAAAAAAAAGCTAAGTCAGCATAAGCCAGACATAAAGCATTCTATTTCTTATCATATCTGATGTCCGTTTCGTCAGAAGGTCCATGATGCATTTGGATGGATGAAATGTGTATCGAGTGCCCTGGCTTCTCACACTCTCTGGAGTTCAACTCGGAATCATATGACTGTAAGATTTAACATACTGATATTTGTTTAATGTCAGTGCAAATGTTTTCTATACATTTAACCAGAGTATTTCACTTGTACAGTGCCTTCGGAAAGTATTCAGACTTTTTGACTTTTTCCAAATTTTGTTACATTGCAGCCTTATTCTAAAATGTATTAAATAAAAACAATTCCCCAGCAATCTACACACAATACCCCATAATGAAAAAGCAAAAACCAAGCGATGAGGTCGAAGGAATTGTCCCTAGAGCTCAGAGACAGGATTGTGTCGAGGCACAGATCTGGGGAAGGGTACCAAAAAATGTCTGCAGCATTGACGGTCCCCAAGAACACAGTGGCCTCCATCATTCTTAAATGGAAAAACTTCCTAGAGCTGGGCGCCCGGGCAAACTGAGCAATCGGGGGAGAAGGGCCTTGGTCAGGGAGGTGACCAAGAACCCGATGGTCACTCTGACAGAGCTCTAGAATTCCTCTATGGATATGGGAGAACCTTCCAGAAGGACAACCAGCACTCCACCAATCAGGCCTTTATGCTAGAGTGACCAGACGGAAGCCACTTCTCAGTAAAAGGCACATGACAGCCCGCTTGGAGTTTGCCAAAAAGCACCTAAAGACTCTCAGTCCATGAGAAAAAAGATTCTCTGGTCTGATGAAACCAAGATTGAACTCTTTGGTCTGAATGCCAAGCGTCACGTCTGGAGGAAACCTGGCACCATCCCTAGGGTGAAGCATGGTGGTGGCAGCATCACGCTGTGGACATGTTTTTCAGCGGCAGGGACAGGGAGACTAGTCAAGATTGGTGGAAAGATGACCTGAGCAAAGTACAGAGAGATCCTTGATGAAAACCTGCTCTTCTATGCTCAGGACCTCAGACTGGGGCGAAGGTTCACCTTCCAACAGGACAACGACCCTGAGCACATAGCCAAGACAATGCAGGAGTAGCTTCGGGTCTCTGAAAGTCCTTGAGTGGCCCACTTTACTGAGTAAAGTGTCTGAATACTATATTTCCAGTCTGAATACTTTCAGAATGCACTGTAAATAATTTATTTAAGCCATACAGTTTGATATGTTGGAAATTGATTCTTTTTCAAGCCTTGCATCCATCCCTCTATAGTTTTCCACACAAAGTCCTGTGGCCAAAGCAAAGCTCTCTCTCTTTCTTTGAGTTGGATTTATAGCCTTACATATGTGGATGTAGTTACAGCCTTCAGTGCAGATACAAGGCCTTGGTTGTCAATAAACGACCCACTGGCAGGGTTAGGCTTTACATATGAATTATGATGTCGCTCTCTCTCTCTCTCTCTCTCTCTCTCTCTCTCGCTCTCTCTCTCTCTCTCTCTCTCTCTCTCTCTCTCTCTCTCTCTCTCTCTCTCTCTCTCTCTCTGTCTGTACTGTACCGCTGCCACAAACCCACGCCATGTTTCCAGCAACCTTCCTTTCAACTGACACATCATTTTCCTTATTCCTCTCCCGCAAAGTTAAGAGGCTCCTCCATTTTTCTCTTCAAATACCCCTTTTAAAAATGTTTATCTTAATAAGCCCTCTTCAAGGTATTCTTAAGGTGACAATGTGAACCAGTTAAAGGGGCAATCTGGACTCAAACAATTACAAAATGGCCTGCCCGTCACATGTTTGGTAAACAGGGATGTGGCTGGAGAAATGTAACCACTCTCAAATGTGTATAATCTTCAGAAATGACTACTTATGATTGATATATCAATCCCAGATTGCCTCTTTAAGTTTGTAATAACTGATCAACACCTCTTGTTGTGTGAGCTTGGTCTGAAGGTCTGGAGGAGGAAGTGACACATGTAAGCCAGGGGAGTGAGGCCAGAGGAGGTAGGCTATACCATGGCTGTTTGATGTGGATTAACATGCTAATAGGGGCTCTCGCCTTTATTTCTCAAACCTTCTCTCCTCCAGAGAGGAAGGCAAGGCATCCAGCCATGGAGAGGAGAAGGGAGGAGAGGGCTTCTGCGTAGGGGGGATGGAGGGATATTGACAGGGGGGATGGGGTGGGGGATGTGTGTGTGTGTGTGTGTGTGTGGGGGGGGGTCACTAATTAGCATGTGGAAGAGAAATGGATCTGACAGGAGAGATAACCTAGTTATGATAAATATGGTGACTTAACACTTCACCCCCTCCCGCTGCCTCCTCTTCCCCCTCCTCAACCTCCCCCTCTTTGTCTGTCAAACCCAACAGCTGTGGAGTTTAAACTCATTTCACCTCAGGAGGAAATCAAAAGATAATCCAGAGTTTGATGTTTGAGGGAAACTTTTGAGTTTGGGTGGAAAAGGGGTCAGGGATGTATAGGACCAGGAGTTTAAGCTGTAAACCCCTCACAATAGGTTCTGACAGGCTGAGTTTTCCCCTGCTCCACTGAGAAGTCTTTGGAAAGTTCTAAGCACCTTCTCTGTGCATGACTAACCCTATTGAAGAATGGAGCGATAAAGAAACCCAAAGGGCTTAAGATGAAACTTAAATTTTCTTGACGAAAACAAATTCCCTGAATATCCATATTGAAGCAAGGGGGAATTGAATCTATTCACCTGTTCGGAGTGTGGCAGAGGAGGTTTTCTATGGCGGTTGTCAAGAGGCAATTTGACTTTTTGTAGCTCATCTTTTTGTCAACGTCAACAGTTTGGGTGTCTCATTCTATTATGGTGATGAATACATTTCAATTTGTTTGACTTCTCATGTCGGGTAATAAATACATAATCTGGGGAAAATTATTCAGCACTTTCTACTTTAAAAGATAATATTTGACAACATTGGGGCCTCAGGGCTCACTTGAAAAAGAGATGTAAATCTTAATGTAACTTCCCTGGTTAAATATAGGATAAATAAATATAATTATGTTTTTGCAAATAGATTAAGTTATTCTTCAGAAGGGGAAGTACGGCTATTGTTCCAATATTATAAAACCTCAATATAAAGTGCCCTTATGCTGAGCATGCTAGATAGGATTCTAAACAAGGGGGTTATTCAAATCAAATCAAATTGTATTGGTCACATACACATATTTAGCAGATGTTATTGCGGGTGTAGCGAAATGCTTGTGTTCCTAGCTCCGACAGTGCAGTACTATCTTAACAATTCACAACAATACACACAAATCGAAAAGTAAAATAATGGAATTAAGAAATATATAAATATTAGGACGAGTCTCCATTGTGGTTCTGCTTTTTTGCATAGCATAACCAGAAACCGTAGGTTGACCATAGCATGACCATCTCTCAGTTTAAGGGCACACCTACAGTACATTACCTTGTCTGAATGAGATAATATAAACACTCAAGATGGCAGCTAGCCGACCTTGAGAATAACCCCCTGCTTACCCCTCCACACACACGCACATCCCCAACCCATTTGCCTTCAAGGCCTATTTTTCTCATCGAACCCCATAGAAGTAATGGACGTTTCTCTCTCTCTCTCTCCTCTGAAAGCTCCATGCAACTCCGCTATTGCTTTAGTGCACATTTGCTTACCATTAGAAGGTAATTTTCTGTCCATAAGGTCCCGGGACTTGGGGGGGGGGGGGGATTTGCCATTTGGTGCCAGAGATGCAGCTCTCTGCGGCGCTGGATGATCCAAGGCCATGCCCCGGGGGACGGGTTAGCGGCCGACAGGGCCAAAGAGCTGTCATCTGGCGGAAAAAATGATTAATCTATCCCTCTTCTCTCCTTTATCCCACAAGGATAGAGGGATTAGTGAGCAGAGGCAATCCGATAAATGCCTCATCGGTGCATATGCAGATTCCACTTTAGCACCCATTAGGATATCGATAAATGACCTCATCATTATCATTTAGAAATAATTGGACGTTGTACCCGGGGGTTCAGCTGGGAGTGAATATTTTTTTAAAACTTTTGATCTGTTTGATGGTGTTGCAAATTGCTGTGAGGGTTCAGTTGGTCGTTGGTCCGGAGCACCCTGTTAAGATGAAAGAGTAGTGTGCAACTGGGCAGAGAAGTTCCCTGTGCCCTTTCTGGGGCCCTCCTCGGTGGCCCTCTGCTGTGCACACTGCCTGTACACAGAGGCTACGTCCCAAATGGCACCGTATTCCGTATTTAGCGCACTACTTTTGACCAGGGCCCATAAAGTTCTGGTCAAAAGTATCGTCAAAAGTAGTACACTATTTGTATAGGGAATAGGGTGCCATTTGGGACACCGGCAGGGAGTACATATGACTGGAAGGCTCACTGTAAACACACAGGTTAGAGCTGTCAGCCTGAACGCTCTCTCTCTCTCACTCCCTCAGTCTTTCTCCCTCACTCTCTCCTTCTAATCCCTTCATTCCATCATGTGTGACGGAGGCTGGAGAGAGAGAAAAAGAGGGAAAGAGAAAGGGAGAGCTACAGTAGAATACGTGGAGCGAAAGAAAGAAGAGAGCCCAATTTGCAGAAGAATTTGAAGTGTGCGTTTCCATAATAGCAGTGCTTAACGACACCAACTACAGTATCTTGACTGTCTGTCTGAGAGAAGAGGGAATAGAGACTCAACTTCTCCCTCTCCCTCGCTCTTCGCCCTCTGCCTCTCCCGTACTGTTACAAAACACAAGACAGTAGGGCCCTGACAGCTCCAAGTGTCTGGGGCCAGGGAAATAATTGATAGCAGGCTGCCTGCATCCAAGGTCCTTTAGCAGTAATTGCAGGCAGAATCTGCCTCTCTGATCTCACCAGTGGTATTGGCCATGCCAGAACAGCCTGGCTTTGACAGATTGCCTTCCTGCTGTAATAACTTAGGCATGTTCCCTGTTTTCTCACACAAGGCCACGACGCATCCTCTCAGCCCCAGCCTCTGCTTTACCCAGCCACCAGCCTCAGAATCAGCACACTCATTATTTTAGATGGCAGGTTTGTTGCTCTCTGTGTTTTAGCACTTAGTCCCCTTCTCTGACAGGCAACTTTTTGATACAACTGTTTTTTAACTAGTGCCAACAGTGGTCAGGGCAGTTTTTCCTCTGTGATTTCTATAGCAGTTGAACAGTGGGGATTACATACAGATTTTTAAAATATTTTTTTTATTTTATTTTATGTAACTCGGACGACGCTGGGCCAATTGTGCGCCGCCCTATGGGACTCCCAATCACAGCCGGTTGCGATACAGTCTGGATTCGAACCTATTGTCTGTAGTGACGCCTCTAGCACTGAAATACAGAGAGCAACTGCATTGTATTGCCCACAGTCTCTTATGGAGTGTTTAAAAGCCCTTAAAAGCATGTTGATAATGATAACTGCAATAAACATAATTCTGCCCCTAAACGAATTGGAAAATATCAATCTGTGTTGCCATGGCTCTCTTCCTGAATGACAGTCTGAGGGCTTTGATAGGGGCCATTTTACTCCTCCTTCTCTCCTCTCCCTCTTTTTCTCCACCCTCTTTCCTCTCTTTCAGTGGCACTCTTCCGTGCTCTGTGTTTCCTATGTGAAGCACTCTGGGATCTGTTTTCCTTGATGGGGTGTAATTGTAGTGTGCCTCTATCACCCCTGCCGCCCCTTCCTCCCTCCGCCCAGTGTGAGGACCCCTGCGGGCTGCCCTGTGTCTGCCTGTGTTCTGTGGCAGAGTTATAAGCTGGCTAGCTCCACCCCATGGCTGTCCAAACAAGGTTTCACTCCAGGAGCCCACATCAAAAAGAGCAGCACACAGGCGGCAGGAAAGTGAACCGGCGGGACGTTGCATCTGGCTATTTATTTAGTTCACAAAAAATAATAAAAAGGTGTATAAAAAAAGTGAGTCAGCTCCTCGTACTGTAGTTGCCAGTGTTTTCTTCACACACTGACGGTTCAAACCCACTCGATTTGATGTTAATGTAGGCGAGATGCTTGAAGTAGCCAGTATTTTCTTCTTGTACAGCCAGTCGTTGCTACTGATAGTCAACGTTGTCTTGCTGTGTAGGAAATGTGTTGGCCAATCTTAGCAGGGTTGACGAGAGGCTAAACACTCCAAGACGATTTGTCTTGAAAATCTTTTAAAGGAGTTGAAGTGTAAACAGCCCCCCCCAAAAAACTCCTTCCTCTAGTAGGAAATGCGTTACTGTCGACCGCTGTGGTTAGTATCATACCGGGAATGTCTGCCAGCTAATCTAATTAAATCAGTCATTTAAATAAAGGCTTAAATCAACACAAATAAACATTAGCAAAGGAGCGAATAACATGTGGGAGCGATGAAACGCCATGTGAGAAGAGTTTAAAAGCTCCTAAATGCCTCAAAGCGTAGTCGGCAGCACAACTGCAAAGGCGGCTGGTGATGGAGTCAAAACAGAATCACTCTGCACACAAATGAACATGCTTTGAATGAAGTATAATTGTGAGTTTGAACAGCAACAGGGGAGGGAAGATATGAACGGGATGGGTTAATATAGATGGCCGCTTTGAAGCATCTTAACAAAGACGTTTTAAAGATGGCCGCAATGTGAGTATGTAAATAAACTTCATAGGAGCCTTGGGTCAGGGTTAGGATTCGATTTATGGTTTTGGCATTCACCCCCGGGTCCATCACTCATTCCCCCAATGCCCCCTCTCCTCCCTCCCTCCCTCCCAGGCCTGAGCCGACCCCCGATCACAAGACCCTGTGCTGAACTACAGTCGACCCTCTGCTCTGCATACTGGGCCAGCTGGGCCTCAGTCAGATGCCATAATAAGAGCCATTCAGTCCCTTTAATGATTGTGTGACTATTGGGCGGGTTTCTCTCCCTCTCTTTCTATCTCTGATAACTCTCTGCCTCTCTCTCTCTCTCTCTCTCTCTCTCTCTCTCTCTCTCTCTCTCTCTCTCTCTCTCTCTCTCTCTCTCTCTCTCTCTCTCTCTCTCTCTCTCTCTCTCTCAATTCAATTTCAATTTCAATTCAATTTAAGGGCTTTATTTGCATGGGAAACATATGTTAACATTTTATCTTATCACAGCTTTATAATCCAACCAGGGAGGAATAGGTTGGAAAGGTTTCCAGATCTATTATGTTTATGCAACATTAAAAGGTGCAATACGCAGAAATCGCACGGCCATTTCCTGGTTGCTCAAATTTAAAAAGTTTGCCTCATTTCAGTTTGTGATAAAACAAGCAGTCATCCTGTAGAGAATCATTGTAACATTGACAAAGCAACTGTTTGGTCTGGCTGCTGTGGATGTTTTGTGGTGGTCAGACAGTTTTTAAGACAGTGTTTTTGAGGCGGTGTATGTCATGGACACTGTATTATATCTGAGAGGTCCTTTGTGGTAAGATGTGTTTTAGGTTACAGGCTGTCTTCCTGGTGGCATGATGTCTCACAGAGCCTGTGTTACATTATTCACGGTCCTCTCCTCCCCATGCCAGGGTTTCCAACTTTATGTTTCCACATGATCAAGACATAACCAGAGTTTGTCATCAAATGTGACCTCACTGCTAAACTCTCTACACTTCAAGCACTGGACTTGATTATCAAATAAGTATTGTCATTTTGTTTGGTGTAAACAACAGCAGCTAGGAAAAGTGCATTTCCTAGTTAAATTGAAAAGTTGAACACATTGTTGTTCTATATCATTGTCTTCCTGTATATTGCCTACTACCGTTTTATTGAATCATCCTGGCATGGATATGGTCAATCTATACCTTTCCAAGGACTCCTGTGTGATTGCAGGCCTAATATGTCACTTTTTGGGTGACCTGACCAAATTCACATAGAAATCTAGTTATAGATCTTTAATTTTTCGTTATAGCAAGTCTAAGAAGCGGTAGATCTGTTCTATGTGTGCTATTTCTATGCTTCTCGTTCTTAACTTTATTTTTTCTTTCTGAACACAGACACTGGACAGAGGAAGATATGGCTTTTTCATTGCAATTCTGATTTGGGACTGGTGTTTTGCAGATACTATTTAATGAAGCTGCCAGTTGAGGACTTGTGAGGTGTCTGTTTCTCAAACTAGACACTCTAATGTACTTGTCCTCTTGCTCAGTTGTGCACAGGAGCCTCCCACTCCTCTTTCTATTCTGGTTAGAGCCAGTTTGCCCTGTTCTGTGAAGGGAGTAGTACACAGCGCTGTACGAGATCTTCAGTTTCTTGGCAATTTCTCACATGGAATAGCCTTAATTTCTCAGATCAAGAATAGACTGACGAGTTTCAGAAGAAAGTTCTTTGTTTCTGGCCATTTTGAGCCTGTAATCGAACCCACAAATGCTGATGCTCCAGATACTCAACTAGTCTAAAGAAGGCCAGTTTTATTGCTTCTTTTATCAGCACAACAGTTTTCAGCTGTGCTAACATAATTGCAGAAGGGTTTTCTAATGATCAATTAGCTTTTTAAAATGATAAACTTGGATTAGCTAACACAACATGCCATTGGAACACAGGAGTGATGGTTGCTGATAATGGGCCTCTGTACGCCTATGTAGATATTCCATAAAAAAATCTGCCGTTTCCAGCTACAATAGTCATTTACAACATTAACAATGTCTACACTGTATTTCTGATCAATTTGATGTTATTTTAATAGACCAAAAATGTGCTTTTCTTTCAAAAACAAGGACATTTCTAAGTGACCCCAAACTTTTGAACGGTAGTGTATGTGTGAAAATATCACAGCGCAATTAAACAGCTCAAAATCAAATGCACATATTATCCATAATTATTGAACAACCACTATAATGACAGTATCGATTTAGGTTTTAAGTATTGCGGTAAGGTGCCTCTTTAGGTTAGAAGCATGTGATTTTGCCCATCCAAAATAGGATTTGTTTGCCCATAAAAACAGTTTTCACTTCGTAACATAAGGAGACAAAATGTTATGTAGTTGCACTGTATTTCCGAGAGCTCCACACAAAAAACTGTCCGACAGCTAGGTCTAGGATTCTTACAGGGTTCAAGTTCAATGTCTAATTTAACCTATTAATGCTTAATATATACTATAACAATAACTTACACTGACAGAAAAGTGATATTTTATGTCACACGATTTTGGACAAATCCGTCAAGACACCAACCATTAGAAAGGGTTTTACATCAACTCGTGAATTTGATTGAATATAGCTATTTTCCCGACCTTATATCTTAATGTAATGACATGATTATAATCAATGACATCAACAGCTGTAACAAGTTGTCCAGCATAGGATCCTCACTGATACACTAGTTTATAGAAATACCCTTATTTGAGCGTCCTTCAGCATAGTAGCATTTTACTTTAATTGCACTCTATATAAAAGTTGCAATAGCATCAGTTATTGTAGCCTTGTTGGGCGGTTTGGCCATTTTAATGTTTTGTAATCCATTTCCGACAGGCAGGAATGAGTAACCTATGTATTGTAATTAGTTACTATTAATATCTGACTATAGGCCTGCAGTTAGTTCCGAGGGCAACATGACTCACGTTCAACCAACTCGAATCATTCAAGTTATTAACTACCTCCAACTGACATTCAACATTGTTCCAACATTGTTCCATCATGGCCCGACAGTTCCGGCTTCAAAGCAGCTCGTTGAGTGATATATGACAGTGACTCGACAAACATGGCAGTCCTCCTTGTTGAATAGATGAGGGTTGATACTTTCTCCCCTCCTCCTGGCATTACAATAGGAGGGGGTGGGGGGTGAGAGGAGGGGGGGACACCTGCCCTAAATGGCCCCGTCTCTCGCTGAGCTGTGCCTTTGATCTCAGTGAAAGTTGGACTGGCTGGCTGGGAGGGGCAGTGATAATCCCTCCTGTGCTTTTTGTCCCAGCCGGGGTCCTGTACAGCCAGGGATAAAGCAGTGGGGCTGAGTCTTAATCAAACAGCAGGACCGGTGGGGCATGGAGCTGCACGGGGACAGAGCCCTTTTGAGGGGTTAGGGTGCGGAAGGGTAACTTTAGGACAGGGGATTAGGAGAAAGGTTCTGCCTACTTGCCAATAGGAGTGGGTTGGGAGGGAGTTAGATCAGTAATAGTTACTCTGCTACTGTATGGATAAAGCCAGGGATATTAAGGAACTGAAAATGCTTGATCAAAGTTTTCTACTTCAAGAATTTGATTGATTGGGGAATTGGCCAAAATAATATTATACAGACAAAAGGATTGGTTGATGGTTAATAAATCAATCATTGTATTATCACAATAATGTCACCACTCATAAGTATCCTCAGTGGCAGATGCACTGAATGGCAAAGACAAACGAGCCATCATCCAACAAACTCAGAAAGACCACTCACATCGTTATTAAACCGTTTTTCTGTTTGTCACTCCTATCGATTTCTGTTGCCTCCCTTTTCTCTCTCATAGTTTATATCTCTATAAAATACACCTCTGGGAAAGGGTTTACAGCCACTGAAGGTCTCGCCTAGCTGACTGCCTGCCAACCTTCCTGCCTGTCAGCCTGCCTGCCTTCTTCTGACTGTCTTTATTATTTACTTTTTATTTAACTAGGCAAGTCAGTTAAGAACAAATTCTTATTTACAATGATGGCCTACCCCGGCCAAACCCGGACGACCTGGCCTGGATTTGAACCAGGGACTGTAGTGACACCTCTTGCACTAAGATGCAGTGCCTTAGACCGCTGCGCCACTCGGGAGCCCATCTATCTGCCTGCCTCTCCTTTCTTCCTGTCTGTCTACCTAGCTGCCTTACTGCCTGTCTGCATTTGGTACCTGCCAGACTGCCATTACCAGCAAATGAAAGCTTGTGGGGAGGCAGCACAGTGGTGCACACTGGGAAATAGTTTAAATACCGTAAAAAGACCTCGCTCATTTACCCAGTCAGGGCTCTGGGAGGAGAGGAGAGGGGAGGGGAGGCAAACCACCACAGTGATAATCCTGCCAGTAGCAGGTAGCTACGCTACTTTAATGTTGGTGTAAAACAAAATTGCGCGATTCGGACCCATTTCGCTCTATTCTCAATCTGCTCTGTCTAATCTTTAAATGACACAATTGGTCACCCATGGCCAGGAAAATAGGCCCTCTGGTTCATATTCAAAGTTGACCTAAGGAGGGCATGATGACTGGCTAAATGGATGGAGTTTTCTGGCAGGAGGCTGTTAGTTGTAGAATAAAAAGAATAAGGAGGGAGGGAGAGAGAGAGAGAGAGAGGGAGGGAGAGAGAGAGAGAGAGACAGAGGTGAAAGGAAGCCTCTTTTTTCTCTCTCCCCTTCTTCTGGTTCTGAATTACCTGCTGGGTCCAAGCTCTTTTATGCCATTGTTGTGACAGGTAGATTTATAAGGCTTGAAATTTGTACAAATCAGTTGTCATTCAGCGGCAGCTGTCAATGTGTCAAGCTGTCAGGGCCTGCTGTGAGGGAGCTGCCTGAGGGGCTGAGCAGAGGGGCCAAACGCCCAGGAAAGGAAAATGAGTTCAAACAGCCCCAGAAAGAGAAAGAGAAGCTCTTCTCTCTCTTCCTCTCATTCTGAGGGCCTCTCTGCCCCCGCGGAGTCGCCATCAATTTTTCTTGATGTTGAGCAACAGCATGCCCAAAATGACACGCCACACCGAGCCGTGTAGAGACACGCCGCAGCACTGCACCGCCGTGCCGATCCCTCAATCTGTAGACGCTGTTGTCTCGTTGTCTCCTAAATGGCTGGGCATGTGTAATCTCTCTGAGGAGGTATGAATGATGTGTTCGGGATTCAGAGATGGTCGTTGTGTTTTCTGTTTATTCTTGTGGCATGCCTCTATTACAGTAACTGTCCAGTGAAAATCTAATTTCTAAAAACAAATATTCTGTTTGCTCATACCCAAATAATGTTGTTGACTCGTCCTTTACTTGTAGTTCTGGCCGAGGTATACATTTGAGAAAAAACAATTAGTAAAACCCCATCTCAAACATGTTTTTGAAACAAAACAAAAACGCTTGAAATTTGCTTGGATAATGACTTCATCCTCTTTGTCCGAGGCAGACAAGGCAAGACGTTAGCTATTGCGGCTAACTTAACTAGATGGCTAGCCAACAAGAAAGCTAGTCAAAGCATATCCTCCTCAAAACAACCATCTCTCCATTCCCTATTTTAAATCCTGGGGTTTGTAGCTAAAGGTAATGTCAAGAGGAAACCTAGTTAGCTGTTGTTGACTGATATACTGTAGGTAGCAACACTATAGCTAGCATCACTATTAGCTAACTAGTTAGGTAGCTAACAACACAAATATCAGGAATATGGTGACCAAGCAAAGGACCCAAACTACTCATGCTTGTGAAATAATCAGTCTGCGTTTATTTTCGTTATAGTAAAGTGTCCTAGTACTAATTCCATTGTGCGTAGTAATTCCAAATCCTGAATCCATCCATACTATTTGACTTGATGCACCCTGGCTCGGGGCTCAGGCAGTCTGTGGGAGGACAAGCAGGGGCACAGAGAAAAGCTGCTTTTTAACATCCCTAATAATGTTTTTCGAAGGACACCTATTTAATTCATAGTGTAACGAATGGAGACGTCTCGACATGCAGCGAGTGAAAGTGTTGTGTTTAGAGATTGTCCTGGGTTGTTATGTTTCTGTGTGTGGGGATGATGCATATTACAGAGGCCTTCCTTTCGCCTTGCCACTGCCTCTGTCATCTGTTGGATGTTTGTTTATGTGACAGGCAGGCAGGCGTGCTGGGCTGGTGATGGGCATGATGTGTTGGCTCACTCAGAGGACACGGTATGACACACAGCTCCTCCATCCTCTCTGTAGTATCCTCATCCTTTACAAGGGCATTACAGGGACAGGTGCTGCAGCCAGAGATACACGCACAATCATGTGTGATGCAGTGGAGTGCACACTGTTATGGGGGATGACAAGAATATGGTGGTGTTTCTTAGATCCGGGTTAAAGTATAAACATGTTTGCACTAACTAACTGTAAGTCGCTCTGGATAAGAGCGTCTGCTAAATGACTAAAATGAGTGTGTATCATATTCTGAATGTCAGGAGTACAGGTAATTAACCTGAATATCATTACTAACTGATTACTACCCTGTTGTGGCACTAATCTGGAAATGTAAGTGTCTACATAGTGATATTTATATGTTATGATATAGTAAATGTTATGTCATCAATCATATAAGGAACACACATTATAAAAGTGATTGATTTACTTGAATAAATTTACTGTGGTATCCTTACTCCAACTTTGGCTTCCAGTTGACAGTCTTATTTGAATGTGTGTGTGTCTGTGTTTGTGTGTTATGGCTGTGACGATACCAGTATCGCCCAAAAAATGTATTGGCAAAAATGAAAACATGAAGCAGATCAAACTCTTTGGTCCCTTAAAAACCTGCTGTATGTCAAATAATGTGTGTTATAGCTTGGAAAATAAATGAATGTTACATAATGATGCTTGTTTCCAGCATTGTCGCTGTTTGGTGCATATATTTGTCCTATTAATATGCATGTGTGAATTAGAAAGTGTTTGCCTATCCCAACTCTCCCTGAGACACCCTCGGGGAGTGGGGTCACAGCCAGGGTGTGTGTGTGTGTGGGCCTGGGTTGCCAAGCGGAGAGGCTGAGTATGAACATGAGGGTTGTGTGATGTGAATTCTGTTTGAGAACTCACTCATTTGAAGGATGAGGCCTCTATTTCTTTACATAGCTCCCTACGCTCAAATACCTCCACCCTGGCCACTTTCCAAATTTCCCTGCTGCACACACACACACACACACACACACACACACACACACACACACACACACACACACACACACACACACACACACTGGGCTACCTGGCTGCACTGTAATTAGTGTCTGTTTGAGGAGGTGTGTGTGTGACTAACTGATCTGTCACCTCCACCTGACAGAGAGACAGACCGCTGATAGAGACTGAGGTTTCAGGGGACGGCGTGACACTTGAGCAACAGCCAGAACCAGGAGGTGAAATATTAATCAAAAATGTCCCTATGTCTGTTAGCAGCTGGCAACTGTGGCCTCTCTGTGTATGTGTTTGTGTGTGTCTTGGTGTGTGTGTGTGTGTGTGTGTGTGTGTGCGTGCGTGCGTGCATGTATGTGTACTGTTTGTGTGAATGCCTTTGTGTGTGTGTGTGTGTGTGTGTGTGTGTGTGTGTGTGTGTGTGTGTGTGTGTGTGTGTGTGTGTGTGTGTGTGTGTGTGTGTGTGTGTGTGTGTGTGTGTGTTTACATATTATCCCCCGGTCCGGAGAGAGAGAGAGAAGTGTGAGCCAGGCTGCTGGGCCTAGTTTGTCTTCTAAAAGCTCAGCTGTCCAGAACATGACGGCTACAGCGTTGGAGGGCCCATTAGAGCCCGTTGAACACATCCAGGGAAATGGGTTGAAAAATGGCAACGATGCTGTGGCTCCTGTACAAATATTAATTGGAACACACAATCACAGCAAATCAGTTAAATAAAGGGGCCTCTTGGACCAAAGTAACTTTGTTGTTTTGCCCTCCATCGTTGATGGAATGTTTGCTATTGGCTCCAAATCAAGTTTCAAATACAAGTGTGTGTGTTTGCTAACTATATATTGTTATTCTATCAAAGCAGTGTTAGCTTGGTGACCTCTATGAATCCTTCTACTCATTGACATGGTTTGTGTGAACCAAGCCTGTTGTCTCCTTTGACCTCAACATGGCTTTTCCTTGTTAAACATGACATGTTAGGGCTTCAAAGAGCCAGCTTTGGTTTGCAAATCCACCCTATTCTACTGTTGTCCTCAGATCCCATTTACTTGCAAATGATTGTTAATTGTTTGGGAACTTATTTGCATTCGTTATGCAAACTGTTTGCATATGAACGATGACTTAAAGCTTTTGAAAGTCATGACACTTAGAATGTTTGTGTGTTTTTTTTGTTGTCAGCATAGTTTTTTTGTTCTTTGAGAATGATAATTTTATCACAGGAGGGTATGCCCAAAATGGAGAACATGTGTCTTTCTTGTAGTTTTCTGTTACACTTAAAGGGCATCATAACACTTGCTATAAGCTCTTAAATGTTTTATAACATTACATATTGAATAGGATTATGTCTATATTCATGAGTGTGCCATTGTTCCACTTACACAAGTATAAAAATAAACATCTCCTCCTTTTAGGGAACTGGTGCCTGTTCCCTGTCGGTATTCGGTAACTACACACTCCAAGATGGCGGTTTAGAAACAGTCCGATTAAATTAAAGGCTTAAATTAAGCCATTTTAATGGCTTAAAAAACACTGCGCTGATAGACAAGCATTTTAATGAGTCCAACGTGCCGAATAAGTCTAAATGCTCACTTTGCACTTTATGGATGTGTTTTACTTATAAAACCATCGAGAGCCGACGGCAGAGAACAATGCAGAATGGCAGCATGTTCTAGTGTTCTAATAGTCACGTTTTATTCCCTGTTTCTTCTAGAGGTTTTGTCTGTTCTGTTTTTGGGTAACTAGCATCTGCAGTTTAATAGTGAATTAATTAGCAGGCCCCCTCCTGTTAAATCAGGCATGGGAACTAAAACATGAACACACCAACTAATTAGAATCAATGAAGGCTGGGAGAGGTAATGGGCCTCCTTCACTCCCTAACAACGCTGGCTGTAATTGGTCATAATTAAACCCCACGCTGGTTTTGTGTAAGTTGTAAACAGCTGAATGCTTCAATTAAGCACAAATACACCAGCGTTGTGTTAAAGGGAAGTGTGTGTGTGTGTGTGTGTGTGGAAGGGTGCTTGGTAGAGCCGCTGACATATGGATATGATCTTGTGCTCCCTCCCACCTCTGTTCCGATTCAGGCCTTTTTTATGTCCGCCCGGTGCGTGAGAAGGAGAGATATTTTTGGCCCAGTGTAGTATTGTAGTGACTCATAAATTAATGGTTACCCCTTCGGTACTAAAAGTTTTCATTAAAAAGGGTCTGAGTTTTCGTTATTGACACAGCGGGTTGCCTACGCAGGAAAACGCCGTTAAAATGTATCAGTGCGCTTTTCTTCACCTAATAAATCATCTAAACAGGGGGAGCCATATGGCTGATAAGACCTTGGAAATGTGGCTTCAGCATGCGAACAGAGAGTCAAGTTGCCTGGAATCAGGGACCATCACAGACTGCTCTCTCTACTCCCCCTCTCCCTCTCCCTCTCTCGTTCCTCTCTTCTCTCTCAGAATATATCCTTGTTATTTTACACACCATTTTCTTGTTCATCTTATCACCTCTTTTTTTTTAAGAAAGGGAAGCAATTCCTGTGTGTAAAGGACTGGGGAGTAGATAAGGCTTCTCACTCTCCCTCTCACCACCTCCTCTCTCTCTCCTCTCCCTCTCTCTCTCTCTCTCTCTCTCTCTCTCTCTCTCTCTCTCTCTCTCTCTCTCTCTCTCTCTCTCTCTCTCTCTCTCTCTCTCTCTCTCTCTCTCTCTCTCTCTCTCTCTCTCTCTAATCACTCTCTCTCTCTCTCTCTCTCTCTCTCTCTCTCTCTCTCTCTCTCTCCTATCTCCACCCCTCTCTTTCCATCACACCCCCACCAGAGAGAGAGAGAGAGGGGGGGGGGGGGGGTTCTGGGAGGTGCCCGTCCTGATGATGTATGTAGCGTCTGTGTCCCGGCTCTCCTCTGGCCCTCAGTCATTAATCATAGCCATTAGCTTTTCTCACTGCAGCCCTGTCCTTTCTGCCTGCCTCTACCCTGTTCTCTCTCTCTCTCTCTCACACACACACACACACACACACACACACACACACACACACACACACACACACACACACACACACACACACACACACACACACACACACACACACACACACACACACACACACACACACACACACACACACACACACACGCACACACGCACACACACACTGCTCTACACTGCTCTACCCTGGCCTATCACAAGAACAAGGCAGCATCTTCTATTGTCTACCATATCCCACACACACCCAGAGGCCCTACTACCTCTGCCTCACTGTCACCAGGAAGGCTGGGCTGGTTTTTCTTTCTCTCTAGAGGAGAGACAGGTATTGTAATGTAGAAAATGGATATTAGCTGATGAAACAGGTGATTTGTCACTAGCTGCTAAGGAGAAGGACTTCTAGGTTGTGGTGGGGTGGGTGGGAGGGGGGGTGGGGGGGTATTGAGTGGTTTTAAGGTGCAATTGATTGTTGATATTGATTTTTACTGAAACTTTCCCCCTGTGCCTTGGTGGGTATTTTTCACCAGCTGTAGCATTGAATAGCTGTGTGTTTATTGTTAGAATACAGTGTGACTAGTCTTGTTACAGAGAGATATTTGTGTTTGTGAAGATGTCTGTACTAATTTGTTTACATATCAAAACAAATAGTGGAAGATCGAATATACTATTCTTGTCAAGACAAAACAGCAAATAAACCCAATGTGACTGGATCCTATGCATGGACTGGACTAAGTTAGACTGGAACTGGGGCTGTATTGGAATAATATTCCATATTATGCTGCAGTAGATGCTGGAGTGTAGCATAGTGGAGTACCCTGCACCAGACTGGAGCGGGTAAGACTAGTCTGACCTGGGCTGGAGTGTCTCCATTGTGACTTAATGAGAATAAACAGATGGCCAGTGCTGCTGGGCCTCCTGTAGTAATAGAGATATATGGCCAGTGGGTCCCTGACTCCCTCTCCTGTCCCCTCTCCTGTCCTGTGCTGCTGGCCCCAAACTAGGCCTGACACTCATACTAAAGCCCCATCAGTCTCTAGTCCCACTCACCTCACACAAACACACATGCACGTACGTAGGCAGACACACACACACACACACACACACACACACACACACACACACACACACACACACACACACACACACACACACACACACAGAAATACATCGTGCCTACTCAATTCAATTATTGGGAGCTATTATTGCAGACTTATGAAGACAGAGCTTTTTCAAACCCATACGGAACTGTATTGATTTAATGGACTGCTGCTGGTAGGGAACACCAGGGATATTTCATTTACTCCTCTGGCTTATTACTCCTCTGTTATAATGGATAGATCCAAGTGGGCACTGTGTGTGCATATGCTTCATTTGAACCAATAATTGAAATAAGACATTACCTTTTCTTCATCCTGTGTATCAAATTCTCTTCATTTGTAGTATTAATAATTGCCTTTTTTACACCTCATATCATGTTTCAAATTCCTGCTTTTAGCTTCTACACCTGTGTATCATGTTTATTTTACACTGCACCGACAGCCTATGGAAGTGAGATGATACGTACCTGCAGTACAACAGCCTATGGAAGTGAGATGATACGGACCTGCAGTACAACAGCCTATGGAAGTGAGATGATACGTACCTGCAGTACAACAGCCTATGCACAATTTGTGTCATGTAGTTTTCATCTCTGCTAAATCCCAAACACCTTATTCAGCAGGTTTATTTGTTGGAGTGTTTGTGCTGGTTAGTGTGCTTGGTCCTTATAGACAGGATGGGTTCCAAATAGCCTCCTATTCCCCATATAGTCCATTATTATTGACCAGAACCCTATGTAGAGCACTATGAAGGGAATAGGTTGCCATTTGGGACACACCCGGAGTGGAGCTCAGACTCCTAGCTGCTCTCCTCTACTCCTCCCCCAGGGTTTGAATGGCAAGGATAACCGTGTGTCTCTCTTCTCACACTAAGTGGCTCCTGTTAAGCTCCACACCTGGTAGATGACTGGTTCTGACAACACAATTTACATCTTCTGTATGAAACCATCTCTCCCAGCGCCCAACGATTTATCCTGGATTAAGCTGTTTGTCTCTGTTACTAGATAACCACTACAATCTATCAGCCAGGGCCTCCCCGGTTTTCTCAATTTTCCGATATCCCATTCCTCACTCCCTAGTTGTTCCCCTTGGGAGCGAGGGAATTGATCGGTACTATAATGTACCCCTCCCCTCCAAATTGCAACAACAACTTTATGGAGAGTGACTATTACTGAATCATGCAGATGTAAGTCATTCCAGTAAAAGTGATATGAGTGTAATGGAAACATCTGCCGGTGGGGACGGTGACGGGGACGTCCATGGTGGTAGTGGCCGCATTAAGGAATACGAGGCTGAGATGACAGTTTTGTGGCATGGCTCCGCTTGCCTCTTCCTCTTGTTTCTCTCTCGTGTTAAAAGGGCCCTGGTCAATTAGCGTGGGACGCCTTTAGCCGTTAGCGATGCCACTGACAAATGCATGGGGTCTCCAGGAGAGATTTGGGTCTCCATTAGGCGTGAACACACACACACACACAAACACACAAACACACACACACACACACACACACACACACACACACACACACACACACACACACACACACACACACACACACACACACACACACACACACACACACACACACACACACACACACATAGGGTGTTCATGTGAGAGACACATTTACTATGATGTATGACTGTATGTGGGGGATCTACTGTTAAAGATGAGCCTTTGTTCTGGTGAAGTGCCATGATGACATTTCTACCGTTGACCCACAATAAAGAATATGGAATTGTCTTTTTCCTCATTAGAGCTGACTAAATGATCAAATGAAGTAGTCAACATTCAATTATACACATTTTTTGGTTGACATTTCCAGTTATTTGAACATTTAGAGGGGAACTCAAATCAAATCATGCCTATTGGTCCCATTTTGATCCTATACCAGTGTCATTCTGTCTACTGTATAACATGACTTCCTTACAATGTTTCCCTGGACAGGTAACAGCCTCTCCTCCCATTAATCCAGGGCTACAAGCCATGATCTCATAGTCTCTTAGCATACCTGTCATACCTCTCCATTCCCCATGCAGGTGAGTCATGGCAGGGCTCTCTCTCTCTCTCTCTCTCTCTCTCTCTCTCTCTCTCTCTCTCTCTCTCTCTCTCTCTCTCTCTCTCTCTCCTCTTGCCCCTCTCTCTTTTTTCTGAAGGCTCTAATGCCACCATAATGAGTGTTAACTGAGTGCTCAGTGAGTAAGTGACGGGCAGCTCAGATCACATGCATGTTAGCTCCAGTTATACGACTGTAGCGGGCTCGTCGCTTGTGATTTGCATAACCTGTTAGAACGCTATCAGAGGGCGGCGATTGATTGAATTTCACCTCGGAGGGCTGTTAATTAATAACGTTATGGATGTGACAGGCCTTTATTACAGGCCGGGGATAGGAGATGTCTGTATTAGCACTTTTCCTGGGATGTGTGTGTGTGTGTGTGTGTGTGTGTGTGTGTGTGTGTGTGTGTGTGTGTGTGTGTGTGTGCGTGTGCGTGTGCGTGTGTGTGTTAGTGAGAGCAGAAAATAACTGTTGTAGTAGAGGTAGTGTTTCCTTTTTGTCTATAATCATGTCATTAGAAGACCAGTGTTTACAGTGCAGCCTTCTCTTGTGATGTGACTAGACACTTATGCTGTATGTACTCCAATCAACAGAGAAGAGTGTCCATTCTGCAAAGTCATTATCTGTCTGGAGCTGTACTGAACATGGCCCATATGTCTAGCCTCTACTAGTCTATTAGAATCTCTGGCCTTAGTACAGCACTGGATCAAGGTTACCTCTGGAGCCACAGACACTGTATGTATGTAGAACCACCAGACCCTTTTATGTTCATGTAGATCCCCCATTATGCCCAGTAGTGTGTATGTATGTGCATGCCTATACAGTGGGGAGAACAAGTATTTGATACACTGCCGATTTTGCAGGTTTTCCCACTTACAAAGCATGTAGAAGTCTGTAATGTTTATCATAGGTACTCTTCAACTGTGAGTGACGGAATCTAAAACAAAAATCCAGAAAATCACATTGTATGATTTTTAAGTAATTAATTTGCATTTTATTGCATGACATAAGTATTTGATACATCAGAAAAGCAGAACTTAATATTTGGTACAGTAACCTTTGTTTGCAATTACAGAGATCATACGTTTCTTGTAGTTCTTGACCAGGTTTGAACACACTGCAGCAGGGATTTTGGCCCACTCCTCCATACAGACCTTCTTCAGATCCTTCAGGTTTCGGGGCTGTCGCTGGGCAATATGGACTTTCAGCTCCCTCCAAAGATTTTCTATTGGGTTCAGGTCTGGAGACTGGCTAGGCCACTCCAGGACCTTGAGATGCTTCTTACGGAGCCATTCCTTAGTTGCCCTGGCTGTGTGTTTCGGGTTGTTGTCATGCTGGAAGACCCAGCCACGACCCATCTTCAATGCTCTTACTGAGGGTTGTTGGCCAAGATCTCGCGATACATGGCCCCATCCATCCTCCCCTCAATACGGTGCAGTCGTCCTGTCCCCTTTGCAGAAAAGCATCCCCAAAGAATGATGTTTCCACCTCCATGCTACACGGTTGGGATGGTGTTCTTGGAGTTGTACTCATCCTTCTTCTTCCTCCAAACACGGCGAGTGGAGTTTAGACCAAAAAGCTCTATTTTTGTCTCATCAGACCACATGACCTTCTCCCATTCCTCCCCTGGATCATCCAGATGGTCATTGGCAAACTTCAGACGGGCCTGGACATGCGCTGGCTTGAGCAGGGGGACCTTGCGTGCGCTGCAGGATTTTAATCCATGACGGCGCAGTGTGTTACTAATGGTTTTCTTTGAGACTGTGGTCCCAGCTCTCTTCAGGTCATTGACCAGGTCCTGCCGTGTAGTTCTGGGCTGATCCCTCACCTTCCTCATGATCATTGATGCCCCACGAGGTGAGATCTTGCATGGTGCCCCAGACCGAGGGAGATTGACCGTCATCTTGAACTTCTTCCATTTTCTAATAATTGCGCCAACAGTTGTTGCCTTCTCACCAAGCTGCTTGCCTATTGTCCTGTAGCCCATCCCAGCCTTGTACAGGTCTACAATTTTATCCCTGATGTCCTTACACAGCTCTCTGGTCTTGGCCATTGTGGAGAGGTTGGAGTCTGTTTGATTGAGTGTGTGGACAGGTGTATTTTATACAGGTAACGAGTTCAAACAGGTGCAGTTAATACAGGTAATGAGTGGAGAACAGGAGGGCTTCTTAAAGAAAAACTAATAGGTCTGTGAGAGCCAGAATTCTTACTGGTTGGTAGGTGATCAAATACTTAAATGCAAATTAATTACTTAAAAATCATACAATGTGATTTTCTGGATTTATGTGTAAGTAGGAAAACCTGCAAAATCGGCAGTGTATCAAATACTTGTTCTCCCCACTGTATGTGTGTGTTTTGCATAGCGGTTAGAACGTTGGGCCAGTAACTGAAAGATTTGCTAGTTTAAATACCAAAATCGGTCACTATGCCCTTGAGCAAGGCACTTAACCCTAATTAGCTCCAGGGGTGCTGTACTACTTTGGCTGACCCTGTAGAACAACACATTTCATTGCACCTATCTGATGTACAGTATGTGACAATAAAACATCATTTTTATTTGTATGGCCCGACACCGCCAGCTGCATCGACTTAGTATCCCTCTCCTCTCCTCTGTCCTCTGTCCTCTGTCCTCTGGGCCCTACCTCTGTTTTACTGCCAAATTATCTTGTGGTAATTGCCAATTATGTTGATCCTTTTATGATATGGACTTGACTAAGAACTGGAGCTGAAACAGAGCATATTTCACCGTCCAGTTACCACCACAGATGGCTCTGGGCTTTGGCCTCTCTGTCGTCTGACACTGTTGGTTAGGGCTTGTAAGTAAGCAAGGTCTACACATGTTGTATTCGGCGCATGTGACAAATATGCTTTGATTTGATTTGATTTTGTAGGACAGAGCCAACTGGAAGCAGAGATGAGGAATAGTAACTCCGTGTGATGCTGGGGGACAGGGGTTGGCGCGGACGACGATGCAGGGTCTCTATTTATGTGTGTGTGTGTGTTTTAATTGCCCCAGCTCCCATTGTGTTGCTATTTTATACTTGTCCACGTTCCTCCACGGTGGGACTGGTACAGCGCTATGTTGGTAGCATCCTTCTCTTCAAGGTCCAGAGAGTGTGTGTGTGTGTGTGTGTGTGTGTGTGTGTATATGTGTGTCTTCTTAGCCCTTTCTTCCTCAGCATCATTAGACCCCAGTGACAGAACACACCAGAACGCACCACCGCCACATCCACAATCACGTTAACATATCCACCCCCATTCTCAAGCCCCTACATAAGTCTCCATATTCACAAAGATGTAATACTGTACAGAAAATTGGCCCGTTTGCCCAACCTGGCAACATAGTCTCCCATAGTCGAGCTGTATTTTCCCAAGTCGTGTTATTGTTTTTGTCTACTCCTCCAGAGTAACGGCCTGCGGAGTGGGAGTGAAGGAGGGTTGTTAAGATGGAAAACCTTCTGAATGATCACTCATCAGGCTGAGGTACCAGAGGTCTGCTTTTCTGCGGCCAAACATTCCTGGAGAACTGGAGATTTAACAATGCCAGAATCAGGCACCCACCCACACACCCACCCACACACACACACACACCCCAGAGCTCATTCCAAGGCCCCCAGCTGTAGATTGTATTGTTGCCAACTGCTATTACCGGCAGAAACAACTTAACTATGTGTAAATGACCACTGGTGCTCAGTGCATATCGTATATCCTGGAGAATTTATTTTTAAATGTATTCGATTATGACGCTAGGTTGTGAATGGATGGAATAGAACAGATATTGAAATAAAACCCATGTACTGCTGAGCATCAGAAATTATGGCTGCGAATGCATTTTTCCAATTTAAAGTAGTTTTTATAATAGTAGTAGTTATGTAATAAATGTCTTATATGATCAATAGCTATCATTTATTATTGTGGTTAGACCTTAGTGTCTGTTTTAGAAGATAATAATTGAATACATGTAACACAAGAGACATGCAATACCACCGTAGTTATGGGTAGAAGTAGCGATTGTTGTATAACTAATATAGCTCAAGTACATAATGACATTATAATAGGAGTTATACCCTTACTACACATTTTAGTAAAGGAAATATGAATCTACTATATATTGAATACTGCTGTACTTCATGAAAATACATAGAAACACTCATATGCCTGCATTGAAGATGTAGCCATTATAGATAAAGAATAACATTAGGTTGTTTTACAGTTCATTCGAGGGCACACTAACGGCACTGTACGTTTGCGCCTTCTGCATGCTCCGTGCTTATTGCTTTCAATTGGTTTCACTAAATCACACAGTCCTTTTGTATAGGACGCTAGAGAGTCTTACACATGGTAATGTTGCATACCCCTCCATTGTGTTTGAGCCAAACACACTCTTTTATGATTTTTATGAAATAGGGGAATACCCATGTGTACTAGGTTTGGCTGCTATTGAGGCAAATTTATGGAACTAATATATGTATAGCGTGTGTGCATCCCACCCTCACTCAGTGTGCACGTCCCCTGCTCTCACTATGACAGGGTGAGGACACACAGGGGTAAGATAACATCATCTTACTATGAGGTAGCTAATACATGCATGTTATTTCCATGACTATCTTTGTCATAGTGGGGCAAAAGAGGTTGTACACATTTCATGTGTATTTCATGTGTTGAACCAGATGGAGTTTTACCTTTTAGTCTCTTTGGTCAGCCATTTTAAATGGTTTTTCGCAGACCTGGGGCAAAAATAGTATTTTGTTTTCTTTCAGATACTGTAGCTGTGCATGATTCAGCCCCCATGCCATGAAAGCTAAATCAAGCGCACCTATATATTGTATGTACCTCATCTGTCGTGGACAGATGCACGTAACATAGGATGGTATGTAAAATCCGTCAAAAGAGACTGTGGGATGCGACGACTAACGAGGAACTTTGTTTCCGGTGTGAATATTTTGACAAATCCTGATTTCACAGGTGTTGGCGTATTTCATATTTCGGAAGGGAAGGGGACATTTGGCCCATGCTTTGCCTGAGGTAGGTGGAGACTTCTCTTGTCTCGTTACTATATTTTTTAATCTTTCCCCAGAACCTAATCGAGCATCTGACGCAATAATGCAATATTTTAGTTCTAATATACCATGTGCATTTATATTAAATCCTCTGGGTCGAGGTAGTTAAGAAGTAATCTCCAATGAAAGGTTAAGATTGTGAGGCGAGGGAGACTGTTGTTTCCTGTAATAGGTTGTGTTCCATATTGCATTTAGATCCTTTATTACTCTAGGAGATCCGTACAAATTGTGTACAAATAAAGTATTTAGCAGATGTTATCGCAGGTGCAGTGAAATGCTTATGTTTATAGCTCCAACAGTGCAGTATAGCTAACAATGCAAATCCCAAAATCATTACAAAAAAAGTAAAAAATATCAGAACGAGCAATGTCAGTTTCCGGAATATATTTACACTACCGTTCAAAAGTTTGGGGTCACTTAGAAATGTCCTTGTTTTTGAAAGAAAAGCTATTTTTTTGTCTATTAAAATAACATAAAATTAATCAGAAATACCGTTAATGTTGTAAATGACTGGAATGGCTGGAATATCTACATAGGCGTATAGAGACCCATTATCAGCAACCATCACTCCTGTGTTCCAATGGCACGTTGTGTTAGCTAATCCAAATGTATAATTTTAAAAGGCTAATTGATCATTAGAAAACCCTTTTGCAATTATGTTAGCACAGCTGAAAACTGTTGTGTTGATTAAAGAAGCAATAAAACTGGCCTTCTTTAGACTAGTTGAGTATCTGGAGCATCAGCATTTGTGGGTTCGATTACAGGCTCAAAATGGCCAGAAACAAAGAACTTTCTTCTGAAACTTGTCAGTCTATTCTTGTTCTGAGAAATGAAGGCTATTCCATGCAAGAAATGGTCAAGAAACTGAAGATCTCGTACAGCGCTGTGTACAGTCGTGCCCAAAAGTTTTGAGAATTACACAAGTATTGGTCTCCACAAAGTTTGCTGCTTCAGTGTTCTTAGATCTTTATGTCAGTAGTTACTATGGTACACTGAAGTATAATTACAAGTATTCCATAAGTGTCAAAGGCTTTCATTGACAATGACATTCAGTTTATGCAAAGAGTCAATATTTTCAGTGTTGACCGTTCTTTTTCAAGACCTCTGCAATCCGCCCTGGCATGCTGTCAATTAACTTATGGGCCACATCCTGACTGAAGGCAGGCCATTCTTGCATAATCAATTCTTGGAGTTTGTCAGAAGTTGTGGGTTTTTGATTGTCCACCCGCCTCTTGTGGATCGACCACAAATTCTCAATGGGATTAAGGTCTGGGGAGTTTCCTGGCCATGGACCCAAAATGTTGATGTTTTGTTCCCAGAGCCACTTAGTTATCACTTTTGCCTTATGGCAAGGTGCTCCAGTGTCTAGTTTGAGAAACTGACGCCTCACGTCCTCAACTGGCAGCTTAATAAATGAGTACCCGCAAAACACCAGTCTCAACGTCAACAGTGACTGTGAAGAGGCGACTCCGGGATGCTGGCCTTCTAGGCAGAGTTGCAAAGAAAAAGCTATATCTTCCTCTGTACAGTGTCTGTGTTCTTTTGCCCATCTTAATCTTTTCTTTTTATTGGCCAGTCTGAGATATGGCTTTTTCTTTGCAACTCTGCCTAGAAGGCCAGCATCCCAGAGTCGCCTCTTCACTGTTGACGTTGAGACTGGTGTTTTGCGGCTACTATTTAATGAAGCTGCCAGTAACACCGAAAGTGATTAAGTTCAGGTCAGGGTACTGGGCCGGCTAGTGGTGACTATTTAACAGTCTGATGTCCTGGAGATAGCAGTTTTTCAGTCTCTCGGCCCCAGCTTTGATGCACCTGTACTGTCTCCACCTTCTAGGTGGTAGCTGGGTTGCGTGAACAGGCTGTGGCTCGGGTGGCTGAGGTCCTTGATGATCTTCTTCCTCTTCCTGTGACACCAGGTGCTGTAGATTTGTCTAAATGAGCACTAGTCATTATTCTACCACATACACACACACACACACACACACACAGCTCTCCCTGCTCTCCTTAAGGCTTCAGGCCTTATTGGAACACAGATCCCACAGCAAGGTGTAAGAAGTCAATACTTATTTTTTTCTCTCTCCCTCCTCTCCTCTCCTCACCTCTCCCACTCACTCACTCCCTCCTTCTCTTCTATTCCAATGCAGAGCAATGCATAATGTGCAGCTCCGCAATCTGATAAGTGATCTCCTGCTCGCTGGTCGGCCCTCCCCTGTCCCATACATCACTACGCTAATCTCAGACCTGTCCAGGTGTGTGTGTGTGTGATGGTGCGTTTGTGTGTTTATTTGTGTGTGTATTTGTGTGTGTGTGTGAGAGAAGGGAGAGAAATCGAGAGTAGAGAAAGCAAATGAGCGAGTAAGTGTGTGGGAGAGCGAGAGGGAGAGAATAGACAGACAGACAGAGGGAGAGAATGAGAGAGAGTGAGTGTGAGAGAAAACACAGTAAAACAGAGCAGAGCAGCTCTGTAGCAGCGGTGGGGTAGGATTGGCCTGGGCTGTCTGGGCTTGATTAATGGTCCTGTGAGGGTGAGAGACTCCCGGGCCAGGCAGCGGGGTCCATCCCTGTGGCATGTGATCCTGATTGGCTTTGTCCTGTGTGTCTGCGCTGGAGGAGCGGACATTAAGATTAAGTGATGCTGTCGTGTCTGGGAGCAGTGCACTGCATCATCCTGGGGAAGAGACAGCTGTGCTGCTTATTCCTTCAGCACCAGGGGAGAGCTGCCAGCTATAGCAGGGCCCAGCCCAGTGCAGAGCAGAGCACGGCTCCGAAATACAGCCAAAGATAACCTGCCATAACTTCTGTTAAAGATCAGGAAACTTTGAATTCACATCCATCTGCTCGGTGCAGTTCAACCTCTGCTTTCCGTTAGAAATGAGCGATCACTAAGAACACGCATTAAAGAAGGGAGGAGGGAGGAGACAAAGAGAGAGGGATGGTCGAAATGATTACTCTCGAACAGTAGTGTGTGCAGTGTGTTGATAGCCTTTTGTACCTAGTTTGGTTTTTGTCTCTGTGAGTGATGGCTGTGAGAAATTCTTCTGTTTTTAGCTCTGGCAAACTGTTAATTAATTTCTGTGTGTGGAGTAGAGGTAAGTAAAGGTGATCTATAATTTTTTCACCTCTAGTTGTACAGCTGACATGCTGGTAGAAATGAGATAAAAAATGATTTCAGCTTCCTTGCATTAAAATCAACAGCCACTAGGAGCGCCGCCTAAGGATGAGCATTTTTTTGTTTGCCTCATAAAGCTCGTTGAGTGTGGTCTTAGTGCCAGCATCAGTTTGTGGTGGTAAATAGACAGCTACGAAAAATGTTCAGTAATAGGAAACGATGGTGCAAACATTATGTCCAAAAGAAGTTAAGAAAACATAAAAAATGAAATGGCAGCTATCCATTCCAGCACCATTCTTTTCAACATTCTACATTACACTGTTCTATACTACCATTGCCAATAACCTCAAACATTTACTTCCTGAATCAATATCCTAGCCACACACGGATACGAAATACGCTCTCCACTCCATGGCCACCAAACTTACACACATATACTGTAGCTGTATAAAATGGATTGTGTTTATTTTACGGTAGCTGGAGAACAACAGCCAGTGGTTATATGAGAGCTGATAGATTCAGTGTGTAGTGTAGCCTGGAGCCTGGCTGACTGATTCCTCCTGTATCCAGAGACGGGAGGATCGGTGGCGTCAGCAGCTTTCACACTGCTGGCCTTTGCATGTTTGCAGCTGGCTTGATGCAGCTGTCACTGGCTGATTGATGAGTATCATCATTTAAAGTGTAAAAGAAAACGTCTCTGTGAAGGGACACATGATGAACTGCCGCCTGCTGGCGCTGCCTGAGACACGTTCGCTCTTTCTCTCTCGACATTTCATCCTCCTTCCTTCACTTTCTCCTTCTCACTCTCTTTTTCTCACTCTGCCTCTCTCCCACTCTTCTTTCTCCTTCTCTGCTCTCTCCCTCTCTCTCTCTCTCTCTCTCTCTCTCTCTCTCTCTCTCTCTCTCTCTCTCTCTCTCTCTCTCTCTCTCCCTCTCCCTCTCCCTCTCTCTCTCTCTCTCTCTCTCTCTCTCTCTCTCTCTCTCTCTCTCTCTCTCTCTCTCTCTCTCTCTGTCCCTCTCTCTCTCTCTCTCTGTCCCTCTCTCTCTCTCTCTCTGTCCCTCTCTCTCTCTCTCTCCACTGTGGTTGCCAGAGTGGGGAGGGAAGTCGTCATCAGCAGACAGTGATCTGTGCTCCATGGCCCCCTCTCTCTTTTTGATAGTTGTCAGGTTAGAGCTGGGCGAATTGTAAAACAATCCATATCATGATAAACTGACTGAATTATCACGATAACGGTAAACAAATGATACGTTTTATAACATGAATGTGCACCACCGTAAACATTTTTTATATTTTATACCCATTAAACCAAACTACTACTTTAAATGCTCTATCTCAATTTTCTCGTTAGCAATTGCCGATATTGACAGACTTCACATTTGTCTTCACATTCACACTTAACATTTCTCAATGCCAATGTTAAAGGCAACTTATCGTCGTTCTCTATATCAGGAAATAAATGGTTGGTTCGGTAGGTGTTGATCATGTATGTCAGATCATATGAAACCTCCAATACGGACCGTTCTCTTGTCTACCAAGGGATATATTTAGTCTCTGCCTGCCGCATACCTACACAGTAGTCCCGTGACAGTGACATATTAGTTATGCTGTCTTTGGCAATCTGATATCTTTAAATTTGCCACCTTGTTAAGATTTGATTAATGCGATTCCATTTGGGTAAAGTAATTGGCCTGGCCCTGTAGTGGAGGCACCGTGCAGGAACTAATGCTTCTACATGGTAATGAGGGAATGAGTGTGTTCTATTGACGGCAGCCACTGACAGTTATTAATGATTGTTATGATGAACAGAGGAAAGCGGATCGTAGGGATGAGTCTGTCGGTGGCTGGCGGACTGACAGTTTAAAAATAACACGCATTGGAAAGTACTAACGAAGTAATCCACTGTTAGGAAAACAATCATGCAGCTTGTCAAATGAAGAGGTGTAATTATGGAGTAACGATGAAGGCCAGAGAGAGAGAGAGAGAGAGAGGAGAGAGAGAGAAAGAGAGAGAGAGAGAGAGAGAGAGAGAGAGAGAGAGAGAGAGAGAGAGAGAGAGAGAGAGAGAGAGAGAGAATTGATGATATACAGTGCAACATTAATTGGATCGCTAGTTTGTTTCAGACTGGAAAGGGATACTACACACAGCTGTGTTGTGATAGCCTTGATGCCCCATGATGTTTAGTGACCCTGTGTAAGCGGTGTGATCTGTGTATAATCCACTTTATTTGTTTATACTGTATTCTAGTCATGGCTCATCCTATATAACTATTGCTATACACAATTCACATACATGTATATTATTTACATATACAGTTCCAGTCAAAAGTTTGGACACACCTACTCATTCAAGGGTTTTTCTTTATTTTTACTATTTTCAACACTGTAGACATCAAAACTATGAAATAACACATATGGAATCAGGTACAAACCAAAAACATGTTAAACAAATCAAAATATATTTTATAAGTAGCCAACCTTTGCCTTGATGACAGCTTTGCACACTCTTGGCATTCTCTCAACCAGCTTCACCTGGAATGCTTTTCCAACAGTCTTGAAGGAGTTCCCACATATGCTGAGCACTTGTTGGCTGCTTTTCCTTCTCTCTGCAACTCATCCCAAACCATCTCAATTGGGTTGAAGTTGGGTGATTGTGGAGGCCAGGTCATCTGATGCAGCACTCCATAACTCTCCTTCTTGGTCAAATAGCCCTTACACAGCCTGGAGGTGTGTTGGGTCATTGTTCTGTTGAAAAACAAATGATTGTCCCACTAAGCGCAAACCAGATGGGATGGCGTATCGCTGAAGAATGCTGTGGTAGCCAAGCTGGTTAAGTGTGCCTTAAATTCTAAATAAATCACAGATGGTGTCACCAACAAAGCACCCCCACACCATCACACCTCCTCCTCCATGCTTCACGGTGGGAACTACACATGCGGAGATCGTTCATTCACATATTCTGCGTCTCACAAAGACACGGCGGTTGGAACCAAAAATCTCAAATTTGGGCTCATCAGACCAAAAGACAGACTTCCACCAGTCTAATGTCCATTGCTCGTGTTTCTTGGCCCAAACAAGTCTCTTCTTCTTATTAGTGCCCTTCAGTAATGGTTTCTTTGCAGCAATTTCACCATGAAGGCCTGATTCTCCTCTGAACAATTGATGTTGAGATGTGTCTGTTACTTGAACTCTGTTAAGCATTTATTTGGGCTGCAATTTCTGAGGCTGGTAACTCTAATGAACTTATCCTCTGCAGGTCTTCCTTTCCTGTGGTGGTCCTCATGAGAGCCAGTTTCATCATAGCGCTTGCTGGTTTTTGCGACTGCACTTGAAGAAACTTTCTAAGTTCTTGAAATTGTCCACATTGACTGACCTTCGTGTCTTAAAGTAATCATGGACTGTCGTTTCTCTGATTTGAGCTGTTCTTACCATAATATGGATTTTTACCAAATAGGGCTATCTTCTGTATACCACCGCTACCTTGTCACAACACAACTGATAGGCTCAAACGCATTAAGAAGGAAAGGAATTCCACAAACTAATTTTTAACAAGGCTGTTAATTGAAATACATTCCAGGTGACTATCTCATGAAGCTGGTTGAGAGAATGCCAATAATGTGCAAAGCTGTCATCAAGGCAAAGGGTGGCTACTTTGAAGAATCTAAAATCTCAAATATATATTTTTTGATGTCTTCACTATTATTATACAATGTAGAAAATAGTAAAACTAAAGAAAAACCCTTGAGTGAGTAGGTTTGTCCAAACTTTTGACTGGTACTGTATATTATTCCAATTCTATCAATTTTGCTAAGGGGTTTTGTACTATGCATTTATATAGTGTATTCTACTACTGTACATTGTATTTTAGTTAGACTGTTTATACACAATGCATATGTATTTATATACTGAATTCTTGACATAGCTCACTCTAATGTATCTAATACATCTACTGTACATATCATTCTTAGTATATCTTGTGTAAATTCATCCGGTGTAGTTACATATAGATTGTATTTGGATTACTGTTAAGTACTATTTGGGTTGTTGATTTGATTATGTCCATTATTTGTTCATATCTTTCTTTTTACATTTTGGATTATGTGTGTATTGTATTGTGTTGTATTGCTAGGTATTACTGCACGGTTGGAGCTAGAAACACAAGCATTCATCAAATCTGTATACACGACCAACAAACTTTGATTTGTACTTGCACTAACACCTCCTTGTCACTGTAAAGAACCACACTGTGGTAAATGTACACATTATAGAGGTGGAGAGGAGTTTGGTGTTTGATGTCACAGATATCATTTTTCTACCCTGGCCATCTTATTATCGTAGTAGTAGCCATTTTGGAAATACTTGTTTTCGTAAAAAACATTTGTTAGTGATATATATTTTTTCCTCCAGCATAATTAATTATATTGTTACTTATCCTAACCTGGTTTTCATGTAGTCTTTTGTATTATTTACTTAACAAGTGAAGTGAAAAACATATGAATGGTCAGTGTGGTCCATGTATGGGACTTTCCATAGCCTAGTGATTCATGTTTTCCAAGAAGTTCCACATGTTTAGTAGCTCTATACATTGGCTACACTGGACAATACCAGATCACTGCCACTTTGTATTTGCCTTAGCCAATCAAGTCTAGATTTATCCTATGTATTCTTTTTGTGTTTCCTGGTATGTTCAGTTTGTCCGTCGTCATCCCTGAACTTTGGCTGACATTGAACCTGCCCCAATGAATGGCTGGCTGTTGTAAAACTCCAGGTTCTGGAATGTGACGATCAGATGACTTGGCTGACCTTTGGATGAACTTTGTCTGGTGTTGATTTAGTGAGGCTCTGAGATCAAAGGCTTTGCCAGTGGCCTGTTGATGTATGGACCCTAAGTGTGAACAAAACCCAGCAAGCTTTTTCTAGATCTCTTTCTGGTGAACTAACATCATGCAACGGTGTAGAGGTGAACATTAAAATAAAGCGATAAAGGAAAGAAGGAGAATCAAATGGAAATGGCTTATGGGGCCTCAGTGTGAACACAACCCAGCTCCTCTACTAGCTAAACCCTGGTGTTGAACTAACAAAAATGTTGTGTGCCACTTTCCTTCTTTCTTTAAAATAAAGGGCTTCTATCTCTGCCTGAGTCTAACTGAAATTGACCCAACATGCTGTATTCTATAGTTTCTACAGAAACAGAGAAGGGACAAACTCTGATGAAAAATGTAATATTTGCTCATATAAATCTTAACGTCTGGACATGGAAATGGATCGTTGTATGATACTCTGAGAGGCATTGGGGATTCAGTGCAATTTATTTTTGAAACTGAGAAGAATAGTGGTTCTGTAATGGTTTTAGTTAGCCTGGAAAGGGCCTGGTTGAGATTTAAGGGAAGTACGCTATCCATTATCCCAGTTTTCCAACACGCTGTCATTGTTGACAGGTGGATTATATTTTTTTCTATAGCAGAACGATTGAAATGACAGGAGTTTAACAAAGAAGACATGGTTTTCCAACAGGAAATATTCTGCCAACATTTGTGTGCACTTTGTGTTAGGAAGTGCAAAGTTCTGCTTTCGATCTTAGTCTATAATAAGCGTTTTCAAAGTGGTTTTCCAAACCTGCACTGAACAGAGCTGCTTTTGATAAATGAGTTTTTTAAACATAGTCTACATGAGTTCTAAAAACGCTGCTGTTAAAATTAGAAAGTGGACGCACTGGAAACTATTTACAGTTTGGGTTCTAGAGATGCAAACTTATGAAAACTTATGCACAGACATACATAGTCACGCAGACACACGAACACACCATAGACATTAAAACCAGTAGATAGTTATAACACTGACGTCATCCACGTATTCCTTAGGAAAACTCCTTATGGCACATGAAGCCGGATGTATTTGAATTAGAAAATGCCATATTGCTGAATGGGGTTGAATGGCACCCAAAAATCTCTAAATATTGTGGTGAAAGTGGCCATAACTAGCAATGGATCATGGTCGATGTAGTCGTTTTCATCCTGACTGAGAGAGTAAACCGTGAGCCTCCTTGTAGCCTGCCGGCCCGTGATTGGTCAGTGTCAGCACGTGGTCCTTTGTGATGACAAATGTAGTAGTCAGAATGGATCACTATTGAGTTAAATATCTTGATTTGTAGCAAACTTTAAAATAATTCACCATGGGAATCAAACTTGATCATAATAAACATATTTTAGAGACCAAAACGAAGTAAAAAAAACATGTGTTTGTCCGTTCTGGCAATCACAATTTACATAGGCTTTCTAGGGCAGACCAGGGCTTTTTTTGGCTACTGTGCCTATTAAGAAATGCTTTCGAACCGATCTGGGACTGGTTCCACTCTATGCTGCTGGCTGGCTGCTTCCTGGCACTGTCACATAGCCTCTCTCTCTCTCTCTCTCTCTCTCTCTCTCTCTCTCTCTCTCTCTCTCTCTCTCTCTCTCTCTCTCTCTCTCTCTCTCTCACGCCCTCTCTCTCTCTCTCTCTCTCTCTCTCTCTCTCTCTCTCTCTCTCTCTCTCTCTCTCTCTCTCTCACGCCCTCTCTCTTTCTCTCTCTCTCTCTTACTCTCTCTCTCTCTCTCTCTCTTTGGCTCTCTCTCTGTCTCTCTCCGTCTCTCTCTCCCCCCTTCCTCTCTCTTCATGGTCTCTTTGCTTTGTCTTTGAAGGCTGTGAATCCCTGGCCATATGGAGGCTATCCACTCGTCTTATTGTAGCGCTCTGCTTAAGCTTCCCAGAGGCCTCTTGTAAAATACTCTTGTTGCAAGGCGCCGGGTAGCTGCTTGGTGACTGTCAGCAATGCTAGACCTCCGCTTTGTTGACATGTGGAGTAACGCGGGCCTGATGTCCTAACTCACTTATTATTAATGTGAGGAGACGCTGACACAGGCAGGAACTTCTGTCCCACTGACAGACAGGAGAAAGAGACTGTGAGAGTGTCTCTAGGTAGTTTGGTTTTTAATGAATGTACAGTATGTCATCACCATTGTAATGATTTGATGAAAACAATAGTTCAAGATACGAATGAATGTAAAAGTATTGTATGATAGCATACAGGTTGAATATGAACACAATTAATTTTCATTTCTCAACTGGCCTACCTGGTTAAATAAAGGTGAAATAAAACTACTGCTTGTCAGAGTGTATTATCAGAAATATTAATACTTTATATTATGAGCCACAGCTAGTGATTCGTTCAACAAACATCTACCAGCGAAAAACCTCTCATATACTGGCAACAGCTTATCATAATCATTCTGAGGGGAAAGGGAATAATGATCCGTACAAAGGTAGCCATCTTGAAAAAGCTATATGGAAGACTCGCTCTTCTGAGCAATGCCTTCACCTGAACAGTTATTCTAGAGACAGGGGATAAGGGCATGAGACCATGTTAGAATAGTGGGACATGACTGTAGCGTTAGGATAGGAAACCATGTCAGAATAGTGGGATATGACTGTAGCGTTAGGACAGGATACCATTTCAGAATAGTGGGACATGACTGTAGCGTTAGGACAGGATACCATGTCAGAATAGTGGGACATGACTGTAGCGTTAGGACAGGATACCATGTCAGAATAGTGGGACATGACTGTAGCGTTAGGACAGGATACCATGTCAGAATAGTGGGACATGACTGTAGCGTTAGGACAGGATACCATGTCAGAATAGTGGGACATGACTGTAGCGTTAGGACATGAAACCATGCCAGAATAGTGGGACATGACTGTAGCGTTAGGACAGGATACCATGTCAGAATAGTGGGATATGACTGTAGCGTTAGGACAGGATACCATGTCAGAATAGTGGGACATGACTGTAGCGTTAGGACATGAAACCATGCCAGAATAGTGGGACATGACTGTAGCGTTAGGACAGGATACCATGTCAGAATAGTGGGACATGACTGTAGCGTTAGGACATGAAACCATGCCAGAATAGTGGGACATGACTGTAGCGTTAGGACAGGATACCATTTCAGAATAGTGGGATATGACTGTAGCGTTAGGACAGGATACCATTTCAGAATAGTGGGACATGACTGTAGCGTTAGGACAGGATACCATGTCAGAGTAGTGGGACATGACTGTAGCGTTGGTGTCGTTATACTCCCTATAGCGTATAGTTATGGATTGTCTAGTTTCTCATTTGGTCAACATTTAATTTATGAATAGTAATATCTAAAAAGTAAGCTTTTTGATTTTGCAAATTTTAAGACATTATTTGGAACAATATACTCAGCAAGAAAATAACAGTGCTGATCAATTTAATGAGACCACAAATACAGTGAATGGGAAAATGGATTCAAAGGAAAGTCCCTCTGCTGGTGATTTGCTAAATGTGCAATCCTAAAGGAGGGCTGTGATTGGTTAAAGACCTATAATGTCCATTTCTATGTATAAAATGGGATAAATCTACAGATGTACCAGGGTGGACTAGAGTTAACACCCCTCTCCTCTTGGCTAGTGATGTGGTTGTCTTAGGTCTCTCTTTATGTAGTGATGTGGTTGTCTTAGGTCTCTCTTTATGTAGTGATGTGGTTGTCTTAGGTCTCTCTTTATGTAGTGATGTGGTTGTCTTAGGTCTCTCTTTATGTAGTGATGTGATTGTCTTAGGTCTCTCTTTATGTAGTGTTGTGGTGTCTCTCTTGTCGCGATGTGTGTTTTGTCCTATATTTTATTTATTTATTTACTTTTTATCCCCCGTCACCGCAGGAGGCCTTTTGCCTTTTGGTAGGCCGTCATTGTAAATAAGACTGTGTTCTTAACTGACTTGCCTAGTTAAATGAAGGTTAAATAAAATACAAAAGTAAGAAATAGTACTCTCCATGGAGTCTATCTCCGGTTCCCTATGTTCTGAGTTCTTAGCAGCTACAGCCCCGTAAGCCCAGCCCTCTCATAATGGGTTATAAACAGTGTGATACCACTGTAAGTACAGTACAGTAAAGCGAATCTAGGGTCAGGGACCATCAGATGAAATCTCACACTAATGTCTTCAACTCTCTACCCCTTCTCTCTTTAGCACACTTAACACGCATCTAATGAGACAGAGTTGACACTGAAACGCCCATGTGCTGCTTGTGAACGAGTTATGAATGTGTTATGAAGTCCTAATGTAGGTACCCTTCAAATAAAGTGCTACCGAGACGGATGAGCCAGGGAGTTGCTTGTCGTGGATCTTGAAAACCCTGGTTTGGTGGTTATTATGGTGTTTCCTACAGTATGGGGCTTGTGAATTAGACGGAGGATTGCAACAGTTAGAAAAATCTGTCGATGTGCCTTGAGCAAGGCACTTAACCCAAATTGGTCCGGTAAGTCGCTCTGTATAAGAGCATCTGCTAAATGACTCAAATGTAAATGTAAAAAAATAAAATAAGCAAAAGGAGAAAACAGGAAGGAAAAGGAGAGAGAGAGGAGGAGAGATGGATTGTAGGGAGTGTGAGGGAGGGAAACAGGGAAAAGTGAGGAGAGATAGAGAGAGAGAGGATTATTATTTAGAGATTTACTTTAAAAATTACTTTTAAAATGATTCTATAACTGCATGCATGTGACCGGTTATAACCAAACACCTGCTCAGTGTATTTCGCCATACTTGCCCTGGTATAACCTCATTTAAATGGAAAGTTTTACCAAAGCAACCATGACACATGAAGCTGAGGACAAAGAGGAGCAGAGGCTACTAATGGGCTGACTGCTGGCATCTGTGAGGAGGCCACTGATCTACTAATGGGCTGACTGCTGGCATCTGTGAGGAGGCCACTGATCTACTAATGGGCTGACTGCCGGCATCTGTGAGGAGGCCATTGATCTACTAATGGGCTGACTGCTGGCATCTGTGAGGAGGCCACTGATCTACTAATGGGCTGACTGCCGGCATCTGTGAGGAGGCCATTGATCTACTAATGGGCTGACTGCCGGCATCTGTGAGGAGGCCATTGATCTACTAATGGGCTGACTGCCGGCATCTGTGAAGAGGCCATTGATCTACTAATGGGCTGAACGCTGGCATCTGTGAGGAGGCCATTGATCTACTAATGGGCTGACTGCCGGCATCTGTGAGGAGGCCATTGATCTACTAATGGGCTGACTGCTGGCATCTGTGAGGAGGCCATTGATCTACTAATGGGCTGACTGCCGGCATCTGTGAGGAGGCCATTGGTCTACTAATGGGCTGACTGCTGGCATCTGTGAGGAGTCCATTGGAGGGAGAGTATTGATGTAGATTGATCTTCTGAGGTCGACTGGTGGTGATCTTTCAATGTCTTGTATGTTACATACCTAGAATAGAATAGAAAATAATAGAACAGAAATTCAGTTCTAAAAATGTTTTCTTTTTCTGTCGTTTTTCTCTTCCTAGTCTGTTCAGATCCTGATCCCATTAAAACAGGTACAGTATGTTCATTTAACTCTTCAATGGAATAATATCTGCCATGGTAAAAAAAGAAGAAGCTATTTAGTAACCATTACACGGTGGAGAAAAAGCAGCTGCGTAGGCCTGTGGGTTCTTCCCAAATGGCACCCTATTTCCTATCTAGTGCACGAAAGTAGTGCACTGAAGAGTGATATATGTGGTGCCATTTGGGATGCAACCTATGTGTGTGAACCATCTGGTAGCTGGTTGTTGACCAGGCAAGCGTCAGAGTGTGTGTATTAATTGTGTGTGTGTGTGTGTGTGTGTGTGTGTGTGTATTAATCATGCTTACACAGTGTCTTAATTACTCCCAGTGTAGATTCTCCCTCTCCAACCCAGGAGTTGACCTTTCTCTGCCTGGTACTCCAGCCCATTAATCATCCACAATCAACACTCACCCAGCGCCACAGTCACAGTCAGAGGACACAGGAGAGGGCCAATCACACCTGCCCACTACTGCCCACTACACAGTACCCCCTTGTACACACTAACACAGGCATGGACACGGACACTGACGCACGCACGCACACACACACTCACACAAGCGTGCACACACAGACACACTCACACACACACACACACACACACACACACACACACACACACACACACACACACACACACACACACACACACACACACACACACACACACACACACACACACACACACTACTCTCAGTATGTCTCAGTACAAAATACTTACTCAATATCCTATAATATATTTATCTTGGTCATTAATTGTGTCATTCTTCAACATTTCATATTTTGGACTCCATCCTCTATCATTTGGAGCTTCTCTAACATCTAATATCCCACAGGGAGGGAACCAGACCATATTACCCATCAGCCCCAACAAATGGTCCTTCACTTCTAAATATGATACTCTGACATTCATAGCAGGCAGACACATATTTCTCCCCCTCACGTGGCTGATATGTCTAAGTGCCCGGGTAGGGACACCTTATAACATTCCAGATCTTGTTTAGAGGCCTGGCCAAGTGAAGGGCAAATAGATTGACATGTGGAGGTTGTGCTGGATGGACCAGGTAGCTGACATGCCTGACTCCCCCCCCCCGTCCCCCCTCCGCTGACGGGAGGCTTAATATATCATTTGTCAGTCAAGGATGGGCTTTCATTCAATCATGGCCTGGCACCCTGTCTCAAACGCCAGCGGGGGCTCTGCTTTCATGCACAAGAGAGCCTGAATGTGCACAGCTAGCGTCTATAGATGGAGCTGAGGCGTTGAACACTGAAACAGCAACTGTTCATTAGCGCTGTCAATAAATTAACCTCCCACCTTTAGTACAGAACACACTGTTAGCACTGTTTAGTTGATATGCCTAGTCTTTTCACAACATTAGATCATCTTGCATCGCTTACAGACAAAAGGGACAGAAATAAAACGGCTGAAACTTCAAAGTTCTGAAATAGTTTTATGACTACCCCGCAAATTCCTGTCATAAATGTTTCATTATTTTTAATTTAGCATCGTAAATCAAGCCGGCGGTTTTGCCTCGGCTGCTTTTTAAACGGGGTTGCTGGTTGCATAGTTTTATCTCTCGAAAAACAGACCATGCACGGAAGGTATTGCATTAAAGAGATTCTCCGGTACTTTTGTATTCTTTTTAGCAAGTAGTTCTGAAAGTAGTTCTCACGAGCAAAAAGTGGTCCCCGACAATTGGGTACTACGTTATATACTGTATTCGCAGCTATGTGCACCACATCATTGCTTTCTCTTTCGCTCTGCTGTGTGTGCCTTATGCTAGTTGTCACTCAAGTGGCGAGGGGCTGAAGTTCATTTGCTGGCCCACGTGGAGGACATTTTTGGGAAAATGGTGCCGCACAGCTTCCAGAAAACAGTTGCTTTCCAACTAGGGATTTTGTGGCTAATTTGAGGTAAAACAGTAATTCTGCTCTTAGATTATGCATGTATGAACTACACATTCAGACATCCAGCCCAAAGTGGGAGGTAAAAAAACTTGCATGTCTTTAATTGAGTGCCATAAATTATACAACTTATTTTTATAATGTCAAGTCATAAATAACCCTGATGCATTGGAAAGTGTAGCGCGTCACAAAGCCATTCGGATTCAGTATTGGGGACAAATGGGGATCTAGTGATGGGTAATGGATCTCTCCTCCCAATGTGATCTGTTTAAATGTTGATCCCCAGAGAGCATTCTGGGTGGAATGAATGACATCACATCTAATAGAGCTGTTCTTTAACGTCTCTTTGCCGCTCCTCTAGTAGCTCGGGTCGCTCATTAATAAGTTGCCTGTTTAACAACCATAATGTGAAGCCGTATGCATGTATTGCTACGTATCTTCTTGACCGTGCGTGTTTATTTGTATATAATACTACATGCAATAAGGTAGCCTAAACAGTATACTGTGAAATAGGTATAGAATTGGGTTATTGTCGTCCATGAACACAATGAGGCTTAAGTGAAAGAGAAGGGACCTGCACCACTCATTTTCCTCACTACAATACTTCCCTGATGAAGATGTTCAGAAACAGCTTAGCCTCAGCAGTATACCACTAGCATCTTTGTGATTGGTTACCCAGCCCAGTCCCCAGAGTACCAACCAAATGCATGACTAACTACAAGCCTTTACACAGGCAATTACCAACAGTGCTGTGTTCACTGAATCCCTGAATATGGTGTATAATTTACCATTAGTATGGGCTGATATTAGCTAGTCCTGTCTGTAATGGCCTGAGAGAAGGAGAAGAGGAATGGAATGGGTTTGTTGTGAGCTCCGGATCAGAGATGGAGCGTTGAGCGGAGTTACGTGCGAGGGGAAACGCATCGCCACTCGCTTGGTTTTAATAGTTTTAACAGTGCACCATTCTGTTTTCTCAAACAGAGTGTTATGACTGTGTAAAGTAAGCTAAGCCACGGAGGGTGTGTGTGCATGCTTACGTGTTTATGCAGATGCAACCAGGACCTATGTGTTTTGCTGTTTCTATGATATTCAGTACGTATTAATTATCTGTAGCGAAGCGGCGCCCGGTTGAAGAGCTCATTAATTTCTGGTTGATTGTATTGAGCAGGTCCTTCTGAGGCAGGCAAGGTAAATGAGTGGATCAATAGTTTAGTATCAGCTTGTATTATCATGATAGTCCCTGTATGTGGTAATGTGGAGTAAGGGGTAGGGAAGGAAGAGGATGGGCTTAGTGAAAGAAAACGTAATTGGTTTAACAGCAATAGAAAATAGAAATAGTAGAACAATTGTAAAGAACAGGAACAGTAGTAGAAAACAGAACCAATATAAAATAGTAGAAGAAAGCAAGTAGGGGAATATTCAGAGGGGGAAACTTTCTGTGGGAATTAACGGGAATATATGGGAATTAAGATATATTAATACCATTTAAATGTAGATGTTTTTTGGCATTGGATATATTTACCATATTATATGGAGACAGAAACATAAACCATTTACCTTATAATAAGTATACATAATTGCAAATGATTAAATCCTGTCTTCTCCCTGGACTTCCTCAATGCCCACCTCTTGAACATCTTGAACATCAGACATATCTATCTATCTATCTATCTATCTATCTATCTATCTATCTATCTATCTATCTATCTATCTATCTATCTATCTATCTATCTATCTATCTATCTATCTATCTATCTATCTATCTATCTATCTATCTATCTATCTATCTATCTATCTATCTATCTATCTATCTATCTATCTATCTATCTATCTATCTATCTATCTATCTATCTATCTATCTATCTATCTATCTATCTATCTACCTACCTACCTACCTACCTACCTACCTACCTACCTACCTACCTACCTACCTACCTACCTACCTACCTACCTACCTACCTACCTACCTACCTACCTACCTACCTACCTACCTACCTACCTACCTACCTACCCACCCACCCACCCACCCACCCACCCACCCACCCACCCACCCACCCACCCACCCACCCACCCACCCACCCACCCACCCACCCACCCACCCACCCACACACACACCCACACACCCACCCACTCATGGGCTTCACACTTCAAGTACGGATTTCTTCTCTTACATCTGCAAGCAGAGTCTGAACATCAGACAGGATGGCATTGTCTCCCTCAATCCGTGCAATGGCTAATGCTATAGGTTTCAGGAGTTTCAGGCTGCTTACGACTCTATATATCATCCAGGAGGATCCTCTTGATGGGGCTGTCCATATCGGCAGACTGTGATATGGCTATTTCTTGGAGAGACTCCTTCCCCTCCAGCAGAATGTCAAACATGATGACAACACAACCCCATCGGGTGTTGCTGGGCAGCTTCAATGTGTTGCTCTCATTCTTCTCACTTTTCATGGTGAGGTAGATTGCTGCTATAACTTGATACACTTCACATACCTAACAATTTCCTTGGCTCTCTTGTAGAGTGTATCCATTGTTTTCAGTGCCATGATGTCCTTGAGGAGCATTGTCTGTCACCAGTGCAAATACCTTCTGTGGTCCAAGGTCATTGATGACTGCCTTCAGCTCATCTGCAATGTAGAGACTGGTGTGTCTGTTGTCCCTTGTGTCTGTGCTCTTATAGAATACTGGTTGAGGGGTGGAGATGATGTAGTTAATTATTCCTTGCCCACGAACATTCGACCACCCATCAGAGATGATTGTAATACAGTCTGCTTTCTCTATGATTTGCTTGACCTTCACTTGAACTCTGTTGAACTTTGCATCCAGAAAATGAGTAGATAAAGCATGTCTGGTTGGAGGGGTGTATGCTGAGCGAAGAACATTAAATAATCTCTTTCAATACACATTGACTGTGAGCATCAGAGGTGATCCAGTTGCATACACAGCTCGAGCAAGACATTCATCAGCATTTCTCTGACTACGTTCCTCCATTGAGTCAAAAAAACTTCTGATTCCAGGAGGACCATGAGCTGTTGCTATCGATAAGGTGTCTGATTCATAATTTTTTACCTCGAATAGAAGTAGAGGGACTTTTGTCAGAGGTTGCTTGTTGTGAGCGCTGAGGAACTTTATGCACTTGGCCAGATGATTCTGCATCTTTGTTGCATTCTTCACATATGATTTGGCACAGTATTTGCAAATGTACACAGCTTTTCCTTCTACATTAGCTGCAGTGAAATGTCTCCACACATCAGATAGTGCCCGTGGCATTTTCCTGTAAAGATTAGAAAAAAAGGAGTAAAAAATAAATAAAAATACAGTTCCATGTACAGATAAATAGTTAAGCAGTTATATTAAACTACTCCTTTGTAAGATACATTTTTTTAAATGAAACATGTATGGAAACAGGTGAATTAACACTCCTCAGTTAGCAGGCTCAAGCCAGCTAAAACCCACATGGTAGCAAAAACTTAATTTTTTAACATGATCAGACATTGTGTGATCCGGCTATTCTTTCTATACTCTGTAAAATGACCTCTTTCTGAAAGGTTTTAGTTAATCTCTAGCTATTGTATAGGACTTCCCGCCCAATGTTTACACCAAAAAAGAAACCAGACGAGCTGCTTTGTTTGTGCTGCTTTGAAGCGGTCACACCTGGCACTTTGTTTCATGGCTGTTTTGAATGCCTTTAACCCAGTGATTCCTTAAGTTTTTCACTCGGGGCCCCCCATCCATCATAGGGGAACATCCGGCGTCCATGACAAACTATTCACACCCCTCTTGTTGGTGGAGAGAACTTTGCAGGTTTTCTCTTGCAGTTCTGTACATTTTGCCACGGGGTGTAGGCTTTTTGGGGGGCATTTTAAAGCTATTTTCCTGGAATTCTACACATTTTGCCATGGGTGGAGATCATTTTTCAGTTTTAAAGCACTTGTCCTGCAATTCTACACATTTTGCCATGGGGTGGAGATCATTTTTCAGTTTTAAAGCACATGTCCTGCAATTCTACACATTTTGTCATGGGGTGGAGAGAAGTTAGATTTTTATAGCACATTTTATCAGAAATTCTATACCATTTAGCCATGTCTTATGTGTGTTTATAAGATATCTGAGTGACTCAAACATTAAAACAAAATCAAAGGCAAAAAAACCTTGCTACAAAATGCTGACATGAGCTGGTTGATCTGGGCCCGGTTTTTCCTGCAGTGCATCCTACATATGCATGTATGTTTCCACACCGGGGCTGTGGGTCATAATATATATATCGCAGGTCACAAGTAGGTGTGTTTCGTTCTTTTGTGTACCTGTGATTTTGTTTGTATAGTTCGTCTTGGAGTGTATAAATAAATATGAACTATGAATGCGCTGCGCCTCGGTCTCGCTCACTCCCGACTCGTGACATGATTATGTGTTGAGCGTGGATCTTTTGTGTATAAAGTGACGCAGAAGGGCAAAAGAACGTCTAACGATGCACTTAACTGTTCTGAGGCAGTCGGTAAATGACAAGCATTTCCAAGAGCAAATTTAGTAACTTGGGAAACAGCTCAGCTTTTGGAAACAGCTAAGAGATATAACGATGCTGCTACGAAGGTTCTAACGATGAACTTATATATATATATATATATATATATACAGTGGGGAGAACAAGTATTTGATACACTGCCGATTTTGCAGGTTTTCCCACTTACAAAGCATGTAGAGGTCTGTCATTTTTATCATAGGTACACTTCAACTGTGAGAGACGGAATCTACAACAAAAATACAGAAAATCACATTGTATGATTTTTAAATAATTAATTTGCATTTTATTGCATGACATAAGTATTTGATCACCTACCAACCAGTAAGAATTCCGGCTCTCACAGACCTGTTAGTTTTTCTTTAAGAATCCCTCCTGTTCTCCACTCATTACCTGTATTAACTGCACCTGTTTGAACTCGTTACCTGTATAAAAGACACCTGTCCACACACTCAATCAAACAGACTCCAACCTCTCCACAATGGCCAAGACCAGAGAGCTGTGTAAGGACATCAGGGATAAAATTGTAGACCTGCACAAGGCTGGGATGGGCTACAGGACAATAGGCAAGCAGCTTGGTGAGAAGGCAACAACTGTTGGCGCAATTACTAGAAAATGGAAGAAGTTCAAGATGACGGTCAATCTCCCTCGGTCTGGGGCACCATGCAAGATCTCACCTCGTGGGGCATCAATGATCATGAGGAAGGTGAGGGATCAGCCCAGAACTACACGGCAGGACCTGGTCAATGACCTGAAGAGAGCTGGGACCACAGTCTCAAAGAAAACCATTAGTAACACACTACGCCGTCATGGATTAAAATCCTGCAGCGCACGCAAGGTCCCCCTGCTCAAGCCAGCGCATGTCCAGGCCCGTCTGAAGTTTGCCAATGACCATCTGGATGATCCAGAGGAGGAATGGGAGAAGGTCATGTGGTCTGATGAGACAAAAATAGAGCTTTTTGGTCTAAACTCCACTCGCCGTGTTTGGAGGAAGAAGAAGGATGAGTACAACCCCAAGAACACCATCCCAACCGTGAAGCATGGAGGTGGAAACATCATTCTATGGGGATGCTTTTCTGCAAAGGGGACAGGACGACTGCACCGTATTGAGGGGAGGATGGATGGGGCCATGTATCGCGAGATCTTGGCCAACAACCTCCTTCCCTCAGTAAGAGCATTGAAGATGGGTCGTGGCTGGGTCTTCCAGCATGACAACGACCCGAAACACAAAGCCAGGGCAACTAAGGACTGGCTCCGTAAGAAGCATCTCAAGGTCCTGGAGTGGCCTAGCCAGTCTCCAGACCTGAACCCAATAGAAAATCTTTGGAGGGAGCTGAAAGTCCGTATTGCCCAGCGACAGCCCCGAAACCTGAAGGATCTGGATGGAGGAGTGGGCCAAAATCCCTGCTGCAGTGTGTGCAAACCTGGTCAAGAACTACAGGAAACGTATGATCTCTGTAATTGCAAACAAAGGTTTCTGTACCAAATATTAAGTTCTGCTTTTCTGATGTATCAAATATTTATGTCATGCAATAAAATGCAAATTAATTACTTAAAAATCATACAATGTGATTTTCTGGATTTTTGTTTTAGATTCCGTCACTCACAGTTGAAGAGTACCTATGATAAAAATTACAGACTTCTACATGCTTTGTAAGTGGGAAAACCTGCAAAATCGGCAGTGTATCAAATACTTGTTCTCCCCACTGTATATATACAGTTGAAGTCGGAAGTTTACATACACTTAGGTTGAAGTCATTAAAATTCATTTTCAACCACTCCACTCATCCTTGGGAGCAATTTTAAAACGGCTGAAGGTACTACGTTCATCTGTACAAACAGTAGTACGCAAGTATAAACACCATGGGACCACGCAGCCTTCATACCGCTCAGGAAGGAGACGTGTTCTGTCTCCTAGAGATGAACGTACTTTGGTGCGAAAAGTACAAATCAATCCCAGAAAAACAGCAAAGGACCTTGTGAAGATGCTGGACTGACTCAGTTACACCAGTTCTGTCAGGAGGAATGGGCCAAAATTCACCCAACTTATTGTGTGAAGCTTGTGGAAGGCTACCCGAAACGTTTGACCCAAGTTAAACAATTTAAAGGCAATGCTACCAAATACTTATTGAGTGTATGTAAACTTCTGACCCACTGGGAATGTGATGAAAGAAATAAAAGCTAAAAGAAATATTATTCTGACAGTTCACATTCTTAAAAAATAGTAAAATAAATGTCAGGAATTGTGAAAAACTGACTTTAAATTGAGTTGGCTAAGGTGTATGTAAACTTCCGACTTCAACTGTATGTATACAGTATATAGTGTATATATGGGCGTTGGTTAGAGCAGCACACCCAACAGTTTGGGAACCACTGTTCTGACCACTGTTCTAACCACTGTTCTTACCACGGTTCTAACCACTGTTCTAACCAACGCTCACAATGGTCTTTGTGTTGTTGATACCCATCAAACTTTGATTTCCCCAACATGTTTTGAGCGTCAGTGTAACAAGCCTGCACAAGACACAGAGAATGCTTTGATGTAATTTAGCCAATTAAAGCAGTGTCTGAGCAATGAAATGGATGTAACAGACTTTCTGTTATTAGTCTGGGAGCGGCAGCAGCAGGACAATGGCATGTGTGTCGCTGCTAGAAGTGTCCTCGTTCCGTTGGGTGGGTGTGTATATATAATCTTGACAGACACATGGTTGGTTGGTGTCCTGGCGTGCACTCTCTACAGAGGACAAGATGCCCTTGGAGAGGTATTAACAAAACCTGGAGTATGTCAGGACCGTAGCGCTGCTGGGTATTTGATACATCCCAAGTTAAGATAAGATAAATCGGAAGGGAGTCTGCTAGTATTTATTAAAGCATGTATTGAAGGGATGATAGTAATGTCAAGTATTGACAATTGATGTAGAAGCTGAAATACACACCTTATGATGTTGTTTATCTATGACCTCATTGTTTTAAAAGCTCTTTGATTCTATTCTGGTGATGAAGAAGCCTGTTTTTATTCCACTGTGGTTAACACCACACACACACACACACACACACACACACACACACACACACACACACACACACACACACACACACACACACACACACACACACACACACACACACACACACACACACACACACACACACACACACACAGTGGTCAACACCATGTTTTCCACCTGGTCTTGTTTTCCTCCCCAGCTTTAAATACACTACATGACCAAAAGTATGTGGACACCTGCTCGTCGAACACCTCATTCCATGGGCATAGTATAGAGGGTATAACAGCCTCCACTCTTCTGGGAATCCTTTTCATCAGATGTTGGAACATTGCTGCGAGGACTTGCTTCCATTCAGCCACAAGGGCATTAGTGAGGTTGTGCACTGATGTTGGGCGATTAGGCCTGGCTCGCAAAATGCGTTCTAATTCATCCCAAAGGTGTTTGATGGGGTTCTGTACAGGCCAGTCAAGTTCTTCCTGACCGATCTCGACAAACCATTTCTGTATGGACCTCGCTTTGTAACCGAGGTAAAGTTGGTTTTATTTCCACAAATTCGGACATTCTATAAATGTCTAGCATACTTTTACAACCTTTGTTTTGAATAAAAATTCAAGTTTTGATTTGATTTAAAGACATAAAATCTTTAAAATGCAATTTTAAGTTGTATAAATCAATAACTAATTCACCGTTTGTCACAGAAACATCAAACGATGTGTGATTTATTCTATAAATGTCTAGCATACTTTTACAACCTTTTTTTTGAGTGGAGATGGTAGTTTTGACTTGATAGAAATACATAACATATATTAAATGCCATTTAAAGCAGTTTAAATCAATAACTAATTCACCATTTGTCACAGAAACATCAATCTAGGTATTCTTTATTCTATAAATGTCTATCATACTTTTACAATCTTTGTTTTGAGGAAATATTCCAGTTTCGATTTTATATAAATAAATAACCTCTATAAAATGCCATTTCAAGCCAGATAAATCAATAACGTTTTCACTGATTATGACATAATCATGAAACTAGGTATGATTTATTCTATAAATGTCTAGTATATATAATTGCTAAATTGACATTAAATGACATGCATTTGACTACAACCCTGACAGGAGCACACATAACTGAGGTGTTGATCATGGTTGAGTATTCAGGCGATATAAATCATATAGTAATAAAGGTATACATTTGCAAAAAACGTATGCGTTGATAAAAAAGGTATCACACATCAATGTTGTAATATCAAACATTACAATAATGGCAGTCTTTGAAATCCAAATCAGTTTAATCGTCACTTGTGCCAGATACAATGACCCAAAGCACAGCTCCAAACTATGCAAGAACTATTTAGGGAAGAAGCAGTCAGCTGGTATTCTGTCTATAATGGAGTGGTCAACACAGTCACCGGATCTCAACCCTATTGAGCTGTTGTGGGAGCAGCTTGACCGTATGGTACGTAAAGAAGTGCCCATCAAGTCAATCCAACTTGTGGGAGGTGCTTCAGGAAGCATGGGGTGAAATCTCTTCAGATTACCTCAACAAATTGACAACTAGAATGCCAAAGGTCTGCAAGGCTGTAATTGCTGCAAATGGAGGATCCTTTGACGAAAGCAAAGTTTGAAGGACACAATTATTATTTCAATTAAAAATTATAACCTTGTCAATGTCTTGACTATATTTCCTATTCATTTTGCAACTAATTTCATGTATGTTTTCATGGAAAACAAGGACATTTCAAAGTGACCCCAAACTTTTGAACTGTAGTGTATGTTATGGTTCACTCTTAGTTTTCCTTATCTCCACTGTGGAATGTCCATGTTGATGCTCTTGGTTGGCTTGGTCCTCTTGATCCATCCCCGTCTTCTTTGTTAGTCAGGCCTGACCCCTTCTTCCCATAGTATTTTCCTCTAATCTAATTGAATATTTTATTTTCTGCCAGGCCCCTTCTAATAGGGTCTAACAGACTCGTTGACCACACACCTTCTAGACGGACTACATGCCCTCTATCAAGTCATAACTGGAATTTGTCCTCAAAACAAAGGTTGTACAATTAAGTATGCTAGACATTTATAGAATAAATCATACCTAGTTTGATGTTACTGTGACAAACGGCGAATTAGTTATTGATTTATACCACTTCAAATGGAATTTTATAGATTTTATGTATTTCTATTAAATCAAAACTGGAATTTGTCCTCAAAACAAAGGTTGTAAAATTAAGTATGCCAGACATTTATAGAATAAATCATACCTAGTTTGATGTTTCTGTGACAAACTGTGAATTAGTCATGTCTGTTGAATGTCTGATGAATGTCCGAATGTGTTAATATAAAACCAACTTTACCTTGGTGCTTTGTGCACAGGGGCATTGTCATGCTGAAACAGGAAAGGGCCTTCCCCGCACAGAATCGTATGCTGTAGCGTTAAGATTTCCCCTCACTGGAACTAAGGGGTGTAGCCCGAACCATGAAATACAGCCCCAGACCATTATTCCTCCTCCACCAAACTTTACAGTTTTGTCCGTCGGACTGCAAGATGGTAAAGCGGGATTCATCACTCCAGAGAATGAGTTTCCACTGCGACAAGCTTTACACTACTCCAGCCAACACTTGGCATTGCGCATTGGTGATCTAAATGTTTATTTAACCTTTATTTAACTAGGCAAGTCAGTTATTTACAATGACGGCCAACCCCGGCCAAACCCTCCCCTAACCCGGACGATGCTCGACCAATTGTGCGCTGCTCTCACTTACAGTTGACCCGGGCAGCTCTAGCAGGGCAGAAATATTACGAACTGACTGGTTGGAATCAAATCAAATGTTATTTGTCACATGCGCCGAATACAACAGGTGTAGACCTTACAGTGAAATGCTTACTTACAAGCCTTTAACCAACAATGCAGTTTTAAGTAAAAGTAAAAAAATAAGTAAGTCAAATAACAAATAATTAAAGAGCAGCAGCCAACATGGAGGACAGTTAATTAAACTGAACTACCCATACTATAATACTACAGTATATCCATGGCTGTAGGCTGAATTGCCCTTGCCACAAAGTCAACAGGCCGAAGGACTGCAGGGCTGTAGTCAGTCAGTGCCCTTCTCCCTCCCCATGATTTAAGACGGCACTTACTGCAAGCTGGGGAGACTGCCTCTCCTCTCTCTGAAAGCTGTCACTCTCATGTGTAATTTGCCCCTCTGAAGGAAAAAAGGCCAGACTCAAACCGTGAATAATGAGAGGTTGTTAGCTTTTGAGACAGAACAAGCAAAGCGAAACACAGAAACACTCCAGCCAAAGAACTGTAATTACCCAGAAGGCAGTGTGTGAGTGTACTCTTGAAAGGATTGTTATTGTGTGTGAATGACCTTTTCAGTCTTTGGCATTCTGTTTTGTGGTTGTGAGTTTGTTTGAAGCTTGGTATTCACGTTGTAAAATGGAATAGAAATATGTCAGTTATGAAACTGAAAGGAGTAGGTTTTGGGATAAGATTCAATATAAACCGGTACTTATATTGCTCAAAATATTCTGAAAGACTGACATTTACATGGTTTCTTCCACTATATTGCAACAGCCCCTGTTTTCCAATCCTGAATGAAAACTTTGTCCTTTTTGTTCTGTTATCTAAGGCAGTGGTTCGCAAACGTTTTCGGGCCTGGGACTCCTTTTGTGATAGCAAATTCATCAGAGACCCCCTCATAATAAGAACACAATTCGAGTGAGATAAAAAAAATAGAATACAAGGTTTTACTATGACTTCGGCAGTGCTTGGCCTGCCAATTGTGCGCCGCCCTATGGGACTCCCAATCACAGTCTGGATTCAACGAAGTTGTCTGTAGTGAGGCCTCTATCACTGTCTTAGACCACTGTGCCACTTGGGAGCCCCTGTATCACAACCGGCCGTGATTAGGAGTCCTATAGGGCTGCGCACAATTGGCACAGCGTCGTCTGAGTTTGGCCGGTGTAGGCCGTCATTGTAAATACGAATTTGTTCTTAACTGACTTGCCTAGTTAAATAAAGGTTAAATAAAATTTTAAAAAATTCTATAAAGAAAATGACTGTATTTATATTAGAAACAAATTGGGGAATACAAGTATTGAGTTGAAAAATGTATAATTGGTGTAAAACTGTGGATGTCAATATCCCTGTGAGCTCCCCAGGCCCGTGTTGCCCAGGGTTAAGAACATCAATTGTATATGAATAATATTCATGTGTATTGTATTACAAATTCTAAACTTATTCCACGGATCCCTTGGCCAAAATGTGTTTAATAAGTTCTTGTTACTAATATTCTTTAAAATATTTTTTTTAACTTCATTTTTAAACCACACATTCATAGTTCGGTAACTAAGTCAAGCATCTGTATCTTAACACAGTAACCTGCTGATCCCAAGTCATTCATTAAGTTTCCTATACGAGCCCAGCACAAAGAGACCACCCAGAGAGAAGACGGATGAGCTGGCCTAGAATCAGATAGACAACAGATACCTGTCTATGTCAGTCTGTCAGTAACACACTGTCTGTCCCCACTCCCACCCAGCTAGTCCACATCTTCGAAAACAAAAACTACTTTCAACAAATGGCCCAATAGATTACAGAGTGACTCAGGATGGATGACAGAGTGATAACCCAGACCATGCAGACTTGTAAACCCAGCGCGGGAACCTCCCAACCTCCCTTTCCAAGCCTCTCCTCTCTTCTCCACCTTACTGACTGACTGTTTCACATTTATCCAGTCAAGTAATTAACATGATTTATGTTGTAGAGGGTAAGGGGGTGGCTGTGAGTGAGACTACAAAGGGATCGGGACGGGGGACGGTTCCTCCCATAAAGAGATGCTATCAGGGGCCTTTCTGCTGTGCTGGCAATGCAGTCAGCATGCAGCCGTAAATCCTACCACTCACTCTGCATTGAAGAGAGGGATGATCCCCACACCCCTCCTCCCATTCCCCACCTCCTCCCTCGACCTCCTACCTGACCCACTCCAGGAGGTAACAAGTTCATAGGCCTTAACTGGTTAAACCTGGGGGTTGAACTCCTGACCCTGCCTACTGTAAAAAGCTTCTCAGAGAGCAGAGTGTTTATCAGGGCTACTATTCTGACAGGCCCAAGGTGGGTCAGTGGAGGGGTGGGGATAGGACAGGGGTAGGGGCAGGGTAAGGAGCCCCACCCCACAACCAGCAGGACCACCCCTACACTGACTGACCATGAATGTCAGGATGAAGTGTGGATAGCAGGATCAAGTACTCAAAACGAATACAAATTATTACATGCGATAGGACATCAAAATGTATTATTGAAGTGTAGATGTAGTATCTGTACTGTACATATAGCTGTGTAGAATTGTACAATGTGTTGGGGAGATGGTCCTATAATGAAAGTGCCCTACTGCACCACATCCTGTAGTTCAACAAAGTGCACCGGCAATTCCTTTGTTTGTGGGAATCCAGAGCTTGTTAAAGTCATGGCTACAGCATCAACGCTGGCTCTCCTCCAAGCAGCTGCCTCGTTATATGAGCCTAGCTCCCGCAAACAAATACCATTATTCACTCGATATGCATTCTTCATCCAGACCCGATTAACACACTCAAATACCTGCTCTTACAAGAATGCATTTCATTTTGTTGTTGTTAGCTCGCGGGCAAAAAACAAATCCATATAAAGTGCTCTGCTCTGCTAGTCCGAACGCTGTTTATACACTGCCAGTTACCTTTCTTTTAACCTATATAAAAACACCACACAGTTTCTCCAGACTGCCTGCTTCCTTGTTAAAACAAGAGGGGGGAAAATTAAATGCCTACAAGCAGATTTTATGATCTGATAAAGGATGCTATTTACTGTTGACTGATTTACGGCCTGCCAAAGTTAGTAAGTGAATGGTTATACAACCGCGGCTCTATTATAACTGTTGTTGAGGGCACATTCTCCTCCCTGCCGAGGTGTGTCTCGTTAAAACAGAGCTCCCTCTGCAGTATAACACAGTTTGGGGGGTTTTGTCGACACTCTCGGAAAGCAAGCAACAGAATTTTTTCAACGGATAGCCAGCTTTGAGAACAATATGCTAATGCTAAATACCAATTGCTTTACTCAAAGCGAAAAATATTGCTTTCAGATCAACAGATGAAGTGAAAATGTGCTGGTATCACTGTTGTAGTTCACTGTGTCAAGACACAAGAGAGACGATATCAAGTTCTGAGAAAAATATGCACCCCAAAAAAAATACACAGTAGCAGCTCAAATGAAAAGGTGTTGGTATCAGTGCTCATTGTCCAGGCTGACTGTAGGTAGGAGTGTGTCGTGAGACAAAAAGAGTCACTAGGCTTGTCAGGCCCGATGACATAACCCTGTCTACCAAACCAAGTGACTAGCATGTGGTACAGCATGTGGTCTTAGTGATTTATAATGGTCCTACAAATATTAGTTCAGCTAAGCACGGTGTTGCTCTAGCTCTAATCAAAGAGAGAAATCACACACATAGTGACAGCCTGGAGATCTCACAGAACGCTGTTTATATTTGACTTAGCGATCCTAACATACTGTATATTCACGTACGGTATACTCCAGGCTATATGTTAGTTAAATAAGACTTAATAATGGCTGCTTGTCTCTATGGTGTACATTTTGGGCCTTGCTTGGAAGACGTAGCAGTGTGTCACTAGAATGTTTGTTAATGAACAATTTATGGTTTGCTGTGGCTTTGATAATTGCCCATTGTACTATTTGTTGGAAGGATATTTCCGCCACAGCACAGTAGCAGCGTCCTCTTTCTCTTTCGGGGGAGTTCTGTCTGCTAAGTGGCTACGCTAATTAAAAAAAGGAGTTGATGAATCATCAACGGCTTTAATAAAAACCAGGAAGGGAATTAGTGAAAATTATGTAAAAGGTAGCTAGGCCTGTCTCTTTGACTAAGTCCCTGCTGTATCGCGTTTAACCCTTTGCACTGTTTGAATTCTCAACTGTGAATGAGTTAATGCCTATGGGGAAATATGGAATGCAATAGGTTTTCTGATTTTAAGATAAAATGTGTATACTATTAGGGGTATATACTGCAGTAGGGCTGTTTTAAGGTACATGTAGGCCTACACATTAGCTTTATAGGAATGTGGGTAGTGTTTGCTTGACATATTGACACAAAAAAAGTTACAGGAATAAAACAAGAGGTAATCCGTTTCCTTGATGTAGATGGTTGATTCAACATTCACCAGACCTTTTAGGTTGGCTTTGACACTAATACTAAAATACCTTTTTTTATTTCACCTTTATTTAACCAGGTCGGTCGGTTGAGAACAAGTTATCATTTACTACTGCGACCTGGCCAAGACAAAGCAAAGCAATGCGACAAAAAAACAACACAGAGTTACACATGGGAAATAAACAAACGTACAGTCAATAACACAATAGAAAATCTATATACAGAGTGCAAATGTATTGCAAAATGCAGTAAGGTTAGGAAGGTAGGACCATAAATAGGCCATAGTGGCGAAATAAATGACAAATTAGCATTAACACTGGAATGATGGATGTGCAAATGATGATGTGCAAATAGAGATACTGGAGTGCAAAATGAGCGGAAGTTAAAAAATAAATATGGGGATAAGGTAGTAGGGTGGGCTATTTACAGAAGGGCTATATACAGGTGCAGTGATCGATAAGCAGCTTTGACAGCTGATGCTTAAAGTTAGTGAGGGAGATAGGAACCTCTAGCTTCAAGGATTTTTGCAGTTCGTTCCAATCATTGGCAGCAGAGAACTGGAAGGAATGGCGGCCAAAGGAGGTGTTGGCTTTGGGAGTGGCCAGTGAAATATACCTGCTGGAGCGCATACTACGGGTAGGTGTTGCTATGCGAGCTGAGATAAGAATTGAACCCTATGGCACCCCCATAGAGACTGCCAGGGGACCGGACAGCAGGCATTCCGATTTTACACACTGAACTCTGTCTGAGAAGTAGTTGGAGAACCAGGCGAGGCAGTCACTTGAGAAACCAAGGCTGTTGAGTCTGCCAATAAGAATGTGGTGATTGACAGAGTCGAAAGCCTTGGCCAGGTCGATGAAGACGGCTGCACAGTACTGTCTTCTATCGATGGCGGTTATGATATCGTTAAGTACCTAGAGCGTAGCTGAGGTGCACCCATGACCAGCTCGGAAACCAGATTGCATAGCAGAGAAGGTACGGTGGGATTCGAAGAAGTCAGTGATCTGTTTATTAACTTGGCTTTAGAAGACTTTAGAAAGGCAGGGCAGGATGGATATAGGTCTATAACAGTATGGGTCTAGAGTGTCTCCCCCTTTGAAGAGGGGGATGACCGCGGCAGCTTTCCAATCTCTAGGGATCTCAGACGATACAAAAGAGAGTTTGAACAGGCTGGTAATAGGGGTTGCAACAATTTTGGCTGATAATTTTAGGAAGAAAGGGTCCAGATTGTCTAGCCCAGCAGATTTGTAGGGGTCCAGATTTAGCAGCTCTTTCAGAACATCAGCTGTCTGGATTTGGGTGAAGGATAAGCGGGGGGGTTTGGGCAGGTTGCTGCGGGGGGTACAGAGCTGTTGGCCAGGGTAGAGGTAGCCAGGTGGAAAGCATGGCCAGCCGTAGCAAAATGCTTGTTGAAATTTTCGATTATTGTGAATTTATCGGTGGTGACAGTGTTTCCTAGCCTCAATGCAGTGGGCAACTGGGAGGAGATGCTCTTTTTCTCCATAGACTTTACAGTGTCCCAGAACCTTTTGGAATTAGTACTACAGGATGCAAATTTCTGTTTGAAAAAGCTGGCCTTTGCTTTTCTAACTGACTGTGTATATTTGTTCCTGGTTTCCCTGAAAAGTTGCATATCGCGGGGGCTATTCGATGCTAATGCATTGCGCCACAGGATGTTTTTGTGTTGGTCAAGGGAAGTCAAGTCTGGGGTGAACCAAGGGCTATATCTATTCTTAATTCTAAGTTTTTTGAAAGGGGCATGCTTATTCAGGATGGTGAGGAAAGCACTTTTAAAGAACAACCAGGCATCATCTACTGACGGGATGAGGTCAATATCCTTCCAGGATACCCGGGCCAGATCGATTAGAAATGCCTGCTCGCAGAAGTGTTTTAGGGAGCGTTTGACAGTGATAAGGGGTGGTCGTTTGACCGCAGACCCATTACGAACGCAGGCAATGAGGCAGTGATCGCTGAGATCCTGGTTGAAAACGGAGGAGGTGTATTTGGAGGGCAAGTTGGTCAGAATGATATCTATGATAGTACCCATGTTTACGGATTTAGGGTTGTACCTGGTGGGTTCCTTGATAATTTGTGTGAGATTGAGGGCATCTATTTTAGATTGAAGAACAGCCGGGGCGTTAAGCATATCCCAGTTTAAATCACCTAACAGTACAAACTCTGAAGATAGATGGGGGGCAATCAATTCACATATGGTGTCCAGGGCACAGCTGGGGGCTGAGGGGGGTCTGTAACAGGCAGCAACAGTGAGAGACTTATTTCTGGAAAGGTGGATTTTTAAGAGTAGAAGCTCAAACTGTTTGGGGACAGACCTGGACAGTATGACAGAACTCTGCAGGTTATCTCTGCAGTAGATTGCAACTCCACCTCCTTTGGCAGTTCTATCTTGACGGGAAATATTGTAGTTGGGTATGGAAATTTCAGAATTTTTGGTGGCCTTCCTGAGCCAGGATTCAGACACAGCTAGGACATCAGCTAGGACAAAGCAGTGAATAAATCAAACTTAGGGAGGAGGCTTCTGATGTTAACATACAAGAAACCAAGGCTCTTACGGTTACAGAAGTCAACAAATGAGAGCGCCTGGGTAATAGGTGTAGTACTGGGGGCTACAGGACCTGGGTTTACCTCTACATCACCAGAGGAACAGAGGAGGAGTAGAATAAGTGTTCGGCTAAGGGCTTTAAGAACTGGTCGTCTAGTACGTTGGGTACATAGAATAAAAGGAGCAGATTTCTGGGCGTGGTGGAATAGATTGAGGGCATAATGTATAGACAAGGGTATAGTAGGATGTGAGTTCAGTGGAGGTAAACCTAGGCGTTGGGTAATGAAGAGAGAGGTTGCATCTCTGGAGACACCAGTTAAACCAGGTGAGGTCGCATGTGTGGGGGGTGAGACAAACACAGTTAATTAAGAGAGCTAAGACAACAACGGGTAATGGCGATGTATGGACAAAGAGGGTCAGAGAGAGAAATGTGATGTTCTACACACAGGACCTGGGGCCTAGCAGATAAACAGAATGAAATACCATATAACCAAACAGTCCCGAGTGCTAGCAGGCTGGGGCTAGCAGGCCAGTAGTGGATGAAACTTCGGCGACGTCGCAGGGAAAAAGCCTATTGAGACCACGTCGGACAATTACGTCGGCAGACCAGTCGCGGTGGCTCGGCGGGGCTCCGTGTCGACAGTAGAAGGTCCAGGCAGGTTGACAAAGGTACCTGTAGCCTGGGAGGTTAGCTAGTACACGTCGGGCCTAGCTCGAGGCTGGCTCATGGTAGCATATGGACAATGGTGTTAGCCAAAACAGCTGCCACTCGATTGCAGCTAGCTAGCTGCGATAATCCGGTGTGACGGTCCTGTGATTTCAGTAGAAATCCGGTGAAGTGGAAGGGAACGCAATCCAATATGCGCTGGGTTGGTAGCACGCTGTGCAGACTGGCCGATATTGTCCGAACTAAAAGCTGGCTGATGCAGGCAGAGCAGTGGTGAGGACCGCTAGCAGTGGTTAGCAATGCATAGTAGCTAGTTTGCAAGCTATCTAGCAGGCTAGCTTCTGATGGCGGTTCAGTTAAATAATGAAAAGTAAAGAAATAAAGATATTAGATCCATTTCACGTTGGGTGAGGCGGGTTGCAGGAGAAGTAAATCGGGAACAATAAAAATATATGTAAAGACAGACTAATTACAAACTATTTACAAACAAAAACACGTCTGCACTGTTACGCCATCTTGGAATCCTGCAGCTTTTATCCCTTTGGGCCCTGGTTAAAAGTAGTGCACTATATTATAGGGAATAGGGTGCCATTTCACTGCGTTCCACCCCCAGCCCTTCCCTCAGCTGTGCTCATGCATTAAGAACATATTTTCAGTAAACATAAGTATAACTTTGAGTTCACCAGTTGAGCCAAATGGCTCCCTATTCCCGAACGAGTGCAGTACTTTTGACTAGGTCCCATAGGGGTGTGTACTGTGGTATACACTAGATAGGGAAGAGGGTGCCATTTGGGACGTAGGCCAGCTAGAAACCCTTGCAGAGGGCCTTGCCTCTGGTTGATTCTGTTTTGACAAGTCATTGTTGGAGCTGCAGCCGAGTGTGTTTGCGTTGCACCAACAAAGTCTCCGTAGAGAGCATGACCTTCCAGCTCCTCTCTGGGTGCGCCTTCTCATCTCTAATTGGAGGATATCCTGGGTGAGGGAGTTCCCTGATCCTTGTTGTTTGACCCCCTCTCCACCCTTACACCCTCCTCCTGGCTCCCCTGCCTAGTGAATGCACTCTCTATGCACTTTGACCTCTTGGTGACTACTTCTCAGGCATTTGTCCTTCCCCTGCCCCTCCCTCCACTTAGCCCCTCCCTCCACCCCTCCATCCCCTTTCAAATACCCAGGCAGCACAGCAGTGTATTGACCCATCCACCACCTGCTGCCCCCAGGTCGTAGAGTTTACAGTCCCTGAGCAGAATGCTCGGCCTAGGGAGCAAGTCAGCCGCAGTTCCTGGTGTCTGGTTTATTACAATCTGGTAGTCGTGACCACATTGCAACCAGAGCCAAGTCCGCAGCAGCGCATATATTTTTACTGCTATTCCTATAGACAGGGGCTGGGGGTGGAAGGAAAGGGCATTTAGCGCAGGGTAAATGTCTGCTATAATTGTATACCCCAGGTATTTGTTTTTGTCACAGTGAGAATGATCTGAACATCCTGTCTATGGTCTCCCTCTGGGAAACGTAGTTAGATAAGGAGAGTGATACTCAAAGAAAATATTTTACAGTGCGTTCGGAAAGTATTCAGAACCCTTGACCCTGTCCACATTTTGTTACGTTACAGCGTTATTCTTGGGTATTGTATGTAGATTGATGAGGAAAAATCTATGACTTAATCCATTTTAGAATAAGGCTGTAACCTAACAAAATGTGGAAAAAGTCAAGGGGTCTGAATACTTTCCGAACGCACTGTAAATAAACTACTTTATGCCGAGGGGCTCTGGTCAAAATGAGTGCCCTGCATGGGGAATAGGGTGCTATTTGGAGCAGAGCCCAATGCAGCACAGTAATAGGCTTGTTATGGTTAGTTAGCTGGGTGT